>OY728121.1:169449394-170758561 GCA_963277665.1 Viscum album | reverse complement strand
TATTAAATAATAAATAATAAATAATAAATAATAAATAATAAATAATAAATAATAATTAATAATTAAATATAAATAATAAATAATAAATAAATATAAATAATAAATAAATATAAATAATAAATAATAAATAATAAATAATAAATAATAAATAATAAATAATAAATAATAAATAATAAATAAAGATAAATAATCAATAATAAATAATAAATAATAAATAAAGATAAATAATAAATAATAAATAATAAATAATAAATAATAAATAATAAATAATAAATAATAAATAATAAATAATAAATATTAAATATTAAATATTAAATATTAAATATTAAATATTAAATATTAAATATTAAATATTAAATATTAAATAAATAATAAATAAATAATAAATAATAAATAATAAATAATAAATAATAAATAATAAATAATAAATAATAAATAATAAATAATAAATAAATATAAAAAATAAATAATAAATAAATATAAATAATAAATAATAAATAAATATAAATAATAAATAAATATAAATAATAAATAATAAATAATAAATAATAAATAAAGATAAATAATCAATAATAAATAATAAATAATAAAAAATAAATAAAGATAAATAATAAATAATAAATAATAAATAATAAATAATAAATAATAAATAATAAATAATAAATAATAAATAATAAATAATAAATAATAAATAATAAATAATAAATAATGAATAATAAATAATAAATAATAAATAATAAATAATAAATAATAAATACTAAATATTAAATATTAAATAATAAATACTAAATATTAAATATTAAATAAATAAATAATAAATAATAAATAATAAATAATAAATAATAAATAATAAATAATAAATAATAAATAATAAATAATAAATAATAAATAATAAATAATAAATAATAAATTAATATAAATAATAAATAATAAATAAATATAAATAAAAATAATAAATAAATATAAATAATAAATAATAAGTAATAAATAATAAATAATAAATAAATATAAATAATAAATAAATATAGATAATAAATAATAAATAATAAATAAAGATAAATAATAAATTATAAATAAATATAAATATTAAATAAATATAAATAATAAATAATAAATAATAAATAATAAATAATAAATAATAAATAAAGATAAATAATAAATAATAAATAATAAATAATAAATAAATATAAATGATAAATAAATATAAATAATAAATAAGAAATAAGAAATAATAAATAATAAATAATAAATAATAAATAATAAATAAATATAAATAATAAATAAGAAATAATAAATAATAACTAATAACTAATAAATAAATTTAAATAATAAATAATAAATAATAAATAAACATAAATAATTAATAAATATAAAGAATAAAGAATAAAGAATAAATAATAAATAATAAATAACCAGTTACAAATAATATATAATAAATAAATTAAAGTATATTATAAATAATAAATAATAAATAATAAAGTAAACACATGAAAAAGTATGAAAATACGTGATAAGGGATGAAAAATCATGAAAATGCATGAAAAAGGATGGAGAAGCATATGAAGAATGAGACATTAGAAAGAATGAGAACGCATGAAAACTCGTGACAACTCTGGAAAACTCCTTAATAATTCAACATAATCATCACAATAACCCACAAAAACCATTGATAAAGATAACAAGTCATGGAAACCCAAATAAACAGTAATAAATGGAGCTACCGTTAAAACCCGTCAAAATGGTCATAAAGAGACAAAAACATTGGACTCACATTAACAGAGGTAACTTATGATCCGAGAGTCTGTTTTAGATCTGCAACCTGTCAAATCAAAGATCCTGAAACGATCTTCAACCTGAAAGGTGAAAGATTCCGAATAGACAGGTGGATCGGAAGTTACAAGCATTTAAAAAAAAGCTGACGGAGAATGGGTGCTAGAAACGAGGCATTGAAAAACATAACAAACCTGATACCCACTAAAAAGGCCATAACATATGATCTAGGAGTGCATGTGGGTGCCGCGACCAGTCAAACTGAAGCTCAAGGAATGAGCTATGACCTGGCAGGTGGAGGAGGCCGAACTGACACGCGGATCGAAAGTTAGGTCAGTTTGAAGACAAGTTCGATGGCACACTGGTGACAGAAACAGGGTTTTGGAGACCTTCAGATGTGTTTTTGGGGTTGAAAAACACGACAGAAGCTAGCTTTTTTTGATTTGGTGTGTAGCTCTCCTCGCTGGCTTCGATTTGATATGTGGTATAGCCCAAACGAACACCCGGGGCGAAAGTTATGGCCGTTTGAAGTTGGAGAACTTTTTTCAAATTTATTATAACTGTAATATCTTCTGCACCTTAGACCGTCTCATGGTTTTGATTATATGTGCCTCTAGATCTCTTCATGATCTTCGATTTGACTGGTCGTGGCACTTCAACGGATTCCCGGATCAAAAGTTATGGTCGTTTTAGTGATTTCGGGGTTTCTCGTGTTTTCTTATTTTTTCATTTCATTTCGCGGCGGTTTTACTGAAACCGCCGCTATTTCGCGGCGGTTTTTAAAAAAACTGACGCTAATCATCGAATAAAATTAAAAAAATATGTAAATAAATAAATAATTTTTTTTCCCATTTTGCGGCAATTTTAAAAACCGCCGCGAAATGCTGGCCTGAAACGCATTTCGCGGCGGTTTTATAAACCTCCGCGAAAAAACCGCCGCTAAACGGCAGTTTTCTCGTAGTGAATCATATAATCCGATAGTCGTAGTCACCATCCCAGGTGCACTGCCATCATGCTTCTCTATGACACTAACTCCATATGAGTGTATGCAAAATTCTTCTTTGGTTTCTGATTGGCGCGCTACATAACAAATGCAACATTGCTCTTAAATTGTGGGATCATACTCACATAGAGAAGAAAACACCAGCTTAAAAGCTTAATGTGATTAATCCGCATAACCATTGACCAAAATAAATTTCAAATGGTTTTTGTTGATCACACATCTCAATCATATTCACATTTGTTTTATTCATTATAGACATAATTTAATAATTACTACTCATTTTAAAGGTATTAATCTAATTAATTGATGATTACATGTTCAAATAAAATAATAGTAGAAAGTCAACATTCAGATGTTGAGAACCAACATATGTTATGTTCAACCACCTCACAGCTTCTCAATACAAATATCTCTTAGGATTTTCACTTCCTTCATGTTAAGAGGATTATGTACGTGTCTTAATTGGGTTTTCATTAATATACAGACCTTCTTAGTTTCTATAAATGAGCATTTATCACCACTAGAGTTGTGTTCTTGGGTTTCCTGCTAAAACCATTAAAAATCTAGTGTAAACCGTTTTAAGTCCAAGTGATAAAGGAAACCCTATAAACATTGAGACGTAGGAACTCATGAAAGAATATATGTCTAGACTCCTATATCATCCTGACTGTCTTTTAACTTGTCATCCTACTTAGACCTATAGTTTTTTACGGATTCTGAAATTTTACTGATGCTTAATCTAGTAAAATGCATTATGGTATCTATGAATAATCACATAAAACTCTAATAAATTATTAAATGTAATTCTTTTATCATGATTTTTGTATGACTAAATATATTGACTATATTTCAATCACGCATGATTTTCTCAAGTATGTATTGAGTAGTTTAAATATAGAGGAAGCTTCCTTATTTTCTTGGTATCAACTATAGACTTCGACAAGAAAATATTGTACGAAAAAACAGGTTCTGCAAACTATTTGTAGAAAATCCTAACAAAATTCTCATCATCAGGTTTGTGGAAATGTGGGCTATGATCCCAAGCATAATTCACGTAACTCACGACTCCCTAGTAGACATACCAACGTGTAGATGAGTACCAGATCAAATTCCTCGTTTTACTGAAAATCCCTAAGTTAGCCAGATTCATGGTTGGTTGTATCATTTTTATGTTATTATTTTTTAAAATCAAACCCGATAAATTTGGGTGTTTGTTTTTTGGATTTTTTAATTGTTTGATATTAAATATGTTGAAATATTGGAATATTTGTTTCAAAACTAGAATGAAAATGAGTACATGCAAATTTGTAACAGAACATATCATTTCTGATTAAATAGGGTTATGATATTGCTTAAATGTGTAGTTATAGGGTTGAGGTATGAGACTTAAAACGCAATTAATAAATGAGTATGGTTAATATTGTACACCTAGGATACTATGATAACGATCATGAATATGCATATTTTTTTTAACAAATGCTATTATTTTTTAAATGACATTAAAATTTAAAAACAAATTTATTTATTTGGAATATGGTGCATATTATATTTAAAAATAAATTTTAAATTTGAATTTATTTATTAAATTAAGACAAATTTGTAAAATGTATCTGTTTAATTTTTTTATAAGCTTGTTCTAGATTTATAAATAGTATTTAAATTTATAAATTTTGAAGCAGATAATTAAAAAAGTTCTGACTGTTAAATGGTTAGTTAAAAATATGATAGGGTTGGGTTTTGGTTGTGACTTTAGAAAATTAATTGGTTAGCATTATGATTGGTGTTTTGTAAAAATAAATACGTTTTGAGTCAGGTATCACAAATTGTAACGTTCTTGAATTCTATCAATGAAAATATTCATCTTATAAATATTACATATAGTTAAATCACATAAAATAACAATAAGAATATAATAAAATCTTTATTAGTGAATAGTTAATGAAATAAAAGGCATTTTAGAAGTTAAGCAACACATACCAAAGGAATAGTAACTAGACATTTGAAATATTAACATGACCCTTATGAATAGTAAATTGGCCAATTGAATAATATCCTCACCAATGAATGTATAAATAAATTTTAGGCATTTTATAAGTGACAATATGATATAGTTATATCATAGTATATGTAAATAAATATTTTAAACATTATTAATTTAGTGTTTGTTTTTTTGTATGTCATAAATATTTATAAACAATTTTTTGATTAATTTAATAAAATTAGATTAAATTTATTTTCATAAAATATATTCGTAACTTATTATTTTGATGTCATATGATTATAATATAATTTTTTGAGAACTTAATTAGTTTTTCAAAAGTGTTATAAAAGATGTTATAATTTTAAAATTTGTATTTTCCAAGTAAATGATGATCTTGATTAAAAATTAAATTACTCATATTTAGAAAAAAAAATTCATAAAATGGTGTTCATTTTTCAATTCTACACATAGAAAAAAATTTAGGGTGAATTTTTGGGATTTCTATAAAATACTTGAATTTTTGGTGAAAAGTGAAATACGGTAATTTAAAGAATTATATTTTAAATCAATACATGATTTAAAAGCATAATGCATTATGTAAGAACCCAAATATCTAAATCTCTTCCATTATTTAATATATTTGATGAAAATACTCAATATATTAATAGCCATAAGCTATAATAGTAAAGTAATTTTTAAAGTAATGATAAAAAACACCTATCTCGTCCACTATAAATACCTCTCTCAACACCTCTACTCCTTACACCTCTCAAGCCTTGAGCCTCATCCAAATTCTACTAAACAATTCCCCAAATCCACTCCCCTAACTCTAGGATCTTTTGTTCTTATTAAAAGACCAGAACTCAATCCTCTAAAGAGGTTCTCAAGAAGAAGGAATCAAGAGGTAAATCCCCCTACCTTTTCATTTAATTTCTTTTCATGTTCCTTTCGTTTCATTTTCTCTCATCACCTACCATAATAAAAATTGTATGATAAATCTAGTGACTTACATATACTGTAATGTTTTTTATGATAATGGAATAATTCATCATCATCTCTCTTTCCCCCTTATACTAAAAATGGAAACATCATCTGTAAGATGTTAATTTATCACATTCAAGGACGGTGATGTTTCCAATTTCCATTATCACCTTCAAATATGATCATGAATCCATATTTATGGTTGAACCATATTATAATATATTTATTTTTCTAGAATCAATTTTTATGCATGATATTAATTTATAAAACAAAACAAGTTCGTTGTGATTAAAACCCTCCAAATAAACCCAAACGATTATCAATAACTATTTATCTAATTATTAATCCTTATTCCAAAAAACAAAATTATATATAAGACCAATTTAATATCAATAAGATCATTAATAACATATAAGTTCAATTTTTGATAATTATCACCACTATAAATAATCCTTCGTACATGTATACAAGTAAACCGATCATGAAAACCAAGGAAACCAACTCTCCTAAATGATGAAATAGAATCTCTTAACTACAGAAAAAGTCCATAAATAAACATAATAATGTTATAATAAATAAAATACATGTATAAAGGGTTCTTTAAATATTAATTAATGAATCTAATTTGATTATAAGTGACATTAAGATCATGTGAACAACACCTTGGAAATTATGTAAGGGATTCTCCTCGAACCACCTTTATTTCTTTGGGTAATTATTTATCTCTTTTTATCCTAATGAAATTATATTTTATTTTAATGTACATATTATAGATGTTGTTTATATGTTTAAAAATCATGCATCAAGATCAATTCTTCCTTCTTTTCAGGGATATAAATGTTTTTAAAAGGTTCTCTACTCAATTCTTCTCAATAAGTAAGATTGATTTAAGGGAACTTCCTAAATTCTTACCCATTTTTAATTCCACTCTATATTATGTTTTAATCCACCATTATATTTATAAAATCACTCATTTTATTATGAAAACTTTTTTGGTTCACTTCTGGTTTTATATAAATGATTATTCCCTTTTTCGCTTTAAAATCTCTTTAATATTTTCCTTCAACCTCACTAAAATGTTTTAATTCTAAGTTTAGTAAATACTATTTTTACATGTTATCACATTAGTTTGAATTCCCTTACAATGATATACACCTATTTTCCTTTATGAATGTCCATGTATGATTCCTTTTATTCATCGAAACTTTTATGATATAGCAATTTATTATGCCTTATGACCTGATTATCATACCCAATTATTACCATGGGCAACCATTAGATTTATGTTTGATTCCTTATGTATGATTATTAATGTGGATCACATATTCATGAATACGTAATGTCAGGTGCACCCAGATATTTCTCTAATGCATTGGGTAATGTTTGGTCTCATGAGACATTAGGTGTGAAGATCTTGGTGGTCAGCCTTGAATCATGATCCTCTATGTGAAATGAGCATTGACTCATGAAAAAGACATGTTTTATGTTGCTGCTACATTAAAATGATTTCATGATTATATGATCCTGTGTTTGTATGTTATGATTCCATATCATTAAATATGTTCCAATCCTTTTTGTATAATTATGTTATGTTTTCTAACCCATGTGTTAAGATTTATATTATAGTTTATTTATTTACGGTGATTTTTAGCTCATCCATTTTTCATGTCATCATTATGTTATCATATTCATATGTAAAGGCTCAAATGAATTTAGGACTCATAATGGATTATAAATAAATTAATGTTTCATTTAGTTCCATGTTTTCATTTTTATGAAACTAGTCCTACAAAGACACTAGACTTCCTAGTCCTTGGATTGTAATATGATGTTTAAAATCGTTTAATGATAGGTGAAAAAGGATATGGTCGCTATAGTTGGTATCATAACAAGTTATAGTTATTTTTTGAGGTTAGGAATAGACCAATTTAGTAAGAATCTTATGGATAATATTATGTCCATGTAAACATCAGTAAATTTTGGTATGTATAGAGTTTTTGGTTTATTAAGATAATACATCCCTGTCTGGATACTACAAGTAGACACGGTTCTGGCATAGATGTACCTAGGAGTAAAAACATCGATAAGGTGTTACGGGCCTAACTTGGGGTAACCTGGTACAAGACAAATGGTCTTACCGCTCACGTGGCTTGGCACTCCTAAGTGATATGCTTTGGTAAATTCATAAGCTCATTATGAACCATTAATATGTGAACAAAAAATAATCCCATAAGAGTATATGTTGGGTAACCGATCATGGATAACCTAGATTTAAACCTAGGGAATAAAATGTTATGATATACTTTTCCTATACAATTTTATCCTTTTATATTAAATGTTTCCTTTTGTTATGTTTATTAGCTAAGTATTGATGCCCCACTAATGGTACATTATTTTTCTTCATTAATGGAAGGAAATATAAGAACTCAGGCCAATAATCAATGTGATAGGAAGTGTGGTGATTTCCATAATTAGAGGCCAAATATGATGGGAACTTATCTTCAAAACACTATTATAGTACTTTCGTAGCTAGCTCATGTTATAAATAATAACATGAATCACATGGAATGAACTCATTAACTATAGAAAGAGAAATTTTTCATTGAATCATTCATGTAGCAAAGGCCAGCCATGTTTTGGGGGTCTTTTGATCCCTGCCTCATCGAAGTGTGGATTAACTCAATTGAAAATATATTCTCCATCCTTGGTGCTTAGAAGAAGAGAAATTTGTGATCGAAGTCTATCATTTTGATGACAATCTTATCAATGGTGGAAAAAGATAAAAAACACGAAGTCCAAGGAGGAAATTGATTCCATGGATTGGGAGAAATTCATGAAATTGTTTTTTGATAAATATTTTTACCGATCCCCCCATCTCAAAATGGAAAGAGTGTTCCTCAAACTCAAAAAAACGTAAGATTAGTTTATCAGGGTGTATGAAGAAAACATTACAATTCATACAAGATACATCTTTGCCATTGTCATGAACACTGAAAGAAATATTTATCACTTCATTAGCGTAATGAAGCTGAGTCTATGAAAAGTGTTGGCGATGAAAGACTTTGAATGTTGTGAGGAGACTTTACATTGTGCCCTCAAGGTTGAAATGGATATCAGAGATTCTTAGTGGTCTTGTGGGCCTAGTGACAAAAAGAGGGAAATGGAGTCTAATATGGGTGGATCAGTAGATAAATCCCATGATATAAGGAAGAATGAATATCCTACTAGTCAAACTTGTGGGAAGAATCATTCTGGGAACTATATATTTGGAACCATGAAATTCTTCAAATGTGGAAGAATGGGACATCTGGCTAAGAACTACAGAAGGGATATGAAGAATTCCACTAACATGTAAGTAGAATAAAAATGTTCAGGAAAACACATAGCATATAGTGTATTGTTATAACTGCAAGGGACATGGGAATTATATCAACCACTTCACTAAGACAAGGGTTGTCATAGGCAATCAATAACAACCTTTAAGGAAAAAAAGGAAAGGCATATAATATCACTACTGTTGAGGTGGATCCAGACATTTTTGTGGTGATAGGTATGCTGGTTATTCATTCAAGAATAGTGAACATACTATAATTCCAATTCTACACATTTTTACATATCATGCAAGTTTATTTGAACTATTCCATCACCACCGTAAAATATGGAGGTTGAGTTATATATGAGAAAAAATTGGGGAAATTTTAGAATCTAAAATATATAACTCCTCCCCAGTTTTTGTCTGAGGATTCAAAAAAAAGGAAATCATTTCATACTCAATTTCTTAGAGTTTAATTCTATTTTGGGAAATAACTAGATTTCTTCATATAAATCTAACAACAACAGTCGGGAAAGGGAGATCACTCTTAACATCCCAAAGAATCCTCTAATTAATTACAAGTGGAAGGGGAAAGATGAATCTCTGTTAGAGTCATCATCTCAATTGTGGATACTATTGCCTTATGAGCTATAATATCTAGCTCAGATGATTCAGAAAAAGGAAAAAATCATAGTCGAAGACAAACTCATCGTAAGGGATTACACTTATATATTCACTGAATATTTTCCTAGTATTCCTCATAATCAAGAGTTTGTGTTATCAAATGAACTTATTTCTGGATCTCTACCTATATCAACAACATTTTATAGAAGGGCCACTGTTGAGTTTGAATGGTTGAAGAAGCAATTTCAGGGGAATTGGAAAAGGGTTTTATATGTCCAGGTGCTTCACTATGGGGTGCAATAGTCCTCTTCATTAATAATAAGGATAGATCAATGTTCCTCCCCATTGATTTTTGTTTTCTCAATAAAACCATGTCAAAAACCAATCCCCTACCATAGATATATATTTTTTTGATCAACTACATGGAGCTAGTTATTTATCTAATGTGGACCTTTGATAGAGATTTCTCTAATTAAAGGTAACAAAGGAAGATATTCCTAATACTACTTTTTGAACAATGTGTGGACATTATGAGTTCATATTGATACCTTTCAAACTCACTAATTCTTCATTAATTTTCATGTATTTAATGAATAGAGACTTTAGAGATTACCTCAAAAAAATTAGGGTAGTCTTTAAAAAATACAAAATGGGTTATTTTCATGGTTCAAAACCATGGAAATAGGGCCCAAAACCATGGTTGTAGGATACATCCACGGTTTTTTCCAATAATGGGTTCTATCATCGTGGAAGTAGGGTCTTCTATATGGCCACAGTTTTGAAAACCATGGAAATAGGTTTCTCCATTGTCAACTAGGGAAGTTGACCTATGGCCATGATTCTAACTATGGAAATATGTGGCCTATTTATATGGTTTTAAACATGGATATAGTCCTAAAAACCGTTGAAATAGACGAAATATAATGTTTTGAAAGCTAGATTCTATCCCTGCACCTTCACTTCACGTTTTAGCGCCCTAACCACTACACCACCAGGGCCTTTGTTTGTGTGTGTGTGTGTGTGTTTCTGTGTGTCTGTGTATTATGTTATATATATTATTAACAACCATAGAAATATCCTGAAAACCATTTCAATAGTTCTTCCCACCATTTTTTTCATGAATGTTTTTCTCCCGTGAAAGGGAGGGAGACATGTTGACACTGTTTTTAAACCATTGATATAGGCCACATAACCGTGGCCATATTCACATATAGACACAGTTTTAAAACTGTGTCTATAGGTTTGTGGCAACAGCCCATTTTTCTAGTTGTGTTTATCGATGATATTTTGATATACTCCAAGAGTAAGGATGAACATTAGGAGCATTTTAATACTATGTTGAAAACTTTGTGAAGGGAGAAACTATATGAAAATTGTAGTAAATGTTATTTCTGGATGAATGATGTATTTTTATTGGTTCATGTTATCTCTAGAAAATGGATATTTGTAGACCCTTACAAGATAATGGAAATCGAAGAGTGTCCAAGACCAACATCTGTAATAGAGATCTGTATTTTCTATATTATAGATAGGTATTACCATATATTTTTGAAGAACTTATCATGATTTTCAAACCCAACAAACAAACTGACTCGAAATAGAGAAGATTTTTTCTAGATCGATGAACGTGAGGAAAGAATTAAGGAGAACAAAAAGAGGCTTATCATGAGGCTAGTACTCACACTCACGAAAAGTGTAGAACTATTTGTGGTTTATAGTGATTCTTCACAGAAATTATTAGGTTGTGTACTGATTAAAAATGATAACGTAATAGCCTATTTCTCAGGTATTTGAAAATTCATGAGCAAAACTATACTACACATGGTCTAGAGATGGAATCTGTGATCGTTGTGTTAAAAAAATGGAATCATTATCTATATGGGGAGAAGTGTGATATATATACTTAACATAATAGTCTCAAATATATATTCACACATAAGGAGCTTGATATGCACCAGTAAAGATGGTTAGAGCTCATCAAGGATTATGACTGCTCAATCCACTACCATCTTGGTAATGATAATAAGGTGGAATATTCTCTAAGTAGAAATTATCATGCATATTTGTCAATGATAATAATTGAGAAGGATCCAATCTTCTTATATTTTCAAAGGATGGAAATGAGAATCATTAAGGAAGGAATGTCAACATTCTTTTCTCAATGTATTGCTCAACCATCCCTTGTGAAGAAAATAAAATATTTTGAATGGAATGATGTAGAAATTACAAAAAGGATGGAAGCAATTAGGAATGAGAAATAATTTGAGTTCAAGATTGATAAAGATTGAGTTGTAATATTTGGGTCACAATTATGTGAACCATTTAATCCAGAGAAAAAGAATGAGCTTTTAAAAGACACACATAGCTCAAAAATCCCTATTCACCAAGGGATCACAAATATGTATTGAGATCTATGAGAGAACTATTGTGGGACAATATGAAGAAGATTATTTTTGAATATAAATCAAAGTGCTTGGTATGTTAGCAAGTGAAGTCTGATAGGAAGAATACTAAGGGGTTGATGTTACCATTACCCATACTAACATGGAAATGGGAAAACATCACCATGGAATTTATCATTGGACTTATAAATACATCTAGAGGGAAAAATTCTATATAGGTTATTGTGAATTATCATACAAAGGTAGCTCACATTATCAAAATTTGAGAGGACTTCTCATTGGATAAACTTGAATGGATATATTTCAAAGAGGTAGTTAGGATGCATTAAGTACCACAATCAATTGAATCCGATCGAGATCTAAGATTCACCTCTATGTTCTGGAGGAGTCTGTAACATGCTTTAAGCACTGGATTAAACCTCAGTATGGCCTATCATCCTCAAACTGATGGAGAATTCGAGGGAACTATTCCGACACTAGAAGACATGTTGAGAGCATGTTTTATGGACATCAACAGAGGATGGGACCAATGTCTTCCACTATTCAAATTCTCTTTCTGTAATAGTTTCCACTCAAGTATCCTAATGGATCCTTATAAATCCCTTTGTGGTAAAAGGTTAAAAACAATATCATTCTGGGATGATGTCAGTGAGCGTAAGATGTTATGACCTAAAACAGTCGAAGAAATGGGGGAAAAGGTGATAACCATTCAACAACACATCTAGGCAGCCCAATGTCGATAGAAGATCTATGCAGACAATCGTCATAGAGACCTTGAGTTTAAGGTTGGAGACACGATATTCCTCTGTATATATCCATGGAAATGATAATGAGATTTAGGAAGAAAGGAAAGTTTTTTCCCAGAGACATAGAGCCCTTCGAGATCCTTGATCATGTCAGAGTTGTGGCCTATCGACTAACACTTAGACCAACCATGTCTCAGGTACACTACATATTACATGTATCCCTCTTATGGGAGTACATATCAAATACCTCACATGTATTGAATTTGGAGATAGTATAGTTGTAAAATTATCTCTCCTATGAGAAGATTCCAGTGAACATCTTTGATCATAGAGATAAATTCTACGCAACAAGGTTACTTACCTTGTCCAAGTACTATGGCGTAACCATTAGTACGAAGAGGAAACATGGAAAATAGAGGAATTAATGAAGGAAAAGTACCGACAACTATTTTTTTCGTAGAATGTAAAATGAAATTTTCATCGGTGAAATTTCATAAAGGAGGAAGGATGTAATGGCTTTGAATTATATCAATAGAAATTCCATTCTTATAATTATTTTATGTATATTAATCACATAAAATCCCATTAAGAACACAGTACAAACATTTAAATGAATAATTAATGAAATAAAAGGCATTTATTTATGTTAAGGAACATATACCAAAGCAATAGTAACTTGACATTAGGAATAGTATCAATACCCTTATTAATATTAAACTGGACAATTGAATAATGGCCTCACCTATGAAAGTATAAATAAAATTTCTTCATCTTATAAGTGAAAATATGATATAATTATGTCATAGTATACAAAAATAAATATTTTAAAAATTATTAATTAAGTGTTGATATTTTTGTATGTCATTAATATTTAAAAACCATTTTTTGATTAATTAAAAAAAATAAAATTGAATTTTTTTTCCTAAAATTTACTTTTAAATTAAAAATATTATGTATTATTATTATAAGATAATATTATGATACCTTAACTAGTTTTTCATAGTGTTATAAAAGTTTTTATAATTTTAAAATCTGTATTTTTAATGTAAATGATGGTTTTAATTAAAAATTAAATTAAAAGAATTTATGAAATTATTTTAATAAAATGGATTTCATATTTGATTAAAGAATTAAAAATATGGTTAGGGTTAAATTTTGGGATTTTTCATAAATACTTGATGTTTTGGTTATTAATGAAATATTGTAATTTACAGTATTTAAATTAGAACCCAAATACATTATTTCAAAACATATTGCACGGTGTAAGAACTCAAATCTAAAAATCTCCTTAATTTAAAATATATTGGATGATAATTCTCAAACTATTGATATTCTTGTACCAAAATAATAATCTAATTATTAAAACAATGTGAAACACCCCTACCCTCAACTAAAAATACTACCTTCACCACCTCTTCTCCTCACACCTCTCATGTGTTGGTCCTTATCAAAAATCTACTCAAATCACATCACAATCCCCTCCCAAAATTATAGGATAATTTTTTTCTTAATAAAATACCAATACCCTATCCCCTACAGGTTTTCTCTAGAAGAAGGAATCAAGAGTTAAATCTCACTTCCATTTCCTTTAATTTATTTTAAAGTTCCTTTATTTTCTTTTTCTCTACTCATCTCCCCTCATGCAAATGGTATGATAACTAATATAACTTAAATATAATATAATTTTGTTATAATAATGGAATAATTCATCATCATATCTCTTTTCCCCTCCTTTTATAAAAAATGAAAACATCGTCCATGATTTGTTAATTTATCACATGCAAGGACGATGATGTTTTCAATTCCCATTATCATCTTTAAGGTTGTTCATGAAAAATAATTGTTTGAAATATATTAAAATATATTTATTATATCTTATTTATTGTTATGGAATCATTTTTTACACATGATATTAGTTTATAAAAAAAATGAGTTGTTGTGATAGAGAACCACCAAAATTAACCCAAACGATTATCATTAACAATTTTTCTAGTGATTAAAACTCATTCCATAAAATTAAATAAAATATAAGACCCAGTTAAAATATATAAGATCGTTAATAACATATACGTTAAATTATGGATAATTAACCCAATATTACAAGACCTGTTATACATGTATACAAGTAAACCAGTCATGAAAACCAAAGAAACCAACACTCCCAAATGATGAAATTATATCTATTAACTCATCAAAAAGGCAATAAATGAACTAAATAAAGTTATAATAAATCAAAAATATATTGGAAGGGTTATGAAATTTTTAAATAATGAATCTAATTTTATTATCCAGGACATTAAGATAATGTGATGAACACCTTCACACATAATTTAATGGATTCTAGTCGAACCTCCATTATTCTTTCAGGACATTCCTTCTCTTTTTTTATCCAAATTAAATTCTATTTTCTTTTAATTTAAATATTATAAATTCTCTCTATATGTTCCAAAGTCATATATCAAGATCCATTCGTCTTTCTTTTCAGGGATATAAATGTTCTTAAAAGGTTACCTACTCAATTCTTCCAGGTAATCAAGACTGGCATTAGTGAACTTCCTAAATTCATACTCATTTTCAAGTGAACTATATATTATATTTCAAGCCATCGTTATTTTTATAAAATACCTCATTATATTATTTAAACATTTTTATTTAAATTCTGGTTTTATATAAAATAATATTCCCTTTTTTGTTTTAAAATATCCTTAATATTTTCCTTAATCCACACTAAAATGTTTTAATTCTAAAGATTACTAAATACTCTTTTTACATGTAATCACTTCAATTTGACTTCACTTATCATGATCTATTCATATTTAACATTATTAATGTACTTGTATGGTTCCTTTATTTCATAGACACTATTATTATATGAACCTTTATTATGCATTATGACAAGATTATAATACCCAATTCTTACCATGGGTAACCCTTATATTTATGTTTGACTCATTATGTATAATTCAAAATGTGGAACACATATTCATGAATATGTTATGATGGGTGTGCCCATATAGAACTCCAATTAATTGGGTAATGTTTAGTCTCATGATATGTTATGTGCAATAGTCTTGGTTGTTTTCCTTAACTCATGCTACATGTGCAATGATCTTGGTGGTTAACCTTGAATCACGCTCCTCTATATGCAATGAGCCTTTGCTCATGTGAAAGTCTGGTTTTATGTTTATAACACATTACTATGATTCCATGATTATATGATCCAATGTTCTATATTTTATGATTCTATATGTTTAAACATGTTTCATTCCTTTTTATATCACTATGTTAGGTTTTCTAACCGAAGTGAAGAGCTTTATATTAATGTTTATTTCCTTACTAGGATTTTTAGATCTTCCATTTTTACATGATATCCACATGTTTTTCTAGGCATACATAAGATCTCAAAGAATTTTAGGAGCTCATAATGGATGATAAATAAATAAATGTTTCATTTAGTCGCATGTTTTTAGTTTTCTGTACCTACTGTTCCAAAGACACTAGACATTATGATCCTTGTCTTGTAATATGATGTTTAAAATCATGTAATGAATTATGAAAAATGATAGGATCTCTATACTATTTCACTAGATACTAAATCGATTTTGAATCCTATTTAAAACCCAAAACTGATGTTGATCAATGAGGAATGAGAACAAATATTCCATTAAAATATCAAGAGAAAAGAAATAGTGAAAAAAGATATAAAAATAAAACAAGAATTATAAGTCTAGTTTTCATTATATTGTAATCATATGTGTGGGGGATATATAAATTTTCAACCAAAAGACTAAAATTTTCACAATCACTATGTAAAATTCAATAGTTAAAACCATCGCACGGATAATGAGTGATGGTGTTAGGGAATGTAGTTCATAGTAATCTCTACCTAGGGGATATTGTTTCATCAAATATATAGTAATATTTATAAAATCTCTTAATGGATGTAAAAGGTTTCATAAAATTGTATTTAACATTTATTTAAAAAAATTGTTGTAAAAAAAATAAAACAAAAATAATAATTTAATTTCATGAAAAAACTAAGTTGCCTCATTGGAAACCTTATGAGTAAAATTCTATGGGAAAAATTAAAATTCATTAAAGTAGAGTGCAATATTTTCGTTCTTTCTATTGAAAATCATGATAACACTATAGTGTATGAATCCAAATTTTATAAATCATTGGTAGTGGTAATGACTTTGTGAAAAAACTAGCATACTGGTGAAATTGTGTTGAGGCTATAAATAAAACATCATTGAAGAAAGGATAACATGAAGAAGCATAAAATTTATTTGAAACATGTTAAAGAATTTCTCTGTTTGTGGGTGAATGAATGAATTTATGGTCTCCAAAGACTGTTTTCTACTGTCAACCATTTCATAATGGGTTGCAGAATATACGGTAGAAATATATGAAGTATAAAAGACCGAGGAAGAATGAAAAAGTTTGAAGTTGGATACACAAAGAAGAGGTTTCATAGAATAACATATGATTTGCTAGAACACTATAGTTTCAGTGGTAAGACACAAGAATATGGGTTCTATGAGTGTGGGTATGATGTGTTCTGTTTATCAATAAAGTAGTGATGGGCTACACCCGAGTTTTGGAGCTAGAATTAGTAAGTTGGTTTTTCCACAATTTCATCCAATGAACATCTGATGATACATAACAAACAGCTGATAGAATTTTGTCACCATTATCGAATTTTGGAATCCAATTGACAAGGCATTGGTTTTTCCGTGTGGGATCACTTAAAATCAACTCTCAAAGTCATTGTGGTTCATTTATTGTTGATATAAGTCCAATAAAAAGTTCAAAGGTCTAGATTTTAAGAGAAAATAATATTGGTTCATGTTGGTTAATGGAACATCAATATGAAATTCAAATATGAGCATTTAGATTTTTATTTCATGTTATCCATTTGAATGGGGAAGAAAATGGAAATAGTGTGTGGGAGACTTTTAGATTTGAAAAAATGCTTAAGAAAGTAGAGATTCAAGGATAAGGAGAAGAAAGAAGAGAGATAATGTTTAAGTTCATCCCCACAGGGTAACACCCTGATATGTTATGAAATATATTTTTCCATTTCAACATAATTTCTTTGATCGCGTTCTTTACATAAAACACTAAGACTAAACAAAACATGATTTTTTTAATGTGACTATTATAACCTAGACGTTAAATTTGAAGGAATTAATAGTATTAAACAAATTATGAATCATATATTACTCTTTAATAATATATTAATTAATAAATATGAAAAAATCCCTCATTTTTGTTTTGAAAATTCATTTTATTCTTCAAAAATACATTTTGATCAAAAATGTGTTTCCTTGATTTGTTGAGTAAATATTATAAGTGATTTATAAAAATTTTAGAAAATGTATTTGATAAAATTAAATTAATTTTTTAATTCATCTTGTTAAAATTATCATAGTATTAATTTTTTATAATTTCTTGTAAAGATTTATTTTTCAATTAATTGTAAAAAATAATGTTTTTTTAAATTTTATTTTATCTTCAAGTTTTTAAAATGATAAATTCTATTTTTATATTAGTTTAAAATGTTAATTTATTCCATTAAATTAAAAAATTTCATTTATTGTTTTTGAATTGAGTTGTATACTCGAATTTTTTATAAAAACATTCATATATTTAAAAGGTTATTTTTTCTGGAAAACAGTTTTTTGTTTCATTTTTTCGATTTAATGTTAAATTAAAAATTTTCACGTCGATATTTTAGATCATAAAGAATGAATACCATATTTTGTATAAAAAAATAAAATTTTGGTAAATATATTCCCCTTATTTTTAGTCATGATAAATAGAAACCTTAGTAAATATGTGTTACTCTTGTAAGGGTATATTTGGTAAATAATGGTTAAAATATATTATAAGAACTAGAAAATGACCCTGAAACTTCCCTTAATTTTATTGTATGAATAAATTTTATCCATTATCATCCAAAATAAGGTTACTTAACCTTTTATTTGTTGGATTGTTTTCCTAGTACCTAATTATGTGTACTTTATGATAACATGTATTCATTGTTCTGAATATTAATAAAATTCTTATCACATCATTATTGTTCTTCTCTGTGACATAGTTTGTGAAAATTTCCAAAGAGTAGATGTCGTGTGGAAGAGTCATAGTAGTTCCCCTCTATGATGAGAACCTGGATGTTTCATGATATTATTCTTAAATACTTGTTCTATAGCATGATGAAATCATCTGAGGGACCCATATGTTATTGGCTATCAGGGGTGGAGACTCATAGGACATTGAGAAACATTCTCATGGTGTAAAACCATGGTAATGTAAAATGTAGGAAATTATGAGAATGGGTCCCACAAGTAGGAAATTCAAAATTACATATGTCATTGGATGTTCCTATATGAAAATTTGTGTATTGGTCCATAGACTTTAATATTATTATTAATGGATTTTATGAACTTCTTCATTTGATGTATTGTCCCGAAGTATAATAATATATGTTCATGGTAAAGTCGTATACGTTGGATGTGTTGATTTGGCTCTATTTTTACCAAGTTTTTGCACATCTTTTTACTTAATTTTTAATGATTTAATTAATTATTTAATCACTCTATACTAAATAATTGTTCTTTTGTATTTTTATAGTTAACTTTCTTAATAAATCAATTTTTATAATTAATTATGAACATCTAGTCTTTAAAATAATAATTTTAATATTACTTAACTTTTCTAATTTAATTATTTCTTAATTATTCTTGTTAAGTGGATTCTGTCTGACTTTTTAATAGTTAATATATATTTTAAACAATTAATTAATTGATGTAATTAAATTTAATTAAGTCAGTCATTATTTTAATATTTTATCTTTTTATTTAGTTAAATTAGAGTAGTTTAACAATATAAATTAATATGTTTAGTCATCCTTCTAATTATTTAAGTAAATAATTTTTTTAAGTTAAATTAATTAGTTTTCTTTTAATTTTATGTGTTCACTTAGTTGTATTAATAATTAATTAAGTGTTTTCAAATATTTATTGATTAATTTTATGTATGTAGTTTCATTATTTATTCATTTTATTTTGGTTTTAGTCTACCGGTGAGGTAGACTATAACTATCGGTAACCTAATGAGTTAACGTTGCTTTTTATTTTTACTTGCCGCAACCTTGTAATTATTAATGTAGTAATTTTAATTTAAGTATTTTATCAATTTAGTTATTAAATTATCAGTTCTTAATTTAGGTGTTGTCAGTTAATAATTTTAAAGTCTAAAGTTTAACAAAAATCATGTTTTAATTTATTATGTTTATCTTCCTTGTAATTAATTATTTTCAATATTTTAATTTTTAAGTTCAATTTGTTTTTTTAAGGGTCACAGATAGTATTCTACCGGTAACCTCGTGACCAGTGTTTTTTATCTGTACAGGTAACCTTAATTTATTCTGTAATGGTGGGTTTTTATTTTTTTAATTTTATTTTTATCAGTGACCCCGCACGACTACTCCTTTTTATTTTCGTTGTATCGGTGACTTTCATTTTTATTTTACCAGTTACCTATAATAATTGGTACTGGTGACCCTTTTATTTTTGCTGAGTAACGAGAAGATTTATTTTTGTTTATCAGTAAACTTATTATTTACGGTGACTATTCAGTATATCGGTGACTTCTTAGCCAAATGGTGACCTTTAATGTCGTCTATTGGTAGCCATTTTTATTGCGTTATCAGTAACCACATCACCGTTGCACCCCTTTTACACCTCACCATTATCCTTTTCTCCCTTATAACCTCAATGTTATTCTCCCTGCCACCAATAGCATCTAACTCCCTCTCACCGTTCTTCTTGGTACCTCACCGTTGCCGCTACGCATCCACCTACGCACCCCCATCTCACACTATAACGCCTCTATTTCTCTATAATACATGAAATTCCAAATACAAACCTTATCCACCACCACAGACTCAGACCCTTGAACCGGAATTTCAATCTAGACTCAACCAAAGCAGCAATACAAATCATTGAAGTACTATGAATGCTTTCCGCTATTGAGGAAGGAGAGGTGTCGCTCTGCCTTGCTCAAGCCACAATACCCCCTACTGCCTCTATGGTCTGAAATCCGAACTGAGGCTAAAACAGGTTTGTTCCAGGAGCTATTTTTTCCACTATAAAGAGAGGGCCAAAGTCATTCGCCGCTGAAAAATCTCGCACCACTCGACCATTGTACATGAAGAAGAGGATATTTTTGTCACTACCGTGACATGTAGGAGGAGAGGCTGCCGGTTCTTAGATCTGGAGAAGCCGACACTGTCGCCACACATGGTTGATTCCACGCTGCCTTGCTGAAGCAGGGAGTTCCGCCGTTGAAGGAGCTCGTGCAACCACTGCTTTTGAACTGCATCTCCATGGATGGAGTTGGGAGGAGGACTGTAGCAGAGGGGAGATAAAGCCGCCGCTACCTGTTTCTAGTGCCGAGAAGAAACACTTCCCCTTGGTTGGGTAGTGCCGATATTTGGGGGAGGGTTAATGAATAAAAAAACTAAAAGAACTAAATAATTAAAACAAAGTTAAAATAAAAAATTATACTGTAAAATTAAACATTATTTAATTAATTGATAGTTATTTCTAAAATTAAAGTAGGATAGTTTATTAAAAAGTTTATTAGTTATCATTTAATATTTTTTATTAATAATTTTTTTAATAATACATTTGGTTTATAAAATTTAATACTTATAATAAGTTAAAAATTAAACTATAGTTAAACTAAACTAATTAATTTAAAATGTTAATAATGTAAACTTTAAAAATAGTAATAAACTTAATGTTTATAAATTACTTTAATAATTTTTTTTAATTAATTAATAATAACTTATAAATAATTTAGAATCATAATTAATAATTAATAAAAATTCTTATTTTTAATAATAATAATAATTCTATTATTAAAAAAATTTGATCAAATCATAATACGTAAATTATCATAATTTATCTCCTATAATTCAATAATATCTATTTAATAATAAATTTATTTTTCATTATAATTAATTAAAATATAATTTCTAGTTATTAATAATAGTAATAAAATATTTTATTTGACAACATTAATTAATAGTTTATTAATTCTTTTAAAAAAGTCATTTAAATAAAATAATTTCTTAAATTATAGTTCTTTATTTCCTTAGTGTTTTAATTGTTTTGATTGTTTCTCTTGTGTAGGTTCATTCAAGAGTCAAAAAAACGTCTACTTGCTTCTAAATAACTCATCCAGAGTTAGTTACAAGAGAAAAATTAGTGTGACGTGCCAATTGAAAAAAAATGCAAGTTGTGCGGTGCATCTGTGAATGGTTGTCAATGTCAGTGGAAGATGTTTGGTGATGAGCAATAGAAGATAGTGGGTAATTAAAGCAGAGAAAGCAGCAGAATTTAGGGGGCTGATGCTCATTCATTCCACGCCACACCATTTTTGAAGAGAGAATACTCCCGGGAGTTGAGAGAGCATACATCGATGCGAAGGATCCCGAGAATAGAGCATCACTAAGGGAGTTATTTTCCCTTCTTGTACTTAAGTTCTCAGTACTCTATAATCGATTTTTTCATTAATTAAATCAATATTATCAAGGGATTAATTGTCTTATCTCTGGAATTCAATTATATTTGTTATTCTTCCAAACTTTTTTATCCACCTTACAATTTTTAGAATCATAATCAATTAGTAAGATTGAATAATTATTCTCTTTTTTGATGTTTCACACCTTAAATGTTTTAAAAATTCATAAATTCCAGATTTACAGGTGAGGTAGTTCTTGAAACATTTTTTTTAGAGTTAATGTATTAAACTGTGGAAATTTAAGGAAAGTTTATTTTCCAACTGTTACCCTTTTTTAACTGTCAAGTAGTTTGACTAATTTTGGAGTGGAAAACTCCTTAATTCAATCTTCTGTGTGTTGAGTTTCCTAGCGAGGGAGACATTTCACCTTTATTTCTTGAGGTTTTATTCAATAAATTGTAGTGGAGAAGATATCCTTTAAACCATTAGTTTGGAATTATCGAGTATTAATTTCGATCTGCTCCTTCAACCCTGCTGCTTTATTTTCGTATTTTGTTCTCTTATGTTAGTTTTACTGTAGTTATTAGTTCATTAGTAAACTAGTAAATTATTTAGTGTCTCTTTAAACATTTTTAACTTTACTACATGCTTTAAACTAAATATTAATGAATTAAAAGTAATAATACAATCAATTTTTATTATCTCCACTGCTAACAACAGTGAAGTTACTTTTGAATAAAATGTATAATTCTCATATGCCTTCTCTATTGATCGACCCTACACTGCTATACTAGTGTAAGAGTAATAAATGTAATTTCAAGGGTCGTGACGACCTATGTCTACATCAAAATTTGGGGTCGTTGCTGGGGAAGGAACGTGTTGAGAGTCTAGGGTTATAATAAGAAGTAAAAAAGCAGAGAAAAAATATATAAAAATATCATATAAAAAACTTCTTAAAAAAACTGTGAACTATAACTTAATGCTTTAGTTATCCATTAAAATATGCTTCAGTGTCAACTATTGTGTGTTTAATCTCACCTGGTTTTAGTTTAAAAATGGATGTTAATGAAAGCTGGGATCAACAGGGGCCACATTGTGTGTGTTGTGGCTATTATGGGCATATTTCTTAGAAGTGTTTCTATAACCAACCACAAAAAATTGATTACATTGAACAAAATGAGAACATTGATTCTAGTTCTGACACCCTAGATAAAATTGACCTAATTGATTCTAAACTGGATTCTAGGGTGTAACTAATTAACAATTGGTTAACTAAAACCCATGAAATTCAACTTAGAGATTCTCAAGAGAGAGATAAAATAATGAAAAGATTAGAAAACATGATTTTATAATTAAAACAAAGGGTTAAAGAACCAGAATAATTTGATGAAAATGAAAAGGATATTTTTTATAAAAGATTTGAAAATCAAATTGGAGAATAAAGTGTTAGTGAAACTCGACAAGAAACCATTCTCTTTGAAAAATATGATTCTTTTTAACTAAATCTGGAAATAAAAAACTCTATAAGTCAGAAACACAACATTGAAAATCCAATAAATATATTTAATGATGTTGAGTTATAAAATTTTGAAGATGAATTGAAACAGATTGAAAAAAATTTCCCAGTTCTTTTCAAAATTCCTACATTGGAGAAAAATCATTGTTTTAGATGTTTTGAGAATGATGTCACTCAGGTTGAAGAAAAACATGAAACTGAAAACATGAATGTTAAAAATTCTTCAACCAACATTTCAGAATTTGTGAATAATGAGTCTGAACAAAATATTGGGAACACTTTGGAAGAGAACCTTAAGTTGGAAAATATAGAATCTCAAAACGTTGAACTTGAACTGAAAACTACTCTTCCATGCTTTGAAAATCCAAACCCATCTATTTCTGAAATGATGTTGGATGATTTAGAGGATGAGGGAATGATGTTTGAGGAAAGATTAAATGCTGATCTTTCGTCTTCCTTTTCTCAGGTTGATTGTTTGATAGAAACTGAGTGTACTAAAATTGAAAATAGTGATGTTTTACATGGGGGTAAATTTTCAAACATGAAAAATGTGGAAATTGAATTTATTAAATATGAATTAAACATTACTTCCACTTAATTTAACTTCTTGGAACACACTATAGACTATATTTTGGAAAGTGAGCTTTTTGGACATGAACTTAAAGTAGAGGTGGAGCACACACTTGAATTAGGAAGAGTTGATTTTTTAGAAGCTGTAGATGTTCAGTGTGAGTTAACATATGAGGATCTTTTGAAAGAGATTTACAACATGGTTATACCTGAATCTAATTGTGAAAAAAATAAATTATCTTCCCTATCTATCACTTACATCCTCAACTGTGAAGGGTGTTGAGCCTTTTCATGATACTGATAGTAGCCCAAAGGGGGTATCACACTTTTTTTCTATTGTCCATGATTCAGTTCAGCACTTAATTCAATTCCCTCTAAAACCTTCTAATCACAATTTACCTATTTGTAACCTTGAAATTGAACCTATTGGTGTTGAGGTTGAGAGAGATAGCTCTGAGGTCATTGCTACACCCTTTGAAGAACCTATATCTATGTTGTTCCTTCATGTGTATTCAAATCTTGAAATGTTTGAACTTATTCTGGAAGTGTACAGCATTATATCCATTAATGCTAAAGGGTGCTACATGGGGGTTATTTCAGGTTATGAAAGATTGGTTTTAGTTTACTTTAGTCTTGTTTCCCAAAAATCATATCTTTCTGTTAAAAATAATTGGTCCAAACTCATGTGGTGGTTCCTATTAAGGAAACGACATCCACCCAGTGATTACAGTTAGTTGTTAGGTGAGTCTAGCTGGGGACTTTAAATCTAGTGCTGCAATATAGGAAACCCATAGTTTTTGTTGTGTGAATAAATAGGAATATTTTTATTAAATAAAGTCTAAAGGAAGAATTTAAATTCATTGATTTATGGGATCTAACCCATGCTCTTTCTTTGTTTTCATTTTTATACTGTTTAGTATTGAATAAAGTGCTGCTTTTTTGTCTTCCATATACTCTATATCTGCTAGAATTTTGTTCTTGGTTTACATGCACTATGTTTTTAGGATGATGCGGCTTGTGTCAATAAAAGAGTGGAATTCCTATGATCATTTATGGACAAGAACTTAGTCAGGGAAGTACGTCAATTTTCGGAATTTATTTCTTCTCTGGTTTTTGTTAATAAAATTCTACTTACTAAAAAAAATTTGTCCAAGAAATTCAGAAAGACTATTAAAAAATTATGCTAATTATTTTCTAAAAATCTGTTGTATATTTTTCTTATACTAAAAAACGTTTTCTGCTTGACAATATTCTTTGCTTTAAAAATATTTTCATGTGTCTATTGCTGTTAACTGAAATTCAATGTTTTAAACCCATTCACTGCTTGGAATTAAGTGGGGGGGGGGGGTAAATGCTTTCTAGATAGTGTGTTTTTCATTAAAATGGTTTTGCAAAGGGGTGTTAGAATGTATTTTTCTGTTATATTGAACATTCTTTTGAACCAAAAATTTTAGATTGCTACCCCTATCCACTCTGCACCCATAAGTTGCATTCCTTGTTTGAACTTTAATGTAAAATCTTTTTCATTGGACATAAATGATAATGATTTTACTTTTCAATGAATCTGCTGTTAATTTATTCATTGTGGCAAACAATATTTTTTAACTTTAAAGTGACCTTTATACATGTCATTAATATTCTTAATTGAAAATCTGTTTTGAACATTAATTTATTAATTTTTCTTCTCCATATTTAGAAGTCAACTATAGAGACAAAGTTGGGTTTTAAGTGTGGGGGAGGGGGTCAATTCTTGACTGTTCTAAACTGTTTTTTATTGAGAGTCCATCAATTCCCACTTCACCTAATACTTTTTGTCTAAAAAATGTGTAAACTTTTTTAAAATTTCAAAATTCTTGCATAATTTTTGGCATTACACTTTACACAATTGGGTCTTGCCTTAGGAAAAGTTCATTGATGGTAGTTAAGATTTGTTCTGAGTCTGAAATTAAAGATAATGGATGATTGGTGAGTGATCTTACTTAGTTATTTGATGGAAATTCGGTTTAGGACATAATTTTGAAAGTGATATGGTTTACATGTTTGTGGAGTTATGATCATAACCCTTGGAACTTGAAGTTTGATTCTGATTCTAGGGGCCCCATTCATCTTTTAATTATTAAAATTAATTACATTAATTATCCAATGTAAATGGTTTCTATATAAATCATTTGAAACTAGAGTAATTTGGGCATCTAGGATCCCACGGTGAGTCTCTGAGACCTTAGATGCTGTGTACATTTCTGTTAACATTAATCCCTCTGTTCATCTTGAATAAGTGCATACTGCATAGTGCTTACCACAATGAAACATGGATTGGAAAAAATAAATAACATTCCTAGGGTAAAAAATGAGCTCATTAAGGTGAGTGGAATGATGAACGCCAGATGATGAAGTGGTCAATTGGTTTTAATAGAAATCATTTAGGTTGAATCAAAAAGGGGATTCGAAAATAAATTAATTATTTTTGGAACCTTGGATTTAGTTAAAGTACAAAGTTCCTTGGTTATGGTCTTAATTCCATTGATATTTTACCTCATGTCACTCTTTAAATTAGAACATAAGATTGGATTGAAGTGAGTTATTAAGTTGTATCACATATGAGGCATGACATCTTCATTTCTTAATGACTCTTAGCTTTCTTAATTACCCTTGAGTTTTGGTTATATCCAATATTCATATATGTTATTCATTTTCTAAGCCTGGTGTTATGTTTTTTCCTTTGTTTTTGAGTGCTGGACATGTTATAGTGTGATCTTAATCATAAATACATTTTACTATTTTTCAATGAAAATAAAACATTGTATTGTTTGAGGACAAACAATGCTTAAGTGTGGGGAAATTTGATATGGATCTATTTTTACATAGTTTTTCTACATCATTTTACTTAATTTTTATTGATTTAATTAATTATCTAATCCCATTATACTAAATAATTTTTCTTTTGTATTTTTATAGTAAAATTTGTTAATTAATTAATTTTTATAATTAATTATGTACTTCTGGTCTTTAAAATAATAATGTTAATCTTAACTTTTCTAATTTAATTATTTCTTAATTAGTTTTGTTATGTGGATTCTGCATGACTTTTTAATAATTTAATATCCATTTTAAACAATTATTTAATTGATGTGATTAAATTTAATTAAGTTAGTATTTATTTTAAAATTTTATCTTTTAATTTAGTTACATTAGAGTATGTTAACAATATTAAGTAATATGTTTAGTCATCCTGCTAATCATTTAAGTAAATAATTTGTGTTTTAAGTTAAATTAATTTGTTTTATTTTAATTTTATGTGTTCACTTAGTTCTTAAAATAATTAATTACGAGTTTTAAAATATTTATTGTTTAATTTTATGTATGTAGTTTCATTATTTATTCATTTTCTTTTGGTTTTAGTCTACCAGTGAGGTAGACAATAACTATCGGTAACCTAATGAGTCAACGTTTCTTTTTATTTTTACATGCTGCTACCCTGTAATTATTTATGTAGTATTTTTAGTTTAAGTATTATATCAATTTAGTTATTAAATTTTTAGTTCGGAATTTATGTTTTGTCATTTAATAATTTTAAAGTCTAATGTTTTTTGAAAATCATGTTTTAAATTATGATTTTTATCTTCCTTGTAATTAATTATTTTCAATCTTTTAATTTTTAAGTTCAATTTGTTTTTAAGGGTCACCGTTACTATTCTACAGGTAACCTCGTGACTTGTGTTTTTTAACTGTACCAGTAACCTTAGTTTATTCTATAATGGTGAGTTTTTATTTTTTTAGTTTTACTTTTATCGGTGACCCCGCGCGGCTGCTCCTTTTTTATTTTCGCTGTATCAATGACTTTCATTTTTATTTTAACAGTGACCATTAATAATTGTTACTGGTGACCCTTTTATTTTTTATGCTTAATAGTAAGCTTTATTTTTGTTTATCGGTAACCTTATTATTCACTGTGAATATTCAGTATATCGGTGACTTGTTAGCCCAACAATGACCTTTAATGTTGTCTATCAGAAGCCCTTTTTATTACTTTATTAGTAACCACCTCACCATTGCACCCCTTTTGCACCTCACTGTTAGCCCTTTCTCCCTTCCAACCTCACTGTTATTCTCCCTACCACTGATAGATTTTGACTCCCTCTCACCATTCTTCTTGGAACCTCATCGTTGCCGCTATGCATCCACCTACGCACCCCCATCTTACACTATCACGCCTCCATTTTTCTATAATACCTGTAATTCCAAACTAAAACGTCTTCCACCACCACATACATAGACCCTTGAACCAGAATTTCAATCCAGACTCAACCAAAGAAGAAATTCAAATCGTTGAAGTACTGCGAATGCTTTCCACTGTTGAGAAAGGAGAGGTGTCGTGCTGCCTTGTTGAAGCTGCCATACCCCCTGCTGCCACTATAGTCTGAAATCTGAACCGAGGCTGAAGCAGGGTTGTTCCAGGAGCTATTTTTTCCACTGTAAAGAGAGGTCTGAAGTCATTCACCACTTAAGGATCTCACAACACTCGACCACTATACATGAAGAAGAGGAGCTTTTTTTCACCGTCATGACTTGCAGGAAGAGAGGCCGCCGGTTATCGGGTCTGGAGAAGCTGACACTTTCGTTGCAGCTAGTTCATGTCGCACCGCCTTGCTGATGTTGGGAGGTCTACCGCTGAAGGAGCTCACGTAGCCATAGCTTTTGAACTGCATCGCCAGGGATGAAGTTGGGAGAAAGACTATAGTCAAGGGGAGCTGAAGCCACCGCTGCCTATTTCAAGTGCTGAGAAGAAACCCATCACCTTGGTTGGGTTAGACCAATAATTGGGGGAGGGTTAATGAATAAAAAAACTATAAAAAAACTAAAGAATTAAAAAAAATTAAAAGAAAAACTTAAACTAAAAAATTATACTTTATTTAATTAATTGATAGTTATTTCTAAAATAAAATTAGGGTAGTTTATTAAAAATTTTATTAGTTATCATTTAATATTTTGTATTAATATTTTTTTTATAATACATTTTGTTTATAAAATTTAATACTTATAATAAGTTAAAAATTAAATTATAGTAAAACAAAACTAATTAATTAAAAATGTTAATAATGTAAAATTTAAAAATAATAATAATCAGAATGTTTACCAATTACTTTAATAATATTTTTTAATTAATTAATAATAACTTATAAACAATTTAGCAACAAAATTAATAATTAATAAAACTTCTTATTTTTAATAATAATAATAATTTTATTATTAATAAATTTGATCAAATCATAATACATAAGTTATCATAATTTATCTTCTATAATTAAATAATAACATTTTAATAATAAATTTATTTTTCATTATAAGTAATTAAAATATATTTATTATTTATTAGTAGTAGTATTAAAATAATTTTTTTTAACAGCATTACTTAAAAGTTTAATAATTCTTTTTAAAAAAAAATTTAAATAAACTAATTTCTTAAACTATAATTCATTATTTCATTAGAATTTTAATTGTTTTGATTGTTTCTCTTATGTAGGATCATTTAAGATTCAAAAACACGTCCAAGTTCTTCTATCTAACACATCTGGAGTACGTTATGTGAAAAAAATTATTGTGACATGCTAGTCGCGAAAAAATGCTTGTTGTGTGGTGCATTTGTGAAGGGTTGTCAAAGTCGGTGGAAGACGTTTGGTGATGAGTAGCAGAAGAAAGTGGGTACTTAATGCAGAGAAAGCAGCAGAATTTAGGGGGATGACACTCATTCATTCCATGCCACACCATTTTTGGAGAGCAAATACTCCTGGGAGATGAGAGAGCAGACATGGATGCGAAGGAGCCTAAAAACAGAGCATCACTAAGGGAGATCTTTTCCCTTCTTATACATAAGTTCTCAGTACTCTATAATCATTTTTTTCATTTATTAAATTAATGTGATCAAGGGATTAATTTTCTTAGTTCGGGAATTCAATTATGTTGGTTAATCTTCCAAACTTCTTCATTCCCCCCTTCAATTATCAGAATCAAAATCAATCGGCGAGATTGAATAATGATTCATTGTTTAGTTTTTTCACACCTTAATGTTTTAAAATTTCATAAATTCAAGATCTACTGGTGATTTAGTTCTTGAATACATTTATTTGAAGAATTAATGTATTAAACTGTGGAAATTTACGGTGAGTTTATTTTCCAACTGTTATCCTTTTCTAACTGTTAAGCAGTTTGACAGATTTTGGAGTGGCGAACTCCTTAAGTCAGTCTTCTGTGTGTTGAGTTTCCCGGAGAGGGAGAATTTTCACCTTTATTTCTTGAGGTGTGATTCAATAAAGTGTAGTGGAGAAGATATCCTTTAAACTAGTATTTTGGAATTCTCGAGTATTACTTTTGATCTTCTCCTTTGACCATGCTACTTTATTTTAGTATTTTGTTCTCTTATGTTAGTTTTACTATAGTTCTTAGTTCATTAGTAAACTATTAAATGATATAGTCTCTTTTTAAACATTTTATACTTTACTTCTTTCTTTAAACTAAATATAAAAAAATTAAATAGTAACAATACAATCAATGTTCACTATCTCCACTGCTGCCAACAGTGAACTTACTCTTGAATAAAACCTAGAATTCGCATCTGCCTTCTCTATGGATCGACCCTGAACTGCTATACTAGTGTAGGAGTAATAAAAGTAATTTTGAGGGACGTGAAGACCATTGGCTACATCATGTGTCCTGAGTACTATTTTATTAATGAATAATCAAAGAATGTATTTGTATCTTCTATTATTTAATGGAAGTTAATATCTAAATCCTTATGATGGAAATGTAATAGCCTAAATAAATATTGGTTCATGGTGTTCTATAGGCAAGTTCAATTTCCAAAAAGTCCACCAAAGAGACATTAAACACATAGGTTGATTACACCAGTATGCAACCTTCATGATTAGAGATATCAAGATAAATGGATTGTATTACACAATATGCATCATTAAGTGGTTATATTTCATTAAGACATTAGCTTATTTATCTATGGATGTCTTGACATGTTTCTAGATGTTATCCTAGGAATTTTGGATTTTTCACCTAATGCCACTAAGAAAGAGGCTTGGAGGCTCACACAAAAAGTGTACCCAATCAATAAATTAAATAATAATATTATTTATTATTCAAAAAGTAGAATAAATATTATTTCTTCTTATAGTTTAATAATTATTAATGTTTTCTACACCTCATATATTCAATCATTAGTTATTCAAGAGAATATTTTGTGAGTGATTATTTATTATTTAGTGAATATAATATTTATTTATTTATTGGATAATAATGAACTAATATTTATTTATTAAATAAATAGTCATTGTTCTTAGTCTGATAGATATTATGGAGTAATGGTGGACCAAGATGAATGGTCCTGTGCGAAATAATATATATTGAATATTATTTGAATAAGTAATACTTAACTTAATTAGTGAGTTTAGCACATGTCATAGAATGATAATATTATTATATTATTGACATGGAGTTCCACAGAAATTAAAAAAAATAAGGGGACCTGGGAAATTATTATTTTCTAACCCAATAAGTATATAAAATCAATTTTATTATTTTATTTAGGGGTTTACAATTACTTTTTTTTTGTTTACAGCGATATCCGAAGGGATTTCTCTTTAAGTCGTTGAGAGATCCCTCTCCAAAAACACTAATAATAACATAGGGTTATCATCATCCACTAACACTATTGAGTTTATAGAGATTTAATGGAATAATTCTTTATGATAGTATTATGGTGATATAATAGGAATGACACAAGCATCAGGATCTACAACACTAACACCAGAAGATTCCTATGATGATGTTTAAAGGCTTAGGGAACACATGTGGATCGCCGATGGAGGGAATATAATCTTGATTACTAAAATGAAATGATATTATGAAATAGAGAGGTTTTTATATCTATAAATGAAGAAATAATTAATTGAAAATTAATTCTGTATTTGTTATAATTAATTATAAGTAGTATGGGATGATCTTATGTCTTCGTTATGACGTTCAAACACCAATTATTCTTTTATTCATTTCCATTGATTACAACATTTATCGTCATGTAAATCTTGGATTAATCTATGAACAAGACAAAAATATGATTTGAGAATTCCCCTTTCAGTGTTTTCCTTCACAAAAAATATTAATTACTATCATTTGGATGTGATTATTACCTTTATAATATTTTATGTAATTAAAATTAAAAAATCCATCACTCGTATCTTTAATAACTATAATATTTTTAACATGGGGATAAAAAATGACATGCTCAGTTATAAATATTAATTTCAAATATAAATTATTTCTCTTAATCATGGAAATTTATTTTTAGTTTTTAGTAATGAAATAATTACCTTAAATTCTTACGTGACACTGATGCAATCATTATTCAATTAAAGGAAAAAATAAAATTAATGATTTAAAAATACTAAAAGTATTATAATTCAAGTGAGTAATAGTTTTCCCTAATTTTTTTGGATTCGTATGATATATTAAAGTTGTGTGAAAAGAATATATTAAAATTCCAACTTTTTCCTTATGTATTTTAAGCCAATTAATTAAATAATATCAAACTTGATAATAATTATATTTTATGAAAATAATATTTTATTAAATTACAAAAAAATTAAAAAAATATTAAAATAGGAAAAGGAGGATAATATATGGTAAAAAATGTCATGACCTATGCATTTATAATTCATTTGGAAACATTTTTCTTGAAAATGACTTTATTGTATTTAAATATTTTTAAACATTCTAAGTATATTATCCCCATTAATTATATAAGGACACCCCTCCTTTCTATTTCTAGTAATGAATTTATCCATCCAACTCAGAAATCCCATAAATAAATCCCTTCCAAACTTCCTTATCCAAGTTCTAGAGGTTCTAGTATTACCAAAATAAAAACCTTCTAAATCTTAATAAGATATCGATAAAAGTTCTTTTAAAGAAGAGGTAATCACCTTAACCAGTCACTTTATTTTTTTAATTATTATTTTACCTCCTCTAAATATATGTTATTTATCATAAAATGATAAATTTACTATTCTAAATATGATAAAAATTTATTATCATTATTAAACCAACATTTTCCACCCCCTGTTTATCAAATGGGAAATGAAATTATTGCTTGCGTGTTCACACAACATAATAAATCCATGTAGCAGTGAAATTAATTTTCCATCAACAATATTCTTGGATAGTTATTATGATGAGTTGAAATTTTATAAATTATATTTAGAAAATTATTATTATTCTCAAATTATAATATCATATTTACCTTATTACCTTTAAAACTGTTAGAAAACGATAACCTCGCATGTACGTGTGTGGGTACTACCATCTCCACAAAGCGATGTGATTTGTTTTTTTATTTATATTTTAATAGGATGGTAAAGAAGATGGATATAACTAATATATACTATTCATATGATATAATAATTATTTTAAGGTAAATTGTTATTTACCTTTCTTTTATTCTATCCATTTTAAATTTAAAATAATGATCTTGTATACATACGACCTACCATCTCCATGAACGATGTAATTAATTTTATATATCTACCATTATAGTTGAATCTAAATATATATATATAATTTATATATATGATATAAAAAAAATTATATGATTTTATTATATAATTATAATAAATTTTAATTTATTGTATAGGAGGTTAAAGAACATTAAAAGAAAGTCAAACTCATGGTAAGGGATATATAGCCTCTCTTTTGTTTTGGCGAGACATGTCCTATTCATCACTCTTTTATTTTTTGTGTTTTTTATAATTCCACATTAATATGTTATATCATAAATATAAATATTTTAATAAAATTTAATATTTAAGTTTATTTTATTATTTAATGGGGATTACAATTTAAAAGATTCCAAAGTGGTAAAGAGTTTTTATCTCACTTTTATTTCTAGGAGACTCATGTCTTATTCAACAACATTTTACTTTATGTAGTTCATATGCTTAACACAAATGTATTTTTTGACTCGTATGATGACAATTATGGGATTTAAATATAAATATATATGTGTGTGTTTTTTTTTCTTTTATGGGGCTTATGATTCAAAAGTTACTACAGCAGTAAGGGTTTTATGTTTCGATCTCATTGTTTATTAGGATTGACTGTGATTAAGTTTTTGATTTATTAATCTTATGAAATACCTCTCATGAAACTCATGAATTTACTTATCTTACGTTTATTTCTAGATAATATATTATTTCCTCCTATTTTCCTCACATTAAGTACTTAAGAGTCTAAGATAGTGTTTTAATGAAAAATCTATTTATTTCTCTTTTCAATAAAAATTAATTTCTATTTTTGGTTGAAATTAATTTCTCTTTCATATCAATTTTTTATAAAAATGTTTTCAATTATATATTTAATATCATATAATTATTTCTTAAGACATTTTTACCCATCTTTTAATTCTAAGAAAATTCTTTTCATATAATCTTCCTTTCATTTTCCAAATGTGTTAGTTTTTGACTTTTTCTGAAAAAAAGTATGGAAGGAATGTTTTATTTTAACTTATGTGGCATGAAAGTAATTTCCCCACTATCACTACCACTCAATTAATTGAATATTACTTGAAATTTTTTTTTAAAAAAAATTTCCATAATATTTTGAAAAATTTGGGATTTTAAAGATGGGATTTCAAAAATGAAAGGTTATTTTCTTCAATAACGTTTTCATGATATTTTTATTTTCTAGTGACATCTACCATCAATATTCCTTATGATTTAATATGGATATGATCCACGTATTACATCCATATTATTTTTATTTATGGTTTATGTTTATGATGATAGTGTTTATGAAACTCTTTCCTTTTCCATGGGTTATGCTATGATGAAATGATGAAATGTTTATGAATCCCATTTCATTCCAATCGGTTTTTCTACAATGAAATTATTATGAAACTAATTTATTTTGATGAATTCTGATATGATCAATTTTTTATGATCTTTTGGAACACATATATATGATTTTTTAATGTTGTTGGTGAGACCTATATCTCCCTATAATGCATTGGGTAATGATTGATATCTCATGAGATAAAAATGAATGGATTAAGGGGTGAACCTTTTTCAGTAAGGAAATTTATACAATATGATAGTATTGGGATTATACCTTGACTACTAAAATTCATTGGGGAGTGAACACAATATGCTAGGATAGCCATGGTAGTGATCCTCGACTACTGAGGAAATGATTTTATATGCTTAATTATATTCCATAAATCTATGTATTATGCCTATATTATGTTCTCATATCTTGTGTTATTTTATTCCTTTATGATCTATGTCTTATTAACTTCCATGATTTATTCCATGACTCAAGATTATGATATTTTATATGTATGGTATGTCATTCAAATTCAATTCACATATTCTATTACCCTTAATCTAATGTTATGCTTATGTGATCATTGATATCTCCCTTGTTTATCCTTAATGAGAATAATTAACCACCATTAATTTTGTTTATTTTCCCTAAGTATTGAGATAATGTATTATGTTTGAGATATATGAGAAGGGTGATAGTTATAATGAAATTAGTAGAAGACGATGTAGTTTATTTATGAACTAGTTTTTTATGTTTCCATGTTTCCAAAGGAACTGTACATAAATGATTCTAGCATGAATCATAATGTTATGTAATTAATATTCATATAATAATATGCAATACCCTTGTTTGAAAAGTATGGGTCTCTATAGTTTTTATTAGAGAAATTCTTAGAAACCCATTAGAATCTAGGATAAGAAAAATTTAGTAAGAACCCTAGGGATAAGTCGTATATGATAAAATCCTAATTTTTCTGTATTAACCATGGATAACCTAGGTTAAACCAAAGTTGTAAAGAACATGTCAATAATTAAATGTCCTATGAATAATTTTCCTGATTGCATGATTACTAAATATGATTAATTATACCAATGCTATACTTTTTTTTTATTTAATGGTTGGAACCTAGAAGATTCTTGTAAATGTTAGATGTGATAGAAAATGGAATCATTTTCTTCATGAAAAATGAACTAATATGATATATGGAATGCAGAACCTTCTGATTATGGCTAACTAGCTATATCGTAATATGATTAAAAACCTAATCTTTAAGGATTCTACTGACACCCCTAACTAGAGAAAGATAGAGTTTTATGAATATCATGGAGGTAAGAAGATTAAAATTTATACAAATAGATAATGTGAGAAGAAAAACACAAAGGAATGCCTCATAAGAACAAGAAGATGTTTTGGGTGTGGAAAAGAAATAAATATAGTATATAATTAGTGATGTAAAGGAAATGTTCAGTTAACACAATAGATGGTAATATTAGTTTCCATAAGGTATCATCGACTGTTTAATGTTTTAAATATGGAAATTATGATAATTATGAAAATCAATGAGCAAGGGGGAAAGCTCGGGATGAGGATTAATAATGTTTTACGAGTAAAGTCTTTTATGTTGATGATGAAGAGACTATAAAGGAAATATGAAATGAAAGAGGAATTGAGGAAAAAAATGATGAATCATAGTTAATGGTTTAATAATGATGTGGACTGGTAGATGTTTTTAAATATTGTGTAACAATAATTATATCGATGATATTTTGATATAAGAATCATGAAACATAAGAGGATTGTTCCATAGTAGTTTTCTTTAAGGAATTGAAATCATATGTTTAATTGTACCAATAACCAAGAAAAGTGATAATGTTAAGTTGGGATAATGAGATGATTGAAATTGGTGGGATAATATTGGTAACCTTAAAATTTTTTAGTGATTTGATGACAACATGATTTAGGTCATCTTTAAATGATGATATTTATTACAATTTTGAACTTATAGAATATATTGATTAATCTATAATGTTATTTTTGGAATACTGATTGTTTTAATTTTTGGATGCATGTATGTTTCCATGTCAGGTTAACATAGAAGTTATGGATACCATCATGGATTTATGGTTGATCATATGTTCAATGGAATTGATACCCCCTTTTGAGGTTTTAGTGATATTATTTTGAGGTAATTTGAAATTTTTACTGCATTTTAGGAAGAATAATATTTTGAGCTCTAAATATCCCTTTGAGTAAGTATAATGTGTGATGTTAAGTTAATTATGGCTTATTAGATAGTGTTTTATAGATAATCATGATGGTTGAAAAGTGATTCCTTGACAATGTGATATTTATGGTCAAGTTAAGGATTACCTTTGAGGTCAGCATCACAATTTGATTCATGATATTTTGGTGAAGTTCACTACTTTAAGAGATTATATAACGATTTATTATGGTTATTAATGATATTTTGGGATACTTTTATTGGGCTGAGGTATATGTAACCTTTAGGATTAACATATGATTTAACGTGGAAAAAGAATAAGGGAAAATGCTATTGAATTTTTGGAGATATAAGATGGAAGATATGATATAACCTTTAAGGTTAAGAAATTATTTATTTCCGGGGTTATTGAGTTTATTTGGGATATAGGTTTATTTATGAATGGATTTAACTGTAACCATTATTTTTATTCATGGAATTTTGGAGTTAAATGCATTATTTCAAGGATTTTTCATTTTGGGAATTATCTTACCATGTGATAACACTTTTTTATTTTTGTTAATGGTTGATGAAAATATTAATATTTTTATATAATTTTAAAATCCATCAGATGTTTATTTTAGTGCTTTAGGAATGAAAAATTCATTTTTAATACTCTTCTTTTGAATCCATATATTTCATTATGGTGGAAATTGATTAAAGGAAAAAATTATGCTTGTTATGTAAGAATATTTCTTTATATTCGTAGTATATATTGTAAAAGGATTTATATAATCTAGGAAAAGGATTTTAAGAAATAAAATTCCAATAACCACCAGTTTTAATGAATTTATTGTATTTTAACTCCTCAGTGATTTATAGTATTGTGGTCGTTAACTTTCTTTTGACCATGTTATTTTTCACTCCCTATCAGTATTTGGGTGTCAGTCATTTATTCCATGTCAATACATTTACATAAAACTAATTTTATCCAATCTTGAAACCTAAATACGTGTTATTCAATATTAACTTCATATTTCCCCTTCCACTCTTTTCAAGAGGACAATTTATTATCTCTTTTTGCGGTGTGAGGTTTCAAAAAAAAATTCGAATATAAAACTCCTGATTTCCAAGCACTGGTTCAAATTACAAGGTTGAAATTTATTTAAGGGGTATAATGTAACACTATGATATTTTATAAAAAAATCAATTAAACTAAATTTCTACAATATCTAGCATTACACACAATACCATGCCTAAACAAACCATGATATATTATTATTTTAATGTGGTCTTAATAACCTAGTCGTAAAATTTGTGGAAATAAAAATAATTAACATAATAATGAAGTATATAATAATCATTACTATTGTATTGATTAATTATTTTGAAATAAGAACACAATTTTTATGAATGTTATTTTATTCATCAAAAATATATTTTTTGTAAAGTAATTTGATTCTTCAAAAATACATTTTCATCATAAATGGTTTTCTTGATTTTTTTTAATAAATATTATAATTAAATTATGGGAATTATATAAATTTTATTTGATAAAATTAAATTCATTTTTGAATTCATAAATTTTAAATTTTCATAGGATTAAGTTTTGAGAATTTTCTGGAAATATTGAATTTTCAATAAATAGTGAAAAATATTGATTTTGTTGAAAAATTTATATTCTTTTCAAGTATTTACAAAGTCAAATAATATTTTTAGATTAATTTAAAAATTTAATTAGTTCCTTTAAATTTAAAATAATAAAATTATGGTTTTTAAATGAGTTTTATATATGAATTTAGCACAAAAACATTTTACATTAAAAGGCCTTTTTTTAAAAAAAACTTTTCCCACCGCTTTTTACCGATTTAATGTTAAGTTAAATTCCTCCTATTTTTTATTTTGAATCCTAAAAAATGGAATCAATATTAGTAATACTATGGTCTAAATTTGTTAAATAAGTACATTATATTTTTATCATTATGAATAGTAACCTTAGTAAATATTTGTTACACCGTTAAAGGTAAATTAGGTAATTATGGATTAAAAATAATATTATAAGAAATAGAAAATGGCCCTAAAATTTGAATGATTTTAATTTTATGTTTCCATTACTTCCATAATCAACCAATATTCAGTTATTTGATTTTTTTATATTTATTTGTGATTATGGCCATTATAATATTTTTTGTAAAGAAAAGTAAAAAATGTCAAACTCTTGTTTTTAATAACAAAAATATTTATAACATAGGAATTAACAGTTGATATTTGAGGTTATAAATATAAAATTTAATGATAAATTATTTATATTTATCAAGGAAATTTGTTTTTTATTTTTACTCAAGAAATAATTACATTAAATTTTTATGCAACACTGATGGAGTAATAATTCAATTAATAGAAAAATAAATTAAATGATTAAAAAAAATAAATGTAATATAATTTGAGTCATTTATATAATTACATGGATTTTTTTTACATATTACATATTAGTATTGTTTGAAGTATTATATTTTAATTTTAACTTTGTATTTATGTCTTTTAAGTTAAATTAATGGAATAGTGTCCCAATTGACAATAATGATATTTTTAGAAAATAAATTTTTATTAATTTATTTAAAAATTATAAAAATATTAAAATAGGATGAGAGGATAATATAAGGTAGAAAACATTATCCCAAGTTCATTTATAGGTCATTTTGAACCCTTTTTCTTCATAATGAATTTTTTATATTTTAATCTTTTATAAAATTGCAAGTGTGTCCTCCCCCTCCATTATAAAATGACAACCCTACTTACTGTTCCATACAAAAAAATTGAACCATATAGATTGAACATAACCTACCAAAGTCACTTCTATACTTCCTTATACACATTCTATAGGTTCTAAACTTCCCAAAATACCAACCTAAGGATCCTTAAGAGGCGATTCAAATAAGTTCTTTCAAGGAAGAGTTAATCTCCTTAACTGATCACTTTCTTTTTTTACTTATTCATTTTTATCCTCTAAATATATTGTATTTATAATAAAATAATAAATTTATTAACATAAATATTCTAAAATGTTATTATTGTTATTATAAAACCACCATTATCCACCCTATTTTGATCAAATGGGATGTGAATGTATCACTCATGCATATGTACAACTTACCATCTGCACAAAGTGATACATTTAATTTTCCATCACCATCAGTCATGGATGGTTATTTGGATGGTGTTGACCCCTGCTAAATAAGAATTAGAAAAATGAAAAAGGAATGAATACTTGAATATCGGTCTTACCTTCCCCCTCAAAATCAAAGGAAGAAGAGGATAAGTGAGACCTACAGATCGCATGAGACATTGAGGGACTCACAATCATGTGGAAATATCTTGGTTAGGTGAAGGCTCCTCACATGGAACATGACTAGAGAAAATACCCATGGATCCCCCTTTTATATTCCTTCCTGGTCTTATAAAGGCACTTCAGATAACTAGTGGCCACATGGTGACAACCAAATGAGCACCCCAGGCCATATAATTTGTCATTGGAATGTTCATGACAATCCATCTAAAATCTTTTGAAAATAAGAAGGGATCATATCCAATGACAGAGGCCCCCAATGTTTATAAAGCTCATGGACCATATCATCACTCTAAAGAAAAAAAAATTCTGATGATACCAAATCCAACTCGCATGACCCCGAATGCTTTGTAAGATGAAACGATGAAGATAAAGGGAAATATGTGTGAGGTGTTCACGATCGTTGAAAGACATGTGACATGCTCTAGGTGACCCACAAGACACCATGAGTCCCAGATGTCATGTGTGAATCATCTCGTGAAAGCCCATTGTCTCACTACATGGAATTCCACGGGCGAGTCAAGACAACTATGTGGAGCTTCATGGATTTAAGAAATATTTATTTCCACAAAATGATCACGCATCCCATCATGACCCATACCGGTCAGATGATGAATCACAAAAAATAGTATATATTCCATTGACATTATTCCTGAAATCCCACATGACTCCCAACCTTTGTCCCATAAAACAATGTGAATAAAATAAGGAGGAGGTCGAAGGTACTCAGGGTCGTAGAAGGACTTGCGACGTGCTAAGTAAGCCCACAACACAATCCCACGAGACCCCGGGGAAAATTATCCTTTCTCACAAGAGTTCTTGAAACGTTATAAAACACCATGTGGATTCCTTTCAATAGGCACTTGGATCTTGCGAAGGCCCACTGATAATTCCACATGATAACATGTAATCCCTTCGATATGTCCTCATGATCAAACAAGTCTTCATTAATTGGTGATAATATAATAAAGGAAGTGTGTATGGAAGATAATCGTGATCACTAGAAATCATGTGACACACTTAGATCAGTCCACTACAGAGACTCATGAAACTACGTTGTTCCATACCCCTTCACCGAATCCATCTTGGACTCATACCAAATATTCCTCACAAACTAAAGATTATCTGGGTCGGAGAGGCCTATAAAATCCCAAAACGAGCACAAAAAATGAACCGATTACTATGAAAAGGAAACTATTGAGCATAAAAGTCCACTGCATCGAAGAAGACATCCTCGAGCAATAGATAGTGCAATTCTCCAGCCTTCGGTCAGATAATATATGAGCAGGTAGCTAGAGTAGTCATGAAGTAGGCATAAAGCACATCACATGATCATTCATACATCACATGAAGGATCTCTAGTAGGATATGTAAAGAACATTCTGCAATCCCATAAGATCAAGTGAGACCCAAGATGAACTGAAATTGAATAAGACTAGGGACATCATGATGAAAGGGTTAGAAGCAAGATCAAAGGAGGAAGGATTAAGTGAAATACAAGTTCACTTTCCACAATACGCTTTGCATGAGTCTTATAGGGATAGGGGACGGTGCCAAGGCATGTCACCTCGATCTTGAGACACACCATCAGCATGCCTTTTGGAATATGTGACACCTTCCATACACGTCATAACAAGTCATATAGCCCCCAAGGGGCACCACATTGATCTCACAAATCCTCTAGGTCTGTCACCTAGAGCATGCAATATCTTTCGGACACATCACCTAACTCATATAACAACACCTTCTCATGTCATCTAAGTCTCATCAAAGCATCTAGAGAAGACAACTAAACTCTCGTGAAACCCTCTAGGAAAGTCCAATGAGACTCGTGACACCCTCTAGACATGTCAGCCGAGTTTCATGATGTCTCCCAGGGTTTTCAGCCAAGATACACGACATCCTTCGGATTGTATCACACTGACCCTTATGACGCCCTCCATATGCGTCATGCCACATCATGTGATGGCTCTCAGGACGTGCCAACTGAGTCTTGCGACAACCTTTGGACCAGAACGAAATGTCAAAAGGTAATCCCAGGACTTAATAAAATTTTCCATCCTCAGTGTGTAAGCCCCAAATAAAGGGTAGCCTCTGTGTGATAGCCCCAATATAAACGTATCAACAATGACACTAATTCCTATCTTAACCAGAATACATAGGCCACCTCTCGTAGAGGTTCAAGTTCCATATTAACCATCTACGAAAATCCAAACATCTATGTCCCTTATTTGAATAAATGACATTAGTTACTTAACAACCCTTATTTCTCTCAATGATCATGTCTCATGCGGGCTTAGGGATTCACAATGATCATAAAATCTACACTATGAACCTCCAAAATAGTATTGGGTAGCCTTAGTGCATGGGCCCCTGATATGAACTCAAAATTGATGACTCTGATTCCTGCCATAACTAGGATACATAGGACACCTTCTAAAAGAATGAGGTCTATACCAAACACCCCAAGGACTATTCCAATACACATGTTTCATAACTATATTCCATGAGTCTGACCATATACTACACATTGTTTCTCACAATGAGAATATATCATGTAGGCTTAAAAATATGCAACAAGCAGCTTAGTGGATTCCATGGTTCTCCATTTTCTAGGGAAGTCCTAGTATGTAAGCCCTAATGAGTGGTCTGGAATGAACATCCATCATATGAGAGAATATACCTTGGGGTAAATCCCATTTCTGTGAATGAAATATGATGACTCTGATTGTTTTTATACACAGAATATGTAATACACCCCCTGATGGTTCGAGCTCAAATTCTTGGTGTCCTAGAATTCCAATATGAGTCCTCTCTACATGACATTAAATTGAACTTATTGACTCCTTACATGGAAACACATTCCAAAACACAAGTTTATATGGCCTCAACATATAAGAAAACTATAATTATCAGAAAATGATGTACAACCTCTAATTTATACTAATGGATTTTCTAAAGATATCCTTATCTCTTTCACAAGAAAGATAATTAACCTATATTCATTCCATTAGGGTAACAGGTCCTATATTTGGATTAGGAAGATGTTCATAAACATAACATAAATCAATAAGAGAGTCTCATAGTAGTCAATAGTTCCACCAAAAGTGTGTGATGAGCCTGGCATCCCTTCCTATCAATGAATGTGAGTCCCAAAGAGTCACTGGGACTAAAAACAAAAAAAATGATTTATCTACATTGGAAAGATGGTTTGTACCTAGAAATTGATGGGGGAACCACTAGGAGTTTCTAGGAAATGTGAAAATGGTATCCTGATGAGTAGAACCCTAGTTCCACGTTTCAAATCCCAAAAAAACAAAAATGGTGAACCCGATGTTAAACTGTGTAATAAAAAATGATTGCGTTATAATCTATCGAGACATGTTGCTTTCTCCCAATAAGGAAAAAACACTAAAAACTTGACATGAATATCTCAGGAAACTTTTTTTTAAACCATAATACAAACAATGCAGTAAGACCTGCATAAAATGAGATTCTTGTAAGTCCATACTTACGCTGACAAGTCCACACGAGCATATTGGATAGAAAGAGAATACAAGACAATTGTGTAAACCATGCATATATGATTGAGAGTTTTCATGCCTATGATATAACAATGATTGGTAACGTTGTTCCCTGTGGTCTGTGTGATTGTATATACTGCTCTCATTAACATAATCCCAACCTGAGGAAATTTCATTATCATCATATATTTTCTCTAGTAACTCATTTGACATTGGGACCCTCGCAGGTCATAAATTAGTATCACCTACTCAATAGATTCAACATAAGTTGGAAGATATGATTTTACATGAGTACCAATGACATAGTAAAATCCCAAACATTTAAGATTCTTGTTAGATTCTCATAACACAGTTGACGGCGAATCCACATTTCCTGGAAAAGGATGCTGCTAAGCCAGTAGCCATCATCCCTAAAACCTACCACTTCGGTAGTTTATCCCCAGATATTGATAACTACCACCTTCCATATCTGATGGTGGTGGACCAGGAGGCTAGATAGAGCTCCCTTTTAGTTTAGGTGCTGGTGAGGAGGCACCTGTCAACCATCTTCAACGACATCTCCCCACTGGTACCCATCAGTTGCCTACGGTGGATAGCATCTGACAAACTTTCACCACTGACTCACATGAACATGCTATATGCAAGACTCATTAGTGGAAGAAGGTGTTGGATATACATTAGTGGGCTCATATCCCCACTCCTGCTGATGATATCTGCCGACATACTCATGCAGGAACTAGTAAGAAAGCTCATATCCCTGTTAACTTGGAACGGACCTATGGGAATAATCCCAAATAAAACATGGGGGAGACTCATAATCTCACCCCCATGCATGAATCCCATCATCATACCCCGATGGTACAAGGAGGATAGATGTGAGAGCATATCCCTTCTTCAATCAAAGATATATGCCAACAGATAATAGAGAAGGAGAATTTTCAAACATGTATACTTTCACACACATTTCAAAAATGAAAATATATTATAGAAATAGATGAAGATCTCCATAGTAATATTCAATAAATTTTGTAGAGAAAGGAATAGGTGCATACTCATATCCATATAACCCATAAAACTCAACACTCTGATTATCACAAACTAGTTGTTGTACTAAATAATGAAAACATTCGTTCTACCACCCAACAGGATTATTGAAATATTCCAATAAAGGGGGATTCATTGGATTGGGCTCATATTCCCATTCAAATCAGGGCCCACTAGGTGATTGTAGAACACACCATGGGAAAGGAGCACATGCCTATCAAAAAAGTCTAGTGGCGCATTAAAAAGGCCCATGGTCAGGCTCATACCCTTGTTCTGGTCGAGGCTCAACATCTGATAGGGACGGAAGCCTAGGGATATGATCATATTACTACTAAAAAAGTCTAGAGGCATACTCTAATGGCCCAGGATCAGGCATATATCCCTGTTCTGGATGAGGCTAACTAAGTGAGAAAGGAAAAAGTCTTAGGACATGCTCATATTCCTATCAGTGAATCTGTATGGCATACTCCAGCAAATCACATAATCAAGGTGCACAATTCTACTTATTCTGAGGAATGGCTATAACTGAATCATTCCAAATAAATACAAGAGGGGATCATATTCTTTCTCCCATTTTGGAGGTCCTCTATTATATTCTAACAGGGTATGCATACTCATACCATGATCATATTCTTGTTGACAATAGGGCTCACTAAGGGAGAGAAACACACATCTCCGGGCATGATCATACTCCCTCCAAGAAAGACCAGCGACATATCCAAAAGGCTCAAGATCGAGAACACACTTCCTTCTTGTTTGAAGCTCAAAAAATGAGAATCACACATATCTCAGGATAGGTTTGTATCCCTGTCAATAATGAGATAGATTATTGGCATAATCCAATATCTTCTCAATGGTGGGATCATATTCCAACAAAATTTTATGGTTATATACAAATTCTGGAAACCTTCACACAACAAGCACATATCAATGTGCAATCACCAAAGGCTGGTCAGCATATTCCGGCCACAATGCTGAACATGGACCATATTCCAAATCTGATCAATTCTAATTCCCTTAAGGTTGTTCGATATACATTCTAAAAACCACAAGGTTCCTTCACATCTTCTATCTTAGTGGAAGCAGATGATAGTCATTACCATGATAGTCCTCCTTGTGGAAGTGGGGAGATGGATCGTAGGGACTCTACTCCTAACATCCATAGTGGTTAACCTCCCTAAGATGATATCTTCCATGGGAAATGAAATCCTCCATTAGAATAGACACCTCCCTATGGATATGTGAACCAAACCTCAAAACCATTGAATAGAGTGTTTTTTAAAACAACGGGTCCAACTATATATGGTTCCTCATCAACATCCAGCAACACCCTATTCCCATCAGTAGATGACCATCAAAGCTATATTCTATGGTCTGACTGGATGGAGGCATGTATGTCTAATGAGAAGGATCCCAACATTGACATATAGAGATAGTAAGTCAGAAACAACCTCCCAATCATCTTTTAGATCCTCACAAATTCAATCTTGGATATCTTATTTTATTTTGAAAATGATTTCATTCCTTACCTACACCAAAATATGTGGGATACTCAGCTGTGAATGAAGGATCGATTCCACCCTTATCCAGGATATGAGTGTCTCCTTCAAAAAATCAATGTACTCTATTTCCAACACATCCTAGCATCTATATCTATGACCCAATATCCAAAAAAACTACAAAAGCACAACATGAATATGCGACACGCTTGCCACTATTGCATTGTGACACTTAAACATCGAATATTTAAAGCCACGTTATGCATCCACATTAGAAGATGGGGAAAGTATGTTGAATTACACTCTTATACTCCCATAGAATAATATAACCTCTCAGATACGGCATCATGCAATGTTATATCCTCTGATGAAATCAGTGGACTAGGTAATGCTCGGGCTAGTTGGTCACTACAGAACAATTCCCCCACCTCAAAGGTGCCCAGACACCATGGGCAGAGAGAGAGGGTGGCCAATAGTTTTTGAAAATCCCCCCTTAAGATAATAGTAGGACATTCCAAACATGTATATCAAAGTTGAGATCAGCTAAACAACTTCTTATAAGGAATGTTTCTTATCATGGACTTGCATCGCACCCAACTCCCACACATTCAAATTTATGCCACTTTTCCCAGAAAACATTAGTTGCTACCACAATAGTCATTCAAGAGAAGACATGGCCCCCAGGGATAAGAGAATATCTACCACCACCTCTACCCCTTGGGTTTTCAATTCCTGAGAGGGTTTAGGACATACCCTTGACCACCGTTAGTGAATCCCAACCCATTGGGATGGACGAATTCAAATCTTAATAATCATCACCAGGAACATTGTCCCTTGAGAGGACCCTGGAGACATCAATAATGATTCTTGATTACCGCCACCCCACTGGGATTGGGGCATCAATATCTTCATGTCTGTCATGTAAATCATCATTTCCACAAATGGAGCCATTGGATCCTCAAAAACCTCACCAATAAATGCCAAAGGCAGCACTAAATGACCCCCACCACACAGGGTTGGGGGAATTTTCATCAACATCATCACCAGAGAGGTAATTAGTCTTCTCCAATTTGGGAGGAAGAAATCAATGTTCGACATCCGACATGTTCCCACCACTTCAAGACATGCCACTATTAGTTGGGGCCCATTCAACAATCATGACCAAAATATCCATCATAGTCACTATTAATAGGTTGAGATGGGAGGAGCATATGATGAGGGTAATCAAACCCCACCTGGGTTGAAAAATTAAATTGCCCAATAAGGCTAAGGGTTAAAATATGGACCCCAATGGAAGTTGTGTGGAATCATCTTGTTTTATAGAATGAAATGGAATAACCACCATTGACTGATATAACTCTATGAATTTTGTCACTGTCCACATGGAAAATGTTGATAAAAGCACAAGCATATAGGTACACGACATTGAACATGTACACTAGGTGAATGGTGATTTGGATGCACCAAATGAGGTTTCATGCCCACAAAACCAAAGAAGGATCCAAAATTTTGCACTATAGAATAAAAAGTTAACACATACGAGGAGGAATATGGGAAAAGAAAAAGGGTAATACATGAATACATCTCATTTTTCATCTATAGAAGAACAATAGTTACAATATGAGTGTGAAATATAAGCTCTCTGAAAACTCAATGAGGATCAACTAAGGGGAAATATTCCTACTAGGTATCATCTCTAATGAGAGAAGAATATTCTCCCTACCATAGCTGATTCAGTAGAAATATTGGTATCTTATCATCATATTGGATTCAGATATAGAAATATAGTCTACATAAATGAGGAAGCCATGAAATATCAAGAATTCCCTCTGTTGTGTTGACAACCTCTCCCTTGTTGGGGTAACCATTCAGTCATCAAAAAAATTGAGGATCATTCGGTGATGAATGATGGAAAACCTCATCATCCCCCACCAACTCCCTATGGATGGGAAGTAGATCAGATAGTATTTCCCCTAGAGTTACATTCCACCACTGAATCAATGGCTACTCCAATGGAATCCATGGAAAGACGATGTGAACCTGTGCATCCTGAAAGGAATTCATATCCCTAATGGGTGGATGATAGGCCACCTCCACCCAAATTCGTTAACCCCACCTTTCTACCTTTGATGGTACAAGATACCTTGAACAACATATCACACACTTCATATCCTAATATGGGATTATGATTGTCCCTCGAGATCAGTAGGAGGAAACATAGTGGTGGTGTTTTCTATAGTCTCTAACAGATCCAACCATTGTTTGGTACAACAGTCTGCCAGTGGGATCTATTGTATAATGGGAATACCTTCTTAATAATTTATGTTTTTATTTCGACTCAACACTGAGGAAAATGATGAACATCAACATGAAAAACTACAAGAAACATGACAATGATAGGGTATTTGATTTCATATAAAGTTGGAATGGTTTAACCTATTCGCTCAGCATCGCCCTATCATAGAAGAAATTACAAGAAAATTGTGCTAAATATCTCATAGATGAGTTTTAGACACCTATAATACCCATGAAATATCCAAGTGGGTTCCAAGTGTTTTCTAAAATGGAACATTGTCATGAAGAGGAAATTTAGTGAACCCAATCACAGTCCCATCTCATGCCCGAAACACAGTGGAAAAATTCAGTAATAGAAGAAGCTACGACTATATCTATCAATCCTACAATGGTTCCCATCCAAGAACCCATGAAAGATCTAAACCGGTCAATACCTCTTGTCGAGTGACGACCACCACAGAATTTCCCTGGTCCAGAAGTACTAAGAATCCAGGGTCACCTAGGATTGAGGAACAAATGAACAATGTATACTCCTTCTAAAATGAATAAGTCCCCGGTTATTTTGTGAAATCCATGGATAATAATATTCTCACACTCCTACAACCCAGGAGGCCAAATAAAGTCAACATCACAGACCATCCTCACTACTACTGTTTCCATAAAAGGCTTGGTCATAATATATGGATATGATTCGTTTTCAAGAACATCATAGAAGGCATGTTCGACTCTAGAAAGGTGATTCTAGGAAATTTATAGAGCATTTGGGTTGCATAACCATCATATGGTCGGAAGAAAAGGATGGTTGGATGAATGTTCTGGCCATGCAAGCACAAAATTTTGACAACTGGAAAACTCAAAAAATAGTTGATCGAGCTCATACAACTCTAAAGGCACAGTTCTGGAAACTCACGATAGCTCCACCACCTAAGAAGAAGACATTATATCTGCCTCCCATATGGGGCCATGACCACTAGAATAAAGAGGAGACAGGGGAGGAAGAAACACATTCAGCTCTAAATAAAGCCCTAACTCTTGAGGATTTCTTCCCTACAACATATGCAGCACAAGAAACACCCCACCAAATGAAATTATCATTGGAGGAAGAGATTATTTTTGCTTCTATCAATGTGGTACACTTTTTAAACGCCATATTTGATGGGGATTATTCCCTTTAATATGATTTTCCTACATTTTTCTAGGGAATGGGAGGCCTCCTGCACTAGAACCGAGGATACAAGGGACAATGCTGATGTGGTTGGATTCTATATTCAGGTAATAACCCCATGGAAGAAATATATGTAGCCAAGAATTTTGTTCATGAAATAAAGTAGGCTAAAAAGAGGGAAGGAGGTGACTTTCATCCCTCCAGATATACCCACATCTGATTGTCTTTCATGAACGCTTAACAGAGGTTCAATCCAATCAAAATAGGAAACATGGAAGGTCAGCATGACCTGGACCACTGGTAGCAGATACTCCCTCAACCTCCACAAAAACTCTAGTTCCATATACCGTAGATGGTCCAACTATTTAATTGTATACTCAAGAGAATCCCAATATAGGGATGCTCCAACCTCTGGAAAAGAGGTATGATATTTTAAAATTTCTAGTTTTAGTCATCGAAAATCTTTCTATCCTTGACGTTCTTCATCTTCCGAAAGAACACATAGAGGAACTTGTTGAAGCCTTTGGATCCTACAAGAACTTGAGATAGAAGTCACTACAACTGAGGTCTATCAAGTGGAGACTATTTCCTTCTGATTTCATGTTTCCATCTCATCCATTGATCATGATTAGGAAGAGGCCATCCAAGGGATCATCATTCTCTTATACGTTTTATGTAGACTCAATAATGTTAATGTCCAAAGGGTGTTGATTGATAATGGATTATGGATCAATCTCATCCCAATTAAAATCCTCTAACAATTGGGGTATATAAAAGGGTAATTATCCCCTACAAAGATGAAAATTTAAGGATATGATAATTTTTAGAAAATACCTCTTAGGAAGATCAAATTCGAAGCCCAATTTGGGTAACAAAAATATGTTTCTGATTTCATGGTTATCCAGCAAGACACCACATATAATTTCCTTCTTGGAAGGCCCCGAATCAAAAACCTATTGGATGTACCATCATTATTCCATTCGTGTCTTAGGTACCCCATCAATGGAATGGTTAACATATTAAATGGTGACAACATCCCCTTAGAGACTTGTGGAGGCACATAAGCTAAAGAAGATTTCTACATGAACGGAGGTAAGAAACCAATAGCGGATGATGACATACAGGTTTCATCTCTTAGTATCCTAGGGACCACCATTATGAATCCCTGAATCATGATCAATGGTGATTTTGTTCTTCCCATATACATGTTCGAAATAGAAGATCTAATCCCAGAGTTCCAAGACTCTCTTGTCCTCAGCAAAAACAACCAACACTCACATCTCTCTGTAATGACTCTGATAGAAATGTATGATGATGCGTCTTCTAAGAGCCTCCCAAACCATGATACTGACATAAATGTCACAATATTTACATCCTCACCTGAATGTGTTTCGAAATACATTGAAATTTAAGGGGATGAGGATGATCATAAAAATCCCCAAAAAACATTCATAGAAGGTGTCTCTACCACCATAGACGAGATCAGGAAGATAAATCTTGAAATGAATGTAGACTCATTTCCTACTTCGATTAGTTTCTCCATTCCCCTTTAAGAAAAAGATATGTATATAACATTTCTAAAGAAGCACTAATATGTGTTCACCTAAAACAATACAAAAATTCCAAGACTAGATTCAGATGTGGCTACACACCATCTCAGACTGCCCAACGAGAATAGAGGCCTCAAACATGCAGCAAGGAGGTTGCACCCATCTCATGGAACCAATGTAGGTGTATAAGTTTAAATGGTTATCATATCCAACTTTTCTTAATAAGTGAAATACCCAAGGTGGATCACCAACATAATCCTTGTCAAGAAGATTAATGGCCAGATTAGGTTTTGTGTTGATTTTAGAGAACTTAATTGGAATTGCATGAATGACGATTTCCCATTTCCGATCACAATACTCTTGATCAAAAAAAACTGATGGAAAACAAGCCCTTTACATTATATACGGGTACTTGGGGTACAATCTGATCAAGATGGCCCCTGAGGATAAAGAATACACTACCTTCAAAGCACCTCAAGGGATCTTCTGCTACCAGGTCATTCCCTTTGGATTAAAGAATGTTGGTTCCACATATCAGTGTGTCGTTCATTATATCATTAATCCATTAATGGTGTGGATAGCTGAGTGCTATGTTGAAAACCTATTTGTTAAATCCCAAAAATTATGTGACCACTTCACAGATCTCCAAAAAATATGTGACAAGTTGTGACAAAACAATCCAAAGATGAATCTACTAAAGTGTGCACTTGGGGTGAAATCAAGAACATTCCTTGTCTTTGTGATATGCCACCATGGCATTTAGGATGACTCAAATAAGATTTGTGATATCTTAGCATTGTCACCCCTCATAATATCAAATAACTAAGGGGAATCCAAGGGATCCTCACGTATATTCTTTGGTTCATAACAAACCTATCTAAAAAATCTCTCTCCTTCACGAGGAAAATGAAGAAGGGATTCACCTACCAATGGAATGATTATCACCAGAAATCCTTCTAATGTCTCAAGAAGTAGTTGTTACACCCACCGGTTTGGATGCCTCTAGTGGAAGGGAGGCCACCCATATAATAGGTGGCTTCCATGAAATGATCATTGAGAACCCTCCTTGCATATAATACAGATAAGTGACACGAGAATAGTCTCGACTACTTAATCTAGAGTAATCTAGGTATTGATATTGGATATTACGATGCCAATAATAACTTCCTCAGACTCATCTTCATAGTGAAAAATCGGAGGCATTATTTATAGCACCATGAAGTCTAGCTGGTCTCTTATATTGACCCGTTCAAGTACATCCTTGGCCACCCAATGTTGACTGGGTTCTTGTCCCGATAGATGGTCATTATTTAGAAATATGACATTTAGTTTAGATCATAGATGTTTGAGAAAGGGAAAGCCCTAGATGATTTCCTCACATCACATCCTACCCTAGAAAATACACCAAAAGACACTAAGATCCCAAATGAAGAGGTATTCTATACCCATGGAGCTCCCCAGACATAAGAGTTGTACTTTGATGGTGCCTCCCAGAGTCCGGTCGGCATAAGAATGGAAATCACGAAGCTTAATCATGTTGGTATAGGGGTTGTATTTGTCTCTCCATACAAATCAATTTTTCCTAAACCATTCTCATTATCTGATGGTTGCACAAATAATGAGGTATAGTACCAATCCCTCATCCCTGGATTTGAACTAGACCTAAACTTACACATAGCCTACCTAATTATCAATGGTGACTCATAGCTGGTGATAATTTAGATCAATGGTGAATAAACCAAAAAAAGGAAGAACTAAACCCTTTCACTAGCTACATCCGAGGGATGTTGAAAAAATTCCCTTTCGACCCCACATTGCATTATGTTCCCCAAGAAAAATAATGTGCATGCCAATGCACTGGATAATGCATCCACCGTCCTAGTCGACCCTGATCAGGAAGAATAAAACTTCTTCATTACACATTGAAGAATGGTCTCATAAATCGTTGTATATGATATCGAAGAAATAAATTAGGTAAGAAATACCTTAGAACGTGATGAAATGATGAACACCCCTAGATGGATTGATCCAATAAACAATTATCTTCATGATGGGACTCTCTTGACATATCATGCCAGAAGGGAAATGATTTGGTGATAGGTAGCCAAATTCACCCTACAAATGGTTCAAATGAGAAAAAATTACTCTTCAAAGGAATTTTTTTAGAATTATCCTCAAGTACATAACATAAGAAGAAGTTCTTGCCATTATGGAACAATTCTATGTGGGTTTCTATGACACCATTAAAATTGAACCAGGATCTCCCACAAAATCAGGTGGTTGGGATATTACTGGAAAACCATGATATAGGACATCATGAAATTCATGAAGAAATTTCATGTGTTCTAGATTCCTAAAAATTGCATACATCACCCCCAAAATTACTACATATAGCTAAATATTCTTGGCCATTATTTATTCCGAGGTGAATGTTGTGGGGCCATATTCTCCATCCACTTCCATGTAGTTCAAGAATGTCCTTACTTCTACAATCTTATTTTCCAAACGGGATAAGGAAATAACCCTTAAGTAAATTGGTATGAAGAATATAATCATTTTCATGATGTCCCAAATCATCACTAGGTTTGGAGTCCCTCGCACAATATTTATATACAAGAACACCAAATTCAATTCTATAGAGTTGAAGAAGTTGTAACAGGAGTACTACATAGAGTCCAATCACTCATATCGCTATCATGTTGTGGAAAATGGACATATAGAGACCATAAATAAGACTTTTTAGAATATAATCCAAAATATTTTGAAAAAAGATAAAAATTACTGGACAGAATATCTCTTCCATGATTCATGGGCCTACCATACCACTATATGTAATGTTATACAAGTAATACCATACTCACTGTTGTATGGGACCGAAATAGTTTTATCAATTGAGGACTAGATTCCCTCATACTATATATCCTTTTATGGATAGTTCTTAGATGATGAAAAATATCAAGAGCGGTTGTATGAGTTGGAATGACTAGATTGAGAGAGGTTGTACACACTGCACAACATTGAGGTCCACCATAATTGGATTGCATGTGCATTCAATAAAATGGTTCACTGACATTCATTATGCCATGGAGAACTAGTGTTGGCTCTCTGAACCCCAATGATTTTGAGAAACAAGCCCCCAAATTTGGATCCCAATTGGGAAGGACCTTGTGTCAAACATAAGTTCTACCACAATGAGGCTTACTCAATTGCCATAATGGATGGGGATCATGTCACACCACCCACCAATGCAAGATTTGTAAGGAAATAATTTTCATTGTTGTCAGCCCCATTAAGGGATTCCAGATCAGTGTAATTCCCATCCATCATTACCTCTTCATGAATTTAGACATCCTAGAACATCTCATCCTAGTAGAAAGATGTTAAACTATGTAGAATCAATCATCGTTATCATAAGATGTTAAACTGCACTACCAATGTCCTTACCACATGACGTAAAACTGTCTGGATCCAAAATAGCCACCTCCATTCACATCGATTCACCTATGTCATTACACCATGACATTAAACTGAATGATTATCCAAGAACTATGTATGGCATGATTCTCATTTCTAATGATATGTGCAGGGATTCCTCGATCCTAAATCTTGGTCCATCCACCACATGGTACACAATACCCTTATGCTACATGGGATTATTTTAATTCCTTGTTTCTCACACCGAGCATGGCTCACATGGGATTAAGAATTAAACAATTTATTCCCTTCCAAAACAAGTCGTATCAGCCTTTTCATTCTCCATTCCTCTCAACAAAATGTTAAACCACATGAATTTTCAGAACTAAGTGTGGTTGGATTCTCATTTTCATGAGATACGTAGTGAATCCCAGACATCCACCTTTGGGACCAACCAAAAAATATCCATTCTTCATGTTGGTCCACCTTCATCCTCACTTAATGATGTAAATATAAATGTAATTTCTCAAATTACGTGTGGTTTGATTCACATTTGAATGAGATATGTAGTGACACCCATACTTCCACCCTTAGGACCAACCATAATGATCCCATAAATTCATGATGGTTCACCTCAATCCACACCACTTGAAGTTAAACATCATGGGACTTTAATAACTACATGTATCTTGATTCCTATCATTATAGGATACATAGTGATGCCCAAATCTCTGATCACTGGCACAGTTGTAACAGTCAATAGAAATAATGCCCACCTTTTTATATTGGTTAGATATGCATAGAGTATTTACAATTTAAGAAGTCCATATGAATTGACTATCATACTCATTAGATAGTTAGTTACACCCTAGTCTCTATCTTCACACCAATCCACAATATTACAACTTTTCACGTCGATCCACATCCTTCCTCACAATGAGATATTAAACGGTGTGAATTTCCAGAACTATGTGTGGGTTGATTCTCATCCTCATGAGATACATAGTGATTCCCATGTGTCCACCTTTGGGACCACCTACAACATTCAAACACATTTACATTGGTTCTTAAGTCCTTACCGCATTACGGTAAACTACATGTAAGAACATCCCCACTACATGATGATAAACTATGCTGACCACATCCTTTTTTTTCATTCCACACCAAACGACCATAAGAGACGTACCTCAATCTACCAGAGTATGGGATTCATCCACCTTCTTTTAAGAAAACCTCAATTCATATACCACACTTCTTTCCATGACCATATTAGGTCACTATCAACCTTATGTTTCCATTAGATAGGGTATCCATCCTCAAGGGCCCTTTTCTTGACTATACATACATTCCCACAGATCCAGCACATGTGCTTATGGCTGTCAACCTAATGTGTCTCTCTGTAAAAAAGGAAACTCTAGTTCTTTTGATCTCTAACACCGATGTGGCACCATTCAATACCTTAGTGTATATCCACTAACCCCAGTTTGACAATCCCATATCATTACTCATGACCTGAGAGAACTCAAGATATGATTTATAACATTTCCATCCCATGATTTGGAAGAAGTTGGAGTGATATTAACCCTAGATATCCTAATTATTATCTTGTGTCACATCTCCCATATTTTTTCTATGTGATTCATGACCCTAAACTATCTATTCTTTAGTCAACGTTGTACAACCTTAAACTCTAGCCCATAATGGTCCGAACCATAAGACCTTAAACTGCTAACAAAAGAGAAAAATAACTTTTCTATTTGAAAATCCACAAAGGGAGACCTGAGAAAAAAATGGTACTCCACCTATAAAACTATTTATATTCAAAGTTTAGAAAACAATTAGTGGACAAACATAAAAAAATAAATACCATAACCTCTATTTTGTAACCCTAGTAAAAGCTACGCTATTCTTTCTAAACCCATTGGTCTTGGAAAATGTTACACAAATGTTTGTCACATCTTCGTGTCGTGAGAATATGTTCCCTAGGAAGTGACACAACATTTAGGGCACTTGAACCCTCCTTGGATTTTATATTTTTGATAGATCACACTTCAGGATATGAGGGATCTCGAATCACTATAACCTTCCATGGACCTTAGACAATATATTAAGCTTTAATGACCCTTTTCTTGACAATGAATACATGCCCATGGCTCCAGCATATGCACCTATGGACATCAACAAAATAAATTTATATGAAAAAAAGACATTACAATCCTTGTGAGCCAAAACTTCATTGCAAAAGTACTCAATACCCCAGCATGTCTGAATCACTCCATGTATGACTGTCCCATTTCATTCTCCTAACTCGAGTGCTCTAGATCGTGATTTTCAATCCCCACACCGAACTATCAATGAAGATTCAATATCCTTGATGATACATCACTAGGTCTCATACCCCTTCTCAAGGACAGAATGTGGAACTCCAATCATGAACCATTGATGGCATGTACCTCATGATTCGAAACCATAGGCCATAGAGTCCGGGCTTCACATTAAGAGCTAAAGTGTCCTAGGGTTCCATAACCCTTCTGGGTAGCTTTCTCCCCATACCCAAATCCATCATTTTTATTTTTGAGTCTTCAAAAATAATTCATACCCCTAGTAAATAAGTGGATATCATCTTTTATTGGCCGTGATACAAAAAAATATGGTCCTTGACCCGCCATCTAAATGAATATTCTATTTTCCAGAAAGGATATCCAATCCTTGTGAGTCCTTGAAACACCATGGTAGAACCTAATATTTTAGAATGTCATGGGACATATCCATCATGTCTGAACCATCTCAATTTAATGGAATCAATCTTTTGGGTTATGATTTACACCATCCATACACCAAGTACCTAGGCAGTCCTAGTATCCCAAGTATTCCAATGTCACGAATATTACCTCCATAAATATTTTATATCCCTTGGAAAGGATACTCAGCTTCATGTACCCTTTTATTGACTATGAATACATGCCCATGGATCCTATATATGCGCTTATGGGAATCAACCAAATGTGTCACTCTGTAAAAAGGGAAATTCTAATCCTTAAAAACCTCAGAAAATCCACAGAAGATCCCATCACCTTATAGCTTTTTAGTTCATTACTGATATTTCTACACCATATCCCATGATCATATAGAAGGTCCAAGCTAAAAGTCCCTAATCTAAATTGATAAAAGGTATAATTTAAAATACCCTAAACTAATGTGATATATGGAACATTCCAAAATACCCTAAACTAAAACAATAGAAGGTTCAATCTAAAAGACCATAAACTAAAGAGATAGAAGTTACGAGCAAAAAGAACCTAAACTAAAGCGATAGAAGGTCTGAGCTAAATGACCCTAAACTAAATAAATATTACTTTTGAGATAAAAGACCATAAAATAAAGAAATATTACGTCTATAATAAAAGACCCTACACTGAAGAAATATTTGGTATGAGCTAAAAGACCCTAAACTAAAGCAATATTAGGTCTGATATAAAATACCGTAAACTAAATAATGACAACAATTCAATCTGCAGGGGCCTATAAGGCTCACCATATGGCCTTATCCTGACCGAGGTTCTCTAGCTGAGCTTATCACATTAAGTAAAAACACAAATCACTAACCCCCAAAGACATATCTCTGACCCAAATGACACCCCTTCAAATTTGGTAACCTTAAGATAGCGGGAAAAGATTACCAATAAAAAATATTGTGTGTGTGGGTATTCTTGAGTATATCTGGAAGGGAATCTATTATAATTTAAACATTTAATTTTAGTAATTCATGTTCATACAATATAAATCTAGGGATGTGTATCAATTAAAATTTCCAAAATGATGGAGTAGCATGGTATCATTCACATCATTGGGGATATAAAATTAAAGAGAAGTGTAGAATGTTTAGAAAATTCATCCATTCATAGTATGAAAAGTAGAGAGGAATCTCTATATTTGGGAGTCTCTATGAAGCCTCATAAAAAATTTGGTGGAATAAAAATGATGTGTCATGATAAAAGGTGGTTGGAAGCACTGGCTAGATCTGCAAGAGTCTTGAGAGAAGCGTCAATTGAGTGTTGGAGTGTTGCTCTCCCCACTTCATCCACTTATACCTCAGGATAGAGAGCTCTAACCAAAGTAATTAACTCTTTATCCATCCTTTGAACAATGTCCAATGAGGTTGATGAGGCTGAAATGTTGGACCTTATATAATAAATCATCTCCTCATATCTCTATATATGCACCGTCCAAGAATCCATTTGTTCTTGTTGTTTAGACAAAAAATGATGAACCTTCTCCAATGCCTTTGTTTCTCCTTCATTTTCTTAGAAAGGGTTCCATAATTCAAAATATCTCAATGATTAATTTTTTTCATTTAAAGGCCTCTTCGAGTCAATATGATTTGCTACATAATCTTATACAAAGGCTGTCGATCGAAGTCACGTGACCCCAAGTCCAGAAATAACTGTTCACGGAATTCCCCTTGGTTGTAGAATATTTCAATGTGGATATTAGTGATAAAGGTGTGAATGCATCCCTAGATCAGATTACGATGTGACCGAGCCTTGGAAACAGATGAGTTGAGTGTGATAAAAGGATAACTAACAATTTAAATTAATGAAAAAATAAGAGAAGAAGCCCCATGTGCCTCTCCCTCAATAGAAATTTTGTATGTATCTTGTGCTGGAGGACTGATCTCCTCAACAGAATCTAATCCACCATCAAAATGATCATTTTCATATCAATGTCACATCTATGAGGCCTCACCCATGTCTTTGATCAATACCATAGACCCCACAAATAATGGATTTGGTGATGTGAAAGGATTTTCCACAAGATAGATCTGCTACCTAACACACCATTAGGATAATCTATTACCCAAGTCTAGGAATAATCTTGGGTAAGGGAAGTTGAAGTATCCATAGGAAGGAGCATAATCTCAAACCCTATGTCTTCATGTGATTGTATCTTCTAAAGTTGACGGATAATACTAGGATGTTGTTCCCCTAAAATGTAGACCAAAGTAGTGGGATAAACTATCAAAACATATCCAAACTATTGAGCTAATCAATATGGAGTGTATAAATCAAATATTTTCAGCTCAACCACCCAGGAATGTGAGGACCCCATTCTAAAGGTAGACCATATAAGTTCTTTCATCAAGGGAACTTCTATTATCATCTAAAATTGGAGCATTTAGTGCAACAAATGTAGAAAATTACAAACTTTCATATTGACATATTGCACCTTTTACCATAGTTTGACACAAATAAATATCCCCAACCCAAGATATATTCAACAATATGGGATGGGAGGGGGAATCCGAGAACATTGAATCATTTTATTACTCATAACAATGGATTTGATCCCCTATTTAGCTAAATAGGAACTGAAGGGGACCAATAATCTAGTAAGGAGTATTTCCTTGATGAATGTGGACTATATTATGGTTGAGGCGCATAAGGACTAGTATTTCTTGGTTAAGTCGCTTCCCTTCCATGATTCATGCATTTATCACCAATGTGATAACACAGATTCCTGATCGTATATCCCTAGCAGGGAAAAGTCACCAATTCATGAACATATCTAGAAAACTTGCCAACCTAAGATCTAAAGAATCATTAGGGTTCACTTGATAACTGCATGAGGTAGATTCCCCAACCTACAGAATGGCCCAATACTAGCTGACATAATATTGGACTTGTTTAGAAAGGCACCAATAGGGACGAATAATAGTTGTTCTAACCCCACTATCACACAAGAAAATACATATCCAGTCCATGAAGGAAACAATTGATTGCACCATTATATATCTCTCTCTCCAATCGTTACTTTTCATTGTAGATTATCCCCCTCACCATAATTGGGGAATATAAAGGGTTTTCCCAAACATCCACAGTTGTAAAGAATTCATCACACATCTCCCCAATAGGAGGAATACCACCCAGTTGAGGGATATCCCATAAACTGATAGCCACCTCACCATGAGGGAGATAGAATGTGTTAGTCCTAGGACACCAATGACTAATCAATTCTTGGAGAATGTCATTATAGAAGTATATGATTAATTGAGAGAACCATATGTCCTTATAAAGGTGAACCATTTATAAGTTATTAGATAATTCCGAATATCTTTTTCGGACCTAGAAAGTCCACACCCACTCATCGATGAAAAAGCCGCTAGGATGGAGATCCCATTTCGAGTACCATCCACTATCTTGATTAATCAAGGAAGAGGTAAGTATATTGAAATAACTCTCAGAAATAGGTTTCTAGGAAAATTCATGGCCATCCGAACATAGAGGAATGTTGTCCAACTAATAAGAAAATATCTATGATTGATATTTAACAAGATGAACGTTCTCAATAATTATTGACTGAACCCAATCAAGGGAACCAAATACCAAGCAATATTTATTATTAAAATTTGGGGGAATATGGTGGTTTCATTTACTATATTGAACCCTTAAAGAGTAATTCGAGAAGATTATTGTTAATTCTAAATGTAGGATGGAAGGAACCAACTTAGGGACTCATTATCAAAATATAAACAGTATTGGGTGTCAAAATTGTGATTCATTGTAATCATGGTTCTTTGGTTGAACATAGATGAGGATCCTTTGTGAGAACTAGAATCCATCTGAAAACAAGTGTCACATATCAGACAAAGAGATCATAAAGTATTCTCGAAATAAATTCCTGAATGTCTTGGGGACATCAGGATCATTGAATGATTCATCCAGTGATTCGAAACCCAAATAAATATTTCATGGATTTCCTGATCTCTAGTGGACTTGTGTGGCACATAACCACCATAGGGAATCACACAAACCACATGACCCCCTTGGGACTCACGATCATGTTACCTGAACATGGTCATGAAAATCGTAAGCGACCGGATGAACGGACTTGAAGATTCTGTGAAGTCCTTAAGAAAGCCACAACCATCACAGTCTATGTCTTGAAAAATACCAATGTGATCATATTGGATGAGCATCCAATCAAGAGACAGTCTTATGGCATAAATCTGACAAGGCAGACTCACGACGCTGACTCGCGAACATGGTTCACAGTCAGGGTTCTTGGAACTATCTTCCAACTGAGGAAAACGTGAGAATACTCTTGAGGAGGGGTATCCTAGGAAATGAATTACTCTCTACCTCCATTATATATAGTGAATTTCAAATAATACACATCATTGACCGGTATACCAAACATCACCTGAAGCCCCGGTTCATGACACTATCAAAGACTCTTGCGGGAATTATTTTTCCTCAAAACCAAGTCCTCATCCCCTCATATGTCTCTCATAAGGGGGGGGGGGGAATTTGTTGATGTCCCAAAAATATTTATTGTAAAAATCACAAAGGAAGGAATAACTAAATATGGGTATTACCATCCCCTACAAAAGCAAAGAAAGAAGAGGACGACCCAGACCTGTAGATCACATGGGTCTATGAGGGAATCTCAATCGAGTGACCATTTCATGGTCCTCAGAAGGCTCCATTCATGGTTCATGACCGACAAAAAGTCATATAGAGCCCCCTTCAAAATACCTTCTTGCTTGCAAAAAGGAACTCTAGGAAACCAGTGGCCACCTGGTGACAACCGAATGAGCACCCGCTGGCTATATGGTTTGTCATTGGAAAGTGCATGATAAATGATATGAAATCCTTTGAAAATAAGAAGGGATGATGTAAACATATAGAGACCCTTAGTTTTAATAAATATCACATTCTATATCATTATTCTAAATAAGAAATTTTTTTGATGATATACAAGCCAACTCGCATGACCCCTGATCCTTGGTAATTTTAAACGAATGAGATAAAGGGGATGAGGCAAGAGGTGTAAGTAGTTGCTGAAAGGCATGCGACATGCTCATGGTGACCCATAAAAAACCATGAGTCTCAGATGGAATATCTAACTCATCTCAAGAAAGCCCACTGTCTTGCTAGCCTCATCGTAGAGAAGTCCTTGTTTGAGTCTAGACAAATCTGCAATGATCTAAGGATGAACGAACATATTTTGTCACAAAATTCTCACACACCCCCTGATAACCCATATTGGTTATGTGATGCATAACCAAAATATTGAGTAAATTATCATTAAACTAATCTTGTAATCTTATGTGACTACAAGCATTTTTTACATAAAACAAATTGAATAAAATAGGGATGAGGAAAAAGGTACACATGATCACTGAAGGACATGAAACACACTAAGGTAGCCTGCAACATGGTATAACAAGACCCTCAGGAATACTATCAAGGTCTCATGAATGTTCCAGACAAGTCATTGAGCATCTCATGGATTCTTTTCAACAGGGACTTGGATATTTGGAAGGCCCTTGTACATGCCAACATGATGACATGGAAACCCTTCAACACACCCACATGATAAAACAAGTCTTCATTAATGATATATAATTCAATAAAGGAAGCGCTAACAGAAAAGACTTGAAAGAATTGGAAATTAGGTGACACAATCGGAGTGGTACAATATTGAGACCCATGAAACCACATGGCATAAGACCCCTTTGCGGTCTCCTGCCAAGACTCACACTAGATACGCCGTACAAGCCATTGAGTATTCGGGGTACCAATTCCTATAACTTTTACACCTCAGCACAAAAATTAAATGGCAACTATGTGAAGGAAACCCTTGAGCAGAAAATCACATAGCATCGATGTGGACTTCTTAGAGCAACTGATCATGCGATCATCTAGCCTTCCACCAGGTAATATACCAAAAGGTAGTTGGAGTAGTCATGTGGTAGGCATAAAGCACTTCATGTGATCATTCATAGGTCACATGAAGGATATCTTGTAGGTTATGCGATGGGAATCCCACAAGCCCACTAGATCACATGAGACCCAAAACGAACTGACATAGAATAAGAGCAAGGAATTCACAATGCTATGGTTAGAAGCAAGATCAATGGTGGAAATCTTGGGCAAAATACATGCCTGATGCACCCTATACTCTTCACGTGATTCATCCAGGGACATACAATAGTGTTATGGCGTGTCTCCTTAGTCTTGCGACACTCCTTCAACATGTTGTTTGGGACATGTGACACACTACATAAATTTTAGAATAAGTCATACAGTCCCCCATGTACACCAATTTGATCATGAGAACCCTTTGGGTCTATCACCCTGGACTGGTGACATCCTTCAGACACATCACCTGACTCATATAATGGTACATGATCATGTCAGCTGAGTATCGTGAAATCATCTAGACCTGACGACTAGGCTCTCGCAACATCCTCTAGGAAAATTAGCTGAGACTCACGATGCCCTCCATACATGTCATCTATGTCTCAAAATGTCTTTCCGAAGTGTCATCCAGGATACAAGAAATGCTTCTGGCTGTTTCACACTGGCACTTGAGACACCCTCCATATGTTTCAATCCAGGTCATGCGATGGCTCTTATAACATTCCAACTAAGTATTGTGACAACCTCTAGATAATAATTCCAGGCCAAAAAGAACATCCTACAACTTGATAACATTGTCCATCCTTAGCATGGAAGCCCTAGATAAATGTCAGACTTAGCATGTTAGCCCCGATATAAATTGAACTACAATGAATTTGATTCCATCCATAACAAAGATATGTATTCCACCTCTCCCTGAGTTTCGAGTTCCATATTAACTATGCAGGGAAATATCAGCATCTAAGCCCCTTATTTGAAGAGATGACATTGATTACATGTCATCCATTGTTTCTCACAATGGGCATGGATCATGTAGTATTAGGAAGTCAAAATGATCACAACATCTACACAATGAACCTCAATAATGGTACAGGGTAGCCTCAATGTTTGATCCCCCAATACACATTGAACTATGATGAGTATGACTCCTTCCATAACCAGGATATGTAGGATTCCTTTTCAAGGCCTGAGATCTATATCAAACACCCTAGGACTATTCCAATACACAAGTTCCATACCTGTACACCTGGAGGATGATCATCTACTAACCCTTGTTTCTCATAAGTAGCATGGATCATGTGGTATTGGAGATAGACAATGAACACCTCATTAGGCACCATGAATATCCATTAATAAGGGGTATCCCACTATATAATCCGTGATGAGTAGTGTGGTATGAACACCACTCATATAAGAGCATATACCATGGTGTTAGTCCCAATGGTATGAATGAACTACAATGACTCGGATTCTCACAATAATCGGGATATGTAGGACACCCCATGGTGGTTCCATCTCGAATACTTCGTTTCCCAAAATGCCAATTAGAGTCCGCTCCGCATGAAATTAAACTAAACGGGTCAAAAAAATTATATGGGTTTTGATTACCTCTATAATAGGAATACGTAGGATGCCTCATAATGGCTCAATCCCCTCATCGGAATATTGACCGCCTCCTAACATGGAAGCACATTCTGATGCACTTTGTTATATGCCTTCAACATATAAGAAGCTGCCCATTACCAGAAAATTTTTGAGAACCACGAATACATATTTAAGGATTCTCTACAGATATAATTATATTTTTTTCATGAAATAAACATAATCTATAGTCATTTTTAAGGGTTACCAGTCCGGAATAGATATTAGGAAGATATTCACAAGCATATATTAAATCAATAAAAGAGTCCCAAAGTAGGAAATAGTTCCCCAAAAAAGTGTGTGATGAGAACAAAATCTCATCCTCTAAAAAATGTGAGTCCCTAATAGTAGATAAGACTAAATACCCAGATGACCCATAGCCTTTGGAAAGTATGTTTGTACTCAGCTACAAATTGGGGAACCATTGGGTGTTTTTGGGAAAAGTGAAAATGGTAGTCTGATGAGATGAAACACATTTAGACATTTTTAAGAGTAATGAAACAGATGGGTTAAAAGTTATTATAAAATTTTTATGAAATAATTACGATTCTATAATGATAATATTGTATCTAATTTTTTACCTTTCAAACCATTATAATATTATAATGACGCTTGTGTGTATGTATGGACTACCACCTCCTTAAAGCGATGTGACTTTCTTCATTTTTATTTTATATGGATGGTAAATAGGATGGATATGATTAATATATATGATTTATATTTTATTATAGTGATTTTATAAATGTGAATTATTTTTTTCCTTTATTAAATTCCATCCATCGAAAAATGAAAACAACGTTCGAGCGTACGTACGACCTACCATCTCTTTGAACGCTGTAATTAATTTTCGATATATACAATTATGGATGACTCTAAATATATATATATATATATATATATATAATTAATATATATGTTATTATAATAATTTAAATGATTATATTATAAAATTATAGTAAATTTAGATATTATTATGCATGAGGTTAACAAACTATCAAAGAAAATCAAACTTGAGGTATGGGATTTCAAGTATCACTTTTATTTTTGGGAGGCATGTGACATATTTTCCACTTATTTATTTTAAATTGTTTATATAATTCCACATTGAAATTTTATATCATGAATATAATTCTTTTTAGGATACTTAATGGTTCATTTGATTTTATTATTTAAACGGTATTATGATTCAAAAGATTCCAAAGTGGTAAGGGATTTTCATCTCACATTTATTTAAGGGAGACACACGCCATATTCCAAAATAATTTATATTATGTGGAATATATAATACACATGAATCTATTTTTTTATGCTTATATTGAAAATTATGTTATTTAAATTTCCATATAATGTTTTTTATTTCATGTGGATTATGATTCAAAAGTAATCAAAGTGGTAAGGGTTTTATGTTATAATGTCATTGTTTATTTGGATTTATTATTATTAAGTTTTTAATGCTGAAATATTATCATATAAAACTTAATAAACTTATGAATTTTATTCTAATATTGTTATTTTTGGGGAATACATGTTTTCCTCCCATTTTCCCAACTTTAAGTACTTAAGATACTGAAAGAATTTTTATAATAAAAATTGTTTTTTTATCTTTTCGATCAACAATCCATTATATTCAATGGTCATGATTCCAGAAAAAATATTTTTTAAGATATATTTAATATTATATAATGATTTATTAAATAATTTTTTAACCATGATTGAATTTTAAAAAATAGTTTGAAATGAATCTTTTTTTCATTTTCTGAATGAGAAACTTTTTGACTTTTCTAAAAAAAGTATATAAGGAATTATATATTTTTCTTATATGATATGAATGAAATTTACTAGCCATTATAACCAATAAATTATTTGAATAATCCATTACATTTTTCAATGGTAATTATTAAAGACATTTTTTCCAAATAAAATTTTATAAATGTTAAGATTTTAAAAAACTGGTTTCAAAATGGAAAGGTTATTTACCTCAAGAATATTTTAATTATATTTTCATTAACAAATGATAATAACCTAAAATGTTGATTATTATTTACAAGGTATAATATCAAAATATATAATTCTTATTATCTCTCTATATGGTTTATGTTTATGATGAAATGGTTTTTATGAAACCCATTCCTTTTCCATGGTTTACGATTTGATGAAATAATGAAATATTTATGAAACTCGTTTACTTATAATACGTTATGCAATGATGAAATTTTTATGAAACCCATTTCATTTCATGGGTTATGATATGATTAATTCTTTATGATCTCATAGCACACATATGTATTATTTTAATTATGTGATGGTTGGGACCTATATCTCCCTCCAATGCATTGGGTTAATATTGATATATCATGAGATAAACCAAATTGGAATGGGGAGTAAACAAAGTTCAATAAGGTTCTTTTTCAACTTTGATATTCTTGGGAGTTAACCTTGACTTATATGATAGTCTGGGGAGTTAAACATATCAACTATGATAGTCATGTGATTAAACCATGACTACTATGATAGTTTTTGGAGTGAACCCAATCCACTATGATAGTTCTGTTAGTGATCCTTGACTACTAAGGAAATGATTTTCTATTCTTATTTGTATGCAAAAAATCAATGTATTAGGCATATGTTAAAATCTCATGGATCCTGTTATTTAATTAATTTATGATTCATGTCTTATGAACTACTAATATTTATTCCATGACTGATGATAGTGATCTAATATAGGTAGGGTATGGTTTTCAAATGTTTTGGTCATAAACGCATGCCCATATTCTTATGTAATGATTATGTGTCCATTAACATATCCCTTTTTTACACTTACTAAGAATTATATCTCTCCATTTATTTTATTTCCTTTCCCTAGGTTATGAAAAATGTTATTATTTAAGAGATATCTAAGAAGGGTGATAGTTATGAAGATCATAGTTCGAGGCGATGTAATTCTATTATGAACATGTTGTTTATGTTTACACATTTCCAAAGGAATTGGAAAAGTATGATTATTGTGTGGATCATCGTGTTATATAAAGAATATTTATCTAATAATTTGTAACATCTATGTTTGAAAAGAATAGATCACTATAAACAAAACCTGTATTGATGACCAGATGTCTTTTTAAGTATAGTGTAGAATATTCTTTATTAATTATCTAAAAAATCTTTTCACCTCTAAAAAATAAAGAGTTGCAAATTCATTATGTGTTGAATAATAATAACATGGTTGTTAATGTGAATATGTTTTTTTTGTCAATATTTTTTTCTGGTCATTAGTGTTTCTTATATGAAACATTTATATTTTCACTCAATAAGATGTAAATATGTTTTCATGTGTTTGTTGTGGTGATGACTATCATTCTCTATGAGTATTAATTTTAAGGTTGGTGGTATGATTTACTATTTAAGAAATGTGGGTAACTTTTTACTATTGGGATATAGTTTTTATTTAGAAAGGTTGAATGAGAGATGCTTTCCTCCATGAGGATTGAAAAAAACATTGCTAAAAAGTCGTTTGGGTTGAAACACTCACAAAACTGATGTTGTGAGAAATAATATATCTTTTCAATGAGATTTAATATGAAACATTTACATATTTATTTATTTATAGTGGACTCAAAATAAAATCCATACTAATTTGTATTCATGATGGTGGTTCCACTGAATCATGTGACAGAAGTGGTTTAGGTCACGCTAAGGATGTAACCACTTATGATAAGTGGTTAACCTTGTAAATTTTCAATTGTTCATTGTGGTTAGATTGATATAAAGTCATTATTTTTTATTTGAGTTAACTTGTATCACTTTATGATGTTTTGAGGAAGATAATGAGAATCATTAAGGGTGATGGGGATAAATCCAACTCTCTAAAACCTTCTCTGTCAAAACACATAGTAATCCCATTCTAGGTAGTTCATAGTCTCTTTAATCAACCAAACAACTAATAATGAATAATTATTATAAGATAGATAAAACAAAACTAGATCACAATAGGCTTTTACAGGGTCCACTGACAATTTCTGTGTTTCTATTCCTTGGTTATCAATTATTCTTATCCACTGTCCCATATTATTATCTTATTATTTGTTATCTTACATCATATCTTCTTATCATATTATCTATTTTTTGATGTTTTTTCTTCTTCTTTTATTTTTTTGTGTTGTGGACCCATTTTCCAATGGTGGGTGGTTGTTGGTGTAAAGCAACTATTATTTGAAAATATCATGTCGAAATGGAGAGAATGGGAGGTCAACACATACTATTAATGGTATTATTATCTATACGAAGACTCAATTATATATTTAATAAATTTTCATAAAATCATTATTAGTAACAATAAATGTTACCCTTGTCATGGATGCAATCGATTTATATCATGCATCTATTACAAACATGCATGAGAGGGTCCCCATATTCTTCCTCATTAGTTAGTTATTCAATGGATTGATGTTTTATATTTGAGGAATCTAGAATGTATCACCATCCAGGGAGGAATTTGATGTTGTGGACTAGAGATTTCACTCCTGAGGACTACCAACATATCCCTACGAAGGGATCCAAAAACCACAATGTTCGATGCCATTTAATGAGGCACATCAAATTCCTTAAGGTCATGTAATATGATGATAGAGGTACCTTTAAAGGTTATGAAACCCTGAACGATGACACACCCTTTAAGATCATGCATCTAGGACCAGTGAAGTGCCTTTTATGGTCATACATCCATGACCATTGTGACTTATAGTATACGATCATGAGACTATGACCTATTAAACATAATTTAAAGTCACATATCGTGGACAAATTTGATGGAATTATAAGAATTTTTTTGGTTTGGGAACTAAACATCGGAATCCATTTTTAGTTTGACTATGAAAATGAGTTAGGTGAAGGTAGGTGGGGGGTTTATGCTTGATTGGAGAACCATTTGGTCAATTTCAGGTCTTTTGGTACATAAATAATGAAGGAAGAATGGAAACATGGGAGATTCAAACCAATTAAGGAATGTTGGGACTTAAATAGGATTGGTAACACATGGATATTCAACGTTCATTTACTAGACACTTAAGGTTGAACAAATATTATACAGTCATGAGATTTAGTTTCGTATAGCTTGGATGGTTGTCTAGGCATAAGAAATGTTTCAAAAATTTTATAAAGATAGAGATAATAATTATCAAAGGAATACATGATTATTTTCATCTATAGGAAATTAATTTTTAAGATGGAAATTAGGGGGAATATATCATATGTTCAAATCCTTTAATTATCAAAGGATTACATGATCAAGGTAACAACATGAATGTGGTAGGTGGTTAGATCATTCAAAGAAAAAGTTTTTGGAAGAGGCCTTGAGGAATTCTTGTTCTTACGGTCTTGAACTAGGAAAAAAGTTGATATAAAGGTATTAGAAAGGTCTCCTGGGCCATTAAAGAGGCTCTGATACGTACAAAATAGATTTTTCTTAAATAGGGTCACCCTTGGTAAAATATTATATTGAGATAGATGATTGGAAAGAAGACAACAAATACATTAATAAGTATAAGTTTCTCATAATATTTGGTATTTAATGTGAATGAAATGTAACAAAAAAAGAGCATATACGTTTAAGACTGAACACCAAAACAATTTATTTGGTGGAAACCCTCCGTGAAGAAATCACACAAGATAGGAAATGTCCTCCAGAAAATGTTTTCTGTGGACTAGACCATAAAAGTTTAATGTGGGCATGGAAGAAACATGAAAATTTTACATGGGAATACCAATCCTCTTTTAAAATTAAATTTAATGTCTTCCTAATGGTATTCATCTTCAAAGACTATCATGAGAAATATTTTCTCCTAAATGATGCAATTTATTAGACCTCCAGCCTCCGAAAATAACTATTTTTTATAAATGTTTGTTAGGTTATCTTTATAAGAAATTGGGCATAAATTCTCCCATATAAATTTCATCCACATAAAACCCTTACAATTGTATAAAATTATTTCATTGAATCCATTAATCATGAGTCACCATAACGAAATTTTGAGACCACATGAAATGGTCAATGATTATCTACAAATGACATCACTGACTGCATATAATCCCATAGATGCATGAAAATGCTGCATCACCGCTACAAATGGTGAGGCCATGAAAAATTAGATTGTTGATTTTATGAAATAAATGCCCCATACTCCCAAATAGTTAACCCACCACAAAATAATCAAGTGATCACAAGTGTCTAGTACCCTTCTCTCTGTAAATGATAGAGGTGTTGTAAAATTCTTATGTGGCCCACATAGTTTTTATGTGTGAGCCTCCTTTTTATGAAATGTGGCTTATTTTAGTCATTGTTTCTTCCAATATTGATGAAAAAGTTATTATCCTTTTATTAATGAAATAACCCCACCTCAGAATTTCATATGTATGGAATAAAGGGATCAAATTATGACGAAGTATTATTCCACCACATAAGAGTCTTGTGTACCATACAAAATTATAAGTCAAAAAGTTTCATTTTCCAATATATATAGGGTGTCTCATGCCTCAATAATTACATCATGATCGAATGAGAGTATTCCCGAAAGTTATCCCTTTATATATAAAACTATTTCTTTTTCACCATATAATTTCCCCCAACATAAAATTCATACGAGGGTCATAATGACTAGGTTACCACATATAAGTTACATGAACCAATCCCACCACAAATATTATATATGTGGGTGTTCCAACAATATAGAACATATGGGGTATGTCATGTGAATAAGTTTCAAGTAAAATTCAATACTCTTCAAATTATTAATTTGTTATTACTCCATTGAACCCCTTTTTTATACTAACTCATCCTTTAGGATTTGTTATATGCACTTTTTTTAAAATGGATCCAAAATATTTTGCTGAGCCTTCTCATATGAGGTGGATGGAAATGGATGATATTGTTGATGGTGAACAATTATATTGAATTCTATAATGGAACATGTTTATCTTAGGGATAGTGGGAGGAATCTTGAAAAATTACTCAGCACTATAAAGGCTTCCACTCTATGAGTATGGGTTTCTGATTGACATGACCATCCCACATCCTCCTCATGGTTAGATATAACTAGTACATTGGTTCAACCATCATTATAAATGCTCTTAAACCAATATATCCATGACTAGAAACTTCATTAAAGATTTTGATAATAAAGATGGGTATATCCTTGGGTATACACCACTAACTCTAGAGGAGGGACCTCGTATTATAGAACCATAGGCATATAATTATAAGCATATACTTCATAAGTTTATTGTAGATCAGTGGAAGTGGTGGAAATCATGATCGAACCTCCGTCTCAAAGGGTTGTTTTAAATGGATTGGAGGTGACCTTATTTGGACCAGTAATGCATAGTGGAGTCTAAAATGGAGTTGAACATTATAGACTATCTGAGGTGGTCTAGGCTTCACAATCATCCTCCGAACACAATAAGAAGATCATCTTAAACCAAATCAGTGGGTATAGAATTAACACCATCATGTCTCATATGATGCATGGAGAGGTCGAGATCATCAATTGGGATGTGCACATGATCAACAAGACCCAAATTTGGAAAAATATGTATGATGAGTTTCTCCCTCACACTTTAGCAAGGGATAATAGGAAGCAGACTCCTCCGCTTGTAAGGGAGTTATTGCAACATTCAAGGTATAACATGCAAAAATGAACTTCACCCACATGTTGAGGCCCCTTTCAATGCATGTGTGGGGATTTTAATCATTCCAAATGGTTGAGGGCCATAGACAAGGAGGAAATAGAGCTGTTTGGCTCACAAAACTTAGGAATATCACTACCACAGATCGACACAAATCTATCACTTTCTTTTATCAGTGTTAAATAGGTAGCACTGAAAAAAAGGATACCTTAATTAGCGCTAGCTAAAAGTGTCAATAATGGTAACCTTTATCAATGGTAAAAAAACATTGACAAATGTGTACCATTTATCAGCGCTTTATTAAAGCTGATAAAGGCTGATCAATATTAGGGCTATAGTTAGTTCTCATAAAAGATTTTAATAAAAAAATATTGTTAATATATATAAAATTTTAATATTTATATTAAAAAAATATTTATTTATTTACATTAATTGAAAAAACATTTCTATCATTAATATAAATATGATACATTAAGGTATATTTTTTAATAATTCAAATATATATATATAAGTGTGTGTGTGTGTGTGGGTGTTTATAACGTATTAAAAAATATTTATAAAATTATATATATTTATATATTTAATAATTATAAAATTATTAAAAATATATTTAAATATTAAATATTTTTATTATATTTATAATTATGTATATTCATTTATTTATATATATATGTATATGAATATATACACTCTAAACAGTGAAGACCATGAATATATATATATATATATATTTGTATAATTATATTTATATTTATTTAAAAATATTTAAAAATATAATTATAATTATATACAAATATTTATAAATATATTTATTTAAAATTTTAATAATAAATAAATAATTATATTTAAATAATTCAAAATTTATAATAAATATATTTACCTAATATATATTAATTATATTTATAATTATATACACTTATATATTAATTAATATATAAAATTATATAAATATATAGAATTATATAAATATATTTATAATTATATATATATATATATATTTAAATAATATTAATATTAAAATAACTATATATATATATATATAAGTAATATATAAATATGATTTATATAAGTTTTAATAAAAAAATTCAAAATTTTATATATATGAAATTATACAATTTATATTCGTTAAAATGTTTAATACATTATTTATATACATTGATTACCAAATGAGTATGTAAATAAAATAAGTATAATATATTAATATTTTATTTCAATAATTATATTATATAAATGAATATATATATTTATAAGTTTAATTATATCGATATTAAATAATTTAAAATATATGTACATGTATAACTGCATGTATGTATGTGTATGTGTGTACATACATGTGTGAATGTATATATGTGTGTAGATGTGTATGTGTACATATGTATTTTTGTAATCCATGAAAATGTTACAAATTCACTTTTTAATATTTTTTAATTTAATTTATTTTTTTTATACATTTATTAGTATATATTTATTAATAATGTTAAAAATATATTTAATTATTTGTAATATTTATTTAGAAATATATTTATTTACCATAGATGAAACATTTTCAATTTTGTTGTAACTTATATGAATAATATTTTTCATTTTTATTCATTAAATTTTAACATTTAAAATATGTTTGAATTTTATATAATTAACCTATTTAAATGAATATTTTAATAATTTTATAATTTAATTATTTAATTATAAAATTATAAATAAATATATATAAATATATGTTAAAAGTATTTATGAAATTAAAAAATAAATAAATACATATATTTAAATAATTATAAAATTATATTAAATATATTTAAATAATAAATATATGGAGTATATTTATAATTATATATTAATAAATATATATATTTATATAAAAATATTTATAATTATGTTACAATGCTTTTAAAATATATTTATTTATAATTATAATTATAAATAAATAAATACAAAGTTAAATAACTATAAAATTATAATAAATATATTTAAATAATAAATATATTTATTAGATTTGTAATTATATATTTATGATTATATATAAATACTTTTTATATTTATTTATAAAAAATTATTATTATAAATAAAAAATATATATTTAAACAATTATAAAATTACAATAAAAATATTTAAATAATAATTTAGTTATTATATTTATAATTATATATATTTATATATTTTATATAAATATAGAAAATTATATAAATATACAGACATAGTGCAGATCTTGATGTATAATTATATAAATATGTATAATTATATTAATATATTAAAATTTATATAAAAATGTATTTATTTATATTTATTTATAATAGTAATAAGAAGTAAATAAAGAAATATTTAAAAAAATATAAAATTACAATAAATATATTTATTATAAATGTATATATATATATATATTAATAAATACTTATAATTACATAATTATATAAATATATAAATATATTTATAATTGTATAAAAATATTTATTAAAATATTTTTTATAATTATACTTATTAATAAATATATATATTTAAATAATAATGAAATGATAATAAATTTATTTAAATAATAAATTTGTTTATTATTTTATAAATATATATAATAAAAATAATATATAAATTTATAAATATATTTATAAATATATAAAAATATTTTTAAATTTATTTATTTATTATTATATAAAAAATATTTATTATATTTATAATTTTATAAATGTATATAATAAAATAAATATATTATTAATATTAGATCCTTATCAGAGATTTGTTTACCCTGATAATCATATATCTTTATCTGTGCTAAAAAAGTGCTAATGATGAGTAGTTTTATCTTTGCTGATAGAGTAGTTTTATTGGCAATTTCTATTTTAACGATGATAGAAGGACTATTTATCATTTCTTTTTTTAAAGCATTGATAGAGACCTTATGAGTTCTTATAAAAAGATCCCTAGTAGAGTGTTATCGCCACTCACGCCTTTAAGATTTTGTAGAACCAGACCACTATTGTCGTTGTTGTTGAACACTACTACAGTCATCGATCGACTTTCACGATGAATCAATCTCTCGAAATCATAGGTATGTTCCAATTAATATTGTTAGCACCTCCAAACACACTCATTTCTTCAGTTCCACCCTGCCAAACCCTACAGTTGTGCGTCCTCACTTCTTCTTGACAACCCAAACAAATATCCCCCAAAACAATCGTCCATGTCATACAGGATCAACATATCATCCACCACCATCCTTTTCTGTGGTTGCATCTCCTTCTCAACAACCTAACACTCACCCACACACAACTAATACCTAAAATGACCTACCTCTAAACAGTATCCAAATCTCCCTCTTCTCTAGTGCGCATGATTGGTGTTCTCAGGTTTCCAGTAGATATTGTGTATTGTATTAGTCTGTGGTTTGTGTGTGCAATGATTTGATGGATACGTTGGTTACATTCCTTACACTAAAATTCTAGTTTCATATCCCAATATGGACAGATCATTAGTGTTAATGATGCATGTTGTGTTTTCTTTTGTTATTTGGTGATTAACAAATTCATGATTCGTATACGATTATCAATATGTTTAATTATATTCAAATGCATATTTTTATAAAAATGGGTGTTATTTAGGATATTAATTATGGTATTAACTTAGTTTTATTAAAACCAATCATTACTTGTATACATTTATAAATAATAATCAATCTAAATTTCAAATTTTTTATAAGTATAATTTGTTATATTTATACTTCTAGATATATTTTTTCACTTATATATACATCTATAAATTATATACTATATCTTGTTATATTTATAAAAATTACATATAAAGTATTTAATAAAATTTTTAATTTTAGAGTTTTATACATTTTAAATTTTATATAATTTTAAATATATTATAGAATATCATTTTATACAAATATAATCTAATAATACTTTTTATTAAATATTTATACTTTTATATTTTTATTCATTTTTAAATTTATATACATTAATAAATTTTATAGTATATCATATTATACATATATTGCTTAAATATTGCATTTTATTTATTATTTATACTTTTATAGTTTTCTAGATTTATAAATTAATTAAAAATTATAGTTTTATTCATTATAAATTATGATAAATTTATTCATTTATAAATATTACATTTCTATATTATGATTTTACACTTTAATAATTTAATAAAATTGTATAGTTCTATAAATTATGTATACTTTTACAACAAAAAATGTTCCTTTATATAGATTTATAAATTTAGATAAATTTATAAATTATCTATATTACATTAAAAAAATATATTCTTTCACAAATTATGTATAATTTTATACATCTATATACATAGATAATTTTATATACTAATATTAAAATATATACATTTTTAATTTAGACTTTTATACCTATATTTTTTTCATTTTAACAATAGTTTAATGCATTTATTCTTTCATAATTTTATTTCTATTTGTTATTCATTTATAATATTATAATTTTTAAATATGATTATTATTTTGTTGTAAAAATCATTCAGTCAATTAAGAGTTATTTTATTATATACAATATTTTATGTTTTAAATCATAAAAGATAGAGGTTGAATGTATTCTTTTAATTGAGTGTTGAATGAGTTTCAAAATCTGCTTTTTTTTATTTAATATTCAACAATGTATCTAAGGGGGAACTTATTAGATTCCCTTTTATCATTTCATTGTTATACCATGGTTTACTCATAAAAAATTAAGTTATCATATCACTATATGTGGATTTCAAACAATCTATGAGTTAGGAAACCATAACTGATAAATAGTTCCACAACTAGAAAATGTTGATAGTCCTAAGAGGTGTGATGTGAAAGATATAATATTTTATTAGTATTATATTCTTTCACAATATGAGTATGAACATAATTAATATATATTAAATATGATGTCTTGTTATATATATAGCACAATTGAAAGGTCAATTAATGTTTATCCCCATTGAAACTCTTAAACGTTCATTACATCCAACATTACTTGCACGCTTCAAATTAGGGGAGTCCTCCAAAACTACATATTCTCCCCAATTTGGTGTTATATTCTAAGGGTTGATATCAATTAAAATTATAGCACATATGGGATGAGAAAATACATTAATTATTCAGTTCGAGAAAAGTTAGAAACCGATAGAATTAGTAATAATATTAATGATTATTGGGTTTTGGAATTGTAGAGGTAGGCCTTGAAGATGATGGACATCTTTTTATTCTTATGGATTTCAAATTTGATTGGTGTTTAGAGTATTGAAAATAATTTTTAAAATAAAATAACTTATTTTTTTTGTTTGTGAAACCATTGATATATTAAAGAGTCATATTTTCTATTATGAAAATGGATTTCAAATAATATAGCCTTTATTTTTTATATTTCTATAATTATATTCATGATCTATATTTTCATTAGTTTTTTATGTTCTAAATGTGTTTTTAAGGGTAAATTATTGGTTTTAAAGTTGATAAATTGTATTTCTATGTTGTTTCAGATTGAGGATGATATTTTGGATTTCAATGATGATCTAAATAAATGGAATTTTAAATTTCACATTGAAATTAAAATGGAGTTTTGTGATTTTAAATTAGATTGAATAGATTCATTAGTTTTTTTATAATGTAGTATTCTATATCCACAGATGAATGGTATGAATATTTATAAAAGAAAACATTAGTAAGGAAAATATTTCTATCTATATTTATATGATAATATTAACTTTTAGAGACCTCCTGAATACACATAATTTCACCTCCTATATAATATATATTGATAATATCACTAAGGAAAGAGCATGTCACTAACTTCATCTAACCCATAGGATATCCATCATTAACTCACTCATACATCCTTGTATAACAGGATGCTAAGTGCTACTAAAATCCAGTCTTGATACCAAAATCCTTTTCCATTTCATAGAGGAATTAGGGGATTTCATTGACTATTGAAACTGCAATAGTTTTCTTAGCATGATTGTGTGTAAGACCATCCAGTTGTGCCTTCTCATGGTCACACCAATCAAGGAGCCCCTTGTGGGGATCAAACTATCATTGCTATGTTTTCAACATTAAATAGATAAATTCGAAATGTTGTCTATTGTTTAAACAACTCCCTATCCTGGTAAAATTTAGATTTAAGGATACTACCGTCATCCTCAACAGCTTCATCTCCCAAAAATTTATTATCTAATTTTGTTGTATAATTCTCATCCCCCATCTCTTCTAGAAATTCACATATGTTCTTGATCTTCCCTAAGTTATATTCATCCCATACCAGGTACCAGCAACCATTTTAGATGAATTTAGAGGATACAACTAACACCAATGGAGTAATTCTTTTTTAAATTCAATTACTAATTTCCTTTAAAGCGTGATGATATTATTTGAAATATTCAAATGTTTGGTTCCACTTATTTTAATGTTATCATTTCTTGTATTTATTTATTTTGTAAAATATTAATATTTCCAAATTAAATTGGATGGATTGAAATTGTATGACAAAAGTGTATAAAAATGGGGTGAAATAGTTCATCATGATTGCAAAAGATTATGCATATGACCCTTATCAAATCCATTTCCCACGTTTACACTATTTTTATTTAAGAATAATTAGTCCAGATGAGTTTAAGAACACTAGATCTGTTTTAGAATAGATCTATGTTATAACTATTCGACTAAATGTGGGAAAAAAGTTAATGTAAAAAGTTAATGGGATAACATTGGGTTTAATGGATTATATGACCTAATTATAAGTGTGGATAATTAATAAGACCATATTGAGGATGTGATTACAAGTGTAAATGATGATGAAGATCGTATTGTGGAAATGGTAATGGCAGTTAAAGATGAAATTTGTGGTTGTTAAAAACTACTTGAGAAGTGAAAGAGTTTTTAAAATATTCCATTGTATGCTGGTTGTATTAAAAATTCAACATTTTCAGTCGTAATGAAGTTGTATAATATTGATGCAATAAAAGGATGAAGTGATGCTAGTTTTACAGATCAACTTACTCTCCTGAATTATATGATCTCAAAGATAATGACCATACTATCTAAACATATGGTGTGAAACAATTCTAAATTTAATGGGTATGATCTCTGAAAGAGTACATGCCTATAAAAAATACTTTATACTATTTAGCATAGACTAAAAATCACGTAATAATGTCCAAAGTGTGGTGCTTCTCTATACAATAAATTTTAATCAGGTCTTATTAAAGTTTTATGGTACTTTCCAATCATTCCAGGTTTTTGGCACCTATATAGAAGTTACGATACTTCAGGGAAATTGATATGGAAAGAGGATTCATGAAATAAATATAGGAAACTTCATCGCCTGGTAGACTCTCCTCAGTGGAAGAGAATTGATCATGAGTATCCAAAATTTGGAAATTAACAGAGAAACATCCATCTTACGCTATCTATATATAGAGTTAATCCTTTTGGTTTTCAATAATACACTCATAGTACATGGATGGTTTTGTGGGTAAATTATAACTTTCCATCTTGGTTATGCATGAAACAAAAATAAATTATGTTATCTATGCTTATATTAGTACAAAAAAAACCATGTAGTGATATTAATATTTATTTGGATCCATTGATTGAATATTTGATATTATTGTGGGATTAAGGTGTTATATTGTATGATGCTTATAGAAATGAATGTTTCACCTTAATAACGATATTGAATGAGATGATAAATTAATTTCCTCCTAATGTAATTTTATAAGGATATATAATTAATGGAACTCAAGGGTGTACCATTTATAAACAAGGTACATAATCAATTAGGTTGAAACATTCAATGAAGACTGTGTTTCTATGAAATCGTACATTTTTACCTCAGTAACAAAAGTACTAAACATGGATGACTTCATTCAATGAGAGTTTAGAATAATGCACTACACATTCTATACTAAATGTTATCAATTGTTTGAGAAAGTAAAAGATATGGACACTACTTTTGGTAAAACATTTTTCCAAAACCATTCAGAAATAGGTTGGAAAAATTGGTCATGTTTTTTGAATTACCATACTGGAATTCTCTGCATGTTAGAAATTTTCATGATTTTATACTTGTTGAAAAAAATGTATGAGATAGTGTTATTCCTAGATAACTGAATTCACCTGGTAGAAAATGATTAAATTAAGGACAGGTTGGATACGATTGAAATGGGTATATGGGAAGAGTTGGCACCAGTGAAGGGTGAGAAAAATTCTTTTCTTCCTCCATATGCTTACACTCTTTCTAGATAAGAGATATATTAGTCGTTTAACTTCTTGAATAATGTAATGGTTTCAGAGGGGTATTCATGGAATGTTAAGAACACTATATCAATGATTGATTTAATGTTAAAGGTTCTAAAATCACATGAATATCATGTTTTCATTAAAGATATAATCCACATAGATTTATGTTTAATTTTTTTTCCAAATATGACCATCATACATTAACCAAGATATATTTCTTTTTCAAAGATATATACAACAAAATTATAAATCCGATGAAATTTAAAACTATGGAAAAAGATTTTTTCATATAATATGAAATGGAAATGTTATTCCCACTACCAGTATTTGATATGATGGTTCATTTGGTAAGAGTAATTTGACTATCTGGTCCTTTACATTATAGATGGATGTAACCAAATGAACAATATATGATGATTTTGAAAGGGTATATCAAACATTAATGTTAGTCGGAGGGATTTATTATGATGTGATATATTGTTGAGGAAGATGTTGAATTCTATACTCTCTACCTATCTAGTGTGTAAAGCATTGGTCTACTGAAATCTTATCACACCAGGAAAATTGTGGGTAAATAAATATCTATAATTGATGTTTATAAATAAATATTATAGATTAAGAGTAGACCCAACTTTTTTTTCTTAACTGTTTAGAGGTTTCCCCATATGTTGAAACCGAAAAATAAATTCTTTGGTATATGTATATATCAAGGGATGAATACTAGATATAATATACACATATTCAATATTTTATAGGATGGTTTTGAGACCATATTTTTAAGGAGTTAGAAGAATGTACAAATTCTATTTCTAAAAGATTTTGATGGATTTTTAGAGAACCAAATGTGGATGTATTATCTTATAATGGTTATGTAATTAATGGTAATACATTCTATAAAAATGAACATGATGAAGGAAGTACCATGAAAAATAGTGGAGTTACAGTTGTTCCTGAAGCAATTGATTATCTGGTACTAAGAAAATAAATCCAATTTATGAAAATACGTCATTTTTTGGTATCATCATAAAAAAATGGGGATTTGATAATACAACATTCCATGTTATGATTTTTCAATGCAAGTGGATTTATAATAAGATTGCTATTAAAATAGATGAATTGAGATTTGTAAAAGAGGATTTTAGTAAGGAAGGGTATAATTATGTACCATTTATAATGGAATCATAGGTAGTAAAAGTAATTTATGTTCTAGATCTCGTAAAGAAAAAGTGTTCAATTGTTCTGTTATCAACCAAAACCACTGAAGGGTCATATGAAAATTCAACTGTTGATAACCCTTTAAGTGATATATCTTAATCATTTCATAGTGGTACCAATGTAGAAAGTGTCTTGTATGTCATAGGAGAATATAATGAAGATATTTTGATACTCCATAGTGGGGTCAAGTCCCTTCAACCATTAAAAAAATATAATTCCATAATCAAGTAATATATTTTTTTTTGTAATATACATTGATTTATCTCATGTAATTATCTATTAAGTATTAAATTTTTGTAATCTAAATTAACTATTAAACCATTTATACTGATGTCGACTTCTGCACCTACCGATTCTCCCAATCTTGAGGAACAACATGCTTCTCAACCTGCTGCTGCTCCAAGTGTAGAAGAACAATGACCTTCAACACACGATGATACTTCTAATATAAAGGAACAACATATTGATGATGTTTAACTCATGTAAATGTTATATGAAGAAGAACGGATGTCCTAGAAAGATAGAAGTTCCATAGGTTGATAAAGTTGGTAAGAATTATTAAGGTGAAAAGAAAAAACATCAAATTTGAGGTCAGATGGTATTTAAGTGGCCATCTTGTTAACCCTAACCCGACCATGTTTAGTAGTTTTCTTGGTATTATCACTTGGCTGCACATTTCTATTGATATATATTTGTGGAACTATGTTTTTCCGATTCTTAAGATACTGATTTTTTAAAATGTTAGGGTAACATTAGGAAATACTTTCTTTATTTTATTAAAAAAATAAATTAATAAAACATATACATTCTCTTCCTTATCCCTTACAAAGTGTATTTATATTAGATTACTCCCATAAGAAATTTGTATTAATTATTTCTAGAAAATATCACTGGGGATTTCACAGAATTCTATTGAAATTTCATCTCAATGATGATGAAGGGAAAATAAAATTTCACCCACCACATATGTACACATATAATAAGTCAAGAATTGTGGGAAGAATTTACTAGCCATTGTGAGGATATACCATTTCAGGTACATTGTGGCTCATAACAAATTTTCTGAAAATATTTTTATTAATCAATTTGATTAATAATTTTTTATTTATTAAACATAAAATGAGTGTTGAAAATAAGAAACATGTAGAAAAATGATGTACCCCTATTGTAAAGCCAGGATGTCGTATGCTTCACTTATAAAAATTTGTACATATTTTAAACATATAGTAATATTTTATGTGACCTGAAACAATAAAATAAATATATACTTCTTTTTAAATTCAAATTTATGAATTCCAATCCCAAGACACTTCTATCCCAAGTAATATTCTATGGAAATAGGTTCATGTAAATAAAGATGGGATTCTAATAGATAAAAACAAAAAATAAGTGTTGGAAGCATGTGTATGTATGGCATAATTATTTTTTGTCTTTAAATCACAATTACATAACAATTATTACTTATTTCCATATATAATCTATCCGAATTAGACAAAATAATCATCATCAAATGTACCATATGAACACAAACAATCAGTGTACCTGAAGTGGCTATAACAATATGGCTGAGTGAGAGATGTGGGTATTGGTGTGAAACCTCAAACAAATTTTGAGAAAATAAAATAATTGGGGGGTAAAGAGAAACAAATGGAATAAATTCATGCATGAATAAATTACCTTGACGATAACATTAATTGTAAGTCTGATATTTTAGAAAAATATATGGGGTAGCGGAGCTAAGAGATGAAAGATCTTCAGAACAACCATTGTTTGAAGATGCCCCTACCCCAACAGCTTTAAGGTGAGCCATTACACTCAACGATCTATCTTAGATAAGGTAATCAAAATTATTATAAAGTTTTTTGTTAAATTTGAATAAAAAACAAACTATTAAATTTTCTTTAATGATATTTTATAGGGTTAAAATGACTACGATATATATATATCAGCACCTACCCATTACCTTATTGTGAGGGACACCATATTAAATATCCAAGAAGAGACTATGCACAAAATACAACTTCTGAATCATCATCTGAGAGTGGTAATTTGGGTAGATCCTAAGATGAGTGTCGAGCTACATGTTTCACTTGATGGTATTGATATTAATAGAATTGATCAAGCTATTGGAACATTCATAGCATGACCATCATATCTTTTAAAAAACATGTCTACAAGGAGATATTCATTTCCATTTTATTTTTCATGCTAAACCTTTATCAATTAATTAAAAATATATTATCTAATTAACGTTATTAAATATGGACAAAGGTAATGGGTGAAATGAAATGTCAAATCAAAATGATCTAAAGGATCAACTGACCAATCAAAAATAACTTCACAAAGCACTATTACCTCACCCGTTAAATATTCCCATTTACTATCATTGATGGTTAATGTGGATATAAGGCTTTAATGTGGTAGTGATCAAAAAGTTTATTTTTACGAAAAAAATGTACAAAGGAGGCTATTTATGACTTCTTTTCTCTTAGTAATGTAAATGAAATCATCTAGTATGAATGGCTAGGATTCTAAGTTGTAAATAAATACATAAGGTGGGTTTTCATGATTTGGTTTTCTTATAACTAGTATACTATGTTAATTATGACTAAATACAATTCATATTTTTTATAGAAATTGATATCAAGAATATTTGAAGCAAAAAAACATTGAACCTAAATATTGACTAATTATTCCTGATATCACTTTTAATGACCAAACAAAAATGGAATCAACTAAAATTGATGAAATAGTGGAAAAATTGGCTGAAAAAATTGGAATTAATCTTTAGATTGATAAAAACATCATAATAATAATGATACAGAGGTAAACCTATACAATTTAATAATTTCAATTATATTTTCATTCCTTTCATTAAATATTTGTTCTTGTTTTTAGGAAGCATTTGGCACTCATTGCAGTCAAATTGGATACTCAAAAGATTTATTTCTTTGATTCACTATATGGATACCCAACAAATAGACCACTTCTGTTTTTGTTTGTCAATTTTTATACACTACATCAAATTTTTTATAAATAAATTTCAATCTATATTATTTATATTATGTTTTAATGAAAATTTCTTATAACAGGGAAAAGTTTAAATATCTTGAAAATCATGGAATACGAATAGTCCATGTGTAGAAGGAGCTTTTTATCTTCTAAAAGTGGATAATTATTATAGTATATATAATAATATATCATTATAAAAAAACATATCAAAACAAATTACTTATTTTTCTCAACATTTTGTAGTGTTCGAAAAAAACCAATGGAAAAGATTTTGGTTATTATGTTGGAAGATTAATGAGATATATCATATACCCTCAACAAAATAGCATCCCTGAAGATGTATTTTCAAAGATAATTTCTATTTCATTTTTAAAATTTACTAATCCATTGTGTATTTATATTTTTCCAGTACCTCCATGACCATAGAAAGTCCTCATATTCACAAGATAAAATTGATTTTTTTAAATGACTGGATAACATACCTGATTTTAGAATGTACACATATATCATGAATATGTGACTTCCCAGTACTTATTTAGTTTATTTTCTTGTCATTTTATCCATATTTTTAATTAATTTCCTCATCGTTTTTATCTATTAATTATTTTGATATTTTTCACAAAGATCATGAAGAAATGACTTCATCAACAAGGATGATTCACTATTATAATATGATCATTCACTCAATATGATACATTATTTACCTATTATTATTCAAATTATATTGTTCATATTAAAATTGAAATTTTATTAATGTATTTTTTCATGTTTATGATTAATTTATTTCTTTTTACTATTACTAACATAATAATTATTTTCTTATATAAGTTCATTCTTTACCTCTGGATGGGTAGTGTTTTTCATAGTTGGTCATTCTCATGAGTGATTGGACATTGAGGCTATCACTAAGATAATGAAAATAATGAAATTGGTCAATAATGTGTACAAACATCCTGAATATATGAATTCATACTACTATTTTAATTATTTTTATCATCATTTTATCTATTATTTGTACGTTAATTTCATAATAATTTTTATATAATACAAATTTATCTCATTCATAGTTAATTTGGGAAGTTATATTTTAATTTCAAAAATATTCAACAATTAAATAAATATATAACATGTTCCTTTCTGATGGAATAGGAGACCCCATGCTATAAGAAATATAAAGTGTTTGAGGAAGCATGGGGTTTCCTCTTCCATCAGAATGGAACATGTTATATCTTTTCTATCATTTTTTATACAGTTGAAAAAAATCATAGATCACATAATCAATCAAAAAACCCCCATCTGATATACAATGTGCTCAGTATGATTCAGACTATATTTTTTTAGTATATAATTTACCTTATCATTCAAGATACACATCATGTAGTCAAATCCAAAAATAAATAAATAATATATAGATAATTATAACAATAATCCATAAGTCATTTTTTATTTGTAGGTATGAACCACATCTCAATATAATGAAATGTGTTTCGAGTATGACTCCATGTGTGTCTTTTTATTTAAAACTAAAATTTTAGTAAAAAAGGCATGTGACATACTCAAAACCTAGAAAAAACATATAGATTATTTTGATACATTAGGTCAATTACATATAAGTCATTTTTGATGTATAAGAATCATACACACCTCAATACAATAGACACAGTGCTTAGTATGATTCAAAGTGTCCATTATCAGTTTAAAATTGATTTTTTGTTTAAAAATGTGTCATTATTTGAAAATTGAGTAAATGAACATGCATTGTAATGATAATTTCAGAAAAATATTCATAAGTATTTTATGACATGTAGGGATAAATCTCACATAAAATTGACACATGATGTGATTTGTATAACTCAAAGTGTGTGTTTCTATTTTAAAATGACATTTTATTAGAAAAAGAAAAGTAACATACTCAAAAGTGAAAAAACACATTCATATTGATTTAACACTTTAGGAAAACAATCCATAAGTTTTTTTTTGCTTAGGAACTATACACACCTAATTCTGATGCCAGATGTGGCCAATATGAATCTAAGTGTGTGTTTTTATTTATAACAGAAATTTTAGTAAAAAAGAAATGTGACATTCTTAAAACAAATAAAACACATTTGGATTGTTTTTATACTTTCGAAAAATTATATGTAAATCATTTTTGATGTATATAAATCATCCTCACATCAATGCAATACATAGTGTGCTCTGTAGGACTCATAGTGTCCCTTATGAGTTTAAAATTGACATTTTAGTTCAAAATATGTGTCACTCACTGAAAACCAGGAAAACATGATCATATAATCTTGATAATTTAGGATAATTATTCGTATTCCATTTTTGATATATAGTAATTATTCTCATGTTAAAATGACACACGATGTGACCGATATGTCTCAAAGTGCGTGTTTCCAGTTTAAAATGATATTTTAGTAAAAAACACATGTGACATACTCAAAACTAAGAAAAAACATTCAGATTGTTTTGATACATTAGAAAAATGATAGATAAGTGATTTTTAATGTGTAGGAATTATCCAAACATAATCCAATGTACAGTGTGTTCGATATGACTATATGTCTGCCTTTTTTATTAAAATTGATTTTTTAACAGAATGGAAAAGTGTCATTCTCAAAAATGTGAAAAAACATTGACATTGTTCTGATAATTATGTAAAATGAACCAAAAGTCATTTTTGACTTGTAAGAATCATCTACACCTCAATCTAAAACACAATATTCCTGGTATGACTTAAAGTGTCCATTATCAGTTTAAAATTTCCTTTTTAGGACAAAATGTTTGTCACTCACAAAAAACTAGGAAAAAAATCTCAAATTGTCATGATAATTAATGAAAATTATTCATAATTAATTTTTTATCTCTAGAAATTAGTCTCATATTAAACCAACACATGATGTGACTGGTGTGACTCAAATTTCATGTTTTTAGTTTTAAATGACATTTTATTAAAAAAACACAAGTGACATACTTAAAAATGATAAAACACATTTTGGATAGTTTTGATGATTTAGTACAATATCCATAATTTTTTTTGTTGAGTATGAATTTGCCTCACATAAATAGGATGAATAGGGTGACTGGTGTGACTCCAACTGTATTTTTTATTTAAAAATGAAATTTTAGTTTAAAAAACATGTGATATACTCAAAACTAAGAAAATTAATTTTTATAGTTTTTATACTTTAGGAAAATGATCCATAAGTCATTTATTTGTGTAATAATCAACCACTCCTCAATCTGATACACGATGTTCCTATTCTGACTCAATGTGTTTGTTATCAATCTAAAATTGACATTTTATTTTAAAACATGTGTCACTCTATGAAACATTATCAAATATTCTCATATTGTATTTATAATTTAGCATAATTATTCATAATACATTTTTGGAATTTAATAATTACTCTCTACTCAAATCAACATATGATGTGACCGATATGACTCAAAGTACATGTTTTTAGTTTAAAATGACATTTTACTGAAAAACATATGCGACATACTGAAAACTATGAAAAATCATTTATATTATTTTGATACTTTAGGAAAATTATCCACAAAAAATTTGTGACATAGAGGAGTTAAACTCACCTTAATCAGATGTACAATTTGACTGGTATGATTCCATTTGTGTATTTTTATTTAAAATTGACATTTTATTATAAAAGACAAGTTCCATACTCAAAACAAAGAAAATAGATTCAAATTATTTTTATAATGTAGTTAAATTATCCATAAGTAATTCATAATTTATAGTAATTAGCCTCACCTCTATAAGATACATGATTTTCCAAATAATACTAAAAATCTCGGTTATCAGTGTCAAATTGTCATTTTAGTTTGAAAGGTGTGTCATTCAAAAAAAATGAGAAAACAAAATCATATTATCTTGATAATTTAGGATAATTATTCATAATTCATTCTTGATATGTAGGAATTTATCTCACATCAAATTGACACATGATATTGTTGGTAAGACTCAAAGTTCATGTTTCATGTTTAAAATGACATTATAGTAAAAAACACAAGTGGCATAATAAAAACTGAGAAAACACATTCATATTTTTTGGATAGTTTAGTACAGAAATCAATTATTCATTTGTGACAAATAGGAATTAACTGCACCTCATTTTGACACACAGTGTTTCTGGTCTGACTCCAAGTGTGTCATTTTATTTAAAATTTACATTTTAGTAAAAAAGTCAAGTGACATACTAAAAACCATGAATTTTTTTTATTATTTTGATACATTAATAAAATGACACATATGTCATTTTTGACAAGTAGGATTCTTCTTAAGCACAATCTGATATACAGTTTTCCCTGTATGACAAAATGTTTCCATCATTAGTCAAAAAATTTCATTTTAGTTCGAAACATGTGACACTCAAGTAAAACCAAGAAAACATGCATGGATTTCCTTCACACTTTTGGAAAAAGATTTATATGTCTTTTTGGATATGTAGGAATTAGTCTCATGTCATACTGACCCATGATGTGACCAATATCTCTCAAAGTTCATGTTTTTAGTTTCAAATGACATTTTAGTAAAAAATAAAAGTAGCATACTCTAATTCAAGAAAATGGATTAGGATTATTTTGATACATTACAAAAATTATACGTATGTCATTTGTGAAATATTGGAAATATCACCAACTCAATCTGATGCACGTTGTGATCAACATGACTCTAATTGTGTCCTCATATTTAAAATTTTCATTTTAGTTAAAATGAAAACAGAAATACTCAAAAATATTAAAACTCGATAGTAATGTTAAGATATTTTAGTAAAATGATATATAAGTAATTTTTGATGTGTAGGAATTTTCCTCACCATAATCCAATACACGGTTTGCATGGTGGGGCTCAAATTGTTTGTTATCTGTGTAAAAATTGACATTTTGGTTTAAAACAAGTTTCACTCATTGAAAAATGTGAAAACATGATAATATTTTCTTGATACTTTAGGATAAATATTCATAAGTTATTTTTGACATGTAGGAATATGTATCACTACACACTATGTGATCAATATGACTCAAATTGCGTGTTTCTAGTTTAAAATGATATTTTAGTAAAAAACACATGTGACAAACTCAAAACTGAGAAGGCAAATTTTTATTATTTTAATACATTAGGAAAATAACCCATTAATCATTTGAGATTTTTTTTGGAATCAACCTAACTTCAATATAAATCACAATGTGACTAATATGACTCCATGTGTGTCTTTTTATTTAAAATTGACATTTAAGTAAAAAATACAATTGATATACTCAAAATAAAGAAAAAATGTTCATATTATTTTGATACTTTAATAAAATGATCAGTATGTAATTTTTGACGTACATGAATCACATGCACCTCAATTCGATACCCAATGTGATCATTATGACATAAAGTGTCCATTATTAGTGTAAAAATGACATTTTAGTTCAATTTTTTTTCACAAAAGGAAAACCAATAAAAATGATTAGAATGACTTGTTAGTTTAGGAGAATTATTCATAAGTCATTTGTAACATATTGGATTCTGTCTCATATCAAACTAATACATAATGTGACTGGTATGAGTCGAAATGAATGCTTCCAATTTAAAATCTCATTTTAGTAAAATATAGAAGTGTCAAACTCAAAACAAAGAAAACATATTCAGAATGTTTTAATAAATTAGGGAAATGACCTATAAATCATTTTCAACATGTATGAATTAGTCTACCTTCATTTGGAGTCATGGTGTGACTGGTATAACTCCAAGTGTGTATTTTTATTATGAAATGATATTTTAGTAAAAAAAATTGACATAATCAAAACCATGAAAAACCATTTTGATTGTTTTGGTAATTTTTTATAATGATCCATAAGTCTTTTTTTATGTATAGGAATCATCCTCACCACAATCGGAAATATGTTGTGAACGGTTTGACTCAAAGTTCCTGTTATCAGTGTAAAATTGACAATTTAGCTCAAAAATTGTGTCACTACCTAAAAAACAAGAAAACACACGTGGATTTTCTTGATAATTTATTAGAATAATTCATAACTCATTTTTGATATGTAGGAATCTACCTCATGTCAAATTGGAACATGATGTGACCAGTATGACTCATAATTAAAGTATTTATTTTAAAATGACATTTTTGTAAAAAACACAAGTGACATATTCAAAACTAATAAAACAATTATTATTATTTTAACACTTCTGGAAAATGATCCATAATACATTTTTGACATGTAGGAATCAGCCTCGCCTTAATCTCATGCATGAAGAGACCAGTTTGACTCAAAGTATATCTTTTTAGTTAAAATTGTATTTTTAGTAAAAAAGACAATTAAAATACTAAAAATCATGAAAACATATTTAAATTATTTTTATACTTTATAATAAATTATACAGAATTAATTTGTGATATGTAGGAATCTGTTGCACCTAAATTTGATACACGGTCTGCCCGGTATGACTCAAAGTGTAGGTTATTAGTCTAAAATTTACATTTAAGTTCAAATCAAATACCACTCACTAAAAACACAAACAATGTGGTCAATTTTTCATTATAATTTAGTAAAATTATTCATAAGTAATTTTTGATGTGTAGGAATTAGCCTCATGTAAAATTGACATAAAATGTGACCGGTATCACTCAAACTTCATGTTTTTAGTTTCAAATGACATTTTAGTAAAAAGTCAAGTGACATACTCAAAACTGAGAAAATTTATTCAGATTGTTTCGATACTTTAGGAAAAAATATGCATATTTCATTTGTGATGTGTATGAATTATCCCCACCTATATCTGACACATAGTGTGACCATTATATATCTATGCACATCCATTTATTTAAAACATACATTTTATTAAAAAGAAAAAGTGACTTTCTGAAAACGTTCCAAACACATTCATATTGTTTTTATACTTTAAGAAAATGATCCATAATTCATTTTTAATGTGTATGATTTAGCCACACCTCAATCTGATACAAGGTGTTCTCAGTAGTACTCAGAGTGTCCCTGATCACTTTAAAGTTATGATTTCAATTCAAAACACATGTCACTCACTAAAAAAATAAGAATATCCTACTATATTTTCTTGATACATTAAGAAAATTATTTATAATTTATTTATGACATGTTGGAATTAGTCTCATGTCAAACAGACACATGATGTGACTACTATCACTCATAGTTTTGTTTTCAGTTTCGAATGACATTTTAGTAAAAAAGTGAAATGATATACTCAAAACTGAGAAAATATATTTGGATTTAATATATTCTTTAGAAAAATGATCCATCTGTCATTTTTGACCTTTAGGAATTATCCTAACCTCAATATGACACATGATATGAAAATCATGACTCTAAGTGCATCCTTTTAATTAAAAATAACATTTTATTCGTGTATTGTTTCATGTTATGTTTATTTTATTAATTTATAATATTGCTAACATAATAATTTTTTTCTTATATATAAGGATTCTTTTTATCAAGTTGGTGTGGTTTGTTTAGAAATTGATAATATGATCAGGATTTTCTAGTAGTTGGTCGGGTGCCAAAGATAATTAAATATTGTTGTTTTAAGATTTTTTATTATAGTTACTATTGTAATTGTAAAAAAATGTTTGAAATTCCTATAATATAAGGTTTTTTTATTTTTGATGTAATTGTTATTTCTAATAAATTTTGAATTTGGAATATATATCCAGGTTGCTCATATAGTGTGCTGTAATTCTATCAACACACTTCAATAGTAGGTCCTTTATTAGTTCTATTTCTATCACTAATAAAGTCCCACTTTATGAGCACTAATGAATGCACTAGAAATGTGTACTTTATCAGTGCAAAAAAAAGAACTGATAAATAGGTTCGTTTATCAGTTCTAAATCAGCGCTGATAAAAGATCACCCTTATCAGGTCTTTTTTAGAGATGATAAAGGCCCCCTTTTTCATCTCCTTTTAGCGATGATAAAGCTGCTATTTTATGACACTGAGGAAAATAGCACTTTTTATCACTATTAAAGGCCATTTTTCTTGCTGTTAAAGGGTCAAACTTTGGTAGTGTATCCAGGTGTATACTATAATACATTATAAGAGGTCCAATTTAATGAGTGGGACTGGAAATTTATCCCCATGATAAATCCATCAATTCATTTGGTATCCTTCTTTATGATGTTATTATGTGTATTTCTCATCTTAGTGTGAAAGTAGAATTATAGAGTATGGATTAACACCTTTATGAAACATGTATAGTTGAAGAGTGATATGTGAATTAATTTGGTTATCGTAATATAGGCTGACATATACCTACATCTCATACATATCAATATAGGGAAATCCTTATTCATGTTTGTCACCCCATTTTGGGTTTTGTGGGGTTGTATGATAGCACACTTTGTGGTCTATGATTTTAAAAATGAAAAGAAAATCCTCAATTCTTGGTTCAAGATGTATCAACAAAGCTTCACTAGTCTTTGGATGCTCTCACTAGAATCACAAGACATTTCCAATATGCTAAACATTCATAACTGATTCATCTTCACACTATACTGATTCTTAACAAACAAAATTATTGATAATGTTACTTGAATTCATGATCAATAGTCTATTCTCGTTATGACATGAGAGGGAATTTTGGAAGCTATAGATGGTGGAGAGAACATTTATGAAGAATACATGCTTTACATATTTGGTCATTAAGTTCTCCACATAAAGAATAAATTCCCTACGATGCCCCATAGTGTAGAAACTGAGCAGAATCACATGGTCCAACATCAATTTTGGTTGATTTATGATATTCTTTTCGAGTCGTTGGTTTATTTTTTCAAATTTTTTGATAACATTTTTTTAGTATTTGAATTTTGGAATAATTCTTTGATTTGAGTGCACTTCTATGAAGATATATCTTTTTTAAAAATGTTTAAATATCAAATATTATCACATGAGTTTTTCTAGGAGGCCTTCACACTCCTATAAAGGGAGAAACATAGGTGAAAATATGGGATTATCAAAAAAACGTGAGATATGTGAGAATTTATGAATCATCACACGTAGATATATGGGCAGTGACTCAACATTGAGATAATTTGTGGGGAAAAATGATATGGTATAGAAGAAATTCATTGGAAATAACTCATATGTTTTGTTTAATCATTCAAATTTGAGGGGTTTTCCATGTTAAAATTTAAGGACCCATTTATTTTCTACTATCTAGTTTTGTTCATTATTTATGTTGGTGATTATCACATTTCTTTTTTCACAACTAAAATTTTATGCACAGGCTTATCCGATTCCGACCCAATAACTAGAATCAAATAAGTTTTTCCATGTTCCTTGCGGATTAAATACGTGTGATTCACACCATGGGATTTTTTTCACACATTAAACTGTTTAAAAGGAAAAATGATTATACACTTTGGAAGAAAATAGTTAAAAATATTTTGGTCAATGAGAAGATAGTGAAGTCATTGAAGAAAAAACAAAATAAACTTTAGATATTGAGGGATGGTGATTGGCAGGATATGAGAGAGTTGGTGAGAATAATGATTCAGATATATTTGGATCATAATACTCTATAGGTTGTGATGAATCAAACAGATTCTTAGAAGATCTTAGAAAATAAAAAATTCTTGTATATATATAAATCCCCCACAAATTTTTTATATATTAAAAAATGGTTGTATCATTTAAGAATTTCATAAAATAGAGATTTAGGTAACCATCTAGATGATTTCACCAAAAAAATTTTGAGTTGACTTTGGTGGTGGTCAATATCAATGATAAAGGTAACATGGTACATATTTAAATGGAATAAGAAGAATTTTTTTTTCTACTTTTGGGTTCGTTCCTTAATTCATATGATAATATCATAATTACAATATTATTCGAGAAAGACCCATCGAAGCTAGATGATTTGATTTAATCATTGTTGATGAAGGAGAATGGGTGAAAGGGAAATGACGGTGAATCATTAGGTAATAGTTGTACATTATCTATAGATGTTTAAAGTGGTAATTAGAGAGGTCGGTTGAAGATAAGAAGAAAGTTCAACTGATTATTTTGTGACAAGGAGGGTCATGTGAAGTGAAACTGGTATGCTTGGAAAAAGATTAAGGAGGAGAAGAAGATGTGTGAAACTGATTCTGAGGATATTAATGTAAATCTTATTTAGGGTGAGGGTGATTTACTTTAAATTAGTGATGATTATCACTGGTCATATCTATACACTGAATGAGTGTTTGATTCTACCAAGTCGTACAATATTATATGGAAGAAGGAATTCTTTTATTCATGCGAAGAAGGAATATTTTTTATGTTGAAATGGGAAATTTAGATTTTTATGATGTCATTGGTGTTGGTGATATTTGTATCACTAAGAATTATGGGTTTATACTGAATGTGATAGATTTGTGACATGTTACAAGTATTCTCCATAATTTGTTATCTTCTTTTTTTCTTGATACTGATAGATTCAAGAGTTTTTTAGGTAGTGGAAGATGGAAATTTTCAAGAGTATCGATGGTATATGTGTGGTTAATAAGGAATGGAATGCTTTTCAGGATAGATTTAATAGTGTGCGACGATGTGATGAATCTATTTTCAATGAGGAATTCATCATATTTGTGGCACATACAATCATTGTGCATGAGACGAAGACTATCAACTAAGATGAATATGGTTTGGGACCCAAAAAATGTCAGGTTGGGTGTTTTAGGTCTTACACCTAATTATTCTTCTTTATAGAGTGACACTACTGAATAAATAATTAAAATAATATATTAAGGTGATGCATTGAGAGTTTCAGACTACATAAAGGATATTGATAATAAGGGGAAATTAATTCTTATAGGTTCTATAACTTATGTGGTGATCACAATTATGGGAGAGTTGGATATTTTTGGTTATGATATCAGTATATTAGAAATATGTATGATGAAAACTTAAAGATTTGGATTTCTATTTTAGGGGGTTGTTGAAAGTTTCCAGTAGTGATGAAAAAGAGGGATGTCATGTTTTTTATATAGGATGACAGTAGGTGTGATATAAAATGTCTTATGATCCAACTGTATTTTTTTGGAATTCATCTCTTTCTTGATGGGATGAAGGGGTGGATTGAAGAGGATAATCCTAGGTCATTATGATATTTTTTCAAATTTGAAGATAATGATTATTTTTAAAATTTGAATGGTGGATTTTTTTCTTTGATTGGATGCCTAAGAATATTTCTCTTATCAACAAATTTTTCAATTTCAAACATTATCTTGTCTGTATATATGGGAGGCCCTTGTACTCCTATAAATAGAGAAGCATGGGTGTAGATATTGGTGTAGTAGATAAATCTGATATATGACAAGAATTTTGTAGTTTCTCGTGCAGATATATGGGCAGTTACTCACCGGTAACATAATTTGTGATGTATAGTGATGAAGTAGAGGAGAAATACAAGGGAAATGGTTTTGGGCATTATCAGTAGTGAGTAGTAGAAAAATAGGTTTTGAAATATGGTGCTATAATGAAAAATGTGTGTTCCATTTTGATCATCGAAGGGTGAATTCTTATCAATATACTATTATTAGAGAGGTCAAGGAGGGGCATTAGGGTTTGGTTTTTAACATAGGTTTTACAACACTATATTTTCAATTCATGTATTAGGATTTACTTAGATTTTTTATATTATCTGATTCATAGTGTATTTTATTGGAGTTTCCCCATGGGTTTAGAATCATACACATTAGAGGGTTTTTTCTGCATTAAATTTATATTTCTCTATTTATTTTTTCAATTTAAGTATTATGATTTACTTATTCATTCATGGTTTGATCAATTTCATTCCCCAAGTTTGGGGCTGCCTCATTTGGGTTTCCATTTTGGTTCCCACACGGGTTTATGAGTGGGTTTCTTTGAAGAACTTCCATTGAAATAGGCTCAATTTTTGACTCTGGAGTATTACGAATATTATGATCTAATATAAAGAGTTCCCTTGGTGTACTTGACTCCCCAACCCTAGGACTATTCACCCTAACTAGACTGTTAGATTGATCGCAGGTGTAGGCGGACATGCGCCAAAAGAAACAAACGTGAAAGGGAAAAGATAAGAGAATTTGGATGAGAAAATATGAAATGGGGGATAATAGAATGGGTGTTTAGATGACTTACTTGGGTCCTGTGAAATGGCGCCAAAATTTGATTCATGGTAAAATTTTCCCAAGAGAAGAAGGCAGAACGATTCTGGTAGTCTATCTTGGGTTATCGAATCCTCAGAGACCTTTGAAGTAACCTATAGACACATACACTCTATGGACTATTTTTGGCTATGAAGTTTCCAAATTGGATTTATTTTAGATGGTTTTAAAGGATATATAACATATTTAAGTGATTTCAATTTAAAAGAATGAGTTGATCCTAGGTTATCACTCGGGGTGGATTGGATGAAATTCTTTCTTCAACTATTTTAATTTCATATATTTGAGATGAGTTAATTTAAGAATATTAATCAACATCCTCACATACTATTTTAATACCTAAACACTTTAATACAAATCACCTATACACTTGAATGATCAAAGTTTTAATCACTTCAAGTTAATTTTTTGTATTAGCACTTGAAGTGTGTGGCCTTAAATTCAACAAGGATGATGGATTTTAAAAATCATCAAATAAAAATATCAATTAAAAGAATGATTATAAATTAATATAATGATAAATAACATCCAATAAATCCCCTTGATACTCCATTGGATCAACCCATGAGTGGATTATCCCTCCATTGATGCTATGGTTTCAATGGAAGCGGTAAGTAGACTCATGAGGGAAGAATTGAAGAAGTAAAGAAAACAATAAAAAGAAAATGATAACTCCACTGTTGTGTGAAATATTTCACAAGGTTTGGTGTGAATAAATTCACCCCTTGAGGCAACGGTATCAAATTGATATGGAGAAAAACATAATAAGAGTAGAATAAGAACTTTAATTAAGAAACTAGGATGAATTAAAACAACTTACATGTGAAGGAAGAATGTTACAAAGACAAATTGGCAGCAAAACATTAAGATGAAAACAATTCTCAAAGATGATCAAATACTCAACCACCACTTACTCAAATAGAAATTTTTGTTGCCTTGTGTCGAGCCTCAAATATTAAAAAGCATCCCACTTGATTATGGTAGGCCTAGGGTGGTGGAAAGCATGTAGAACTTGGACTTTTCCAAACTTGACCCGAGGTGGCATCCAGCTTTCATCTACCGAACAGATGCACTTGGAAGAACTTATAGATGGCCAAATAAGAGTGGGACATAGAAGAATAAAATGGAGCCCCATATGTTGGCTAAACTCTTTTAAATTATGGCCAATTTGGAGTTGTGGATTCTAAGATATGATCATATTGGTAGGATTGTTTTTTGGGCCGTAGAATCTGGCCCAGAAGTTTATCTCCAAATTGGGCCGCGTTAATGACCACCATGGAGGCCGAATTAGCATTGGATCCTGAAGATTTATTTGTTCATATTCATGTATTTTAGAATATAACGAAATTTGGGATTCATTAGGCATGTATGTTGGGCCCCCCATTCTCATCAGTGGGCTAGTTTCCAATCTGACTTCTCCAGAATTGTTTCCGTTCATCACAAAATATCCCCATCTTCTTCCAGGAATTATCAATTGATCCCTGAATCAAACATGTTCATATTGAAGTGTAGAAAAATTTCCCAAAATATAAAATTAAAATATTTAAAATTAGATTCCTTAAAATCAAATGAATCATTAGGTACTTTAAATGTTGTTCAAAAATGTACCACATAATAGTGCATTTTAAGAAGGAATTACAATCATAATGTGAAATGATATTCAATGCGTAAAATGCACTAAAGTGGTGTTTGGGAATAATAAATCACATGAATATTATATATATTAACAATGAATATTAGCCTCATTTAGTGTCTAATCAGCGTGCATCATTCAAGTCACTTAGGGTTATTATGACATGAATCATTTTAGGAATGCATAGGGCAACTGGTTATGGGTAAGATGTTGAACATGAAATATTTTCATTTATTGTAAGATTAAAATGAAAAATAGTGCCTAAAATGAATTTAAAAAGGTTATAAAAATGATGTGAAATGAGAATAATTATGTGTCTAAATGTGAATCTTGATTATGATAGTGTGTTTACACTTGTTAACCAAAGCCTATGAGAAGGATGGTTAAGGGTAGATTATAGAACACCGGTTTTGACAATGTGGCGAGGTGGGGGAAAAGTTTTTTTGTGATTATTTCCTCTTATGTAGATGTTATAAGGTTGTGTTATGAGACCTGAGATGTGTTTTGGTCTTTGTAGAGAGTATTTCTCCATGATGCTTGTTGAGGGGACGACTACGGGGTGTGGCTAGGAATGATTTTCCAGTTAGAGAACTTGAGGCACCGATCATGAGAGATAAAGATGAAGGGTAGCAGTTTAGAGATAACTTATCTCACTTCATGAAATTCATGGAAATAGACCCGGGGAGTGTTTTGAAGATTATGCCTGAGTTGACATGGTATTTATTTCTATAGGACCCTCCAACTTTTACTAAAGAGGGTGGACCTGATGGAACTTCATTCTGGTTTGAGTACATAGAGACAATACTTGACCATTTGGAGACTCTGGTTTAAAGGAGGGTAATGTTGGCCTCTTATATTCTATGGGGATAAGTAATTCACTAGTGGGGCATTCAGGTGTGAATTGGACAGACTGGAGGTATGTTATGGAAGGAATTCAAGGAGAGGTTCTTGGAACACATTTATCTAGAGATTTTGAGACCAGAGAAAGCTGTTGAGTTCATGCATATGACCCCGGGGAGTGCATTGGTGATAGACCATGTTGGATGCCACATAGATCTGCAATAATTGGCTCCAACTTTAGTAAGAGATGAGGCAGCTATAGATAAACATTTTCCGGACGGAATTTGGTGGGCTATTAAGTCCCATGTGAATATAATCAGGCTAAAGATGTTTACAAAAGTGGTGGATCATTCCATCATTGTTGATGGGAAATTAAGATAGGATTCTAGTGATGGAAAAGTTGTTGTTACTGGTCGATTAAGAGTTCAGACTTTCGAGAGCAGGAAGCGCTGTTATTAAAACATTAGCCAAGGCACTGGGAAGTAGAGTATGTAGACTGAAGGGACAGTTGGATATGTCCTTTCTAGGGTGATCCTTCATTAATTTGGTAGCCTGGGACCCTATCATCGAAATTGTTACTGACCACTAGTAGAGTTTCAATATTGTGGCAATATGGGACATCTACCAAAGTTCTTCAAGTTTCAGTGATAGACTGGTACTGAAGGAGAAGATAGGCAGAGTCAGAGTGTTGGAAGGGGGTCATCTACACTGTATTGGGCCGACATTTGGAGTTCTACTAGTCGAGATGGTAGAGATAGTGGATGTGGTGCCTCTAGGTAAGATCCCCCACATCGTTAGAGTGGTGCTACTCTGCAGAGTAAGACAACCTCACAGGAAATAGGGGCGACACAATTACAAGCATTACAACCTACACTTCTGGAAAGCAAGGATGGACCATCAATATTGAGTGGAACTATTATTATAGCATCTACTTTATCTAGTGCCTTGTTTTATACTGGTGCCTCTCATTCCTTTATATTTTCAAAAGATGTTAATGGTTTGAGTGTGTTGGTGGATTTTGCGAGTTAGTTTATCAATATAGATACACCGTTTGGAGTATGGTATAGAGATATCTATCTATGTAAGGTATCTTAACTATAGATTAGGGAATATTGTTTCCCATGGGATCTCTATGTTCATGATATGATGTTCATTGACTTCATTATGGGTATGGACTTGCTAGTTACATACCAATCCCACATTTATTATTACTGTATGAGGGTGACCTTTTTGTCTCCAAAGGGTGACTAGTATATTCATCATGGAGATTGGGATATCTAGGCCACCAAGTATGGCCATTGAATCAGCAACTGTGAGAGGTCATATAAAAATTTTATATTCTTTTCTTTGGATGAGGGGGGTGTAAGTCAATATTTCCTTCCACCTATAGTGGAACTATTTCAATATTTATTTCTTGAAGTCTTCTCAGGGATACCATCGGAGAGGGGTATGAAATTAAATAATGATCTCATGCTGGGGGATGAGGCAGTGTCGATTCCAATGCATATAATGGAACCAACTGAGCTTCGTGATCTTAAGACTTAGTTGAAGGAGATGGAGGAAAATGAATTTATACATCCAAGTACATCACCTTAGGGATTAACTTTTTTTTTGCAAAGAAGGCTAACGGGAGATTACATTTTGTGTCGATTACCAGAAGTTGAACAGAATGAATATGAAGAACTAATATCCTATTTCACATATTGATAATCTATTTGACCAATTTAAGGGAGCTTGTGTGTTTTCAATAACTAATTTGATATCAAGATATCATTACTTGAGATTAAAAGAATCTGATATATTGAGAAATGCTTTCAGAATAAGGTATGGCCTTTATGTGTTTTTCTTATTGTCATTCGGTTTGAAAAATTCACCAGTAGTTTTTATGGATTTTAAGGACAACATATTTCATCCATTTCTAGACCAGGTTGTGTTTTTTTGAGGATGACATATTGATGTACTCGAAGACTCATGAAGATCATGTGCAGCATCTTGAAATCATCATGGGTATATTGAGAGAGCATCATCATTATTCCAAGATATATGAGTTTCAGTTTTATATTAACTAGGTACACTACATGGGGAACATCAAAAAAGAGGAAGGTGTGACGGTGGATCTAGAGAAGGTTTAGGAAATAGTTTCTTGGGAGCATGCCAAAAAAAAAATTTGATATCAAAAGCTTCTTGGGATTAGCAAGATATTACAGTTGATTCATCCAAGACATTTCCTGTATGGAAGCACCACTTTCAAGCTTGAACAAAAATGGAATAATGATTGAAGCGACAAATTCTTATAAGAGATATTTTCAGGAGTCGAAGAAGAACTTAACATAAGAACCAATTATGATCCTACCTAAGTCATGTGAGGAATGTACGATTTATTGTGAGGCTTATGGGATCAGACTTGAGCTGTGCTGATACAGGGAGATCAAGTTGTGTTGTATGGGTCGTGGTAGTAGAGGCCTCATGAATGGTATTACACTACTCATTACATCAAGTTGAAAGTAGTTGTTTATTCTCTGAAGTGTTGGAGAAACAATCTTTTCTGGAGAAAGAAAACATTTTATATATATTACATGTGTTTAAAGTTAATATTTTCATATCATGATTTGAATCATCAGAAGTAGATGTGGTTTTTGTATATGTATCCATTCAAATTTTAATGGAAATATATGTTCATTAAGGGAAATAGCAAGGTTGATTACTTGAGTAGGAGAAATCATACTCATATGGTACAAGACTTGAGTACAAAGTGGTGGATGATGATCTTCAAAGAAAAAATACATGTGGAGGTTCAGTAGATTAATACGTAGATAAATATAGTTTTAGATATAGTGGAGTCTACTCTTTTGAGATGGATTAGGGATAGATAGTATGAGTATCCAGAGTGCTTAGCCTTGATCGAAATCTTTGAAGTTTGGAGACATATTTGAACTGGATGATAGATTAGGATGAGATAATCTATGTGAGGAATTGAGTTGTTGTACCTATGAGCCTGAGAGAGAATTTCATGTGGAAATTTCATGCCTCCAAGTGGTAATTTTATCCAGGATTGGCCCAAATTTACCATGAAACATGGAGATAGTTTTGGTGTCCAGACATGAAAAAAGAGATAGAAGAGTTTGTGAAAAGATGCTTCACTTGTCAGTAGGTGGAGGAGGAGCATAATTGACCTCAAGGATTACTATTGTCAGTGCCTATTACGAAATGTAATTGGGATAAAGTGACCATGGATTTTTTGGAGGGTATCTGGAAGACACTTTGGAAGAATGATGTTATTTGGGACTTTGTGGAACAGCTGACAAAGGAAGTTCATTTCCTACCAACTAGGGAAACTGTTACTGTAGAAAAGTTTGGAGAACTGTAAATTCAGGAGATAGTATGTCTTCATGGAGTACCATAACAAATAGTTTCATATGAGGATTCACATTTTACTTCATGATTCTGGAAGGACTTGCAGAAAGTGCTTTCTACATTGGATTTAATGAGCACAACATTCCACCCATAGAAGGAAGGGAAGCTAAAACGTACTGTAAAAGTGATGGAGGATATTCTCTGGGCAAGTGTTCTTTACTTTGGTGGATCCTGGAAAAAAACACTTGGTTTTAGTGGAGTTCACCTATAAAAAAAGTTATCGAGAAACTATACAGATGGCCCCATCAGAGTCTCTTTATGGTAGGCCATGTAGAACACTGCTATACTGGATGGCAGATGGTGAGTCAGAGTTATTGTGACCGAGTCTTGTAAAGGAGACATCGGAGTAGGTACAGTTGATTCAAAAACATAGAGCTACTACTTAGAGAATATTTAAGTCGAATGATGATAGATAGAGACAAACCCCAGAGTTTACAGAGGGGGATCATGTATTCATTCGGGTGTCTCCTAGGTTGGGTCACCGCAGGATACAACAATTGGGAGAGTTGGTGCCCAGGATTATTGAACCTTTTGAGATAGTGGAGAGAATTGGGATGATGGAATACCTATTGGATATTCCATAAAGATACAATGTTATGCATGATGATTTCCATTTATCACAACTTCGGTGGTATCACCCTGACCCTTCTCTTGTGATCGATGTGGGTGAGTTTTACCTTGAGATTGATGCATCCTTTAAGGATCATCCATTATGTTTTCTAGATCGCAGTGAGAAAATGTTGAAGGGGAAGACTGTGCCGATTGTTCATGTGTTATGAAAAATTGGACATGTATAAGTGGAAACATGGTTAATAGAATCAGGTATGAGGTCTCAATGCACCGATCTTTTGAGCTTAGAATCTTATAGATGTTTAGAAGTGCATCTTGAGGACGAGAAATTATATGGTGGGGAGATTGTAAAATCTCAACCATTTATGGAGTTATCTCGGGCATGATTTTGAGGTAATTTTTGTTTTTACTTAAGTTCCTTGGATGGGAGTTATGGCCTGGGGTGAATTTAGGTGAATTCTAATAAAATTTTAATGAAAAGAGGCTATGCATGGATTGCGTACGGTTTGTAGAAACTGTGTGGCTTCCTAGGAGAAACCATGCAATCTCTTGTCTTTTGAGGCTGCAGCATTGACATGGTTAAAGCACGGATCAAGATGCCTTGTGAGGTAGTCGTTATAAGTTCCCCATTGAAGTAGTGTATAATGCATGGTTAGAGCATGGTTTGTCTTGATTTGATACTAAACTATGTGTGAGAGAACAGTGAGATCCTAAAATTGTGGATCTCACTTGTTTTCAACATGTAAGGACCTATTTCACCTTCTATGTGGCCCAAACATGGGATTTCTCTTTCCAAAGGGTAAGGTAAGGTTCTCCCATTAACTCGATGGGATTGCAAGGTCATATGAACTCTTTACATTGAGATTGAAAGGATGAATCGAAGGTCCTCTCTCTCCCCATTATGTGGATCTCATCCCAATGCTTTTTCTATTCATTCTCCTCTCTCTATCCTTCATCCTTTGGTAGAGGATATACTATATTTTCTTAGATCTGAACCCTTGTGGTGAAATATATATCTACGATTGGATATCAATATCTATAATTAATGGATCTAGATATCTTGATTTTGGTTTAGGGATTTTAGATCTGGGACTCCTATCTATATTGTTGTGCTGCTCGGACCTGGGGATTTCCATTGAATGAATTTCTGTCAAGGAATTATGGTTGGTGGTCTAGATATAATTCTCCTAGTTTTGTATTGGATATTATTATGAAAAATTGTATAATTTCTAGAATCCTTTAGAAATTTATTTTCTTCAATTAGGTTAATAATATTGTCCAATTGATTTGTCAAGGCTTTGTTGAAATAATTTATTTATTTGGGAATTGATTATGAGACTAAGGGGATGCCCTATTAGATAATTAATTCATAAAAATTGATTATAATTGGTAGGTTTTATAATATACATAAATAATTAGGGGATTGATTATGAGTTTCTGAAATGGATAGGTTGAGGTAATTAATTATGGATTAATTATGTGCCTTTGATAATTTGATCTAGATAATTAATTATGGCATTAATTATGGAATGATGAGAATAGAATGAGAAAATTATTTCTTGAAAAATAATTATGGAATATGAATTGAGATATTAATTAATTAATTTTTGAATTAATTAATGGTTTCAAGGACTTGGTTAATTTTTTGAGCTAACTAATTGAAATGATGTGTTTAACAAATCATTTAATTAGTAAGGATATTGAGGTGGATAATTAATTGATAAATTAATTTTGTGACAACGAATAAGAACACGATAATTCTTAATTGGGAGGTATAAATGGTAACAAGGTCATACTACTTACGAATAAGGAGAAAGATAACATGGTCATTCTAAATAGAGAAGTATACATGGTAACAAGGTCATTATACTTATGAGTAAAGATAATGGGAACATGGTCATTCAATTGAGGATTAATCATGGTAACGTGGTCATGATACTTACATTTTTGAAATTGGTAACTTTGGAAATGTTGCATTTAAATGATAAATTAATGAATGGAAATAATAGGACATTGAGTTATGGCCTCACAGGAGAATATTCAAACTCTAGAATGAGTTAAATCAGGTACTGAGATATCATAACACCTTTGAATACTTCATGATTTGGGAAGTAGTCAGTATTAAGATATGATATTACCTAGGGAACACTTCAATATCTGGTATGAGGTGAAGTTAGTATTGAGGTATGAGTATTCTTTAGAACCCCGTAGTTAATGTAGTTAGATAAGAATAAATAATAATGTAATAACTGGTTATTTATGCATTGTACTTATTTCTTATAGAACTTCATACACTATATTTTGATAAGACTTGATTTTCAAACCGTTGGTGGTGGCTTATAGAGTTGTACTCACACCCTATTAGGGAATCCTAACCGGTACCTGAAAATATTATATTGTTATAGGACTGGAAAAGGGCAGTGGCCTTAGGATAGGTGGTTGATTGGTGATAGAGCTTGGATGAGTGGACTAGACATGGTTCATAACATGCTTGGGGAGTCATAGTGTCTTTATTTTCAGTTTTGTTATAAACATTTTACAATTATTTTGGCATAGCATGTTTCCCTTTTAGTTGAGTATTTTATTTCTTTTTGGTCATCTTATGACAAATGTATTGTTCTTGTCATATATGCTACCATGTTTGTTTGTTTATTTCCATTGGTGTTTTACATTGACAAATGAGGGTATAGTATCCCAATGAATAACATACCAGACCCCCACTTCTATTCAGAATCTTCTATATTATGGGGAGGAACACTTGTGGTCATGTTGCGAACCGGCTCGGGGAATCATCGTGTGGAACCCGGGTTGGGACGTTACAGTTCTTTTACCTAAACTATTTCAACTAATTTTAATTACTTTTACTCATATTTTTGGTAAAAAATTAATTTGAACTTACTAAAAATTTTAAATTATGATGAATAAAAATATGGAATCAATTTTTCAAAATCCCAAACAAATAAGTGGAAGAAATTGGTTTAAAAATAATCCCACAGATAGGATGAAAAAATGAGTTTTTAAAGTAAAAATGTTTAAAAATATGAATGTATATTGGATTATTTGATGTAAAATTGATCTAAATTAACATTAGAAATAATTATTATTATAATTCTACTATAAAGTTAAATTTTATGAAAATTTAGTTTTCAAATAAAATTTAGTATTTTTCATTATTCATCAAAAATGAAACTTCTCACAAAAATACCAAAAAATCACCCAAAGTAAAATTTTATATTATTATTTAAAAATGAAGTTTATATTTTAAATAAAATTTATAAATGTTTCAAAAATTATCTTTATAATGGGTTCTCCCTTAAATGTTGATAAAATTACCAGTTGGAAAAATATATCTTTTTATAAATAAAATAGAATTTCTACTTATCTTATGCTGATAAAATATATTGGTTGTATGTACAAAAATATAATTGAATATTTAATATATAAATTTTATTAAAAAACATTCATCAAAAGTGGTTTTTTTAATTTATTAAGATAAAATGGAGTTTTTATGAAGAAAATTGTTTTCTCAGAAAAAGAATTTCAATACTCTCAAATAGTTCTTACTTTAATTTCTAACTAATTGATAACAAAATGATTCATTTTGTATATATGTGTAAACAATAATTTAGTTAATATAATTCATATCATCCAATCAAATTTTTAAGTGGTAAATATAATAATTTATTAATTTTAATATTAATAGTATATTGTAGTTCGATAAAACTCGGTCTGGCGTGTAACACAATTTTTCAATGGGACTTGGTATTGTGTATAACACAAGCCAAACATTGTGTTTCATGTACCAAATGATAATATAGTTGTTTTTATTAGTGAATGATTATCTTGGTGTTATGTATAACGCAATCTTACTTAGTGGTTTCATATAACAAAAGCTCTATTTAGTGTTGTGTGAAATGAAAAATATGGAAATGAATAAATTAATTCATTTTTTTATAAAAAATATTAGGCTGTTAAAATTGATTACAATTTAAGGTTTCAAGATGAAAATTTAAAAATCATATCACCATTATGTAGTTAGTTTGATTACCTTTATGAACTATAGTATTTACTCTCACATGTTCAGGGTGGGTACTCTATCCTTTACTGCATTTCTGGTGTACTGATATGGTTAACCTTATGTTTAAGACTTACATGTTTTTTCAAAACCTATTCAAAACTATAATTATCATGAATTATACCAGAATATATTAGATACTTATAAATCCTTAATTTTATATTCATTTCATGACTTCATTATCTATTTTGTGAAGCCCTTTTTAAACATTCCAACAAACACAACTTAAAAACCTTTCTATGGGTCATTTTTTCTAATATGATGATATTTGAATTAATTATTATTTTATTTATCAATAAATGAACAAAAAATAATTTCTTATTATTCTAAATATAATTTTTCTGCGAATCATTTTATTTTTGGACTTATATTTCCTGAAAAGAATCTAGTTTTTTAAGGAAATCGAAATATATTATTGTATTATATTATTCTCAAAATGCATGAAGAAAATAATATTTTTTCCAAAATTATATTTATCCTATTATAATGATAGATATTTATATATATATATTATTTCTAGATTGGGTTGAATGTGAGGATAAATAGGGTTGTAAACGGTTTTGATTTCTAACAATATACTTAGGCTCGACTCAAAAAAATTCCCAAATCCATGATGGTTTTTTTGACTCGGTCTTGAGATTGAGCTACTTGAGTACGAACTTAGGCCAAGTTTGAGTATTATAATGTCATAATTGACTGTTCAGGATCCTAATAGAGATTATATTTTCTTAATAAATTATTTTTATTCAAAATATATGTACTTAATGTTGAACTCAATCTCTCATTCTTGAGTACAAATTCGTTCTTGAGCTTGAATTCTTATTAGATTTTATAAGAGAAATTATGGTAATGTATCCCAATAAAACAAAGTGGAGACAAATTGAGTGTATCAATCATGATTTAGCAAAGATCATGCTAGATGTATTAAATTGATAGTTGGTCAAGAACTAACACAAGCTGAAGATCTGATTTCAAGCACATAATTCAAGGTCGAGTACTAACGTACTCATCCTAACCTGACTTAATTTCACCATTAGGGATGGAGCCTACAAATTTGATGTCAATTTTTGTTTCATTAATTTTAATTTTATTATTTCTCTAATAAAATTTATTCTTGGTGATTATTATTTAAAATAATAATTATTATCATTAATAAAATTATCATTTGAAAATTTATTTCATTGTGTAAAAAATCATAATTGGAATAATCATAACCCACTGAGAAAATTTTCCCCCATTATTAGTGAATTATATTTTTGTCTCATACTTAAGTTACTTGATAAACCAAAATTTGATCCTATTCTTGGATGATATAGTTTTCCTCCATCACTAGCTTCCGAACTATATTCTTGTTCTTTGTGTTTATGTTTGATTGTGATTCTAGGATGATTAAATAGATGAAAAACAAAGATTTTTATGGTAAGTGAACATGTAATCGATGATACAGTGTATTTTTGGAATATTTTAAATAATAGAGGTTTAAGACATGCCTAATGATGACATAGAGCTAAAGATAATTCCAATAAGAATTAATGGAGGCTTTGTGGGTGTCGAGGTCGACTGATAGTGGAGTCTTGATTGTGGTGGAGGTGACAATGACATTGCTGATGAAAATGACGTGTTATATAAATTTTATAACTACATTCCATATATTCTTTATAAGAAAATTTTGAATGTCTCTCTTTTTTATTACCGAATATAAATAATTTCAACACGACATGTTTCTATAAGATTCACACTTTGTGACTCACTGTTTAACTCTGACTGATTAGACACAATATTTTTTACAACTATATACCATGTGAATTAAAGTCACATTTTAAGTAGGTATAGATTTAGTTCCTCACCTATAATACATATACATTATAATTAAATTATAGAGTCCCCCAAAATGTGTTCTTTCATTACACATGTGATGTATATTAAGTTGGTAGGTGTGGTGTGTATATTCTATAAATCCTAAGAGTCTGTATGGAATTACATGTCGAATAATTCACACATATATCCTGTGCTGATACACATGTCATGTGTTGGAGTTATGGTCCTATAAAAACGTTTTTACTTTAGATTTATTTTATATTTAAAAATTAAATATTGATTAAAATATCTTATTTAATATTCTTCATTTTTCTTCAGGATTTTAATTTAAAATTGGTATAAAGTATCTATAACATTTAAAAGGTCATAGTAGTTCCCCAATTTAATTAAAACCTTGAAATAACATGACAATATTGATAAATACTCTTATATGGGAATAAAAAAATTATATGATCGGATGCATATTATGTTGGTCATCAAGTAAGAGTATACATAAGTGGATGAGACATCATCTCTTGAAGTTCACACTTGGAAATCTTCAAGACATGAGTTGATATATCACACCTTTGATTGAAATGAAACCATGACCTTAGACTAAATTTTCATAGTGTATAAATAAGTTCATTTTAGATATTCAAAGAAATACTTAACAATATTATAGGTTTACGACATGAGTGTGGAACCTTCTTTATTAGATATCATGAAAAAGGGATTATATTATGTAGTGAGCATTTGTATGTGGTTGTTATCATTGTGTCATATCTTCTTACTCAATGGGTTCCTGGAATTATTTCTAGACTATATTGACCCATTCCTTTTAAGCATATTTTTATATGATTTTTAAACATAAATATCCAATAAGTACAACAAGAAAGATCACGAGTCATATTTTCTGTGGAATATTTGGTTCAAAATACAGTGAATGGAAATAGAAAAAAATTGAATCCCTAGTTTAATATCCACAAAGTTATCCTTAATCAATTAGAGTTCCTAAAACTGCATAGGATATCCTATGAAATACATAAAAATAAGGGATGAGATAAAAATAATATAAAGGGAATAAACATCATAATGAATCATAACATGTGTTTGAAAGGAATAACGTGATATCAGAAAAGAGAAGGCACGTGAGTAATCGAATGGAAGAATAATATAAGGGATATGGTATCATAAGATCATTGAAACATAGGAAATGTGTAATAAACCTAAAAATTAAAAAAAATGATAACCATAGATACAACATCACATGGTGGACAGAGTACCTTAATTGATTAGGTTCACTTCCTAATCCCATACGTGACATCTCATGAGATAACAACTTTACCCAATAAATTAGAGGGGTATATAATTTTGGGCCCTCAAATCACATTCAAATAATGTACAATAATATTTGTTCTATATAATGAAATAAATCATTAAGTCATAAACATAATATTTACCCCTGTAAGGAAAATGGGTGGCATACTCTTGCCTCATATTATAATCAAAAGAGGTTTCTTAAAGAAATAATTTGAGAAAAGAACCTAAGGTCTTTATTACCCCATCAAAGGGAGGGTGAAAAATATAGGTAAATTTCTTTAAGATGCATCTATATATAATTTATAGTCATTATTTAATATAAAAGTAAAAGATAATGTGATTTATAGAGAGAATGTTCATATTCAAAAGGAAAAGGTGGTTAGAGAGATCTCTTACCTCATGCTTGACTTGTCATGTAAATTCTCAGTCTTCTTGAAAAATGAAATTATATAAATTAATTACATACTTAATAACCATTTTTCAAGAGTATTATTCTTTCTATTTTATTTATAATCATGTTATATTCAATTATTTAATCATTTAGGTTGGTGCTGGACATTTTGATAATATTTGGTTGATATGTCCAAAACAACATTGGTGAGTTTAATAAGATTAATGACATTATTATTTCATAATTTCTAGAATAAAAATAATTACATAATTATAATTTTTAAAAATATATTTTGGTAGTTGTAGGATGAACTAAATGACTTTTTAAATGTGGAGTGTAGAGGAGAGGGGTTCCCTTTTTTATGGGAGGAGGAGTGACATTCTTGTTGATACAAAAATTTATTCTATAATGGGAAGTCAATATCAATAAAAATGATTCCAAAATTGTTAAATAATAGATATTATGGGTTATATGATTTATAAAAACATCAAGCATTCAAAAAAACATGTTTTCAAAATGTTATTCAACTTACCACTTTAGTTTACCCCTCAGTAAACTGATTTCAACATTAACCATAGTAACCGATTTTAACTATTTTTAATATTCATTTTGAAAGAATAAGTAGAGAATATTATTTAATTCTTATTATTATGATTTAAAATGTTTATTCTGTTTTATGAAATTAAATTCACATAATTCGAAGCATCTAATTTAAAATTAAACACGGAAATGTATCGAAAAAATGTTTTTCATGAAATGTATTTTTCAACCATAAGATGATATTTCATTAAATATTTTACAAGTAATTATAACTAAAAGAACATAAATAAATATTTATATAATATAATATATAAATTTAATTTAAATAATTCCTTAATAGGGGTTATTTTAATTAGATTAATTGGGGAGACATTATGCACTTTACAGGAGTTTTTAGAAAAATGTGTTTTAAGCCAAAAATTTTACATATAAGAAAATATAGTATAATGATGATTTAAATATAATTAATTGATTAAATATAAAAATACAATACTTATTTAAATTTTAATTGAAATAAAAATATTTATTCTACTATTAAATTACTTAATTTATTGAAAAGAAATGGCAGTTGTCCATAAACTTATATTTTTTAATATTTACTGAAAAGAAAATATTATCTAAAAATTCATAAATTAACTCCCAAAGATAATTTTGATATGTTGATTTAAAAAATTAAATTCATTTTTTCTGAAAAATTTCACAGAAATTAATTATAATAGTTTACTAGAAAAAGTAATAAAATCATTTTTGAAGAAAACATATTTTTGAAGAATAAAATAAATTTTCTAAAACATTGAGTGATTATTTACTATGAATTTATCAAAAAAAAATTTATTGATTGTATCCTTAATATATATTTCATAAGGTATTAAAACATATTTATGACCTCTATTACAATTTATAGGTTATGATGGTTGTATTTAAATAGTTAGGCTTTGTTTGGGTTCAATGTTCCATGTCACATACGCTATAAAATATAGTTTTCCTTTTGTAAAAACATGGGGTGCTAAATTATTCCACCATTATGTAATTTCTCGCATTATATTCTATATTACACGGTAATGTGATAATAGGTTAGGGTACTTCTACTTTATCACTACTTCCTATTCTTATAATTTTTCTTCAAACTTGTTGTTTCACAACAACACGTTGACCAGGTGAGTTGTCTTATTTCATAGAAACTTATATCTATAATTTGAGATCTTCACCAAACCCTCATCATATGAAATGTATTTCTCTAATGTTACCACCTCTAGATTATGTAAATGTGATGGTTCTAGTATATACTTCCTCTAGGGGGATACATGGGACACATCATGTAACTGATATGGGGTATGTGTGAGTGCTTTTCGATAAGACATAGCTCTGATTCGAGCAGGTTTATAAAAGGAGATGATGAATCAAAGAATGATATTTCCTTTTTCTTAAACCTCATGAATTTATTCCATGTTTATATAAAAAGTAACATCTTATCTCAAACCTTAAACTTTGGGTCTCATCAATTATTTTCTTCTTATATTTTTAATCAAATTTATGTGGATTTCATATAATGTTTAATTCTTCAAAACATATATTTCATATCTTGGAAAATATTATCTTCCATTATATTATAATCTCCAAATTCATCTTAGCATGTCATATTCTGACACCACCTTCCATACAGTTCTTCATAAGGTTCCATTTGAATTATAGAATGTATATTTTTGATATATGTAAACTCTACTATGGGAAGTTACTAATCCAAACATCCTTGGAAATTCATTAAACATTATCTCATCATATCTTCTAGAGTTTATATGGTTCTATTAGAATTATTATCTATATCAGGATGCTAAATATTACTAAATCTCTTATTTGTATCCTGTTTTTTCTAAAGGTTTCTCTGGAACCATTAAGTAAACCTTAGATCTCAATCAGATACAATGCAGAGTGGCACTCCATTCATTCATACCACTTCCATTATGTATATCTCTTCCAGTTGTTCAGGAGAGAAATATTACATGGAGAAAATGAAATGTTTTGACTTTGTAAGGTGATAGACTACCATCCAGAAGGTTTTATTGCCTTTAGGTGTCTTGGGGAGTCCTATGATGAAATATAATATTATGTATTTTGATTTCCATACTAGTATAGGAAATGTTTTCATCATAACATTATACTTATGTGATTAAAACTTAACTTATGGAAAAATTAGTATTGAGATACAAACTCTACAATATCTCTCTTCATATTATCCCACCAATAGTTTTGATTTAGATCTCTATACAACCAAGTGATTCCAAGATGAATTCATAAGGATGAGCTATCTGCATCATATAGAGTCTCCCTCTTCGGAAATTTTTTTTATTGGACACAAATCCGGGATCCAAAACCAAATAACTCCATCTTCAATAAATATAAACTCGAAAATATTTTCTACTATTTTCTATAGCACATCGACGTATTTATAGGCCTATTGGATCCTCTCAAAAAAGGATGGTTGAGTAGTTATTTAAGAAAGGTATGATGACTATCCTTTTTTATTCCTATATCCATATATTACAAGAAAAAGAATATTGTATTCTTCTCAATTCTCATGATTGATAAAATTTCTAAACCCTTTCTACATAGAGCATCTTTAACTTTATTTTCATTCCAAGGTCTGTAAGGGATTGAGATGTTATATTTCACAATATTCTCTAACCATATTAATTGGAACAATATAATACCATTCTATGTGAATATATATTTGAGACACTTGTGAATTATATATATTTAAAACTTCTACACATAGAGATATTATCTTCAGATCTTTTACAAAAGAATCATTTAAACCCACTCTACATTATGTGTTAGATCGTTATGATCATGAAAATTCAACATTATTAAGGTGTAAGATATCACTTTATCATTATTAATTAGTAAATAACCCAAAATATTCTTTATTGAATCACTATATATCACAAAAACTTTCCCACTTAAGATAATCTTGAGTACCAGGGAAGTGATAAGCCTATTTTTCAACTCCTTGAAGATATATTTGTATTCACTGATTGAGAAAACTTTATTCCCATCTAATATATCTACTTTATTAGGGTTGAAATTGATGATAAATTCCTCACAAATAATTAGTAATACCCAAACAGTTGAAGGAAAATAAAAATCTCTATTACAGATGTTTTTTTGGGCCACTACTCAATCAAAATTGTATTAGGAGGTTCCTTATATATCACTTTGCTGGTGATAATGTTACCTAATAATAATACATACTTCATTCAAAACTCTCATTTTCTATATTTCTCAGATAGTTTCTCCTTTCAAAAATCATTTAACATAATATTCAAATGATCCTCATGTAAACCCATTATTTTGGAATATATAAGATTATATTCTATAAATATTACCAAAACTTTGTGGAGGTAATATCTAAAGAATCTATTTATTAAGTCCATAAATACTTTAGGTGCATTAGTGAGTCTAAAACTATTCACTACGAATTAATAGAATCCATAACTTGTTCTAAAGGTAGTTTGCGAATATCTTCCTTTTCCACCCTTAATTGATGGTATCCCAAACGAAGGTCCACATTAGAGAAATAGCATGCCCCATATAGTTGCTTGATAAAGTTGTCTATCAGTTTAATATGATACTTGTTATTTATTGTGATTTTATTTTTGAGTTCACTATAATAACTTAAGAGGCACATTGACCCATCCATTTTCATGATGAACTAGACTAATGCACCCCATAGTGAAGCACTCGTATGTATAAAAAAATATTCCAAATTGTCATGAAGCTTTTTTTTCATCTCCTCCAACTCAATAGAGTAATTCCTATATGGGATCATCTATATGTTAAGATATCTAGGTATATGTTTTATTGAGAGTTCAAACTCTCAGTTAGGTGGAGTGACAAGAAACTCATCAGGGGAAAACATCAGTATAATCCACCACAATGTGCATGTCTCCAAGCATTATTCTCTTCATTGTCTCAATTGTTTAGGCAAGATATTCTTGATTTTAAGGAAATAATATTGATACATGAGATTATGATACTAAATAATTTTTAACCTCCTCCTTTCACTTTTATAAAATCATAGGGAGATTCACAATACAAATGGTGATAGCCTTCTCTTAGTATTTTATTTTTCTCTATATATAGAAATATATTCCATTTCTATAATTGCATTAAATTATACTAAAGGTTGTATCATAAGGTTTTATGGGAATTTAATCAAAAAAATATGGATATTTGATGAGTTATATTCTTAGTATATAATAATTGACACAATATACATCTTCACTAAGAACACAACTTCCATGTTTCGAGGTGGTTCCTGAATAGTTTTATTAAAATTGTATAATATGAAAGGATGAAGAGAACCAGAATAAAAAATCATGTTCAATATTACCTAATCAATAACTATTATACTTTTCACCACTTCATTGTCAAGATCCACCTCCACAGTTGTAACGACATAATCTCACCCTTACTTTAAAGGCCATGTAGGTTGTTTTAGTTGGTTGTTATAAAAAACCCTTGGATTAGATCATCGGTTCGAATAGTGTCCATGTTCCTTATAGTTTATACATTATAATATTGTCTTAGGTTTGTATGGATCATTCCTTTGTTCCATTTAATTAACGGGTTTATCCCATCAGTAGTCACTATCTAGCTTCCCTTACTCCCAAAAACTAAATCACTTCCTAGTCCCCTTCAAGGAATTTTCAGGATGCTTCTTACCACACATTTGAAAAGTGGGATGTTGAACTTTCTTTACACCATTATATTTATCCACTATATCACTATAATTGTACTCTATTTTACACTTCTTATCCCCATGAGAACCTTGAGATTCTCTGATCACCATTTTGACTTTGAGGAAATATCAGACACTTTCCTTGTAACAATTAAAGTCTTGAATTTCCAAATCATTTTACAAAATCGGATTTATCCCACCAAATAAGTAGTCAAAATTACATTATGGGGAGATGAAAAAAATCCAAAGGTGTATTTTGCAAGATTTTTTTAAGTTTGCTTCATACACCCTAGTGGATTCATCATGATTTTGATTGAGACTAAACAAATACCATTTCAGTTTAAATTAGAGAGTGTGAGGAAAATATTTTTTGAAAAACATTTTCAAAAATTCCTTCCACTCAATTTCTTTGATCTCTTCCATAATCTTTTCACATTTGATCAATGTCCCCCAATAATCAACATCTCCCTCCACACAATAAACAACCAACAAAACCTAATCATTATCAGAACATTGAAGGATAGATAATATATTTAAAATGGATTTTATCCATGATATTATATATTAAGTCATGATTTTATGTCACTCACATCCCTAAATTTTCACTGAAGAATGATTAATCCCATTCAATGTAAAAATTTTGATCACAAAAATATATAGAGAACATTCCTTGATTTTATTAAATTACACATTATTTTAATATTTTTATTATATATTTTAGTATAATGTTACAAATAATGTGATTATTGTTTTTTAGTGACCTTAAATAAAATTACAAAAAATCATTCAATAGGATATTTGGCTAATTCTTCCATATAAGTGCCTATATGGACCACATAGTAGGGCCCAAAAAATCTATCAAAGTGACTGGAGAAGATGTCATGTTATATTTTATATGATAAATGATGAAGTATAAATTTGTTTACACTCTAAAATTAGTCTATGTATATTCCATTACATCTGGTATAAAAATTTGAATGCCCAACTGACCAAATAAGTCACCTAGTTGATTCATGAAATTCTATCCATCAATTTTATCCTAAATTATAAAATAGTGAAAAATTATTTAATTTTCTACCATTCCACTCTCCTAATGGAGATGAAATTTTGTTGCTATAATTTCATTATATAGGATCACAATATTTTGAATAAATGGTTTCAAGATGAATTCATCTTCAAAGACAAAAATCCACTCCCATTTAGGATGTAGAAAAATATGAAATAAAATTTGACAACGATACATGGTTTATAAAAATAGCCATAAAATTTGATGAAAAAGTCCAATGGCCTCAAAATTTAGAGTTTATACTTTAAACATTAATATTTATAAATTTTTAGAAGATTTTACTACCATATTATTCTTTATTTATGGTCAAAAGGTTGAGACAACATGAGGGCCAGTTTAGATTAGAAAATGGTACACCACCTTATTCTATAAATTGACTATCCAATTATCGTAAAAAGAGGTCAGATATTAATCACATACAAGGATATATTGGAATGAAAATAGAATTTACGAAGGAATAATTGGAACTTTAAAATAATATTTTCTCCTTTATAGATCATTACTCTATGTTTTCTTTTCATCTACTTCAAGTGTCATCATTTGTAATTGTGTAAGTGTTATCGCAATTTAAATTGATTTTTAGTACTTGTTTCCTTCCCATAATATAATATTCTCATAAAAATATATATTTTAATATAAAAGGAATTAAAATATTTTAAATCAATCTAAAAAACCCTTTCATTTTCTGCTTTATCATTCAATAAAAATCATGCATTTACATCCCTTCATTTGTGGGTGTTTAGTGCACAATTCATTTATCATCTCATTATTTTTTTCATTTACCAAATCATCATAATCATAAAACAAAATAATCATATTAATGGATTTGTAAATAATCTTCATATTTGAGTGAAAATTTGGGAATGTTAAGTGATTGAAATATGTTGGACTCCTCATGTATTAATCATGTTTTAAGGATAATAGATCTTATTCAATCTAGTTAACTATTTTAAATTATATCAAATCATGTTTATTAATGTTTAAAGTATTCTCATACTTTAAGAAGAGCCATTCATGATCTTAATTGCTCTATATTCAGTTGACTTACTTTATATTATCTTTGATCTACTATCATAATACATTCTTTCACAAATGCTTAAGTCTAATCCATTCTATTATCATCATTTCTTATGTCTGAACATATTTACTTTTAAAAGTCTAAGAATCCATGATTCTGGCAATGGTTATGCCTTTCTGACACCATTAAGTAGGAACTGTGAAGCCAACACCGTGAAGTAGACACCGTGAAACAGACACCGTGAAGCAGACACCGTAAAGTAGACATCGTGAACAAGACACCGTGAACAAGACATTGTGATCATGAGACACCGTGATTGCGAGACACCATGACCATGAGACATCGTGACACTCAGACACTGTGATCAATCAAGACATCGTGAAAAGGAGACAGAGTTTCCATGACTTACTATGACATTGTTTCTTAAACTATTTTTTCATCATTCAATTTAATTTCAAACTATCATATTTTAAGATTTTAATGCACTTGCATAATTAATGTTTCTATGTAGACATACCATCAGACAGTACGAGGTACGAGGTACAAAGTACATGCAACCTGTCGGCTCCAACGCATGCATTCCAAGATAAAATCGAAGTGTGTACAAGAATCAATGTGCGCGATACAAAACAAAAAACAAGGTCGTGAGCACCATAACGAAGAACACACTTAGAGCATGTTTCAAAAAAAGTCCTAATGCATGCAACTCGGCACTGTTGAAGAAGACACGAAGCATGTTTGAATCTTAGAGAACATCATCACTCTATTGAATCTCATGACGAACACATGCTGAATCGTGACACTCTGTTTTACTAATGAGGACTCGAGATCTGCATTTGCTTCATCTCAAGAAGTCCACAACTGCAAAGACTAGCACTCAGAGCACTTCTAAACCTGTCTCCATATTTCTTCTCTGTTGTGTAACTGCTTATTACCTTTCGAGCGGAGTGTATATACCTATATAACAACACACTCTATCTCTTACATTAAACTGAATGATACAAAAAAATCCTTACTCAACCATTATTTTTATCTCGTGTATACCCACTGATATGTGTGGAAGAGGCCCTTGTGTGGCCTGGTATTTTGTCCCCACAAAAACATTGGAAGAAGTCCATGTGTGACTTGGACAGTATGTGTACTGTTGTTAACCCCAATACTGGGTGTGGATCAAAGATTATTTATATAAACTGCTTGGTGGCAGGTGATCACCAACTGGAATGGATTAGGTCTTAGCTTGAGATTGAACCACTTGTTTCATATCTTCTATGCTGCTTAATTTGGTTTTCTCTGTTTTATTGTTTTACTATATAATTCAGAAATCACTAATTTTACATTAATTTTTAGTCTTGGAAAGAAGTTATAACTGGCTTGTCTTAGTAGAATAACATCAACAACAATATTAATAACACAAATTAAGATTATAGAGAATTAATCAATCTTCTAATAAGTAACTTAAATAGTCAAACTCTTATAATAGTATAACCATGATTAACTGGGTTGTATTTAATCATTGGGGAAACCATTTTAGAATTAATTTTTACATAAATTTTTATAGTTACTCAATTCAACCCTCCCCTCTTGAGTAATCTATTCCGACCCAAATTTCGTATCAGAGGTGCTTAGGACTCTGTTTAATATTATTAAAATGTTATTTTAGTTGTACTTTAAAGATCTATAAATTTATTTTAATTCAAAATTTCTAACTCTTTTAAAGTATTACATTATTATGGATAACATATTAGAATTTGTTGCAACCAACAAACCACCATTATTTAATGGAACCAATTATGCTTAATGGAAAATTAAAATGAAAATGCATTTAGAGATATGAGTTTAGAAATTTGGTCATCCATTATAGATGAATACAAAATTCCTGTTACTGATAGAATCACATGGGATGAAACTACCAAAAATGCCTACAATAACAACTGCAAAGCTATGAATGCTTTATACTTATCCTTAGGAGAGGAAGAGTTTAATAGAATTTATGCTTGTAATACTGGTCATGAAATTTGGGATACCGTATATGTCTCACTTGAAGGGACATCTAATGTAAAATAAATGAGGCTTAATACTTATTCTATCAAATATGATAATTTTAAAATGAATCCTGATGAGTCTATTTATGACATGTATCTTAGGTTTAATGAGATTGTCAACATAATGATTTCTCTTGGAAGAGAAGTCACTACTAAGGAATAGATTATGAGAATCCTTAGATGTCTACCTGACAGATAGAGGGGAACCTCTATCTCTATTAGAGAATCATGAGACATCACCAAACTACCTGTAAAAGAACTCATTGGGAAACTGATGATATATGAATAAGAGATGAAATTCAATAAAGAGGAGGATGAACCAAAGGGGAAATCTATTGTATTAAATACCACCACCTCTAAGCACAAAGACAAAGGGAAATGGGAAGATTCTGTAAAAATCTCCATCAGTGAATAATCATCACCTGACAGGGATGAGGAGATGGCTCAACAATCCAAAAGATTCAAACAATTTTACAAAAATAAGAACTTTTTTAGAAAGCCTAACTTCAAGAGGAAATATGACCAAAAAGGAAACTGGAAGGACTAGAAAAGAAGTGACAAGTGTGATGAAAGTGTCTGCAATGAATGCAAGCGCAAAGGACATGTAAAGGTTGATTGTTCAAAGCTCATGTACAAAAGGAATTATGAGGAAAAGGAAAAGAGGTACAAAAAGGAAATGAAAGCAACCTGGAGTGATTCTGAGGACAGTTCAAGTGATGCAGAGACATAACATGATGAATAGGCTGACAAAGCCAATATGTATTTCATGAAAAACACATTTGAGGTAACACTGGTCTCTTCTATACACAACTCATATTATTCTGATGATGAAAGTGACTCTTAAAACGTGACTAATGAAGAAATTTTTGAATACTATAACATGCCTAAGAGGAAACATGCAATGAAATAAAAGAAAAATATAAATCATTAAAGAAACAGAATGCTCTTACCATGACTGTTAAATCTAAACTCAGAACTGAAAATGAGAAAAATGATTAACTTATCAAAGAAAACAATGAATTAAAAATGTCTAATGAGTAATTAAAGAGTGACCTAGAAAAGTTTACTAATGGGAAAAATACCCTTACCCAAATTCTAGGAAAACAAATTTCCCCTAAATACATCACTAGAATTGGTTATCTACCTTGTAAAAGAAACCTTAGTAGAACAAATTTTGTTTAAAAATCTAGGACATACAGTTTTACTCCCAGTTCTGGACTCAAATCAACTAATTCAATCCATGATACATATTCTATTGTTTCATGTTTTTGGGGACCAAATAAAGTTTATTTTTAAAATACTTTACACATTGCATATTGGAAACCTATAAGGAAAATATGGGTTCCTAAAGAACTTATTACTAGTATTACTGGACCCAAACAAGTACGGGTACCAAAATCTATTTTTTCTTAATCTGTTTGAAGGAAAGTTGCTTAAAGAGATCCTACAAAAATCTATGGTAATTGGACAGTGTATTTTTAAGGCACATGATAGGATACTACTCATTCTTCATGAACCAGATAAAATTAGATGGAGTACATGTCACATTTGGTGACAAATCCAAGGGAAAGATTTTTGGCCTAGGCCAAATCGGTAACTCTAACTCAGTTTTAATTTATAAGGTAATAATTGTTGATGGTTTAAAATACAATCGACTTAGTATCTAGAAATTATGTGATGATGGATTTCATGTTAAATTTTAAAATGATTCTTGTAATGTATTTAGTTCTAACGATTAATTAGTATTTTCTGCATTAAAAATGAAAATTTTTATTCTGTTAATTTAGATTATTTATCTTCACAAAATGATTCATGATTATGTGTATTTCAGAATGAATATTGGATATGTCATAAGAGACTAGGAAACTGTAATGTTCACTCCCATAGAAAGATATCTAGAAAAGTCCTAGTTAAAGACTTTCCCAAACTTGAGTTTCCAAATGAAAAAGTGTGTAATCCCTATCAAAAGGGAAAATAACACAAAGTTTCTTTCAAACCCAAGATAGAAGTTTCATCTTCTCAACCTCTCGAACTTGTTCACATGGATTTTTTTGGACCATCTAGAGTTTCTAGTTTAAATGGGAATAACTATGTTTATGTTCTTGTAGATGACTTTTCTAGATATGCTTGGACCTTCTTTATGGCACACAAAAATGAAGCCTTCTCTTATTTTACCAAATATGCTAAGTCTGTAGAAAATATTAGGGGACTTAGAATTAAATCATTAAGAAGTGATCATTGACGTGAGTTTGAAAATCAAGAGTTTGAATCCTTTTTCTCAAAAAATGGTTATAGTCACAATTTATCTTCCACTAGAACACATCAGCAGAATGGAGTTGTAGAGATAAGAAATAGGACCCTACAAGAGATTTCTAGAACAATGCTTAGTGAATATGACCTACCTATTTATTTTTGGGTTGAAGCTGTCAATACGGCATGATACATAATTAATAGAGTGTTGATCAGACCTATTTTTAAGAGGACTCCTTATGAATTATGGAAAAATAGAAATCCCAAGGTTAGCCATTTCAAAGTTTTTGGTTTCAAATTCAATATTCATAATATCAAAGACAATCTTGGAAAATTTTCATACCAAAGTGTTGAAGGTATATTTTTAGGATATTACTTGTCGAATACAGCCTATAGATTGTTCTATAAAAGAACTAAATGTGTGGAAGAATATGTTCATGTGAAATTTGATAAAACAGATCCACATGAGCCTAAAACCATCCTAGAGAATCTGGAGGATGATGTATCAAATCCCAACATCAATTAAAAATCTTCAAATTCTTCTGTGAAAGAATATGTGAAAACTTCCAACTCTGGAAATTCCTTAGAATCAAGTCACAATGAACATGAATCTTTTGATGAACCTAAAATTACTAGTCCCTATTTTTATAGAATTATTAGAACCCTTAAGAACCATCCCTTAGATGTTGTTGTATGAGACTTAGACAAAGGAACTCCAAATAGATCTTCTCTAAAAATCAGGTAGAACATCAAGTCTTCTTATCACAACGTGAACCTAAACACATTAATGATGCTATCAACGATAAATTTTGGGTGATCGATATAAAAGAAGAACATAATCAGTCTGATAGAAACAAATTTTTGAAACTTGTTGAAAGAACCAGGGACACATTTACCATAGGCACTAAATGGGTGTTAAGAAATAAGGTAGATGAAGATGGTAACATAGTTATAAACAAGGATAGATTAGTTTCACAAGGCTATAGTCAAGAATAAGGAATTGACTATGAGGAGACCTTTGAACTAGTGGCCATATTTGAAGCCATCAGAATCATGCTTTCCTATGCTAGACATCTGAATTTCAAACTATATCAAATGGATGTTAAGAGTTCATTCTTAAATGGGTATATAGATTAGGATGTTATTGTTGAACAACCCCCTAGATTTACAAACCATCATTTTCAAAATCATATTTTTAAACTATCAAAAGCATTATATGGTTTAGAGTAAGCTCCAAGAGCTTGGTAAGATAGATTGAGTACTTTTCTTATTTCCAAAGGTTTTACAAAACAAATAGCTGATCCTACCCGTTTTATAAAATGAATTTCTAATTATGTTTTAGTTGTTCAAATCTATGTAGATGACATTATTTTTGGATCTTCGAAGAATTCTTTATGTCTTGATTTTTCTAAAATGATGATAAATGAATTTGAAATGAGTTTAATGGGTGAACAAAAATTCATTATTGGATTTCAAATCTTTCAAAATATTTATGTAATTGTTTTAACCCAAAGTAAATATATTAGAGATCTTCTAAAATGTTTTGCATTAGATAGCACTAAAAGTAGTGACACTCCCATGATTACCACTTGTAAGTTGGATCTTGATGAAGATGGAAAATCTGTTGATCAAACAACATATAGAGGAATGATTGGAAGTTTACTCTACATAACTACTAGTCGTCCTGAAATTTTGTTTAGTGTGTGTATATGTTCTCGTTTTCAAGAAAACCCCTAGGAATCTCATTAAAATTTTGTAAAGAGAATTTTCAAATACCTGAAGCATACACCCAATCTAGGACTGTTTTATCCTAAAGGAAAATCATTTGAATTAGTTAGTCATTCTGATGCTAATTACGGTGGTTGTAAGTTAGATAAAAAATGTAGCTCTGGAACATGTCACCTTTTAGGAAAGTCACTAGTATCATGGTGTAGTAAGATAAAAAATTTTGTTGCATTATCTACTATAGAAGCAGAATACGTAGCTTCTGGCAGTTGTTGTGCACAAATTTTGGGGATGAAACACACATTACTAGATTATGGATATCAATTCAGACATGTGCCTATAAATTGCGACAACACAAGTGCTATTAACATCTCAAAAAATCATGTTTCACATTCTAGGACAAAGCACATTGATGTTAGAAATCACTTTTTGAGAGATCGTTATCAAAAAGATGATATAACTTTGGAATTCATTGGTACTGAATATCAACTTGCTAATATATTCACCAAACCATTAAATTTGGAGAGAATAGACTACATTATACATTAACTAGGCATGATAAATCTCAAACATATACCTTACATGTTACTATCACAGGTCTTACAGTTCGATATCTTACTGTTTTATACATTACTCTTTCATGATTAAGGTTGTTCAACTTACTGTCTCACCATAAAGTTCATGTTTACAGTCCCACAGTTAGTATTCTGTGATAACTTTTTGACAGTTACTGCCCCACCTTAATGCACACAGAGAAGTTCGTTCAAAGTCTCACCGTAACATGTGTTTACTGTCTCACCGTAATGACCAGACACGGTCTTACCATAAAAAATCTTTATAATTTTTTTTGTAAAAACCTGTATCGCGGTAATTGTTCTTTTACCTTCCTTATTTTTCCTCTGTCTTTATTTTTGTGAAGTTTGGTATTCCTAAATGATAAAATAAAGAAATTATCACTCGATTATTCACTTGGGGTTTCTTCTAGTTACTCATTTCTAACCCTTCTTTATCCCTGAAACCCTTATCTCGCTCTAACCTTCAGTGAATTCCAAGAATGAAATATCTTTCATCATCGACACCTAATAAGTGTAGCTTGAAGAAGAAGAATATTTCACCTAAGCTAACACTAAAAGGACCTTTAAATCCGTATTTGTTAAACCACATTGTTGTACCTGAGAAAGAGATTTTCCCCAAATGGATTTTGTCTAGTAAGTCTCTGGTATTGAAAGTGTTAGAACAACAAGGCTGGTTAAAGTGGTTCTCGAAGGAACATAGACCCATATACCATAAGTTAGTGGCTCAGTTTTACCAGTACGTACAGTTCTCGTTTGATTCTGTTGATAGTTATGTTGTTAGAAGCTGGGTCAACATCCAGAGATTCTCATTCTCTTTGAGGTTAGGGGTTTCATGCCTTAGGATACCTCATGAAGGAATCTATGAGGATTATTAGAGATGAACTCCACCCTCAACCGAATTATTTGATTTAGAAGATGCCCTGAAAACCTTAACAGGAAATGGAACCCAGAGGAGAGCCATTTCTACTGAATTTGATGGAGAATCAAGGATTTTGTTCAAGTTTATACAGAATTTGGTTAGTCCCAGAAAAGGTAATTTTGCTGTTTTAAAATATCATGATGTGTTTCAGATTCACCTTATGAAAAATGGGCATAAGATCAACCTGTGAAAGTATATCATACATCATATGTGTGATCTGATCAAAGTCACATCTAATTCAACTTACATTTTCTACTCTTGGATAATCTCTACAGTGCTTCTTTCCAAAGGTATGGTTGGACCCAATGTGGATGTTATTTAGGACTGTGAATGCTGCCTTTCAAAAGTAATCATCAAGAGAATGAAAATAAACTGGAATACTTGGAAAAAGGAAGGTGTAGAAGAGGAAGAAGAGGCTGATGTGACACCTAGGGAAGCTGTAATTGATGACGAATACTGGATTGTTGTTTCTCATGAAGTTCTTGAAGAATGAGATCTAGCTCCTAAAGAAGCTGTTAATATGGAAACTGAACCTGAGGTAGAAACATAATCCATTGTCAACGAATCTGAAAAGCATGCCTTGGAAGAGCCTATAGTGTAACAGCTACCTGTTTTGCAAGATGTCAATCTTGAGGAACTCCCAGTGGAACAATCTATTCCTGAAATAATCCCTTCAAATGAATAATGGATAGAGTAAGCTTTTCAGCTGGTAGGATAGAAAATGAGTGAGGAACATAAAGCTGAGTATTTGGAATTAGACCAGTATCCTAAGCCTCTCAGTCCTAAAAAGGAGGCACCTATTGAGGGGGAGAAAACCCCAAATCCTAAGTCTGTTGAAGCTTTAGGTCCAATTAAGTCAAGTCCTGTGGACACTCAGTATAATTTTCCGAGTTTCTATGATGTGGATGACTCTCAGCAGGTTACAACCACTAGACTAGATCTTTCCTCTATATTCTAGTTGAAATCAGTCTACCATATTTCACCTAATAAGGAACCTAAGCATGTACCTCTCCCTACTCTTGAACCATTATCTAAAAGACCATCTTTTGTGAGTAAGGATGATCTGAAGGAATTTGGTGCTACCCTCTTGTCTGGAGTTGAGAATCTCATGAATACCCAACCGCTTCCTGTGACCAATTTATGTGGGAGAGATGCCTCACTATTATTGGAGAAAATTATTCAGAAAATACAACCTAAGATTCTTCATGAGATTCAAGAAGTAATATTTGAAAATAAGAAGCTCGGTAATGAAGTGGATACCCTAAGAAGTATGTTTGAAGACATGCATATAGAGTTGCATTCGAGATTTGAACATGTTGCTCCTAATGTAGAACCCGCTGCTTCTCAAATACCATAGGGTGTTGTGTCTTAGATTCAACCTTATCCAGATTCCTTAGAAGAAAAGATCACTGAAAGTAACAAACAAATTATGAAGGAAATGAGAGAGATTTTTTTCAATCTTAATAAACTAACTGATGAGTATACCGGGTGTCTTCAAAAGGTGCTGAATCAACTCAAATCTTTGACCACAACAGTAAATGCCTCTAAAGAATCTAGTAAATCCTCTAAACCCTACTTAGACAATGATATGCTCAGAACTATTGTCAAATAAGAGATTCAGAATGTACTAAGTGGTTTTAATATGGCTTATCTATCTAAATTTATCAAGAAAAGTGATATATTTCTTGACCTAGTACACATCCACTCGAATGTTTCTAATCATGCTCAGCAAGTGATTTCGAAGAAAGTGTATTTCTATATCAATAGAATATTCTCCAAGACCAATATGACAAATCATTTCATGTATCTTGTAGAAAATATATGGATTACTCCTGTGAGTTAAGATTTCAAGATCCAAGTCCAAAAGATCACAGATTTTACTCGATTATTGGATGAGTTTATGTTGAACAAGGATGATTTTGAGAAAGCCATGAAGTATGGTAGAGAGATCATTACATATTTCCTCATACTTATGAGGCCCTATCATCATGTCCAGAGTACAACCATTGTTGCTCCAGTGGCTGCACCTCTAAGACCTGGGTTGCCTACCTTCATGCGCTAGCCTCAACCACTATGTCTGTCGGCCAAGAACTAAGGCATATCAGGCATGTGATTCTGAATCAATAACTACCTAGATCTTATATTACACTTACTTTGGCCCCATAAATATTTGAAGGCCTTCCTTTACCCTCTTTATCAACCACCTCACTGCCTTTTTCTACCTCGACCTCTTTCCCTAGGGCTTCTTCTTCTGCCACTGCTGCTAAAGGCAAAGAGAAGGCTATCCATGAAGAAGAACAATGATTACGTTTTTTATAGGGATTCTAATGCTTTTGTATTGTTATTTCATGTTGAACTGAACCTTGCTTGCTTTTAATGGAATGTTCATTTTTGACATCTCTTATTCCATCTTTTTGATAATCCCAAAAGGGGGAGAAATTTCTATATGATTTCCATTTATCTCTATAGTTGAATCAGATATACAACTTAACTTTACATGATTTGTGATCATCAAAAAGGTGGAGATTGTTTGACTCCTCATATTTTAATCATGTTTTAATGATCAAAAATCCTATTCAACCTAGTTAACTCCTTTAAATTATATCAAATCATGTGTATTAATGTTTAAAGTATTCTCATGCTTTAAGAAGAGACATTCAAGATCTTATTTTCTCTATATTAAGTTTACTTACTTTATACTATCTTTGATCTACTCTCATATTACCTTCTTTGAAAAATGCTTATGTCTAATCCATTCTATTATCATCATTGGTTAAGTCTGAAACTGGGCTTTACAGCTTATCAGAACCAAAATATACACATGGATTCATGAAATATTGAACCTTCCATAAATATGAATTTACCAAGATTAGAACCCTCATCAAGAATAGGATTAAAGGAAAACTGAGAGTTATGATCAAAATCATCATTTTAAGTGGATGTTAATTTAATGAAATATTTTGAAAATATCAAGGATATCATAAGATTACATCCACAATAATTAATTGAACCCAATATTATTTAAATTATAAAATATAAATTCATCCTTCAATAAATGTAATTATGCTCTACAAACAAACCCCCCATTAAAAAGACAAAACTAAAAAATTGACTTTAAAAAATAATTCCATGATGAAGGATTCGACCCAAGTGCTGCCATAAACATTATAGAAGAGCATATGAACTTTGTATGGTCGATAACAAAAAAATGTATCTATGATTCAATCCAATTTAAATGATTAATGTATTATAATATACACTAATATTTGGTTGTCCTAGTCACATAATGATCTTTTTTTCTACTTTCTCTTTCATGGAGGGGATTGATGAATTTTTCCAGATTCTATATTATTTTCAAAACATGAGTTATATGATAATTTATTATCATGAAGTTCCTAAAACATTATCCCATTATGTTAGAAATCTCATTTGGATATTCTTCACATTTCCCCTCACATTGGTTGTAGACTTGATTTCTTCATTTTTCATCCATTGATTAAAAAAATGTAAAATTAGGGAAGATTATTTTTAAATTATTAAACACATAAATGAGAAAACATGAACGTTAAAGGGAAAATCATAAATTGCATAAACTTCTTATCATATGAATTTCTAGGATTAAATCATTCTTTTACATACTATATTTTTAAATATAAAAACTTGTGGGAATTTTTGTTTTGTTATAATGGTTCGTAAAAATCTTATAAATTTACCAAAACATATCCTCCAAGAGTTTCTTAGTACGTTTTAAACAAGACATGTTTTCATGCACCAAGTGACCATCGATTCCAACTCAATGTGTTATATTCAGGTTTATTACCCCTAGGTACAACTATTCTATAGCCACATGAACTTTTAGTATCCAGTTAGGGATGAATTTTCATTGAAACCACTTAATCAAAATTTTAAAATATTTTATGGATGTTTTCCTATGTTTTTCTTATCCGTATGGATTTAAATAGATAATTTTTATTATAATACCCCAACATGACTATAACATTCATTGATACCAACTATAGAGATCCATGCCTTTACACATATTATAACATGAATTTTAAGCATAAATATCTAGTATGTACAACATGAAATATCGCCATGCCTACTTTATTTTTAAGATTAGATTCATAATAAATAAAGAAACAAAAACATGAAATAAACATTTTAATCACCATAATGAACTCCAAAATCCATTTTTTCTCCCATAATGACATATGATAACTTAGTGAATACATAAATTAAATGGGAGAGATAATAAGCCCATTATGGGAATAAAAATGAAAAGGAAACATAATGTGTGAGTTAAAGGTATAACAAGATATCATAAAATAGATGGAACATGAGTAATAAAATGGATATATAATATAATGGTAATCATATCATAATATCATAGAAACAGGTGAAATTTTGAAGAAACATAAAACATGATAATAACATAAGTCAATGCTACCCTCTGACAGAACTACACATGGTTGAAAGAGTCCTATAATTGAGTAGGTTCAATCCCTAATCCCATATATTATGTCTCATAAGAATATAACATTTCACAATGCATTAGATAGATATATAACTCTAGTTCAATAGATCACATTCATATCATGTCCAAAAAAATATTTGTTCCACATAAGTAAATCAATCATAATGAATTAAAATAAGAATAACCCCTATAAATAAAATGGGTTGCATACTCTTGCGTCCTATCATAATCAAAAGAGGATTCTTAAAGAATTAATTTTAGAAAAAAACATAAGGAATGTATTCCCCATCAAAGGTAGTGAGAATGGGATATGTATATATATTTGAGATAAATATATATAGAATTTATAATCACTAAAAAACATAAAAGAGAAAGACAAGGCAATTTAGAGAGAGAATGTTCATAACCCAGAGAAAAGGGTGGTCTAGAGAGACCCCTTACCTCAAGCATGACTTTTCTTGAGATTCCTCTATATTCCAAAATAATTATAATATATTAATTATTTAAATTCTTATGATACTTTTCTATGTTTTTTATTCCTTCTAATTTATTTATTATAATGTTATATTCAATTACCAAATCATTTTGGTTCATGTTCGATGTTTTGATGATTTTTAACTCCTATGTGAAAAACCAATTTTGTGAGCTGAATAATATCAAAGAGATTATTATTTCAACATCACAAAAATAATAATCATGGAATAATTGTATTTTTTATACATAAAATATACTTTTAAAACCAATTACAAAAGATGGTTATGAAAAATGAACTATGTTACGATCATGGAGATAGTAGGCCATACATAGCATGGTTAATGTTTCCAGCTTTCAAGGACTGTGATAAAAAGAAGGAAAGTTTTATTTTACCATTGTAGAATTATAATTATATTATAAATATTATATCTTTAATTTAAAAACACAAATATATACACCATGAATTTGATGAGATATAAAAAAATTAATCACATCGCTTCAAGGGGAGGTTTTCCACCATACACATGAATGAGGTTATGATTTTTAAATGTATGATAAGGTTAGAAGTTATATGATATATTATTTTTATATTGATATTAATATTAAATGAATATAATATTTAAATATTAAATCCATCATGATAAATATCTATGAGAGGGGATGTTGTAAAACTAATTATGTTGGTTTGTGTGGTGGTAGTTCATCGTACACACGATCAATGATTTCATTTCCCATTTGATGGAATCAAATATGTGTTGTGTACCATGTTTTTGTTCTATTAAGAATTCCAAGGGATTTTAATTTTATTTTTTCGTGGATGGACCATTCTTTAAACTGATCTTCAGAATGAAATTTAGAGAGTTTGAAAGATTAAATGATTGGTTTTTAGACTCATCTAAAGGACTGAGGGGTGCCTCGGGTGTCCCTTTGAGTTCCAGGAGATTCAGACTCCAAAATATAAAAAACAAGAGAAGCTATATATGGTGAATGGTTCTTTGGAAACCATGCAGCCATCCTACATGAATTTTTTGGACTGCTCAGTGGGGCTGACAATGTCGCATATTTTTGAAAAACTATACGCACCAGGTATCATGGTCATGCAACCATATACAGGTCTAAAATAATGGGTAAGACATGGTTTGTGCATGATTTCTCAAAACACATGCATGAACCATGTGACCCCCCTTTTTGGTAAATGATGTGGGCATGGTTTTCACATGGTTTGGTCAATCGTGAAGCCAAACTGTACATGTCATTAAAAGGTTTAGAAATTACCAGAATTACCCTCCATTCATTTTTCATTCCTTCCCTCATTTCCTCCTACTTTGTCCGAACTAGGGGGATCCTACTAAATCTCATCATCTCCTCTACTAGGTATGTAGATATATCCCATATCCATTATCGGATAAGAGTGACATCAAATACATTAGATAACCCTTGGTAATTCTATGACTCCTCCTTCCTCTTTTATCCATTTACTTTGTTATCTCCTACGCTATTTTGGTGCAACATAATTCTCCCAATTTTTTGGTTTTTCATTTGTTTATTATATTTATTTCAAACCAGACGGATACAAGATACAATATTGGATTTCTGCGTCATCCATGGTTCATTGAAGGAAGTCTGTAGATTTTCCCTTAAGGTATTAGTGTTTTATAAATTTTTCCATTGTTCCGCGCACTAGTTTTCTAGATGACACTTCGTAAATGTGATGTTTAGTTATTTTAACCGAATAAAATAAGTTTAATATCCCTTGTTTATTAATTTGGCCATGATAATGGTCATAGACCTCAATGGTGGAACCAGCATAACTGTGTCACCCTTTAATACCATTAATTAATTAATTGTTTTCTAATAAAACCCCTCAATGAGGTGCACTGTCTTCAAAAATATAAATGTATTTTTAAATGAAAAGTGGGAGAATGTTACCCCTTCATGTTATCCCTTTTCCACCAAACCATATTCTTCTTGGTTATAGCCTTTTCACTCATAGATAGTTCTTGATTATTATGTATCTAATGTATATTAGCATGGCCTACTTATATATATTCATGTTTGGTATTATCTTCCTTGGTAAATCCATCTGGACCTATTACATTATTTTAATTATTGGTAAACCCTCTATAATGGAATGAAATACGTAATTAATTAAATTACTTGATTTTGGGAATGAACCTATTTCTTGATAGAAGTTAGGTGTTTAAATGATTATTTTTTTATAACTTGAGCGATGCTCGGTTTCCTTTTTACGAAACACCAAGGATGGTCTCATGGGTTTTTGAGATGTTATACATTGATATTGATACATTCTATATGTTGGAAGGGATCTCCATGTGGGTCAATTACCATCTTATGAGTGATTTTGGTTCCTATATGGGCACCCGGGTATGGGCTCGGTGGATAGATGGTTAAACTATTCCACGAGTCATACTCAAACCCCTTTGTGAGATATCAAAGACATGATCCAAGGGGACATGTTTTACATTATACTATGAGTTATACTTGTGATTCCATTTATGGATAACCAAAGATGGAATCCTTCATATTTCAAGGATTTGTTATGATCTGGGTGTGAGACTCGGGTTCCTTTATGAGGTTCACCTTGGACGAGCCCAACATGTTGTATAAATGAATAGTAGATGTTCCTCTTTCAATTAAATGAAAATATTAATTAGTTAATTTAAAGGACACATCCACTGGGCCAAATCACATGTCTGGGATCATTCCATTAATGATTCTTAAATTATAATGACTCTTTATTACATTCTATCACATGTGTACATGTTTCCTATAGTTTTGAGACATTCTGAATTACACCAAAGTAAATCGGCTCATCCAGGTGTCCCATAGGAACATGAGATGAATTTATTATATAATTTTATTTATTTACAGCTTCACCTATCAAATTTTCACACTATCATACTTTATATACATATACTAGATTGTGATTTAGACACCATTGGTAGTGGGCCACTAAGTATAACTCACACCCTTCTCAGGACACCATTTAACTAGGGTGCCTAAGAATAACTTCATGTTCGTGGGTCCTTGGTTGATTTCTTATACTGTGCATTATTCATGGGAGATTAGGATCATAGAACAGAGCTTGTACTTAAGATTCTCATGTAGTTAGACTTTGGGGATTTTGTTTCCATCTATTATTTATGTATTCAATTGTACTACCTACTTTACTTTTATTACTATAGATATAGTTCATTTGGACTTGCAAGTGTGAATATATTTGGCTTCATCCATTTAATATATATATATATATATATCTTCTGTGATTCTATATTTTATTTATCTATTTTCATTGACTATTGATTTATATATGATTATACAACCGTTCTACTCTGTTCATGAGGGAATAGTCTACCCATGATACCACCATTAGACCCTCGCTGCTATTCGAAAACCTCTAGAATATGATGAGGTTTTCTTGAGTCCATTTAGATATCAGTCTCACATCCTAGGTTGATTTAATATACTATGAATTTTCCATTTGATCGTATGGAATAGGACTTAGTAAGTACTCAATATTCTCATAGAGTCATCCTTAAGAGATTTTGTTTCACTCTGTTATTTATGTATTTTATTATACTATATCCAATAATTTATAATTATAGATATAGATTATCTATACATGCATGGATGGATGTATTTGGTGTTGGCCATTTATTATATATATATCCTCTATTTATCTATTTCCATGTCCTTTTTATTTATATATGACTAAACAATTGTGCTACAATGATCACAAGGGTATAGTCTCCTCAATGTACCACCATTAGAACCTCACTACTATTCAGTAGCCTCTGGAATATAGGGATTCATTATAGAATACATGGTGAGACCGGTACGACTACAAGTTTAGTATTAAGTTGATCCGGGACCTTACGAAGTTGTATCATAGGTTATTGTTCCTTCATCATTCTATTTGGGACTGATATACCTGATACTAGGAATATGTTGGTGCATGGTAAATAATTGTTCCTGGGAGTGATCAACCCACATATGGGGAAATTACCAAGTGGTCAAGGATGGGTATTATTTTTTGATGCTATTCGATGTTATAGTTGATTTGATTTCACCTTGAGTGATTGGAGTACATTGCACTTCATAATGATTTCAGATATACTAGTAATTACACTTGGCATGATATAGAAAGGACGGAACATTACATGAATCATTATAGGAACATAGGTATTCTCATGCCATTCATATTCCATTCTATGTAGATTACATTATTCACTATTTGAAATTATAGATGTGCCTTGTGTGTTATCTACCCGCATGTTGTCTACCATGTTTGAAATTTTAATAACATGTTTGGTTTTTACCTTTATAGGTATTCAATTAGAATTATTTTTTTGTATAATATTATCTATGTTTAATTTAGCTTGTTTTCTATTATAATAAGCTTCAATTATTTAATTATCATGCCTAATGATTTATTTAGTATTCCTTGTTTCTTACCATGTTTGGGTGATTAATTAGTATGATTTTCTTTAGTTTTTATTCTCCTACGTTTATTCTGCATGTCTTCTCTGCATTTATAGTTTTTTATAGCATACCTAGATATAATTTTAATATATGAAAGTTGATTTAAATAAAATTTCTTCATCAGTCTAAGTACATTTTTCCTACATAGATTGATGGTGACATTATATTTGATAAAAAAATGACATGTTTCATCCATGAAACATTGGTTACATGGAATGAAACATAATGGTTATGGTTAAAAGTGATCCAATTTTAAATTTATAATGTGTATGGGTGATTTATAAATCCGGAATTTGTGACCCATAAATTAAACCATTGATTAAAACATTATATATAACTAGATACTTTTATGTATATAATGTTGTTAAAGTTTATAGAAACATTTTGGTTTCCTTTTTATAACTTTTATCTATATACTTTTCTATTAGAGACCCATATAAAAAAATACAAAAATGCACAACTATACCCAAGTAGGATAGTTGGGGAATATTGATTATGAGATGGGATTGACTCTACCAAAGTACTCTGGTCATTGTGATTGTGCTTATAAGATAAACCAAATATGGTTTCTTTAAAAAATATTAATGTTCTAAATAAAATGGGAATTTCATTTAGTTGAACCTATAATAGATTAATGAGACCCTAGTAGGTCTCTCTTCCCTTTCTATGATTGATACTAAACACCATGGGGGTATACCTGTACTATGTGGTGATAGTCATTTAACGTGTCTGCAACCATTTATATGGTTTACATATAAGAATTTGGGGGAATCTTACTTGAATAATACCTCATTTATTAATAAATGACCATTAATCTTCCTTGATATTTATTCTTCTAAGGCCATGGTTAATTAAAATTCCAATTTCACTATAGAGGGTATTTTATTCTATGGTTTCAACTGAAATTTTATTTAACTATTCCAATTGTGGAAATTTATAAATAAATGAAGGATATGTAAAATGATTGTTTGTGAAACCAATGGCCTAATTATTACTAGATTTCAATTAAACAAGGATTTTTTAAAAGAGAGTATAATATAAATTACCTATTCTTCCATGAAACCTTTGCTATATAAAATGATAGATACTGTTTCTTTATGATTGGTATTAGTTTTCCTTTAAAGATATACCTTGAAATGTTCATGTAATTAAATCTTTTTTGGTTTAATACATTAATGTGTAACCTTTTTTTGATATTCCTAACTTTAAACATTGATTAAGTGTAGATTTAATCTTTCATGACTATTTCATTGATGCGGGAATGTGAGTGTAACATGTAGGCCCCTCCTTTTATAACTCGAACCTAAATAATGGGCCCTTAATCCTAGTTAACGTTTCTAGGTGTGACCTCATTTAGGGTCATCACATTGTGTTTTAGGGATGGGAAATCTAATTTTAGGTAGTTCCCTCAGGTCTTAGAATCCCATGATAGTCTCTAATGAGAAGTTTCTAATGTGAGGTTCTATTCGGGTTCTGTTTATCCCTCGTAAGTCTCATATCTTTTAAAAATGGACCCTTTTATTAATGTGTTGTTTCGTGTGTTTTTAATTTCGTTATGGGTGTCAGATTCACATAATTTTTAGATTTAGCGGGTTAGAAATTCATATAGAATGATCATCCACCTACTAGGTCAAGTAACCGTTCTTTTCTTCCTTTTAAATGTTGGATGACTCAGGAGGTCGTCGGCCTATTTTACAGTCATACTGTAGAGACCCGAATCTTATCATACATGGACATTACATTACTTTTGCGGAATAATTAGTACATAACGAAAACACACACACAAGGATCGTAATAGTTTAGTGTCTTTGGAAACTCGGAACGTAATCTTCTAATCGTGGGGAAAGATCTTCAATATCTCCCATAAAGATCTTCCCTTTTTTTTACCTAAAAACCTTTCTTTATATCCTGGGGAAAAGAAAACATAAAAGGGTGAGCTCAAATGCTCAGTAAGGGTAAACAAAAGAAATATCAATCACATCATATACATAAGAACATAGCTTTTGGAAATCTTAACCTGCAAAAGAGCTCATAATATCATAACATGGGATAAATCATAGAAGTGAAAATGAGATCCCCATAATCCTAACATGAAACTTGAAACTTTGTGGCATGCACACATAATCATAGAAAATTATTTCTTGTTAGTCACGACTCATTTCCAAGACTATCTTAGTGGACAAATCCCCTTTCTGAACCGAGTTCACTCCTCGTTTCAGTCCTGTATCACTGAACTGAAATAACCTTCCGTTCCAGCCATGTCTATCTCATGAGATATAAAATCTTTACCCAATGCATTGGAGGGAGATATAGGTCCCACCCATCTTATAATGAATCCTTTCTTATGTGTGCCACATAATCATAAAACATACATCATAGAGTAACCCATGTAATAAAAATGGGATTCTTAAACAACATGACATCATAAAACAATTCATATAAGATAAAGGAATTCATAAAAATGTTTCCATCCCAACATAATCAAATCCATGTAATAATAGGGATAAAAACAGAACCCTTTTATTATCTTAGATGGAAAATAATTTTGATAAAATACTTGAACTCCATTCTTGAGTAAAATATCCTTTCTACTTTAAAAACACTTTTCCTTTCTTAACATGTCATACAATTTTAAAATAAAAAAAGTTGATTAAAAATAAACTTGAATACTTGTAAAGGAATCTTCTTGGAAATAATTTTTTTAGAAATCCATTCATGCCGTATAAGTTAAAAAAAACATTCTTCGTACTTTTGTCGGAAAAGTCAAAAAGTACCTCGTACGAAAAACGACAAAAGATTCCTTTCGTACATATTACTAAAAACTCACCGAAGGGTAAAAATGGATTTAAACAATTGTAGGTGGATGGAAATAATATTACATATTGATGAAACATGGATTTGGATGATAAAATACACCCCAGTAAATACTTACGAATAAACAATCTCGGATAAAAATGAGATTGTGATATTTCCCTTACCATAGGTCCGACTTGCTTTGTAAGTGTCCGAACCTCCTCTTCTTTGAAGTGCCTCTTTGAGACCTCCTCTTAGGGCACTAAAATTGGTATTTGAGGAAGACCAGAACCTCTAGGATGTTTCTAGGGAAGTGGAGAAGAGATTTTGGCAGGGGTTGGCTGAGCTTGAGTTCTCAAATTGGTGTGAGGAGGAGGGGGAGGAGGTGTCCTTTTATAAGGGAGGAGAAGGGCACCTTAGGAATATCTTAAAATATTATTTTATATTAAAGTCAAAATCGGTTTATAATAGTTCCAAAGGGTCTTATTTCGAAGCTAAAGTGGGGATGGATCTAAATCCTATCAACCAATAAGATTTAGACAAGTTTAGGTTATTATTTTAACCTTATCAATTAGATTTAACTCTAAGTTAAATAATTTAACTTTTACCATGTCTTTTTGTTTTATTACATTATATGGTTAATAAACTTACTATAACATTCCAAACGAACCCCAAATTGTATATTATTAATACATATATCCTTATCTAAGTCATTTGGCCGAACCTTAGATTTTTAGGAATAAAATAATATAATATTTGGTTTAAAAACTATTTTGTGTCAATTTTGACACTATTTGATACATGATTTTTGTGAAAATCATAAAAGAATTATATGTTCGAAACAAGTTGATTAAATCAACACTAATATATCATAATAACCTAGAAAATTATTGTAATTCATAAAAAGTCTTAAATTATATTTAGTTTGGTGTTTATAACATTAATTATGTCAATATTTCATTAATAAGATAATTACTGCATCATCTTTGTGACATAAATAAATTAACTTATTTGATGTCTAAAAATTACAAATAAAATACCATCATGTAGGAAATCGTTTTAGCTTTCTAATGAATATTTAAAATAGAATTTATCTTATGTAAAACCCTATATTAAAAATGTTTTAGTAAATAAACTTTGATTTTGACTCTTTTAACTCTTCTTTGAATTAAATAATAATAAATGTCCTAATCTAATCCAAGTGGGCCTAAATGGTCATATTTTATTCCTAAGCTTGTTTTTGGTCGAATTACACTTGTCCAATAGAATTAGGACATGTGTTAGGGTAATAATAATATCATTTTTTCCCTTAATTACCCTATTTACTTTTAACCGTGGTAAATAAAAGTAAAAAGTTACTATTCACCAAAAATTATTTTCATCTCATTGAACCACATTTTACTTACTGACATCAACCGTGTCTCTCGGATTTTGGAATTTCCATTCACAGAAGTGGTAAAATTAAGTTTTATGAAAAATTCAGTTTTTTTAACTACCACTTAGTAGTTTCACTATTCATCAAAAATTGATGTTTTTCAGAACAATGCCAAAATTTCATCCCAAGCTATATTTCATATTCCGAATTCAAAAATGAAGTCTATTTTACCAAATTCATAACATAAAAGTTGCATTAATTAATTTTGTAATTAAATCCCGCTGTTAAAACAAATAGCGTGTTTTTAAGAAACAATATCTATCAAAATATTGACACTTGTTTATGTCTAGTTTAAATGTGAAATTACATCCAATGACCAACATTGTATTAAATTGTAAAAATATATTCTAAATATACTTTAAAACCACTCAAATTAATTATTTATCACTATTAATTATTTCGATTAAAAAAGTTGTTTTTAATTATAATTTAGTAATTTTCACTATTCATCAGAATATGAAAGTTATCCGAAAAGTACCAAAATTTCACCTTAGGCTAAATTCGATACTCCGAATCCAAAAATGAAGTCCATTTTGAGAGCTAAAATTTCTAAAATTTAAAAAGTGGTTATTACTATTCATACGGCTAGTTTTAATAATATTTTAATAGCATATCATTGTTTCGTAAAACTCAGTATTACGTTCCATACACGCTATCGAGGAAGGTTGCGATTGTGTGTAATGCAAGGCAAGTCAAGGATGCGTGTTGTGCAAGCTCCTTTTGGTGTAGCGTACAACACAAGACATTAGTGAAATAAAAAAGAATATTTTTCATAAAATCTCGGGTTGTTACATTCTACCCCCCTTAAAATGAATTTCGCCCTCGAAATTCGTCGGGGTTATAAATGGTTTATTATTCGAAAGTTTCTTTAATAGAAACCCACATCGTAAAAAGGAATACCAAAACTTGGCTTTAAAAACTAAAGTATGAAATGTAACGATTACCCAAATAAACTAATCACTGGGATTCCACATAGGTGAAAATATGGATATGGAAGAGAAATCTAACCATCATGTTCTGATGGAGAGTGGTAGAGAACATGGCTATGGAAAAGCCAGTAATCACAAATCCATAAATTTGTGACGATCTAAGGTACCATCTGATTCATCAGGTATAACAGAACTAGGACAACATTTTTGGTTTTCAAGATCATTTCCCTAAAGTTAAAGAATTTGAATTAGAATAAATACTTACTTTATTTTGACACAATCTCACTGTTGTTCGTGCCTTTAACAATTTCAACTTCATCTCTTAAATAAATGAAGTTGAATTTTTTATTCGTGAAGTGTTAGCAGATCATGTGATAGAATGACGGGTCATTCCATCTGTCTCAAAAGGTTAGAAAAATTTATATACATAAGTCGATCTATAGTGGGATTAATCATATATGGTTCCTAAAATGGGCTTATACTTCATATATCATACTGCTTAATATAATAACACTAGTTTCTACTAAACAGGGACTTCCTGTAGGTCAGTGGTAGGCGATAAAGGCCAGTCGCACTTCGTTTGTGGGTTCGATTCCTACAGCCTTGTCCGAAGCGATGGGCTATCGCCCGTCCTGCAGGTTGTCCTTTTTATAAAACTACGTTACTATAACATCCCATCAATAATATCGAAAATCTTCTATCCTTAAACAATACTAACTTATGTCCAACATAATCCAGTCTAATCTTTAGGCTTATACATAATACTGCAGTCCACTCTCATAATATAGTGACAACGATTACCAGAGATTTAATACTGTCGTTGATCCCCACATATCATAAGATATGTCTTGTTGGTCACATTCCAAACATTCAAAGTCCTTAATCGTGTATTCTCTTGAATACCTTAGTGAAAACATGAGTGTAGTTAAAAGTTAACACTTTCCACATACCAAAATCCTCAAAATTCTATATACTCAAACCATGATATCACTTAGTCCTTATATCAATCATGAGCTCATGAATACTATTAAACATTTCATTTTCTCGTCTTCATTATGCGCATATCATCTTATTTCCAAAAAATATCTCAATCACTTTGAATACCACATCAATAAATATTGCAATACTCAATGATACAACATTATTTTGGAATCCCATTACATAAACACTTAATCATTCCACCACATCGTTGTCATATTCAATATTGCCAATAGTGATCGCATGTGATTTCCCTTTGTCCTTTGCCTTCAGTGGTTGCTCATGTTGATCATCACTAACCCTTGGATTAGGGCAATTATTAGCATAATGCCCCATTTCCTTGCACTTGAAGCATTGAAGTGTTGGTGGTGCGTTCTCTGCAGTGTTTGCTTTATTCACATCATTAGAAACCCTTTTTCCCTTACTTCGACACTCATCTGCTCGATGACCTTCTTTTCCACACTTAAAACATTTTCTAGTCCCTTTAAGACAATCTCCACCATGCTTCTTTCCACACTTTGTGCATAAGGAAACATTCATCTTCTTTTCACCATTATTCTGAGATTTCTCCTTGAACTCCATCTTTCATTTCTTGTCAAAACCATGAGATGGATATGTAACACCAACTTCCATTTCTACCTTGATAGCACAATGCACAATTTCTTCATAGCTACTGAAGTCTCTTATAGCTAATGCCCTTCGTAGACTTGGTTTTAAGCCACTGAAAAATCGATCAACTTTACTTTCAGTTTGGATGATAATACCAGAAGCATACCTTGCAAGTCTTGTAAAATTTGCTTCATAGGTACCCACAGATTCATCGTCCCTTTGCTTCAGTTCAAGAAACTCTTTCTCCATCTTTGTTCGAAGAATACGAGGGAAGTACTTATTGAAAAACAAGTTCTTGAACTCGTCCCATTCCATGGACTCAATTTCATCTCTTGGCCTCGTATTCTTGATAAGATTCCACCATTGATCAGCTTCACCTTCCAAACGATATACTGCTAAGATGACTTTATCATGTTCAGAACATTGAAGAACTGAAAATATCTTTTCAGTAGTACTGATCCATTGTTCAGCAACAAGTGGATCAGAAGACCCACTGAAAGAAGGTGGACATTGCCTCATGAAGGACTCAATAGAATATTGTTCCCTTCTCTGCTCATTTGGAAGTCCAGAATGATTCATAGCTTGTGTAAGTATAGCAATAAGATTTTGCACTCCATCTCCCATAAAATTTGTTTGTTCAGGAGGGCAATCATTGCATTGTCCATTGCATTGATCAACACGGTTCCTTCGGGTTCCAGCCATCGTCTAAAACCCAAAAAGAATAGTGTGAGAGGCAAAAATCATGCTAGGGAAAACAACATAATAAAGGGGGAGTACCTTCAATATCCAACATCTTAGGTTTAATTCTATGATCGTTAGCGTAATTCTATTACTATAACCTATACGTATACTTATCCCTAGGGACATCCCTAGACATACCTTATAAATATCTCTAGGGATCACACTAACGTTTTCGCATCCTAGTTTCCAAAGGTTGACTAAACCTTTCCTCTGATACCAACTGTAGAGACCCGAAGCTTATCGTACATGGACATTACATTACATTTTCGGAATACTTAGTACATAACGAAAACACACACACAAGGATCGTAATAGTTTAATGTCTTTGGAAACTCGGAACGTAATCTTCTAATCGTGGGGAAAGATCTTCAATATCTCCCATAAAGATCTTCCCTTTTTTTTACCTAAAAACCTTTCTTTATATCCTGGGGAAAAGAAAACATAAAAGGGTGAGCTCAAATACTCAGTAAGGGTAAACAAAAGAAATATCAATCACATCATATACATAAGAACATAGCTTTTGGAAATCTTAACCTGCAAAAGAGCTCATAATATCATAACATGGGATAAATCATAGAAGTGAAAATGAGATCCCCATAATCCTAACATGAAACTTGAAACTTTGTGGCATGCACACATAATCATAGAAAATCATTTCTTGTTAGTCACGACTCATTGTCAAGACTATCTTAGTGGACAAAGTCCCTTTCTGAACCGAGTTCACTCCTCGTTTCAGTCCTGTATCACTGAACCGAAATAACCTTCCGTTCCAGCCATGTCTATCTCATGAGATATAAAATCTTTACCCAATGCATTGGAGGGAGATATAGGTCCCACCCATCTTATAATGAATCCTTTCTTATGTGTGCCACATAATCATAAAACATACATCATAGAGTAATCCATGTAATAAAAATGGGATTCTTAAACAACATGACATCATAAAACAATTCATATAAGATAAAGGAATTCATAAAAATGTTTCCATTCCAACATAATCAAATCCATGTAATAATAGGGATAAAAACAGAACCCTTTTATTATCTTAGATGGAAAATAATTTTGATAAAATACTTGAACTCCATTCTTGAGGAAAATATCCTTTCTACTTTAAAAACACTTTTCCTTTCTTAACATGTCATACAATTTTAAAATAAAAGAAGTTGATTAAAATTAAACTTGAATACTTGTAAAGGAATATTCTTGGAAATAATTTTTTTAGAAATCCACTCACGCCGTATAAGTTAAAAAAACATTCTTCGTACTTTTTTCGGAAAAGTCAAAAAGTACCTCGTACGAAAAACGACAAAAGATTCCTTTCGTACATATTACTAAAAACTCACCGAAGGGTAAAAAAGGATTTAAACAATTGTAGGTGGATGGAAATAATATTAAATATTGATGAAACATGGATGTGGATGATAAAATACACCCCAGTAAATACTTACGAATAAAAAATCTCGGATAAAAATGAGATTGTGATATTTCCCTTACCTTAGGTCCGACTTGCTTTGTAAGTGTCCGAACCTCCTCTTCTTTGAAGTGCCTCTTTGAGATCTCCTCTTAGGGCACTAAAATTGGTCTTTGAGGAAGACCAGAACCTCTAGGATGTTTCTAGGGAAGTGGAGAAGATATTTTGGCAGGGGTTGGCCGAGCTTGAGTGCTCAAATTGGTGTGAGGAGGAGGGGGAGGAGGTGTCCTTTTATAAGGGAGGAGAGGGGCACCTTAGGAATATCTTAAAATATTATTTTATATTAAAGTCAAAATAGGTTTATAATGGTTCCAAAGGGTCTTATTTCGAAGCTAAAGTGGGGATTGATCGAAATCCTATCAACCAATAAGATTTAGACAAGTTTAGGTTATTATTTTAACCTTATCAATTAGATTTAACTCTAAGTTAAATAATTTAACTTTTACCATGTCTTTTTGTTTTCTTACATTATATGGTTAATAAACTTACTATAACATGCCAAACGAACCCCAAATTGTATATTATTAACACATATATCTTTATCTAAGTCATTTGGCCGAACCTTAGATTTTTAGGAATAAAATAAAATAATATTTGATTTAAAAACTATTTTGTGTCAATTTTGACACTATTTGATACATGATTTTTGTGAAAATCATAAAAGAATTATATGTTCGAACCAAGTTGATTAAATCAACACTAATATATCATAATAACCTATAAAATTAGTGGAATTCATAAAAAGTCTCAAATTATATTTAGTTTTGTGTTTATAACATCAATTATGTCAATATTTCATTAATAAGATAATTACTGCATCATCTTTGTGTCATAAATAAATTAACTTATTTGATGTCTAAAAATTATAAATAAAATACCATCATGTAGGAAATCGTTTTAGCTTTCTAATGAATATTTAAAATCGAATTTATCTTATGTAAAACCCTATATTAAAAATGTTTTAGTAAATAAACTTTGATTTTGACTCTTTTAACTCTTCTTTGAATTAAATAATAATAAATGTCCTAATCTAATCCAAGTGGGCCTAAATGGTCATATTTTATTCCTAAACTTGTTTTTGGTCGAATTACACTTGTCCAATAGAATTAGGACATGTGTTAGGGTAATAATAATATCATTTTTACCCTTAATTACCCTATTTACTTTTAACCGTGGTAAATAAAAGTAAAAAGTTACTATTCACCAAAAATTATTTTAATCTCATTGAACCACATTTTACTTACTGACATCAACTGTGTCTCTCGTATTTTTGAAATTCCATTCACAGAAGCGGTAAAATTAAGTTTTATGAAAATTTCAGTTTTTTTAACTACCACTTAGTAGTTTCACTATTCATCAAAAATTGATGTTTTTCAGAAAAATGCCAAAATTTCATCCCAAGCTATATTTCATATTCCGAATTCAAAAATGAAGTCTATTTTAACAAATTCATAACATAAAAGTTGCATTAATTAATTTTGTAATTAAATCCCGCTGTTAAAACAAATAGCGTGTTTTTAAGAAACAATATCTATCAAAATATTGACACTAGTTTATGTCTAGTTTAAATGTGAAATTACATCCAATGACCAACATTGTATTAAATTGTAAAAATATATTCTAAATATACTTTAAAACCACTCAAATTAATGATTTATCACTATTAATTATTTCGATTAAAAAAGTTGTTTTTAATTATAATTTAGTAATTTTCACTATTCATCAGAATATGAAAGTTATCCGAAAAGTACCAAAATTTCACCTTAGGCTAAATTCGATACTCCGAATCCAAAAATGAAGTCCATTTTGAGAGCTAAAATTTCTAAAATTTAAAAAGTGGTTATTACTATTCATAACGGCTAGTTTTAATAATATTTTAATAGCATATCATTGTTTCGTAAAACTCAGTATTACGTTCCATACACGCTGTCGAGGAAGGTTGTGATTGCGTGTAATGCAAGGCAAGTCAAGGATGCGTGTTGTGCAAGCTCCTTTTGGTGTAGCATACAACACAAGACATTAGTGAAATAAAAAAGAATATTTTTCATAAAATCTCGGGCTGTTACACATATGGGATGGTGAAAATCTTCACTAGTTCTTTGCATGGGCCATCAGATACATGAATTCATAGGGATTATACTCCTATGGATAACATCAAGGATATTCCATTTTTTCAAGTAATATTTGGGTAGTATGTGACGGTACACTAGGTACCCTTTGAGTTTCTAAGAAATGTTTCAAAGAACTGTTTGAGTTTGCTGATAATCATTTAAAGTTTGAGATGTTATGCTTTGATCGCCAAGCATCTATAAGTTAGAGTGACCTAAGAAATAAGGAATCAAAATTGTCCAAATTCATAGGTTGATCTTTTAAATGAGATCAAGTGTTTTATAATGTTGGTCAGTCATTCAAATTTTATGTCTAATACCATAACTAATAGGAACATGACTCATTGGAGCATCACATTTATGCCTAGAAAAATTTTATTCAAGAATACTATTAAGTGGATGGTTTCGTTCTGTTTTCATGTTAACACTTGGTAAAAGTTTTTTATCTACTTACAGAATTGTATTTACTAGTAAATGGAGTGTATTTCATGGTATGAGTTCCCCTTTTCATTTAATATGATGGTATGGAATCTCCTAAGGTGCAGATGGTCACATCAATTAGGGTAATATGTTTCCTTCCAAGTATAAAGAACAAAACCAATAAGGTTCTTTTGGAAATGGCCAATTCTGGTTTTTAATTCCCATGAGGCTAGTAACCTGGGATCATGTTGTTGATTCCAATGCAGATCGAGGATGATATGGTTGGATGTGTTTAAAACCATTGAAAGAACCATGGATTTGGTATGGACATTTATGGTTATGTTTGAGGGATCAAAGGGAGCCTTGGGTGGTGAATGCGTCATCGTTGGGTTGGTGATGACTTGGAATGTGGGTCCAAGCTCTTCCAAATGAAGTAGCTTGAATGTTTTGATGTATAGTTGTTACTGTTGATCCAGAACCATTCTGAGAAATTCATCTTGAGAGAGACAAAGTGTCTTAGATACTTTTTATATGTCATTGGGGTCCAATTATTTTACTCTTATTTTAGAAATGATCAAGTCCCCAATCTTGAAATCATCCAGGTACACTGAGAGAGTGTCAATTGTATAGAGTTTTAAATTTAGTTGTTGTTGGGATTGATATGTGGACTCCACAAGAGTTAAATTCTAGAAGCATGGTTGTTATTGAGGAATGGTTAGTCCTGAGTGATACATGGGTTTCCAATTAGGAACACCTTGGAAAGATTAAAAAATATCATCCATTTCCTTGACTTGATCACTAGGAGGATGCTTCCTTGAGAAGAGTAAGTGTGGGTGATATGTAGACGTTCATCCTTGTATTGAAGGCTTTATTGTAATTTCTAGAATATGGAAAACCTTGGATGAGATCTTTGATTTCAAATGCATAATTCTGAGTTTCCATGTACTTTCTACTGATCAAATGTGATGATTCAAGGGTGTCGATCAAAGTGTGGTGGATCATGTCATACCCATTTTTTCTAGGGAATGAATACATATCAGACCTTTGGGCTTGAAATATCACTAGAAGTAAGGTATAGGATTTGGTTTACATGATCGGTGCAATCACCATGTGCCTTTGAGAAAAGAAATGGGGTTTTGGGTTGTGTTACACTGTCGTTATAAGCTAAGTGTTTGAGAACCAATGACCAGAAATGGCTCAATTGGTTATAATTTCATTTTGTTTAATGCAGTCTGTAAGTAAAAATTGCATGCATGTCTTCATGTTAATAAAAGTGTGATGTAAATGTTAACTGAGGCCTTTCATTGATACATCGGCCCTACCAGGATAACTTATATCAATTGGTAGTTGACCATTCATTCAATCTAGAAATCATTCCAATATCCCATTTAGAGCACTAATGTCATGTTAAAATAGAATCTTTTTATGGTGGAGATACTGTAACTAGTGAATGGCCTTTAAATTGTAGAACCTATGGTTGGAAAATCCATAGTACATATGATGAAAGGGATGAAAATGTGATCTTGTCCCAGGTTGATGGGCTCAGTTAAGCACCATCTTAATGTTTAATTTTAGAAATTGAGTGTTGGATCTATTTTCTAAGACTTATGTAATGTATTCATAAGGTGATTCTTGGAGGTGACTTGGGGGTTTAGAAATTAAATGTGACTGTTTGAAAAAGAATTCATGATGCGATTGGTTTATGGGTGTTTTTCATAATTTTTGAAAGGATTCTCAGTGATGATAATTTCATTGGTGGGGAGATTTGAGCATCATGTGTTTTTGTACTGGATGAAATACCAATGGATTTGAATTTTATCATTCGGTGGATGGGAAATTCTTTAAAAAAGGATGTGTAATGAAATTACAATTTTTGGAACACATAAAAGAATTACTTTTTGACTTTTCTAAAGACATGATTGGTGCCTAAGGAATCCTATTGTGTTTTGGGAGTGTCGGGCTCTGAATCATCAAAAATTGGAGAAGATATCCCGGGCACATGGTTTATCTTTAACAAAATATCCATCCAAAAGAAAACATGTGGCCTAATCAGTGAGGCTAAGGGTTTATCGTAGTTTTTTCAAACTGTTCACACTAGGTCATGCATTCATGTGGCCTTCTGCAAGTCTTGGATTGAGGGAAAAGACATGGTTTGCCAACAACTTCTTAAACTGTGTGCATGAATCATGCAACCCCACTCATGGGCAGTGGCACTTGAATGGTTGGTGCAAGGTTTTCCCAACCATGTGGAAAAATAATCCACCTCATTAAAAGGCTTGATAATTACCAAAATTCCCCTTTATCTCTATTTCATTTCTCCCCTCTTTTATTCCTCCTTGTGCACATTGGGGGTCTCCCACTCGATATCCTTTTCTCCTCTCCTAGGGATGGAGAGATATCCATCATATATTATTCAATTAGATAACCATCAAGTGAATCATATATCCCAAAGTAAGTATAATAATCCTCCTTTATCTTCTCTACATTCATATTCACATCTCTTACATTATTTTTACGGGACCTAATTCTCCCTATTTTCAGTGCGTTCACCTGTTTCTTTGATTTATCTCATTCTGGAATGAATGAATCCTTGATATTGGACATGTAGGTCATCCATGGTACATTTTAGGTGGTAAATAGATTTTACCTTATGGTATTAGTGTTTTATAGATTGTTCCAATCACTACTACAAACACGGCCTTTATCAGTGCTAGAAAAGCGCTGATAAAGCCAGCGTAGATAAAGGGGGGTCCCCTTTATCAGTGCTTCCTTTATCAGCGCTGATAAAATTTAAAAAAATTTAAAAAATACTGCCAATCGGGGGGGGGGCTTTTATAGCGCTTGAACCCCCCCCCCCCTTTACAGCGCTTTTCGGCCCCTATACAACACCCCACGCACCCCCCCCTCCACCCTTTAACAGCACTTGCTCCAATATTCCCCATGCGCGCGCACCCCTGCCTCCATCAGGATTTGAACTCGAGACCTCCCCCCTGCGCGCCTAAGCCCTTACCACTACTCTATTTTGATTTACTTTCCAATTCATGATATCTATATATATATATATATATTTATATATTTAGTTATATTTATTCGAATAGTAATATATATTTATATTAATATATATATAGTTATATTATAATATATATAGTAATATTAATATATATATATATATAGTGGTATTAATATATATCGATATCTATATATATATATATAGTTATATTTATTCGTATAGTAATATTTATTTATATTAATATATAGTTATATTAACATATATATAGTTATATTAACATATATATAGTTATATTAACATATATATAGTTATATTAACATATATATAGTTATATGAATATATATTTATATAGTTATATTAATATATATATAGTGATATTAATATATATATTTATGGTGATATTAATATATATATTTATAGTAATACTAATATATATATATGTAGTTATATTAATATATATATAGTTATTAGATTAATATATATATAGTTAGATTAATATATATATATAGTTAGATTAATATATACGTATATAAATATTCATATATTGGTATTTTAAATAAAATCGATATTAGTTATTATTTAGATAAAGCTAATATATTTTATATGTAAATATGTTTAATTATTTATTTAAAAAATTTAATTTTTAGGTGCGAATATATAAACAATTTGTACATATAGTTATATATTTGATTATAAATAGCAGTTCATTATAAAAAAGGATGAAATTTCAAAGACATAATATCAATATGAATGTAATACCTTGGAATAAATTTAGTCCCCACTAAGAAAATCCAACAATACCCCCTTAAACGAGTTTGAAAATCCACAAAATGTTAAAAAATCTGGGTACCCCGACAAAAAACTCAGTTTTGGAGGCCTTCTGGGCCTCTTTTGGCCTCGAAAAACGCTTGACTGTGGTCCCTCCCTAGTCACAGTGACGTAGAGCTCGTCGCAGGCTTCGATTTTATATGTGGTAGAGCTCAAACGGACACCCGGATCAAAAGTTATATCTGTTTGAAGTTTGAGTTGCGTTTTCAACATATTTTGGATCTTTTTTAAAATTTTTTAGTTTTTTTAGTCCTAAAATTGTTATTAAATGACTATTACTCCATAATGATTATCAAAATATTAATTAAAAATATTTTTTTAATTTTTTAAGAAGTCATTTTCACTAAATATCTTAAATATTAAGTATAATAAGTGTAAATGTACATTTATACTTATCTAAAATATATTTAAAAATTATATATTATATTTATATAACAATATAACTATATTTATATATTAATATATATTTTTTTGAAGTCGACACTTTATCAGCGCTAAAAAAGCGCTAATAAAGGCCCCCCTTTGTTAGCGCTACTAAGAAAGCGCTGATAAAGGGGGGCCCTTTATCAGCGCTAACAAAAGCGCTGATAAAGGGGGGTCCCTTTATCAGTGCTAAAAAAAGCACTGATAAAGGGGTGCCTTTATCAGCACTTTTTTTAGCGCTGATAAAGGCACCCTTTATCAGCGCTTTTTTGAGCTCTGATAAAGGGACCGCCCTTTATGAGCGCTTTTTCGTTAGCGCTGATAAAGGGGGGCGCTGCGAAAAACTGTTTTTGTGGTAGTGAATATGACATGGGATAATATTTCCATGAAATGCTTCCTAAATAAGATTTTTAGTTTGTTAAACCCAATTCCTTAAGTTTAATTTCCTTGTATTGCTAAATTTTTCATGTTAATGGGCATGGACCTCAAATTTGGAACCTCCGAAAAGGTGTGACCCTGGAATAACAACAATTAATTAGTTGATTTATAATAAAACCCCTTAATGAGTTGATCTATATTCAAAAATATAAAAATGTTTATAAATGTAATGTGGGAGGATGTTACCCCCTCATTGTTATCCCTTATACACCAAACCATTTTTTAAGTTGTCATGGACTTTCTTTAATGGAGAGTTATTGATGATTGTGTATGGAATGCTTGCAATCATGGACTCCTTATATGTATTCATGTATGGTGTTATGTACCATTAGTAGTCCTCTGAGACATATTACTATATTTAAATGCCTGATAAACATTTAATAATGGAAATAACAATCTAGTTAATTAAATGAAATGTTTATGGGCATGAAAAAATTTCTTGATATAATTTAGATGTTTAAATGTTTAAAAAAATTGTTTACAACCTTGAATTGTGCTCAATTTCATTTTTTATGGAATGGACAGGCTCATGGGTTGTTGAGAAATTATATGCCTAGATTGATGAATTTAATATCTTGTACTAGCTCTCCATGAAGGTTACATACCTCTATAAGAGAAATTCTAATTCTCATGGGAGCACTTGTGGATGGTCTCAGTGGAATGATGGTTACACCATGACATGAGTGATACTAGGATGCCTTTGTGAGATACAAGGTATGTATCATAGTGGAAAGGTTTTACATTATGTCGAGGGTGATACTTGAGATTCTACATATGGATGACTATAGATGGACTCCTTCGGATATGGAGGATTTTTTACGATCCCATTGCGATACTTGGGTTCCTTTATGAGGTTCACCTTAGATAGGCCCAGGATTTCGTATAAATGAATGCTAGTGATGCCTCTTTCAATTAAGTGTAATATGATATTTAATTAAATTAAAGGATGTGTCTGTAAGGACAAATGACATGCCTATAATCAATCCATTATCGATTATTAAATTATGATGACCCATTTTTACTTTATATACCATCTTTACAGGTTTCGCCCAGTTTAGAGACATTTTTACCTAGGCCAAAGTAGGTAGCACAACTATAAATCAATCCTTTAACGATTATAGAATCTTCTTTTATCATTTCTAGAGAAGTGTGGACTACCGTTTCATTGTGGAAAGTCCATGTATTTTATCGGTGCTAGAAAATCACTGATAAATGGTAGATTTATAATAGAAAATAAAAGAACTGAAGAAATACCCCATTTATCAGCACTTTTATTTAGGTAAGATAAATAGACCCTTTATCAGCACCACAAAAATACATGATAAATAGTTTTTTATAAGTGCTTTGAAAAGAAATGATAAAAGTAGGATTTATCATAACTTTTGTTTATGTTGATAAAAGTATAATTTATCTGAACTTTTCAAAGCACTGATAAAGATATACTTTATCAACGCCTCTATAAGCACCAATAATAGAGTCCTTTATCAGCGCTTCTGAAAGCGCAGATAAATGGTAGCATTATAAGAACCTTTAAAAGTGTTGAAAAATCATACTATTATCAACACATTTAGTAGCACAGATAAAGGTGAAAATTATTATGTGATGACGTAGCACACTGAATCACCACATGTTGGTGTAGTGTGATGCAACAACACAATGCATCAACAGAAACAACTACAAAAATGTACAAAATAAGATACAAATGCAGAATTTAAATAGAATAAAATGTATAACACAAATGCAAGAATAAGAAAATTGTATTATCAAGTTTGTTAGTTGTTGTTTACTAAAATTAATGTAAATTTTGAAAAAAGGGTGAACTTTGAGTCATACCGGTCACATCGTAAGTCGAATTATGGTGAGATTGATTCCTACAATTCAAAAATGACTTATGGATCACTTTTCTAAAGTAATAAAAAAATCTGAATGTGTTTACTTGGTTTTTAGTTTGTCACTTGTTTTTTGATTAAAATTAAAGTCTGTTTTGAATAAAAATATGCACTTTGAGTCATACCGGTCACACTTTGCAACTGATTCAGGTGAAAATGATCCATACACATCACAAGTAACATATGGATCATTTTCCTAAAGTTCTAAAACAATCTAAAGTCATTTTATTGGTTTTGATTATTTAAATAGTTTTTTCACTAAAATTATTGTCAATTTTGAATAAAAAGATGCACTTGGAGTCATACCAGTCACACAACGTGTCAGTTTGTCGTGCGAATAAATGATACAAATCCTAAATGACTCATGGATCGTTATAATAAAGTATTAATACAATAAAAATTCATTTCCTCATTTTTTAGTATGCCATATGTGTTTTTTCTAAAATGTCATTTTAAACTCCAAACACGCACTTTGAGTCGTACAGGTCGCATTGTGTATGGGTTTGACATGAAACTAATTCATACATAAAAAATGAAATATGAATTTCTATACCAAATTATCAATACAATCTGAGTGTGGTTTCTTGGTTTTCAGTGGGTGACACTTTTCGTATTAAAATGTCAATTTTAAACTGATAATGGACACATTGAATCATACAGGTCACACTATTCATCAAGTTGTGGTGGGGCTCATCGACACACGCCATAAGTGACATATTTATCATTTCCATAATGTGAAAAAAATACAAATTCGTTTTCTCAGTTTTGAGTATGTTAGTTTTCATCCACTAAAATTAATGTCAATTTTGAATATAAAGATGAATTTGGAGTCATAACAGTATCATAGTGCATTGGAATGAGGCACAAAGGAATGATACACATCCTAAATGACTCATGGATCATTTTACTAACGTATAAAAACAACTAGAATTCATTTCCTCGGTTTTGAGTATGCCACATGTTTTTTAACTAAAATGTCATTTTAAACTGGAAACACGTAGTTTGAGGCATACAAGTGGCATCATGTGTGGGTTTGACATGAGACTAATTCATAAATATCACAAATTAATTATTAGTCCCATTCCCAAATTTTCAAGACAAGCAAAATGTGTTTTCTTGGATTTGAGTGAGTGGCATTTGTTTATTAAAATGTCAATTTTAAACTGATAACAAGAACTTGGAGTCATACTTGTCACACATTGCATCAGATTGAGGGGAGGCTAAATCCTACACACCATGAATTATGTATGTATATTTTTTATAATGTAATAAAACAATATTAATTAATTTTCTAGGTTTTTGAGTTTTTCAATTTTTTTCTCTAAAAATAATGTCAATTTTGAATAAAAATATGCATTTGGAGTCGTACCGATCACACGGTGCATCAAAATGAGGTGAAACTAAATTCTACATGTCTCAAATGAATCATCGATCATTGTAAAAAATTATGAAAACAATATTAATGAAATTCTGAGGTTTTGAGTATGCCACGTGTGTTTTTTACTAAAATGTCATTTTAAACTAGAAAAACACACATTGTACTATAAAGGTGGCATCATGTGTGGGTTTGACTAGTGACCGATTAATACATGTCACAAATGAATTATAAATCATTGTCCCAAATTTTCAAGATAATCTGAGCATGTTTTCTCAGTTCTTAGTGAGGGAATCTTTTTGTATTAAAATGTCAAATTTAAATTGATAATGGACAATTAGAGTCATTCCAGTCACACTGGGCATCATATTGAGGTGTTTCTGATCCCTACACATCAAAAAAATGACATAAGAATAACTTTACTAAATTATCAAAACAATACGAATATGTTTTCTTAGTTTTGAGTATGGGAGTTTTTTTCACTAAAATTAGTGTCAATTTTGAATAAAAAGACACACTTTGAGTCATATTTGTCACACTATTTGTCAGATTGAGGAGCGGATGAATGATAAACATCCCAAATGACTCATAGATCATATTTATTGAAGCATAAAAACAATCAGAATGTATTTACTTGGTTTTGAGTATGCCACATATGTTTTTTTACTGAACATCATTTTAAATTGGAAACACTTAATTTGTGCCATACACGAGGCATCGTGTGTGGGTTTGACATCAGACTGATTCATAAATGTCACAAATGAATTATGAATCACTTTAAAAAAATATCAATACAATCCTAGCATGTTTGATCAATTTTCAGTGACTAACAATTTTTTTATTAAAAAGTGAATTTTAATTTGATACCGGATACATGAAGTTATACCAATCACACAGTGCATCATATTGAGATCTGAATGATCCCTACATATCAGAAATGAAGTGTGGGTAATCTAAATAAATTATCCAAAAAATATGAAGTTGTTTTCTTGTTTTTGAGTATGCCACATTTGTTTTTTAATCAAATGTCATTTTAAACTATAAATATTCACAATGGATCTTATCTTATGTGACATGTGTTGTGTGGAATTGTAAACAATTTTTCTCAAACATAATCATGGTATGATAATTATTCTACATAATTTCCAAAAAAAATTATTGTTTTAAATCTAGAACTTCTTATCCACCTCCTCTTCGGTCTCCACCTATATCTTCACATCTACCTCATCCTCTACACTGGTCTCTGACTCTGACACTGCCTCCTCCTTCGCATCCACCATTAACTCTGCCTCCAACTCTACATCCTCCTCCACCTCTGCCTCTTCATCCACCTCTACCTTTGTGATTATCCAACAATTTTATAGTTTTTAGGCCAGCACTTCTAAACAAATTGATTTCCTCCATTATTCTTATCCTTGAGAAAGAGATCAAAAATAATGTATAAGAATTAGAACACTAATTCTTCATAAACAACATATCTTTTGAAGGTCATAACTCATACTAGATCAAAAACATAGTAGGTAATCACCTAATTTTGTTGTAATCATACATTATGAAAGAAAGTATGCTTCCCACTCATCTCCAAAAAATTTATTTCTTTTCTTGAGTAACTCTTTTGTTGGAAATGTTGATAGTACTAAGAAAATATAGGAAAACCAATGATTTTGAAATATATTTAATGAAATTGTAACTAAATTTGGTAATTACTTATTGGGATATTCTACTCATTTCATTCTTTATGATTTATCTCATAAATTTGAAAACATAATATCAACAATCGATTGCATTATCTTGTTTCAGAAATTTCAAAAACATTGAAAAAAATAAGTAAATAGTTCTGAAATGTTTTGATTAGTAAATCATTATATATATACAATATTGTTTTCTATTTGTATTAATCCACTGGAACTATCTTTTCAAACACTGATTTCATGAAATGATATAGCCTTTATTGGGTGGCTTCCCTATCATAACAATATTCTCATTAAAACATAGAATGAACATATAATTCAATGTTTATCTACAAAATGTTGACTTTAGTGTATTAAATATTCACAACACATATCATGTGTGGCCGGTTGGATGGAAATCCAGGAATTGAATCCAAAGAATAAATATTCAGGTTTTCTATGTTGACTGCTATCAACATCCAATGATGCCTAAAAAACAAAAAAAAATAAGTAATGAAAAAATTAAAAGTATATTTTTTGTGATTAGATCATAGAGTGTTACCCTTGAAATGTAGAAATCAAAAAGAGCATGTTGTATGTTTTTTATTAAATTCTTTGAGTAACTCTCCTTTTTTCTTGTTAATTGCTTCTTGATCCAAAGTATATTTTGGTTTTGAAATGATATAGGGATTAATGAATCCAAAACATGCTTCACACGATCTTCTCATTATATAGTTGTAATATAAAAACTATAAAAAATATGAATAATTATTAAAATTAATAAACTTATTTATCTCACTATTTGGATAGAAGTACTTTGAATATGTACCTTATGTATGAACTCAAAACTAAGAGACCCAACCATTCATGCTTGAAAATCTCAATTAGAGTCTCGAGAACAATAACGTATGTGAAGGAAACACCATATATGTTTTCTTTATATTCAACATAGGATATAATTTTATCATTGAATGTGGTCTCTTCATGAATTATTAATTATAATAGATATTTATTTGGAATTGGTGGGGATAAGGTACTCTTGGAAGGTCATTTTGTTTTATTGGTTGACTCACTATATTTTCTTGATTCAACCTTTCGTTTTCCACCGCTTTATCTATTTGTAATATCATAACTCGCATCACACCTTTTATCATAAAATGTTTCATGTTTTTCTTCTGAAAAAATTTGTTAAGTATATACATCAAGTATCAATAAAATATTAGATAACCATGCTATGAATGCTCCAATAGTAGCTTCAGCCTTGGTAATATCTAGACAATCAATTGGAATAGGAAACCCAACAGTTGGCTCATAATCTATCTTAATCCCCACTCTCATGTGAGTTTTGGAAAGGGTTTGATTGTGTAGCTAGTCTCCCAGGATATTATACACTATACCCATCACAACACGATGGTATGTGGGTGTTGATAGATAAATATCACATACAACTATACCCTGTAGAATTTTAGTAATATAAAATTAAAGGAAGATATTTGAATCATATTTAGGAGAAAGAGTGATGAAAAAATTTATTACCATGGTAAAGGTATGCAGTTGGGGGGAATGACTAGCCTCAAATCTAGTGAGATCATTATATTCATGTGGGGATCTTTTCTCCACTCCTAGTTCACATTGATCCTTTCTTATAAATTGGTCTTCCAAACCAGATGAAAAAATAATATCTTCTAGTAAGTCTATTTGTGTCTAAATTCATATCATTATATTATATGTCTCTTCATGTGGTCTTATCTTATCAAAATATGTTCGAGGAGAGAATCCAAAACCTCATCCTTTAATGCGACCGTATAATTCTGGCCGCATCAAAGATACTGAAAGTCACTTTTATTTAAGTATGATTATTGATGATTCTTGTTTTTAAACCATATAAAAAAATTTGAACATATTTATTTTTATGTAATACTGTTATAAATCAAAAAGAATTAAGTTTATGTCATACTTACATATGATTCCCATACTTATTTTTTTCATCAATTAATATACCATCATTATTTACAAGAGCCTCCTTCCATAGCACATGAAGTGGGATGGAAGTGGCTTCATATTTTGTTTCATCAAACTTTATATAAAAAAAGTAACATATTTTGTTTCATATCACATTACTAAAATTTTATTTTTGATTTAAAATAAAAACCAATTTCTTCTCTAATGATGTGTACTCATACTTTCTTTTCAATAAGGGTATGCTAGTTGTGATGCACTTTCATTATTTTTATTACTCTTTTTCTATTTCATAAATTAACAATTTTGAATCATGTTGGTTAAAATAAATAATTAAAAATAATATATTATCGACTGAAATTCACCTAAAATGATTTCTCATTGTGGAGATTTCTAAAATCAATCCATTTTTCCTATTTTATAGTGTGTTCATAAATAAATGGTGGTTGGGGATTTATTTTTCCCTCAACATCCCTAAGATATAACATCATCAGAAGAGTCCTAAATCCTCTATAGGCTTTTCCAATGTCCATTAAGAAAAAAATTATTTTGAAAATAATCTAAAATAAATGATGTCTTCATTGAATAATGAAAACTAAATCAATGTTTCATTATATAATTTTACAATAAAATAAAGAAATTATATTGTACCATTACCATTATATCCTTATAAATCATTTCCTTCATTGCCTGATGGAAACGAATACATGTATCAATATTAATCAGAAAATTCATCCTCATTATGACCCCAATATAACAAATGAATGTTGACTTATTAGGGTCAATAGGTTGTATGTATTGGTTCTAACAAACATCAAATTGTATACCTTGACTTCTTGCCATGAAAATTTTATTCAAAACTATGATGATTCATTTTTCTTGTTTTTTTCATTTCAATCATCAACATATTATTGATCCCATAATAATCCTACAGTTTCATCATCAATAGCTTGTTCTCACTCGGGATTAGAAATATCATCATGTTTAGAATACATTGTCTACATTAGTAGTCAAACATTTAATTTGTCTTTAATAAGATTAATGAAATACACTCCTTGCATAAAATTTTACAATTAAATGCATCTTTCCTTAAAATTGTTACTATCTTGAATAGAGATATAATACCTCAATACTAAAGTAAAAATAACCTTCACTGCCTTTATTTAATTCATCCTCAGACACTAGATTTTCTTCCATCTCTTGATGATGGATTTGAGGCTACTCGTTCCCTCTTTCAACCTAGAATTCCTCCATCCACTATTCGGTAGGTATGTGATCAATGAACTTTGTAAAAACAATGATGGGAGGAAGGATAGTTTGATTTAGGGAGTCAAGTGCATCATCAAGAGATAGAAGATAATCAAGTGTCTAAGGATTAAAGTTTCCTAGGAACCTATACTAATAGAATCACTCAAAGAGTCTCTTCAATTGATGGGGAGTTGGAATACCATCACTTTAAGGGTCATAAATAAATTAATCTCTCCCCACCCACATTGGACATCAATTCAATCTACACAGGGATTCCGCACCATAAGTTTTGGATATTTTTTTAATCCTTTATAACATCCCTCCAATAACATGCATCCCTTTAAAGGGGGAATTTTTCAACTTATTCTTCGTATTGATCTCAAATTTTTTTACTCATATAAATGAAATGAATTTATTCAATGAAATCCAAAATTTTTTATTTTGATATATTACAACAAAATCTTAGAGTAACCATATATACTTACCGTCATATAAAATTATACTACATAGATTAAATTAGATCTATAATTACCTGTAGGAATGTCCTACTTTAAGAATAAGAATGATATTATCGATTTTAAAATATAATATTGGAGAGAGGTATCCCCACAACTCAATAGTATTCTATAATGAAACTTTAATCATACACAATTAATGGTATCAACAAATATGATAAAAGATATCATATTTCTTTTATCATATATAACAATTGAGGTGATATTTTATTTGTGCTTTGATCCTCTAATTTTTAAAAAACCATGGATAGATTCATATTTTATGATATTATAAATTGTATGATAAAAAATAGTTCAAATACTTAGATTTTCTATATGCCATACCATATGATATATAACATCCACATGTTATGGACGAACAAAGAAATCAATCGTATCATAATATATGAAATAGACATAATACTGTATGAAATTTATTTATTCAAAAAACTAATAGATTAATACATTTTATCCTTAAAGAAAAATTCTCTGATACCAATTATGAGTTTAATGGTATTATCCAATGATGATTAGAGGGATAAATAACCTAAACAATGGTCGACTTGTCTCCATGATATTTGTGAATGGAAATAAATTAAAAAACACATGTGGGGTACTTGTAACATAGTATTAGTGAAATCCATCTTTAAACATCAATGTAATATGTTTGATTTATAACACTGACGAAGAAAATATAGTATTCTAGCCTTTGAGAAGATTATTCACTTACTTTGGATAAATACACTCTTTTATATGTTATTTTGTATTTATAATTCCATTTAACCAATGATTTCTCAACTCTATGTGATCTAGTAATTTATAAAAAAAATTTAACGACAATTTTATCACTAAATAAATTCCCTATAACTCTTGGTAAACCATGGTTAAAGTTTGATAATAATCTTGAATTAATTAAAAATACAAAACTCTCACAACATGAATCACTGAAATAATTTTTTTAAGGTGACTAATTAATTCAATATTTTTTTAGAATACAATAAAAATTTATTCATCAAAATAATAAATCTAAATAACCCATTTCTTGTTTTAATAATTTACATGATTAACCAAAATCCACAAAACTTAATTTAATGATTTTTACACTTACCTCAGTCCCTATATGTTCATCAACCATAAATTAGAGAAAAAACATGATATAACCTAATCCTTAAAAAAAACATAATTAAGTCGTTAGAATCTATAATCTAGTTTATATGATGAATTAAATTTGATAAACTCTATATATTATGGAACCCTATATTATTAAAATGAAGAAAAAAGAAAGGGGTGAGGGGTCTCCTTATTAATGTTGAGAGGTGAGTAAACCATCTATGTGTGTCTCTGGGGAAAAATAGTCTATATACTAAAATACATATAAAAGGGGAATAAGAATAATAAATAAGGGAGAGGAGAAAAATTAAATGGAACCATAATCATTTTATTTTAGTAGCAATGAGAAAAGATGTAGGGTTTATCGTGTTTAAGAACCTTCCAAATATGAAAATTATGGAACCCAAAACATCATAAAATGATAGAGGAAGAGTAGAAAATAACCATAAATGGATTCTAACCTTGATTAATCAAGGGAATGTAGAGGTGTCACACTGACCGCAGAGGAGTTCTGTAAGATATTGAGAATTGTGAGTCACTGATTCATGGTTTGTTTTTTTAAATAGACTATGGACACTATTAACAACGATTTCAAAAAAGAACAGATAAAGGTCCCTTTTTTCAGCACTAAATTTATATGTTCTGATAAAAAGAATATTTACCATTTCTTTTATAGTGCTGATATTTCTCAAGCTTTATATGTGCAAAAAACACTAATAAAAGACATATTTAATAGTGCTAACATATTAAAACTAATAAATATATCATTTAGCAATGATATTATGGCATTTATAAAGTTTTAGGATTATAATTATTTAAATAACATTATTAATTTTATAATTATTTAAATAAATTTATTATAATTATATAATTATTTAAATATATCTATCTATCTAATATAAATACATAAATAATTATTTTAAAAAATAATTATTTATTTATATGAATTATAAATATAGTAAATATATATTGGTAGATATTTTTATTTATAAATATTTATTTACAAATATATTTTCAACATTATTAATTTATATATAATCTTAAATACATATATTTTAAAAATGAGTGAAATGGAATAATTCAAAATGAGTACACATTAAAAATATTGAAAATGGATAAGCTTTATAAATTAAATATAAGTAATTATATATATATATAACTGGATGAATACATATTGAAAATACTATAACAAATCAAATATAAATATATAAAAAATAATAGAAAATGATCAAATTCAAAAATAAAATTAAAAATAAAAACATTAAAAATTAATACCCTAAACGTAGTATTAAAAACAACTAACTAAAATTGAACGGTTAAAAACATAATATATATTGAATGTATCATGTTATAATGAAATACTAAAATATACAAAAATTTAAATAATATACATTAATATTAGGTGTGTGTGTTTTTGAATATTGTATAAATATATTTGTGTTTGTGTTTGTCTAAAAAAATACTTTAAAACACACACAAACACACATATTGATATATATGTATGTGAAATAAATGCAACACATGAAATTTGATATAGGTTAAATTAAAAATTCAAACTACATTAAAAATAAATAAGACATTAATATGTTTTTAATTAACATTTTATATATACTATATTTATTCGACTTAAATATCTATATTTAATATATTCTATTTATAAATATTTATAATATATTAAATTTATTTATTTTTATCAATAATTATTTAATGAATAAAATGTTTCTTATTTTTTAAATTTACCCATTTTATTTTTATTTGTTTAATTTTTCATTTAATTATAGACCTATATCAGTGCTTAAAAAGTTCTGATAATGGGAAACATTAAACATCACAAAAAAAACACACTAATAAAGGGCTCCTTTTATCAGCGCTAAAAAAAATGTGCTAAAACGGTTACCTTTTATCAGTGCTAAAAAAGGCAATGATAAATGATCCTTTTTAGCACTTTTTTTAGTGCTGATAAAGGGTTTCCTTTATCAATTATTATTTTAGAATTGATAATGATGAACTTCATCAGAGAATTTTTCGAGTGATGATGAATCCCAGTGTTGTTATATGCATATTTATTAGTATTTTAGTGTTGGACAACTATCCCTTAGGAACCATAGCTGACATTATTATTTTCCTTTATTTATTTATATCTTTACTCATCATACATGCACACTAGCATACTTTATATACACATATTGGATTATGCTTTAGAAAATTTTGGGGTTGGCCTTCTGATTATATCTCGCACCCTTCTCGGGCCACTATTACACTGGGGTACTTGTGCATATCTTCATGTTCACAGGTCAGTGGTTGATTGCTTATACTATGCATTGTTCATGGGAGCTTAGAAGCACATCACTAAGCTAGTACTCAGGATTATCATTGAGTTTGACTTAGGGGAGTTTGTTTCATTTTATTATTTATCTATTGTATTATACTTCCTTCTATAATTTTTTAATGTATATATAGCTTATCTAGACATGCATGCATGATGGTATTTGGTGTCGGCCATTTATTATATATATATATATATATATATCTTCCACTACTCTTCATTTTTCTATATGTTTATTTTTCTGGTTGATTTATATCTAATTATACAACTGTGATAATCTGATCACAAGGGTATAATCTCTTCATAGTAGCACCATTAGACACTCACTGCTCGTCGGTAACCTCTAGCATGCGGGGAATCATGCTTGAGTCCATGTTGTGACTAGTCCGACTACTAGTTTAGTAGTTAGTTAGGTCGGGACATTACAAGAAAGATATAGGTTATTACATCAATATTATAAAATCTTAGTATATAGGATATAATGATGTTATTATTTTAGAATGTTTGAATATTATTTTAAAAAGGTGCAGGAAGAAATGAAATGAATATGCTAAGTGAATAACAATACCTCTTCTTCGGACCACCTCTTTTGGGTTATAACTAAAGCCTCTCTAGATTAGAATTCTGATAAAAAAGGACTCTAGAAAATAGTAATGGAAATAAGAAAGGTATTTGGGAAGGTATTGGTAGAACCAAATGGATTTTTATTTTTTTATAGGAGAGGAAGGAGGGTTCCCTTTTGTATGAGAGGAGGAGTTACATTTTTGGAAATACCCAAAACTATTCAATAATAGGAATTTAATATTAAAAAAAAAGTGCCTAAAACATTGATAAATAATGGAGTGGGGTTGTGATATGGATAATAAAAACCTCAAAAATAAAAATATAAACATTTTTTGAATATGTTATTCTATTTACCTATATAGTTTAACCCCCCCCCCCCCCCAATAAACCGATTATAAAATTAACCATGGTAAAAATATTTTACTATTTTTACTTTTAATTATAACAAAAATTTATGTTTACCTTGTTATATAATATTAATTATGGTTATTAAAAATATTTAATATATTTTATTAAATTATATTCATTTAATTTTCAGAATTTAATTAAAAATTTACCTCTTAAATGTGTTCAAAAACATTTTTTCAAGAAATATATTCTTCATACAGAATATGACTTTAACTTAAATATATGAAAATTGATAATAATTAAATTTGTTTAAATTAATACATATAGCTATATTATATATAAATTTCATTTAAATAATTACTCATTAGGGGTTATTTATATTAGTTAAAATGGAGAAACATTATGCACTTTAAAATTGCTTTTTAGAAAAATGTGTTTTTAGGCCTAAAAATAAACTTAGACTAAAATCCACTATAATGATGATTTAAGAGTAATTTATTTATATGAAATATAAATAAACAACAATTATGTTAATTTTTAATCAAATTAAATTAATGAAGGTAGTTTTTAATCCTTTAATTTTTGAAAAATAAATGACAGTTTTACCAAAAAATAGTATGTTTCATTTTTCTGTGAAAAATCAATATTTTATGAGAAATGTCATAATTGATCCTAAATATAATATTTATATGATGATTTAAAAAATTAATTTCTTTTTATCAAATAAACATTCTAATTTTTTTTGAAATTATTAATAATATTTTCTCAAAGAAAAACAATAAAAAGCATTTTTAAAGAAAACATATTTTTGATGAATAAAAGGACTTTAATAAAAATAATGAGTTATTTTTTACTAATATTTTAAAAATAGATTTATATTTAATATAACCTTTTCATATATTTAGTTATTTATTTAATCCTATTAATACCATCTAACTTAATATTTAGTCTATAAATGTCATATCTAAATAATCAGGGTTCATTTAAGTTTACTGTTTCATGTCAAATTTGCTATTGAACATAGTTTTTCCTTTTTAATAACATATGGTGTTAAATTATTCAAACATTAATTAATTTCACCCTTGAAATTTTTTATTACAGACTAAGGTGAAAATATTTGAGATTACATGTACTTCATCACCTCTTCATGTTCCCATGTCACCTCTTTTAAATTGTGGTTTCACCACAACACTTTGACCAAATGAGTTGTATTATTTTGTAGAACGTTGCCTATATGATATAAGATCTTCACTAGATACACCTCATATAAAATTTATTTCTAAAAAGATACCACCTCTAGATTCAGTAAATGTGATGGGTCTTGTATGTACTTCCTCTAGAGGGATTAATGAATCACATCATGTACTTGAGATGGGTTAGGTTGGAGTGTGAGTCGATAGGCCATCACTATGTTGTGATAAAGGATATAAAAGGGGATGATGTATCTTGTAATAATATTTCCCTTCCTCTCAAACCTTGTGACTTTCTTCCATGGTGACAAATGCATGAACATATTATCTTTGACCTCAAAGTCCAGGACTCATCGATGATTTTCTACATAGAATTTCTATAAAAAAATTCAAAAATTTCATATAAATTTGAATGGTTCAAATCATCACTATCATATCTTGGAAATAATCAGGTCCCATCAGTTTCCACTCTGCAATATTATCCCAGTATGTCACTATTTAATACTTATTCTCATACAAAGCCTCAGAATGTTTCATTCGGATTCTAGAATGGAATCTATTGTTATATGAGAATTGTATTAGGGGAAGATAATTATTCCCACATCCTTGTAAATTCATTAACCGTGTTCTCAACATATCCTCTAGAGTTTTTATTGTTCTCTTAGACTGACCATCATTATGAGGGGTATAAGAAGTACCAAAGCTCTGCTCTATATCCAATTATTACTAATGCATTCTCTAGAACCTCAATGTAAACCTAGAATCTCAATTACATACAATGGAGAGTGTAACTCTATTGAATAGTTACAATTCGCATATGTATATCTTATAGAGTTATCCAAGAGATAAATATTACTTGATAGAAATTGTATGTTTCAAAATTTTATGGCAATTTCCTACCACCCAAATGGATTTATTTCCTTTAGGTGTCCTAGGGAGTCCTATGAAAAAATCCATTCTTATTTTTTCTCATTTTCATACTGGTATAGGAAATGGTTTCATCGTACCCTTAGACATTAGTCAATCAACCATGAAAAATTGGAATACTAATCATTGAGATAAAAATTCCCCAATATCCATCTTCATGTTATCTAACAATAAGTTTTTATTTAAATTTATACACATCTTAGTGCTTCTTTGATGAATATAGAAGGTTGAGATATCCGCATCAACGAGAAGATCCCACTTCATCTCTGGTTTTCATGGGACACAAATTCAGGTTCTATACCTTATTACTCCATATTTAGAAAATTTGAACTCTGAAATATTTGTTACATTTTCTGTAGCACCTCACCATATTTCGGGGGCTCATTGATACTCTCCATAATGGATATTTGAGTAATTATTTTTGAAATTTTGCATTAATATCTATTTATTATTCCTATATCCATCCTTTACAAGCATGATAATTTTGGATCTTTCTAAATTATTTTCATTGATAAAATTACCAGATCTTTTATACATATAACATCTTCCACTTATTTTCTTTCTTAGGATGGTAGTGGATTGAGTAGTTAGTGTCCTTGATTAACTCTAACCACCATCATTGGAATATGATAATATTCTTATACATGAATAAATTTTTTATTACCTTGTGATTTTTATTCACTTCATATAGGGGCCAATTATTTTTATACATAGATATCACATATTTATATATTAAGATTCATTAAATACCATAATAAAACACTCTAAAATTGTATAGGTGTGGTGCCTTTGGAAAATTGGACACATAAACAAATTGTTCATAAATAATATAAATCTTCTCTCACTAATTTCATCATATCTAGTACCGTTTTTATACTTATCATACATCAAACCTTTCTTTATAACCCAAGGAAGGAAACAAGATAAAGGGTGAGTTTATATGGTCATTAATTTATAATAATAGATATATCAACAATCACATAATGATACAATAAGCATAAGGGAACTAGAATAACATTTGAAAACTATACCCTATATAATGTAGATCTTAAACTTGATTCATGGAATTCCATTAGACATGAATCATAAATAAATTAAAGAACAAGATCAATGATATTATAACATTAGCATAATACATAGATTTTGGAATACACACAATAATAGAAAACCTTATGTCACGTATACACAATAAGACACAAATAACATGGTTGGCATGGGATAATTGCATGTGTACCTAATTTGATCATGGTATAAACTCCTTTAAACCCTATTAAAACTATTTTTTAAAATGTAAAACAAGGGTAAAAATTACATTAAAAGTTGTAGGAGAATATTGAAAACCATTTTGGTAACAATTTTGGAAAACATGACCATAGAAGAGAAATATTCCCCAGTGCATACTTGAACAAAAATAATTCTGAATAACGATGCGATTGTGAAATAAACCCTTAACTCAAGTCTCACCTTTCCTAGTTCACATTAAAACCCCCTATATAATAAATACGGATTCATTATAAAGATATTATAGAACAATAATCATATTTATCATAACATTTATTATTTATTTATGACATATTATCACTCACTTATTAATAATTTGATATTAAAATCACTAGGTTTGGTGTGGTTTCCAAGAGATTAAGATGAGACCGTAAGGGGAACAGTGAGCCAAGGGATTTCTCCTCATCGTCGTTGCCTTCTACTCTAGTTATCGTGGTGACCATCACTATAATCGGAGAGATCTGGTGATTTCCTCTCTTGCGGTGGCTACTGGACTGTGTCGCCTCTCCCATTTTCAATGTAGCTTACTTCTCCTCACCTGATTCCTTCCTTGTTGGATAGGGTTTTCCTTGGTGGCGTGGTAATGGTCCATGACCAAGGTTCCAAATCCAACAGCTTGAGGTCTCCACCTTGCCTCTGGTGTGTGTGGATGGTGGTTTGTTGCGATATTCATGTCCGATCAGGATGGCGGTGATAGGATCTGGGCAGCGAGACTCCTTCTCCAGTTCCGGTGATAGTATTCGATTTTCTTGTAACTTATGATATGTGAAGAATTGGTTTATCCTATGTGATGTTTTACACTTATATTTCAATTTTTGGTGTTTTTCTGGGTCTTCATCTTTGGCGAGCCTTTATTCTTCGCTTAAATCGATATTTAGTGCAGCATGTTGTTTTTTCGGTTTTGGTTTTCTCTTAGTTGGATGGAATGAAGAGGCTCCTTGATGGTTTTGATTCTGTGTTGTTGAATTTGGTGGAATACTGGTGATGTTTTATTTCATTTTTTGTGATCTTTGAAGTGTTTTTTGGGATGGTGGTTGTTCTATATTTGGATGGGTTTTTTTCTAAGGTGGGGTGTTTGTGATACCAGACTCGACTTCATGCAACAGACTCCAAATGTGGTTTCAGAGCTGGCGGTTCTTCTTTGAATTTTTATTTTGATTTGGTTGTCTAAGAGGGTATAGAATCAGTCATCGTATCAGGCATGTGATGTGACACAAGATACTATCTTGTCGAACAACCTTGCAATGTTGAAGAGCTACATCGTGTTCAAATGCTCGGAGGAGGCGTATTATGATGTCTTTATGGTTCTACTCTTTCTATCCATAGAGTGTAATTTTCCTTTTTCAATGATGTCTTACTCAAGTTTCCACACCAAATATCCCTTAAAATGGGGATTTATATTTTATAATAAAAAATAATAAGGCCTTCAAGCCGTTGGATGGATGTTAAAATCAATATTTTGGGTGATAACTACTTTATCTTCAAATCATTTTTTGTTCTTGCTATCCTAGTCCTTATAATTTGAACATGGTACCGACATTTAATGAATTTTAATGATTATATAAAAATTAAATATATTAATTATACAAATATTTATAATCATTAATAAAATTTAGAGATAAAAAAATGAATTACAACGTTCATGGTGACAGTAGGCCAAACGAACTCATGAATGTTGTTTCAATTTTTTGACTAATGGAATGAAAGAATGTTTAATAGTAATTAACCTTTATTGAATTTTTATTATATGATTTAATTAATATATATTCATTAAATTCATCCTTATTACCATCCATGTGAAATATTAATCGAAAAAAAATCACATTACATCCTAGAGATGGTGGTCTATACATACGCATGAGCGACATTATCATTTTCAAAATGATTGGATAGTAAGAAGATAGAAATTGTGTTATCATTTCAGATGTATTATTATCTAATAAATATCATATATAAACAATAAATCCATCATAATACCCATCCTTATATTTTTGTGATGAAAAATTAATTATATCGCTACATGGATATGGTAAGTCATACATACGCTTGAGCGATACTTTCACTTCCTGTTTGATGGGAAAGAGGGAATATAAATAATTTTCAAAATAATAATAATATTTAATAATATTTAGGATACATAAGTTTTTATTTCATGATAAATATCATATATTTATAAGAGGTAAAAATAGTAGAAAAATAAAGTGATCGGTTGGTGTGATTACCTCTTTTTCAAAATGACTCCTTTAGATCTCCTCTAAAGGGTTCTAGAGGTGACATTGTGTGAATAAAAAACCTATATAAAGAGTATAAGGTATTTTAGAAGATAATTTGGAATATTATGGTCGCGATAAAAGGCTCAATATGGTGTAATGAAGCGAGGGAGAAGAATCCATTTTATAATTGAGGTGACATGAACTTTTGGAATTTCTCAAAAGATAAAATAATATTAATACTATTCTAGAGAAAAATGATTCCAAATGCCCTATAAATACATAGGTAATTATATTTTAGACCATATATTATGCCATTTATCCTTATTCAAAAAAATTGGATTTTTAAACAATTTAATAGAATATTATTTTGATAAATTATCATTATTGTCAATTTTCACACTATTCATTAATATGTCATTAATAACCTCACAAAAACAATATAAATTAAAAAAATGGTATAAATTGATAACATATAATGGTTATATATAAATTTTATGGATCACATAAATTATCTCAAATTATAATACGTTTAATATTTTTGATACCACTTATTTGATTTTTCCATTAATTGAATAATTCACGCATCAACATTATATAAGAATTTAATGTAATTTTTTCTTCACTAAAAATTAAAAATAAAATACCAAGATTAATATAGATATTTTTATTTTTTAAAATTATATTTATATCTAAACATATCCTCTAGATAACTATATATTAAAAATATTTTTTTTATTAAAAATAAGAATGTGACAGATTTTACTTTTCATGAAGTAAATTACTATAATGGTCATATTTTCATCCAAATAGATATACAATTCCATATAACCGAATATAGGAAGATTATTGAAGAAATATAATCATATAATAAAGTAAAGGGAAGTATTAGGGTCATTTTAAAGTACATAGCATTTTATTTTTCACCTAAATTACATGTTTTACCCTTACCATGATAATAAAATTACTATAGTTTTTTTCATAATGATAAAAAATGAAAGGGAAATATGTTCCAAATTTACACCCACATATTATAAATTTAGATTAAATATTTCAAGATTCATCCAATATAATTTTTATAATTTAAAATAAAAATAATCCTACAAAACAAAACAAAAAACAGTTTTCTTGAAAAATGAGTTTTCATGCCCAAAAATGTACTCATACCAAAAGATGGGGAAGGGGTGATTAAAATGTAATTAATTATACTATATATAACTAAATATTATTTATGCTAATTTGAGATCAAATAAAAAACATAATGGGTCTTTTTAATATAATTAAAATGGTAGTATTATAAAAATCGGTATTTTCACTATTTAGTGAAAAATTAAATTTTCCTAAAATTATCAAACTATCATCGTAAGACAATTTTGACTTAATTAATTCAAAAAAATTTATTTTTTCAATTTCTCCCCAAAATTTATAAAAATTAATCATAATATTTTCTCATTAAAATAAAGAAAACTTATTTTTGAGGAAAATGTCATTATAAAGCATAAAATAACATTATTAAAAATTGAGTACTTATTTCCCAAGAATTCATCAATGCATTTATATTGATTTGGAACTTTAAATATATTTCGTAATTTGATTAATAGTATTAATACCCACCAATTTAACAATGATATTATATGACCATATTTAGATAGTAATATTTTAATAGCGTATCACGGTTTGTTTAAACTCATTGTTTCGTGTAACCGGAGATATAAAAGAAATTATGTTATTTAAAGAGAAATATTTCAAAAAAATATTGGGTGGTTACATTCTCCCCCCCCCATAAAATGAATTTATCCATCTATTTTTTAGTTCTGATACTAATAAATGAGGATACTCCCACCTCATCACATCCTTAGGTTCCCACATAGCATTGTGAAATTGGTGGGTTTTCCACAAAACATTAACTAAGAGAGTGATTTGGTTTCATGGGAATTTTTATCTATGATCCAAAATATAAACTAGATGTTCATTATAGGTAATATATTTCCCCATTGGTAAGACCTGTGAATTTATTACACGTGCGGGATCAGGTATATAGTTCCTTAGAATAGATACATGGAATGGATCCTGAAATTGAGAGAGATTTTTTGGAAGTACCAATTGACAAGATATTGTCTTGTTATGATTAATAATTTCAAAAGGACCGATATAACTAGGGCTATTCTTTCCCTATTTTTTAAACTACATCAACATCTTCGAGGGAGATATTTATAGGAATACATTATCACCCACTTCAAACTCTAGAACTTTATGATGATAATCGTCATAACAATATTGTTGATTCTAAGTTGATCTTATGTGTTGTTGAATGGATATAACCTTATTTTTCATTTCCTCATCCATATTTGTTCTTAATAGATTTCTTCCTCCAACATCATTCTAGCATATTGGAGTTCTACACTTCCTTCCATAGAGGGATTCATAAGGATCCATGTTAATGATGAAGTGAAAGTTATTTTTGTAATAAAATTATACCAATGGAAGGTGTTGAAACCAAACACCTTTTAAATCCATAGATAAATCTTCGAACATTTCATCTAGATTTTTAATTTTCCTCTTAGATAGACTATCTTTCCGAGTATGATAAGTCAATCTGAAACATAAATCTATATTCAGAGCCTACGGAAGACTTAATATCCTGATCATAAATAATGTAAAGTAGTACTCCATATAATATTACCACATTCTTAAAATATATTATAGAATTTTTATCAAGATATAAATCTTCTCTGATAGAAATGAAGTTTTCCAACTTCATATGATGATTTACTATAACCAATTTATCATTATTATATTAAATATTTTGGGATATCCAAAGAAGAAAAATACATGGTTATGTTTTTCCATTTCCATTATAGTATTAGTAATGGTGGTAACATCCCCTTATACTTTTGTCTCTCATCCTTAACTTGTTAACTTTCTGTGAACTGAGAAGCATTCTATGAAATATTTCTCTTCTTTATATCCCACTATAAATACTCTTTCATATATCTATATATCTCAATTCTTACAAGATAAATAGATAATAAAGAACTATGAGCATAATCCATCAAATCCTTCTTCAAACCTAGTACCAATTTGTCTCTTACACGGGTCCCAAACCTTATTATTACATTAAAATCAATTTTGAACTTAGGAAGATTTCTCATCTTCTTTTTTAGCTCTTCATATTCCATCTATGGATATTTAAACTTTACATGGATAGATGGTTGAACACTCATTTGAACTAGATAATATTTCACCCCTTCTATTAATATATATAGCTCCATCCTTTGAAAATCCAAAAATATTGGATATTTTGTGATCCTCACAATAAATAATCTATCTCGATCCTATCTTCTTAGAGCATCTTCAACCTTGTTCATTTTCCCAGGGTGGTAATGTATTGTGAATTCATAATATATAATCATCTCCAACCATATTCATTGGTGCATGTTTAGCTATTTTTGGGTAAAAATATACTTTAAACTATTTCAATCAATATATATGTCACACTTTTCTCCATAGAGATAATGCATCCATGTCATTTATGTAAAAAATACTACAACTAACTCCAAATCATGAGTTGGGAATTTTTTCTCATCGACCTTAAATTGTAATAAGGAATATTAAATTACCAAATCATTCTTCATGAGGACAAATCATTATCCCTTATTTGAATCATTTATATAGAATACAAACCCTTCTCTATTATATGGTAGAGTAAGCACAGTTGTACTGACAATCTTTTTCTTCAGTTCTTTAAGAGATTCATTACATTCATCCTTCCAAAGGAACTTATATCCCTTCAATTTTTACTTGGTGTGTGGATTTGATATCTATGAACCATTCTCCAAAAACACTTATAATATCCATCTATAATAAATAACTAAATATCTCAATCATAGTGGTTGGTCTGGGCCAATGTTCAATAACTTCTATCTTTCAAGGGTCTTCTGATATACCCTCACATTAGGTCATATTACCCAATAATGAAACATTCAATATACAAAATTCACACTTGGTAATTTTTTCATAAAAAATTTACTTCCTTAGGGTCTTCAGTATTGTCCTCATGTGATCTAAATTCCCTTCCGCACTATTCGAAAATACAATAATATCATCTATACTGACTACCACAAATAGATAATGGTAATCTCTAAAGAATATATTTATTATATCCAGGAAGATAGATAGAGAAATAGTAATACCAAATGGAATCACTATTAATTCATAGTTTCCATTCCTAATATAAAAAATCAATATTGGGTATATCATCCTTCTTAATAATCAATTGATGTGTTGGAACCTCCTTATTTTAATTACCACATATCACGATTATTATGTTTCTAACATGATACATGTTTTATTATTATAAATATGTTTTTATGTAATTATAAAATTTAACTTGGTTATGTATTGATCTACCATTAGTTTAAAAAGATATACAAATAGATATGATGATCTACTTCTAGTTCAACTGGATCTATTGGTGGGCTACATTGATAATCTTACTCTACGACTAATCGATCTACCATTGAGGAAATCTACCGAAGGTTCAATTGGTCAACCACTGATAGATCTACTATTATTTCAGAATATATACCATTACTTCAAATAGTTATACCACTAACTATGCAGATCCACCATTAGTTAAAGCATATCTACTGGTGACTACATATACTGATGGTTGAACCTACTTTAATAATGATCTACCACCAGGGATCATATATTTCCAAGATAAATATACCCTTGAAATATATACCACTTGATCCATATTATTTTAGTTTAAGAGATTTACTATCAGAAATTTCTACACCCAATCTATTATATTAATGAGTTGATATACCCTCAGCAAGGATCTACCACTACAATGCTACAATTTCTATCGATATATTGTTATTCAAATTTAATCCTTTTGGGTATAGTTTGTGATTTAATGTCTAAAAGTCCCATGTGAATTTTTGAATCATTATTCCTAAACCACTCCTATGATTCATTAAAGAAACAGTAAAACCTTCCTAATTTAGCACCAATTATTAGGATCCATGATTTGATTTGTTATTATTATTCAATAGATAATTTGACCTGGAGAGATATATATTATTGATAAATATATCATCAATGTGTGTAGTGAAGTGTGGAAAAGAAGGTGGAAAGATTGGAACCTGTGAGAACCAAGAGGATCCAATTGAACTCAATTGAGGTGACATATACATAGAGAACACAGACTAGAATTACAATAATTTTTCCAAAATCTACAACACTCTATTTTCTTGCACATTAGGATAAACTTGTTTGAACTCCTTCTAAATAAAAACTCATGGACTCAAAAAATTGATGCATCATGGGTCGAGCTACATCACACTTTCTATCAATATATCTCTATATATTTCCATTTTATGATTTACTTTTCAGAAGAATGCTATTAGAGTCTGTTTATAAGTACACTCAATCTCTCATGCATACACTATAGTGTGATTAATACATTCATTCAAACTCTCTTATTATATTCCTTGAATTAACTATGGAAGAGGTTTTGTGTGGCCAAATATTGTTTTTCTTCTTTCATATAACTATTTAATATTCTTTTAACATGGAAAAACCTATGTGATATTTATTGTAAAACATGGTACAAGTTATAAATCAAGTTTATTGTTCAATAAACTATTTGAAATTGGATTATTTCTAAGTGGAGTGGGTTACATATTAACTTGATATAGAACCCGTTTTTTAATTCCATTATATGTTTTATTTGTTTATTTTAAATTCAAAATTAAAACATTATCTATTCGTAGAATTAGTAAAAAAATTGTACTTTTGTTGTTTGTCTTTTTTATATATTTAAATTTAGATCAAGTCATTTGGTTTGAAAATTTTAAGATATTTCAAATATTATTTTAATTGATCATTATCCCCTCTTTGAGAAATTATCAAAAGATAAAACTTATATATTTCTACTATTTTTATTATTTGGGTGATTTTTTTTAATTAGAGGGGGGGTTTGGTTTTAAATTATTTTTAAATTGAAATTTTTATTAGTAAATCAAATTAATAACCTCTTGAGTTACTCTCTTTGATGAACATTTGGTATTACATGTTTTTTAAAAATATTATTAATAATTATTTAGTTTTATATTAAATATCCTAAATTAATGTAAAATAAAAATTTTAGTATTTAGAGATAATTTTATAAAAGAGGGAGATTATACTAACAATCCTCTTATTTTATATGGAACTTATTATTCTCAATGGAAGATTAAAATGGAAATTCATCTTGAAAGGAAGGGTTTTTAACTTTAGATGATAATTGAGGATAAAGTGGAATTACCTAAAACTACTAAATATAAATGGAGTAATTATACTATAGAAACATATAACAATTAATATAAATAAATTAATTATCTATATTGTGATTTAATATATGTAGAGTTTAATAGAATATATTTATGTTCTACTTTATTTGAAATTTGAGATACATTGGTTGTTTCTCATGAAGGAACCTCAAATGTCAGATAAATGTGTTTGAATACCTATACTGTTAAAAAAGATACATTTAAGGTAAAAGTTGATGAACTAATTTCCAATTTTTATCTTTGGTTTAATGATATTATCAAATAAAATGTATTAAATGGGGAAACTAGTTTCTGAAAAATACCAAGTGATGTTCCTATTGAAGTTTTTACCAGAGAATCGTAGAGGAACTCTACTTTCAATTCAAGTGTCATGTGACATAAGTAAGTGTCTTGTTAAAGAGAATATTTCAAAGATCATGATGTATGAAGAGGAACTCAAAGTGAATACAGAAGAAGAGGATAAACAAAAGTAAAAATCTTTACCTTTCAAAACTTCTACTTTAAAAAAAGATCAATGTTGATAGCTCATGTTATAGAGAGTCACCTACTGATAGTGATTTGGAAATGAAAGATCTGGCTAGGAATTAAAAAAAATTCTACAAAAGGAAGAAGTTTTTTAGGAAACCCATTTATAAAGTAATTTAGGAAGATAAATATAACAACAGATATGATTGGAAGAAGAATGATACTACAAATGAGAAAGACTAATATAAATGGAAAAGAAAATTCAATGATAAAGCTAACTAAACTAAGTTAAATTTTAAGAATAAATATGAGGACAATAATAATAGATATAATAAATCTATGAAAGTAACTTGTAGTTATTTAGAAGATATTTCAACTAAATTAGAATCAATAAAAGAAGATACTCAGGATAGAGACAACATGTGTTTCATGACAAACACATTTGGTTTATCTACCATTTTTGTTGTACCTCCTATTCATAATTATAATTATTATAAAGATGAAAATAGTGAATAAAACATGTATAATGAAGAAATTTTGGGATACTATAAAATATTAGAGGAATATTTCAATTAACATAATGATAAATATTAATCATTTAAGAAGAGGCGTGTATTATCTACTCAATTTTAAATGATTTAGTATATAAAAGGCTAAACATTATCTATTAATAAGAGAAAACAAGGATTTCAAATTATACAATAAGAAATTGAAAACGGATTAAGAGATACTAACAAATGGAAGGAATAACATGACCCATATTCTTGGAATGAATGTTTCTCTTAAATACAGTACAAGAATATGATATAATCTAGGACAAAAAAGGTTTATTAAACAAATTTATTCCCAGTTTCACTTCTATTAATTTAGTTACTAGTTTTTATCCTACTATACCTAATATCTTCTTAAAATAAAAATATTAAACAATTATGGATTCCAAAATTACATTTTACTAGAATTTTTAGACAAATATAATACGGTATGAAATTCATTATTTGTTTAAAAAAATTATAGGAAAAGTGCTTGAAAATATCTAGTAATCACTTGTTCTATTTTGATAGTTGCAAATATATTCACATGATTAGGGAACATTCATGTTTCACGAACATAATCATGGTATATGGTGGGAATATCACTTTTAGTGGAAATTCCAAGGGAAAAATTATTGGTCTTGGTCAAATCAGTAGATATAATAGATTTTTAATTTATAAATTTTTATTTTTAGATGAATTAATGTATAATATTCTTATCATATCACATATTGGTGATGATTATTTTCATGTAAAATTTGAAAATAGTTCAAAAAAATTGATTCTAAAAAGTTTTTAGTTTTTTACTGCTTTAATAAATTACAATCTATATACTGTTATTTTAGATTCCTTTTTTTTCAAAAAAATCATGTTTAATGTCCTTTCATAAAGAGTCATATACTTGGCATAGGAGACAATTCCATTACAACATATACTCTCATATAAATTTAACTAGTAAATTTTTATTCTAGAGTTTATCTAAAATATTATTCCTAGATAATAAAGTTTGTAACCCATTTCACAAAATTGAAACAACACAGAATATATTTTAAATCAATGATATATGTTTCCACTTCTAAACCCCAAGAATTGATTAACATGGATTTTTTTTGAACTTTTAGTATTTATAGCTTAAATGGGAATCACTATGTTTATATTCTTTTAGATTAATTTTTTATATATATACTTGGGTATTTTTTTCATGCTCATAAAGAATTCAAGCTTTTTCTTATTTTACTAAGTATGCTAAATCTATGGAAAAACATAGTGTACTTTAAATTAATATATTTAGAAGTGATCATGGATTTGAATTTGAAAATAAGTATTTTTAATTATTATTCTCCCAAAATGGATATAATCATAACTTTTATACTCCTATAACCCCATAATAGAATGGTTTACTGGAAAGGAAAAATATAACCCTTCAATAAATTTTCTGATCCATGCTCTAGGAGTATGATCTGCAAATTTATTTCTTGGTTGAGTCTTTGAATAAAGATTGTTATATAATAAATAATGTTTTAATTAGACCTCTTTTAATGAAAACACTATATGAGATATGGAATGGAATAAATATAAAGGATAATTACAATAGATTTTTTGGTTGTAAAGACTTTTTTCTAAATAAATATGTTAATATTGAAATTTTTTATCCAAGAGAAATGAAGGAATTTCTCTTAGATATTTATCATCTAGTAAGTAATATATGGTATTTAAAATATGGAAAAATATTTTGGAGGAATCTATACATGTAAAATTTGATGAAGCAAATATTTATGAGTCTAATACCACTTCTGAAAAAATTGAATATGATATGTCCAATTTTAATATAAAATCCAAACCCTGTGACAATTCTATAAAAAAAATATCCTCCAATTCTAATGAAATTCCTGAAACCAAACTTGTAGAGGATAATGAAATATCTATCCATTATTTTCCTAGAACCACTCAAACTCATTGGTACCATCTTGTAGATTCTATATTTAGAGATATAGATATAGGAACACAAACTTGAGATTCTCTTAGAAACAAGGTTAACAATAAAGCATTCTTACCATATTGTGAATCTATGAACATAAATAATGTAGTTGATAATGAATTTTGAGTAATGGAAATTCAAGAATAATGTAATAAATTTTAAAGGAAAACATTCTCAGAACTATTAGATAGACCTAAAGGCATTATAACAATTGGGACTAAATGGGTGTTCAGAAATAAAGTTAATGATTTGGAGACTATAGTTAGAAACAAAATCTATAATTGTTGTACAATGATATATTAAATAAGAGGGTATATACTATGAGGAAAGCTTTTCACTCTTAGATATACTTAAATCAATTAAAATGTTGATTTCCTATGCATCACATTTAAATTTAAAAATATATTAGACGGATCTCACAAGTGAATAATTAATGGTTATATAGTTGAGGTGTTATTTATTAAACCACCCCTAGATTTGGAAAACCTTATCTTCCATGGTGTGTTTTTAAATTATCAAATCATTATATGGTTTGAAATAAGATTTTGAGGCTTGGTATGATATGCTCAGATCATTTTTGATTTCTAAAGGGTTTACTAATGGAATAGTTGATCCTTTATTATTTATAAAAATAACATCAAACATTGTTTTAGTATTTTAAATATTTTTTGATAATATAATTTTTGGATCTTAAAAAAATTCTTTATTGATAGATTTTTCAAAAATGAAGGAAATTGAATTTGAAATGAGTTTAATGGGTGATTTAATTTTTTTCATAATTTTCAAAATTTTCAAAATAAATATGGATTTAATTTAACTCAAATTACGAAAAAAAATTACCATTTAATTTTTTTGGTATAGATAACACAACAATTAGTTATACTCCCAAGATTACAACATGTAAACTGGATCTTGATAAAACTGATAAATTAGTGGATAAAAAAAATTACATAGTTATTATGGGAAATTTTCTCTATTTGACTGCTAACATACCAAATATTATAATCAGTATATGTATGTTCTCTCATTTTGAAGAAAATCCTAAAGAGTCACATTTAATTTCTATCAAAATAATTTTTAAATTGGTAAAATATAAAAACAATTTAGGATTTTTCTATACTAGAGAACATTTATTTGATTTAGAGAGTTATTTATATGCATATTTTGGAGGTTATAAGTTATATATAAAAACCACCTCTATAATATGTCACCTTTTTGGAAAGTCACTAGTTTTATGGTTTATTAAAAAGAAAAACTTTGTTGCGCTATATACTGATGAGTCTAAATATATAGCTATAGGAAGTTTCTATGATCAGATTCTATGGATTAAGCATCTTTACTAGATTACGGATATCAATTTCCACATTTCCCTATAAATTGTGATAATAAAAGTGTGATAAAAATCCTTATAAATCCTACACCTAATTCTATCCCAAAACATATTGATATAAGACAACAATTTTTTAGATATCATTTCCAAAAAGGTGATATAAATATTTAATTCATTGGAATTGAAATGAGCTTGCTAACATTTTCATAGATACATTAAATTATGAGTGACTAATATATATAAATAATGAACTAGGAATGATATACTTAGATTAATTATTTTTCTTTTTATTCATTTTAGAAGAATTTCCCATTGGGTGATCCACAGTTAGGGATCAATTGTTTAGTGATGCACCATTAGTGATCGAATATTGGGTGATCCACTATTGGTGACAGAAAATTAGGTGATCGACCATTGGGTGATCCACTATTAGGAGATATATTTTTGGAGCATCCACCATTAAAAGATTCACCATTCAATTATTTTGAACCATTTCTACAGATACTATTTTTTTCTTTTTCTATGATTAAATTTTATTATAATTATTTACTTATATTTTATTATTTTTTCCAATTTTGAATCCATAAATTATAAAATTAACATAAAATCATAAAATTAAAAACCCTCTCACTCATGCCTCCCTTCGAACCATTCATCTTATTTTCTCTCCTTACCATTAACCTTCCATGATATTATCTTTCTCTCTTCAAATTAGTGTAATCGTTAGAGTGAAATGAACCCTAGTTTCATCTTCATAAGGATCATGTCTTGTGAAGTAGTCACGAGGTGAATCTAGATTAGATTCTATTATCAAACCAAATAACCCACTATCATTACACTCAATTTTTCATCACTACAAAATATATACATGAAAAATGGATGGTTTTGAGAAAGTCATTAGAGCTTAAGGTGATCCGGGACCAAGGACTGATGGAATTGTTTTATAGGAATGATTGAACATTATTCACTATTTTGGTTCACCAGTTATATAAGTATGAAGAGTATGAATTTTATGAGAACAAAGATTTGATTATAAGTATTATTGATAAAAAAATGTAGTATTTTAATCAAGGAAATGTTCCAAATTCTTCAACATACCTCATAAAGTCATTCCAGGTTATTTTCAAAGTTCCATTCCCAATGATAGGGAGTTCATTTTATATGAGAATTCCTGGATGGTGTTAACTAGAAATGTTGTAGTGTGAGTACCAGTACTTGTAGAGATTAATGGATAATGTAGGCTCTTGTTTAAATTCTTCCAACACATGCTACGTCCAAGGAAAGGGGATTTTGGCACAATGACATACCCAAATGTATGTATATTATTCCTTATTAAATGAAGGGATAAGATTAATCTATACAGATATCTGATGGTCCACATGATGGAGATGGGAAAGAACTCATTGGTATCTAATTCCATGATCTATCCGGATCTTATTTTGTCCATGTTGAAAGAAAAGATTTTAATAGGTTATGATGAAGAAGAAGTTTCCAATTGTGGTGGTTTTTTTGTCAGTCTACATGACAAAGGATGATGGTAAATCGGAACATCTGGATGAAGAAATGTGTAGTTGAAAATGATATTATTTTTGAGGATTTCAATCCAGTGGAGTACACAACTAGACATAATAAGATGGTTGATCTACTCATGGATCTAGATGAAGTTTCAGTTTATTCTATTGATGAGGAATTTGAAGTGGATGAAGTTAATATTAGAAAAGAAGATTCATTGGATGATTTAGTTGGGGAAAATACTGACCTTTATGTGGTCAAGCGACCCTATGTTTCTTTTGGAACTACTGGTACTTCTATTTCACTTCATGTAAGTGAAATCCAGTTTAGTGAAGGAGAACAAGAAGAAACTAGAGTCTATGGAGAAGAATAGATTGAAGGTTAATCTAAGATCTTAGTAAGAGTAGTATAAGTTTCAGATGGATTCGAAAATTTGAATGGTGATGGTCCTCAGACCTCTTAAGGTGATGATGGTGATGAGGTGAGTTATTCTTTGTTTCATTCTGATGATGTTAAAGCGTCCTCTAATAGCGATGAGCATAGATCACCTATTAAGGGGGAGGATTCTCCAAGATCTTCTAGTAATAAATATATTACTATGGATAGAACAACTATTTCATCCATAATTGATTATTAAACACCATCCAAGGGGGAGTCATCTCCTGGTTACAAGCTGCTAGCCATTACCTACCCTGATTCTAATGGTGAATTCAGTGGAGGTAGCGATGATAATGACCATGGATGTCCACCCGGTCTTGGTAAAATCTCCATATGTATTTATGGAAAAGATTCTAGGGGATCTATTATTGAGTAGATTGGTGAGGATGAATGGTTGTAAGTATTTCCTTTAAATATTCATACTGCAGGAACTGGACATAAAGAGGATAGTTTACCCACTCATGAGATAATTCAATATACTCTACCTTCTCCTATTGTACATGCTGATTGTGTCTCTAAGGATGATCTAGAATCCTTTAGAGTGAAGATTATTTTAGACATTGGAGGGATTATAAGATCTATAACTCCTAGAGAAATTATGATAAGTGAAATGGACACAAGATGGGTCTTCGAGATAGTTATAACTCATATACATTCTAAAATGATTTTGAAGACATGAGAGTTGGTGATTGAGAATAGGTGGTTAGATAGTGATATGGAGGAAGTTAAGTCCATCATGGAAGAAATGATAGGACATTTTTACACATAACAAACTTCACTCTTGGAGAGGTTAGAGACCTTACCTACTACCATGCCTCCACATCCACTACTCCGCCACATACTCCTATTATTGATGCTGAGAGGATTCATGTTATTTTGAGAGAGGTTTTGCATGATATTCTAGTTACTCTTTCTACATCACACCCAGAAGAGCTTCATGAAATTTAGGAATATAGTGAGAATATCTATAACCTGGTCAGAGAGTGCTTGACCGAAGCTTGGAAAAATATAGAGACTATCACTAAGTCTATAAATTACTAACTTTTGACAATTTATACTAATAATGATTTGAATTTTCATTTTAAATTTCTTTCTAAGAATATATGGATGCCTCTTATATTTAGGGTATTCACAGAGAATGTAGATCAACTCAATTTTTTGGATCATTTTCTTAAATGTTTTATGGTGTAGAAGAATGATTTCTTCGTTATGATGGAGTGTGGTGGAAACATCATTATGGATTATGTTAATTTGATTAGGTTATTTTTGTATGCATCTAAGATTGCTATAGAGGTACCTAAATCCATTTCCATGCATGAACTCACATCCAAACCTTCTTCAACACCCCTAAATACTCATTTTTCAACAATTTATCATTATAGATATTGAGGATATTAGGCATCTTAGTCCCATCAGTGTTTGAGAGCTTCCTCAAGATACATTTGTACCCTCATCCTCAACGTCTATCCCTCCTATCAGTGGAAAAGGGAAATACCCATTTGTTCCTTCTACCCATAAATATGAGGGTAGTTAGGATTTATATTAGTTTTTTATAAGGATTTTACGTTTTATTATTTTATCACTTTTTAGAATGTAATCTTTGACTATTATATCCAATGACATTCATCTGTTATTCATTTTTATATCTTATATTTTTCTTATCATTTTGATATTCCCAAAAGGGGGAGTATGAGAATGTTATTTAATAATGGCATGGTATTTTAACCTTGGTAATTATCACATTATTCACTTTTAATTTGAAATATTAAGCAAAAAAATATTTTCATATACATCTATACTTTTTTTGTATTTTTTTTATACATTAATATAAAATTCCATGATTTGTGATCATAAAAAGAGGGAGATTGTAGTAAACTCTTTATTTTAATGACCAAAAGTCATGATTATTATTTTTCTAATAGGATAAGTGTTTTAGGATAGTAAATAATTCTCTATGTAATTATATGATCAAACATGGTTATGTATTGATGTATAATTAGTTCAGAAATATCTCTCATTTCAAATGATGATATACTTATAGTTAATCTAGATCTACCAGTGGGCTACAACTACCATCCAACACTACTAATAATGGATCTTCCATTGAGGAAATTCACTCAGTGTTCAACAGATCTACTATTGTCTGATCTACCATTTGTTCTGAAGTTCTACTATTAGTTTAATTTAATTTACTACAAGTTATGTCAATCAACCATTAGTTAAACCAGATCTACCAGTGAAAATATATACTAGTGACTGTATCATTCACCGGCTTGTATTAATGATAGGATGAGTTAACACCAGATCTCATTGACTTCCATGATAAATCTACCAGTGATAGATCTAGCATTGGATGCATCTATGGTTAGTTCAAGTGATCTATTATCAGACATTTCTATCACCTGTATGTGCAACCACTAAGTTTATATACCTTTAGTAAGGATATACAGCTAATATGCTAGTGTTTCTATCAAGAACTTATTATATAAACTTAAATCCTCTAACAGATAGTTTATAAATTTAAATCTCACAAGTTACATATGTATTGAAGATTCATTATTTTTAAACCACTCCATGGATTCTTTAAAGAAAGATTCAGACCATCTAAATTTAGTGCTCTATATAAGGATCTAGTATTTTATTTTTTATTATTATTCAATTGATAATCAAACATGTAGAGTTATATATTCTTCATAACCCTCTCATGTGTGTGTGTGTGGTGAATTGTGGAAAACTATGTGAAAAGGTTGGAACCTATGAGACCCAATACAATCTGATTAAACTCAATATTAGGGAAACATACTTAGATAATATATATTGAAAATAAAATAACATTTTAGGCATCTAATTAACTCTATATTCCTCCACATTCTAATAAAATTGTTCATTCTACTTACAATGACAAAATCAATTACTCATAACAACTGAAGCATCACAAATTGAGATTAATCACACTTTCTATCTTTCTATCTTTATCCCTTTCTATTTTATGGTTTACTTTTGAGCAGTGTGTTTTTGTATTCAATTTAAATATAAACACTGCCTCATATACATATAATGAAGTTTTCTTGAAATATTATATCAAACACTATTATTATATTCACATGAATAACTTTGGAAGAGGTCATGTGTGACCTGATATTGTTTTTCATCCCACATATAACTTTGGAAGAGGATTTGAACCTCGACAACCTTGTGTATTGTTGACTATATAACTTTATTGAGGATTTTAATTAGTCTTATTTTTTAATAAAATACTTGGAAGCAGTTGATTTCCAATTGGAGGGGATTAAGTTTCGACATAAGACCGAACCCTTGTTTTTAATTATGACACATTCTTTACTAGTTTTTTTCAATTTTAAAGTTAAATCTATGTAAGTTCATAAATTTGGTAAAAAAAATATATACTTTGATAGTTAGTCATAATTTTTGTTTATATAAAGGGTTTGATTATGTAATTTGGTTCGAAATGTATAAGTGATTTAAAAAATTATTATAACAGATAATTAATAACACATGGAGAAATTATTTGAATATTAAAACTTATATGTTTATAATACAATGATTAACTAGGTTTTTTATTATTAATTGGGGGGATTTTGTTTTCTTTTTTTAAATATAAATTTTTATTTTGAACTCAATTCACCCCCTCATGGTTTACTCACTCCGGCCAACATAATGATATCAATAATGGAGATCAATCCTAGAAAAGTATTGACCTTCATGAAAGTGATCAAAAAATTAAACAATATGGATTATATGATACTTGTTCATTATATTGATCTTGTTAAGTTCTCAATAATAAATGTAGAGACACATTGATCATTCTTTATTTTAAAAAAAGAACATGTACACCCCAAGGTGACATACTTAGGAGAATGAATCCCTTTCCATGATTCAACTACTGTTTCTTATTCAATTCATACAACTCAATGAGGGAAATTCTATAGGGAGTCTTGGTAATAGGTGTAGCACCATGTATGAGTTCTATCAGAAACTCAACTTCAAGTCATGTAGGAAGACAGGTAAATTCTTCAAGAAATATGTCAAAAAAACATACACAATAGGCACGTTTTTTATGTTGAGTTTCTCCACAACCATTTGATTTAAAAGTCCTTTTTGAAATACGAATCAAGACATATAAAATATATATGACTTCCATTAGATTTTCATATTTATCATCACATTGATAGAAGATTATTGGTTATTCAAAAAATCAAACATGAGTTCCCTTTGTTGGAAGTTGATGTCGGATTTATGTAGAGAAATCCAATCCATTAAAAAAATAACAACAAACTCATATAAAGGGAGAATAAATATATTTGAAGGAAGAAAATTCTCACAAACATCAACAGAGAAGAATCATAGACTTGGGATGAAATAATCATACCATTAGGTGTATTTACTAATAATTCAACATCTAATCATTGCAGTGATACTAACATTATTCCTCATGGTTCAATCCATTGACTAAACAAAATGTATTATCTATGAAACAATAATCATAGTGAGGAATCATGAAAAATAATATAGAGAATGTATTCAATTGTAACACCTTTTATGAAACCATAAGTTTATAAAAGGCCATTCATGATCATTACCAATTCTATATAATTTTTTCCTATATTTAGACTTATCCATATGGTTTTTTACTAAGGTTTCATCATTCTAGTTTATAAAGGTTAACTAAACTTTATCTGATATCAACTATAGTGACCCACACACTAGTGCAGAAAACATTTTTTACGTCGGTTATTTTTCATTATTTACGTCGATTTTTAGGCGACGTTAATACGGACGACGTTATAAATAACGTTTTTTACGTCGGTTATTTAAAACCTGACGTAACATCCCTAACATCACGGTGTTTATCACGTCGGTTCATATAATAACCGACGTGATAAATATGCGCGGGGGGGGGGGGGTTTATCACGTCGGTTATTTTCTAAACCGACGCGATAAAACGCCTGAGATATCGTTTATCACGTCGGTTATGACATAACCGACGTGATTAACCCTTCCCCGGGCCTATTATCACGTCGGTGTCTTAAATAATCGACGTGATAAAAAGGCCTGGGAAACGTTTTAGCACGTCGGTTATCCAATAACTGACGTGGTAAATCGATTCCCAGGCCTTTTAGCACGTCGGTTATATTAAGAACCGACGTGATAAAAGGACCTGGAACGGTTTATCACGTCGGTTCTAGAAAAAACCGACGTGATAAACCCCTACCGATTTATTTACCACGTCGGTTATAAAATAACCGACGTGAAAGCGATATATTTTTTTTAAAATAATTGCACTGCTCTCACCAAAAAGCAACCAGAAACCAAACAACAAAAATAACCATGCCAGCCCTCCCCCAAGCCCCAACTGAACCCCACCCTCATCTATACCCACCTAACAACCTGTCCAGCCCTCCCCCACCACATTGGAGCCCCACCACAACCCTTGCACACCCCCCACCCCTTGGACAGCCCCCCCCCCCCCCACCCTCATTTACACCCCCACGACCCCTAGTACAGCCTCAAACACCCATTGGACACCCCTCCCATATCCCTTGGACACCCCCACCCCTTGGACAGCCCCCCCCCCCCACCCTCATTTACACCCCCAAGACCCCTAGTACAGCCTCAAACACCCATTGGACACCCCCCCCACACCTTGACAGCCCTCCCAGACACCTTGGACCCCCCCGACCCCTGGACACCCCCCCCCCCCGATCCCTTGGACAGCCCCAAACACCCCTTGGACACCCCTCCCATATCCCTTGGACACCCCCCCACCCCTTGGACACCCCCACCCCTTGGACAGCCCCCCCCCCCCCCCCACCCTCATTTACACCCAACCGGCCCCTTGGACAGAACTCCCAGACACCTTGGACACCACTCCCATATCCCTTGGACACCCCCCACCCCTTCGACAGCCCCCCACCCTCATTTACACCCCCCGAACACTAGGACAGCCCCAAACACCCCTTGGACACCCCTCCCATATCCCTTGGACACCCCCCCACCCCTTGGACACCCCCCACCCCTTGGACAGCCCCCCCACCCCCTGGACACCCCCCCCCCCCGACCCCTTGGAACCCCCCCCCCCCCGACCCCTTGGAAACCCCCACATCCCCTTGGACAGCCCCAAACACCCCTTGGACACCCCTCCTATATCCCTTGGACCCCCCCCCCCCCGCCACCACTTGGACACCCCCCCCACCCCTTGGACAGCCCCCCACCCTCATTTACACCCAAACGACCCCTTGGACAGAACTCCCAGACACCTTGGACACCACTCCCATATCCCTTGGACACCCCCCCACCCCTTGGACACCCCCCCCCCACCCCTTCGAAAGCCCCCCCCCCCCCCACCCTCATTTACACCCCCCGAACACTAGGACAGCCCCAAACACCTCTTGGACACCCCTCCCATATCCCTTGGACACCCCCCCACCACTTGGACACCCCCCCCACCCCTTGGACAGCCCCCCCACCCCCTGGACACCCCCCCGACCCCTTGGAAACCCCCCCATCCCCTTGGACAGCCCCAAACACCCCTTGGACACCCCTCCTATATCCCTTGGACACCCCCACCACTTGGACACCCCCCCCCACCCACCCCTTGGACAGCCCCCCCCCCCCCACCCTCATTTACACCTAACCGACCCCTTGGACAGCCCCAAACACACCTTGGACACCACTCCCATATCCCTTGGACACCCCCCACCCCTTGGACACCCCCCACCCTCTTTTACACCCCCCCCCCCCCCCGACCCCTAGGACAGCCCCAAACACACCTTGGACACCCCTCCCATATCCCTTGGACACCCCCCAAACACCCACCCACCCCCTTGGAACCTCTCCCCCCATACCAAAATCCAGACCAGAAAAACCATCAACAGTAGACCAAAACAAGAAGTAGAGAAAAATTAAACATTCACTTATATAACATTCAAAACATACACTGTCAACTTTAAAAAAAACTAAATCCAACCTAAACGACTACGAAATACACAATTACATTGACAATATTCAAAATTACATTTTACATTACAAACAACTAAAAGTCAATCAAACCTGTAAAATAATTTGACCACTCCACTTGTAAGTGTTTGATATCTTCAGCAGTAAAGGGTTAAGGGTCATCAAAAAACTACAAAGGAAAAGGATAGTAGTCAACGTGTATAATGAATAAATCAAATTGAAATATTATGAGAAAGAGGAAATCTTACCAGGTCAAAACTCAGAACTGTCCCAGTTGTTATTATTTCATACATAAATCTTAACATGTAATATCCGCATTCGATGATGCCTTGTTGCTCATGACATTTCTGTTTGAATGAGTGTAAATTCAATATATTATTTTTCTGTAATAAATCAAAATGTACAAATTATAAATGGATATTTACCTTCGCATGTACATATTTGATCTTGAAATTCCTTTTCTTTGCGCTTTTTCGAAAGTGGACCCATGCCCTGTTAGAAAATAATACGAATGGGGTAAATTTAAAATTCATTATAATATATAAAACTATTGTGAAATTGAAACTTACGTTTCCAATATATTCTTAAAACTTTCTCGCACATCATCATGGAGAGAGCATATCCAATAAAGTGCTTTCTCCCTAGGGCAAAAAACCCCAAACATCCAATGATCCCTGATAAAAGGAAATTTAACGTTAGTGGTTTTTTATGTTAAAAGATAATTAACTCTTTGAGAGGGATGTGTTTCATACCTCTCACAAAAAGGCATCATCCAACACTGTGTGATTACATTCTTTTCAAATCTATCAGCAATATAAATCATTCTTTGTTCCTCATCCAATGCACATGCTTCAGGGGAAATCAATTGTGGGTCCACGAATCCATAAACATCTGTCAGCTCATTCCTCTCAAAAATTTTATACAGATACCTAATACAAAGCAGACATAAGTATACATTTTTAATAAATATAACGCAAGGAAAAGGTGTTAAGACTTACATGATAAAAATTTGCACCACGTTGATGCCCAACTTATCTCCAGTGACAAACTCCATGATATCAGTTTTCATAATCCCCACACTTAGTTCACGTCCACAGACATGAGCTTCCATTGTAAAGTCATAATGATCCGCCAACAAATTTGAATATCTTGACAATTTGTCAAGACTGCTAGTATCTGCATCTGATGTCATAGCTATCTGTCTTTGTTGTTGTCTATACAGTATTTATTTACCTTTGAAGTATTCCGGTAAAAATAAATTGAAAAATATATTAGTTTTCAAATGATAAAACATTAATAAAAATATAAAATAAAAGATATAACATCCATACCTCTATGGTAATGAGTCGAAGAAGTCTGGATGGCCAAAGTAAAAAATGGCCGATACTATGTCCAACTGTCGTCACCTCATCTGTAGGTAATGGTATCTGAGCTGATCTATCTATAATATCCTGTACAGTGACCCTCTGATTCACTACCTCTAACTGTTGATGATGAACTGTATCTCCTATACAATATACCATCCCATATGCAACTATATGATGTTGAGGATCATCAACATACAACTCACAATAAGTAGGTAGCTGCGGCGGAGGAGGAGGATCAAAAATGGGGTCCGCAGGCTGAGGTGGGGGAGTGGGAGCTACTAGGAGAGGTGGAGTGGGAGCTGCACCCTGAAATTGTCTTTGCAAGTCTGCAAACATAAACTGCACCGATGCTCTAATCTTGTCCTCCATTGTCGCATTAATATTATGGACTTCAGCCTCCAAGGATTCTATTTTTTTTATAAACTCCCTCAACGTTAGAAGTTGAGGAACATGGCAACACTTTTCTTACCGATACACCTACCGGATATCCTCTTACACGGCCAGGATGTTCTGGCTTTCCCAATGCCACAGATAAAATATCTTCCCTCCCAGATGGTGTAAATGTCCCATGTGAACTCTGCTCCTCAAGAGAGTCCTGTAATAATTAATTGAACATTTCTATAATGATTGGAAATATATGACGAAAATAGTAAACTTAAATAAATAAAATAGATATCTTACAATCCTCTCAACTACGAGTCTCGATTCGTCCGAAAGATATTGTCCTTTTTTGCCTTTCCGAGCTCTTTTCCATTTCTCATGTCTAGATGGAGGGGATGGAGGGGCCACCTCTCCAGAGCTTGAAGACTCATCTCTTAGTTGTTGAAATTTTTCTGCCATCATTTGTTCTTCCAATAATGCATACCCTCCCCGAGATAAACTATGAGGGTATACATTTTTAGATTGGATCTCTTGATGAGCTTTCCTTGTTTACTGTAAATTAAGAATAAGTAATCATTAACAAAACAATAATAAGATCATTTATATAAGAAAGCATATAAAAGTTTACATTGCCCTTACCAAAAATGATTCTTTTCTTCTACTTTCAAAAAATTGTCTCCATGTGTCTTCATCTATAAAAGGATATATACGACATGGATTCTCACGACTCCTATGACCATAAATGAAATCAGATGAGAGGGTTGATTTGAAATCCCTCCATCTCCTAGAAGCCAACGATAAGAATTTCTTCCTGACTCCTCCAGTGTCAGGAATATCAAATGTCATCTGATAAAAAAGAGGTTAAAAATATTATATATACTAGAAACATTTAAAGAACAGTCAAACAATAGCAAAAGATCTTACCAAAATGGTCTCCCACAGCTGAGAAATTATCGCCTTATCCACACTTCTCCAATCATCATAGAGAATGCTTACTTTGCTCTTAGCCTGAGTTGCTACAAAACCCTTAAAATCTTTAGCATTTGGACCTCTAGGATGATCATTATCATCAAACTCCACGACTATCCTCTCCTCCTTCGTACGGGAAAGTGATAATTTTGGTAAACGTGTGCACCCACGCTTACCAACCTTTGAACTCTTTTTCGTAATAGGAGCATGTGAATGTTCCTCCCCAGATGTATGACCAATATGCTCATCTCCAGAATCATGTGGCTGATCAACTGATTGATCTGTCATTTTTCTTCAAATCAAAAAAACAAACATTAGTTCACAAATATACAAATTCAAATATTGTAATACTACTTAATCAGAAAATAGAAAAGTGTACTAAATTACATAATAGTAAACATTAGTAATATGGTAAGCATGTTAAACAATGATAAACATGGTAAACACAGTCTGTTGTACCCCTCTCTCTTGGATTTTAATGATCACAATCACTCTTATTATGTTCTAACTTGTTTTCAAGTGTTTTTGTTGATAGGCAAAAGGTTGCCAAGGAGTTGGCCCAAGAAAGCTGAAAAGTGGACTCACTGAGTCCACCGGTCCGCCGGTGTGAGCTCACCGGCCAGCTGGAGGACCCAGGCAGTAGACTTGCCCACTTCCTGGTGTCACCGGCCGGCCGGTGGACCAGACAGAGATCCTTCCTCTCTGTCTAGACCAGCGGCTGGCCGCTGGATCACCACCGGCCGGCCGGTGGACCAGACAGCCTTCCTCTCTATCTGGACCACCGGCCGGCCGGTGGACCAGAGAGCTTTGCTGTCTGGACCACCGGCCAGCCGGTGGTCCACCACCGGCCAGCCGGTGCGCCCAGGACTTCTCCTCTTTACGGTTTTTATTGTTTTATCATTTTGGTTTGATACATGTTTTAATAAGTAAAAAATTTACAATATCTAACATTATATGAAAAAACTAAATGTAAACAAGAAATAAACATGTGTTACCTGTAATTTTAGGAATGTACAGTTGGATTGTTTTCCCAAATTCCTTCTTCGTGATCGTTCCTTATGGCACAAACCATGTCTTCAACATACTCATCATTATGTTCTGTTAATCTTTCCATGGAAGTAGGGATCTCACATAAATCAGCATCTTCATCAAATTCATCCTCACCAACATATTGTTTTTTCCCTTGTAAAACAACAGCCCACTGCATATCTAATTGATCTACTACATAGAAAATTTGTTTGGCATGTGTTGCCATTATAAAAGAATCAGCTGTGTCTTCCAATCTATTCAGATTAACAAGTGTCATTCCAAATTCATCGTGTCTGACACTGTTGTTACCGATAAACCATTTACAGTTAAAAAGAGGAACTTTAATTTTAATGTAATCAGCCTCCCATATGTCTTCAATCACTCCATAATATTCACTTGATGCCGAAATTGGGTTTCTGTTCTTAGTACTCGGAAAATGCATTGCTTCTGCAAACACCAATACACCACTATTCTGAACTGCACTTCTGTTGTCCTGAGCTTTCATATGAAATGTATAGCCATTAATGTCATAAGCGGACCATGTTATCACATTTAAAGATGGACCACCCACTATCCATTTTAATGTCTCTGATATATCTGATCTACCAAGCAAGGTCTTTTTAAACCATGGCAAAAAAAATTTTGTTGTGCTCATTCAAAATCCACATTTCTTTCTTCTTTGGATGACATTGTTTCAACTCATTAATATGCAATGTGATATACGGTTGAACATCAGCTATGTTATTCAAGATGTATGATTCTAACTTCTTCATCTGTTCAGCTGACAGTGATTTGACTTTCAAGCCATGAATCCCCTTTCCCTCATTATTAACCCGTTCATGGCGAGATGGAGGCAAACTTATGTGTTGCGCCGTAGCCAAGTAGCTCGTACAAAACTCTGCTACCTCCTCAGAAATATACTTTTCAATAATGGAGGCTTCAGGTCGATATGGATTTTTAACATATCCCTTTAATATTTTCATATACCTTTCAAAAGGAAACATCCAACGAAGATATACAGGTCCACAAAGCTTTATTTCTCGAACCAGATGAATCATTAAATGCACCATCATATCAAAAAAAGTTGGAGGAAAATACATTTCCAAATGACAAAGTATAAAAATTGCATCCTTTTCCAAAATGTTCAAAGCATTCACATCAATCGCCTTGTTACAAATTGAATTGAAAAAATAACACAACCTCATTATAGTCTTTCTGACACGGATGGGCAATATTCCACGCAGTGCAACTGGTAGAATTTGTTGCATCATGACGTGGCAATCATGTGATTTCATACCTATCAACTTCAAGTCTTTCAATGAGACAAAATTTTTTACATTTGAAGAATAACGTTGAGGCACTTTGATATCATGAAGACACTGATAGAAGCTACTTTTCTCCCTCTTCAATAATGTATGACAAGCCGGGGGAAGAAATGTTCTTCTTCCTTTAGGAGTGGGAGCTAACTCCAAACGTATTCCCATTGATAGTAGGTCTAACCTTGCATTCAACCCATCTTTTGTCTTTCCTTTAATATCTAGCAATGTTCTGATCAAAGAATCACAGATATTCTTCTCCACGTGCATGACATCAATATTATGTTTGACTTCATGATACCTCCAATATGGTAGCTCAAAAAATATTGACCTTTTCTTCCAAATATGTCTATCATTACCAGATTTCTGTGTCTTTCCCAATGTCACATCAAGGTTTTTCACCCTCTCAAAATACAAATCTTGGGATAAAGGTTTTGTAGCAGTATCAAATTCTTGTGAGCCATTGAATGACTTTTTTAGTCTTCTATAAGGATGATCCATAGGCAAAAACTTTCGATGACCCATGTACACTGTTTTCCTCCCATGATGCAATTGACAATATGACGTCTGTTGTTCGCAAATTGGAAATGCTTTATGCCCTTTAACACTGTATCCAGACAAATTTCCATATGCTGGGAAGTCATTTATAGTGAATAGAAGCACTGCATGCAGTTGAAAATATTCCATTTTATAAGAATCATACACCCTAATACCATCAGCCCATAACAGTTTCAAATCATCAATCAGCGGTGACAAGTATACATCAATATCATTGCCGGGTTGCTTTGGACCAGAGATCATGATACTCAACATGACATATTTGCGCTTCATACAAACTTCAGGAGAGAGGTTGTAAATTACCAATAAAACAGGCCATGAACTATGTGTGCTACTGAGGGTTCGTTATGGATTCATTCCATCTGTGCACAAGCCTAGTCTCAGATTTCTAATTTCATTTCCAAATGTAGGGTACTGGGCATCAATTTTCTTCCATGGTGGACAATCAGCTGGATGACGTATTTTTCCATCACATACCCGCTCATCAGCATGCCATCTTAACCTTTTTGCATCATGTGAATTAGAAAATAAACATTTGAAACGAGGAATTATAGAAAGATACCAAAATACCTTTGAAGGGAGCTTTGTAATCTCTACATCAGCTTGTGATTTTTCTTTCACCTTATACCGTGATGTCCCACATTTAGGACACTCTTTCAGAAATTCATATTCCTTCCTATATATAATGCAGTCATTCGGACAGGCATGTATTTTACTGTATCCCAATCCTATCGGGCATAATATTTTTTTGGCCTTATAATGTGAATCTGGAAGATCGTTATCTTTTGGAAGAATGTCTTTCATCAATTGTAGCAGCTCTGTAAAACTTCTGTCACTCCATCCATGTTTCGCCTTCAGGTTAATCAATCTTAACACCGCCGACAAAACCGTAAAATCTGTAAAACCAGGATATAATGGTTTTTCGGCATCACCATATAGACGTGCAACTGTCGGTTCTATCTCAATTTGTTCTGCTACAATATCGCGAATCATTTCTTCAATTCCATCGGAGTTACCATCTTGTGATTCATTATCATCAGTGACATTCTGTCCAGTTTCGCCATGCCAAATCCAAGGGTTGTAACTCGGATTGAAACCATGACAAATCAGATGATCTTTTATCTCTCTACTTTTCAACTTCTTCATATTCAGACATTTCAGGCATGGACAGAAAAAAATGTCACTACTTGGAACATTTCGTTTAGCAAATTCCAAAAAGGCATCAACACCTTCCTCATATTCATTGCTCATTCGATGTGCCGTAATCCAACTTCGACTCATTATTACCTATAACAAATAGCAAAAATATATATATTTTTTAGATAAGACAAATATATGTTTATATGAAAAAAATCATAATTTGAATGTAAACAATTTTGAAATATAAAACAAATCGATGTGTAAACCCCCCTGGACACCCCCCAACCCTCTAGACAGCCCCCCACCCCTCCTAAACACCACCCCCCACCCCCTACCCCCCTGGACACCCCCCAACACCCACCCACACCCTTGGACAGCCCCCCACACCCACCCACCCCCTTGTAAACCCCCCTGGACACCCCCCGACCCCTCTGGACAGCCCCCACCCCTCCTGGACACCACCCCCACCCCCTACCCCCTTGGACACCCCCCTGGACATCCCCCAACCCTCTGGGCAGCCCCCCCCCCCCCCCCCACCCACCCGGACAACCCCAAATACCCTCTGGAGAGGCCGCCACCCACTTGGACAGCCCCCTGCACCCATCCACCACCTTGGACACCCCCCTGGACACCCCACCGACCCCTCTGGACAGGCCGCCACCCCCTTGGACAGCCCCCCACACCCACCCATCCCCTTGGACACCACCCTGGACACCCCCCGACCCCTCTGGACAGCCCCCGACCCCTCTGGATAGCCCCCGACCCCTCTAGAAAGCACCCCCACCCCTCCTGGACACAACCCCCCACCCCCGACCTACTTGGACACCCCCTGGACACCCCCCAACCCTCTGGACAGCCCCCCCACCCCTCCTAAACACCACCCCCAACCCCCCACCCCCTTGGACACCCCCCTAGACACCCCCCAACACCCACCCACACCCTTGGACAGCCCCCCACACCCACCCACCCCCTTGTAAACCCCCCTGGACACCCCCCGACCCCTCTGGACAGCCCCCCGCCCCTCCTGGACACCACCCCCCACCCCCTACCCCCCTTGGACACCCCCCTGGACATCCCCCAACCCTCTGGACAGCCCCCCCACCCACCCGGACAACCCCAAATACCCTCTGGAGAGGCCGCCACCCACTTGGACAGCCCCCCACACCCATCCAACCCCTTGGACACCCCCCTGGACACCCCACCGACCCCTCTGGACAGGCCGCCACCCCCCTTGGACAGCCCCCCACACCCACCCATCCCCTTGGACACCACCCTGGACACCCCCCGACCCCTCTGGACAGCCCCCGACCCCTCTAGAAAGCACCCCCACCCCTCCTGGACACAACCCCCCACCCCCGACCTGCTTGGACACCCCCCAACCCTCTGGACAGCCCCCCCCCCCCCCACCCCTCCTAAACACCACCCCCTACCCCCTTGGACACCCCCCTGGACACCCCCCAACACCCACCCACACCCTTGGACAGCCCCCCACACCCACCCACCCCCTTGTAAACCCCCCTGGACACCCACCGACCCCTCTGGACAGCCCCCCGCCCCTCCTGGACACCACCCCCACCCCCTACCCCCTTGGACACCCCCCTGGACATCCCCTAACCCTCTGGACAGCCCCCCCCCCCCCCACCCACCCGGACAACCCCAAATACCCTCTGGAGAGGCCGCCACTCACTTGGACAGCCCCCCACACCCATCCAACCCCTTGGACACCCCCCTGGACACCCCACCGACCCCTCTGGACAGGCCGCCACCCCCTTGGACAGCCCCCCACAACCCCCCATCCCCTTGGACACCACCCTGGACACCCCCCGACCCCTCTGGACAGCCCCCGACCCCTCTAGAAAGCACCCCCACCCCTCCTGGACACAACCCCCCACCCCCGACCTGCTTGGACACCCCCCTGGACACCCCCCAACCCTCTGGACAGCCCCCCCACCCCTCCTAAACACCACCCCCACCCCCCACCCCCTTGGACACCCCCCTGGACACCCCCCCCCCCCAACACCCACCCACACCCTTGGACAGCCCCCCACACCGACCCACCCCCTTGTAAACCCCCCTGGACACCCCCTGACCCCTCTGGACAGGCCCCCACCCCTCCTGGACACCACCCCCACACCCTACCCCCTTGGACACCCCCCTGGACACCCCCCAAATGGACACGCCCCAACCCTCTCGGGGATTTATAGAAAACGAGGAAAAATTAGTGAAATCATAAAATTAGTCAATATTGCAAGTCGAACTAATAGATCTAGGGATGATAAATAAGATTATAGTGCCAAAACGAGTTAAAAGGGTTCGCAATCGAAGAATCTTAGTTAGTTTCAACAAAAAAATCACAACACATATATATATACTATCTGCGAAAAAAACGAACGAGTGGGAGGATTACCTGAGTGCTGCGAGTTTAGATGATTGATCCGAGGAGATTAAATATGAGAAACGATGATCGCAAAACGAATCTAAACCAACGAAATGGACGAGCCGATTCGGGTTTACGCGCGAGAGAGACGAGTCGCGACTGTCGAAGGTAAACTCGCGAATGACAATCCACGGGTCTGGGTAAATTTTTAAATGAGTTATCACGTCGGTTATTCAATAACCGACGTTATAATTTTTTTAAAAACATTTATAACGTCGGTTATTCAATAACCGACGTAAAAACCTTCTTCCGATTCTTTTTTTACGTCGGTTATTTTATAACCGACGTTATAAAGGGCTCAAAATCCACGTTTTTTTACGTCGGTTATTCCATAACTGACATCAAAAACATCTGCAGATTCTTTTTTTACGTCGGTTATATAATAACCGACGTAAAAAGGCCTTCAAAAACCGCGTTTTTTACGTCGGTTATAAAAATAACCGACGTTAAAGGTGTACCGAACACAGGTTTTTACGTCGGTTATTAAATAACCGACGTAAAAAACCTCGTTTTACATATTATGACGTCGGTTTTATATAACCGACGTAAAAAATGGTGACGTAAAAAAAGTTTTGTGCACTAGTGACATATTTCAAACAATTATATTATATCTTAATGGATGAATATTCATTATATTACAAAATGATACATGCTAAAATCGTATATCTCTTGTGCCTGTGGAAACTTGGTCACATAAAATACTGGTTCAAAAATGATATTCATATTCTCCCATTAAATTATTCATATCTTACACCCTTATTATAATTCTTATACATAAAACCCTTCTTCATAACCTAGAGCTGAAAACTTGATAAATGGTGAGATCAGATGCTCCATAAGGGTAAACGATGGAGATATCAACAATAACATATGTATGACATGATCATAAGGGTATGATCTTAACATTTGAAAACTATACCCTACATATCATAGATCAGAATATTAGTTCATGTAATAAATCTTATTAGTTCATAAGATATTAATCATTATGAAATCAATGAACACTAGCCATGAGAACATTAAATTAGCTTTAGACACAAATTTTGGAATACAGATAAGTATATAAAAACATTTTTCAATGCTACCCACCATGAAATTCATAAAATGTTAGACTTGGGATAACATATTGTGTACTGACTTTGGCCTTGGGATAACCTCTTATGTACCCTCTTTGGGGATTGGGATAATCTATCGTTTACCCTTTTATCTCATAGAACATTAATTATTACACAATAAATTAGAGGGATATATAGGTACCACATGTTATATAATGAAAATAAATTATATGTATGCCACAAGATCATAATGAATTCATCATATCCTAACCCATGAAAAGAAATGTGTTTCATAATAATTTCTTATTTTCATCATAAAAATAATCAAACCATATAAAAAATTATGATATCCTTGGAATATATCTACAATAAATCATATGTGTCATCTAAGGTTGTTATCTTGTTTGGGAAATTAATTAGAATTATCACTTGGAATAATTCTTGAGGAAAATAACATTTCTATTTTGAAATAACTACTTTTTCAAACAAAGCTATACACTTATAAAGGAAGAAGTTTTAGTTGAAAATAACAATTAAAGAATTTAATATAAATGTAAAATAATTAAGGTTTCATGATTTTATAAAATTCATGTAATTCTATATATGTTAAGAAACATTCCTTCTATTTTTTTTCAGAAAAGTCACAAAGTACCTCATTTGGAAAACAATGAAAATATTAATTTCAATCCTTTTTTAAAAAAGTCAAACATGGTTAAAAATGAATTTAATAAATTTTTGGATAATATTAAATAGTTATTTGAAAAAATTATTACAAAACATGGTATTAAAGTGAAAAATTCCACAATGTAGACTTAAAACATAAACAATCTATAATGATAATGAGGTTGTGAAATAAACTGTTACCTAAAGTTTCACTTATCCTCATTCAAGATGAAAACACATGTATAATAAATATTAATTTAATATAAATGTTTTGAATAACCATATTCCTTTCTATCATACCATTCATTATTTATTTATGACATCTTATCGTCATTTTATTAACAATTTGTTATTAAAATTACTATTTAGGGTGATAACTAATTCATTTTCCAAGCATGTTTCTCTTCGCTATCCCAGTCCTTATTCCTTGATCATATTACCATATTTTTCAAACATTTAATCATTATATAAACATAATATGTATTCATAATGCACATATTTATAATCATTCATAAATATTATATATATATATAAATAAATTACATTGTTTATGGAGATGGTAGGTTATACGTATGCAAAAATATTGTTTCCATTTTTTGACTGATGGAATGATAATTAAATAATAGTAAACATTTAAAGAATAATTATTATATCTTATATGTAATATGTATTAATAAAATTATTCCTTATTTCCATTTTAGTAAATATTAAGGAAAATTTAATCACATCGCATTGTGGGGATGGTAGTCCATACATACAAATGAGCGACGTTATTGTTTCCCAAAGGATTTGATGGTAAGAAAATAGACCTGATGTTATTATTAAAGAATTATAATTATGTCAAATATATAGTGTATAAACACTAAAACCATCATAATACCATACAATAAATGTTGGTTAATAAAAATGAATAGTACTTCTATGTGAAGATGGTAAGTCGTATGTATGAACAAGAAATACATTCACTTCTTGTTTGATGGGAAAGAGGGTGTTTAGTGGTGTTTAAATAATCATTATAAAATTTAAGAATATCTAGGATAATAAATTTATTACTTTTTTATAAATTAAATATATTTAGAGTAGTTAAATAATATTGAAAAAAAAGTGATCAGATTGGGTGATTACACATTTTCAAAACGACTCCATTAGATCTCCTCTAAAGGGTTATAGGGTTGGTATTTTGGGAATACCTAAACCTATAAAATTCGGCTGGTTATTATAAGAGAATTTTTTATAGTATGGATGTGTTTTAACTATCAAAATGGTGTAATTAAGTATGGGAAGCGGGACATTTTTATAACTGATGTGAGGGACACTTTTGGAATTTATTAAAAGATTAATCTATAATAAGACTATTATAGAGAACGATGCTTCCAAATGGACTATAAATGAATATGGGATAAAATTTTATATCATATCCTATCCAAATTTTTCTTATTTAATATTTTATGATTTTGAAATAAATTAATAAGATATCATTTTCATAAATTATCATTATTTTCAAATTTTCACACTATTAATTACTTTGATATAAAAATCATCAAAAAAACAATATAAATTCAAAAAAAAATATTTTAATACATAACTAACATGTAATATTAATCTATAAAATTATTTTATAACATAAATTATATAAAATATAATACTTTGAATATTTTTAATAACACTTATTTTATTTTTTATTTTTTTGAATAATTACTACATCAATGTTGCGGAAGAATTTTTTGTAATTATTTCATCACTAAAATTTAAAACAAAACGTTCTAAACAAAAAAAATTCTATTTCAAAATAATATTTATATTCCAACATATCATCTAAATAACACCATATTAATGCAGGTTTCATGGTCATTTTATAGTTCTTATCAATTTATTTTTAGCCTAAATTACCCTATTTACCCTTATTATGGTAATAAAATTTCGACAGTTACAATTCATAATGAAAAAAGGGACATATTTACCAAACATGGACCCAATAATTAAAAATACTAAATATATTAGTCATGTTTCAACTCACATAAGTTGTAGAATTTAATTTAAAATTAATCCCATAAAATGCAATGTAAAACAGTTTTCTTAAAAGAAATACATTTTAAGCCCAAAAATGTACTTATACTAAAATAAGGAATAAGGATTATTAGAATTTAATTAATTTAAATATATATATCTAATGAGTTCTTATATATATTTTTTATATAATTAAAATCATAATGGTACTTTTTAATATAAGGAAAATGAAATTTTTATAAAAATCAGTATTTACACAATACATGGAAAATTTATTCTTTTCAGAAGGTTTTAAAGAAATCATCTTAAACTAATTTTTAATTAATGAATTAAATAATTAAATTCACTTTTTATTTTTTTAATTATGAAAAAATTATTTATTATATTCACTCATAAAAATAAGGAAAACCATTTTTGTAGAAAATGAATATCTAAAGCATAAAAACACTTTACTAAAAAATGACTACATGATTATTAAGAATTAATCATTGAATTATTATGGAGTAAAATATATATATATATATATATATATTCCAAAATTATTTTAATACCATTCATACCCTTTAATTTAATGTCTAGTTTATAATGAACTTATTTCAATAATAATATTTTATTAGTGTATCATAGTTTGTTTAAACAAAATGTTGCATATAACACAAGATATTGAAGAAATAAAATTATTTAAGGAGAAATATTTATTAAAAATATTAGGGAATTAAATTTCACACTTCTCCCCCTATAAGTAATGTTTCCAAATATTTAAAAAAAGATCACTACAACCAACTCCAGATAATCTATTGGATAGTTATGCTCATGGACATTCAAAATTTATAATGTGTAGTCTATAAATTTATCATTATGAATTAGTACACAACCCAAACCATTATTTGAAGCACCACAATATACCAAGAAAAATTTCCCACTTGAGGGAAACATGAGTACTAGTGTAGTGATAAGCCTATTTTTCATTTCATTGAAGCTCTATTCATTTTATCTAGTCCATACAAACATTACTCCCTTCTAAGTTAGCATGGACTGTTGGATTTAAAATCATGAGTATATCCTCACAAATCATTTGTAATACAAATATAGTCTAAGAAAACTGTGGATGTATATTACAGATGCTAGTGTGGGATACACCTCAATTTCCTTTGTCTTATAAGAGTCAATAAATATCCCTTTTATTGTGATAATGTTCCCCACGAATGATACATCCTTCATCTATAAATCACATTTCCCATAATTTTCATATAGTTTATCATTTTGTAAATAATTTAGCATAATATTCAAATGATCTTCATTACCCTCTATTAGTTTGGATTAATTTATAATATCATCTATATATACTATGGATATTTTTGAGGTAATCTCTAAAGACTCTATTCACTATGTCCATAAATATTATTAGAGAAATACAAAGTCTAAATGGAATCAATTTGAACACATAGTTTTCATACCTTCTTTGAATGGTTTTTTGAGAATATATTTCCTCTACACCGTTAATTAGAGGATCCTGACTGAAGTTCCACCTTAGATAAATACTTAGTCCCACATAGTAGATCAAAAAATCATCTATATGTGGTAATGGATACTTGTTATTTATCATTATTTTATTGATTTAATGACAATAAATGTAGAGTAAAATTGAAACATCCTTCTTATTTATAAAACGGAAAGGTGAAACCCATGATGAAGCACTAAGATGTATAAAACCCTTTTCTATATTTTGTTGTAATTTCATTTTCAGATCTACCAACTCAACAATGGAATTTTAAAATGGGTCTCCAATATGATTATAGATCCATGTATAAGTTTAATTGAGAACTCAACCTCTCGATCAAGAGTAAGACTGGGAAACTCTTCGTGGAATACATCAGTATAACCCCTCATAATGAGAAGGTCTCTAAGAATGATTATCACCATTGTCTCATTTATTTAGGTTTGATATTCTTTCTCATATGTAATTAATATCCATATTCAGATGACGATACCAAATAATATTCATCCTACTCCTTGTACATTTATATAATTGGAGGGAAATTAAAATTACTGAGTTTAATTTCTGTATCTCGTCATTATATATTGGATAAATACAAGGAAAACTAATGAATTCCCATATTTATGTCAAGTTTTTCTAAAGGAAGTATCATAAGATTTTCTGGGAAGTTCATCCCACAAATTAGGATTGGGAATGGGTTATATGATTCGGCGTCAATAATTGAAACATTAAACATATTCAAAGATAACATAACATTTTTTGAGATGGACCTTGACTTGTTCTACTAAACTTTCATTATATGAATGAATGCATATAAATTGAATAAGTAAGTATGTACATTATTCTTGAATGAATAACTACTGTACCCATCAACACTTCATTTTTTGGATCTATCTCTAAAGTTGTGATGGAATAAGATCTCCCTTTATCTCAGGGTCTTGGAGGACTTTTCATTAGTTTACATCAAAAAACACTTGGATTTGGGCATTGGTTAATATAGTGTCATTGTTCCCTGTAGTTGAAACATTGGAAATAAGGTTGAGGGTTGGATAAATCATTCCTTTCTTCCATCACATTATAGGGTTTCTCCTATTAGTAACAACTAGAAAGGTTCCCTAACTTCCCACAACTAATGCAATTCATGGTCCCCTTTAGGAATTTATAGGATGATTCTTCGATTTTTTTTGAGAAGTGGGATGTTGTACATTCATACTACCAATATATTTCTCCATCATAATTCCAAAATTAAACTCCATTTTACACATCTTATCCTAAGGAGTACCATGAGATTCAATGATCCCCATTTTCAAATTGATGGTAAATTAGAAAATCTCCTCATAGTTGTCTAAGTCTTGAATTCCCAAAGTTTTTTATATACTTGTATTTCTTCCATCAAAGTAGTGGTCAAATTTACTTTTGGGAAAGATGATAAAGGTGCAGGCATATCGTTAAAGTATTGTGATGTTCTTTTCAATTTCACTAATTGATTCGTCGTCCTTTTTCTTGAGGATAAATAAATACCTCTACATTATAAGTCAGATAATTTGAGGAAAATATTGATAAAAAAACATTTTATGAAATTCATTCCACTCTATTTCTTTGATACATTCCTTTGGATTCATATTTTTGATCAAAATCTACCTTTGATCAGATTCTATCTCCATATGATAAATTACTAGCAGTACCTTGTATTCGTTTGAGAATTTAAGGATCGAGAAGATGTTTTCAATGGATCTAATCCATTTTTCCATGATTAAAGGATCAAAAGATCCACTAAAATATGGAGGCCTGAGTCACATAAAATTCTCAATTATAACTTTCTCATTTTAGGAGGGATTCATGCATTCCTCCTGATTCATGTATTTTTTTAGAACATGAGTTAATTATGAATTTATTTTCATAATGTTCTGGAATCATCATCCTATTGGGTTGGGTATCTCATTTTAATAGTCATCAAATTTCTCCTCACATTGGTTTTTAACTTGTTTTCTACAATTTCCATCCATTAACTAAAAAATGTAAAATTAGGGATTATTATTTTAAAAATATTAAACACATCAATGGGAAACCATTAACATTAATTGGATAACTCATAAATGACATATATTCCTTAAATTATGAATTTATAGGTTTCAAACTAGGTTATCCATAATCTATTTCCTAATATAAAATCTTATTGAAATTTCAATTCCCTTAATAATTGTTTGTATTTAGCTAGTGAATTTTCAAAATCCTATCCCCCAAGATTGTCATGCTTGTCATGAATAATTTCATATTTTCATGCAGTATGTTATGATTTAGTTTATCTCATTTTAAAATTATCATGGTTATTAACCCTATGTACAACTTTTCCAGAGCCACATCTACTTTTAGTATCCAAACATGGATGTATTTTCTTTAAAACTACTTAATATATATTTTTTCATAATTTTTGGGATGTTTTACTTTTTTACTCTTATAACTAAATATTTCAATAGAGTTTCATGATCATAATCCTCCAAAGTGAATAGACCTTACTCTGATACCAACTATAGAAACCCATGCATTTTACGCATATTATTACATGATTTTAAAATATAAATATCCAATAAATATATCCCCAATGATCATGTTCCTAGTGTCTTGGGAAGACCAGTTTCATAATACATAAAGAGGAAACTAAAACATGAAATTCTCTTTTTAATCACTATAATGAACTCCTAAATCCATTTGAGATCATAAAACTATAAAGAATAAATTGGTGAATATATAAATGAAATATGTAAGATAAAAATCCCAAAAATGGAATAGACATGATAGGAAAACACAATGTGTGAGTCAAAGTTATAAAATTATATCATAAAATAGAGTGAACATGATTAATAAAATGGATGAATTATATAAATTACATTTTATCATAAGATCATAGAAACTTAATACATTTTTAAGAAACATAAAACATGAAAAAAAAAACATATGTAAAGGATGACCACCGAGAAAACATCACATGGTGGATAGATTCCCACAATGGATTAGGTTCCCTCCCTAATCCCTTACACGGCGTCTCCTAAGACTATAACATTACCCAATGCATTAGAGGGGTATATAATTCAAAGACCACATGTCAAATTCATATCATGTACATGAATATGTGTTCCACATAATGAAATCAATCATAATGATTAAACATAAGAATTACCAATGGAAATAAATTGGGTTTCATACTCTTTCCTCATATCATAATCAAAATAGTTTTCTTTTCTTAAAGAAGGCATTTGAGAAAAAAAACATAAGGAATGTATTACCCCATAAAATTAAGGGATAATGAGATAGGTATATATATGTGAGAAATATATATATATATATATATATATATATATAATTTAGAATCATTCTATGACATAAAAGAGAAATATAATGTGATTTAGAGAGAGAATGGTCAAAACCTAGAGGTAAGGGTGGTTTATAGAGATCCCTTACCTCATGCCTGACATGTCATGTGCATTCTTCATATTCCGAAATAATAAAATTATATTAACTGTTTAATTTATAAGTAACCTTTTTCTTTTTTATCATTCCATTTATTTTTTTATTATAATGATATATTAATTTACTAAATCATTTAGGTTCATGTTGGACTTTTTGATGATATTTGGCTTATATGTGAAAAACCAATTTGGTGAGTGGAATAAGGTAAAACATATTATCATATCATAATAAAAAGAATAATTATCATGAAATAATTATCATTTTTATAAATAAAATATACTTTTAAAATGAATAATTAATAACAATTATGAAAAATAATTGACGTTATGATCATTGAGACGATAATCTGTACGTATGCATTCGAAATGTTTCCATTTTTCAATGATCATGATGGAAAGTAGTAAGGTGTTCAATTAACATTATATTATTATACTTATATCACAGATATAATATTTAATCTTTAAATACACTTATATTTACCATCCATGTGATGAAGTATAAAAAAATGAATCACATAACTTCGCGATGTGGTAGTCTGCCATACACACAAACGACAAAATGATTTTCCAATGGATGGTAAGGTAATAAGTCATAAGATATATTAATTATTCATAATTTTTTATAATTCATGAATACACTATATAAAAAATTAAATACATAGTCATAAATTATGATGAGAGGTGATGATGGAAAACGAATTTTGTCAGTTCATGAGGCAGTAGTTTATCCTATAGATGATTGATTGTTTTGTTTCCCATTTGATGGAAGAGGAGATGTATGTAGGTCATGACACAAAAATAATAACATATTATTATATGGTTGATAATCATTTAATTCTATCATCATGTTTTAAAAATATTTGGAGGAGTTGGAAAAACAAATAAAATGAAGATGCTCGGTAAAGAATGATACCTCTTCTTTAGACCACCTCTTTAGGGTTATACCTAAAGCCTAACTAGATTGTATTTTTGATCTAACAAGGGCCTCTAAGAAATTTTAAGGTATTTATGGAAGTTATTTTGGTAGTTATTCTCTAAGTCAAAGTTCTTTTAATTTGTGTAGAGGAAACTAGAGAGGCTTTCCTTTTATAGGGGTGGAGGAGTTACATTCTTGTCAATACCCAAAACTATTCAATAATGGGAAGTAAATATCAAAAATAGTGTATCCAAAATTTATAACTATTTGATTGGAGGGGTGTTATGGTTGATAAATACCTCAAAATTTTAGAATAAACATGTTTTTAACATGTTAGTCTATTTATTTATTTAGGTTAACCCCTTGCAAACTTGTTTTCACATTAACCATAGTAACATATTTTTACTATTTTTTCTATTAATTATAATAAAATTTTTGTTAAACTTGTTATATAATTTTAATTATTATTAATACAAATAGTTAATATATTTTTTAAAATTAAATTAAACTAATTGGTATAATTTTATTTAAAATTAAATCCACAATTGTTTCAAAAAAAATAGTTTATCAAGAAATATATTTTTCAAGAATTAGATGATCATACATTATCTATTTGAAAAAATAATAATTAATATAATTTAAATTTATATATATAGTTATATATTAAATAAATTTAATTAAAATCATTCTTAATGAGGGTGTTTTTTAATTAGTTAAAATTTAAAAACATTTTGAACTTCAAAACTGTTTTTAGAAAAATGTGTTTTAAACCTAAAAATAAACATTTACTAAAATTGAGTAAAACATTTATTTAAATGTAATTAATTGGATTAAATATAACTAAATAATATTTATTTTACCTTTAAATCAAATTAAAATAATAATGGGACTTTGAAATTAATTTATTTATTAAGAAGAAAGGACTATTTTACCAAAAATCCCTATTATTCATTATTCACTAAAAAGACAATATTTTATGAAAAAGGCTAATATTTCATGATAATATAATTCTTATATGAAGATTTAAAAATGTTTTTTATTTTATCAAAAAAAAATTATGAATTTTCTATACATTAATTATAATATTTTCTCACAACAATGAATAAAAAATATTTTTTAAGAAAATATATTTTTAATGAATAAATTTTCTTTGAGAAAAATGTGTGATTATTTACTATAAATTTATCAAAAAAAATATTCAGTATAAAATTTATATTTATTTCATATATATGTTAACCCTATTCATACCCACCAATTTAGTACCTTGTTTGTAATTGTCATATTTAAATAATCAGTGTTTGTTTGGGTTCACTGTTGCATGTCGCATATGCTATCGAACATAGCTTTCCCTTTCCAAAAATATAGTTTGATACATTACATACCTCATAAGGAATTTCACCCTTTATGATTTATATTACACATTAATTTTAATGAAATGAAGGTTACTTATGCTTCATCTCCTCTTCATGTTCCCATGTTTCATTCTCAAAATTATGGTTTCACCACAAAACATTGCCCTTGTGAGTTGTATTGTTTCATTGAAATTTATCTCTATGGTCATAGAACTTCACAGGATGATCCTATTATGAAAGTTCTTTATCCAATGGTATTACCTCTAAATTCATTATATGTGAGGGGTTTTTATTTAATTCCTAATGTGGGATACAAGAAACACATCTTGTACTTGAGGTGGGTTTGGTAGGAGTAATAGTTGATAGGCTACTACTATGATGTGATCAATGATCTCAAAGGGGCGTATGTATCTTGGACTAACCTTTCAATTCATTAAAAATCACATGAATTTCTTCTATGATAATGTATGAAGGAAAACCTTATCTCTTAACTCAAACTCCAAGTCTATTAAAATATTTTCTACATAGATTTTTTGTCACATTTTCATGGATTTAATATGAAAATAAATAGTTTGTAATATATCATTCATCTCCTAGAAATTATTATAACCATCAGTTTTTATCTCCATCATCAACCCCTAATTTTGTTGTTTGACATCACTTCTCATAAATATCCTTATAAGGATCTATTTGAATCATATAATTGAAACTATTTTTATATGATCACTCTACTGGGGGAAGGAGATGATACCAATATCTGGGGAAATATAATGAATAAGATATTAGCTTATCTTTTAGTGTTTGGATGTTTCCTTAAGTTTGACCATCCTTCTAAGGGTGGTAAGTAGCATTGAAGATCAACTCTATATCTAGTTCTTTCTGAAGGCTTCTCCAAAACCATACAACAGTCCTCATATCTCAAATAGATACAATAGAGCATGGCACCCCGTGAAATCATACCACTCCCCTTATGTATATCTTAGTGAGTTCGTAAATAGATAAATATTTCTGGAAGGCAATGAAATGTGCCAACATTGTAAGGCGGTCTACTACCTCCTAGATGATGTTATTTCCATTATGTGTCTTAGGGAGTCCTATGATGAAATACATGGTTATGATTTATCTTTTCAACATTATTATTGGAAACAGTTTCATCTTACCCTTAGACTTGTAACAGTCATCCACGACCTATTGGCATACCAAGTATAGAGATATAAATTTGGCAACCCCCCTCTTCATGTTATCCCATAAGAATATTTTATTCAAATATATTTACATATTAGGGATTCATGGATCAATATAGAAGTATAATCAGTGAAAATAATCCAGATGTTCCCTCTCTAATTATGGTTTTTATGGGACACATATCTGGGTTCCAAACCTTTTAACTCCATCATCAATAATGTTGAACTAGAAAATATTCACTACCATTTTCAGTAGCACCTCGTTATTTTTATGGGCCTCTTTGAGCCTATCAAGAATTGATGGTTGAGAATTTATTTTTGAAAGTATGGATGAGGATCCTTTTATTATTCCCATACCCATCCAATATAAGTATAATAAGATGGGATCCTACTCAATTCTCATTACTAATAAAATCGCAATATACTTTCTACTTAGAGGAACTTCCACTTTTTTATTTCCTAGGATGGTAATAGATAAGTATTTCATAGTCCTTCATAAGCTATAATCACCTTTATTTGAGTATTTTAATATCTTTTTATGTGAATATTTATTTTATTCTCTTGTGATTTGTATATATCTCACACTTCTCTACATAGAGATAATGTCCCCAGATATTTAACACGAATCTCACAACAAAAAACTCCATATCATATTTTGGATAGTTATTTTTAAGAAATTTCTAAATCCTTGAGGCATAGAAAAAAAATTATTATTTTTAACTAGTAAATAACACAAAACCTTCTTTAAATCATCTCTTTATAACAAAAAATGTTCCCCATAAGCGTATTTACTAGTATAGTGATAAGCCTCTTTTTCAACCACACAAAGCTCTATTAATATTCACTAGTCCTGAAAAACATTACTCTCTTCTGATTTACGTTGGTTTGAGAGTTTCAAAATTAAGATCGGTTACTAAAAAATAATCTATAATACCTAATAGTCCAAGAAAACTATAAATCTATGTTATAAATGTTGGTCTGGGCTACTACTCTGTCAAATGTTTCTTAAAAGGGTATAGGGATATCCCTTTTATGGTGATAATTAACCCCAATAATGATACTTCATTTATCTAAAACTCACATTTGTTGTACATTTTATATAGATTAGACCTTAATAATTCCTTTAATATATTATTAAAATTCTCCCCATTCTCTTCCTTACTTTTAGATTATACCAAAATAACATCAATAAAGAATAAAAAAAATCCAAGGTAAATTCTAAAGACTCTATACATTAAGTCTATAATGATTGTTGGAGAATTAGTGAGTCTTAAAGGAATCACAATGAACTCATAGTGTCCATAACTTTTTCTAATGGTATTTTTATGAATGTATTTCCTCTTCACACTTAATTAGTCGTATCCAGAGAAAAGTTCCACCATAGAGAAATACTAATCCATATTTAGTTGATTGAAAAAGTAATATATATGTGAAATAGGATACTTTTTCTTTATCATTATTTTGTTAACTTCAGGATAATCAATGCAATTCACATTAACAAATTTTTCATCTTGAAAAAGAGGATCGGTGCACCCCATGATGAAGCACTAGAACCTATGAAACCCTTTTCCAGATTCTCTTGTGAATGTTTTTTCATCTCCTCCAACTCAATAGTTTGTATTCTATAAGGGGTCTTTGAAATGGGTAATTATCGAGTTATAAGTTTGATTGAGAACTCAACCACTCTATTATGAGGAAGACCATATATCTTTCTAGGGATAGAATTAGTATAATCCCTCACAATGGGCATGTATGCATGATTCTATCAATTGTATCAATTATTTTGGATAGATATGACTTCTCATAAAGAAATAATATCCATACATCAATTGATGATACCAAAAAATATTCATCATCCTCCTTGTGTTTATATTGAACCATTGGTTGATTCATGATACGGAGAGTGATTTTTATTCTCTCGGAATTTTCTGTTGGATTTATATAAGGAAATATAATACAAGCCAAAAATAGGAATAAATTTTTATAAAGGATATATCACAAGGTTTTTTGGGAAGTTAATATTGAAAATATGAACATGGGATTTGTTATATTCTTGAGACTCAATAGTTTACCCATTCACCATCTTGATTAATAACTAAATTTCCAGGTTTTAATGGTGTTATTGAATTGTTCTAATAATCATTCTTGATATGACTGAATATGAAGAAAAAAAATCGAAAAGTACATTTTATATTATTTATTGAATAACTTGCATACCTATCATCACATCATTTTCGGGATCCACCTTCTCAGTTATGATGGAATGAGCTTGAAATTTCTCACAAGGCTTTGGTGGTTATTTTTTTGAGTTGTCATCAAAAACTATTGGCCTAGTGCATTTGTTATCATAGTGTACTTATATCATATTGTTGAAACATTGGAAAACAAAATCCAAGGTTTAGGTGGAGAATTTCTTTCTTCCGTCGTAGTGGTGGGTTTCTCCCATTGGTAATCACCAGCTAGGTTCCCTTCATTCTTGTACTTAATGAATATCATGGCCCCTTTCAGGAAATTTCTAAGAGGCTTCTACCCACACATTTGATAAGTGGGATGTTGAACATTCTGGAAATGGTTACATTTCTTCATCGTACCACTGGGATTAAACTATATTTTACACATATTGACCATGGAGTAAATGTTAGATTCATTGATATAAATTTTGACTCTGAGAGTAAATTTTACAATTCCTCATAATCTTTAAAGTTTTAATTTCTAAATCAATTCAAAAATTTGGCTTTATCCCACCAAATAACTGGTCAACATTAATTTCTCAGGTGGGGGGATGAAAAATTTAGAGGTGTATCTTTAGAGTCTTATGGAGTTCACTTCCTACTCCTCGATGGATTCATCATCCTCTTTCATGAGGCTAAGGAAGTCCCTATCCATTTTAATCTAGAGAGTGTGAGGAAAATAATTGTGCATTTTTTCCATAATTCCTTCAACATTTCCATTTTTATCTCTTCCTCAAGATTCATGTTTTTATCAACATCTACCATTGATCTACTTATCCATATATATTATAAATATCCATCACAACCTTTCCTTTCTAAAATAATTTAAAAATAAATGAGATATTTTCAATGGATTTTATCCATTTTTCTATGATTAAAGGATGAGAATATCCACTAAAATTTTTCATCCTTAGTCGCATAATTGTCTGAATTTCAACATGCTCTTATATTGAGGGATTCGGGAATTCCTCCTAATATATGATTCTTTTAAAACATGGGCTAGTTAAAAAATTATTATCATGAAGTTCTAAAATCTTGTTTCCATAGGTCTTGGAATCTCATTTGGGTAGTCATTTCATTTCCCCTCAAATTGGTGGATGACTCAGTTTCTCTTATATCAAGCCGTTGACAAAAAAATACAAAATTAGGGGTGACTATTTTTAACCTATTAAACTCATAAACGGGAAAACATGAACATTAATTGAATAATCCATAAATAGAATATATTCTTTAACTTATTAATTTTGAGGTTTCAATATATGTTATCCATGATCTATTTAATAATATAAAATCATATGTTCATTTTTGTTCTCTAAATAATGGTCTATTAAGAGATTGTGAATTTACCAAAACATCCCCTTGGAGTGTCAAGATGGGTTTGCAACAAGAAACATTTTTATAAACCATGTGGTGATCAAGTTTATCTAAATGAAAACTTTTCTGGATTATTATCCATAGTTAAAATAGTTCCATAGCCACAACCACATAATGTATCTAGACAAGGATATATTTTATTAAAAACCACTTTCTCTATTTTTTAACAAAATACTGGTATTTTTTCATATATTTAGTTTTATCTCTAAGGACTTCACTAGATACTTTTTTAATACTAACCCAAAAACATAATTATACCTTTCTATCATACCAACTATAATAACCATCTCCTTTTACAAATATTATTAAATGATTTTTAAACATAAATTACCAATATGTACAACCCCAAAATACCTTGAGGCCTGGTGTCTTTCTAAGACTAGGTTTAAAATACATCAAAAGGAAACAAAAACATGAAATAATAATTTCAATCTCATTAATGAGATCCAAAATCAAATTTCCCTCCGAAAACTATATAGGATAAACTAGGGAATATATAAAAGAAAAGTTTGAGCTAGAAATCCTAATAATAGAATAAACTTGATAACGAAGCATAATATGTGACTCAAAGGTGTAACATGATATCATAAAAGAGAAGGAATATAATTAATCAAACAAATGCATATATATAGTACATGGTATCATAAGATCATAACAACATAGGAAATGTGGAAAAAATAGAAAACATGAAATAAACATAAGGCAGGGTTATCTTTTGTGACAAGATCCCATGGTGAAAAAAGTCCCATAATGGATTAGGTTCAATTATTAATCCCATACATGATATCTCTTGAGACTATAACAATACCCAATTCAATGAAGGGATATATAATTCTAGGACCAACCATCACATTGATATCATGTAAATTCATATGTGTCCCATATAAAGAAATCAATCATAAGGGAAAACATTATAAATTACATATGTAGAGAAAATGAGTTTCATTATATTGTCACATATCATAATAAAAACAGGTTTATTAAAAAGGGAATTTGTGAAAAGGAAATAATACATCTATTAAACCATCAAAGGAGATGGTGGTTTAACAAGATCCCTTACCTTGATCCCAACTTATCTGCTGAAAATAAATATTTTTATTATTCAGTCACTTTTGAGGGAAAAGTGAGACACTATACATGACTTAAAAAACTAAAAACATTAAAATCCACATGATACCAAAATTCAAGAGAAAAAAACTCATTAAAACCTACAGATTAGAGCTCCCACCCAGCATCATAAACATTAAATTAGTTTCTCCTACTCATCTCTTCACTACAAGCAGTCCCATGCATGAATGCACGGGCATGGAACCTATGGAAAATACATACCCTCTCAAACATCCAAATCCAACAGCAAAAATTAGGGAAAAACCAATGCTCTAAACCCCATCTGAAGAAATTCCTATAAGATAATAGTTGTAAGACTCTCAAACCTCAAACCATAGGCCACCAAAAAACCATTATTAAACTGAAAATATACCTCAAAGCATCATATCGAAAACAATCACACCCCATTTATTCACTGCCAAAGAGCACAATAAGAAAATAAAAACTAAGGATTTCTATAACAAATTTGTGCCATTTTCAAATCATTCAAATAGAAACAACATAACACGCTAAAGCTGAAGATCCCTAAATTCACAAACACTTATTCATCAAAGAGAGAAACTAACACCATCACACATACGTACAATCATGAACCCGAAAAATATAAACCAAGATGACTTCAAAGACAAAGGAGGCAGAATAAATCGCCATAATGCCAGATGGAAGTCCAACCGCCCATATCCCGTCACTGCCCACCAATACGCACATGAATACCACGACGTACACCCCCCCCCCACCCCCACACACCCCATATACAAAGAAGAGTCCTCAAGTCACAGATCTGGAAAAAATTTCATGGACCGACACTACGCCACCATGGGAGACCCTATCCAGCGAGAAGAAACTGGGAAAGAAGAGGCCATAAATGACGTAAGGGCTGAGGATACTGAGTCCACGAAGTGACACTTCAAGAAGAAACTCTTTCAGAACACGACGAGCACAAGGAGGTTGTTGCATCAACCCAGGATAGAGAAGGTTTGGACGAGGGGAAAACCCTACCACTCTATTCCCTTTATATGATCATTTTATCATAAGATGACTGATTTGGAGTAATTGAGCTTGACTTGTCATTCCTATTCCTTATATTCCTGAATAAAAAACTTATGTTAATTATTTACATGATTATAAACCAATTTGAAGTTTATTATTCTGTTTATTTTTATTATTATCATGTTATATTCAATTACTTAATCATTTGGGTTAATTTTTGATGTTTTGATGATATTTGGATCATATTTTCTAAACCACTTTGTTGAGTTGACTAAGGTCAAAGAGTTCATTAATTCATCATCTATAGAATAATAGTCATGGAATATTTATATTTTTATTTTCATCAATTATACTTTTAAGAACAATAATGAAATATGGTTATCAAAAATGAACTATGTTATAGTCATAGAGATGGAAGGCCATATATACACATGAGTAACATTTCCGTTTTTCAAATATCATGATAGATCTTGATGGATATAAAATAAATGTTATTTTATCATTACCAAATTATCATTATAACATATATATCATATTATTTATTTACATACACTATCATATACCATACATGTAATTTTTTATAGAAATATTAAGTCACATCGCTTCGTGGGGCGGTAGTCCACTGAACATAGAAAACACTTAAACATTTTTAAATGGATAGTATGGTAAGAAGTTATATGATATATTAATTTTTAAAAATGATTTATATGTAATGATTATAATATATAATAATTAAATCCATCATCAAAAAACTTCATTAGAGGTGATGATTGTAAATTAATTACATTGGTTCACGAGAAGGTAGTACTCCATACACATGATCATTTGTTTCATTTCCCATTTGATGGAACTGGAGATGAATGTAAGAAATTACATTAACAGAATAAAATAATAGTATATTGGATATACTGATGTAATTATACCTTCATGAGTAAATAATATTTTAAGTATGTGGATGAATAAAAAAATGAAGGTGATTGGTTAAGAATGATAACTATTTTCCACACCACCTTTTTAGGGTTATACCTAAAACCTCCTTAAATTTGATTTCTCATAAAATTGTCTCTAGGAAATGGGAATGCAATTAATGAAGGTATTTTTTCAGGGATTGGATGAACCAAATGGATTTTGCGTTTTGGATAAGAGAGTAGGGGGTGCCCTTTTATGATGGATGAGGTGTGGAATTCTTATAAATACCCCCAAACTATTCAAATATGGGAATTCACCCTCAAGAAAAGTGTCTAAAAAATTGTAAAATAATTGAGTGGGGGTGATAAAGGTGATAAACACATTCCCAATTCCAAATAAACATGTTTTAAATGTGATATTCTATATACCTCATTAGTTTAACCCCTTAGTAAACTAGTTTTAACATTAACTATTGTGACAAAATATTACAATCATTACTATTCATTATGAAAAAAAAATTAAGTGGAACTTATTATATAATACTAATCATTGTGATTATAAATATGGAATCCATTTTGTCAAATTCAATTCATAGAGATTGAAAACGACCAAGAATTCTATCAATGAAATTTTCCTTCTTATAATTATTTCATATAGTATAAATCAAATAAAATCACATAGAGAACACAATAATATCTTTATAAATAATGAATGCATGAAATAAAAGGTATTTCTATACATTAAAGAGCCGGTACCATTGGAATAGTAACTTGACATTTTGAATTGTAATGTGACCCTTAGGAATAGTAAACTAGCCAATAGATAAGTAACCCCACCTGTAAAATTATAAATAAAATTTAGGGATCTTAAAAACTAAAAGAAGAAATATCTATAACTTATAATAAGTAAATAAATATTTTAAAAATGATAACTTAAGTGTTGGTATTTTTGTAAGTAATAAATATTTAACTATAATTTTATAATTAATATAGTAATTTTAAAAAATATATTTTCATAATATATATTATTATATTAATATTTTGTTTCTTAGTATTATAGGATAATTTTATGATACCATATTGAATTTCTTAAAGTGTCATAAACTCTGTTTTAATATTAAAAATGGTTTTTTTAATAAATTATAATTTTAATTAAAATTTAAATTTAGAAAATTTAGAAAATTATTTTCATAAAATGGTATCAATTTTTTAATTATACACATCGAAAAATGGTTACAGTAAAATATAAGGATTTTTCTTAAATACTAGAATATTTGGTGAAGAGTAAAATACGATAATTTTTAATAAATACTAAATACATGAATTATTGAGTTATAGATGATGTATAGATTATTTAAGACCATAATCTCAAACTCTCTTAATTATTTAATTATATTTAGTTATAATTTTCAAACTATTAATATCATTGAACAAAAATAATAAACAACTGAATAAAATATTCAAAAAACACCCATATCTTCCACTATAAATTCCACCCCTCACCACCCCTTCTCCTCGCAAATTCCAAGATTTGAGACATGTCAAATTTATATCCAATAATATTACATATCCACTCCCCACATCCGATATCATTTGGCCTCAACCAAATACTAAATAAAATCCCCTTAAGAAGGTTCTGAAGGTGGAGAATTGAAGTGTAACATCCCATGTAAATAAAGAAAAATATATTTTTTTTAAATTATTAATATTTGTGAATTAAATATTAATTTTACATTAAAGGGGATTCTATGTTTGATGGTGTACCAGATACAAAACAATGGGTTTCTTTGAAATCTAACATTGCACACAACGTTGAGTTGTACTGGAAAATTATATAATATTATTATTATTTTAAATGGTAGTTATTGTCGAGCTGTTGTAATGGCTGGAATGAACAGAACTAAATAAAAAATCATTTTACATGGTTTTTAAATATTTTTACATTTATCCAATAAATTTTAGGGGCTTTAAATAAGAAAGAAACTAATTTTAAGCATAAATACTTTAAAATTATTTATATTTTCTATTTGACAAAATAAATTCTTTCTTTACAATCAGGAAATAAAAATTTACTTTGGATAAATTTTTGGAATTTTTCTGATAAAATTCAATTTTTAATGAATAGTGAAAAATAGTATATTTTAATTCAAATCTACCTTTTAATATAATTTATTTATATAATTAGATTATATTTTTAATAGGTTTTAAAGTGTAATTAGATTATATTTTTACCATTTAATCCAATTTTGGTCATTGGAAGAAATTTCACTTTGAAATTGGGCATAAACAAGTGTCAATCTTTTGATAGTTATTATTTCTTAAAAACACACTTTTTGTTTTGACAATGGGAATTCATTTTAAATTAATAAATCCAACTTCAATGTTTTTAATTTGGTAAAATATACATCGTTTATGAATTTTGAATATCAAATATAGATTACGCTGATTTTTTGGTATTTTTCTGAAAAACATCAATTTTTATGAATAGTGAAACCACTAAGTAGTAGTTAAAAATATGACTTTTTCATTTAAATGAAATTTTAATGCTTCTGTGAATTGAATTTCTAAAATCTAACATACATGGTTGTTATTATTAAGTAAAATTTTGTTCATAAGATGAAAATATTTTTTGGTGAATAGTAACTTTTGACTTTTATTTACTGTAGTTAAAGGTAAATAATGTAATTCAAGGTAAAAAAGAATATCATAATAATAAAACATTTCCTTAACACTAGTATTAACCTTATTTTATGAGTCATGGACGACCATGGGCCTCCTTGGGTTGTTTTTGGGAGCCCATTCAGCCACTTAAAATGGATAATGACACATTATTTTAATTAACTTAAAGTAAAGGCAAAAATGACATAAACAGATATCTTTTATTAAATAAATTTTTATATGGGGTTTTATAAGTTATCTTATTTACTATAAATTTTCTTTGAAAATCTAAAAATATTTCCTACATCAGGGTATTTTTTTAAAAAAAATTAGACATACAATAAATTAAATTATTTATGACACAATAATGATGCAGTGGTTACCTCATTAATAAATGATTTAAATAAATTAGACTATAAAGATTAAAAAATTAACCAAACCTGTATAATTCTTATTGGATGATTTTATTTCTACCATAAGTCATCTTATCTTCAATCATATTGAGTTTTGGATCTTTATAAAACTAAAATCATTATATATTAAAATAATATTTTCACACTTTCTTAAAGAGCCCCTCCTCCCCCTTATAAAAGGACACCACTTATAACCCACTCCCCAAACCTCTAAAGCCCCTTGTCTCATCCAACCCCTAACTAAATAATCTCTCAAGATCCCTCTCTTCCACTTAGAAGCCTTACCTTAGTCAGAAGTCATATCAATAAAAAATTTAGTTCAATCCAAAGGAAGATACCCAATTTAATTATAATGTCTTCTCTTAAGTCCTTTTGTTTTATTTTACATATCCAACCCCCTAAACTCTTTTTTTCCTTTAATTTATAACAAAACTAGTATCCTAAATATACTAGGTTGTTTTTATGAGAATTATTCTAACTACACTTACACACACCTCCATCTAATGGGTAAAGAACATACTGTTTCTGTGGATGGTGAACTACTTCCTCACGAAATAATGATTATTCAAATATCTCCTACTGCCTACCATGGTGGCCATTATGATGGAAATTTATTTATATTTTATATATATATTATTTTTATGTTTTCTTATGATTCTGTATTTGTTCATTTATAACATACCATTATGGTTTCCATTATGGGTCAATGCGATAATTTTATTTGAGGAAGTGTGGACTACCGCCCCTCTAAGTGCTATGAATCATTTATGACATATGTGGGATGTATAAAGGATGGAATTAATGAAATTATATATTATATTATAATGTAATTATAATATACTAATGTATAATTATGTTTCCATTCCGTTAAATATGAAATAGAAATGAAAGTAGTGTTTATGAGTATGTACGGCTGACCGTCTCCATGAACGTTACATTTCATTTCTTACCACTAAATGTTATGTAATATCATAAATACATATATATACTGGATATATATGATATATATGATATATAAATCATGAATATAATTCTATAGATATTGTACTCTTGACCACATGGACAACTAGTAATTATAAGGTGTTCATTTTTTACTCAAGTGCCAAATATTGACAAAATGACCATTGTTAACTTATTGATTACATAATGTTTATAAAATGGTAATAAGTGATATAAAATGAATAATAAACTTGAAAAATTTTATTTATCACGTATAAATTAACTTAAGTTTATTATTTAGGAAGAATAAGGAACAAACAAGTAAATTCAGACATGAGGTCAGGGGTTTCTTATCCCACTTTTAATTCTGTGAGATTTCCATTTTCCAGCACATATTTATAGCATGAGGTGTATTGGGTACTTCAATTTCATATTTTTTTCATTATTCACTTTATATTCATGGTATTCTATGATTTATTTGGTGGTTATTAACTTTTGGTCTTAAGACTCGATTGATGACAATGTGGTAAGGAGTTTTCATCTCACTTTTTATTCTTGTGAGATTCAGGCTATGTTTGACACTATTTCCTTTTGTGTGGTGTATGTACTGCCCATGATTTTATTCTTGGTATAATATAATTTACTTTATAGGTATTTAATTCTTCATTGTATGATCCTTCTGTCATGTGGTGTATGTTTCATAATTTACCAAATCGGTAAGGGAACTTTTTAACCCAATTTTCATTCCTTGGGGTTTTCTTCTAATTATTAATTATGTCATGCTATGATTATGTGTGGAATAAATATTTATTTATTTATTTTGTAATTTACACTCCCCTTTGTGTGGATATACTTTTTATACACATAATAAATCCATTGATAAATTCTCAAGTCCTCGATATGAACTTGATAAGAGTAATTTTAACTCAATTTCCATTTATTGAGTTAAACATCCAAGTCATTGGTGTGTTTTTACAAATATATGTGTGATTGTTCTATGATTTATTTACACTAAATATATAATAATATTTTTTGTATTTATATTTGTCACACATTATTATGTAATTGATTTATCCTTAATCTAAAGATACAGTTTTTATAAGGAATTTCGTCTCTATTTACATTCCATTGAGACTTCATTTTGGTTATACACCAATTCACTCTTATATAGTGTATATACTATCCTTTGGAATATTATATCATTAATACCTTTATTCTCATGATATTATAATGTTCTGATTCAATGTTATTCCTCAATTATTTTTATGCAAGATTCTTTCATTATGTTAAAAACTCTATAACTAAAATATCGTTTTAAATGTTTTAAAGATTTGTTCTTATAAATATTTATCATTAATGTACACGTTATGAAAATGGTTTAAAGGATTTATTTATATGGAAATTAATGTTTTGAAATTATAATTTATTTACAATTTTCAAAGTAGTATGGGAAACTTTGATTCCAAAATATTTTTATTAAATTTTATAAATGGTTTTGGAAATGGTTTGATAAAGAGTTGGTTATTTTTATATCTTGAAATGATATGTTGTGATTTCAATGTGGAAATGTTATATTTTCTTTATTCTTGTTTTAGGTGTTATGAATAAGTTATCATTCTTGGGAATTTTTTATGTATACGAGCGGTTCCACAACAAACCTAGGGTGGGTGAGCCTGAGATAGCTCTCCAATGCATTGGGTAACATGATGGAGGTAAATGTTAATGTTTCTCCTAAGAGATTTAGGGAATATACTGTGATGGGTATTCCAACATAACTACCTATGTAGTTGTGGTAGCTACAATGTAAGTATGTAATGTATGCCACAAGTTACCTTTATGATTTATGATTTCTATGTGTTATTCATAAATATTATGATTTCATGAGGTTGGTTATGATTGAAAAGTATGGTTTCATTGATTTCCATTTATTGATGGGATAATGTTTTCTTTCCTTATTTTATAACCCTTTCTGAGATTTTTATGCTCATCCCATGTTTTGAAATGTTTTTCACAGGACATAAAGATAAATAGGGTCAAGGATGGGATCAGGAAAAGTCATGTTGTCTAGATCATGGAACTAGACATGTCGTTTTCTTTTAAGGGTTTTTATTTTATGAAAATAATGGATACTGAGTTAAAGTGTCTACTTTGTATTTTTTGAGATGTATTGTAATAGTTATGGCCTAATTCTCTAAAAATATAAACCTGAAAAGTTCCTTTATGTGAATTATTCAGTAAATTCAAGATAATGTAATGTTTAATGCTGGGTCCTTATAGTTGGTATTAGAGGTCGGTTTGGACAACTTTAGAGGTTAGGGTGTTCTTCAAGCATGGGGGAAATTACAATAATTGTTAGGATTTTAGAAAGATTCATAGTTTTTTAGATAAAGTGAATGAGTTTATGATAACATGAATAACTGTATCTTATTGTTTACCCTCCTCATAAGATATTATACGATGATTTTATTGATAAAATCACACATACATTTTTGGTTTTAGTAAATGGATGAATCTAGGAGGACCCAAAGTAACAGTGGGTGTGAAGAAAACTGTGATGGTTTTCTAAATGAGAAACTGAATGAAATGGGATCTGCAATGATAACTCTTGTGGTTATTCTCAACCAACAATCTGGAGTCATGATTGACCACCTAAACCTTGGTGATTTTTATAAGGTATACTATATGTGAGAAACAAATCCCCATGGAAGTTTAGATAATAATCATAAAGGTACGTATATTAAAAAACAAATGTGTCAAGGATGTTAATGGAAACACATAGGAAAATGTTTCAAAGGGACAAGAAGATGCTATATATGTGGAAGTGAAGGTCAATAAGCAAGAACGTTCCAAGGAAAAAAGGAAGCATCCAGTTGACTCTAGGAAAGGGAAAGAATTTATTTCTAAGGGATCAATTGAATGTATTAAATGTGGTGTGTGTGGTCATTATACAAATAGATGTCCTCTAAATAATGTTTGGGAATGTGATCACTAGGATCATACAAATATATGTTTAGCAATACCTAATACCATTCTAATTGAGGATGAGGAAACTTACAATGACCAATGAAAGGTATGGATTATTTCTTAATTGATGTTTAGACATTATTGAATATCAGGATATGATTCATGATTTTATTTATAGGAATGAAGTATTTTAGAATAAGTTGGAAATGAATGTTTAATGGATCGTGAAGAACATTGAATGAGTAAGAAGTCAACATATAAGGGATTAAAGTTTTATGGTATATTTTAGGATGGTGCAATGCATAAAAGTATTAAGGTTCTTTTGATGATGGGATTACATTAGAAGACTTTTTATAGTATGTGTAATTTTGAAGTTTGATATATGAAAATTTTATTCAAGGAATACTTCTATTTTCTTTTGTGGATATAGTTATAAAGAACCATTCGGGATTATATGATCCTTGAATTAGAGGCAATTACAGGTTAATACATTTTGGGATGAAAAATGAAAGTTATTAGATAACCATTGTGGTTAAAATTAATTTTGGTTATTTATGATTAATTTATCTATTTTTTGGGAATTTTATAAAATTATATGGTTTTTGAAAAAGGAAAACATGCAGACTACGTGAAACCCCATCACATCAGACAAAGCTGTGGGAATGAAACCCACAACCAAAGTGCAACTGGGATTTATAGCCTACCACTAGACTATGTGAAGTCCCTGGTCAGTATGACTAATTCTTTTTAGTTGGATTATTTTTTGAATCAAGAATAAGTATATTTTGGGTTATATATGGAAATTATTAACCTATCATGGAGAATAAGTTATTAGGTTAATTAATTTTCAATATGGGACTTTAAGAGTAACTGGTGTTATTTGGAGACAAATGTTAAGATTTATCTTAGAAGACTGTGATTAAATCATTCTGAGATTTCGGTTTCAATATTAGTTTGGATTACTTTGAAAATTTTTATGGACAGTTTTTTATTGAATTGTCTTTGTTGAAATTTGGGTATTGTTTGACAATTTTTGGAGATTAAGAGTAGTTTTTATTTTTATAAAATATTATCCCTTTTGGTGATTATATGATCTTCTACTAACCATTTTAGTTTTTGTTAATTTCTAAAGACATGGGGAAAAATATAGTTCATATTTTGTGGATTATGTGATTCTCTAGAAGTTTATTAATGCGCTTTCAATGTGAACAAGTCATCTTGAATACTCATCCATGGGAGAAAAGATGAGTTTGTGGTAGAAATCTAGTAAGGATGAACGCCTACATGAAAAGTAAGTATATTTCCTTACATTCATAATCAAGCTCTTGAATAAATTCAGCAACTTTATTAAAAGTAACATAAAACAAAAACATTGTCCATTAACTTTTCCTATTGGGGAATCAAAGACCGTTTAACCCAACACAAGTTTGTGATTTTTTGGTGGTTAACTTTCTCCTAATCATGTTTTCTACCACTTTCCATCGAACCTTAAAGGTTTGTTTCTTTTCCATATCCATGTTTTCCTCAATGTAATCCTAGTATGGGCTATCTAGAATGACCTTTTAATTTCTCTTTCTTTATTGGAAATTGATATTTTTACTAACTTGTTTTCTAATGTTTTACTTTCAATGACGTTTCCAAGAGCAATTTTAAAATTTTGAGGTCGCAATTTCCAAAAAGGGGAAAGGATGTAACATCCCAAGTAAAAAAAGAAGAATACATTTTTTTATAATTATTAATATTTGTGAATTAAATATTAATTTTACTTTAAAAGGGATGCTATGTTCAATGGTGTACCCGATACGCAACAACGAGTTTCTTGGAAATTTTACGTTGCACACAACATTGAGTTATATAGAAAAATAATATAATTATATAATTATTTTAAATGGTAGTTAACGCCTATCTGTTGTAATGGACATAATAAACAAATCTAACAAAAAAAAATTATATATTCTTGTTAAATATTTTTACATTTATCCAATAAATTTTAGAGGCTTTAAATACGAAAGAATCTGATTTTAAGCATAAATACTCTCATATTCATTAAAAGGTCGACTTATTTCCTTTTAATGGAGAACCCTCCATAAATCTAGTTTTCATCACTTTTATATATTATATTTGAAAAAATAATTTGTTTTTAGAATTGGGACATCAAAATTTACTTTGGGTAAATTTTTGGAATTTTTCTGATAAAATTCAATTTTTAATGAATAGTGAAAAATATTGTACTTTAATTCAAATCTACCTTTTAATATAAGTTATTTATATAGTTATATTATATTTATAATTGGTTTTAAAGGGTAATTAGATTATATTTTTATCATTTAATCCATTTTTAGTCGTTGGAAGAAATTTTACTTTGAAATTGGGCATAAACAAGTGTCAATCCTTTGATTGTTATTATTTCTTAAAAACACACTTTTTATTTTGACAACTGGAATTAATTTTAAATTAATTAATCCAACTTAATTTTTTTGAATTTTTTAAAATAGACATTATTTTTTTATTTTGGATTGTCAAATATATCATAGGCTGAATTTTTGGTATTTTTCGGAAAAACATCAATTTTGGATGAATAGTGAGACCACTAAGTAGTAGTTAAAAAATCTAACTTTTTCATTTAAATGAAATTTTACCATTTCTATAAATTGAATTTCTAAAATCTTAAATACATGGTTGTTATTAGAAAGTAAAATGTGGTTCAATAAGATCAAAATAATTTTTAGTGAATAGTAACTTTTGACTTTTAGTTGTCACGGTTAAAGGTAAATAGGGTAATTCAAGGTAAAAAAAGAATATTATCATAATAAAAAATTACCGTAACACTTGTCATGTACTAATTGGATGAGTCATGTCCGACCATGGAAATCCTTGGGTCGATTTTTGGACCCCCTGGAGACACTTAAGAGTGGTAATGACACTTTATTTTAATTAATTTAAGGTAAAGGAAAAATGACGAAATCAAATATCTTTTAGTAAATAAATTTTTACATGGGGTTATATAAGTTATCTTCTAGAGTATAAATATTATTTGTAAATATGAAAATATTTCCTACATCATTGTATTTTAAAAAAAATTATACATCAAATAAATATATTTATTTATGACATAATAATGATGCATTGTTTATCTCGTTAATAAATGATTCCAATAAATTAGATTATAATGATTAAAATAAATTGCCAAGACCTGTCCAATTATTATTGGATGATTTTATTTCGACTATGAGTCATCTTATCTTTGACTTTAAAGAGTTTTGGGTCTTTAGAAACCAAGAATCATTATATGATAAAATAATATTTTCACACTTTCCGAAAGAGCCCCTCCTCCGCAATATAAAAGGACACCACTTCTAAACCATTCCTCACACATCTCAACCCCATTGGATCATCCAAAACCTTCCCAAATAAGCTCCCAAGATCCCTCTATTCCACATAGAATCCTTACCTTAGGCATAAGGCACTTCAAGTAAACCTTTTGGTTCAATCCAAAGGGAGATACCCAATTTTAAGGTAACGTCTTCTCTTAAGTCCTTTGAATTTATTTGACATCTTGAACCCCCTAAACTCATTTTATTCCTCTATTTTATAATAACAGTAGTATATTAAATATACTAGGTTATTGTTATGATATTTATTCGTACTAAACATACACGAACCTCCATTTAATGGGTAAAGAACATATTGTTTTTGGGGATGGTGAACTACTGCCTCACGAAATGATGATTATTCAAATATTTCTACCGCCACTCATGGTGGCCATTTTGATGGCACTGTATTTATATAATATATATATATTATGTTTATGTTTTATTTATTCTTCAGTATTTTTTTCATTTATATAATACCTTTGTGGATTCCATTATGGGTAAACGCGAAAATTTCATTTGAGGAAGTGCGCACTACCACCTCCTCAAAATGATATGACTCGTTCATGCCATACATGGGACGTATAAAGGATGGAGTTAATAAAATTATATATTATATTATAATTTAATTATAATATATCTATTTATCATTATTTTTTCATTCTATTAAATACGAAATTAAAATGAATGTAGCCTTCATGCGTACGTACGGCTTACCGTCTCCATGAACGGTGCATTTCATTTCGTACCTCTAAATGTTATGTAATATTTTAAATACATATATATACTGGATATATTTTCTATATATGATATATAAATCATTAATATAATTCTTGATATGATGAACGCTTGACCACATGGACAACTTTTAATTATAAGGTGTTCATTTTTGACTCAAGTGCCAAATATCGACAAAATGACCATTATTAACTTAAATGATTACATAATGTTTATAACATGGTAATAAGTGTTATAAAAGGAATAATAAACTTTAAAAATATTCTTAATCAAGTATAAAGTAACTTAATTTTAGTATTCATGAAGAATAAGGAACAAACAAGTCAAGTCGGACACGAGGTAAGGGGTTTCTTATCTCACTTTTAATTCTGTGAGATTTTCATTGTCCATCACTTATTTATTACATGTGTTGTATTGGGTACTTCCATTTCATATATGTTTTCATGATTTTATTTATATTAATTTTATTCTTTGATTTTTTTTATGTTTATTAACTTTTGGTCTTATGACTCGATTGATTACAACGTGGTAAGGGGTTTTAATCTCACTTTTTATTCCCGTGAGATTCATGCCATGTTTGCCACTATTTTGTTTTGTATGGTGTATGTAATACCCATGATTGTATTCTTTGTATAATATAATTTTCATTATGGGTATTTATTTCTTCATTGTATGATCCTTATTTCTTGTGTTGTATGTTTTGTAAGTTACCAAATTGGTAAGGGAACTTTTTAACCAAATTTCCATTCCTTGGATTAATATTCTAATTCTTAATTATGTCATGCTATGATTATGTGTGGAATAACTATTGATTTATTTATGTTGTAATTTACACTCTCCTTTGTGTGTATATACTTTTGATATACATAATCAATCCATTTATAAATTCTCAAGTCATTGATATGAACTTGATAAGAGTAATTTTAACTCAATTTCAATTCATTGAGTTAAACATCCCAGTCATTGGTGTTGTTTTTACAAAAATATGTGTGAATGTTCTCTGATTGATTTAAACTGAATATCCAATCATAATGAGTGTATTTATATTTGTCACACATTATTATGTAATTTATTTATCCTTAATCAAACAATACATTTTTTATAAGGGATTTCATCTCTATTTACATTCCATTGAGACTTCATTGTTGTTATACACTGATTCACTCTTATATGGTGTATATACTGTCCTATGGAATATTATATCATGAATCCCTTTATTCTCATGATATAATAAATTTATTATTAATTGTAATTCATAAATTATTTTTATTCAAGAGTCTCTAATTTTGTTAAAAACACTTTAACTATAATATCGTTTTAAATGTTTTAATGATTTATTCTTATAAATATTTATCATTAATGTCCATGTTTTAAAAATGGTTTTATGGATTTATTTATATGTACATTAATGTTTTCAAATTATAATTTATTTTAATTTTTCAAAGGAGTATGGGACACTTTGATTCAAAAATATCTTTATTAAATGTTTTAAATGGTATTGAAAATGGTTTGATAGAGCATTGATTATGTATATATCTTGAAATGATATGTTTTGATCACAATGTGGAAATGTTATATTTCATTTATTCTTTATTTAGGTGTTATGAATATGTTATGGTTTTAGGGCATTATTTACGTATATGGGTGGTTCCGTGATAAACCTAGGGTGGGTGAGCCTGAGATAACTCTCCAATGAATTAGGTAACGTGAAAGAGGTAAATGTTAATGTTTCTCTGAAGAGATTTAGGGAATACACTTTGATGGGTATTCCAACATAACACCCTACGTAGTTGTGATAGCTACAATGTAATATTGTTATGTATTCCACAAGTTACCTTTATGATTTATGATTTCTGTTTGTTATTTATAAATCATATAATTTCAGAGGTATGTTATGATTGAAAAGTACGGTGTCATTAATTTGCATTTATTGATGGGCTAATGTTTTTTTACCTTATTTTATAACCCTTACTGAGATTTTTATGCTCATCCAAAGTTTTGAAATGTTTTTCATAGGGCATAAAGATGAATAAGGTCAATGATAAGATCAAGAAAAGTCATATTGTCTAAAACATAGAACTAGAAATGTCATTTTCTTTTAAGAGTTTTAATTTTTGAAAAAAAAATGGATACTTTGTACAAGTGTCTACTTTGTAATTTTTGAAATGTAATGTAATAGTTATGGTCTAATTCTATAAAACTATAAACCTGAAACGATCCCCTATGTGTATTATTCAGTTAAATAAAGATTATGTAATGATTAAGGCCGAGCCCTTATATAAATAGGTAAAAATAAACCTTTTCTTTTCTTTTCAATTTAATTTATTTTATTATCCTTCCCTCACCTCAACTATCGAAAGAGACATGATAAATCTAGTATAATTTATATAACAATATTATACCATTTTATTGTAATATATATAATAAAACTCCTTTTTCTCTATCTATTTTATTATATAAATGAAAAATCACCTATGATGTGTTAATTTACCAACATCTTGGATGATTCGTTTTCATTTTAAATTAACACCTTCAAATAGGTTCATGAACCCATTTATATTTTGAACCATAATATATATATATATATATATATTATGTCCTATGTAATGTTCTGGAACCATTATATATACACACATAATGTTAATAAAATAAAACTAGTTTGTGATAATTGGAAAACATCTAAAATAATATAAATAGTTTTCACTAACATCATATATAATGATTTATCCTAACCACAAATAACCAAATGTATTATACAAACATTTAATCTATTTAATTTTATTATTAAAATATAACATCAATTTTGGATATTTAATTCCATTTTCAAGATCTTTCCTACTTTATATAATTGAATAAATTGTAAAAACTAAGGAAACAAACACTTCTGATCGATGAAACTGAATCTTATAACTCAAAAAAAAGGCCATAAATGAACTTAATAAAATCCTAACAAATAAAATACAGGAATAAAAGGATAATAATTAATATATAAATTAATCTAATTTCATATTCCAGGACCTTAAGGTAATTTTGAGAAAACTTTTAGAAATAATGTAAGAATTTATACCTGAACCTCCATTTTCTAAGGGGTTAATACTTATCTCTATTTACCATAATGAAATTATTAATTATTCTTATTTAATCCTCCTGAATTATGTGTGAATATTATATATATATATATATATTCCTAGAATAATCCTTCTTTCTTTGATGGGGAGTTACATTTTTTATAGGGATCTTTCTTTATTCTTCTCGATAATCATGCCTGATTAAAGGAAACTTCTTGATTTAATTACCCATTTTCAATTGAACAATGTAATATATGTTAAAACACCATTATTTTTATATATATAAACATTTTATCATGTAAAATCTAATATTGTTAATTTATTGTTTTATGCAATGATTTTTCCAAAAGAACTCTTCTTTTTCTAAGTAAAAAAGTATTACTCTGAAGAATTCAATGATAATTTTATTATATAATTTTAATCTATGTTAAAAAAATATGGTGAATATTATGTATAATTGGGATTAACCCATATGATATCATTTACCATATTTTATTAAATTTTTTATGATTAGATTGACTCTGTATATGTTATCTTGATACCATTCACTATTTTACTCATAATGATTTGAGATTATGTTTATTTCATGGGGAAATTTATTTACATTTCATATGATAGATTCAATATAATTATATATGTCAATTATGTTTCAAAATTTTAAAATAGGGAATGAATTTGACATATTTAGTGAAGGACGGTGCCATCTATATCCACTCAATGCATCATTGGGTCTCATGGGACAAAGAGATAAGGTTTTTAACCTTTATGTATGGTGTCCTACCTGAGGCATTGAAAATATTTTTATAATGTCCAAAATTATGAATTCCCTCATTATGATATTATTTATTGATAAAATATGTTATTAATCAACCAGTAGAATAACCATGGTTAAATTTGATTCTCTTATGATAATTTATTTGGATTTATTTAATCATCTTTCATTCCTGCCATATTATGGTCAAGTTTATTTTTAATTCCATGTGTTTTTAGTTATTCACCATGCCAATTTTTTTATTTATGATATCTTCCATTGTATTTCTTAACTTAATTGAGCATTCTATCTCACACCTTTCTTATGTTTTATTCTCTACAGGATGTGATGACGTGTATTATGAATGACCTGTAAGGATAATCTAGGAGTTTATGTCAATTTATAAAGAATTTTCTATATTGTATTTCATTTCATGTTGTTATGTAATGTTCATATATGTAATTTTTATTCCAAAATTACTAAACTGGTCCTTTCTTTGATATTTAATTATTGTATCTACACTAATGTATTAATATATGGCACCGACTTGGGGCTACATGGGTCTGGGTCTTTACAGTTGGTATCAGAGGATATTTTTTAGAAACCTTGTAAACTAGATATAAAAACCTAGATTAGGGAACATAACCCTAATATAGACATAAAGGATAATAATATAAGAACATCTTATAATATTGATAACATAGAGATTATGTGGATCTTCCTTGCAATATATCCCTATCTGGATACTAAAAGTTGATGTGGTTCTGGCTTAGATATACCTAGGGGTAAAAACTTTGATAAGGTGACCCAGTCTAGAATAGGATAAATTAGTACACCAAAATAGTCCTTAATACGCACCTCGTTTGACACTCCTAAGAGATATTCTAGAGATAATTAACATGTTATTTTCAAATCATTGTGAAGGATTTAAAAGTTAATATGTAACCAAAGGAACCATGTTTATGATTATGATATTAGATATGCCTTAAGTTCCAATTTATGTGAATTATTTTTCTAGTTCTAAATTATTCAACCTAATTTAGTGTATAAAATTGTCTAGAAATGGTTCCAAGGGGAAGGACTTGAAATCATATCAAAAACATTAATCCATATTAGGATTTACCTCTGATATAAGATAATGATAATGGAGAAGGAGTTTCAACTAGTGTTTAGAAACTTATATCTACATTGTGAAAATTGAATTAGGTAATGAACAATAATTTTACCCATATAGAGAGTCCTGATCCATAAAATGGAGGAGTAGTGTTAGAAAATTTTATGTGAAAACAACCTCCATCATTCAATGGGACTAAAAACCCATTTCTAGCGGAGCAGTGGATTAGTTCCATAGAGAAGATATTTCTAATTTTGGGAAGAAATGAAAGGGAGAAGGTAATCATGGAAGTTTATTGTCTCCCAGGAGAAGTTGATCAGTGGTGGTCATTAATTCAAAACATGAAGGAGGAAAAAAATAATAAATTTCGAATAGAATTATATTAAGGAAGTCTTCATAGAAAAATATTTCCCTTGAAAACAATGAGAAAGCAAGGATAGGAGATTCTTGAGTCTCAAACAAAATGATCATAAAAATATTGTGAATTATGAAGAAAACATTACATGGTTAGAAAGAAATGTTGTGGACTACATATGTAATCCAAGGAGAAATATTGATTGATTCATTGATGGTTTAAATCCATTCTTATGAAGGGGACTAGTCTCCCAAACATTCTCATTATATGAATACATAGTCTCATGTGCTATTAAGACAGAAAAAGATATTTCCATGTCTTATGAAATTAAAGGTTAGAAAGAGAAGAGGAGGTCCATTGAACACTCCAAAAAATAAAATAATGAAAAGGGTAATAAGGGATGATTTGAATTTCGATCAGGCGATAATTGTGGGAAGAAATACCATGGAACATTCCTGAAGGGAATGCGAGTTTTTTAGAAGTATGGAGAAAAATTCCACTAATCTCATGATTTGAAAGGAATTAATTAAGATAACAATGATCAATGATAAAATTGTGATGATATGGGACATTATAAAAATTATTTTAATATAAATCATTTAATCTTTTCCCAAAGAAGGCTAAGGGAGCATGGCCAATCTTATATGATCACAACTATTGAGGATGAAGTTTCTAATGATGAAGTTTATGGTACTTTAATTATTAGATCGAACATAGCCAATGCTTTATTTTATTCTCGATCATAAAAAATATTTTAGATATTCCCAGTTATCCATGAAAATTAGACATTTCCATTTTGATTTAAGAAATGATTTATTAGTCAAAAAATTTAAGGAATGTATCATTGAAAAAAGTGTGTCTGTATGTCCCCTTTATGACGTATAAACGTACATTAGTGGATGACCTTATAATCGTACCTATGATTGACTTTGATATAATCCTTTGTATAAAATTTCTTTCAAACTATGATGCAAAAATTTATTACAAGAATATGGATGTTAAAATTTGTGAGAAGGATGTGGAATCCCTTATCTTTATATAAGAAACCTCATAATCCCATTCTTGTATAAAACCACCCCAAATATCTATAATAAATGAAATTCTTGGGGAGGAATACAAAAATCATCTATGGTTGAGGAAATAAATCTTAAAATTAAAGATATACCTATTGTGAAATAATATATTGATGTATTTCTAAATGATTTACCTATACATCCTCTAGAGTGGAAATTTTAGTTCTCTATTTATTTAATTCTTGGTACACGACCTATATTTACGACTCGCTAAAGAATATAAATTGTGGAATTAGTCAAGCTGAAGAAACAACTAGTGGAATTGAGTGATAAGGGATTTATTATTCTTATTTTTTCTCCATGGGGAGACCATGTTATCTTTGTCATGAAGAAAGATGGGTCCATGAGGATGTGCATTAACTATAGAGAAATCAATGCTATTAAAATAAAGAGCAAGTATCCCCTACCTTTAATTGATTGTTTATTTGATGAAATTCATAGAGCTCAATATTTTTGGAAGATTTCCCATCGATTAGGATATCATAATTTGTGTGTGAGTAAGGAATATATTCCCATGACAATATTTTGAACCACATATAGACATTACGAGTTTATTGTAATTCCATTTGGACTGACTAATTCACTGTCTATTTTTATGGACCTATTTAACAATTGTTCAAGGAATATCTTGATGATTTTTTGGCGTGTTTATTGATAATATCTTGTTGTATTAAAAAATCTATGAAGACCATGAGAACCACTTTCAGGTTGTTTACTATACTCTTAGATGGAAAGTGTTACATGGGTTGTTTAGCAAGTGGTAATTCTAGCATAAAATAGTTTCTTTTCATGGGAATATTGTCTCTAATTATGGAATCTCAATATATCATGTAAATTCAAAAGTGGTTCAGGAATTTCCTGTACCAATGAACATAACTAAGCTTCATAGTTTAATTGGTTTAGTAGGTTACTTTGTTTTGATTCATTTAGAGTTTTTCCCAATTACATAACCCTTTAACAAAGATTAATCATATATGGGTTAATTTCTCAGGGAAAAAAGAGTACGAAGAATGCTTTGTATAATTGAAGAATATGTTAGTTAATGATATGATCTTAACTCTACAATCAGGTAATGGTGGATTTTAATTTATAGTGATGCATCAATGAAAGGACATAGGTTTTTTCCTTATGCTAAATGAAATATTTTTTCCCTATTCAGTAAGGTAGTTAAAAAATCAGGAAAAAACTATCAAAATTTTGATATTGGGTTAGAATTTGTAATATTTTATCTAAATATATATAGAGAGTATCTCTTTGCTATAATATGTGAGATATATATAGGTCATATGAGTGTCAAATATATCTTCTTATATAAATAAATCTACATGAGGAAAGGGAGAATGTGTAAGATGCTAAAGGATTATGATTTTTTAAATCACTACCACCCATGGAAGGGGAACAAGGTAGCATATGTTTTGAGTAGGAAGGATCATGGAGTTATAAACAAAATGATGATGGACAAGGATACTATATACATGAATCTAGTAAGGATGGATAAGGAAATTATCAAGGACGGAGAAGAATCACTACTTTCTCAATTGGTTTCCAAACCACCTTTACATGAAAGGATTGAATGTTCTCAGTATGATGATGAGAATCTTCAATAGAAAATTAAAGTTGTTAATGAGGGGAAGTTGGAATACATTTTGTATGAAAATGGAATTATGAAATTTGGGAGGATGCCATGTGTTCCCTCAATACATGAGCTAAAAATAGAGTTATTGGTTGGTGTTCATAGCCGAAATTTCTCTATATACCCTGGTTTCACTATGATGTATAAAGATTTGAAGAAACGTTTCTTCTAGGATAATATGAAGCACTAAATTGATGATTATGACTCAAGATGTTTAGTCTATGAATAGATAATGGTTGAAAGAAAATATAATATAGGATTCATGCAACTTATTCATATTCTTACATGGAAATGTGATGATGTTAATATGGATTTTTTCACTAGATTACCCAAAACCTGAAGGAATAATGATGCAATACTTGGTATTTGTTGATCGGCTTACCAAATATGCACATTTCCTCACTGTAAGGGGTGATTTTCCTCTAAAGTGACTTGCACAACTCTACATTAATGATGTTTTAGGACTTCAAGGATCACCTATTTTAGTATTTTATGATAATGATCCATGATTTACATCTAAATTATAGAAAATTCTATATAAATTCATGGATACATAGCTCTATTTGAGTACTTCTTATCACCCTCAAACTGAAAGGCAGTCAGAAAGGATAATCAAAAAATTAGATGATATTTTGATATCATGCTCATGTGATTTTCATGGTATGTGGGATCAGTATTTACCTTTGGTAGAATATTCATACAATAAGAGTTTCCATTCTAGTATTAAAAGGGAACCATATAAATCATTATATGGAAAGAGATTTCATACACCAACATGTTTTGATAAAGTTAGTGAAAGGAATCTTTAGGCCCAGATCTTGTGGAGGAAACAATAGAAAGGGTAAATACTATTCAAATACATATCAAAGAAGATAAAGGTAAGAAAATGTTCTATGTTGATAATAAAAGTATAGATTTGGAATTTCAAGTGGGAGGTCATGTTTTCAAAAAATTATCGCCATGGAAGGGTGTTATAAGATTAGTGAAGAAATGGAAATAGTGCCCCAGGTACATTGGAACTTTTGTAATCCTAGAGAGAGTTGGAGCTGTGGATTATCATTTGGATATGCCTCTTAACCTTTCTAAAGTACATAATGAGTTCCAAATCTCTTTGATATAGAAGTACATTCCAAACCCAATGCATGTACTCACTTATGACAGAATATAATTGAAACATGGTTTATCTTATTGTGAAGAGTCTGTTTGGATTATGGACACGAAAGAACAAGGGTTGATGAATTGAATGGAATGGATGGTAAAGGTACATGTAAAAATTCATAAAAATGATGAAGCAATATGAGAACCAGAGGAAATTATGAAGAATAATAATCCAAATCATTTTATATGGTGACATTCTAAAAATTTCAAGGATGAAATATTTGTAGGAGGGGAGAATGTAACGACCCAAAATTCTATCAATGAAATTTTCCTTATTATAAATATATCATATAGTATAAATTAAAAGAAAAATCATATAAATAACATAATAAAATATTTATAAATTAATAATTAATGAAATAAGAGGTATTTCTAGAAGTTAAGGAACCTATACCAGTGGAATATTAAATAGACATTTGGAATAGTAATTCAATACTTAGGAATAGTAAAACATCTAATACAATAGTAACATCGACTATGAAATTATAAATAAAAAATTTTAGCATTATAAATAAAAATAAGATATATATATATCTCTCTCTCTCTCGTAGAATAAGTAAAAAAATATTTTAAAAATTATAAATTAAATGTTGATATTTTATATGTAATAAATATTTAATTATAATGTTATAATTAATATAATTATTTAAAATAAAATTTATTTTAATAAAATATATTCATACATTAATATTTTTTGTCATATTATTATATGACAACATTACAATACCTTATTTAATTTTTGAACGTTCCATAAAATCAGTTATAATATTAAAATTTGTATTCTTCGAGTAAGTGATGATTTTAATTAAAATTTTAATTTCTCATATTTAGAAAATTAATTTCATAAAACAGTGTCTATTTTTAAATTCTATATTCCTATAAAAGTTAAGGTTGAAATTTAGGTTTTTTTCTAAAACACGTGAATTTTTGTGTATAGTAAAATACGATAATTTATGGTAAATGAAAAATACAAGAATTATTGAGTCATAGATGATGTATGGATGATATAATCCAATAATATAGAACTATACTTTATTAATTTAATATATTTAGTGATAATTCTTAAACTATTCATTTTCTTGAGGAAAAAATAATCCAATGAATAAAATTTTCAAAAAACACCCCACTCCTCCACTATAAATACCACCCTCACCACCCCTTATCCTCATACCTTCCAAAAATTGATCCATGTCAAATTTTAAACCAATACTCTTACCTATACTTTACCCAAGATCTAAGAGCCTTTTTTCTCAACAAAAAACCAAAAACAATCCCCTTATAAAGGTTCTCAAGTAGGATAATTCCAGAGGTACACATCCTCTTTCTTTTCATTTAGTTTCTTTTCAATTTCTCTTATTTTCTTATTCTTCGCTCACATACCCTATCCAAAGAGACATGATTACTCTATTATTGTTTATATAATTCAGATATATCATGTTAATGGAATATTTATCATCAAACTCCTTTCTCTATCTCTTTTATTCTATAAATGAAAGCATCACCTGTGATGTGTCAATTTGCTGACATCACAGATGATGTATTTTTATTTTCTATTAACACATTTAAAGATAGACATTAAACCCATTTTAATGGTTGAACTAGATAAAATATATGTATTACAGCATATTTAATGTTATGGAATAGTATATATATGTAACATCCCAGTTTTACAAGCCACCTAGAGGCACCTCGTACTCGGTTTGTCACATGGCCTCAAGAGAATTTCCCAGAACGCCAGAGGCTGCCGACTAGCAGTGAGGGACTTGGGTGTGATAGTGCAGATACTATTCCCTCATGGGCAGAGTACACAGCGAAAGAAAAATATATATACAAAATAATAATCCGTAATCATATCGTATAAAAATAGACAGCGGAAAAATGAAGTAATAAACAATTGGGGCATATATATAATATGATGCATGATACAAATGTCTAGGAAATAAGCCAAACACGTCACAATGTAGAAATACTGAGTAACCAAATTACAAAATAAAAATAGATAAAATCCTCAGCATTGTGAGCCTCATCTTGGTCCCATGCTCTCCAGCTCCACAGCACTCCAGTACATGAATTAGAAGGGAGATTTACCTTATCTAAACTTGCATAAATATAATCTATTTGGGCCCAAAAGAATGACCCAAACAGGGTGTGAGACAAATTTGAGTAGGAAACCACCCCAAGATCTGTGCCTAACAGTCGGTGAATATATATGGCAGGTAATAATAAACAGGAAGCAGTAGACAAGGAAGTACTCAAAATTAAATATTCAAATACCTCCAATTCATTCAGTTCCAGATATCATGAAAGTAGCTAATCAAGTAGGTAACCCTCTAAGAAGTATACACAGTCTAACCCCTCTAGTTCAGCTTAATTATAGACTCTCTGAGGAAGCACTCACTATCAATTCTCGCTACAGTCTCATATCAGTACTAATGGATCTCTAGGGAAGAACTCAATGTCACATTCCCCCTATAGCCCGCGTTGAGGAACTATACACGCTCTGAGGAAGAACTCCACATCAATTATCCATGTGATCTCGCATCTTCAAAGTAAATACAGACACTCTTGAGAAGCCCTTACGTCCATTCTCCCTATGGTCTACTGCACCAGCTTCTCACGGCCTTTTGTAAGTCAATCAAGCAAAGAAATGTGTGGCAGCCAAAGTAAACCTTTTGAACTACTTGGCTAATCAGTCTATAACATATCAGCATCTCAGAAATGATAATCATTCCATCCAACAAAAATGGGCATGGGAAACAAACAGCAGCCTAACAGGAAAAGCTAGACCAAAATGTTCATAAAAAAACATGCATGGGAAAACACTTCCAATGAATAGCAATTAACCCAATTAAAATTCAATTAACCCCTATTCAAGCATACAAGAACAATAGAAAATTAATATGGGTAAAATGGTAAACTTGCAATACCATGTTCAAGGGTATTGGGAACTTTTGCACATGTAACTCAAAGACATTCAATGGAAAGGCACAAACCCCCTACCTTGGTGTTGTAGGATCTCTATATGTGAACATCAAGACTTGAATCGCCCAAGAAAACTGTAGATCTATAAAAAATTCTAAAACGTTCTACTAAGGAAAACATGGAAAGGAGTAGAAATTAAAAAACTAATCTCTTAAAGAAGGAAGGGCTTACCAAGGCAATCCCAACACAATCGACAGCGGTCAAATTGGAGATCAGACACCTGATCGAGATCTTGGAGGAATATTGCAGTCGTACGGTCTCTCTCGGATGATCAAAACCTAGAACGAGATGGTTCTGTCTGTCAGATGCGATCCTAGTATGTTTAATGAAAAAAAAAATTACACGGCGTGTACTTTGTAAGTACACGGTGTGTACTTGCCTTTACCGAGCCCCGCTTTAGGCGGCCTCCAAGTCACCACACACGGCAGTGTGCATGACTGGTACACGGCCAGCACCTGGCTACATTCTGTAACTGAGTACGTGGCGTATACTCATAAAGTACATGGTGAGAACTTAAGAAATTTCCAGAAACTACTTTTTTCCTCATAAACACCAGAAAAGGAAAAACATAACTAAAAAGAAGATCTGGGTTCTTACGAACTTACCCCTTAAAGAAACTTTTCCCTGAATTTCCCTAGCAAGGCGGTGCTAAAGAAGAAACCCCAAACAACTCTGGCCACTACAAACATACATCGGCTTCCCTATCCCAAGTCTTGTCATGTACTTGCCTATGCTTCCATAGCACCCGTACCAGGGGAACAGACCGTCCATGGAGAACCTTCGTACTTCGATCAACATTTTGGATAGGATTCTCCTCAAATGAGGTATCCACCTCTAACTCAACCTACTCAGGTTGAAAGACATGAGATGGGTATGAGAAGTAATGTTGAAGCTAAGAAACATGGAAGATGTCATGCATATCCTGGTACCTCTGAGGTAACTGCATCTGATAGGAAACTATCCCAACTCTCTCCAAAACCTCAAACGGCCTGACGTACCTCGATGAAAGTTTACAATGTCTATTAATCCTTCTATGTCCCAAACTCGGTGTGACACGCAGGAAAACCTGATCTCCAGCCTCGATCTCCAGAGGTCATCTCTGTTGATCAGCATAAGACTTCTGTCGAGACTATGCTGTATCCATCCTCTACGGAATCAACTCTATCTGCTTTGTGGTCTCCTGGACAAGACGAGGTCCCAACATAGCTGCCTCTCCTGCCTCTAACCAACGTATGGGTGATCGGCATGGCCTACTATACAAAGCCTTATAAGTTTTCATATGAATAGAAGCTTGAAAACTATTATTATAGGAAAACTCCAAAAGAGGTATGTTCTTCTCCCAAGAACCTCTTAAATCAAGGTTTCATGCTCGGAGAATGTCCTCAAGCACCTGAATCGTACACTCAGACTGACCATCTATCTGGGGTTGATAAGTTGTACTCAAAAGTACCTATATACCCAAAGCCTTCTGAAGCCACTACTAGACTCAAGAAGTAAAACGTTCATCCCTGTCTGAAACAATGGAGTGTGGTACCCCATGTAGACGTACAATCTCTCGGATGTACAACCTTCCGAGATCATAACCACTAAAGGTCTCCTTGATCGGTAAGAAGTGAGGAACCTTCGTGTGTCTATCAATGACAACTCATACTGTATCGCTCCCTCAAGACACTCTCAGCAACCCTAACACAAAATCCATCGCGGCGTCATTCCACTTACACTAGGGAATGGGTAACTTCTACAAAATCCCTCTTGGTTGCTGATGCTCTGCCTTCACCTACTGGTAGGTGGAACACCTCATGATGAAACCAGAAACATCTCTCTTCATACCTGCCCACCGATACTAACGGTGTAGATCACGATACATCTTAGTGACACCAGTATGAACTGCCCAAAAAGAGGAATGAAAATTCCACATCAGCTCCTCAGGTATGTCTACCGACACCCATACATGCCCATGAGAACGCAAGACATCATCCCTACCTATGGTCTATCCAGGAATAGGGTGCTCTCCTGACACGCTTTCCCATAGGACTAGGCCTTCAGAATCTAATAACTGCCTCATTCGTACTCGATCAAGAAGAGTAGAGGCAACAGCTACAGAAGATAGAAGCGTCTTCCCCTGTCTGACGTGCACCTCCAAATGCATTTCAGAGAAAAGATCCATAAGCTACCACTCACTGCTGGCCTCTTGAACTCCCTGTATTTGAGTTCACCTGCTCAGTGCATTAGCCACTGCATTGCCTTTCCCAGGCATATAGGCGAGCTCAAAGTCGAAGGACTATAGATACTCAACCCACCTTCGCTGTCTCAAATTCAGATCACATTGAATGAAGATATTCTTGAGACTTTGGTGGTCAGTGAAAAACACAAAGTGTTCTCCCAACAGATAATGTCTCCAATAGCGAAGGGCTTGAACAACTATCACCAACTCGAGATCATGCATTGGGCAATTCCTCTCATGTGGCCTCAACTGTCGAGACCCGTATGCAACGACTCCTTCTCCCTGCATAAGCACAGCTCCTGGCCTGATACCTGAAGCATCATCGTTAATAGTATTTCTCTTTCTCGATACTGGAAGTACTAGTATCGGTGCTGAATTCAACCTCCCTTTTAACTCTTGAAAGGCTGACTCACAAGAATCTGACCACAAAAACATTTCAACCCTCTTAGTCAGGCCCATCAGTGGCGCTGCTAAGCATGAGAAGTCTTGTATAAAGCGTCTGTAGTATCCGGCCAGCACTTGAAAACTCCTCACCTCAAAGACGTTCTTCGTTTTCTCCCAGGATACTGCCACTCTCAATTTCTCTGGGTCTACTGATACTCCTGTCTCTGAGATAACGTGACCCAAGAAGTTAATCTGGTCCATCCAAAAGTGGAATTTTGAGAGCTTAGCATATAACTGATGCTCTCTTAGTGTACTTTGAACGATCTCAAGATGTTTTGCAAGGTCGTGTAGAGTGCGAGAGTACACCAAGATATCGTCCATGAAGACCACCACAAAAGAATCAAAGTATGGATGGAACCCTCAGTTCATCAGTGCCTTGAAAACTATAGGCACATTCATGAGACCGAACGGCAAAAACACATACTCGTATAGATCATACCTTCTCTATAAGGCTGTAAGAGGTATATAATATGTTCTAACGCACAACTGATGGTAATTGTATCTCAATTCATTCTTGAAGAACACCCGATCTCCTCGAAGCTGATCAAAGAGATCATCGATCCTCGGTAAGGGATATCGATTCTTAACCTTTAACTGGTTCAACTTCTGATAATCCATAAAAAGCATGAGAGTACCGTCTTCCTTTTTCAAAAATAGGATATGAGAACCCCAAGGAGAAGTACTGGGTTAGATTAAACCCTTATTTTGTAACTCCTCCAACTAGTTCTTGAGCTCCTGGAACTCAGGTGTAGCCATCCTATAAGGAGGAATGGACACCAGTGCCACCCCTCACACAAGCTCAATAGAAAATCCCACCTCTTGCTCCGGAGGCAAACCTAAAAAGTCCTCTAGAAAGATTTCCTTGAAACGATCCACCACTAGAGGAAAGTCCATATGTGAATTACCTTGTTCATCCAGATAAAGACTATAAATTTGGGTTGTAACTCCTCCTCTCTCATGATGCTATGGTCCCGCTCTGCGCACTTGGACATCCCATTCTCCCTTATAATGAAACGATCCACCCTCTTGTGATATGAAACTTTCCCTATGGTGATAGAAATTGACAAAATCCTGAATGGGAACTAACTATTCCATTCCTAGAATTACATCATAGCATATAATCTCTAGGACATAGAGGTCCCATAAGAAGTGACACCCACCAACCTCAAGAGGGAACTCCTTGCACTAACATTCACTAGATGTTCTCATCCCCAACGGAGTGTCTAGTGTCATAATATTAGCAGAAGAAAAGATACACAACCCAAGGATCTCCACAACAGCAATAGATATAAAGCTATGGGAAGACCCTATGTCAAAAAGAGAAAAAAATAAAACTGAGGAAACTAGGATTGTACCTCAAACTGTAGAGGGTCTGGGATCCTTCTCATGTTGGGTCGGCTCCACTGCAAAAGTCTAGCCTACATCGTGGCCCTGTGACCCTACCAGACCACTCTAAACTAATCTACCCTACTATAACTGATAGCCTGGTGACTGACAACTGTGGCCATGACCTCCACCTCGGCCTGAATGGCCGAAAGAACTCCATTTCCCAAACTGGTGATAAATTGGTGGAGTTCCTCCGGGATGAGGAGTCATAGATGAACTCTTCTCACCAGATGATGGTGAGAAAACCTTACAGAAATCTTTAAAGTGACCCATCTTACCATAATATCGGCACTCCACTGGGTCTCTATGGCACTATGGCCCCATATGTCTGGCATTCCCATGCTCATAGCATACCACATGGCTTCCTTAAGGTTTCTATTGCCTCCTTGGATCCCCATGCGTAGACTCTCTACGGCGCTTCCTGTTGTCATAAGGAGGGACACTAGCTCCAGATATCTGGCCAACTTGGCTCACCACTCTAGAATCCCTCAGATTGTGCTCCATGATCAGTGCCTGGTAGATGATAGAAGTGATGGAAGTCAACCTGAAGATATTCACCTGAGAGCGGATGTCCTATCTGAGACCATCCTCAAACATCCTTTCCAGAAAATACCCATCCTTGTAATGTCTCAGAATTTCTATGTATTATTTTTAAATATTATAGGGAATTATTTCGAGACTGGGCGCGAAGACAGAACATCATTCTGAGGCCCAGTGAGCCCGGAATTGTGGTTTGAGCTTTTTTTTATGTTAAGTGAGTCGGTACTAGTGCATGGTTGTGGCAGTTTCCAAATGGATGCCAGGATTAAAAATAAGAGGGCATTGTTGTGTCTAGGGCGATGAATTTACCTAATAATGATCCTAAACTTGACTGGTGCGGGTCGAGGAGAAAAGATAATTTTCGGACATTTTATGTAAAATAAAATAAAATAATTTCGCAAGTTTATTTTATTTCTTTTTTGGAAACATCTACTGCAGTGTGGAAACGTGGAATCTATTTCCTTAATTAGATGGAATGTCATAATGAATCAATAATGGAAAGTTGGAATCATTAATACCATAGCGTATTTTTGAATTTCAAATATGTTTCCCTTTTTATTGGGATAATGGAACATTGATCGTTGGCGAAATATTGAGATAAATTCTGGAGAAAACTCTCGGCGATGAACGATGACGGATCGAAGCTGTGAATCGTTGTGCCAACAAGGTTGGAGGATCTTGATGATGACGATATCATGGTTTCTTTATCAGTGATCAATCCCTTCATGAGGTAGGGGTTTGTTATTTAATTTTTCTTTTCCTCGCTTTTGATTTAAACGATGAACGCAGATCAACCATGAACAAGTTGATCCATGGATTCATGCGTTCTTATGGGGGGTTTCTTTGGGATGAATATAGGGGAAATAAATCCATGTTGATTTTGTTTATGATTTTCTGCTCCATTTAATCCTATTAGTGGGAGTGGATCAACGCCGTGACGAACGACGACGGAGGTTCGTTCCTCCATTTGTTTGATTGGTTTTCTTTCCCCCATTTTCTTCTCACGCATTCTTCATGGGGAGACGAACAACGTGTCGTTTCACATCCTTTCTGTGATGCAACGATCTTAAATTGAATAATTAACACCCCAACGACCTTGTGGAGGTGCGACGATGATATCAGACGATGAATCGGACCGGATCGGGAAGGTTCGTTCTTCGAGGGATCTTCGCGTGGATGGATTGTTGAATGTTTTCAGAGCCGATCAGAGGTCTAAAAACAACATAATCATATTCGTGGTGTCAGGGTGACCAAAACCTGGGAGTTTTGTGGTGATTGGATGGTTGGATTGACGAACAAGGCATCACCGGAGGCACGATGGCGGAGGTCCGCATTTCGGGAAATTTCCAGAATACAAGGAGTGTACTCCCGAAGAACATGTTGTGTAGTACTGGTGGCGGTGGCTAGGGTTTCGAGGATTAGAGAGGAATCACACGGCATTTGACCCTGGTCACACGGTGTGTTAGGCTTTCCCTGAAGCTTGGCCTATATTTTGGGAAGTACATGGACACGGGTTGGACTACACGTCTTCAGGTGACACGACGTGTACATCATGGAAGTGGAGGCTACGCAGAACTCGGCGTGTATCCATGGGTACACGGACATGGGATGGAGTACATGGCTATGTACTCCATCACAAGGCTAGGTGAGGCCAGTAACGTGGGTCACCCCATGTACCGATTACACGAGTTGGAGTACACGGGTTGATGACAGTGTACAGGCACATGGCCAGTGTACAGGGAGCCAACCATAGTAACTCGGACATGGCATGTGCACCTTACTACATGTAGTGTACTCAGTTTTTCTACACGACCAGACTTACGACATGGGCCGTTGTACATAGGCAGTACTCAGGGTCAGACAACACGGCGTGTAACTTTTCTACACGTCGTGTACTTTTTGGAAAATGGTATGGTCCTCTTGTTCACCGTATATTGGATAGCTTTCGTTTGGGTTAGTGTTTCTTCTTCTTGTTCCCATGAAGTTCATACATCATTTCCTTTTAGAGGAGTATGATCCCTTCAGCATGAATTCCTGTGATAGAGTTAGGCATCCCTCTAAGAGGCCCAGATCGAGATCCTCTATCCATTCATGACCCTAGGTAGAGTTCGGCATCGACGTGACCAACTCCACCAGGCGGTGATCCTCTACCTAGAAGGTGAATTCTGGATGAGTTTTGGTATCTTCCATGGCTCAGGAAGTGATCATCATCTGTGTATCGTGATCTTTCCCACTCAGGAGTGTGTCTCCCGTAATGAGTGCATCTATCTACTATAACCTTCTCACTCAGAAGTGTGTCTCCCGTAATTAGTGTAACTACCTATCGTGACACTTCCCGACGAATAGTACTTCTCGGACGGACGACATCAGAGCTACAAGACTTGTTGAGTGTGTTCTTATAGAATGAGTGCTTCGTGGAATCTTCAAACCGAACCCCTAGTTGGGGGTATGCGATTTTGTGACCTGTCTCTAGATTACGGGACTGGGTTTTGAGTATATTTGGTTTGTGCTATATGTTCTGTAGAAATATATTATTCATAACTAATTGTAAATAACTAATTGTACATTTACTTTGTGTATTTCTTTGTGGTTTTTGGGGTCCTCTACTGAGTATTTTTATACTCACCCATGCACGGGATTTTCCCACATGTGTCGTATCTTGTGCAGACGAGAAGCCTTTTGACGGAGTGCAGGGTGGACTAGGACAGGACTAAGCTTTCTGAGTACCCTATAGGCCGAGGCATTCCTATGGCTATGAGCAGTAGTCCCAGTACCTTTTGTGTTTATAGGTTGGATTTGAAGTTTTCAGACTTTTGTTTTTCTGGGCTTGTATTCTGGACCAGTTTACTTTCAGTACTTTACCTTCTATCGTACTCTGTTGGTTGGGTTTAGTTGTATGAATGCATTTTTGTTCCTTAGTTTTTTTTACATTTCAGCATTTTTGGGCTTGGATATGTGTGCATGTGTACAGGTACTTAGGAAATGCCTCCCATGATTAGTAATATGCCTACTCGGTGCTAGTCACCAGCCCCTAGCCTATTGGAGGCGGGCTTGGGGAGTCACGGTGTGGGCCCCACTGGGACGGGTCATGACAGAGTGGTATCAGAGGTGGTTGGTTCTACCTTAGGACCAAGATTCTGTGAGATTGGTTTGGTGAAATATTGTTTAGTGTTTCACGTTTGGCTTTCAGGCCGGAGACTCTAGTGTTGGTGCGGTGGACGACGTATCCATACAACAGGACTTTGATAACCATCTTTTCGACTCGGTACATGAAAACACTAGTGGAGGGGAAGTAAAATAATGGTATATGCATCATATAGGAATGGGTTGTATTTTCCATGTCTGTTGTGTCTACTATCTAGATATACTCATTTACCATGGTACATCTTGTTTCTTTACATGATGCCTCCGTGATGCATACCCGCTAGGATTCAGTGGCACGATCACGAGGATGACCCCCTCAGTGGCAAGGCTTCGATATAGGGACCAGTTCCCTAGGCGTTTCCCCCCGGTGGTGCACCAATTATGCTTCCACCAGCGGAGCTTCCCGTGGTACCTGCGGTCCCGACCGACAAAGAGCGCATGCTTAGCGCGCTCCATGAGTTCCAGAGATAGAGACCCCTCAGGTTCCGAGGCGATCCCAACCCTTGGGTGGCTGAGGACTGGCTTGAGGCGGTGACTAGAATTTTCCTTCTAGTGAGGACACCAGTAGACTAGATGGTGATCCTAGGAGCGAGCCTTCTTTAGGGTTCGGTAGGATGGTGGTGGAGTCTGACCACACAGACTCACAACGAGGAGACTCTTTCATGGACGAAGTTTTAACGACTCTTAAGGGAGGATTCCTCTCCGTTTACACTGAGAGATGTGCGCATGTAGGAGCTTATTCAGCTCTAGAAGGGCAGCATGACAGTATCTGACTATTCATCGAGGTTCAAAAACCACGCTCGGTACTCAATGGATATTTCCAGGGATCAGTACTTCAGAGCTCGGACCATTGAGTGAGGCCTACAATGATACATCTGAGATAGTGTCATGCCTCTATGAATTTTGACTTATGATGGAGTGCTCGAGAGGGCCTTGGTGATTGAGAGAATCTTGGCGGAGCAGAGATAGCAGACGATGGTCAACAACAGGCAGCCAGGTGTCGATACCCCTGCAGCATGGAGCTGACATGAGGCTCAGGGATCTGGATGTGGGAAACATCATAGATGGACCCAAGATAGAGGATTGGCAGTCCAGAGCTCTCATGCTAGATCCAGTCAACCTAGGGAGAGGCGATGTTATGCGTGCGACGGTAGGGGACATCTCGCTAGATATTTTCTAACCCATCGAGCTACTGATAGTAAAGCGGTGGAAGGACCACCAAGGTAGAGGCATATAGTGGAGCAAAGAGACCCTCCAGGCGGCGGATGTGGCAGAGGAGTAGGGAGAGTTGCAGGTGGTGGAAGACGCTTTGACTTACTTCCACCACCACCCCCAGGAGGTCTGCACCAGGCTCAGGGAGTTGGAGGAAAAGGGAGAGGACAGCTGCATGTGGTCGAGGCATATGACCCAGGGGCGCCAGGGATTATTTGAGGTACAATCTGTGTATTTTCTACCTTATTGTCCATACTTATAGACACAGGTGTCGATCATTCCTTCATAGCCACATGTCTTGTATGAAACCTCGAGATTCCGGTAGAACCGTTGACTCGATCCGTATTCTTGGAGACACCTACGGGAGGAGACTCGACGATCACGCACCTTTGCAGACAGTGTGATATTACACTTGGAGGTGAGAGTTTCGGTTGGAACTTCTTGGTGGTAGCGTCAAGGCCTTATGACGTCATTCTTGGTATGGATTGGTTATCTGCGGTCCATGCCCATATTGACTGTTTTAGGTGAAGAGTGTAGTGTGTCTACCTTGATGGAATGAGGTTTTCCTTTGTTAGAGAAAGGGAAACCCAGGCAGTGAAGAATGGTCTTATGCATAGGAGGGTGGATCCAATCGCTCATGAGTAGGCTAGCCTTTCCCTCGGAGTAGTAGATGTTGTGAGCTCCCAGTTCCCAAGAGTAGTGGCGGAGTATGAGGACGGCTTTCCCGGTGATGTACCAGGATTACCTCCCCACTAGGAAATTGACTTCTACACCGACTAACATCCCGGGACGACACTGATTTCCTCATCAGTATATCAGATGGCTCTCGTATAGCTTCATGAGCTGAGGGTGCAGTTGGATGATTTGAAGAGAAAGGGTATCGTGAGACCCAGCATTTCACCCTGGGCAACCCCAGTCTTGTTTTCCTAGAAGGAAGACGGGAGTCTGAGGTTGTCTGTGGATTACCAACGCCTGAACCAGGGGATGTTGAAGAACAAGTATCCACTTACAAGGATCGATGACCTCTTCGATTAGCTAATAGGGGCACGGTGGTTCTCGAAGGTTTACCTTCAATCGGGTTATCACCAGTTACGAGTACGGGAAGAGGATATACCGAAGATGGCTTTCAGATGCCGCTATGGTCACTATGAGTACTTGGTGATTCCTTTTAGCGTGATGAACTCCCTTGCAGTGTTCATGGAATTGATGAACATTATTTTCCAGCCGTACTTCGACCAGTTCGTAGTGGTATTCATTGACGACATCCTTGTGTACTCGTCGTCAGAAGAGGAGCATGCTAGACACCTGCAAATGGTTCTAAATGTACTTTGGGAGCACCATATTTATGGGAAGCTCTCAAAGAGCCAGTTCTGGATTCAGGAGGTCCAATTTCTGGGACTTTTCATATCAGCAGATGGAGTATCTATATACCCATCCAAGGTAGAGGCTTTGTTATCATGGGAACCACCTCGTAGTGTGATGGAGGTGCGGAGCTTCCTTGGGTTGGCAGGATATTACCAGAGATTCATTACTGATTTCTCCTGGATATCAGCACTGATGATGGCCTTGACCAGGAAGGGGAAAGCCTTCGTGTGGATGGAGAAGTGACAGCAGGCTTTCGAGTGGTTGAGACATATTTTGACGAGGGACCCAATCTTGAGATTTCCGAAGGAGGGTGTTGAGTACATAGTTTTCTGCGACGCATTTGGAACTGGGCTTGGTTGTGTCCTAATGCAGAGGCAGGTGGTGATTGCTCATGGTTCACACCAGCTTAGGCCAATTGAGCCGAACTATGTGACCCATGATCTTGAGTTAGCAGCTGTAGTCTTCGCATTGAAGATATTGAGACACTACCTTATGGGTGAGAGGTTTATCATCTACTCTGACCACAAGATCATCAAGTACATATTCTCATAAAACGATCTAAATCTGAGGTAGAGGCGTTGGCTAGAGTTCATCTAGGATTTTGATTTTGATATCATCTATACTCCTGGGAAGGTGAACAAGGTGATGGATGCTCTTTATAGAAGGTCGAGATCATAGCTGTTGAGTGAGGCGATAGAGTAGTTAGCCGCATTGCAGTTGTCCTTCATGGATGGAGAGGACATAGCTTACCTAAAGTCGATGGTTGTTAGCCCTCTAGTCATAAAATGGGTTAGGGTGGCACATATAGGAGATATTGACTGTGTGCCCTTACGTGCTCAGTTATCCACAAGACATGTTCCTTATGGATATTCTCAAGGTGGGGAGTAAGTACATCTTTTCAGAGAAGGCATTTTTGTACCAGTGGTGTTGCAAGAGGAGGTCCTGGGGGAGTTTCATAAATCCCCATAGGTGGTACATCCTGGATTGACAAAGATGTACCAGGACCTCCGATGATAGTTTCGGTGGTCAGGAATGAAGAAGCCAGCAGCAGAGTTCATTTCTTGATGCCTTACATGCCAGCAGGTGAAGGCCAAGCACCAGGTTCTAGCAGGATTAGCTCACCCCCTAGAAGTCCAGAGTGGAAGTGGGATGGAATATCGATGGACTTCGTGACAGACTTACCACGAATGTCCAAAGGGCATGATTCCATATGGGTGATCGTTGATCGGATCACCAAGTCGTCCCACTTCCTAGCTATCAGGGAGTAGAGTGTCGTAGATAGATTGGGACACCTCTACGTGCAAGAGATTGTTCGGCTTTATGGAGTCCCCTCGACAATAGTCTCGGACTGAGATGCCCATTTCACATCCTGGTTGTGGAAGGTATTTCAAAAGGCTTTTGGGACTTGGATATGCTTGGGTAAAGCATTTCATCCCCAGACTGATGGTCAGACAGAGAGAACCATTCAGGTTCTGAATGATTTTTTGCGAGCATGTGTCTTGGACTTTGATTGCAGTTTGGAGGACCACCTACCACTGGTTGAATTTTCATACAACAATACCTACCACTCCACATTTGGTATGGAACCATTCGAGGCCTTGTATGGGAGGCCCTTCCGATCACCGATTTGCTGGACCGACCCTGGAGAGTCAGCACTCATGGGTCCATAGTTGGTGCGAGCTACCACTGAGAAGGTGAAGATCATCTGCGAGCAGATGAAGACTGCACAGAGCCGATAGAATTCATATGCTGACAGATGACGGAGACCTCTAGAGTTCGAAGAGGGAGACGACTTCTTTCTCCGGGTCCCACCTCAACGAGGGTTACAAATATTTGGCCGAGGCAGAAATCTATCTCTGAGGTTCATCGGACCTTTACAGATACTATGCAGAGTTGGCGAGGTTGTGTACCACCTAGCTCTACCACCACAGTTGCATCGGGTACATGATGTCTTCCACGTGTCGCGGCTGAGGAGGTATTTTGCATGACCCATCACACGTCATCGACTTGGGTGAGCTGGACAAACTACTGGAAATCCAGCATTTCCCAAAGGTTTAGAACCGTTGGGAAAGGCTGCAGAACCGTTGGTATATGTTATACCAACGGTTCTGCAAACCGTGGGGAAGTAAGCCGTTGGGAAAGGCTTTTCCCAACGGTTTACATAGAACCGTTGGGATAGGTCAGAAAAAATCAGCCTATCCCAACGGTTTGGCCCGTTGGGAAATCAACAGACAATTTTCTTTCCCAACGGTTCCATGAACCGTTGGTAAAAACAACCCTGCAACAGGGTATCCCAACGGTTTCAAACCGTTGGGATAGGGTGTTTTTACCAACGGTTCGTTGAACCGTTGGTAAAACAGCTCCATAGAGCCTATGCCAACGGTTTGAAAACCGTTGGCATAGGCTTTGCTGTGCAAATTGCACAGCAGCCTGCAATTTGCACAGCAGGTCTGGTTTTTGGGCATTTTCATTTCAATTTTCAATCCAATTATGCCCTCGTTTTCAATTCATTTTTCAATCCAATTATTGTACCTGTAACACATATAATGCATACATATAGAGAACAAACCAACACATACAAATAATGAAAACCAACCAACCAACACATATAATGCATCCTGAAAATATACACATCCATAATTAAAGTAGAATTCATAACATAATTATAAACATACATAATTAATTTAGAATTAATTTTAAAATTTAGATGACAATTATATGTGGAATCCGAAATTCAATTCATAATTTGATCGGTTTTTTCTATACCATATATTTTTACCTCAAATGATGTCCATTTTAAACAAAATACATACACCTAAAGTGATACCAGCCACACCGCACCTCATATTGAGGCGGGGTTGACTCGTACACGTCACATTTGACCCATGGATCGTTGTTCTAAAGTATCGACACAATCCGAATACGTTTGGTCGGTTTTCCGTATGCCAGTTGATGTTCTTCACTTAAAATGACGTTCTTTTGAAACAAAAGGCGGACACTATGAGTGGTGCCAACCACACCGCATCTCCAATTTAGGCGGGGTTGATTCGTACACGTCACATATGACCCATGGATCTTTCTCCTAATGTTTAAATGGAAACCGAATGCGTTTGGTCGGTTTTCCGTATGTACTTAAAATGTTGTCCATTTTAAACAAAAGAGTGACACTTAGACTAATCATGACCACACCGCGACTCAGATTCATCCCGGGTTGGCTCGTACATGTCACATATGACACATGGATCGTTGTGATAAATTATCAAAAGATTACGAATGCGTTTGGTCGGTTTTGCGTATGCCAGTTGTTCTTCTCATTTATAATCATGTCCATTTTAAACAAAAGAGACAGAGTTAGAGCGGTTTCGGCCACACCGCGTCTCGGATTAAGACGGGGTTGACTTGTACATGTCACATATGACTCGTGGATTGTTGTGCTAAAGTATCGATAGAATCCGAATGCGTTTGGTCATTCTTCCGTATGTCAGTTGATGCCTTTCACTTAAAATGACGTCCTTTTGAAACAAAAGACGGACACTTTGAGTGGTGTCAGCCGCACCGCATGTCGGATTGAAGCGAGGATGATTCGTACACATCACATAAGACCCATGGATCGTTCTCCTAAGGTTTCAACGGAAACCGAATCCGTTTGGTCGTTTTTCGGTATGTACTTAAAATGGTGTCCATTTTAAAAAAAAGAGAGTCACTTAGACTTATCCTGGCCACACCGTGACTCAGATTCATCCCAGGTTGGCTCGTACCCCTCACATATGACCCATGGATTGTTGGGATAAATTATCAACAGATTCGGAATGTGTTTGGTTGGTTTTCCGTATGTCAGTTGATGTTTTTCACTTAAAATGACGTCCTTTTGAAACAAAATACGGACACTTTGAGTGGTGCCGACCACACCACGTCTCCGGATTGAGCTGAAACCACCGTGCAACATTCTAATTATTATTCGTGACGTGTACGCATAGACGGCACGTCAATCGGACGTGCGGTTTGCGCGGTACGACTCAATATTCGTGTTTTTAAGTGATGCGTGCGCTTCGTAAACGCGCGTGAGGGGGGTCCAAACGGGCCAAACGAAGTCAGAATGGCCTGAAATCAGACGACAAATACGGGAGAGTGATTTATGAAGTGTTAGAGTAGACGACACGTCAATCGGACGTGCCGTGTGCCCGCGGTGACCGACAACGCAGTTCCGGTGTCATAAACGGCCAAAACGGGCGTCCAACGGTCAAATTCATAGCAGACGACCTCAGATTGAGCTGAAACCACCGTTCAACATTCTAATTATTATTCGTGACGTGTACGCGTAGACGGAACGTCAATCGGACGTGCGGTTTGCGCGGTACGGCTTAATATTCGTATTTTAAGTGATGCGCGCGCTTCGTAAACGCGCGTGAGGGGTGTCCAAACGGGCCAAACGAAGTCGGAATGGCCTGAAATCAGATGAAAAATACGGGTGAGGTATTTCTGAATTGGTTGAGCAGACGGCACGTCAATTGGACGTGCCATGTGCCCGCGGTGACTGACAACGCAGTTCTGGTGTCATAAACGGCCAAAACGGGCGTCAAACGGTCAAATTCATAGCGGACGACCTCTGATTGAGCTGAAACCACCGTGAAACATTATCATTATTATTCGTGACATGTACGCGCAGACGGCACGTCAATCGGACGTTCGGTTTGCGCGGTACGGCTCAATATTTGTGTTTTAAGTGATGCGCGCGCTTCGTAAACGCGTGTGAGGGTGGTCCAAACGGGCCGAACGATTTCAGAATTGCCTGAAATCAGACGACAAATACGGGTGAGTGATTTATGAAGTGGTCGAGTAGACGGAACATCAATCGGACGTGCTGTGTGCCCGCGGTGACCGACAACACAGTTCTGGTGTCATAAACGGCCAAAACGGGCGTCAAACGGTCAAATTCATAGCGGACGACCTCGGATTCTCCTCAAAACACCGTGAAACGTTATAATTATTATTCGTGACGTGTACGCGTAGACGGCACGCCAATCGGACATGTGGTTTGCGCGGTACGGCTCAATATTCGTGTTTTAAGTGATGCGCGCGTTTCGTAAACGCGCGTGAGGGGGGTCCAAACGGGCCGAACGAAGTCGGAATGGCCTGAAATCAGACAAAAAATACAGGTGAGTGATTTCTGAAGTGGTTGAGCAGACGGCACGTCAATCGGACGTGCCGTGTGCCCGCGGTGACCGACAACGCAGTTCTGGTGTCATAAACGGCCAAAACGGGCTTCAAACGGTCAAATTCATAGCGGACGACCTCGGATTGAGCTGAAACCACCGTGAAACATTCTAATTATTTTTTTTGACGTGTACGCGCAGACGGAACATCAATTGGACGAGCGGTTTGCGCGGTACGGCTCAATATTCGTATTTTAAGTGATGTGCGTGCTTCGTAAACGCGCGTGAGGGGGGTCCAAACGGGCCAAACGAAGTCGGAATGGCCTGAAATCAGACGAAAAATACGGGTGAGTGATTTATGAAGAGTTCGAGCAGACAACACGTCAATCAGACGTGTCGTGTGCCCGCGGTGACCGACAACGCAGTTCTGGTCTCATAAACGGCCAAAACGGGCGTCAAACGGTCAAATTCATAGCAGACAACCTCGGATTGAGCTGAAACCACCGTGAAACATTCTAATTATTATTCGTGATGTGTACGCGCAGACGGCACGTCAATCGGACGTGCGGTTTGCGCGGTACAGCTCAATATTCGTGTTTTAAGTGATGCGCGCGCTTCGTAAACGCGCGTGAGGGTGGTCCAAACGGGCCGAACGATTTCGGAATGGCTTGAAATCAGACAACAAATACGGGTGAGTGATTTATGAAGTGGTCGAGCAGACGGCACATCAATCGGATGTGCCGTGGGCCCGCGGTGACCGACAACGCAGTTCTGGTGTCATAAACGGCCAAAACGGGCGTCCAACGGTCAAATTCATAGCGGACGACCTCGGGGGCTGTCCGGGGGGGCTATCCGGGGGGCTATCCGGGGTCCAGGGTGGACGGTTGGGGGCTGTACGGGGGGATGTCCAGGGGGCTGTCCGCGGGGGCTGTCTGGTGGGGCTGTCCGGTGGGTGTCCGGGGGGCTGTCCGAGGACCAAGGAGGAGGGGGGGCTGTGCGGGGTCTGTCCGAGGGGTGTTTGGGGGTTCTTCAGGGGGTTTTCCAGGGTTGTTCAAGGGGCTGTCCGGGGGTTGTTCAGGGGGTTGTTCAGGGGTTGTTCAGGGGTTGTTCAGGGGGTTGTCCGAGGTTGTTCAGGGGGCTGTCCGGGGGGTGTTTGGGGGGTTGTCCGGGGTCCAAGGGGGAGGGTGGGGGGTTGTCCGAGGGGCTGTCCGAGGGGCTATCCGGGGTCCAGGGTGGAGGGTTGGGGGATGTACGGGGGGTTGTCTGGGGGGCTGTCTGTGGGGCTATCCGGGGGGTGTTTGGGGGTGTTCGGGGTCCAAGGGAGAGGGGGGTTGTCCAGGGTCCAAGAATGAGGGGGGTTGTCCAGGGAGTTCACAAACACACAACCACTAAAAGACAACAACATCCATAAAAATAGACAATATATAAAAATAACTAAACTCCAATACTATATTACGAGTCTAGATAAAACCAACAACTAGAATAGATTAAACATCAAATCTCAGTAATATAAGTCAAAAATGTAATGGATCAATATGTCCCACATCAGCATCACCATCACCATCATCATCATCATAATCACCCTGGTCATCATCCTCGTCATCGTCCTCACCCTCCACAGCGCCTTCCTCCTCGCCTTCGCCCTCCTCCTCGCCCTCCTCATCTCCCTCCTCTTCCGCATCAGACTCCTCGCCATCATCATCTTCAAGCTGGAAATCGGCCTGACCACCACTGGAACTGCCACCTGGTGCACCATATATAGAATGTATCGACGACATGTATTCATCAATCGTTGGGCTTGCCTCTGCTGGAAGTGTTGGACGTAGAACTTCAATAAATTTCATAAATGCACTGTTTGCCCGAGCAGACTGTTCTGCCGTCTCTGTGGCCCTTTTCTCAGCATGTTCTGCCTGTGCCCTAACTTGCTGCAGCTCGGTGGCACTACAACTCGTACCTGAGGCAGGACAATACCTCATCGGGGCTATCCTAGGTCGGCAGCGTACTCTGCCAGAATGATCATCTCCCAACACCTCAGGTAAGTGATCAGATGGCCCAAAATTGTCTGCTTCTTGGGCATCGAGGGCCTCTAAAGCATCCTGTTACAAATATAAATATATTATTAAGTTACGAAATAGATATTAAAATATAAAATAAACAGATTAAAACTTACAATCTGCTGCTGAGTCGCTTCGTTGACAGCACTTCCATCCTTTTTTCGTCTACTCGAGCAAAACAGTTTTGCTCGAGGCACACGTCCTTCAATTTTTTGTACGTGCCTCTACAATGACATTGAAAACAAAAGTTATATAAAAACTTTAGCAAATGATTAAATAATTGAGGAAACAAAAGAAAATGTAAGTCATAAAGAAAACTTATAAACAATTGTCATACCTGCTGCCTCTCATGATCCGGCATCGTCGTGCGTCCTAGTGTATGGAGGTATTTTTTTGCATCAATGTTTTTTTTATTTTTTCCAGATGATTCCTAAATAAAATTCGATAATGCAACGGATAATATTAATGAAAAACTTGAAATTTGTTATTTAAATACCTCAAATGTAATTCATACCTTAAACTGGGTACTCGTCCAATGAGTAATCATCTGACGATACTGCTCTATAGGACAATCATCCATGACTGGTACTGCCTCTAACTCAGTGCCAACTCTAGCACGCCAGTCAATATACAGCTCATGCTTGTAGGCTCTCCAAAGCTCGCCTAAATCCTTTAGACATTCCAGTTGTGCACCCTCACCATCAGGAAAATTAAATCGAAGCTAAAATCAAAATATTAATTCATATAAATACAAAAAATAATTCATGGCATTAAATACAACAGAATTTTTTACCCATATCTCTGCCCAAGCTCTATCTTTGACCTCATGTGGAAAATGTCTCCACGACAGCGGGCTGACGGGAATGATGTCGGAGTATTTGGCAAACGTCGCCAGAAAACTCCGACATTACTGCCCTGTTTTCTCAACCATCCGATTGTCTTAATTATATTCCACCATAACCTGTGTGCGACGGTTCCACACCGAACGCATGCATGTATGGCCCCGCCCCCACCTCCTGTCAGTAGATGTATCTGTCATGAAAGAAAAACAAATATTTTATCAAAACATGTTATAATGAAAATAAATATTGCTATAAAAATTTGTTAGGGTTTTATAAATATACCTGTGCTAGTCTGATCAATGAGTGGCGCTGGATCCACAGAACCTGATGGAACACCCTCTGGTGGAACAGGAGTCGAAGACGATGGAATATAAAAGCTCGGAGAGACATAAGTAGAAGGAAAAGAAGATGGAACAGCTGTATGACCTGATGCTGACTGGGGAGTGGGAATCATCATCGGATGTGAAAATGATGGGGCAGAAGATGCAGAAGGTAGCGAAAACATGGGAGGCCTAAATACCCCGTGTGTCCCTAACGACACACCGGGATCAGAATGTGGGAAGGCTGAAATGTCAGTGGGAGGGGCAGGGTCTAGTCGGCCATGCGCATCTCTACGTCCACCTCTGGTATGAACCCTCCTCGTACCACCGGCCTGAGTACTAGGACCAGTACTAGGCTCCTCGTCGAATAATTGTCGACGTAATGGTGGATCCTACAAAAAAGTTTACAAAAAAAATTAATCACATGACATTATATATTCTGTAAATATATATATATATATATATATATATATATTTGAAATAAAGTACTCACTATAGGCACTAATGGCGGAATGCCCATCTCCTCCATCCGACGATTGTTCTCCGCCATTTTTTTTCTCCGTCTCTCTTCAATTGGCTGCATTTCCTGCATTTGAAAACAAATATGTAATTAATTAGAAAATTAAAATTAATGTATAAACCAAAAAACTAAATATATTAGGGAATGAGGGGATTTATTGGTAATTTAGCTATCAATTGTTTTAGAAGAGCTTGAATGAATTTAATAAAACATACAAGTTGTAATTGTTGGGTCGTAGAGGATGGCAAGAGGGGGGGTGAATTGCCTTTTCAAAAATAATTAACAATTTAAAACAATTATCAATGCAGCGGAAATAAAAAAAGGCAAGACACAATTTGATAACGAAGTTCGGCTTAATTCCCAAGCCTACGTCTCCGCTCCCAACAAGAACCGTTGAGAGATTAATACGTCAGCTTGCTTTTTAATGGTTGTAGCAAGAAACCCACTAGCCATTTTAAGGTAGGCTAGAACACCTTCGTACAGCTTGCTTTTTTATTATGGTTGTAGAAAGAAACCCAATTGAAAGAAAGAATGGAAATGAGAGGTTTGTTTTAATCCAAACCCAATGAATAACTAAACAAATAAAATAATACAAACACACGGAAGCCTTGAGCGCCAAAAGTGTGAGAGCAGCTGATGGAGAGGGAGCTCAAGCTTTAAGGATGGCAATGGATCTCAAGAGGCCTTGGAGATTTGTCGTTAGAGCGTCAAGACATCAAAATATATTTTTTGTTATGTTGCCAACATCCATGGTTTCTTATTTATAGGAGAAATACCCATAAACACTTCAATATGGCCGTTGGAGGGCTTCCGGAGCCGTTGGGGGTCAAAAGTACAAGTCTGGTCAAAGCCCAACGGCTAGTTTGACTGGGCACACCGGCTGGCCTTTGGTGTCTCACCAGCTGGCTGGTGGTCCACCGGCTGGCCGGTGCTGAGCTCCCGGCTGGCCGGTGGTCCAGACAGAGCAGGCTTTCTGTTTGGGTTCCGCCGGCTGGCCGGTGGTCATCCACCGGTTGGCCGGTGGCACCAGGCAGTGGGCAAGCCTACTGCCTGGGTCCTCCGGCTGGCCGGTGGGCAAGAACCTGTTGGCCGGTGACCATACCGGCCGGCCGGTGCGCTAGCACCGGCTGACCGGTGGATCTGACAAAAAGCAATGCTTCTGCCAGAGACCACCGGCTGGCCGGTGGGAATCCACCGGTTGGCCGGTGGACTCAGAGAGTCCAATATCATCCTTCTTGGGCCAACTCCTGGGCAACCTTTTTCCTAGCATCAAAACACTTGAAAACAAGTTATAACACAATGAGAGTGATTGTGATCATTAAAATCCAAGAGAGAGGGGTACAACAGTAATGTTCACCAAGTTAGAAATATTATTTGATTTGGTTTGAATACAGTTCAATTCCAAATTAGAAAATGCAATTCAAATAAAATAGCAACCAATAAACATTGAAAATTCACATAACGGTCAAGTCAGATAAAACATATTTGTGATCAATACTAAATAAATATGAATGTTACTAAACTTAACAACCCAACTCGAGGTAAACCAAAAGAATTGAGAACATGGATGAATGATTCTATATATTTCCAACCACAACTTCAGGTTCACAATCAACTCTGAAAATTGAGCTATTGGAGTCATCAAAAGAAATAAATGGATTGGTTCCAATGGCAATAGGGATAGTGTCAATTCCATTATCAGCATCATCAAAAATATGTCTTGGAATTACTTCAACTATGACACCAAATTCAGGTTGAAGTTGATATTTGACATAAAAAACTTGTTTAGCCATTGATGCCAACACATATGGTTCTTCGGTTGCAAGAGTGCAAGTCATATTAATTACTCGAAATCCACAATCATCAATAAATGTCCCATGTCTCGTCATCGAATCAAACCAATGGCATTTCAACATTGTGACTCGTCCATGAGAGTAATAATCCAATATTATTATTTTCTCAACGACTCCATAATAACCCACATTTTCAAGTCGCGGTCTACTATCTGATGCACTGGCATAACAATCTTTTGTGGTAGTAACCATAATACCATCATGTTGTGTTCTCATGTTTTTGGCTCGTTCAGTGACAATAAATTTGTACCCATTGATAACAATTGATTTACAGTCACGAACGACAGTATTAGGACCAAAAGCCAAAGCTCTTATTTCCTCAGAGATAGAGTCAGCAGACAAACTCAATACCTGCAATATAAATGACAGTTAAACTTAAGTAAATATTGAAATAATTAATTTAAACAGTAATATTTTTACCTTCAATTTTAACCAAGCAGAAAACTCTTTGCTATGAAAAGTCTCTCTCTTTCTCAAAGATAAAGAACGATGCTTCCTATTTATCATTGTTTTATGTTCCCTGTAGATAAAAAAATATGAATAGTTTAACAGTTATATATGTAAGATATACATATTCAATTTTGTTACCTGATATAGTCATCGAACAAATCACAGTTGAACAAAATTGTGTGATGTGCCATCTCCCGCTCTTCAAGGCTTAATGTCTTCAATGTATATGATCCAGGAATTCCTCCTGTTTGAGGAAGTGATGGAAAACTGGGTTCAATTTGCTCATATTGTTCTTCTTCATTTCTCATTGGTCTGTTCATTCTTGTAGTAAGATCAGACAAATACATTGAACAGAAATCCATACATTCTTGAGCTAAGTAACCGTTCACGATAGAACCTTCGGGATGATTCTTGTTTCGAACATAAGACTTTAATGTGAACATATTTCTTTAAGTTGGATACATCCAACGAAAAGAAACAGGTCATCCGAGAAGTATTTCAGTTGGAATATGGACAGTCAGATGCAGCATGCATGTGAAAAATGATGGGGGAAATATTTTCTCCAACTCACACAAAATTAATGGGGCATCTGTCAACATTTTTTGCAAGAAAGACTTGGAAAACTTCTTAGCACAAAGAACTCTAAACAAATGGAACAACCGAATAACACCCACCCTTACATTATTGGACAAAAGATGACGGATTGCTATTGGAAGAAACTCATGCAGTAGAACGTGATAATCATGAGTCTTCAAAGATTTTAACTTCAACTCTCTCCTATTGACCCGTTTAGATATGTTTCTGGAATAGCCATCAGGAACTCTAATAGTCTATAATACTTCCAAAAATTGTTTTTTTTCAGTAGGTGTCATCACATAAGAAGCACATGGAAGTTGCCATTTATTTTCACTGATACGCACAGGATGCAATTCTGGTCTGATTCCCCAATCCACCAAGTCACGTCGAGATCGTAAATCATCTTTTGTCTTCCCCTTGACATTTAGAAGAACTGAAAGCAACATTTCACATATATTCTTTTCAATATGCATTACGTCTAAGCAATGACATAGCAAATTTGTTGACCAATAAGGCAAATCAAAAAAGATACTCCTCTTCCTCAAATTGTAACAGGTTTCTGTGGAAACATTATTTCTCTTTCCAGATTTCATTTGACCCTTCCCGAACGAAAAACTGAAATCTTTCAATTCATTAAGCACATCAGTTCCAGACATACGCTGAGGTGGATCATCGGTCTCTATAGTATTATCAAATCTTCGACAATTCATTCTATATGGATGATCCTTTGTCAAAAGTCGTCGTTGTCCCATAAAACTGAAACTACAATGATGTTTCAGTCTTCTAGATCGTGTATTCTTCATACAAACTGGACATGACAGTTTTCCCTTCATGCACTATCCAGACATCATTGCATAATCCGGAAAATCATTGATCGTCCACATAAGCGCAGCATGCATCTGAAATATGTCTTTTGAACATGCATCGTATGTGCACACACCCACATCCCAAAGAAGTTTCAACTCTTTTATTAAAGGTTGCATGTATACATCAATATCAATGCTGGGATAAGAAGGACCAGATATGAGTATACTCATGAAAGTGAAAGATTTTTTCATACACAACCATGGGGGAAGATTATAAATGTGTATAAAAACTGGACATGTGCTGTGCGAAGTAAGAATCTGCCCAAACGGATTAAAATCGTCGCATGAAAGACCCATCCTCACATTATGCACGTCAGCTGCAAAATCAGGATGTCGAGCATCAAATCTCTGCCATGCAAATGCATCTTCAGGATGAACCAACTCATCATTAGTCTTCTTTCTCTCGGTATCATGCCATCTCATTTTTTTTTTGATATGTCATCAGACATAAAAAGATTCTGGAGTCTGGGGATCAATGGAAAGTGCCACATTACTTTCTGTGGAACACGGGATGGTGTTCCATCAGATTTTGACTTCCAGCGGGATGTGCCACATTTTATACATTCGTTTCGTTCAGTGGTTTCTTCCCAGAATAAACTGCAATCTTTCGGGCAAGCATGAATTTTGTTTCTGGAAAATCCAAGTTCTTCAACTAACTTCCATGCCGTATAGTGGTTTGAGGGAATATCTGCATCATCTAGAATTAAATCCTTCAAGAGGGTAAGAATGTAATCGATTGTTGTATTAGAAATCCCATACATAGTTTTTCCATGAAACAATTGGATTAAAAATTACATCTTTTTCATTTTATCGCATTGTCGATATACTGGAGTCGTGGCAGCATAATTCAATTTTTTCACCCTATCAATATCATCATTTTCACTAGATTCATCAGTTGTCCTCATATCGACGTCTTCTTGAGTCGAAATCCTTTATTTTTCATGATGACGAATAAACGGAAACCGATCATCTAACAAATTCTTCATTCCAGTCCTTTCATTTCGATCATCTCCAATTTGAGATTTCATTTTCTCCCCATTGTGATACCACACAAAGTAGTTTGCTTGAAAACCATTTTTGGTTATGTGGTAGCTGACTTCTTCACGACTCAACCAAGTTTTACCAACACAATTGGAACATGGGCAGTGTATGCGACCACTATCTGAAGCATTGTGAAATGAAAAATCTATAAAGCTCTCCAAATTGTTTTGAAAATCGCTTGAGATACGATCGGTTTCATACATCCAACTTCTGTCCATTCTGTAAAAAGAATTCATATAAGTCATTTTGTCATAAACAATTCAATAGGATTGAACTTTAATAGAAAATACATTTAAGTAAACGATAAAGGAAGAAAATAATCATGGTATCAACTACACATGTGAAAAAAACATACTAATGTGTTATTGAAAAAATGTAAAACCAACAAGAACTTAATGTGTTATCACATCAGAGCATGCCTCATCCCATAACCATATTAGTAGGGTATCCTCATATGCGATTTACCTTTTTGAATTAATATGAACTTCCTCACCAGGTACCTGAGTAGATTTCATAGATATAATCATCTCACATCATGTAAGGCTTCCATTATGTATGATCTTCATAATAATTTGAGTGATCATGAATCATGCATGGGATCTTCCCATGATCACTATAGATTATGAGAAGGAATTATGATAGGTCACGTGAAGAACATAAAACACATATTTTAGATAATTTGAGACATAATATAATAAAATAATGTATAAATCTATGGAATTTGGGATAAAAGGTGGGTTGTCCATGGGGGTCGATGATGTTCGGACGGGGGGTTCGCGAGAGCACGGCCTCCCCCTGTGGCCAGCACACCCACCCCCCTGGACAGCCCGTACCCCCCCCCCCCCCCCCCCCGTGATAGCCCCGCCCACCCTCCCAAACAGCCCACACCCCCCTCCCCTGCAACCCCACCACCACCACCTAGACATACCAACCCCCTTGGACACCCCACACACCCCTCCCCCACCAGGACACCCCACCCAGACCCCCAAGACAGCCCACACCCCCTGGACAGCCCCGCCCACCCCTGTGGACAGCCTTTCCCACCCCCGTGGATAGCCCCACCCACCCCCGTGGACAACCCACCCACCCCCGTGGACGCCCCCTACCCCCTAGACAGCACAACCACCCCCGTGGACAGCCCACCCACCCCCCTCGACACCCCTTCTCCCTATGGACAGCCCCCCACCCCCTTGGATAGCCCGCCCACCCCCCTGGACACCCCTACCCCCTGTGGCCAGCCCACCCACCGCCCCCCTGGACAGCCCGCCCACGCCTCCTTGACAGCTCGGCCACCCCCGTGGACAGCCCGTCCACCCTTGTGGACAGCCCGCCCACCCCCGTACCCCCCCCTAGATAGCCCCGCCCACCCTCCCAAACAGCCCACACCCCCCTTCCCTGCAACCCCACCACCACCACCTAGACATACCACCCCACCTGGACACCCCACACACCCCTCCCCCACCAGGACACCCCACCCAGACCCCCAGGACAGCCCACACCCCCTGGACAACCCCCGCCCACCCCCGTGGACACCCCTACCCCCTAGACAGCCCAACCACCCCCGTGGACAGCCCACCCACCCCCCTCGACACCCCTTCTCCCTATGGACAGCCCCCCACCCCCTTGGATAGCCTGCCCACCCCCCTAGACACCCCTACCCCCCGTGGCCAGCCCACCCACCCCCCCTGGACAGCCCGCCCACCCCTCCTTGATAGCCCGGCCACCCCCGTGGACAGCCCATCCACCCTTGTGGACAACCCGCCCACCCCCGTACTCCCCTGGACACCCCGTACCCCCCCTAGATAGCCCCGCCCACCCTCCCAAACATCCCACACCCCCTCCCCTGCAACCCCACCACCACCACCTAGACATACCACCCACCCTGGACACCCCACACACCCCTCCCCCACCAGGACACCCCACCCAGACCCCCAGGACAGCCCACACCCCCTAGACAGCACCGCCCACCCTGTGGACAGCCTTTCCCATCCCCGTGGACACCCCCGCCCACCACCATGGACAACCCACCCACCCCCGTGGACACCCCCTACCCCCACAATCCATTATCCAAAACATATCAAATTGGTTTGAACACAATCCATAATTCCCACAATCCATTATCCAAAACATGTAAACGTCCCAACTCTGATTTACATGTTTTGAACACTCTCCTTCCAAACATAGAATACAATAACATTAAAGAAGTCTTCACAAACACAAACAATATCCTATTTAGATATTAATTTCAATAATCAATTAAACCACCAACACGTGGAAAAAATCTATTCATTAGAACAACTACAACAATATGGTTGAGATCAAATTTTACCTATTCGTATTGGGTGTACCTGTTGGGATGGGGGTGCTGGTGTTTGGATTCGCGAGAGCAGTGGAGTCGGATGGGGTTCGCGAGAGAACCTGAGCGAATAGATTAGGGCTCTGTCCGAATGGGGAGAGGAGATCGTGATCTGCAATTTGGGGGAAACCTTTGCCAACTGTTTATAAAAACCGTTGGAAAAGGCACACATTTCCCAACGGTTCACTGGAACCGTTGGGAAATGTGTGAGTTTTCCCAACGGTTCCACTGAACCGTTGGGAAATGTGTGATTTTAGCACCCTTTCCCAATGGTTCCACTGAACCGTTGGGAAAGGGTCAACCGAAATTCTCTTTGCCAACGGTTTTCTTAAACCGTTGGCAAATTCTCACTATACCAACGGTTTAAGAAAACCGTTGGTATACTGCCGTTGGGAAAAGACTAAATTCCAGTAGTGACATCGAGGATTGAGTAGCCTTTGTTAAGTACCCAGTGGAGATTGAGGATCTCAAGGAGAGGATCTTTCTTGTGCAATAGATTCCCTTGGTGCGCGTCCGGTTGTAGCACGTGAATCTTCAGGAAAGCACGTTGGATCAGGAGGCCCAGATCCGTGCCCAGTACCCACATCTTTTTGAGTAGCCTTTGTTTTGTCATTTCGAGGATGTAAAATCGCAAATGTGGGGAGAATGTAATGTCTAGGATTTTCTGTGTATTATTTTTAAATATTATATGGGATTATTTCTGGACCGGACACGAAGACGGAACATCATTTCGAGGCCCAGTGAGCTCGGAATGGTGGTTTAAACTTTTTTTAAGTTAAGTGAGTCGACACTTGGGCGCAGTTGTGGCAATTTCCAAACGGATGCCCGAATTAAAAATCAGAGGGAACCATTGCGTCCAGGGCAATGACTTTACCTAGGAATGAGCCTAACCTTGACAGGCGTAGGTCGAGGGGAAAAGTTAATTTTTTGATGTTTAAAGTAAAATAAAATAAAATAAATTCGCAAGTTTATTTTATTTCTTTTATGAAAACATATGCTGCCTCATGGAAACGGGGTAGTTGTTTCCTTAATTAAATGGCATGGAATAATGACTGAAGAATGGAAAGTTGGACTTATTATTACCGCAGCGTATTTTTGAATGTCAAATATGTTTCCCTTTTTATTTGGATAATCAAAGGTCTGCCATTGGCGAAAGATTGAGAGAAACGCTAGAGAAAACTCTCGGCGACGTACAACGACGGATCGAAGCTACGAATCATTGTGCCAACAAGTTTGGAGGATCTCGGTGACAACAATAGCAGGGCCTCCTCATCGGTCATCGATCCCTTCTTGAGGTAGGGGTTTTTCAATTAACTTTTCTTTTCCCCACTTTTGATTGAAACGACGAACGCGGATCAACCACGAACAAGTTCATCCGCGGATTCGTACGTTCTTGCGGGGGGATTTCTTTGGGATGATTATAAGGGAAATTAATCCATGTTGTTTTTGTTGTTGATTTTCTGATCTATTTAAGACTATTAACGAGAGTGGATGAACATCATAGAGAACGATGGTGGAGGTTTGTTCCTCTTTTTGTTTGATTGGTTTTCTTTCCCCTATTTTCTTCTCGCGAGTTCATCACATTCTTCATGGAATGACAAACAACTGATCATTGTGCATCCATTCTATGACTTAATGATCCCAAATCAAATAATCAACAACCCAACGACCTTGCGGAGGTGCGACCATGATAGCTGATGACAAATCGGACCGGATCGGGAAGGGTCCTTTTTCAAGCGTTCTTCGCACGGATGGATTGTTGCATGTTTTCAGAGCCGATCGATGGTCCGAAAACAACAGAATCAGCTTCGTGGTGTCGGGGAGACCAAGACCTAGGAGTTTCATTGAGATCGGACAGCCGGATCGATGAATGGGGCATCACTGGAGGCGTGACGGCGGAGGTCCGCGTTTCTGGAAATTTCCAGAATACACGGCGTGTACTCCCGAAGAACTCATCGTGTGGTACTGTCGGTGGTGGCTAGGATTTTAGGGGTCAGAGAGGAATCACACGGCATGTGACCATGGTCACACGGCGTGTGAGGCTTTCCCCGAATCTCTTCATGTATTTTGGGAAGTACACATACATGGGTTGGACTACACGGCTTCAGGAAACATGACGCGTACAACATGGCAATGGCGGCTGTCACAAACCGCCTTCACCAAAAGGATGGAAGGGATAGGAGATTTCTAAGCCCTTCCTTCTTTAAGTTTAAGGAGAGATAATGACCCCTGAAACCCGACATCAATAGTTCCCAGAGTGGCGACCAGCACCAAGGGTATAGAATCTCACACAAAAAGGAAGGAATTACCCTTTTTATTTTTATAGGATCGAGATGTAAGATAGAAACCCCAACAACACCAAAGCTGAAATTAAAGGTAAAAAAATTAACCCATTACCATATGCATGTTCAACAGTAAATGATACAAATCACAAAAACTCCAATGTTAAGCACCAAGAAAAAGAAAACCAACAATAGCAATTGCCCAAAGGTCCATGCTAGTACAGTCTCGCACGATCCCTGAAGTCCTCCTGGAAACCTGAAAGCAGTTTTATATACATAGGGTGATCATACAAGTATACTCAGTAAGGAAAACCAAAATCTCTCGTGCACAAGTGGAGAGGGATTCTGTTGCCCTGTGAAAAAAGAGATAACCAAAATAGCTGGCAAGGTAAACTATCCACCTAAGCCTCACCAAGGAAAACTCCCCAAATAATGCATGTCAAGTAAAGTATAGTAATAGCACATCGATATTTGGGTACCCTGCGCCACTTTCCCACTGGTTATTGAAGACATCATACGCATCAAACCAATCCCGCCATTCTCACCGCAGTCCCACTGCCAAACCCCGCCTGCACACACCTGGGCCATAACCTCACCGTAGTCCCACTGCCAAACCCCACCCGCACACACCTCGGCCATAACCTCCATCCATCCCGTAGACACCTGGGCCACAACCACCATGCGTAACCACACCCGCAAACACCTGTGTCAGAACAACTACTGCCACGCCCGAAGACACCTGGGCCTCATCCCAAAGACACTTGGGAAACAACCATCCCACAAACACCTGGGCCAACCACCACAACTACCCTGACTGAAGATACTTGAGCTAATAATGGACTTCAGGCCCTCACAGCCTACCTGAAGACTCTTGGGATATTCGGGAATGGGAGAAGAAAGGAGCTAATAACAAGCCACTCATTAGAGTGTTGAGAAAACACCCTCCCCATGAAATGGGGTGTTCGGAACTAAGTGCTCAACTTGGGTGGGGCGTGAATAAAAAACATAAGAAATACAATATATGTATAGGTAAAAGTACTCATCCCAACCTAGGGGCTCCAAAACCTGAGCACAAACACCCTAGTTACTATTCATTAATAAAGAAAAGCACAACACTCGCGGCCAAGTAACAACTCATCCCCAAAAACCAATTCCCCAATTTAACCATTCTGGTTTTCATGTTCAAGTGATCCCATTTGGATGAAAACTACACTGCTGGGAAACTAAAAGGCAAAAACACAAGCCATAGAAGAGAAACAACCCACCAGAAATTTAAGAATTCAAACCTGGATCTCTTTTCAAGTTATAACAACAAAAGGAGATTAGTGATATCCCTCAAAGTACTGGAAACAAAGAAAACCCCGAGACACCGCCCCATGTCCCCAAAACCAGGAACCAATGATTTCTCAACAATAGAGGATCCCACCCATGTTCGTGTCATAGTAGAGTAACCACACTCTTCAGACTCATAGCCAAGAGGATCCCATCCTCACCCACATCAGCCCATAGGAAATCAAACAGAACAAAACACCCACCACCAAAATAGAGTAGGAAAACATCCAGGGTCAAGCACATAATTCATTATTTTCTTCTTTTTTTTGTTTATCTGGGGTGAACACATAGGTTTTTATGTTTACTGGGTATCCATTTAATCCGCCGAGTTTATGTGATTAACCAATTTTCAAGTTAAAACCATTTAATCATCATAGAAGACAAGGGTTCATTATTTCACAAGGAAGACCACCAATGGCCATGATTTTTAGTGAGCATAGGCCCACACAATTCACAACACATGTCAACATAAAAGAGTACAACAGAACATCGATCACACCCCCCCCCCCATTTATTCTTTAAAGGTTCGTTCAATATATTCATGAAGTTTGGTTTCATCAATCCCCGCAGAAACAATAGTGTAACCACCCCGCGTGATACACAGTAAGGAGAGATAAAGTAAAATCCCTACTTGGTTGATCAAGGATCGAAGTTTTTCTTTGCGCGCCAAGAACATGGGATGCGCGGCTTGTAGGGGAGGAATTCTGTGGACTCCAATTGGTGCAGAAATCTCCAGCAGAGGCACAACACAAGCCACGGGAAGAGAGGAACACCAGGTGCACCAGGGTGAAGAATGAAATCCTACCGAGAAGGAAAAAAAAAAGAAACTCTAGCCGGAGGTATAAAAAGAATATCCTATAGTTACTGGATATGGAATTTTGAACACCTGGAAAGTCGGATCGCAGTTTCCTATGCGGGTGGGCAGTTACACACAATGATATTAAGGTGTTATTTAATACCTCCCCATCAAGGAGGTTTCTCAGAATTTTTAGGAATTAATAATGGGATTTAAATGGCTTTAAATAGGGTAAAATAATTAATTTACATCAAAAATTTATGTTGCGGGAGCAGGACTGGAAAAAGAAAATGGAGGGCTAGGTGAGGACACGGTGCCACCATCCTGGTGTCACCATTACGGTGCCACCGTCACGGTGCCACTGTTTTAGTGGAGCCTTATTTTGGAAAAGTAATGGTCCAGGAGGTTCTGGTCCATTACATTAGATACCTCTCAAACTATTCTCACCCTCGAGAATCAAAAACAAAAAGAAGAAAAGAGAGGGTATGAACAACCACCTAGAAAGATATCTCTCAGGAGTGAACCTCATCGTCATCTAGAAACACCTCTCCCTCAAGAAACCAGGAAACATAAAAGGGTGAAACTGCCCAGTCATATGGGTTGGGGAGTCTCTTCCTCCATGTCAAGATACTATCCACTTTGGGCGGCACTGACTCACCCGCACTGGTTCAATCGCATCCACCTTAATGCGTCTTGATTAGGGATCGGGTCCTCCCATCCCCATAGCCAAGAATTTTCACACACATTCAGAGAATAAGGAAAACCACATATTTCATATACAAGAAGGTAAAGTGTTCCATCACAAACTAGTACAAACAGAACATCACAAAACTCAAAACAATTCTGGGTACTGGGCATGCATCTGTGCTTCTCGTTCCTAGGTACTATCCTCAAGACCATCGTGCCTCCACAACACACTAACCAAATGAATGTTTCATCCACAAAGCATCTTCTCTTCATGACCTTCGATCATCACTGGTCACTCTACGAATGTTACATTGTCCCCGATATCTAGCTTTCCCCAGTCGAGGACGTGTGAATCATCGTGTAGATATCATCGGAGCTGGGACACATGCAAGACGTCGTGCACCCTTTGCAGCGGTGGCGGCAATGCCAGCTGATAAGCCACCCCGCCGAACCGCTGCAGCATTTCAAATGGTCCGAAAAACCTGGGGGAAATATTACTCCCTCTGCCAAACCTCCGCTGACCACGCCGGGGGGTAGACCTTCAGGAATACGTGGTCCCCGACCCTGAACTCCAATGGTCTCCTCCTGTTATCGGAATATGACTTCTGTCAGTCCTAAGCCGCCTTCGTCCTCTCTCGTATAAGTTGAACACTCTCCATCGTGCTCTACACCACCTCTGGTCATGAACACATGCTTCCCCAACTTCTTTCCAGCACACAGGTGAGTGACATGGCCTCCCGTACAAGGCTTCGAATGGAGCCATACCAATGGTAGATTGAGAGATATTATTGTAGGAAAACTCTACCAGTGGAAAGTGTCACACCCACCATCCCCCAAAATCCAGGACACATGCATGTAGAACGTCCTCCAATGTCTGGATGGTGCGCTCGGTCTATCCATCTATCTCGGGGTGGAAGGTAGTTGTAAGTCATAGTTGGGTTCCAAAAGCATGTTCCAATCCTCTCCAGACTCGTGAGGTAAACTATGCATCCCTATCCGAGACTATGGACCTCAGAACTCCATGTAACCACACCACCTCATCCACATACCTCTGTTCTAAGGCATCCACTGCGTCCGACTCCTTGATCTCCAGAAAGTGGGCCGATTTCGTCAACTGATCCACCACTACCCAGATAGCATCACAGCCTCCTTGAAACATGGGTAGCCCCTTGACAAAATCCATTGAGATGTCATCCCACTTCCACTTGGGAACGTCTAAAGGTTGAAACAAGATGCTTGGAACACGGTGTTCAGCCTTCACCGGCTGACACGCTATGTACTTTGCTATGAACTCTGCTACTTCCCGTTTCACCCCGGGCCACCAAAACTGTCTCCTCAAACCCTGGTACATCTTGGAAAATCCCGAGTGCACCACTAGAGGTGAGTTGTGGAACTCACTAAGAACTCTCTCATGCATCACCTCTAGAACAAAAGTCATCCCTCAGAAAAGCATCTAATTCTAACCATCCTCTGTCCACCCTTCTGGAGCATCACCTTGGTTAACCTGGTCACGCACCACTTCACTTTTTGAGTCTCCCCACTGAAACTCCTCCACCTACTGTAGTAGAGAAGACCGTACTGTCATCTGATACATGAAACCTCTTCCACCTTCCACCCTTGCATCTAGGTATAGGGCAGCCAACTCCTCCATTTCCTTCAAAGCATCTGCCGACTCCCGAACCGCATCCTTCTACGACATCCTGCTCAAGACATCAGCCACCACATTCCCCTTTCCTGAGGTGTAGGAAATCTTGAAGTCGTAGTCTTGAAGGAATTCCATCCACCTTCGTTGCTGTAAGTTTAGGTCTCGCTGGGAGAAGACATACTTCAAGCTCTTCTGATCGGTGAAGACCACGAAGCACTCCCCGACGAGGTAGTGCCACCACAAATTTAGTGCAAACACGACCCCCGCAAGCTCCAGATCATGGGTGCCATATTTACACTCATGGGGGTGTAACAGCTTAGACCCATAGGAGATCACCCCTTTCCGCTGCATCAACACACATCTGAGGCCCTTCCCTGAAGCATCACAGAACACCTCATACACCACCCCTTCTTCTGGAAACCTCAGAACTAGGGCACTAACCAACTTCTCCTTCAGATAACTGAAGTCCGCCTCACATTTCTCATCCCACACGAAATTCTGGTCCTTATTGGTCAAAGCTGTCAATGGTGCTGCTACTGGGGAAAAGTTGGGAATGAATCTCCAGTAGTAACCTACCAGCCCGAGGAAACTATGAACCTCCACCACATTCTTGGGTGTTTCCCAGGAAACAACCGCCTCGACCTTAGATGGGTCCACTGCTATCCCCTTCTCGGACACCACGTGCCCAAGTAAGTGCACTTCTCGCATCCAGAACTTGCACTTGGACAACATCCCATAGATTTGGTGTTGTCAGAGGACCTCTAAAACCGTTATCAAGTGCTTAGCGTGATCCTCCTCTAATCTTGAGTAGATCAAGATGTCGTCAATAAACACAAATACGAACCGGTACAGATATTCCCGGAATATAGAGTTCATGAGCCCCATGAGTATAGCTGGAGCGTTCATGGTGCCGAACAGCATGACCACAAACTCAAAGTGCCCATATCTACGCCTGAAGGCCCTCTTCGAGATGCCGCCCTCCTTCAACCTCAACTGGTGATATCCTGAATACAGTTCAATCTTAGAGAATAATCATTCCCCCTTCAACTAGTCAAAGAGATAGTCTATCCTTGGAAGAGGGTAGCGATTCTTGACTGTTACCGGATTCAGTCTCCGGTAGTCTATGCACAGCCTGAGACCACCATCTGCCTTCCTCGCAAAGAAGACTGGAGCACCCCACGGTGATTCACTTGGTCGAACAAAACCCTTCTTCATCAGATCGTCAATCTAAATCCGCAACTCCCATAGCTCCGAAGGTGCCATCCGATAGGGGTCCATCAAAATTGGATGAGCATCAGGTTGCAATTATATCACAAACTCAACGTCACGTCAAGGGGGTAGAGTTGTCACCTCTTCAGGGAAGACGTCCATAAACTCACTGATGACCCATGGAACTTCCATCATCTCTGCATCCACTGACTCCACTGATAGATCAGCTAATATGGAGAGGAGGGGTTCCCCTCGCTTGCTACTCCCCTGAAAACTCCTCTCACTGATGAAAGTCACTCGTCGGTCGCCCATGTCTGAAAACAAAACCCTTACTTGGAAGCAGTAAATGACGGCACATATAGAGAACAGCTAGTCAACTCCTAGGATGACATCATATGGCTGTATATGCAACAGTTGAAGATCCCTGACTGACTGATGTGGCCTTATCATCAGTCTGCATCCTCGACAAACATACAAAAAATCGGTCTGACCTCCGACTGGTGTGCTCAGCACCAAGGGCAATGGAAGTCTCTTAGTGTCTAAACCCAGAGCATGGTCCAGAATGGGTGTAACAAAGGAGTGTGAAGCCCCTGTATCGAACAAGGCATATTCAAGGGTACTAAACAAGATGATCGTACCTCGAATGACCTATGGACCTGCTGGAGCTTCTACCTCCGCGGTGTGAAACTGCCCACGCCCAGCTCCTCTTCATCTTGGCTGTCGGCCACCTCCCCGACCACGCCTAGGTCAAGGTCCCAATGGAGTGCCCTGAGGTTGGCCTCCTCCTACAACGTCATCCCTCAGCAGAGCGGGAGCCCGCTGCCCCTACTACTACTACTAAAAGGGCCTAGCTGGGAACTGTTGCTGTTGAGGTGGGTGATGGACCTGCCCACCCCCATCGTACTATACTATGTCCGAGAATGGATTCTAAAGGTTCCCATAGATTCCACAGATGAAGCATCTCGGCCCTGGGCCCGAATAAAAATGGAGAGGGCCGGAAGGTCGGAACTGGGACTTCTGAGGCCTACTCCCTGCAGGTCGAAACCTAGAGGGTCCTGATGCTGGAGGCCTGCTGCTGAAAGTCTTCCCCTTTGACGAGCCCAACTAGATTCCCCCTCGTGACACACCTCCCAGTGTTTTCATCCTTTGCACCACTTCAGCCTTCTTCTGGAACTCCATGTTGGTCGGTAGGGTTAAGGGAGTAACATCATTCTGAAGAGAAGGTCGAAGTGCCTCTTCCAAATGTCTCGCCCAAGACTCCTCATCTGAAAATAGGTCGGGAGAAAAGAGAATGAGGCCCTTGAACTTGATCCCCAACTTTCTCACTGACATACTCCCCAGCTGGAGGGAGAGTAATTCCTACCTCTTCTCAGCCTTCATCGTGGAAGAGAGGAATTCCGCCCGGAACTCCTTCTTGAAGTCATCCCACATCACCTCGGTCGCCCTCTTCTCCCAAAGATAAAGCGTCCACCACTAACGCGCTACTCCACACATCTGGCGTACAGCCAGAGAAACCCAGTACTTCATCAGATCCAGGATCAAGCTGAAGGCTATCAACAGCTCCTCTATCCAGCTCTCTATCTCCATATTTGAGATGATGCCCTTGTACTTCCCGAGGGTATGTCGTTGAAAGTCTCGAGGAGTCTTCTACCACTGATCATCCTCCTCCTCTCGGTCGGTCCTCTACCGATTGGCCAAGTCAACCTCCTGGGCCTCAATTGCCCGCACTACTCATGGTCGCCTCGCAGGTGCCATAGTTGCAAGGTAAACAAGGAATGCCTAAGCTCGAGTAGTGTAGAATATTTTTTGTAAAATTTTCGTAGACTTGATTATTTGTTTTGAATCCCTAATACACCCATGAAACATAAGAACACAAGTCATTATGATGCATGTACCATTCCTAGGGTCTATACCCTGCAATCAGTGTAGCCTCACTTGGTCGTTCGGTAGGTCCAGAGTCCTTGCATCGGATCACGGGGGGCCCTAAAATCTCGTGTCCTAGCTGGTCTTCCCTGGCCTAATTCACACACCAAGGTCACCAAAAACAATTTCCCTACCACCCCATGTAATCCTCATTGTGCCTAACTACAGACTCTTTCATACCTCTCAACCGCACTCCCCGGATACCATTTTGTCATGACCCGCCTTTACCAAAATGAGGGAAGGGACAGCAGATTGCCAAGCCCATCCTTCTTTAAGTTGAAGGAGAGATAATGATCCCCAAAACCCTCCTTCCATAGGTCCCAGATTGGTGACCAGTACCAAGGGTATATAATCTCACATAGAAAGGAAGACATTACCCTTTTTATTTTAATAAGATCGAGAGATAAGATAGCAACCCCAACAACACCAAAGCTGAAAGTAACGGTAAAGCCAAAAGTAACCCATTCCTATATGCATGTTCAACAGTAAATGATACAAGCCACAAAAACTCCAAAGGTAAGTACCAAGAAAAAGGAAAAATACAACATCAAATACCCCAAGGTCTGAGCTAGTACGGTCCCACATGATCCCTGAAGTCCTCCAGGAAACCTGAAAGCAGTTTTATATATGTAGGGTGAGCATACAAGTATACTCAGTAGGGAAAACCAAAATCTCTCATGCACAAGTGGAGAGGCATTCTAATGCCCTGTGAGAAAAGAGATAACCAAAACATCTAGCAAGGTAAACTATCCACCCAAGCCTCACCAAGGAACACTCCCCAAATAATGCATTTCAAGTAAATTATAGTAATAGAACATCGATATTTGGGTACCCCGTGCCACTTTCCCACTAGTTATTGAAGACATCCTACGCATCGAACCAATCATGCCATTCTCACTGCGGTCCCACTGCCAAACCTCACCCACACACACTTGGGCCATAACTGCTATCCCGCCCACAGACACTTGGGCCACAATCACCACGTGTAACCACACCCACAAACACCTGGGATATAACAACTACTGCCATGCCTGAAGACACCTGGGCCTCATCCCGAAGATACTTGGGAAACAACGTGCCCGCAAACACCTGGGTAAACCACCACAACTACCCTGCCTGAAGATTATTGGGCCAATAATGGACTTCAGGCCATCAAATCCTGCCCGAAGAGTCTTGGGATATTCGGGAAAGGGTGAAGAAAGGAGATAATAACCAGCCACTCATAGGAGTGTTGGAAAAAATACACTCCCCATGAAATGGGGTGTTCGACACTAAGTGCTCAACTAGGGTGGGGCGCGAATAAGAAACATACGAAATATAATATATGTATAGGTAACAGGCACTAATCCCAACCTAGGGGCTCCAAAACCTAAGCACAAACACCCTAGTTACTATTTATTCAAAAAGAAAAGCACAACACTCACATCCAAGTAGCATCTCATCCCCAAAAACCAATTTCCCATTTAAACCATTCTGTTTTTCATGTTCAAGTGATCCCATTTGGATGAAAACTACACTACTGGGCAACTAAAAGGCACAACCACAATCTAGAGAAGAGAAACAACCCAACAGCAATTTAAGCATTCACACCCAGTTCTCTTGTAATGTTACAATAACAAAAGAGGATTAGGGAGATCTCTCAAAGTACTAGAAACAAAGCAAACCCCGAGACACAGCCTCGTGTCCCCAAAACCATGAACCAACAATTTCTCAACAATAGAAGATCCCACCCGAGTTCATGTCATAGCAGAGTAACCACAAGATTCAGAATCACAACCAAGAAGATCCCATCCTCACCCACATCACCCCATAGGAAATCAAACAGAACAAAACACCCAAAACCAAAACAGAGTAGGGAAACTACCAAATTCAAGCACATCATTCATTATTTTCTTCTTTCTGTTGGTTATCCGGGGTGACCACATAGGGTTTTATGTTTACTGGGTATCCATTTAATCCACTGAGTTTACGTGATTAACCAATTTCCAAGTTACAGTCATTTAATTGCCACAGAAGACAAGGGTTCATTAGTGCCCAAGGAAGACCACCAACGACCATGATTTTCAGTGAGCATAGGCCTGCACAATTCACAACACATATAAAAGAGTACAACAGAACATCGATCACCCCCCCCCCCACTTCATTCCTTAATGGTCCGCTCATTATCTTCATTAATTTTGGTTTCACCAATCCCCATAGAAACAATAGCGTACCCACCTTGCATGATACATAGTAAGGAGAGACAAAGGAAAATCCCTACTTGTTTGATCAATGATCGAAGTTTTTCTCCACGTGCCAAGAACAGGGGATGTGTGGCTTGAAGGGGAGGAATTTAGTGGACTCCCAGAGGTGAAAAAAGATTCAACAGAGGCGCACCACAAGCCACTGGAAGAAAGGAACTCCAGCCGCACCAGGGTGAAGAAATAAATCCATCTGAGAAGAAAAAAAAGAAACTCTAGTGGGAGGTATAAAGAGAATATCTTATAGTTACGGGATATGGAATTTTGAACGCCTGGAAATTCGGATCGCGGTTTCCTAAATGGGTGGGTAGTTGCACATGATGATATTAAGGTGTTATTTAATACCCCCCATTGGGGCGGTTTCTCGGGATTTTTAGGAATTAATTATGGGATGTAAATGGCTTTAAAAAGTGTAAAATAATTAATTTACGTCCAAAATTTACGTTACGAGAGCGGGACTGGAAAAATAAAATGGAGGGATGGGTGAGGAAATGGTGCCACCATCACGGTGACACTATTTTGGTGGATCCTTATTTTGGAAAAGTAATGAGCCAGGAGGGTCTGGGCCATTACAGCGGCTACGTGGAACTCGGTGTGTATCCAGGGGGTACACAGACATGGGAAGGACTACACGACCGTGTACTCCATCACCTGGCTAGGTGAGGCCAGTAACACGGGTCACCCTGTGTACTGATTACACAAGTTGGAGTAAACGGGATGATGACCATGTACGGGCACATGGCCAGCATACACAGAGCCAACCCCAGTCACTCTGACACGGCGTGTACACCATTCTACACACTGTGTACTCAGTTTTTCTACATGACCAGCCTTAAGATACGGGCCATTGTACACGGACAGTACCCAGGGTCAAACAACACGGTGTGTAACTTTTCTACACGCCATGTACTTTTTGGAAAATGGCATGGTCCTCTTGTTCGTCGTGTCTTGGAAATATTTCGTTTGGGTTAGTGCCCCTTCTTATCGTTCCCCTGAAGTCCAGGCATAGTTTCCTTTTACAAGAGTATGATCCCTTCAGCAGGACTTCCTGTGATAGAGTCAGGCATCCATCCGAGAGGCCCAAATCGAGATACTCTATCCATTATTGACCCTAGGTAGAGTCCAGTATCGACGCGAACAACTCCACTAAGTGTTGATCCTCTACCTATTAGTTGAATTCCAGATAAGTCACAGTATCTTCCATGGCCCTGGCAGTGATCCTCATCTGTGTATCGTGATCTTTCGCAGTTAGGAATGTGTCTCCCGTAATGAGTGCATCTATCTACCATAACCTTCTCACTCATGATTGTGTATTCCATAATGAGTGTAACTACCTCTCGTGACGCTTCCCGATGAAAAGTACTTCTTAGACAGACATCATCAGAGATATAAGACTCGTCGAGTGTGTTCTCCCAGAATGAGTGCTTCGTGGAATCTTCAAACTGAACCCCTAGCTGGGGGTATGCGGTTGTGTGAATTGTCTCTAGACTACGGGTCTGGGTTTTGAGTATATTTGGTTTTTTCTATATGTTTTTTAGATATATACTCTATATAGATGATTGTACCTTGACATTGTGTTCTGCTTTGTGGTTTTTGGGGTCCTCTACTAAGTATTGTTGAACTCACCCCTGCACGAGCTTTACCTGCACGTGTCATGTCTTGTGCAGCCGAACAACCTTTTGACGGAGTCCAGGGTGAACCAAGACAGGAACGAGATTTCTAAGTTCCCTACATGCCCAGGCGTTCTTATGGATACGAGCAGCAGTTGCAGTACCTTTTGTGTTTACAGGTTGGACTTTGCAGTTTTTAGACTTTTGTTTTGGTGGGATTGTATTCTGGCCCATTTTACTTTCAGTAATTTACCTTCTGTCGTACTCTGTTGGTTGGGTTTAGTTGTATGCATGTATTTTTGTTCCTTAGTGTTTTTACATTTCAGAATTTGTGGGCTTTTAGATGTGTGTGTGTGTACAGGTACTTAGGTAATGCCTCCCATGATTAGTAATATACCTACTCGGTGCTAGTCACCAGCCTCTGGCCTATTAGAGGCAGGCTTGGGGAGTCACAACGTGGGCCCCACTAGGACGGGTCATGACAATATCCCCCTAGGAAGGGTGTAAAATGCTGAATCTCAGTGAAATGAGAGGAATAATCCATAACCAAAAGAGTACCCTGCTCCAGACTCATGAACTTTTGGGCTCGATTGGACCTCTAGGTCTCTAGATAGAAGTAGTCATAGAAGATGCACTGGAACTACTCCCAATCCATAACCTGCGGATGTCCTGCCGGTGAGATCACATCCCACCATCTCTTGGAGGAATCCCATAGAATGTAAGTAGAGAGCTTGACCCACCTCTCTGGAGGAGCCTTTAGATGTTCAAAGATCATTATCATGGCATCTTTCCATGATTCTTCAGCCTGAGTTCCTCCTTTCCCTGAGAATGTGGGAGGATGTTGTCGCTAGAAAACTTGCGTCAGCTCCACCATAATCGATGCAGGAGGTGGTACTCCCAAGAAGGTATGTATAATCCTCAATAATACTTCCCTGAACAATGAATCAGCACCTATATCTAGTATAAATGATGGTTCCAAGACTGGAACAATAGGAGGATCTGTAGGAAGTCCATGATCAACCATATCTAGCATCTGATCACTGTCCTATAATTGGCAGACAACTGGAGGACGTCTCAATGGCATGACTCTGTAAGGTCAAGTGCACACCTTAGATCAATATTATCAATGACTGAAAACTGGAAGTATAATAAGGGAACTAGAGTAAGAAGGCATTCAAGTTTAGAAAAACATGGATACACGGCGTGTATGCCTCCTACACGGTGTGTTCCCGGAAGCCATTCACATGGGAATGTACTCCTGCCACAAATGGTCGTGTAACACCCAGAACACACGGTGTGTTTTCCTCACACACGTCGTATACTTGAATCATTTTTCCTGACTGAGTCCCCTTACACGGCTAACCCACATGGTTCTCCTAAAACAAGACTACACGGTGTGTCTGTGCTAGACACAACGTGTACCAGAAAAGCTTTCCCGGACCCATGTTGTTAGTGATAGGTCCGGATACATGGCTCACACTACATGGAATGTTCCAGGTGGACACGGAGTGTATAAGAAGAGACTCCACCAACATGTGTTGTTAGTTACCCTGTCAGTTGCACGGGTTACACTACACAACATTTGAAAAAGTGACACAGTGAGTATAACTTACATTTTCATCCATCTGTGTCGTTAGTCACACGGGTGACATAGGGTCTCTACACATGGCATGCTCATCCGGTACCCGGCATGTCCTACAAAGATTTTCCCACCCCTGTGTCTCATTCCACATGGCCTAAGACATGGTTAGTGAATACATGGAATGTATATAGAGTACACAAAATTTACTTAAGAAAAACATTCCTTCCCAAATAGAAGGACACACGACGTGTTTTCATCACTACACGCCATGTATTCTGGGTTTTTCTGGACAGTAAGCTTGAGAAACAATTCCAAAAGCCCAGAAATCACAGAAACAATCATCTAATTGCCAAATTCCGATTTTTGAGGGCCCATACTCCCCGAGATCCAAATCGTGGCATCTTATACAAGTTATAATCAAGGGTATTGGCCCAATGATCCACCAAATTCTGGTTCATGATGGCCCATAACACCTCAAAAACCAAATTTTGGCATTCATCCAACAATGCCTTACACAAAAAATACCTTATCAAAGAGCTGGTATTTTATCAAGTCATCTCTCACAACTGTATGCATATCTAGCGCAACATCTATCACAACCACATGCAATCACTAATGAACCCTAAATGGCATGGAACGAATTCATGGTATGTGATTTATAGAAATAGAATATATGATGAATGAGATGGTATACCCTCATCTCATCAGGTTGTAACAGAAATAAAACCTCAATAATATCAATGGTAATGACACAAAGCATGTTAATCACCCAAGGGTAAAAATCAAATCAACTGTAAAATTGAAAAACCAGAAAAAAAATTACAATAAACGAGGTAGATTTCCTTTTCCCTATACACATGTTAGCTACTCTCGAGCACAGCTTATTACTAAGTACCAATTCCATCATATCACTGGATATAGGTTCCAAACAATAAATCAAGAAGAAAAGAAAATTCCTATGATAGCCCATTGTAATGTCTCGGTTCCGGAATCCACCCAGAGGTGCCCCGTACCCGGTTGGTCACATGGCCTCAAGTGCATTTCCCCGAATTCCAGAGGCTTCCGACTAGTAGCGAGGTACTTGGGTGTTATTGTGGGTAAACTATGCCATCATGGGTAGAGTACACAGTGAAAGAAAAATAGATATGCAAAAGCGGAAGCAGTAATCATATCATACAAAAATAGATAGTGGAAAACTGAATCAATAAACAAGTGGAGCATATATATAATATGATGCATGATAAAAATGTCTAGGAAAGTATCCAAACACATCCCAATGCTTTTATAAAGAGTAACCAAAGTACAAAATAAAAACAGATAAACTCCATAGCATCACAAGCCTTAGCTTGGTCCCATGCTCTCCATCTCCACGGTACTCAAGTACCTAAAGTGGAAGGGCACTTGACCTAATCTATACCTGCAACCATATAATCTATTTGGGCCCAAAAGCAAGACCAAAATAGGGTGTGAGAGGAATCCCAGTAGGAAACCACCCCAATATTTGTGCCTTACAGTCAGTGAATATATATATGGCAGGTAATAATAAACAGGGAGCAGTAAACAAAGAAGTACTCAAAAGTAAACATCCAAATAGTTCCAATGCATTCAGTTCCAGATATCAAGCAAGTAGCTAATAAATCAGTTAACCCTCTAGGAAGTACACACAGTCTAACCCCTGTGGTTTAGCTTAATTATAGTCTTTCTGAGGAAGGACTCACCGTCAATTCCCCCTATAGTTTCATATCGATACTAAAGGTGCTCTCGGCAAGCACTCAATGTCGCATTTGCCCTATGGCCAACGTTGAGGAACTACAGAAACTCTGAGGAAGCACTCAACATCAATTCCAACTGTGGTCTCACATTGTGCTAGTAAATACAGACACTTTGGAGAATCCCTTATGTCTATTATCCCTATGGTCAACTACACCAGGTTCTCATAGCCCTGTGAAAGTAAATCGAGCATAGCAATGCCTATAGGCCAAAGTAAACCTTAAGAACTACTTGGATAATCATTCTATAACATATCATCACGTTATAAAATATAATCACTCCATCCTACAAAAATAGGCAATGAAAACAAATAGCATCCTAACAAGAAAAGCTAGACCAAAATAGTCATAAACAAACATGCATGGTAAAACACTTCCAAATCATAGTAATTAACCCTATTCACATTCAATTAACCTCTATTCAAGAATAAAAGAATAGAAGGCAATTAAAAAGGGTAAAACGGTAAACACGCAATACCCTGTTAAAGGGTCTTGGGAACGTTTGCACATATAACTCAAATAATTTCAATGAAACGGAACAAAACACCTACCTTGGTGTTGTAGGGTCACTATACGTGAACCTCAGGAATTGGATCGCCCTAGAACACCATAGATCTACCAAAACGACTAAAACGTTCAACTAAGAATAACTTGGAAAATAGTAGAAATCAAGAAACAAATCACTAGAAGAAGGAAGAGCTTACCGAGGCGATCCCAACGCAATCAACGGAAGTTGAATCAGAGATCAGATTCTCAATCGAGAGCTTAGAGGAAGATCGCAGTCATATAGTCTCTCTCGGATGAACCAGACCTAGAAGGAGATGGTTTTGTCCGTTAGATGTGACCCCGGTACGTTTAATGAAAAAAAATTACACGGCATGTCGTATATAATTACACGCCATGTACTTTCCTTTACTGAGCCCCACTTTAGGCGGCCTCCAAGTCACCACACACAGTTGTGTGCATGATTTCTATAAGGCCAGCACCCGGCTACCTATGGTAACTGAGTACACGATGTGTACTCATAATGTACACGACCTGTACTTAAGAAATTTCCAGAAACTCCTCTTTTTTCCTCAAAAACACCAGAAAAGGAAAAACATACCTGAAAAGAAGATCCAGGTTATTAAAACATATATATATATATATATATATATATATATATATATATATATATATATATATATATATATACGTGATGTTAATAAAACCAAACACGTTTTTGATGATTGAAAAACCGCTAAAATAATATAAATGACTATCTCTAAAGACTTATATAATGATTCATCCTCACTAAAAATAAACAAAGTAATTATATAACCATTTAATTTTATGTATGTTAATTAGTAACATATAACTTCAATTATTTATATTTATTTCCATTTCATAGGATCTTTCATACATTTATACAAGTTAACCAATCGTGAAAACTAAGGAAACAAACACTTCCAAATGACGAAATTGAATATTATAACTCAACAAAAAATCCATAAATGAATTTCATAAAATTATAAAAAAATAAAATAAATGAATAAAAGGTTCTAAATTAATTTATTGATTAATCTAATTTCATATTCTTGGGCATTAATATCATGTTCAGAACACTTTCTGATATATGGTAAGATTTTCTAACCGAACCTCCATTTTCTTTAGGGTTACTATTTCTCTCCATTAAACATAATGAAATTATTAATTTTTCTTACATAATCCTCTTAAATTTTATATAAATATTATATATATATTTTCCAAAAAAATATTCATTCTTTATATTATGGGTAGTTATATCTTCTATAAGAATCCATCTCAATTCTTCCCGATAAAAAATCCCAGTTAAAGGGAACTTCACAATTTTCTTACCCATATTCAAGTGCACTATATAATATTTTTTAAGATGGAATTATTTTTATAAAATCACTCATATTATCATAAAAACTATATTAGTTCATTTATGGTTTTATGAAAATATTTTCCCAAAATAACTCTTATTTTGAGAGTAAAAAATATCACTCTCAGGAATTATTCAATGATTTTATTAGAGAATTTTCAACAATTTCAACACCCTCGGTTGAATCTTAATTTTTCTGGGATTAAAATTTTATGTTATAATTTAGAAAATTTTATTAAATTTTTTCTGATTAATTTTACTATGGATGTTCTATCCTGATATTATTCACCATATTACTCAGAATGATTTATGATTATGTTTATAACTTGGGGAAAGTTATTTACATTTCATATGTTAGTAACAATATGAATGTATATTTTGATTATGTTTATCCTCTTTCAAGTATGGAATGAATTAGACTTATTGAGTGATATTTAGTGCCTTCTATGGCCTCTTAATGCATCGGTAAGTCTCATGAGACAAACTACATTGGGTTTTTACCCATTATGTATGGTGTCTTGGCTAAGTCATTAACAATATGTTTATGGTTTCTGAAATTATGCATTCCCTCATTATGATATTAGAAATTGATAAAGCATGTGATTATTTTCCTAGTATAATTTCTATGGTTATGTTTCATTTTCTTATGGTGATTTGTGTGGATTTATTTAATCAACTTTATTTCCTGCTATATTATGATCCAGTTTATTTTTAATTTAATGTGTTTTTAGTTATTCACCATGCATATGGTTTGTTTTTATGATATCTTCCACTATATTTACTACCCTTAATGAGAATTAGATATCTCCCATTTATTATGTTTTATTTTCCCCATGATGAGAAGGTGTGTATTGCAAAGGACTAGTAGGGATAATCTATGATTTTATGCGTATCTCCAAAGAATTTTCTTTTTTGTATTTAATTTCATATTTGAATGTAAATTTTATATATGTAATCTAGGTTCCAAAACTACTGAACTGATTATTCATTTGGTATTTGAGTCTTGTAACTATGCCAATATATTAATTTAAGGCACTAGATCTAGGATACTGGGTTTTGGGTCTTTATAGAAGTTGGAAATTTTAAATTAAAATTAAACCATTAAAGGTGTTGAAAAAATGGGTTTTCAATAAATGCATTTTTCAAGCCTAAGACTATCTTTCTATAAATATATAAAAATAATCATAATTAAATTTATTTAAATTATTATTATTATATAATTTATAAAATTCATTTAAATTATTCCTCATTCAGGGTTATTTTAATTAGTAAAAATAGAGAAACATTATCCACATTAAAATAGAATACAAAAAAATTTATTTTAAGCCTAAAAATAAATATAAAATAAATTCCATTATAAAGATGATTTGAGTGTAATTGATTGGATGACATATAACTAAATAATATTTATTTTACATTTAAATAAAATTAAACTTATAGTGATTCTTTTTAATTACTTTATTTTTTAAAATGAAATGACAGTTTCACCAAAAAATCAATATTTTCACTATTGTCTGAAAAATCAATATATTCTGAAAAAACCCAAAATCTCACTCAAAGATAATTTTGATATGATCATTTAAAAAATAAATATCATTTTAACAAATAGATTTTATAAAATTTATAGAATTTTATTATAATATTTTTATCACAAACATAAATATAAAACATTTTGGAATAATACATATTTTTTAAGAATAAAATGGCTTTAATGAAAATTGAGTGATTATTTAAAAAGAATGTATCAATTCATTAATTTTGAGTAGAACCATTATATCTATTTCAAAAAAAATTTAATCCTATTCATACCCACCAATTTAATGTCTAGGTTATAACAGTCATATATAAATAATCATGGTTTTTTGGGTTCCCTGTTGCGTGTCGCTTACCCTATTGAACATAGTTTTCCATTTTTAAAATCTCAAAGTGTTACATAGAGAGTATTCATGGATTTAAGGAATTCCTATCTAATTCCACCGAGGATGAGGTATAGAGGGTCGCACAAAAAGTGTTTCCAATGATCTTACTTAAAAATTATATTCAAAAGTTTGAAATAATATTGTTTTCTTGATAGAGAAGTGATATTTATTCAAGATTTATTAATCGATCAGAATTATTAATTAATAATTTATTCATCAGGTAATTATTTAATTACAGGAACAAATATTATTTATTTATACCCTTTTTCTCATGGTAATAAATAATTATATTTTCATGAAATAAATAATTTATTTAATTTCATGAATATTAAGTAATTTTTTATTTTCCTGACTCTAAATAAAATATATATTTACTTGAGAATTCAATAAATGTAGAGGAGGGTGAGCACACCAGAAATTTTCTACTAATATACCAAATTCCAAACCTATATTTATCATGATGTGGGTTAGTATACTCCATGAACTAAAATAATAATATTATTATACTACCCAACATGCAGTTCTTTTGGGCTTAATTTATTATATTGTTAATTTTTGTGTTTAATTCAATATTAAACCCCAACCCAAGGTCTATAAATAAACTATTAACCATGAAATAAAATTAATTTACTGTGTTATCTCCAATGTTTTATCATTGTTGTTTAGAGACTAAAGAAAAACATGTGGATCACCCCTAGAGGGCCTCTACTTTGGGTCCTCAGGACGCAATGATAACACTCATATTAGGTTTTAATGATCTATCACCATCAATGAAGAAAGAAATCAAGACCAAGTTAAAATTTATTATTGATCTTTTAATTAATAATAAATTATTTTGAAAGGATACTTTCTTCGTTTCGGTGAAATCATTTATCAATATACTTCATTAAAATTTTATTATTCACGGTGTTCATTGTTATATAAATTATAGAAGATCCATTGAAAATGACCAAAGACAAGTTAATCATAGGCCTAATAGGAACATCCACTATATCTGGAACCTTCAAGTGGTTTCATAGTGGTCATGTAATATTTATCATTATTTATTGATAATTTATTGAATTACTTATGTGAATGTGAGTTTTCATATCAAGAAATTCATTATTATAATATGGTTTTTGTGATCACTTTTTCCCCATTTTGTTTCTCACTCATATAAACCGGATCTAGTTACATTTTCAATAAGAACATATAAATAACCCATACAGAGGTTCTAGAGATTCTAATTGGATGGTACAGGAGTACACAACATGTAGCCTAAAGGTACATGCATTGTTTCCCAGTATGTCACACCAAGACAGATGGTGGTTTCCATGGGTTGTAATGAAATATATAAAAGCTCATCTAGGATCATAGTATCACTAAAAGGGGGCGGGGTAAATCAGTGATATCTTTTCATTTTTAGGGTTCCATAATTTTTTAACAAACATCATCTCCTTCTAAATATTTCATTCCCTTTAGAAACAAATCAAACACAAATCCATATGACCACATGAATTTAAAAGGTTCACTACTCAACAAGAGTAGATACGTCCTTGGTATGGTTTAGAAACAATCCAATAGCACAAAATCCACTAGGAAAAATCTATTTATATGGAATACAATGAGTAGGATATTCCCTTACTCTCGTGTAGTACTATGTTCACTAAAAAATGGAATGTGATTCAGGTTGCACGAAATGATGTAATAAAATTTGTGAAACATACATGTTATGGTGCTTCCTGATTGACTTTCAAAAATATAGATTTCAAAACATTTCTTCTCTTCCTTACCCATCTGTAGGTTAGAACTTCATCTAGACTTTGTAATAATACTCTGTCCAATTTTCCTGTCCGATTACTCAATATGATGATAATGCTCTATCAAAATATCATTAATACAATCTTAAACTACTTGTTCCTCTGTCTAGAAATCCTAGTCTGATTTCTCATTTTGATTTTGAAAACTCTAATTACAATCTTGTCTCCTATCCTTATTTTTCTATCCTACAAACCTTTTCAAAAAATCTCATTCCAGAATGTTATTCTCCCAATAACTTCTAAACTTCTTTATCATCTGCTCAAAATATTAAAATTATCCGGAAAGTACAAAGTACTTCCTCTTTTTATGGTAAACCCAAAATTGGTTTGGGTCGGATTCTGAAACACTTTCCCACTCAAATAAATTTCCTAAATCTTCATGTTCACTTGAATTTTAGATTCATTTATTAATTCTTCAATTCTTATCACCTCTTCTCGAATCTTATCAAACATTCTCATTACTTCATATCACTTGATACTTCTTGATAATATTTTGTTTTATTCTCATTTCGTCTCTAATTTTCCTCATTATGATTAAGAAAACTATAAATAAATAGGATCTTCATTTCATTTATCTATAAAAATCGAAATAAATGAAAGAAAATTCTTAAAAATTCATGCTCCCCTTGACAAAATTTATATATCTCCTTCACACTCTACAAGAAAGAAAAATCCATTTTACAATACATCTGAAAATATCAAAACAAGATTCTTTATCTTCTTTTATCCAAACTGATGATCCTGCTACTAATAGTGTTAATCGGTGTCACCTTATGCATGGTGACTCTATCTCTACTTATCTATGATGAATCGATGTAATATCCAATATGATGGTCAACACTACATGAAGTTTGATGAATCTTGATCCACTTGAAAATATATTAGAGTTATTCTTTCATTATTAACCCTATTGTAATACAACCAACATATATTTTATCTTGATGAAAATGGTTGACTATGTAACATCCCGGTTCCGGGTGCCACTCAACGGGTGCCCCAAACCCGGTTCGCCACGTGACCTCAAGCACATTTTCCCAAATTCCAGAGGCTGCCAACTTGCAGCGAGGGCCTAGGTCTGATAGTGGGGAAACTATGCCCTCATTTTTCGAAGTGTAGCGCAGCGGAATCAAATAAAACATACAAAAACAGCGGAAGCAGTAAACCATTCACAACTGAAATAAACAACTACAGTATATATAACCAACTGTATATAAATAATGATGCAACATGTCTCAAGTTCTAAGAAAATAGCCATAACATGTTATACAACAATACATTACAACAAAATGCAGAGTATAGAAAAAAAAACAAAACAGCTGGCAGCGGCATCCCAATCCTAGGCTCGGTCCCATTCCCTCCTACACCTCGGCAATAGTCAAGTACCTGTATAGGGACTCTTGCCTCTATCCACACCTGTAGAAACGTAATCTGTTTGGGCCGAAAAGCATGACCCAAACCGGGTGTGAGAAATATATCTCAGTAGGCACCCACCAAAGACATGTTCCCAACTGTGTGTAAATAAGCAACAACAGTATGCAGTAGTAAAATGCAATAAACTAAGTAGTACTCAAAAGAAACTAACTTAACAGTTATATTTCAATTTAATTATTAATTTAATCCATTTAATATAGTAACATTTTGTGCTCACCAGCACCAAGCCCTCAGGCCAACCAGAACCGTACCCTCAGGATAAAACAGTAAACCACACCCTCAGGCTTGCCCTCAGGCTATACAGAATCTCGCCCTCAGGCATTTCCCTCAGGCATATTAGAATCTTTCCCTCAGGAATATGAATTGTCACCATTAGGCACATAAGTCAAGCCCTCGGGAACAAAAGGTTGCCCTCAGGAGAAATAGTATGTTTCCCTCAGGCTAATACAATCACGCCCTCAGGCTATAGTAAAACACCGCCCTCAGGCATAAGTAACAGGGCCATTCCCAACATATAAACATACACTTTACATACAATTCCTCTCAAGGAAAATGTAATGCATAATTTAAACAAGGCATACCCTCGGGTATCCTGGCCAAAAAGCTAAATAGAGGAATGCACCCCCGGGGTGGTCCTGGATCCAAGCATTGATCCCTAACAGCATTTTAATATCACATTTAATTACCTATACAATTATAGGTATTAAAATAGCCACGGCCTCAGCTACAAGACACCCCAAATATGGGTTCGTATCTCAAAAACACACAAAAACGCATGACAGTTGGAAAATAAACACCAAGCAACCAACCTTATATGCCAACGAGCGCTATACGCGAACGTTGATTACAGAAATGCCCAATTACGACATAGATCTGACAAGGAATAAAAACCGCTTAAACTCAAATAACTACCATTAGAAGAATAATTGGTAAGAAGCATGCTAGGAGAAGAGAGGTCTTACCCACGCGGTTCTAACGTGATCGATAGAAGCAGGATCAGATTCCAGACATGCACCCAGCGGATCTCCAAAGGTTCGTTCATCCTCTCCCAAGATCTCTTCCCGTTCTAAGAATTCCTTGTGAACAGGGGAAGCTACTACCCATTTTAAGCGAAAAAAACAAAGTACACGGCATTTACTTCCAAGTACACAGTGTGTACTTCCTTCATTTAACTGTTCCTCTGGAGGCACTGCCACACTGTTCATCCATCGACATGGGTACACGACATGTACTCTCGAGTACATGGCGTGTATTGTTGCCCAGTTGGTGGTTGCTGCACCGCCTTACTATTTTGGCATGTCGACTAACTACACGGTGTGTAAAGGACTACTACACGGTGTGTAGTCAGTTCCTACACCCTTCGTCACCGACATGGCTATACGCCCCGTGTACCCATTCCACACGGCCAAAAGTACACGACGTGTGGAAACGTACACATCGTGTAGTTCCAAAATCTTGGATTTTTTCCCATTTTCCTTATTTTCTTAAAAACAATTAAGGAATGGAGAAAATAAGAAACTCGTTCCTCAAAGATAAGAATCGGGTTCTTACAAACTTCCCCCCTTAAAGCAATTCGTGCCTAAATTTCCCTTCAAAGGGTGGGGAAGATATAGCTCAGAACAGCTCTGGCCACTGAGCACATATGTCGGTCTCCCACTCCCAGGTTTCATCCTGCACTCGGCCATTCTGACATATCACCCATACGAGAGGAACTGACCAGCCTCGGAGAACCTTCGTGCTCCTGTCAATGATACGAATCGGATGTTCCTCAAAGGACACATCTGCCTCCAACTCAACCTCCTTAGGCTGAAAGACATGAGATAGGTCTGAATGATAGTGGCCCAACCGAGACACATGGAAGACGTCGTGCATGGCTCAGTGCCGCTGCAGTAACTGCAACCGATAGGTAACCAGCCTGACTCTCTCTAGAATCTCAAATAGCCCCACATACCTCGGTGAAAGTTTACCCTATCTATTGATCTGTCTGTGTCCCATCATCGGAAAAACATGCAAGAAAACCTGATCCCCGACCACGAACTCCATAGGTCTTCTGCGACGATCAGCATAAGACTTCTGATGAGACTACGCGGTATCCATCCACTTCTAAATCAACTGGACCTGCTCAGAAGTCTCCTGCACAAGCTGTGGTCCCAGTAAAGCTGCCTCACCTGCCTCTGACAAGCACAATGGTGATCTGCATGGCCTACCATATAAAGCCTCGTATGGTGCCATTTCAATAGTCTCCTGGAAACTATTATTATAGGAAAACTATACTAACGGTATATGCTTATCCCAAGAGCCCCCAATGTCCAGGACGCATGCGTGTAGCATGTCCTCTAGCACCTGTATCGCACGCTCTGACTGGCCATCTGTCTGAGGGTGGTATGATGTGCTCAGAAGCACCTGTGTAACCAGTTCCCTCTGAAAACTCTTCCAGAAACGATACATAAAGTGGGAGTCCCTATATGAAACGATAGAACGAGGGACCCCATGAAGACGTATGATCTCTCGGATATACAGCCTTCCGAGCTCATCAACACCGAAGGTCTCCTTAATCGGCAAAAAGTGAGCTACCTTCGGGAGTCTGTTCACAACAACCCACAAAGCATCATTGCCTCGAGGTGACCTCAGAAAACCAGTCACTAAATCCATCGCGACATCATCCCATTTCCACTCCAGAATGGGTAACTACTGTAATAGCCCAGCTGGTCTCTGGTGCTCCGCCTTCACCTGCTGATAGGTGGAACATCTCGTAACAAAACTATCTACATCTCTCTTCTTACCCGGTCACTAGTACTGATGTCTCTAGTCACAGTACATCTTGGTAACCTCGGGATGAACTGCCCAAGCTGAAGCATGAAACTCATGCATCAGCTCCCTGCATATATCCCCTGTAACCCATACTAGTCCATGGAAACGCAGAACCTCATCATTACCTATCGCCCAACCGGGAGGAGGGTCCTCACTTGCCACCGACTCCCATAGAACTAGGCCTTCTGAAACAGATAGTTGTCTCATCCTCACTTTGTTCAGAGGGTAGATGTCACAGCTAACGAGGAAAGATAAGTCTGCCCCTAACTGTCGTTCACCTCCAGATGCATCTCAGAGAACAAGGCCATAAGCTGCCACTCACCACTGGCCTCCTGCACTGCATGTATCTGAGTCTTCATGCTCAGTGCATCAGCTACTGGATTACCCTTACTAGATGTATAGGCAAGCTCAAAATCAAAGGATTGTAGGTACTCGACCCACCTCCTCTACCTCAGATTCAGGTCACACTGAGTAATGATATACTTGAGGCTTTTTTGGTCGGTGAAAAACACAAAATGCTCTCCCAATAGATAATGTCTCCAATAGCACAACGCGTGCACAACTGCAGCCAACTCGAGATCATGGATCAGGTAATTCCTCTCATGTGTCCTTAACTGCTGAGACCCGTACGCAACAACTCGATCGCCCTGCATCAACACTTCTCCCATCCGAATACCAGATGCATCACAGTAAACTGTATAGCTCTCCCCCTACTATGGGAGTATCATGACTGGTGCTGATGTCAACCTTCCTTTAAGGTCCTGAAAGGTTGTCTCGCAAGCTTCCGACCAAACGAACTTCACACCCTTCTTAGTAAGACCTGTCAACGGTTCTACTGAGTGGTAGAAGTCATGTATGAAGCATCTATAGTAACCAGCCCGCCCTAAGAAGCTCTGTATCTCAAACACGTTCTTAGGCTGATCCCAGGAAACCACCGCTCTCACCTTCCAGGGATCTACTGCAACTCCTGCCTCTAAGATAATGTGACCCAGGAAGTGAATATGGTCCATCCAAAAGTGGTACTTTGAGAGCTTAGCATATAGCTGATGCTCTCTTAGTGTACTCAATACGATATCAAGATGGGTGGCATGGTCGTGTCGAGTGTGAGAGTACACCAAGATGTCATCCAAAAATACTACCACAAAATAATCAATATACGGATGGAACACACGATTCATCAGAGCCATCAAAACTGTTGGCGTATTCATGAGTCCGAATGGCATAACCAAGTACTCGTACAGAAAATATTCGCTCCGAAAAGCCGTAAGTGGTATATCTGATGGTCTCACATGCAGCTTGTGATATTCGGATCTCAATTAAATCTTCGAGAACATGTGTGATCCTCAAAGCTGGTAAAAATATCATATATCATCAGCAAAGGATATCGGTTCTTTACCATCAACTGGTTTAGCTTCTGATAATCCACACAAAGTCTGAGGGTACCATCCGCCTTCTTCGCAAAAAGGACCGGCGAACCCCACAGAAAAGTACTGGGTCGGATAAAACCCTTTGACTGTAACACCTCTAACTGCTTCTTGAGCTCCTGCAACTCAGGCGTGGCCATCCTATAAGGAGGAATGGACTCTGGTGCTGCTCCTGGAACTAGCTCAATAGAGAAATCCACCTCTCTCACCGGAGGTAGACCTAAAAAGTTGTATGGGAAGGCATCCCTGAATCGATCAAAAGCTAGAGGGAAATCCATCTGACAAGTTCCCTGATCATATAGAAATAAGATCGCAATCTAGGTTGTGACTCCACCAAACCCATGATGCTCTGGTCCAGCTCGACTCGCCCGAACATCCCATTCATCCTTTTATAGAAACTCTCCACCCTCTAGTGACGTGAAACGCACCCTGCAATGATAGCAGTCTACAAAGGCTCGAAAGGGAACAAACCATTCCATCCCGAGAATAACGTCATAAGCTATCATCTCTAAGACGTAGAGGTCTCATAGAAAGTGACACCCGCCAACCTCAAGGGGGCACTCTTTGCACTGACGCACACCAGTCGTCCTAGTACCCAACGAAGTGTCTAGAGGCATGATATTAGAAGAAGTAGAAACACAGAGCCCAAGGCTCTCCACAATTGGTACAGAGATGAAACTATGTGTAGAACCCGTATCAAAAAGTACATAAGATAAGACAGAAGATACTAGAATAGTACCTCTGACTATAGAAGGTCTGGGATCCTGCTCCTAATGGGTCTATTGTACTGTATATACCTACCCAGTTCTGCGGCCCTGTGACACAGCCTGACTATCTGAGCTATCCCGCCCTGCTGCCTCTGAGATCCTGGTGTCTGGATACCACGGCCATGACCACCATTTCTTCCTCCACGCCCTGATGTATTCCAGTTTACCAAAGGGTAAGAAGCCACTGGTCCTGCTCCTTCACACAGAGTCTGTACAGAACCCCTCTCACTAGCCACTGGTATAAATTCCCTGCAAAAGCATTGCAGATGACCCATCTTCCCATAAGCTCGGCACTCCACTGGGTCATGTGGACACTACGGTCTCTTGCGCCCCTCTCTACCACACTGGTAGCACCTGATTGGGCCACCTGAAGAAACTACATCACTGGTACTGCCACCCTGAGAGAAATCCATCTATCTCTTCCTCTTTCCAGTAGAAATAGTACCAGTAACTGGTGCTGAACCGCCCAGGCCCACACCACTAGCTTCCCACAAGTTTTTCTATGTAATCAGTGTCTGGTTCACAATAGCATGTACTAAAGGCAACCTGAAAACATTCACCAGTGCTCGGATGTCATAACGAAGACCATCCTCAAAACTTCTGGCTCTCAACATCTCATCACCCACCAACACAGGTGCAAAGTGCTAAAGCTCGGTGAAGCGAGCAGAATAGTCCATCACTGACATAGCACCCTACTACAGATTCATGAAATCTCGAGCTCTATCTTCCCTCAGCGTCTCTGGGAAGAAGAATTCATAGAAGAATGACTGAAAATCTTCCCACGCCATGTCTCTGTGATGCTCTGACTGGGTGGTAACATCCCACCACCTCTTGGAGGAATCATGCAGTATATATGATGCGTGCTTGACCCTCCACCCTGGAGGCATCTCTAGATGCTCAAAAATAGTCTGCATCGATCCTAGCCAAGACTCCGCAGCCTGTGGTCCACCATCCCCTGAAAACGATGGCAGATGCTGTTGCTGGAATATACAAGTCAGCTGGGCTATAGATGTGGCTGCCTGCGGTGCTCCCTTAAAGGTCTGCATAAACCGCATAAAGCCTTCACGGAACTGTGCCTCCATGCCTATGTCTGGTATAACAGTGGGTTCCACATCTGGCTCTACTGGAGGATCCACTGGTAGCCCATGCCCCCCCATCTCTGGAGTATAGTCGCCGCCGCTCTCCTGGAAAACAACGCACGGTTGTCTAGGCAGAATGACACTACAAGGTCAAAAGCATGGCTTAGATTCAAGATTATTAAGACTGAAAGTGAAGGAACCACAAAGGGGACAAGATGAAGAAGGCTTTTCAAGATTTGAAAAACAAGACTACACGGCATGTACTATTCCTAAACAGCGTGTAATTGACTTCCCTTCCCCTGCCCGGGTCCTTCGACATGACTAAGCCACACGGCTCCCATTGAACAAAAACTACATGGTGTGTATATAATCTACACGGCATGTATGGTGTTATTTTCTAACTGCCTGTGTCGTTTGTGACAAGGCCGACTACTCGGCTTGCAACTACAGTGCATGTTACACCCGCACACGGCATGTACACTACCCCATTTCCCAGCCACAAGGTTAAGTCCACACGGTCTGTCCTCGGACAAGACTACACGGCATGTCCAATAGGCACACGGCGTGTTCTCTGAGAGGTGACACCGACCCGTGTTGTTAGTTACATGATCAAGTCTCCATTTCACACTACACGGCATCTACATAATTGACACGGCGTGTTCTGTATAAGAGTTCACCGACCCGTGTTGTTAGTTACATGGCCGAACTCCGGGTCAACACTACACGGTGTGTACAAAAGCTACACGGTGTGTTCACCCCAAGATCTTCCCTTCCCCGTGTCACCGTCAACACGGTTTGTGACACAGGAAGTGACTACACGGCGTGTACTCTGGGTACACGACATGTACTTAAAAATTGTAATTTTCTTCCCGAACAGAAGGCCATACACGGTGTGTCTAAAGTACTACACGGCGTGTATACTGGGTTTTCGGACAGTATGCCTCAGAAACTTCCCCGGAACCCTGAAAATACCGAAAAACAACACCTAAGTGTCAAATTCCGACCCGTGAGGGCCCATACTCACCACGAATCAAATTTTGACATCTTGACTGTGTTATAACTAATAAACAGCTAATGATCCACCAAATTTCAGACAATGGGGGACCATACTCTCCAAAAACCAATGTTTGGCGTCCATTCTATAAACAGGCTCACACAAGAAAATAACCTATCACAAAGGAGGTATTTATCAAGTAGTTATCACAACAACATGCTTTATTAGCACAACAACTATCACAAAAACATGCAATTTCTAATGCACCTACATGGCATGGAAACTATGCATGGCATGTGATATCAAGAATTGCCTATATAATGCATGAGATTGCATACCCTCATCTCATAGGGTTGCAACTAAATAGAACCCACAGATAAATTATAAACAACATAATCCCAAGTGTGTCACCCAATGGTGAAAACAAATCAATAGTAAATTGAAAAATCAGTAAAATTGCAACATGAGGTAAATTGGATTTTCCCTGTACACGGGTTAGCTATGCCCGGACACAGCTTATTACCAACTACCATTTGTCCTATCCCTGACTACGACTCCAAATAGTAAGTCAACTAAAAGAAAACCGCTCTGATACCACTTTGTAATGTCCCGGTTTTGGGTGCCACTCAATGGGTGCCTTGAACCCGGTTCGCCACATGACCTCAAGTGCATTTCCCCAAACGCCAGAGGCTGCCGACTAGCAGTGAGGGCCCAGGTCTGATAGTGGGGAAACTATGCCCTCATTTGTCAAAGTGTAGTGCAGCGGAATCAAATAAAACATACAACAACAGCGGAAGCAGTAAACCATACACAACTGAAATAAACAACTACAGTAGATATAACCAACTGTATATAAATAATGATGCAACATGTCTCAAGTTCTATGAAAATATCCAGAACAAGTTATACAACAATACAATAAAACAAAATGTAGAGTATAGCAAAACAAATCAAAACAACTCGCAGTGGCATCGCGAGCCTAGGCTCGGTCCCATGCCCTCCTACTCCTCGGCAACAGTCAATTTCCTGTATAGGGACTCTTTCCCCTATCCACACCTGCAGAAATGTAATTTGTTTGGGCCAAAAATCATGACCCAAACAGGGTGTGAGAAATATATCTCAGTAGCCACCCACCAAAGGCTTGTTCCCAATTGTGTGTAAACATGCAACAACAATGTGCAGTAGTAAAATGCAATAAACTAAGAAGTACTCAAAAGTAACTAAATTAACAGTTATATTTCCATTTTATTATTCATTTAATCTATTTAACATAGTAACATTCTGTGCTCAACAACACCAAGCCCTCAAGCCAACCAGAATGGTTCCCTCAGGGTAAAACAGCAGACCACGCCCTCAGGCTTGCCCTCAGGCTATACAGAATCTCTCCCTAAGGCATTTCCCTCAGGCGTATCAGAATCTCTCCCCCATGCATATGAAGTTTCACCCTTAGGCATAGAAGTCAAGCCCTCAGGCACGAATCGTTTCCCTCAGGCGAAATAGTATTTTTCCCTCAAGCTAATACAGTCATGCCCTCAGGCTATAGTAAAACACCGCCCTCTGGAATAAGTAACCGGGCCATGCCTAACATATAAACATGCACATTACATACAACTCCTCTCAAGGAAAACGTAATGCATAATTTAAACATGGAATACCCTCAGGTATCTTGGACAAACGGCTAAACAGAGGAACGCACCCCCGGGGTGGTCCTAGATCCAAGCACTGATCCCTAACAGCATTTTAATATCACATTTAATTACCTATACAATTCTAGGTATTAAAATAGCCACGACCTCAGCCACACGACACCCCAAATATGGGTACGTCTCTCAAAAACACACAAAAACGCATGACAATTGGAAAATAAACACCAAGACAACAACCTTATACGCCAACGAGCGCTATACGCGAACGTTGATTCCAGAAATTCCCAATTACAACGTAGATATGACAAGGAATAAAAACCTCTTAACCTCAAATAACTCCCGTTAGGAGAATAATTGTTAAGAAACATGCTAGGAGAATAGAGGTCTTACCCGCGCGGTTCCAACATGATCGACAGAAGCGGGATCAGATTCCAGACGTGCACTCGGCGGATCTCCGTAGGTTCGGTCATCCTCTCCCGAGCTCTCTTACCGTTATAAGCATTCCCTATGAACAGGGGAAGCTACTGCCCATTTTAAGCGAAAAAAACAAAGTACACGACGTGTACTTCCAAGTACACTGTGTGTACTTCCTTCATTTAACAGTTCCTCTGGCGGCACTGCCACACTGTTCATCTGTCGACATGGGTACACGACATGTACTCCCGAGTACACGGCGTGTACTGTCGCCCAGCTGGCGGTTGCTCCACCGCCTTACTGTTTTGGTCAGTCGACTGAATACATGGAATTTAAAGGACCACAACACGGCGTGTAGTCGATTCCTACACCCTTCGTTGTCACGACCCATCCTCGGGGCCCGTGCCGTGACTACCCCAAGCCCTCCTTCCATAGGCCAGCAGCTGGCGACTAGCACCAAGGTATAATTCCCGGTAAAAAGGGAAAGCATTTCCTTTGTAAAGTAAACAAACACCACAGAGCAAGGAAGCAGTAGAAGTAAACACTAAGTAAAACTGAGAAAAACAGTATGTGCGGAAAAGTAAGTGGGCCAGTATACAAACCCAATTTGAAAGTAAAGTACAACTGGAAGGGAAAACAGCAACTGAAAAGTAAAGCCGCAACGTCGAGCTGTCCACTGGAAATCCCACCTGATGGGTGGGTACAGATAGCCTCCACTGCTCCTCGGGTCCAGCCGACCGCTCCGAGTACATCCCGCCCAGTGGTCCACCTCCAGGTATCGTCCTGCTCCGCAAGCCTCAACCACGATCAGCGATATCTGTCATCTGCAACCAACACAATGTAGTGCGGGCATACCCTGTGCAGGGGTGAGTATAAGCTACTCAGTAGGGACCCCGAGACCCCCGAAATTCTCCCAAAACACACAAAAGAATGATACAATCACGAAGTAATCTACGACACCGCTTAGGTATATGCCCATACATATACCTAAGTCATCAATTCTCGTTCGGCTCCAACATCCGAGCCCAAGTACAACCCAGTCCACACAGGAAAGAAAAAGGTAAATCCACACAGGATAGCACAACACAATCCACGTAGGAAAGCAAAACGTAAATCCACACAGGATAGCACAACACAATCCACATAGAAAATCAAAACAGGATTCAGCTCACAAAGGTATACTTCTTCGTATGACGATGGAGATGATCAGATATTGCCACTGATTCATCTAAGTCATCGGACCCACAAAGGATCGATAGGTAGTAACCCCCGTAATGACCCACAAAGGATCTGACCCACACAGTATCGATAGGTAACTAACCCCCGCAATGACCCAGATAGGATCTGACCCACAAAGGATCGATAGGTAACTGACCCCCGCAAAGACCCACACAGGATCGGACCCACACAGGATCTGTAGGCGCTGGCTCACACAGAAACGCTGAGCGTTGACCCACACAGGATCGGACCCACACAGGTTCGGTTGCACTGATCCACGTAGGATCGCTAAGTGCTGTAGTCGTCGTCGTCGACTCCACTGAGGATCTCTGTACAGTCTTCGTCGTCGTCACAGTCGCAAACGCAGCCAGCTCTAGGGTCCTGCACACAGCAAGCTCGTTCGGGAGGGTCTGCTCCACGAGCCGAGAGGCTGACACATCAACTGACACATATTCCATAGTTGATGTATCCAAAAGTTCTGTATCGTCAACAGGAACTCAACCTCGCAGACGGTGCATCAACAGGACGCCCGGTCTGAAAGTTATTGGATTTTTCGTCCCAGGGGCCCGGTTGGTTTTTAAGTAAAAACCAACCCGACCGTACTCCACCTATCTCCAAACCTCGGGCAGAGTAATCCAAAAGATCCTTCTCACTAAGAGGAATCCATCAAAGTCAACGACACGTCAATCGGACGTCCGGAGCTCAAGATATGAGCGTTTTCGCTCTGAGGGCCTGGTTGGTTTCGTGTACGAACCAACTCAGCCGAACCCAAAGTATTCTGAAACCTTGAGTGTAATATACATAAACGACCGTCACTATCCAAGGATCGCATCGCAACTGACGGTGCATCGATCGGAGGCTCTTAGCACAAGTTATGGGCGTCCGACCAGAAAAGATTCGGTATTAAGGGGTTTGGGCCCAGTCCGACCCGGCCCGATACCCCCAGGGTCGACCCGAACCGGAAAGACCCGAACCGGGTCCGGGTGCGGCCCGGCCCAGCCTGGCAGACCGGCTAGGTATCCGTCCCGTCCTGGGCGTGTTCGCCAGGCGCTCGGCCAAACGGTCGAGCCGTTGAGCGGGGGGGACGCCTGCCCCCTGGTTTTGTAACCGCAACCCCCAATTAAGGGGGGGCCGTTGAGCAGGCTGTCGGGGGTTCGTAACCCCCCGGCCTTCCTTTGTCTGGCCGGCCCGCTTGGCCGGCCGGTTTCTGCCGCCATGGACCGGCGACAGCGGGTCCCCTCCCTGCTCCGACACCGGCAGCTCGTTTCCGGCTGCCGCTTCCCACGCTCCGCAGTGGCCCCGCTCCGGCCACGGTGCTTTTGCGGTTCTCCGGCACAGCGCGACGGCGCCGCGACTTGGTTCAATTTCACGGCACGGCGCGACGGCGCCACACATTCCTTTCCGCAAGATCCCGCGTGGTGCGACGACACCGCGTCACTTCCCTTCGTACTGCAACAACAAGAAAAATAAATAAGGGAGGGGGCGGTCAGGTTTGTGCGGTCCGACCTCCTCCTGTAAATCTATAGCATGCGGTCCAAATATATGTGGATAATGAACTGGAGCAAAACACGAAAAGAATAAACACATAAACCCCTACCTCGTCGAACAAGTTGGGTGAGGATTCGCCGCGGAGATAACTGTAGCGGGAAGAGGCGTCGCAGAAGGAGACGTCGCGGAAGGGGACATCGACCTCTGAGGAATCCGGCATTCTTCGCGTTCTTCACGTTCTTTGTGTTCTTCAACAAAGAGGATGAATAAACTCAAGGCTCCCTTAGCTTTTCTCCCAAAGCTCCCAAGGCAACAAGACTCCAACAAAAATAAAATAAGTCCCTTACTTATTTTATTAACTCAACATAAGGTTTGAAATTCAAACACTCACATTAAACTCACTTCATTAATATCATAAGTTATTAAAACTTATGTTATCAAATTTAATTGTGAGTTGAGGGAGTTAAGGAATGTGAAGGGGTGGGGTTCGTGTGGGCCCCACCACCCTAATAACCTCCCATGGGAAGTTGGGTAGTTACCCAACTTCCACCCAAAGCTTAAATCCACTTAGAGAAAATAAAAATTGTAGTTAAATTTTTATTTTAACTTCCACAATTTTTATCAACTTCTCTCGTGAAAACGAAACTCCGGAAAAGGAGTTCTTAAGCAATTACTGGTGCTGTGATTCCATCGATGCCCTCAGAATTCGATTCCGAGCACCGTTTCAAAAGTTAGAAATTCCCGCTCGTTCGTTCACTGAACGTACCCGAGCTAAACTTCAGATAGAAATTCCGGGCACACCGGGCCTCGGAATCAAGTGCCGTCAGAAACTGCATTCTTGTAAAATCCCAAAGAAAATTAAGAATATTTTGTTTCCTTGAATTTTATGGGTTTTTACATTAATCCCACCTCAGTGCTTTACGTCCCCGTAAAGATACAACATAAGCTAGGAAAACAAATGTGGGTACTGAGCACGCATCTGAGCCTCCCGCTCCCAAGTGCTCTCCTTAAGATTCCCGTGCTGCCATCTGATGTGCACTAGAGGAATCGACCGTCCACGTAGGAACCGCTCCTGTCGATCCTCGATCTCTATTGGGACCTCTGTAAAAGTTGCCCCATCATCAACGTCTAGCTCCCCATGGTCAATGATATGCGACGAGTCTTGCACGTGTCTCCTCAGCTGAGATACGTGGAAGACGTCGTGCACTCAGTGCAACTGAGGTGGTAGATCCAGGCGATAAGCTACCTCACCAATCCTGCTGAGGACCTGGAACGGTCTGATGAAGCGTGGAGACAACTTGCCGCCTCATCAAAATATACGTAATCCACGTCGAGGTGAGACACGCAAGAAGACGTGGTCGCCATCCTCAAACTCTAGTGGCCTTCGCCTCCTGTCAGCATAGGACTTTTTCCGGCTCTGAGCTGTCCTCATCCGCTCTTGGATGATCTGGACCTTCTCTGTCATGGCCTAGACCATCTCTGGTCCCACAAGTGCTGACTCCCCAGTGTATGTCCAGCACAAAGGATATCTGCAAGGTCTGTCATAAAACGCCTTGTATAGTGCCATCCCGATGGTGGAGTGGTAGCTGTTGTTGTATGAAAACTCCACCAAGGATAGGTGGTCCTCCCAGCTGCAACCAAAGTCGAGGAAACATGTGTGGAGCATGTCCTCGAGAGTTTGAATGGTCCTCTCTGTCTGACCATCCGTCTGAGGGTGAAAGGCTGTGCTCAGACGTAGCTGCGTCCCGAACGCCTCCTGCAACCCCTTCCAAAGCCAGGAAGTAAATCGAGCATCTCGATCGGAGATGATAGACGATGGCACACCATGAAACCGTACAATCTCTTGAACGTAGAGACGTCCCAAGCTCTCCACTAAGCCCTGCTCTCTGATGGGTAAGAAGTGAGCTGGCTTGGTGAGTCGGTGAACAATCACCCAAATAGAGTCGTGACTTCTGAAAGTGCGTGGAAGTCCAGTCACGAAGTCCATAGATATCCCGTCCCACTTCCACTCTGGGACCTCCAAGGGCTGTACCAAACCTTCTGGTACCTGGTGCTCTGCCTTTACCTACTGACATGTGAGGCATCGAGAAACGAACTCCGCCACAAAGTTCTTCATGCCCGGCCACCAGTGATGTCGTCTGAGATCCTGGTACTTCTTCGCCACTCCAGGATGTACCGCCAAAGGAGATGTGTGAAACTCTCTCAGCACCTCCTCCCGTAAAGCAATTGGTACCAAGGTACGTCCTCTGAAAAGGACGTTGTGCTCTGCTCCAAAGGAGAAACCATCAGGTGCATGTCCTGAGGATATCTATGCACGCCGCGTCTCACAGTCTGCGTCCCCACGTTGTGCCCCTCTGACCCACTGCAGTAGTGGTGGGGTGACTGTGAGTGACTGAACGAAGGCTGCTCCATCTCTATCCACGAATGATATCTTCAAGGCAGCTAGCTGCTCTACCACCTCCTCAAGTAGTTGAAAGCCCGTCCTCCTGCTGAGAGCATCAGCTACTACGTTCCCCTTCCTAGGAGTATAGACTATTTCAAAGTCATAGTCCTTGAGGAACTCGAGCCATCGCCATTGTATCATATTCAGGTCCTTCTAAGTGAATATGTACCTGAGACTCTGATGGTCAGAATAGACTGAAAAGCGTTCACCCATCAGATAGTGTTGCCATGTCTTCAGAGCGAAGACCTCTGCTGCTAACTTCAGGTCATGGGTAGCGTAGTTCTGATCATGCAGCCTCAACTAATGTGATCCATAGGCGATCACTGCCCGCTCCTGCATTAGGACACATCCAAGTCCGGTCCCTGATGCATCGCAGTAGACTTTGTACCCTACTCCCTCCTCTGGCAACCTCATGATAGGGGCGCTGGTCAATCTCGGTATCAGATCCTGGAAGCTCTGCTGACATCTGTCTGACCACACGAAGGGTTTCCCCTTCCTCCTTAACGTTCTGCAAAGATGAAAAGATTTCTCCTTTGCCGAAAAGGGAAATCCAGTCTCATCCCCTGGATGAACCACGTTCCCTGCCTAATACAGTCAATCCCTTCATTATTAGTTAATTCATGGCATGGATGATGTCGTAAGGCCTCGACGTTGCTACCAAGAGATCGAACAGTTACTCTCGCCTCCAAGGGTTGAGTCACACTGTCGGCATCAGTGTGTGGTCACTGGGTCTCCTCCAATAAGAATTTTGCAAGTGAGGGTCAAGTCAATAGTTTTTAACTGTCACCTCTTAGTAATAACAAACAAAAGACAAGAAAGCAAACATCACCATTTCAAGTTTCTTTTATTACTTCATCTCAAAGTACAAGGACACAAGGAAACACAAACTACGAAGCTAGAGGCATTATGGGAAAAGGCCTCTATTCCTAGAGCTAGTCTCGCACAAGTCCACCCGCTTTTGGAGCTCCATGATCGTAAGCTTCAGCTACCTGAATCTGAGCTCTCCCCTAAGGTCGGGGTGGACCTCCTGGTGGTGGTGGTGGTAGAGCCTCAAAGCGTCGCCCACCACCAGCTGCTCGGCCAGCTCCTCTGCCTTGTCCGTCTGCTCCCTGCGGACCACCACGGTCGAACCTATTCCTCTGCCTAGGTGGTTCCTCAACCGTCTGCTGCTCCTCTGCATGGCGGGTCGGGCAGTCACGATCCATGTGGCCCTGCCCGCCGCATGTATAGCACTGTCTTCCACTCATAAGACTAGTTCTGCTGCGTGTACCCCACACCTCCGAGCCAGTATCATGTGGTCAACTGCCCGTTGGCCTGGCCCGCTTGGACCTCTGCGACATCTCTCTACTGCCGGCTACATAAGACTCTTCCACGTGTCGCCATGCGGTAGTTCTCGCCGTTGGTCTAGACTCAGCAAGAAAACTCTCGATGAGAAGAGATCGCTCCAGTACTCCTGCCTGAGTCGGAATGCTGAGGGAGATCAGTGATTCCCTGATCTCATGTCTCAATCCCTGCTCAAAGGTCCGTGCTCGGAAGAATTGGTCTCATACCATGTCTGTCGAGTAGCGCGAGAGATCGGTAAATCTCGCCGAGTACTGGGCGACCGTCAAGCTGCCCTGCCGCAGCTGTAGAAGCTCCTGGATGCACACCGCACGGAGGTTGGCTGGGATGAACTCTGAGTAGAAGAGGTTCTCAATTTCCGTCCAGAGAATAGATGCCTCATCGTTAACCTGGAGTATCAAGCTCCACCATCGGCCCGCTGCTGCGTGTAGTAGGCTCGCTGTTAGGATCACCATGAGGTCTGCTGGTGTCCTAACTAACCTGAAAACTCTCACCACTGCCTCCAGCCAGTCCTCGACTGCCTGGGGGTCCATCTCCCCGCAGAACCTGGGCGGTCGCTGGTGCTGGAACTCATGCAGTGCACTAAGGCGATGTGCATCGTCAGCGGCTAGGGCTGGAAGCATCGGTGGCTCGGCGGGTAGAGGTATCGTCGGTGCCTCAGCTGTCAAAGGGCCCTACACCGAGGCCTCGTCGCTCGTTTGGCTGTCGTCATGCACAACTCTCGGAACCCAAGCTGGCTGCCGTTGTGGGGCCATCCTGAAAAGAAACATGTGCCCCACGGTCAAATAGTATACCTGGTGAGCTGACATAATTAATCACAAAGAAAACATGAAACACACATGCAATCAATGTTTTCGTGCATTAAGTCGGAAATCAGAAGTCAGGGTCCTGGTGTACGGATACGTTGGCCGCCGCACCAACACTGGACTCCCTGGACTGATAACCACACCCTATAAGCTTAACACAATTGCTTCACGTAGAAAAAGATCAGAGTCCCAAGTTCTGTGGTAGAACCGAACTCCTCTGATACCAATTTGTCATGACCCATCCTCGGGGCCAGTGCCGTGACTACCCCAAGCCCTCCTTCCATAGGCCAGGGGCTGGAAACTAGCATCAAGGCATAATTCCTGGTAAAAAGGAAAGGCATTTCCTTTGTAAAGTAAACAAACACCACAGAGCAAGCAAGCAGTAGAAGTAAACACTAAGTAAAACTGAGTACAACAGTATGTGCGGAAAAGTAAGTGGGCCAGTATACAAACCCAAACTGAAAGTAAAGTACAACTGGAAGGGAAAACAACAAGTGAAAAGTAAATCCGCAACGTTGATCTGTCCACTGGAAATCCCACCTGAAGGGTGGGTACAGATAGTCTCCAATGCTCCTCGGGTCCAGCCGACCGCTCCGAGTACATCCCGGCCAGTGGTCCACCTCCAGGTACCGTCCTGCTCCGCAAGCCTCAACCACGATTAGCGCTATCCGCCGTCTGCAACCAACACAATGTAGTGCGGGAATAGCCCATGCAGGGGTGAGTATAAGCTACTCAGTAGGGACCCCGAGACCCCCGAAGGTCTCCCAAAATCCACAAAGGAAAGATACAATCACGAAGTAACATACGACACCACTTAGGTATATGTCCATAAATATACCTAAGTCATCAATTCCCGTTCAGCTCCAACATCCGAGCCCAAGTACAACCCATTCCACACAGGAAAGAAAAACATAAATCCACACAGGATAGCACAACACAATCCACATAGGAAAGCAAAACATGATTCAGCTCACAAAGGTATAATTCTTCGTATGACGATGGAGATGATCAGATATTTCCACTAATTCATCTAAGCCATCGGATCCACAAAGGATCCATAGGTACTAACCCCCGCAATGACCCACAAAGGATCTGACCCACACAATATCGATAGGTAACTAACCCCCGCAATGACCCGCATAGGATCTGACCCACAAAGTATCGATAGGTAACTAACCCCCGCAAAGACCCACACAGGATCGGACCCACACAGGATCTGTAGGTGTTGGCTCACACAGAACCGCTGAGCACTGAACCACATAGGATCGGACCCACACAGGATCAGTAGAACTGATCCACGTAGGATCGCTGAGTGTTGTAGTCGTCACCGTCGAATCCACTGAGGATCTCTGTACAGTCGTCGTTGTCGTCACACTCGCAAACACAGCCAGCTCTAGGGTTCCCGCACACAACAAGCTCGTTCGGGAGGGTCCGCTCCACGAGCCGAGAGTATGATACATCAACTAACACATAGTACAGAGTTGATGTATCCAAACGTTCCGTATCGTCAACTGGAAGTCAACGTCGCAGACGGCACGTCAATCGGACGCCCGGTCTGAGATTTATTGGCTTTTTCGTCCCAGGGCCCCGGTTGGTTTTTAAGGCAAAAACATCCCGACCATACTCAACCTATGTCGAAACCTCGGGCAGATTAAGCCAAAAGATCCTTCTCACTAATAGGAATCCAACAAAGTCGACGGCATGTCAATCGGACGTCCGGAGCTCAAGATATGAGCGTTTCCGCTCCGATGGCCCGGTTGGTTTCGTGTACGAACCAACTCAGCTGAACACAAAGTATTCTAAAACCTTTAGTGTGATATACCGAAACGACCATCTCGATCCAAGGATCGCATCTCAACTGACGGTGCATCGATCGGAGGCCTGTAGCACATGTTATGGGTATCCGACTGGAAAAGATTCGGTATTAAGGGGTTCGGGCCCGGTCCGACCCGGCCCGATACCCCCAGGGTCGACCCGAACCGGGTTCGGGTCCGGCCCGGCCGGCGCGGCCCATCCCGGCCTGGGCGTGCTGGCCAGGCGCTCGGCCAAACGGGCGAGCCGTTGAGCGGGGGGGATGCCTGCCCCCCTGGTTTTGTAATCGCGGCCCCCAATTAAGAGGGGGGGGGGGGGTCGTTGAGAAGGTCGTCGGGGGTTCTTAACCCCCCGACCTTCCTTTGTCTGGCCGGCCCGCTTGGCCGGCCGGTTTCTGCCACCACGGACCGGCGACGGCCGGTCCCCTCCCTGCTTTGACACCGGCATCCTGTTTCCGGCTGCCGGTTCCCACGCTCCGCCGCGGCCCGGTATCGGCCGCGACATTCATTCATCCGGTGCGGCGCGACAGCGCCGCACCCCTCCGCCGCAGCCCCGCTCCGGCCGCGGTGCTTTTTCGGTTCTCCGGCACGGCGCGACAGCGCCGCGACTTGTTCCAGTTTCACAGCGCGGCGCGACGGCGCCGCGCATTCCTTGCCGCAAGATACCGCGCAGTGCGACGGCACCGCGTCACTTCCCTTCATTCCGTAACAACAAGAAAAATAAATAAGGGAGGGGGGCAGCCATGTTTGTACGGTCCGGCCTCCTCCTGTAAATATATAGCATGCGGTACAAATATACGTGGATAATGAATGGGAGTAAAACACGAAAAGAATAAACACATAAACCCCTACCCCGTCGAACAAGTTGGGTGAGGATTCGTCGCGGAGATAACTGTCGCGGGAAGAGGCGTCGCGGAAGGAGACGTCGCAGAAGGGGACGTCGACCTCTGAGGAATCTGGAATTCTACGTGTTCTTCGCATTCTTCGTGTTCTTCGACGAAGAGGATGAATAAACTCAGGACTCCCTTAGATTTTCTCCCAAAGCTCCCAAGGCAACAAGACTCCAACAAAAATAAAATATTCCCTTACTTATTTTATTAACTCAACATAAGGTTTGAAATTCAAACACTCACATTAAACTCACTTCATTAATATCATAAGTTATTAAAACTTAAGTTATCAAATTTAATTGTGAGTTGATCGAGTTAAGGAATGTGAAGGGGTGGGGTTCGTGTGCCCCCCCCCCCCCCACCCTCATAACCTCCCATGGGAAGTTGGGTAGTTACCCAACTTCCACCCAAAGCTTAAATCCACTTAGAGAAAATAAAAATTGTAGTTAAATTTTTATTTTAACTTCCACAATTTTTATCAACTTCTCTCATGAAAACGCAACTCCGGAAAAGGAGTTCCTAAGCAATTACCAGCGCTGCAATTCCATCGGTTCCCTCAGAATTCGATTCCGAGCACCGATTCAAAAGTTAGAAATTCCTGCTTGTTCGTTCACTGGACGTACCCGAGCTAAACTTTGGATAGAAATTCCGGGCACACCGGGCCTCAGAATAAAGTGCCGTCAGAAACTACGTTCATGTAAAATCCCAATGAAAATTAAGAGAAAAAAAAATTCCTTGAATTTTACGGGTTTTTACATTCATTGCCGACATGTTAATACGCCCCATGTACCCATTCCACATGGCCAAAAGTACACGACATGTGGAAAAGTACATGGTGTATAGTTCCAAAATTGGGATTTTTCCCCATTTTCCTTATTTTCTTAAAATCACTTAAGGAAGGGAGAAAAGAAGAAACCCGTACTTCAAAGATAAGAACTGGGTTCTTACAGACTACATTGTTGATCAGTCTAAGTCTTTTTTCCATGAATCTATCTGAACAGTTTATCTTCTTTTTCCTTTTCATTTGTCCCAACAACTCCTAAAGATGGAAAAATTCTTCCCCCTATATTATTGGTGGCACAATGTGTCCGATGTTTGGTTTTATTAGTATCTTCATTAGTTTTTGGAGTACGATGCCAATAGATTATTAGGAACCACTAAATTCTTTCACTAAAGATTTAAATATTTTGGCTTATTTTCCTGACTAGAAACCATCACCTTCATTTTCTCAAATTATGATCAACCTTCCCAGAATTAAAAAAACATGAGTCTGGTGATCTCACACTAATGAAATAAGATAGGATACCTTCCCCAAATTCTTTCTATCACAATAATCTTCTTGTATGCATGAATTCCATCATGAATTTGATTATTATGATGATTAGCATAGAATCTTCTAACTTATAATGGAATGTATTGTAACATCCCATTTATCCAGCAACTTATTTTTTCCAACCAAGCCTAAAAATGATTGAAAACACTTGTTCCCCCTTTCTTTCATTAGGATTTCACCACAATTTTTTAGATTACTTAAGACTTTTTGTGAAATACAAAACAACAAAGCATCAACATGTTTACATCGGAGTCGCCCAAACATTCATACCACTTTCCCATTATGATCTTCATATCATAACCACTATAGGGTGAGTCTGATGAACCTTTTCCTCAATTAAACATGTTCTAATTACGATGTGATTTATTAAGAATTGTGAGTAAGATCATTTGAATTTGATGGTTAGTTCAATTTTCATCTTTTATAAGTGAATTGATTTATTTTTTGTCAAAAACAAAAGGAAACATTTTTTAAACAACTTCTTTTAGCTTCCAAAAACCTTCTCCAGCCACCTTGGTCCCAACAATCTCACCCCTTTGATTTTTTTGTCAACCAAGGTTTATAAATCACTGAACTTTGTAACCTCAATAAATGGATTTCTTATAAAAAATTATAAGCCTATAAGTGCTGACTCATTATAGGAAAAAATTATTATTCATAGAAAAATCATGTTATCCCAAATTAGTGATCATGAAACCTCCTAATATTTCCTTCAATAATTTCATAAATTATTCAACATTATTATTAAATAATGTTTCCTAAAACCACTCCAAAAAATAGTTAAAATAGATCACACACATTCATGCTGGATTTAAAACTTACCCATAACTCCCCCTTTATACATTCTTTCATAAGGATATATTTGTGAAACAATTTTCCCCATTGAAATAATTATCCAATGATATTATGATAGAGGGGATAAAAAAACATACCTCAACCATGATTAGAAAATGGTTAGACTCATATTTTCAACCTCAATTTATAAAAATGTTCCTTTGGTAACGTTTTTTTGAAAATGTCAACTACTTAGTCCGATGTAGGAACATACACCAGCTTCAATTCATTCTTCTCCGCATGATTTTTGATGAAGTGGTACTTGATGTCAATATTTTTTGAATGAGAATGTTAAACTAGATTCTTGGTAAGGTCGATTTTACTTTCATTATCACAACCTGAGAGGAAGTATATCTTTACATCATCAAGTAAATATTCAAACTGATTCTTTATCCACATAATTTTGGTAGCTGCTTAGGTGGAAACAACATACTTAGATTTAGTCATGCTAACAGTTATGAAATTCTTTTATTTTTATTCCAACTAACATATCTTTTACCCAGAAAGAAAAATCCACTAGATGTGGATCTACTATTATCAACATTTCATACCCAATCAGCATCTAAATACCCAAAAAATCAATATTTTCTGAGCTATCATACCTGATTCTAATTTTTTTTGTTCCTCTAACTTATTTTAGAATTATTTTCCCAGAAAATAAGTGTGATTATTTTGGATCACTCTAAAATATTACACATAAGGTAACAACATAAAAAAATCAATAATTAATGAAGTCAATTACAATAAACATCTTATCAACTTCTAAAACTCTTTTCAGTCAACTTCCTCACCATCTCCATATTTTCCCTATGTAGTTCCAATTGAAATTGGTAAGGAAACTCATTTTTAATTTTTCATTCTGAACATATTTGTAAATACCATTGCATAATTTTCTTGAGAGAGAAAAAAGTGTTTCTTCTTTTGTGAATATTTAAACCCAATATAGTATTTCATTTATCCCAGCATGGTAATTTCAGAAAAAAATTCAAATCTTCATCAAATCTTTCACAGATTATTTCCACACTCCAAGAAAATATAATTTCATCAATATAAACACTTATGATGATTTAAAACTCCTAGATTTACTTGATATAAATATTGTTATCAACTCTTCCTTTCTTTAAACACATATTTCTTAAGCATGTATCGAATTTGGAATACCAAGCTCTAGGAGCTTGTTTTAGCCCATAAAAAGGATTTATTCAATATGCACACACAAATTTCATCTTTCCAAACATCAATTCTATATGATTTCTCAAAATAAAAATCCTCATCAAGATCCCCATTCAGAAATGTAGACATTACATCCATCTGGAAAATTTTTAACATCTTAGTGAAGAAATAGTATGAATGATTTTGATTATTTTTAACCTTTCCACAAGAGTGAATGTATCATAAAAATCTATGCCTTCAATCCACGAGAAACCTTTTCACACTAATATTTATTTGTTTCTTATTATTTCACCATCCTTATTCATCTTGTTTTGGAAAACTCACTTTGTTCTAGTAAAATTTTTGCTTTATGGTTTGGGTATGAATTCCCAAGTATTATTATTCTATATTTGATCCAAATATTAATCCATTACTGAACCCATTTTGCGTTTTTAAAAGTTTAATTCACATCATTCATCTCCACTTTTGAATATAAGGAAGTACAGGTAATAGATTTTGATGTTCTTATTGTTTTAAATATTTGATGTTAATCTCTAATAATGTTTTTAGCCTCCACTTGCTTCATCATCTTGGGATGATATTTTCAAGTTTCTTCCTCATCACTAGAGATATTAGAATCTCATTCTCCTTCTTGAGTAGGATTACAATTGTCTATTTCTTTATCATAATTATTGACAAACAAGTTTTTATCATGCTCAAACTCTTAATCATCACAAGTAGGTTTAACTTCCTTATCTTCTTCAATAACATTCACATCAATAGAATCAACAATTGTTCATTTTTCTTTATTGAGACACCTGTATCCTCTTCCTTATAAGGAAAACCTTAGAAAAATTCCATATTCACTTCTCTTTTTAAAATTTACAAGGTTTCCTCATTTCTTATTTATGATTAATGGATTCCCGAAAACACTTAAGTGTTAACAACATGATATTTTATCATAAGACATTTCATATGGGGTCATATACAAAACTAGCCTATAGAAACATTGGTTTTGAATATACACAGTAGAACTCATTGACTACCTAGAAAGGTGATAAGAGAGACCATAATCAAGTAACATAGTTCTCCCCATTTCATCCAAAATTCTATAATTTATTTCAAAAAACCCATTTTTGGAGGAGTATATAGAGTATTGAACTCGTGATGAATTCCATGGTTCTCAAGATAACATTCAAATTATTCATTTTTGTACTCACCACCATTATCTATTCCCAAATTCTTTACTAAACAGTCACATTCCTTCACATCATTCCTCGTAAAACTTTTAAAAAAATTTAGATCATATCTTATTTTTCATATACATAGCATACATAATGTAAGTAAAGTAATGATTAAATGTAATGAGGTAATTATCTCCATTATTTGGTAGTTTTATCATTGTCCCAATGATATCTAAATGGATATGTTATAGGTGTTGTTTTGGAGAAAAACAACTTTCTTATGCATAGATATTGTAATATTTCCCATCAGAAAAATAGGCCATCACTAATCACTTCTTCTTGACATGTTAAGACTATCCCAAACACTATCTCTTTTTTGATAGATTTACCATGTTTCTTTGGCACATGTACCCCAACCATTTATGTCACACCTAATTCTCTTCCACAATTCTCAAGTTACAAGACTTTTCTATTTTACCAATTAGAAATACATTTCCTTTTTTATGTTACCCTCTTGTAACTACCTTTACATCTTTATTAATTTTCAAAACAAATCCATATTTTCTAAAAATGACTATGTTACCTTCAACACAATGTCTGGAAACACTTATAAAGTTTTGTTTCAACCCATTATCATATAAGTCCTTTTTGTAATTTAACTTTTCTTTCCGAATAATAATAGATTTAATAACTTTGATTTTCAGGGATTCGTCATCTCTAAATGTCACCACTTCTTCTTTGAAGTATATTAAATTCATAAAAAACCTAAAATATCTTTTCAGATGATAAGAAAACCCACAATAAAGAATCCAAACTTCATTCTCCATATGTACATTTCAAAGTAGTTCTTATAATAAGATCTTTTTCTTTTCCCTTATCTTTCTTCACATACAACATTTGGGAATTGTTTAAAGTCTTTTGTTTTTCTGGTAACAAAACAAGAAATCCTTTTACAGGATCTCTAGGTTATTCACATCTTTCAAAAATATTTTCTAGATGTTAGATCCTATTTTCAACATTCAGACCAATGTTCTCTAGAATTTTCCTGACAACCTTTTAAGACACCCTTTAGAACTCTTTTCCAAACTTCTTCTGACCATCCTTCTTAGAATTATTTCTTTGAGAGGATTTACTCCCCAAAAAACCATTAATTTTGTAACTTTTTTAAGATTGGTGATGTAGTTGATTTTACCAACATATATTTTCTGTATGTAAAAATCTCTAACAATACCAATAGTTATCATAGAAAAAATATTTTCCTCTAAAATATCCATTCTAACTGGATTTGTGGGTATGTTTCTCAAAAACTTCGTATGTTTCTTATCGAAACATTATTGACCACCAACCATTATGATTTCACTAGGAACCATCTTATTCACCTTGGCTTACTTTCCAACCTTATCCTAACCATAAGTAATAGAAAATTTTCAAGACTCTAAATGTTTAGAAATTTTATCAATCTCAATGTTTTTAGAAACTTATGAATTCTCCACTTTGTTAATCATGACCACATAAATTACTTCCCCACATTTATTTTCATAGAAACAAGTCCATATTTCTTCTCAACCTTTGAAGTAAATTTTTGATCCTTATTTTTTTATCCTTAATAAAACTTTCCCCAACGTCAGATATTTAATTACTGAATCTTGCATCCCTTTGTTCATATATAGAATGTTTTTATTGGAAAAGTTTAAAATCTTCATAATTTTCATTCATATTTTCTTATATATTCTCATTATGACTCATTTTTTTCTCAATTTATTTCTTTAAATCATAAATCTCTTATTGTAGCTTGACATTCTCATTAAGAATTTTTTTTTGATTTTTTGTTGAAGATTCTTCACTTTTCAAATTCATGTATTCTTTTCAAAGCCTCCCAATATTTCTTAGACATGATTTCAATTATTCTTTCAAATGAAATTATAATTTAGTTTCTTCTTATTCAGAGATTCTTATTTTGAATTCTTCATTGTTAACTATTTCAATAAATTTTTTCTCACCAGCAGGCTCATATTACTTTTCTGATTCAACTTGACTACCTTTTTATTCTTCATATTTAGAAAAACTTATTCTTCCTTCATATTTGAAAAAATTATTATCTTTACCTTTGTAATTGGATTTAAATTTATCTCCCTATTTCTTTTATAAAATTCATTTTCTTATTTCATCTTCATCAATATCCTATTATTTCTTTTTTTGAGGAATATTAGTCGTAAAGTTCCACCGAATCCACATTCACAGCATTTAAATGGAAATTTTTTCCTTATACTTTTTGTTACCTCGTCTAGAATTTTAAGAAAATAAGGATAATAATAAATAAATATTTTTAAATACCAAATTTTCAAAATAATATTCTATAACATCTTATTTCTCATGAACATTATTATACATATATTTCATGGAATCCATGAAATACATTTCATGATCAGCTCTTGTTTTCCATTCATATATTTCTCACTTATACTCTCATATGTTATGAGAGTACTATAAAAATCATCTAGATATAATGCTCCATGATCTCTATCTTCCAATAAAGAAAATTTTACAACAAACTTGTCAGGAAGAATTATCAAGATCTTCTCAAAAATGGTTGACACTTAGAACTTCTCACTAAAAAATATGATAGTACTAACATTGTCATTTACCCTATTAAATATTCCACCCTATGATTTTTATTCACCCAACATTATATCTTCATACTTTAATCTATATATTTGAAACTTTCATTTCATCACCTTTCTAATACCTTCATAAATATTTTTCAACTTATCCCAGATACCTTTGGATGTAGAAACACCATTTAATCATAATAATTCACTTTTATGAAGATATTATAGTAATGAATTTTAGCTCATCCATCACTCTCAAGAATTTTCTTCTCAACAGATGTAAGAGGAAATTTGTCATCATTCGGAGTAAAACCATCTCTTCTAGCTTCAAGAACATCATATACAAGAGACATAATATAAAGAAACATTCTATATTTCAAGATATTATAATTATTTCCATATAACACTAGAATACCTTTACTATTGATATAATTTATATTCTCCATCAACATAATATAAAAAACATCAAAAAAGAATAAATGAAGGGAACCCTTTCTATAATACAACTTATAATATCCCAATATAGATCATACTATCACTGAGAGAGGGACGAGGTGAATAAGTGATATATTTTCTTTTTATGTTTCCTTCCATTTGAAATAACCTTCTCCTCCTATATAATTTAACCTTCCCTATTGAAAATAACTCAAACAAACATCCACAGGAACACATGGATTTATAAAGTTCAATACTCTACAAGATTAGTTACGCCCCTAGTGTGGTTTGGATACACTCCAATACCATATAATACAATTGAAAAAAATACATTTATATGGAATACAATGAGTATGATATGCCCATAAACATTTGTTCCACTATGTTCAATACAACAGTGTATGTGCTTAATGTAACACGAAATGAGGTAGTACAATTTTTTTTACCAAACTTTTACAGTGCTACTTGATGACATTAAAAAATATAAACCTAAAAACAATTTTTCACTTACTTACCTAGTAGTAAGGATGAACTTATTCTAGACTTAGTAATGATAATCAATCTAATTTCCCAGTTATATTCTTATGTCTGATTTCTCAATATGATAAAATTTCTCTATCAGAATATCGATGATGCAATTCTGAACATTTTTTTCCATGGTCTAAAAATCCCAGTCTGATTAGTCGGTCTAACTTTGGAAACTCTAAATAAGATCTTGTCTCTTCTCCTTCATCTTTTTTCCCGCAAAACTTTTTAGTAATGCTAAATATGGAAACATTGTCTCTGAAGATCTTTGGAGATTCACTCTCTTCTCTTATAAATTGTTCATGTGTCAAGAAAGTAAAAATTACTTATTCCTTTTATAAGAAACCTAAAAGTTGTTTGGGTGGGATTCTGAAACACTTTACTACTCAACCAAATTTCCCAAATTATCATGTTCCCTTAAATTTCAGATGCATTTAAAACTTCTTCAATTATTCTCAACTCTTCTCGAATCTTCTCATGACTTCATCTTACTTAAAACTTCTTGAACATATTTAGTCCAATTATTATTTCCATTTCAATTTTCATCATTAAAATGAAGTTGAATTTAAAATAATAGGATCTTTATTATGTTTCTCTGCACCAATTGAAAAACAAAGGCATGCATATTCTTAAAACTTCATGATCCCCTTGGAAAAAAAATTGTTTATCCTTCACACTCTTGAAGGAAGCTCTCATATTACCTTCTAAAATATTTCTAAAACTATCTAAACAAGGTTATTCAAATTCTCTTATCTAGACCAATGATTCTACATCTAAAAAATTTAATTAGTGTCAGCTCGCACCTATTGAATTGGACACTAGTTTACTTTGATGAATTACTGTTATCTTCAATACGATGGTCAACACCACATGAATTTTGATGACCCTTAAAGCACGTGGAAACATATTTGAGATCTTAATTTATTCTTGATCTAATTGTAATCTAGCCAACATATATATTATCTTGAAAAAAATGGTGGACTACATTACTGATCGATCTTTGTCTTTCTTTCAGACATAGGTCTCAACAACATAACTTATTTTTCATTTTCATTGGTCCCAAAAAATCATAATGAAAATTTTTGTTTGCATCTGATCTTATCAGTGGCACACTGCATTCAATGTTTGGTGTCAACAGTAGTTTATTTCCTTTTGTGATTACAATACTAATAGACTATCAACAACTATCAAATTAATACATTGAATAGTTAAATCATTTGGATTATTGTTATGACTGGAAACCCGCACCTTTGTTTTCTCACCTTACGATCAACCTTCCCATACTTAAAAAAAAATCAACATTTGCTGATCTCACACAGATGAACTGAGACCAAAAAACATCCTCAACTTCCTTATTTCACAATTTTCTCCTTGTAAGCATGAATTCCTTCATGAATTTCAATATATTGAAGATTAGCATAACATCATCTGACTTATAATGGAATGAATTTTTACATCCAATTTCTCTAGAAACTTATTTATTTCCAACCATGCCAGAATTCAATTGAAAACAATTATTCTCTACATTTCCTTCATAAGTATTGAATATCATTTTTTATATTACTTGTGACCCTTTGTGAAATAAAAAATTACAAATCATTGTTAGGATTACATCAGAGTCAACCAAACTATTATACCACTTCCTCATTATGATCTTCCTATCATATCAGACCCATGGTGAGTTTGATGAAATTTTTATTCTAGAAAAAATCATCTCAATATGATGTAATTTATTAAGCATTGTGAATATAATCATCTTAATATGATGGTCATCCCGATTATCAATATTTACAAATTGAACTAATTTATATCTTGCTGAAAAAATACAACATTCTTGAAACAAAATCATTCAACTTAAAAAAATTCTCCATACACCATGGTCCTAACACAATTCTAAAACATGTATGAATTCAAAACATGTAGTGGGTTGACTAAAATATGTTGACACATGAAATTAAATGACTACAGTGCATGTAACTAGGTTTCATGTCGTGTAGTCAAAATATTTTCAAAATGGAAAATACGTGATGAAATATGCATCATGTTACATCCATGTAGTAAGAAGTTAAACAATGTGTACTAGCTATACACATTGTGTATATTATAAGTTTTCATGTAAAAATACATTTCAAGTCCCTAGATGTATGTCACTAACATACGGTGAGAAATATACCTGGTGTGTACATGTATATACATTCTGTGTACCCAACCCATTTACACTGTAAATTTAAAATTAATTTATCACTCCATAAACATTATCAGTATGTAATATGTGTGTCATTTATTTACTCGTACATGTGATATGATATATTTTAAATTATATTAAACTCTTAATTAATTTCTATGCAAAATTACGAACTACATACCATGTATATTCATAACACATTGACCACTCTTCATGCATTAAAATCAATACACACTAAGTTAATTAACATTTGTTATATGTGTCATTTATTAACTCATACACTCCATGTAATTATTTGATAAAAATGTATGCTATATGAAAAATGAGTAGAATTTATACGATCTCAATAAAAAATTATTAGTTTGAACATACACTCAAGGAGTTTCATCCAAGTACAAGTTTTGTAATTATTTAATTAAATTTTAAATATTATTATTTTATTTTATTTATTTAAAAACATATGTATGAGTATCATAAGGAAATATTTGTTAAATAATAAGATAAAATTAATTGTTTAATTAATTAGATAATTAATTAGATTAATTTGTGTGTGTTTTTTCTTAATAAAACAAAAAAATGAATTATACCCTATTATTGAAATAGAATGTATATATTTTATAAGTGGGTTATCATGAGATTATATTCACCAATGTATGTGTGTGTGTTCTTTTATTTTAATTATCTCATGTGTTTTTGAAATTTTTTATATTAAATTAAATTAATAGCCTATAAGTCATCCCTCCCTCCTTATTATGTACATTTAGGTGTTCCCAAAATTTATTTCCTGTAAACCCCCTATAGTTCCCTTCCCCAATGTGTGAAGAAAAATAATTTTAATTTTGGAGTCCCTAAGTGAATGGAGTTGGTTTAAAATAGAGACGAGTTGAACCCGGATGAAGAAGATACATATGAAATAGGTAAGATATTGCTACTCGATCCAATACTATATCATGGTGTTTTCTACTATGGTGAATGGTTTTTTTTATTATTTTCTAAATAAAATAATTTCTTGTTAAATCTCATGACTATTCCATGTTTTATTTATTTTATTTCTATATAATTTATTATTTATTTTAAGGATTTAAAACCAAAATCACAAAAATAAATGGATTAATATGCTAAGATGGAATTTAATAAAAGTATTGTGCATAAATATTTTATCAACACACTCGAAATAACTTAAGTATAATCTATTTAATATTAATAAATAATTTAAAAGATAAATTAATAAAATATTTCAGATAAAAATACCTCAAGTTAATATTAAGACATTACCTATTCTATTATCTAGGATATTATAGAACCATAGCTAAAGTGTTAATTCATTCCTTATCCGGCGAACTATTATTTATCAAGACATATAAAATATATTGGTAGGTTGAATCAACCAAAATTTTATTGGATTTAATGACCTTTTTCGATTCAATGTGAATTTGGTGGTATGTGTTTAGGATATACAAGTTAGTATTTCATGATTTGGGAGTCCACTCAACAAACAAAGTGATACAATATTTTAGTTAGAAAGACTTCCTACATAAAAAACATATTTTAACATTCATGGAATTTTTATGGACTATTCGAAGGGAAATGTTGATCCTTTTCCACTTTAATGTCCATCTGATGATACATTTTGAGTTCAAAGGTAAGGTTTGTTGTGACGTGATAAAATTTTTGGACACTTACTAATAATGTTTAATTTATTATATCACACCAAGAAATCAAATAATTTACTAACAATAGACTCTCATATTATTATATAAAAATATAATATTCATCAAACAAATTATCCATAGCATTAAATTTGGATAAATATAATCTCTTTATTAATTATAACTCCCAATAATGGTTCAGATGCTTATGGGTCGTGTGGCTCCATGCATGGAAGTTATACATGCTATAATCCTCAAACCCTAATATTCCTAACAAAAACGTGATTGATGAGGAGTTAAATATCTATAAAAAACACTTTAATTGTAACACCCCAATCTTCCACGGTAAATTTCCCTTTGAAAAATGCAATAGCTTGCATTGTATGCATATTTGAGATTCTAACACACTACAACCAATCAAACTAACTGTTATGAATAGTAATACCCAATTTTTGAAATTTTATAAATTTTATTTTTCAAAATGGACTTCATTTTTGGATTTTGAATATTGAAATTATCTTAGGGTGAATTTTTGGTATTTTTCTGAAAACATTCAATTTTTGATAAATAGTAAAAAAACATTGCGTTATTGGTTAAAACCGACTATTTATTTAAATAATTATTTATTTTATTTAAATTTATTTTAGGTCAAAATATATACATAATACCTATATAAGTTCAATGTAATTCATTGGAGTCATTTTTTTATAAGTTTAGATATATAAAAATTTTATTGAACTGCTTACCGTCTTTTACCCACCTCCCAGGAGCATTTGAAAATTTGCATTAAACTAAATTTTACCACATTAGTGAGTTGAATTTCAAAAATATGAGAGACACGGTTGATATCAGTAAGTAAAACGTGGTTCAATAAGATAAAACTAATTTTGTTGAATAGTAAATTTTGACTTTTATTTACCATAGTTAAAAGTAAATAGGGTAATTAAGGGTAAAAATGATATCATAGTTACCCTAACACATGTCCTAATTCTATTGGATAAGTATTATTCTACCAAAAAAACATTAGGAATAAAATATGTTCCTATTTTGTCCACTTGGATTATATTAGAACATTTATAATTATTTTATAGAAAGAAGAGTTAAAAGAGTTTAATTCAAAGATTAATAACTAAACCATTTTTAATATAGGGTTACATAAATTATAAATTCAACTATAAATGTTCATTAGAAATCTAAAAATATTTCCTACATAATGGTATTTTAATTATTATTTTTAGACATTAAATAATTAAATTTATTTATGTCACAATGATGATGGAGTTATTAACTTATTAATGAAATATTAAAATAACTGATATTATAAATATAAAAATAAATATAATTTGAGACTTATGATGAATTAAAGTAATTTTATAGGTTAATATTAAATGTTAGGGTTTGTTAAATAAGTTTTATTCTAAGTGATAATGTTTCTATGGCTTTGAAAAAAAATCATATACTAAATAGTATCAAAATTGACATAATTGAGTTTTTAAAACAAATACTATATTATTAATTGATATAAAATTCATAAAAATATAAGGTTCTGTAAAAGGACTTAGATAAGGTTATATATATTAATAATTAACCACATGGGGTTATCCTGTCTTGTTATAGTATTTTTATTAACCATATAATATAAAAATACCAAGAGACATGGTAAATGTCAAACTATTTAACTAAGAGTTAAATCTTAAAGATAAGGTTAATATAGTAATCAATCCTATCTAAAACCTATTCGTTGATATTTTTTTGACCCATCCCCACCTTATCCTAGAAATCTTATATTTTGGATCCATTATAAACTGAAAATTATTTTTTTATAAAATAATATTTCAAGTTATTCCTAAAGTGACCCTCACCTCTCTTATAAAAAGGTACTTCCCCTTCTCTTAATTTCACACCTCCAAAGCCTTTTTCGTCGGCCAAAACTAGCACAAATATCCTCCCCACTTCCCTCCCTTAAACCTAGAGGCCTTAATTTGGTCACAAAGCCAACCAATGGATCCCTTTTGATCCAATCAAAAGGAAGAACCCGAAGAAGAGGTAAATATTTCATCACCTCTTTCATGTTCTTTTCTTCTTCCACTTCCTCTTTCTTTATGGTTTCTATTATAAAATAATAAGTCCAGTATATTATATATACATTGATTTTATTATAAAAATGTTACAACCATATTCATTATTCTATCCATCATATGAATGACAAAGTCACCATACGTGTGTACGTTCGGTTTACCATCTCCACATCGTGATGTAGTTGTTATTCAAACACTTCATTACTTGTATGGGTATAATAATGATTATAACTGATGTAAATAATAAATATAACATGTTAATGATTGTTTATATATGATATACCATCCAATTACATATTATTTCACCTTCAATATAATGATATTGTCGCTTGTCCATACGTAAGGATTACCATCTCCACAAACGCGAGGAGATTCATTCCCCATCGTAATCATTCAAAAATAATTTTCATTTTATGATAAAAAAAATTTATGAATGTGATATTATTCTGTATATGAATCAAATACATCCTATACATAACAAACATGGCTTATGTAAACAAGCATATAAAAGAAAATGAATCAATTAACACCTGAAACGATGATACTGTTGAAATGTTTTTAACAAAGCAATATTATAGGATCCTATATGATATCATATTTTTGTATATAGTTATTTTGTAATTTAGTAACAATGTTTTAACTATCATATATGTGGTTAACATACCATAGACTAAGGAAAAGTACAAGGTAAGGGTTAATTTCATAATCTCTTTATTATGTGAGGTTGTTTTTACATAAGTATCTACAGAGACCTCTTTATCATCCACATCCGTGTTTTCTTAAAAATGTACTTCAAAACATATTTAATATTTAATAGAAAATGATTTAAAATCATTTATACCCTTAATTGACCTTATATGTTTAGAAAGGAATCTTTCAGTCATTTTCCAAACAAGGTACTTTATTTCCTTTTTGACAAAATTAAGTTAAGAATGTTTTTTTAACTTATACAGTGGGTGCATCTATTTTATGCCTTTATAAAATTATAAAATATTACCTTACAAGCTTATAATAATGTTTTAAAAACAAATGTTTTATTTTATAATTATATAACTTTTAAATGATTACGAAATAAAACAAGATATTTCTCAAAAAAAAGTTTTGATTTCATCTATGTCAACATCCTTTTAATGGATTTTAAGCTTGTTTGAAGTTGATTTGATATGATAAAAATATTCCATATTGTATTGAAGGTTTTGTGATATGTTTGACTGTGGGTCTATTATTTTTACACCATTCATGGTTTATGGATAAAATATTGACATTTCATTTGCTAGTTTTAATACATATTTTTATGTTTTGTTTGAACCTTTTTATATATGGAATGTATTGGACTTAGTAAGTGATGGGTGAAGCCCGATATAGATCCTCGATGAATCGGTAGGTCTTATGAGACAAACTAGTTTCTTGGAACAAGGCCTTGTAAAAATCTTATTTGTAGTCTTGGCACAAGGCCTTGACTATGTGGTTATGAAGTCTGGCATTATGCATTCCATCATTATGAAAGTGGGTATTGATATTGCATGGGATTATTAGACTAGAAGAATATCCTTGGGATTAATTAAATGGAATTATTTGATTTTATATTTTCCACATTATTCTTAAGTTTAAGTTTAAAAGCCTTTTGTTTTAGTCTTATACATTGCCTTAAATGTTTATGCTTATTTATGTAAGTTTCCACTATATTGTTATCCTTACTAAGAAACTGAGATCACCCCTTTCTATGTTTTATTTTTCCCAGGATGTGAAGAAGTATTTTATGGTTGACCTAAAAGGATAGGATAAGGATATAAGTGTGTTTAAAAAGGGGACAAAATGTTGTTGATGTTTTAATTTCATGACGTAATGTAAAACATGTGAATGTATCTAGTACTTATAAGGCTACTGAATTGATCGGTATTTTTAGACATGATTCCTTGTATCATTAAAATGTTATATAATAATTCACCAACTCTAGATAACAAGGGTCAGGGCATTACAGTTGGTATCGGAGGAAGTTTAGTACAAACCTAGAAACTTAGATTTAGAAAAACTCTAATTAGAGAACATTACCCTAAGATAGAATTTGATGATTAGTATAGAAGAACTTCCCAAAATTTTGGTACTATATAGATTAAGTGATTTTTCCAAGAAATACATCCCTCTCTCGATATGAGTAGGTAGAGGTAGCTCTGGCACAGATGTACCTAGGGGTAAATCCCAAAAACACCTCTTTAAGCTAGACTAGAACGGGAACTGGTGCACAACAACGGGTCTTGCTGCACTCTTGGTTTTGACACTCCCAGGGGATATGATTAGGATAATTATAATTTTCATTACAAACCATTATTAAGGGTTTATGAGTATATACCTCCTCAAAGAAAATATTTTTATGATTATGGATTATATCCATAAACTATTCAATTTATGTTAAGTGTTTTACACATTCGGAATTATGTATTGTGATTCATAAACTAATCTGTTTTATGCCATTGTGTAGAAATAGAACCTAATGGAAGGAATGGAAACCATATCAACGCACATAATCCATGTGGGGATTTCCCTCCTCAAGATAATTATAGTGGAGTGTGTGAAGAAAACTGGTGTCGATCAGCTTATCACCATACTGGGACAACTCATTCAGGTTATGAGTAATAACCTTACCCGTATGGAGAACCCTGATCCACAATGTGGCGGATCAATGTTATATCGCTTCATGAGGCAAAAACCATAAAAATTCAATGGGTCTAAAAATCCTTTTGTATCTGAACAATTGATAATTTCTTTAGAGAAAATATTTCTTGCTTTGGGGAGTAGGGAAAGGGAAAAAGTTTTCATAGGAGTTTATCGCCTCACCAGAGATGCAGATCAATGGTGGTCATTAATTCAAAACACAAAGGAGGATGAATAAGTATCAAGTATGTAATGGAGAGTGTTTAAATAGTTTTTATTATAAAAATACATTCCTTATGACCATCAATCGGATATGGAAAGGCAATTTTTGAGTCTGAGATAAAAGGAGGATAAGAATGTCGCAAAGTATGAAGCTAACTTGACAAGGTTGGAAAGGAATGTAACAGATTATATATGTAACCCATGAAGTAATTTTTATCATTTCTTTGATGGGTTAAAACCGTTTCTTCGTAGATCATTAGTCTCACAATACTTCTCATAGTATGAAGGTATTGCCTCATGTGCTATCAAGACATAAAATTAATTCCTTGTCTTATGGCTTTAAAGCAATGCAAGAGAAGAAGAGATCTGTTGAACACTATAGGAAAGGAAATAAGGAAACATGGAAGAAGGGAAGAGTTGAATTTCCACACTATGATAATTGTGTAAGGAAGCACCATGGTGCCTGTCTAAATGGAAAAGGAGTATGCTAAAAATGTGGACAGAAAGGCCATCATTCTAGTGATTGCAAGGGGAAGAAAAAAGCTACAATGTTCAATGCTATAATTTTAGGGAGATGGGACATTATGAAAATGAATGTCCTAAGCATCAGGGAAACTTACCTCAGAAAAGGGCAAGGGATCAAGGCCAAGCTTATGGAATCACTACTACAAAGGTTGAAGCTCCGAAAGACATGGTTGCGGGTAATTTAATGGTTTCCTCATGTTTAGCCAATACTTTTTTTTGATTTTGGATCATCACATTGTTTCATATCTTCCACGTTTTCAATGAAAATTAGATATTTCTAATTTGATTTAACAAGGGATTTTTCAGTCAAAAATCCTAAGGGAAGTGTCAATACAACAAAGTGTTGTGAATCAATCCCCATTAAGGCATATAAATGATATTTTTCTTTTGATCTAATCATAAAACCCATAATTGAATTTGATATAATCCTTGGCATGGATTAGCTTCCAGACCATGATGTGAAAATTATTTGTATGAAGGAGGAGGTTACAATTTTTGATGATGATAAGGAGTACCTTATATTTAGAGAAGAAACGTCACCACCTAATTCTTATCTAGATCCACCCCCAGTAGCTCAAATAAATTCAATTATTGGGGAGGAAGAGAACGAAATAACTATGGTTGAAGAGAGGAATGTTCAAATAGACGATGTACCTATTGTGCAAGAATATTTTGATGTGTTTCTAGAGGATTTACCTGGACATCCTCCAGAACAAGAAATTGAGTTTTCCATTGATTTAATTCCTGGTTCAAGGCCAATATTGAAGACCCCTTATAGAATGGACACTGTAGAAATAGTGGAACTAAAGAAAAAACTAGAGGAATTGAGTAACAAGGGATTTATTCACCCTCCTGTTTCTCCATGGGGAGCCCCTATCCTTTTTGTTAAAAAGAAAGATGGATTTATGAGGTTGTGCATTGACTATAGGGATATCAATGTTATAATAATAAATAAAAAGTACCTCCTACCTCACATTGATGATTTATTCGACTAACTTTATAAAGCTCAATATTTTTAAAATATTGACCTTTGATCTGGATATCACCAATTGTGTGTGAAGAAGGAAGACATTCCGAAAACATCATTTCAAACAAGGTATGGGCATTTTGAGTTTACATTAATGCCTTTTGGATTGACTAATGCACCCTATGTCTTCATGGATCTAATTAATAGAGTTTTCAAGGAATATAATGATGAATTTATAGTGGTGTTTATTGATGATATTTTGGTATACTCAGAAAGCTATGAAGATCATGAAAATCACTTGTGCATTATCCTAAAGACTCTTCAAAATGAATTATATGGGAAGTTTATAAGTGTGAATTCTGGATTCAGGAGATTTCTTTTCTTGGCCATATTGTCTCTAAGGATGTAATATCTATTGATCCTTCTAAGACAAAGGAAATCCAAAAATGGCCAGCACCGATGAGTATAACTAAGACACACAATTTTATTGGTTTAACAGGTCATTATTGGAATTTTTTCCAGAATTTTTCCCGATTGGAAAACCCATTAACCAATCTCACACATAAAGGGGATAAATTTGTTTGGAAAAAAGAATGTGAAGAATGTTTCGAATAACTGAAGAGAAGATTAGTCAATGCTACTATATTGACACTACCATTGGGGAATGATTGTTTTGTTGTTTATATTGATGCTTCAAAGAAAGGACTTGGTTGTTTCCTTAGACAAAATGATAGAGTTATTGCCTATGCATCACAATATCTAAAAATTCATGAAAAAAATATCCTACTCATGATCTTGAGTTAGAAACCGTAATCTTTTCTTTCAAAATATTGAGACACTATCTCTATAGTGAAAAATTTTAGATTTATAATGATCAAAAGAGTTTGAAGTATATTTTGTAACAAAAAGAACTCTACATGAGGCAAAGGAGATGGCTTGAACTACTCAAGGATTATGATTTCACTATACACTACCACCCGGGGAAGGAAAATAAGTTTGCAGATGCTTTGAGTAGAAAGGATCATGGAGTTTTGAATAAGATGAGAGTTGAAAAGGATCCTATATACATGGATCTAGTAAAGATAGATATAGGAATAACCATGGAAGGTGAAACATCAATGCTTTTTCAATTGCTTTCCAAACCATCTTTACTAGAAAGGATAAAGTGTTCTCAGTATAATGATGAGTAGTTTCAATAGAATATTAAAGCTGTGAATGATGGTAGATTGATTGACTTCATATATGAAGATGGAATTTTGAAATTTGGGAAGAGACACTGTGTTCCCGATATACCTGATCTAAAAAGGTAATTGTTGGATGATGCTCGTAGCTCCAATTTCCCTATACACCATGGGAGCACCAAGATGTATAGATATTTGATGGATTATTTTTGGTGGGACTACATTAAGACGGATATTGTTGATTTTGTGTCAAGATATATGGTTTTTCAACAAGTGAAATCTGGAAGGAAACAGCTTGGAGGAGTCATGCAACCACTTCCCATACCTAAGTAGAAATGGGATAATATTATGATGGACTTTGTAATAGGGCTAACGAAGACTCCTAGAAGGAATGATGCTATATGGGTCATTGTTGATTGTCTTACGAAGTCAATACATTTAATTTCTATAAGAGAAGATTTACCACTTGAACATTTAGAAAGACTATATATTAATAAATTTTTAAGAATTCATGGAGTGCCCCTATTGATTGTTTCTGATCATGATCCCTATTTGACATAAAGATTCTAGAAAAGCCTTTAGAAATCCTTGGATACTGAACTTTTTTTGAGCACTTCCTACCTTACTCAAACAGATGGACAATCAGAACAGACTATTCAAACCTTGAATGACTAGTTGAGGTCTTGCTCACTTGACTTTCAAGGTATTTGGGATCAATATTTACCTCTGTTTGAATTTTCCTATAACAATAGCTTCCATTCAAGTATTCAGATGGCACCATATGAAGCAGTATGCAGAAAGAGATGTCTCACACCAACTTGTTTGGATGATGATGGTGAAAGAAAACTCGTAGGCCCTGAACTTATTGAGGAAACAATGGAAAAGTTGAAGGTTATCCAAAACCACATCAAAGAATCCCAAAGTAGGAAAAATATCTATGCTGATAACCGAAGGAAGGATTAGGAATTTCAAGTAGGAGACCATGTTTTATTGAAGGTATCTCCATGGAAGGGAGTTATACGATTCAGTAAAAAGGTTAAATTGAGTCCTAGGTACATCGGACCTTTCTAAATTATAGAACAAATTGGAGTTGTGTCTTATCGTTTGGCAATGCCTCCAAGTCTCTCCAAAGTTCACGATGTGTTCCACATATCACTATTGAGAAAATACATGCTTGACCCAACGCATGTACTCACCTGTGAGTAAATTGAACAAGAACATAATATTTCTTATTGTGAGGATCCTATCAAGATTCTTGATACAAGAGAACAAGTTCTGAGAAACTGGATGACTCATCTGGTAAAAGTTCTATGGAAAAACCATAAGATGGAAGAGGTAACGTTGGAACCAGAGAAAATTATGATAAAGAACCACATGAATCTTTTTTTGCAGTGGTATACTAGAAATTTCGAGGACGAAATAATTTTAAGGGGGGATAATGTAACACCCCAAGAATCCACAGTACGTTTCCCTTTGAATAATGCAACAACTAAAACTGTACACAACTTTGAGATTCTAACACACCGCGACCAATCAAACTAGTCGTTATGAATATTAATACATGATTTTTTAAATTTTTTAAATTTTATTTTTTAAAATGGACTTCATTTTTTGATTCGGAATATCTAAATTAACATAGAGTGAATTATTTGTATTTTTCTAAAAACCTTCATTTTTTGATGAATAGTGAAAAACACTGCGTTTTTTGTTAAAACCAACTTTTTATTTAAATAATTATTTATTTTATTTAAATTTATTTTAGGTCCAAATAGATACATAATACCTATATAAGTTCAATTTAATTTATTGGAGTCATTTTATAATATGTTTAGATATATAAAAATTTTATTGAACTTTTTACAGTCTTTTACCCACCTAAAAAGAGAATTTTCAAATTTGCATAAAACTTAATTTTACCACTTTTGTGAGTTGAATTTCATAAATATAAGAGATGTGGTTGATATCAGTAAATAAAACGTCATTCAATAAGATGAAAATAATTTTTGGTGAATAGTAGCTTTTGACTTTTATTTACCACGGTTGAAAGTAAATAAGGTAATTAAGGGTAGAAATGATATCATAATTACCCTAAAACATGTACTAATTATATTTGATAAGTATTATTCGACCAAAAACAACCATAAGAATAAAATATGTTCCTCGATGATCCACTTGGATTAGATTAGGAAATTTATTATTATTTTATTTAAAAAAGAGTTAAAGTGTCAAATTCAAAGTTTAATAACTAAACCATTTTTAATATAGGGTTACAGACAATATAAATTCGATTATAAATATTAATTAGAAAGAGAAAAATATTTAATAAATAATGGTATTTTATTTATAATTTTTATACGTTAAATAATTTAATTTATTTATGACACAATGATGATACAGTATTTACCTTATTAATGAAATATTAAAATAATTGATATTATAAATATACAAATAAATGTAAATTGAGACTTATGATGTATTACAATAATTTTATAGGTTAATATTCCATGTTAGGGTTGGGTAAATAAATTTTATTCGAAGTGGTAATGTTTTTATGGCCTTTCAAAAAAATACTAAATAGTGTCAAAATTGACATAATTGACTTTTTAAAACAAATACTATATTATTAATTGATATAATATTCATAAAAATCTAACGTTCGGCCAAAGGAAATAGATAAGGTTATATATATTAATAATGAACCACATGGGGTTCACTTGGCTTTTTATAGTAAGTTTATTAACTATATAATATAAAAATACAAAGAGAAGTGATAAATGTCAAACTATTTAACTAAGAGATAAATCTAAAAGATGAGGTTAATATGGTGACCTAAACCCGTATAAATCCTATTGGATGAGATATTTTCTACCTATCCCCACCTTATCCTCGAAATAATTTATTTTAGAGCCATTAGAAACCGAAAATTATTTTATTATAAAATAATATTTCAAACTTTTCCAAAAGTGACCCTCACCTCTCTTATAAAAGGGCACTTCCCCGTCTCTTGATTTTACACCTCCAAAGCCTTTTGGATTGGCCAAAACCTGCCCAAATATCCTAATTTATTCCCTCAATTTATTCTAGAGGCCTTACTTTGGTCAGAAATCCATCATATGGATCCCTTTTGATCAAGTCAAAAAAAAGAACCCCAATATGAGATAAATATTTCGTCATCTCTTTCAAGATCTTTTCCTCTTCCACTTCCTATTTCATTGTGGTTTCCATTATTAAATAATAAATCTAGTATAATATATATAATGTGATGTTATTTTAAAAATGGTACAACCATATTAATTATTCTATACATCATATTAATGAAAAAGTCACCATACGTGTGTACGTACGGCTTACCATCTCCATGTCGTGGTGTAGTTGTTATTCAAACACATCATTATTTGGATGGGTATAATAATTAGTATAATTGATTTAAATAATAATATAACATGTTAATTATTATTTATATATGATATACCATCTGATTACATATGATTTTACCATCAATATAATGATATTGTCGCTGGTGTGTATGTATGGATTATCGTCTCCCCGAATGCGATGAGATTCGTTCCCCATTGTAATAATTCAAGAATAATTTTCATTTTATGATTAAAAATAATGTTTGTGAACATAATATCATTATGTATATGAATCAAATACATATTATCCATAACAAACATGGATTATGTAACCAAGTATATAAAGGAAAATAAATTAGTTAACACCTGAAACGATGATACTAATGAAATATTATTAACAATGCAATATTAGAGGATTATATATGATATCATATTTATGTATATAGTTATGGAATAATATAATAACAATGTTTTAACTATTATACATGAGGTTAAAATACCATCGACTAAGTAATAGTACAAAGTAAGGGTTAATTTCACAATACCTTTATTATCTGAGGTTGTTTTTACATAAGTGAAAGTGCGGTCGATTGTTTCTTATCGACCGGTAAAGGTTTCGGTGCTCTACTAATGTGTATAACAGCACTCGGGTCGAATCCTTGATTATGATACTTCTTTATAGTCAATTTTTTTTATTTGATTGTATTCTGATTGGGGGGTTTTTTTGCAGAGCTTATGAAATAATTTATATATGATGTTTGATTTATCAAATTGATAAAGATTGGGGTGAGTTCATTTTTAGGGAGTTAAGCTTGTGATATCCTTGAGCTTTGCTTTGTTTTGTATTTAAATTAACACCCACTCCAAAAGATAATTTTGATTGGAATTCATAAGTGTTAAGGCTTTAATCCAAGCCATAACTTAACATAGGGTTCTATTCTCGATCACATCTTGTTGATGGTAGTGTATTTATAGTTCCAATAATTCATGGAAACCACACATTAAACAAAACAAGTCATTAATCCATGACATGTTAAGTACAACATACACAATGTTAAATTAAAGAATACTCATCAAGAAAACACTCTCAATCTCTAAACATCCCTAAATTTTGACTCACCCCAATGGTATATTTACTCATCCATTAAGATGATTATAAATTTGGTTTATTATGTTTATGATAATAAATTTAGAAGATAAGGAAAATAAAGGGATAAGAAAAGATTGGTGCGATGAACACACACACAAACGATGATGATAATTAAAAATGAAAATTAGATTGAATGGGAAAGAAAAAGAATGTAATGGGATTATACAGTATTTAAACCATTTTATGAAAATTAATATTATACTACATAAGGTGGATGAGAATAAGAGATACTTAATAAGAAACTTACATTAAAACAGAATTACAAATACAAACACTTACGAAATTTCAATGGAAAATGAACGGAAAGAACATGAAATTAAAGAGTGGAGGAAGGGTCTCTCAAGTGAAAAAATGAGTTTGGAATGCCCTATCAGGCCTTCCTTAGAGCCTTGGTCATTCCAATTGATCCTCCTATATTCTGAATTTCCAACCCCTTTGAAGGAGAGGAGGGGGATGTATTTATATCCCAAGTAAGTGGAATGTTTTCACTCCCAATTTTCCCCTCCACTTGCATCGCCAATTTTCTATTAATATAGCAGAATATAGAGATATCCTCTTCTTAAAAGTTGTATACAATAATGTTGGCTAACGTCTCTCAAAATGTTGAGTCATTTGGACTTATATAGACAAATTTATGGCGGTCTGATTAAACAAAGCTAAACTGTCCATTTCAATCCATAATTTTTATAAGGTCTAAATGTGAATGGGTTTATCAAAGGATGATGCCTTCAAATATGAACAATTTATTCAACAAATTAGGAAGCCTATATCTCTGATTTCTCACTGCAAAATCTCAGCTTTAATTTATGATTGGGAAATGATATATTTCATGAATACTATAATGATTTTATTTCCCATCCAGAATGGTGGGCTGAGTTTAAATTAATTAGTTGGTCCCCTTGTATTTGGCTTTTGGCATTGAAATTTTTATCCAAGAATACTTACATTTTCCCCAAATCTTTTGAGGATAATGATTGAATTTTCACTTCTTTATTGATCCCAATAATTCAATCTTCATGTATGAGCCAGTTTCTTCACAGATTCTGTGGGCCTTATTATGTGGTCCATATGAACCTTCAAATGGACGAATTGAACAATGATTCCTTCTAATGATATGTGGGAAATTTCAAAAGGAATCCTAAAAAAAAATAACCACACAATTTGGATCATTAGGGGGAGTTTTATAAATAAAATATTAAACTGACTCAATTGAACAACTTCTAAAAATGATAAAACATTATTCTTAGTATTAAAACATTAATATTTCTCAAAAATTATGCACATTTCATATAAAATCAGTAATGAGAGTATATAATAAAATATGAAAATATTAATAACATCAACTCCCCAACACTTATTCATGTGAATGTCCTCATGTGCAACACATATAAAAACATGACAAAATCATTTGCACTCACCAACATATATTAAAATTTTGTTTTCCCCAATTAGGGGAGGTTTAGACAATATCAATCATCCATATTAAATTCAACCACAAGTTGTTCCAGAAACAATGTTCCAAAACCAATTCATTTTTTTCAAGATCAAATTTAGAAATGGAAAATGGTGGCACACAAAACTTACTCCTCCCAAGATGATAAAATTAATTTATGGAGCTTCACTCATTCACTAACCAAAAGTGAATATCTTAGAGTTTGTAAGACCTCTTAGCTTCTACTCCCTATCCTAAAGTGATAAAAATCAGGATGTCTTTTTAGGGTTTTTTCTTTGGTTATGGGACCGTAGGAAGATGATATCCAAAAGATAAGAAAAAGGCGATAAAACACCATCATAGAAAAATGAATGCACATTTTTTCTTGAAATGAAACATGGAAGGAAATGAAAACACATATTTACAAGGGAATGATTTTGTGAAGAAAGACACAAGAGAGGAAGAAAATTTGGAGGGGATGAGAAGATGAAATATTTACAAAACACAAAACTTCTCCCAATGACATAAGTGTTCATCATTTTTTATTTTTTTTATTTTTTTGAAAGTTGAACATAAAATAGATATCACACGCATATCCCAACCCATGATTGATCTCCTCACGACACTAATTGTAATAGTAATAATAAGATCAAAGGTTGAGGTAGAGTGATTTTTGACCTACCCAAGACACAACCCTTTATTTTTTCTTTTTTTTATTTTTTTTATTTTTTGAACACTTGTCAATAACATTTATAAAATTACATAAATGAAAGTACATTACATTACCCAAAACACACTAAAGAACAACCTCTCCCCCAAACTGAAATGGATGCTTTCCCTCAAGCATATGATAACATGGTGAAATCAACAAAGGGTACCCAAAATTAAATCCATTACCCCCACCCACACTAAAATTTCCAAAAATTATGCAATGAAAATCCATGTTGATATTAGGTGGGAAAAGGTATTAGGCTAGTAATGTGGCAATAAAAGAAAAGGTTTTCATAAGATCCAAGGGGCTTTCAAAAGGAGGATTAATGTATGGTTAATGGGAGGTTATTTTGCTATTATAATTCTCATGTGGCTTAGAAAATGCCTCTATCATATTAATGCACACTAAAGTAGGAAATTTATCTCGAAGGTCCACAAACTGAAGACTCACAAATGGGGGTGAAAACACGCATTTTGAAAAGATGGCCATAGGTAACCTTTTCATGAAAGCTAATTTTATTCCTCACGGGTGTGGAAATTAATTTTCCAAATCTAAAATTGAGAATTCAAAATTTTTTGATTTTGACAAAATATTCTTTAACCAAATTTATGAAGAAACGACAAAATTTTTTAAATGAAACCATTCCTTTTGACTCCCCAAAATGGATGGACACAATTTTAAAATTAAAAGGTGATTAAGCGTGACTTTTTATTTTTAATATTATTATTATTATTATTATTATTATTATTATTTTAGGTTTTTTTTAGTTTTTTATAAAGACACCCACACAAAAGAGGAAGTGTAAATAAAAAAATATGAGGAGGAAAGTGGTAATAAAACAAAATAAGGAGGGAGGAAGAAGAGAGAGAGAGAGAGAATAGAAGTTAAAGGGAAAGAGATTCACCCTGGTTTGGATTTGGGGGGTTGTCATCCCCATCCAATGGTGGGTCGGCTGCAAAAGTTGGGGATTCGATGGCAGTCGATGTGGATCCTGGATTGTGTGTCCACTCATGGTGATTATTTAACCAGAGTCCATTAACAGTGAATGATCTTTTGGAAGAGGCATCTTGGACATGAACTACACCAAATGGGTAAACACTAGTAATAACAAAAGGACCTTCCCAACGAGAATTAAGCTAACCTGGGTGAAGTCAAAATCAAGAATTGAAAAGCAATACATTTTCACCATCATTGAATATATTTATTAGGATGTGTTTATCATGGAGTACCTTAGCCTTTTCTTTGTAAAGATTGGAATTATCATATATATCAAGTCAGAGCTCCTTCAGTTCAACCAATTCAACAATCTTTCATCACCAGATTTTTCATAATCAGAATTATCGGTTTTCACATCGCAAAAAGACTTATGTTGGACTTCAATAGGTAAATGACATGGTTTACCAAAAACTATTATAAAAGGTTACATCCCAGTGGGTGTTTTATAGGAAATTTAATAAGCCCAAAGTGCTTCACCAAGTCTTTCATTCTAGTCTTTTCGGGTGGGTTTTACAATTATATCAAGTACTATTTTCACATCTCTATTACAAAGTTCATCCATGCCATTTTTTTGGGGGTGATAAGCAGTTTTATATACAAAACCATTCATTTAAAAAAGAGATTCCATGTTTCTATTACAAAAATGGGTTCCTAGGTCACTTATCAAGGCACGTGGTGTGCCAAATCGGTGGAAGATGTGTGTCTTTAGGAACTCACTAATAGTATGGGAATCATACTTTCTAGTGGGTTTGGCCTCTAACCACTATAAAACATAATCAACCCCAAGAAAAATGTATGAGAATCCATTGGAAGGGGTAATGGTCGCATGAAATCGTTTCCCCAAACATCTAAGACCTCATAGAAGATTAAAGGTTTTTGGGGAATTTCATTTATTTTGGAAATTGTGCCAAACTTTTGGAAAGTGGGACATGATTGACAGAACTCATGTGGGTCCTTGAAAACTGAAGGCCAAATGAATCCAGATTCTAGGACCTTTCGGGAGGTCCTTTGTGGACCAAAGTGGACACCACCAGGAATTGAGTGATAGAATTATAAGATGGAATAATGTTAATTTTCTTCAACACATCTATTAATTACCATGTCTACCCCAGTTTTCCAAAGTTTATTTTCTTCCCAAAAATTTTATTTTGAATCACTTTTCAACTTCATCTTTTGTTCTTTTGAAAAATTTCAGGAAAAACACCAGAAACCAAGTAATTTACAATTGGGGCATACCATGGTCTTTTTGGCATGAGAGATGAATGTTGCTCAGTTGGAAATTCTGGATCAATTATTTCAGAATGAGAAGAATTACAAATTCTACTCAAGTGATCAGCCACATGGTTTTTTTTCCTGGTCTATCATTGATTTCAAGGTCAAACTCTTTGAGCATTATAATCAATCTTATTATCCTCAGTTTTGAATCACTTTTCTTGAGTAATAACTTTTTAGTAGAATGGTCTGTGAAGATGATGCGTTTTACACCTAAGAGATAGGGCCGGAATATATCTAAGGAAAAAAACACTTCTAAAAGTTCCTTTTTAGTGACAGTGTAGTGATATTGTGTTTCATCCAATGTTTTTGAGGCATAATAGATGAAATGAGTAATTTGTCTCTTCTTTGGCCAAGAACGTCCCCAATGGCCCTATCAAAAGCATCACACATCAACTCAAAGAGTAAGGACCAATCTGGGGTTGGATTATTAGGTCAGATGTAAGAGAAATCTTGATTTCAACAATGGATCTCTTTTAAACCTCATCAAAATTAAAAGTGACACCATTTTGTAGAAGAGGGGTGAGTGGGAGTGAAATCCTACTAAAGTTATTGATGAATCGACGATAAAAACCATCCTGACAGAGAAATGAACGGATTTCTCAAACTGAAGTGGGTTCAGGAAGTGATTGGATCACTTCAATTTTGGAAGGATCAACTTCAATACCCTCTTTTAAAACTATGTTCCCTAGAACAATTCCATTTTAAACCATAAAGTTACATTTTTCAAAATTTTAAAAAAGGGAACACTTGAAACACTTTTAAAGGACTCAAGAGATTGAATGCAAGTACGATTTAAATGACTCACCATAAATGGTAAATTCATCCATGAATATTTCCATGCAGTGCTCAATTAATTCAGAAAAGATATTCATCATACACCTTTGGAATATTGCAGGAGCATTGCAAAGGCCAAAATTCATTCTCTTACATGCATATATTCCAAAGGGGCATCTGAAAGTAGTCTTTTCATGGTCATAAGGTGAGATTGGGATTTGTAAGTAGCTGGTGTATCCATCAAGAAACCAATAGTGTGACTTTCCGGCTAATCATTCTAGAATTTGATCAAGGAATGGAAGAGGGTAGTGATATTTTCTTGTTTCAACATTAAATTTCTTATAGTCGATTCACACATGCCATTTTTTCTTCACTCGAGTTGTGACTACCTCTCCATGTTCATTTGTGACAATAGTTATCCCACATTTCTTAGGTACAACTTGAATTGGACTAACCAATTCACTATCGAAAGTTGGGTAGATAATACTATCTTGAAGAAGCTTGGTAATCTCGTCCCTAACTACCTAAAGTATGATTGGATTTAGTCTTCTTTGTGGTTTTCTTATTTTTTTATGATTCCTCAAGATAGATATGATGCATGCAAAGAGAAGGGTTGATTCATGGTATTCCATCTAGGGTCCAACCTAAGGCCTTTTTGTTTTCCTCTAACACTTGAACAAGTTTGGACTCCTTGGTTTCGATAAGTGAAGAATAGAAAATGAAAGGATAAGGGTGATCATGGAAGAAGAATGCATATTTCAGGTGTTTAGGAAGAGGTTTTAGATCAGTCTCATCCTTCATTTGTGGGTTAGACAACTCTGGAATGGAGGAAGGGACTTCAGTTGCTTCAGATTCATTTTCCTTAATATTTTCCAAGGTGGAGTAGTATAGATCAGAGATGATGTGGGATTCAAGAGAGTTTTCAAGATCCTCTAGATTGATGGAGTCTATGAATGAGAGGTCCACATCAACATCACCATTTATAACAAGGTTAATCATTCTATAGATTTCACAATATCCACTTTCTTCAAAACAGGATAAACATGATGGAATGGGGTTCAATTGACTCTCATAAGTTTCATTAGAAGCAGGGATTGAGAATACAGAGTGATTCTCAGATTGGTATATCTTGTCTTGGAAAATGTTAAACTTGACCAATTAGTCACCAAATTCAATGGATAAGATGCCTGAATGTAAATCAATCTTGGTTCTATCAGTCATGAAGAATGGTCTTCCTAGAATTAGGGGAGATCTAGAAGATTTTGTCTCACCTTCCATGTCAAGGACATAGAAATCAGTAGGGAATATAAGATCATTGACACGAATAATGACATCCTCGATTATACCCTCAAGACTAGCAGTGATTCGATTGGCTAACTAAATGACAACACCTATTGGATATAAGGGACCTAGACCAAGGTTGGAGAAGATGGATTTGGGCATGACATTAATTGAGGCTCCTAGGTTTATGAGTGCATCATCAAAGTTGGAACTTCCAATTTGGAATGGAACTGGAATGGTCCCTAGATCATTTCACTTTATGGGGATATACTGTTGGGTAGAAACATTTTCGAAGGTCCGAAGTTATATCTTGTGGGTTCACAATTATTTAAGAAACTTGGCATACATAGGGATTTTTTTATGGCATCTAAGAGGGGAATTTTGACTTAAACACATCTATACATCTAAATCATTTTAGGATCGGGTTAAAAGGAAATCTTTGGTTTAGAAATAGCTTGAGGAAAAGGAATTGGATTCCTAAGAGGAATGGAAGGAGGCAAGGTAATGGATTCATATTCCTTTTCATGTTTCTTTTTCTTTTCATTTTCTAGGTCAACTTTCAAAGGGGGGTTGGAGTGCTTATCTTATGGCATAGAAATTTGTTTTCACGATATATATGAAATTTCACCTACATTACCCTTGGGGTTGGGTAATAGTTGAGCAGGGAGTTGAGAAGAATTTGATTTTTATTGTTGGCTCAGGTGGGATGCAGGTTGACCAATTTGGGATTCAATCAATTTAAGGATAGAATGGATGAAGGAGGCATGATCTTCCACTGAACTTTCCCATGGTTTCTTGGAAGAAGAGGCTTGTCACATATTAGGATTAAATTGATTTTGGTTCTTGGGAAAGCGATTATATTGGGTTGGGAATTGGGAGGCTCACTAGGATAGTGGAATCTAGGAGGAGGAAGAGGAGGATTAATCCTTTGAGGTTGAGGAACAAAAGGGTAAGGTTGTTGGAAGTTACCAACACTTTGACCATATTATAATTGGTTGGTGTTTTGAAGAGGGAATTGAGGGGGATGGGAAATGGGACTCCCATATCTCAAGTTAGGGTTATTGGTAGAAGAGAAGGCCCCAGAGTGGGGTTGGTTGAAGTTTCTAACAAACTGAACTGATTGTTGAGGGTTGGGGTTCCTCTAATAATATTTTGAATTTAGCTTCATTAGTCCAGATGAATCAGATGGATCATATTGAAGTTTTGTACAAGTTTCAGTTGGATGATATGGGGAGCTATAGATTCCACAGTTCATGATAGGTCTAGGGAACATGGATTGTGGAGAAGATGAGTTTGTGGCTTTGGATGCCACAACTAGTTGTCGCACCAGACCTGTAAGGTCACTCATCCACTCGATCACCTTGTTCGGCTATATGTATTGATTGTATTGGAATTGTTTTAATTGAGCATGTTCTCGAGTATGGAATTGTTGTGTGTTCGTATCCATGTTTCTTATGAGATCTCTTACAGCTATGGGAGTTTTATCAATAAGAGCACCACTAATTGTGGCATCAATGAGAGTTCTCTCCATCGCCAATAACCCCTCATAGAAGTATTGGATCAAAAGTTGGTATGAGATTTGGTGGTTTGGGAGGGTTTCAATAATATTTTTTAACCTCTCCTAGTACTCATGGAGCGATTCACTTGGGAATTGATGAATACCACTTATTTCCTTTCGGATAGAAGCAGTATGAGAAGCAGGAAAGAATTTCTCTAAGAGTCACTTCATGTCATTCGACGTGGTTATGGAACCAAGAGGAAGGTAGTAGATCCATGAATTAGAAGTGTCAGCATGGGAGAAAGTCAATGCTCAAAGTTTTATTTGTTCCTCAGAAACCCCTTGAGGATTCATGGTAGAGCACGCCACTTGGAACTCTTTAAGGTGGATTTATGGATCCTCACCAGCTAGCACATGGAAATGAAGAAAAATATTTATCAAACCTAATTTTACTTCGATGTTAGCCTCTATGTTTGGATATTGAATACAAAGTGGTTGGTAATTCATATCAGGGGCAGAAATTTCTTTAAGTGTTTTTTCCCTAGGATTTTCCATATCTAATTAAACATGTTGGACAAGGAATGGTTCTTGAATTATTTGATTATCCCTAATGTTCCTCCTAAGTTGGAGAAGTTTTCACTCAATTTTAGGGTCAAACAAATCTGAGGGGTTGTTTGGGAGGCTATAGGACATTCAGAGAGATTATGGAAGAAAGAGGAAGATGGGTTTTTCTTTTTGTTTTTTCGTTTATGATTTTTTTGATAAGGCAGGATTTTCATTGTGTTTTTTTAAATTTTTTTAATTTTTTGTTTTTTTTGTTTTTTTACAATAAAAAGAAACTAATGACCACATAAAGCACAATTCCTGAAAATGGAACCATTTCGAACCACGTACGATTGTCGCCTATCGACTGATCAAGGTTCTGAAGCTCTGCTATTGTTTATTGCAGCACTCGGGTCGAATTCTCAGTGATGATACTTTTTAATAGTTGATTGTTTTTAGTTGATTTTATTTTGATTGGGGGTTTGTTTGCATAGATTATGGAATAATTTATAGATGATGTTTGATTTAGAAAATTGATAAATATTGGGGTGAGTTCATTTTTAGGGAGTTAAGCTTGTGATATCCTTGAGCTTTTCATTATATTTCATTTAAATTAACACTCACTCCAAAAGATAATGTTGATTTGAATTCCTAAGTGTTAAGTCTTTAATCCAAGCCTTGAAATAACTTAGGGTTCTAATATCAATCAAATATTGTTGATGGTAGTGTATTTATGGTTCCAATAATCCATGGAAACCACACGTTAAAAAAACAAGTCATTAATCCATGACATGTTAAGTCCAACATACACAATATTAAATTAAAGAATACCCATCGAGAAAATACCCTCAACCACATAACATCCTTAAATTTTGAATCAAAAAAAATGGTAGATTTACTCATCCATTAAGACGATTATAAATTTAGTTTATTATGTTTATAAAGATAAATGAGGAAGATAAGAAAAATAAAAGGGATGAGAAAAGATTGGTGCGATGAACACACACACAAACGATGATGAAAATTAAAAATGAACTTTATATTGAATAAGAAAGAAAAATAAGGGAAGGAGATTCAACTATATTTAAACAATTTTAATAAGATTAATATTAAAATATAGAAGGTGAATGAGAATATGGGATACTTAAGAAGAAACTTGTATTAAAACAGAATTACAAATACAAACACTTACATAATTACAATTGAAAATGAATGGAAATAACTTGAAATAAAAGAGTAGATGAAGGGTCTCTCAAGTGCGAACATGAGTTTGTAATGTCCTCCCAGGCCTTTGGCAGAGCCTTGGTTGTTCCAATTTATCCTCTTATATTCTGAATTTCCAACCCCTTTGAAAGAGAGGTGGGGGATGTATTTATATCCCAAGGAAGTGGACTGTTTGCATTCCCAATATATCCCTCCAATTGCATCTCCAATTTGGATATTAAGACATCCTAATCTAGAGATATCCTCTTCTTGAAAGTTATAGAAAATAATGTTGGATGACTTCTCTCAAAATTCAGAGTCATTTGGACTTATAGATCCAAAGTAATGGTGTTTGAATTAAACAAAGTTAAACTATCCATTTAAATCCATAATTTTTATAATTCTTAAATGTGAATTAGTTTATCAATTATAATATTCCTTCAAATCTGAAAAATTTATTCAACAAAATCGGGCGCCTATATCTCCTCTTTTGAACTGCAAAATCACAGCTTGATTTGATGGTTACATAATGAGATATGTCATGAATACCATACTGATTTTATTTCTCGGCCATAATGGTTGTCTGAGTATAAATGAATCAGTTGGGCCCCTTTTTATTTGACTTTGGGCCTTTAAATTTTTATCAAAGACTCCTTACATTTTCCCCTGAATGTGTGAGAATAATGAATGAATTTTCACTACTAGATTGATCCTAGTAATTCAATCTTTATGGATGGGCTAGTTTCTTCACAGATTCTGTGGGCCTTCTTGTTTTGTCCATATGAACCTTCAAATGGATACATTGGACAATGATTAATTCTAATGATATGTGGTAAATTGAATAAGGAATCCAAGAAAACAATAACCATACAATTTTTATCAGTAGGGTGGGTGTTATAAATAAAATAGTAAACTGATTTAATTGGACTAATTTTAAAAATGCTCCAAAATTATACATAGTATTTAAACATTAATATTTCACACAAATTTTGCAAATTTCATATAAAATCAGTAAAGGGAGTATATAATAAGTCATAAAAACATTAATAACGTTAGTAAGTATCTACTGAGACATCTTTATCATTCACATCCTTGTTTTCTTAAAAATGTATTTCAAAACATTTTTACTATTTAGTAGACAATGGGTTAGAGTCATTTATACCTTTCACTACTAGAAATTGACCCTAATCACACGGTTCTATGCCCACGGTTTAAGAAAACCGTGGGGATAAGCCTATTTTCTAAACCAATACCCACGGTTTATTAAAAACCGTGGAAAAAATCCCGTAAAATATCACCCACGCTCGGGCTTGTCCTCCCCCTCCCCTCGACGAGACCTAATCCCCCATCCCCTCGACGAGCCCTAATCCCCCCCCTCCCCTCCGATCCCTGCCTCAGCCTTGACATCCAGGCGTCCGCCTCCGCATCGACCTGCCAGCCTCCGCGTCCCAGCCCCCGCTTCCCTCCCACCACCTCAAGCTTCTGGCCCCCGCCAGTCGACCGCCGCCTCAGTGTCGTGCACACCGCTGGATTCAAAATCTTTCACCCTCCTCCTGCTAACTCGCTCGACTGAAACCTCACCCATCTTGACCTCTCGATCCCTCGAACGCCCCTTGTTCCGTTTCCAACCACAGATCTAGCAGCTGTGCTCCGACGACCGCCACGACCTCATTTCTACTGCGTTCTCGCCGATTTAGGGTTCTCCAGTTTTGGGTCAGGGTATGTATATTGATGAGATAGGGTTCCGGTTGTTTGTGCACGCGACTGTTGTCTATCTCCTGGATATCATGTATATCGTCGTTCTCATACATTATCTTCCTCCTTACGCCGGTTGCAGCATACACCTCCATCGTTCTTGAAGGCGGACTCAGATTTCCAACGTTCTGGACTGACTCGCGGTTACCTTTGAACCAAACAGCTCAACCTCCAGGTAATCGTTCGAAAACCTACACTACTTCATTTAAGTTTGATTTTGTTACATAATATTTGATTGTAGCCACTATATTTACATACAGTCGACACCCCCTGCATATTGTAATCTCAGTCTGGTATTCCAGGGATTGTTTGGATTCCTATTTTTGTGATACTGTCTTTCCGATCTCCACAACCTTCAGGCTGTTCGAATTCCCACCCGATTCACCTTTTCACTACAGGTAATAACGTATACTCGTACTAGAAAAAGAAAATCCTTTAAACTTCATGTCTGGATCTACTTATCCAATATAATTGTTTGCATTTACTTAGCGTTAGTTATACATCGGTTTCCTGTACGAGGTTCCAAGCTCAACTTATTCAGTTTACATTTCAATTTACCATGTTCATATCCAACTGCATGTTTATTTTTCAAATTTTAGAAGACCGTTTATGAAAAAATATAGTTCTAATGTTGTCATATGTTACAGTTTCTTTTACAGTTTTGTCAACTAACTTGTCGATATCCATGTGGATATCCACATACATATATGGTTTGCTAATATTACAATAACTGAATAAAACATAAATGTCTACTACTGTATGTTATGGAATACTACGTCTTTTCATTTAGTATGTCAAATTGTTTAATAAAGCAGTGTACTCTTGCATTATACAGTCTCATTGCACACCTTCACTATAAGCTATAAAAAAACAAACATGAATTGTCCATCGAACTCTAGAGAGGCATGGTTGCAACAGAGGCAACTTATGAAGGAACGACAGGCAGTTTGTGAGTTCTCTACTCAGTACCCTTGGAAATGTTTTATTTACTACCCTCTATTCAGTAGTTTCAATAATTATACTTGCTTTATAATCATTGCCTACAAATACTCGAAACGATTCAATGTCATCAACCAATGACTCTACTACTCCATCAAGTAAACCAATATCAACTGGTGACATCACACATGGGATCACACGGATGCCACTGTCATCTCTATGTATCAACGGTTAGTTCCGTTTACATTAGGTATTAGAGTCTTTGCGATGTATCAAAACAAAATCTACTATATCACAATGACAATTTTAATTTGCATGTTTCATTGTTTTTATTACCCTTTATTATTTGAAATGTATGATACATCATGTTTTCTATTTAAATTTGTTGAGAATAAATTTTCATTACTTTTCATATATGATTTATTCTTAATAAAATTGTGATAAATTCTGAGAAATATGAAAAGACATGTTTCACTATATTGAAAATACATGTAAATTTTTTATGCAGTTTCCAGTGGTAAAATTATGAATACAACCCCTATGATCCCACACTATAGGTACCTATTTAATTTTGTTCATTCTTTATCACTTCTGAATCTTTTTGATCATCCTTCAGTCATTTATTTTCCTTATGAATTGTCTTCAATATTCATGTAGCTAGAATGAGTACAACAAATTGGATTCCTACATCTCCCATGAATACATAACCGTGAGCCAAAAATTTTGAGTATATTGAACATTATCCCTATTTTATTATTCTAATTAGTTTTGTATGTATATTTTTGATATAGTTTCCGATGCTAAAATTATGAATGTAACCCCTATGATCCCACACTACAGGTACTTATTTACTTTTTTTCAGGCTTTGTCACTCTGAAATCTTCTTGATCATTCTTCAGTCGCGGATTTTTATTATGCATCGTCTTCAATATTCCATTGATGCAGCTAGAATGAGTACAATAAATTGGATTCCTACATCACCCATGAATAAATCAACATGAGCCAAAACTTTTACACTGAAGTAAGCCCACTCATCCCAGGAATCTTCAATGAGTGCATGTATACAGTTATGTATATTTATACCATTACATTTATAAAGTTACATGATTACATTTCAAATAATAAATATGTTTATGTATTTTTATGGATAATTTCACAGTTACATGATTACATATCGTTGATTGTTAAACACCTACATTCAACTGTTCCCTTGCCACCTCGCCAAAACCATCGCTTATTTGACAAGTTTCCACTATAGGTAGTGATGATAATTTTTTTCAGTTTCTTCTTTCTCTATTTGTTTCACCATCTACTATGTTATGATTTATCACCATTTTGTATTCCTAACTGCCAAATGTGATGTTATTCATGATATGTACAATGAATCTACAAAATATTAACATTAAATCAGTACTTGATGAACTTGCAGATGTCTACTTTGGTTCATCTATCATTATCACCATATGCAGTTTTATAACATGGACCATATATTTTTATTTCTGGTTACCAACCCATATGTTTCACCAAATACTTTATAAAACATATTATTTTGTTACATTAGTCAACCTTCTTTTCAGAAACAATTCATTCTGTGTAATCATTTTGTCATTTTTTCATCGTTTCAAACTCTCTTTTATGTTTCCATTCATAATGATATATACATAATTCAAATATTTTCAAAATACAGTTTCTATGGAGGTTTTATATTTCTTTTCACTATAGTATCATCATTCTTTTGGTTAAAAAATTGTGTCTTATAGATGGTACAATTACTGTAATGCCTTTAATTTTCCATTAAAACAGGAAAATAGGATATTAGTATAACATGAATGTATTAGACTCTATATTGGTTGTAATTAGTAGAATTTTTCACGTATTTTTTACCAGATCTAGAATGGTATTGTTTGATATAGGGAAATGTACAAATTGAAATGTCTTACATATTATTATATTTATGTTCCATAACATTAATATGTGGTTTCAAAATTTCTTTGTTATAGTATGAAATAAGTAGCATTTTTTGGGTATCATTTCAATATATGTACATATACCTAGACTTCCTAACTATGCACCATTATGTTGTTGACAATTTGATTCTATGAGGTGATACCAGTTTGATTAATCCATGTAGAGTTCATTTGACGGATCCAAACTAGAGAGTCAATAAAATCCCAAGAAAGATTATATGTTCCACCATGCAGATTGATGAATCCACCTTCATGTGGATCAAAGCCCTGTAATTCTATCATTATCTATCATTTTTTTTTTGTTTTTTGTATGGTGCTACCAGCATTGATATAAAGTTGAATACTTGAATAGTCTCATGAACTTTCATTCATATTGAGGTAAACCTTTCATTAGTTAGATAAATTCATGCATGACAGGTGCATTATTCTCAATTTATTTTGTGATTTATAAGATTCTCCTCTGCTCATTCATATTGAAATATATTATAAGAAGATAGATGGTGGTCAATTGTGCTGGTTTCATCCTTCCATATGGTATAAAAATGACCATTTTTTAAGCATTATAGACACCTTTATTCTGTACATCTTCTTAATTTGACAGTACAGAATGTAGAAAATGGTGGACGAAATCATTTTTTTTATGACAGTGATGATGCCAATGATGGTTGTTCCAGTTTGGTGACCATTAAATGGCCCTTTTATGTGTTCAAGACTCCTCTGTGATGGGTCCTTCAGTTCAGGTATGCAAATTTTAAGAATTTTTTTACGCTCGAATTCATAAAATTATTAATTTCTTTTTTGGGATCAGTTGCTAATGGCTGAAACAGACATAAATGAAACTGGTAAATTATTATTATCATGGAACATTATTTGAAATTGATATCATCCAACCTCATGAATTATGGCAAGAACACTTTCTGATTGTATGTCTCTACAAGTTCAACTTTTTAATTGATATCATTACTATTTATTCATCATTTTAATTCTATCTGCAGAATGAAGCTACTAGAAGATTGTCAAACTCACTAATTATTGAACGAACAAAATGAATTATTACAAGAACATATTCTTATTGGCTGTACAAATTCTAATTGCTGATAATATTGTACAAAAAAATTGAGAGAAGCTGGGATGGGGGGAGGGGATAGGAAGGGGGGATGGGTCAGTTCTTATAAAATCGATGATACATTTTACTTCCAATTATTATTTGTGTCTAACCATGAATTTTTGAACAAATTTTCATAAATTTGATGACTGAAGAACTCCAGAAACATTTTAATCTGGTTTGATGGAATATTTATATAAGATATAGTTGTGCTGGGTGGGTGGTTTTTTCTTTGCTATTGTGGCTAATATTTTTGATCATGCTATGCAGTATGTCTTAATGGTGGAACATGAAGAGTAAGAAAGAAGGATTTGATTAGAGCTACATTGATTTCATTGATAACCAAGATGTTTTGGATCTCATTGAAAAGGTTGGGCATGTTTTTTTCAGCTGGCTAGAAATCCTTTGATTATTTTATTCATCTGTCCTGATTCCCCAATCCTGTTACTCCCTTGGCATTAAATCCTTTTTTAACTTAACCCGATTATCTCAGAAACACTATCCATTATAGGTCAACAACAATGTATGATGTGTGGGGTATCCATTTATCTAAATGTATTATTTTTACAACCTTCTATTATCTTGCTTATTCATTTGTCAACTTTTTGAAACTTGGCTGATTGAAGAAAGTAGCGGAGAGTCGATGGGGTGTTGGAGAGGGGCTGGAGTGGGGGTGTGAAGGGGGCTGCAGGGGGGCTGGATATCTAGATGTGGGGTTGGAGAGGGGCTGGAGTGGGGCTATGAAGTTGGATGGAAGGGGGCTGTGAAGGGGCTACAGGGGGGCTGTGAAGTGGGGCTGGATGGGGGCTGTGAAGGGGGCTGGATGGGGGATTTGAAGGGGGCTGCAGGGGGGCTATGAAGGGGGATACAGGGGCTGGATGGGGGCTGTGAAGGTGGATGCAGGGGGGCTGTGAAGCTGGATGGGGCTGTGAAGGGGGCTGGATGGGGGATTTGAAGGGGGCTGCAGGGGGGCTGCAGGGGCTGGATGGGGGCTATGAAGGTGGCTGCAGGGGGGCCGTGAAGCGGTCTTCAGGGGGCTGGAAGGGGGTTTAAAGGTTTAAAGAGGCAATGGAACCTATACCCACGGTTTACAGAACCGTGGGTATAGGTTGTACTGATACACATCTATTCCCACGGTTTTAGAAACCGTGGGAAGAGATCTATACCCACGGTTCTGCTAAAACCGTCGGTACAACATGGTTTCTACTACCTATACCCACGATTTTTAACAAACCGTGGGTATAGGTCTATACCGATGCCATTCAGCCGCACGGTTCTTGGAATCGTGGGTATAGCCTATACCCACGGTTTTAGAGGCTATACCCACGGTTTCAAACCGTGGGTATAGGTTAGATTTCCAGTAGTGTTTATTTGACCTTACATGTTTTTAAAGGAATAATTCCGACATTTTCCAAACAAGGTACTTTATGAACTTTTCCAAAAAAAATTAAGGTAGGAATTTTTTTTTAATTTACGACGGGTGCGGATATTTTCCATCGTAATAACATCGTCGAAGCTTCCCTTATAATCTTATAAGAATATTTTCCAAATAAATGTTTTATTTTATAATTATATGACTTTATAATGATTTCAAAATAGAAAGATATATTTCTCTAAAAAAAGTTTTGATTTCATCTATGTCAACATCCTTTTAATGGATTTTAAGTTTGTTTGAAGTTGATTTATTATGATACAAATCTTCAATGTTGTATTGAAGGTTTTGTGATATGTTTGAAAGTGGAGGTGTTATTTTTATACCATTAATGGTTTATAGATAATGTATTGACATTTCGTATGGTAGTTTTAATAAGAATGTTTATTCAATGTTTAAACCTTTTCATATAAGGAATGCATTGGACTTAGCAAGTAACGGGTGGAGCCCGCTATAGCTCCTTGATGCATCAGTAGGTCTCATTAGACAAACTAGTGTCTTGGAAAAAGGCCTTTGTAAAATATTCTTTGTAGCCTGGGCACAAGGCCTTGACTATGTGGTTATGAAGTCTGGCATTATGCATTCCATCATTATGAAAGTGGTTATTGATATTTCATGTGATTAATTTACTAGTAGAATATCCATTTGATTAAGTAAATTTCATTATTTGATTTTATCGTTTCCATATTATGCTGAAATTTATGTTTTAAAGGCTTTTGTTTTAGTCTTATAAATTTCCTTAAATGTTTAATCTTATTTATGAAAGTTTCAACTATATTTTTATCTTTATTTAGAATCTAATCTCACCCCTTTATATGTTTTATTTTTTCCAGGATTTGGACAAGTAATTTATGGTTGACCTAAAAGGATAGGCTAAGGATATAAGTGTGTTTAAAAAGGGGGGAAATTTTGTTGACATTTTTATTTCATGATGTAATGTAAAACTTTTGAATGTATCTAGTACTTCCAAGGCTACTAAACTGATTGATCTTTCAAGATATGATTCCTTTTATGATGCCAATGTTATATAATAATGAACTAACTCTATGTAACTAGGGTTAGGGGATTACATGAATGATTTTCTATATGTTCAGTATTTGACACTTTCATCCATGTATTGTGAACTAATGAAGTCACACGAGAACGTGGATTCTAATAGAATAAACCATTATTTCAATGAACATTATTACGTGGGATCTAGATAATAAAAATATGATATAACTAAGGTTCCCATATTGATAAATCTTTGAGATGCTATTCTGGTTATTCCTCAAATATTATAACTAATTGGAACATTGATCACTTATAGGTTCTGGGGTTTAAAATATAAGATGAATTTCACACAAATATTATTTCTCATAACTCCCTCATAGATTCACTATTTGTTTTTGTAAATTTAGATATGAATAACATAGATAATTCCCTCCCAGATCCCCTTACTCCACTGCATTGTACTGACAATGAAATGTAGCAATAGAAACATCATGTTCTAATGAAGAATAAGAGCAATGGTTTGGAAAAGATATCCATGACTAAATATATGTATAAATATTCTTCACAATCACCTCAAAAAGGAGGATGACCAAGGGGAATGTAAGGGAATAAAATTTTATCTATTCCAAATGTGGTAATAAGGGATAGTTGAATTAAATATAAACCTAAAAAATTAAGTAAGGATAATATTCAGATGAATTTTTATAGAGTATAATCTATCTATTAATAAATTGAGAATTAGATATAGCATGTGGTTCTCAAATTTGTATTAAAATATAGGAATCCAGAATATTTTGGTATATTTCCTATGGTAATATGGATCTATGAGCAGCCAACAGAGCCAAGCATTCAATTGTGGATCTTGTAGACTACCAACTAATATTGGTGAATTCAATGATCTTTTTTTACAAGATTGTTTCTATATGAAATCAGTTACCAAAAACAATATTTATGTATTTAGTCCAGATAATGATTTATTTATTTTCATATTTAAGAATAATTATTGGTTTTTTTACAAAAAAATAAATTCTTTATTATAATGAGTATTTTAATTATGATTTTTATGTGTTATATTACACAAACAAGGTAATATAAATTGAAAAATAGTAATTCACATGAGTGATATCACACAAAAAGATGAAATCCCCAACTAGGTTATGTAAACGAAATGTTTTTCTCCAGATTACACCAAGATGGATATCTATATTCATTTGATCTAAAAATACAAGGTGTATGTGACACATGTTTTCAAGGAAAAAATGGCCAAAGCCTCATTTAGTAGACAAGTTAAAGGGCCAAAAAACCACTTGATATAGTTTATACTGATGTTTTTGAAACTTCTTTAGTTTAATCTAAGGGTGGGTACACATACATTATAACATTTTATTATAATTTAAGTATATTTTTATATGTCCACTTAATGAGTTATAAGTTATATTCTATTAACAGATTCAGGTAATATAAGAATGAATGTTATAACCATATTGGTAAAAATATTAAGAAACTCAACTTAGAACATAGTTGGGGAATATTTTTAATTAATACTTCATTGATTATTTATAGGATCATGGTTTTTTATATCAACTCACATCTCCTTATACACTTCATTGGAATTGTGTAAGTGAAACAAGGAACCACATCCTATTGGACATGGTGAGAGTAATGATGATTCATGAAATTATTACATTATCCTTTTGAGTATATGTATTATAGATAAAAAACACATACTAAACCAAGTTCCAATTATGGATACCAAATTTGTTCCACATGAACTTTGGTGTGGAAAGAAATCAACATTCTCAAATTTATGATTGTGGCATTATGAAGTTTCTGTTAACAAAATTTCTCAGAATAAACATGAAAACCAAGGGAAAAGTGTATAATTATAGGATAACCTAAGTAAACTAGATGATATTATCCATATAAACCTCTAGATAACAATGTTATGGTTAACATCCATCTTATCATTCTTTAAAGGGATCATATCCCTAAAGGATATAGTGAGAGTTGGGTAGATTTTTATGATGTCCAATATCGAAACATGAAAATACTCCAAAAAACCTCCACTATACATAAAATCACCTCTTTTAATTTGAAACAAATATAATTCATTAATTAAAAACTAACACAACCCAAAACCATTTCATTCACTTAAATCATTTATGTTTAGTTCAGAAATTTTCACAAAGGAAACTCAATGCACACAAAACATGGTTTCAAAACATGCCCAAACCAAAAGGCATAAAACATTACAATAAATTTTGATATATTGAAAACAGGTAAAAATTATAAACTTTTTTCACTGTTCATGGTTTGATTCCATGGTGTCTAAGACTATGCACCAACCATGTGAGTTCTACTAGATGGTTTCCAAAACAGTTTTCACAACCAAGGCATGGTTTTATAGACCCTGAACCTCAACTATGAACCATGAGATTACCTCTAATTTCATCTTGAAACTATAAATTTTCTGAAATTCTTCATGGGGTTTCCTTATTACATATATTAATAGTAAATAACATCAAAATATCTCAATAATAATCATCAATAAATCCAAATTCAAAATAGGACTTCCCTCTACTCATGGTAACTCGATGTTTAACATGAGGAAGAGGTGGCCAAGAACTCATCTCCACCCACAACTCGAGCGATGATGATCCAAACTCCTTAATTATATGAACCCAAAAATAAAAAAGAGGTAACCAATACCATTTTATAGTGAAAAAGCTCAAGTCAACCTAACACATCACCAGAACTACTCTTCCATAAGTGCTGAAAATGATTATCAATCACCCATGTCTGGATACAAGTTTAAGGGTATTAAAATTGAAAATAAAGAAAAACTTTTACCATAAGGTCCTCATGTATTGGATGACTATTCCCAATAAATCATTAGATACTAAACAATAATAACATCCAAACATGCAATAAATAAAAGAGATAAGAAGAATATTTTATGAAAACATTTTCCTCTTGAATAAAACCATTTTATACAAAACATTTTGAACCAAAAATATAATGAATAATAAATCTTGGGAAGATGATACACAACATGAACTAGACCTGTCAACCATGACCGAGAGACGAACCCCACAATCACCATGTGACCCTCATGTAACTGGTATGACTCAGCATCACCCACTTTATAAAAGGGGAGTGATAACATTCCAACTTTCAATCTAAAACCCAAGAGACATGGATAATTGAAGAATACTATATACCCTACAATTTGAGTTTGTATAGTGTGAGTCAATTCCCAATAGTAAACCACTAAGATTCCATTTTATTCCTTTTATAAAAGAAACAATGAATTCTATTTTGTAAATAAATTATGAAAAACTTGTTTTTAATTTCTTTATATGATGTAGAAGTAAGTAAAAAACACCTCATGAATTTTATTAAAACATATCATTTATAAAACATGCCTCAAAGTGGTCTTACCTAGGTATTTTCATTTCAAAATTTTATTGTTTCCTTTAAAAAAATCTCATATTTAATAAAACCAAATTAATCTTTATCAATCCATTTAAAAGATTAATTAAAAAATTATATTATTTTAAAATAAATTTTTTTTGTGTTTTTTAATAAAGGCTAGAAATTTGAAAAATGTAACACCCCACATCGTTTCACTACTAAGAGAAACCAGATCAGACAACTACAGGACATCAGGCATGCCTCCCCATATACTAGAGGATTTGACAAGTGGTGGTGGTCTGAAATTGTATCGTGGGGATACTATACTCCATATCATAGTATAAAAGTCAATCAATTATCCAAAATCTTATTTTTATTGGGGTATGAAAAATGAATAAATAAACTCAACATGATATCAAAAATGGAATTTAGTTATAAATGCATACAAGATAGATCACCCACTGGGTCAATCACATTTATAATGAAAATAAAGAATAGAAAAATACAAGAAAAGATGTCCTAACCTCAACTCTAGGACTCACCTCCAATCTCATGATCCCACTTGAGCTACTCCATTTATAACACATAATATTGGGCCTCAACCCAACCTGTACCGACACCTATGTGAGATTCTTCTCAGGTAACCTTCTGAAATAGTATCTTGACCAAGGTGTGATTACATAACCATGTAGGGAACCACCATTTCAAGCCCACACATAACTAGTAATGAAGTGATATGTGAAAGTGACATTCTCAATAGAAATAAATAAATAAAATTAAAGAAAAAATAAATGAATAATACCATCATATGTCCTCAGGTCTAGGACCCTGATCAACTATACCTATTTTAGTTAGTGTTCGTATGGATTTGAGCTAAAGAAAAACCTTAGGGGGACCTATCCCCACACCTTGGGGATCCTGTGCTCAAGCCTCTCTAAATATGAGTTGAGGAGCCTGGGGTGTCACCAAAAATCCCTCACGCTTAAGCTCTTTGACTGAAACCTGTGGTAATTCATGTGCATTGTCAATGTTAGGCAAGTAGATATTTCCTAGGGTCTAGGAAATCTTATATTTCTAGGAATGATTGATTCATGGATACTAAGGAAATCAAATGGGATAACCTTCTAGATCCTAAATTTAATCTATTGGGAATACAATAACACATGAATCCTCAACCACACCATATATGGTATATCCACCTAATACTAGGGTGTATCATAAGAATCGATTAATGGGATCTAATAGTCTCACTCATGATTGAAAACATCTATGCACAAGGATATACACCCATCTATCACCTCATACCTCCATTTGAATTTTGAGGGTCCTCAACATTCACAATGGCCTAACAATATCACCATTTGAATCCCATATACTTGAGCATTAGCAATAGTCTCACAATGTTAGTGTAATACTTGGAATATTGATTATAGCATCCCGCCTTTTTATCACATAAACTTTCATTACATTTTACAAAACCGATGATCTTTAAGGTTTAGTGTCTTGGAAACCAGGAACTTAAAACATGAAAACATAAAACATTCTTCTTAAACACTTGAAAGGCTTATCCTTAGGTTCATCCTAGGTTCATTACTGCATCTCATAATCTGGGGACATACATCAAAATAAAGGGTGAGCAGAAGGCCCAGTAAGGGAAACAAGGGGAAACATTTACATGTGAACTTGAGATACATCAACAATGTCATGAAAAAGAACATTAAGGCATGAGAAAGAAATCATGAGGCATATAATAATAAAAATAAAGTTTTTCATAACTTGAAGATGTGGCTACAACATTTAATATTGAAAATCATTCCTGTTTCACCATGGTCCATCCCCAAGGTGTCATTAAAAATTACCAAGGTTATTCACCAAGGCGTCGTTAAAAATAGTCATCTCTAGAGATTAAGTCTTTACCCAATGCATTGGAGCGATATCAGGGCACACCCTTGAAATGTCTTTATTATCATGTTAGCCACATATATCATCATCAATAATTTCATAAACAACCCATATAGCATAAAAAGAATGGGTTTCATTTCATAATCATAACATTTTAAAAAAACTGCTTTAAAGACATGATATTTGTGTCACTTTAAAATCCACACAAAAGGAAGGTGGGTCTCATGTATGTAAATCCCAGAATTTAAAATAGAAAATTTTGGTATATATGTGAATAACCATATATAATAGAGAGCTTTTAGTATTCACTTAATAAAATAAAAGAAATTTAGAACTAGAGAGAGAGACATTTTGAGAAGGAAATTCTGTAGCATAATGACTATGTTTTGGGGTTTTAGAAAACATTGAAAAGAGAGGGGACATGGGTAAAACATTCATAAATGACCCATAAAACAGTATAGGGTAAGAATTTGAAGGATATATGAACATGGTAATGAAATTTGATAGATATACCATATGAAATGAAGAACATGAAAGAAAGAAAAAAATAAGATTTCTCTTATGAAAATTCGGTAGCCTAACGGCGTCACTTAAACTTCAAAAAAAGAATTGACGAGATAAAATAGGTTCTATAATCATATGAATATAAAATATCAGTATGATAGATATATAGATCATACTACAACATAATAAAATGGAACTTGAAAGGCTTGACATGAAAGTAGAACTTTGAAAAATGAGAAAGGTGAACGAATCCCTTAAAAATTCGGCAGCCTAACGATGCCACTTAAAACATCAAAATACTGAACTGAAGAGATTAAATAGGGTCTCTCATCATATGAAAATAAAATATCAGTATGATATATATAGAGATCATAACCCAAAAAAAATAATAAGTAACTTGAAAGACTTGACATGAAAGTAGAACTTTGAAAAATGAGAAAGGTGAATGAATCCCTTAAAAATTAGACAGCCTAATGGCGCCACTTGAAACTTCAAAATACTGAATTAAAGAGATCAAATAGGGTCTCTCATCATATGAACATAAAATATCGGTATGATAGATATAGATATCATACCCCAAAAAATTAAAAAGGAACTTGAAAGACTTGACATGAAAGTAGAACTTTGAAAAATGAGAAAGGTGAACGAATCCCTTAAAAATTCGGCAGCCTAACGGCGCCACTTTAACATTCTTAAAATGAAATGATGAGAGAAAGAGGGGGTCTCTCATAATATGAACATGAAAAATACAGTAGTATGAATATAAAAGAACATCCTCCAACATAATATCATGGAGCATAAAAGAAAGGACATAAAAGATATTACTTGAAAAGAAAGAGGGAGGTAGGATCCTTTACCTTAAAACGTAACTCTTAAAACTCAAAGGTTGGGACCTTGAGGGCTTGGGGGAACCTTGGAAGGACTCTTTGGGAGGTAATAAGGCCAGAGCTTCATTGGGAGAGATTTGGGAGTCGAATGGATAATAGGATGGCTTGGTATTTATAGGGAAAGTGAGGGGACAAGGCATTAATTGCCAAAGGACACCTCCTTAGTGGTTTTGGCAAAACCATGGTCTTGCCCATGGTATTTTCGCATGGTATTGGACACTTGGGACACCTAATACCTTATATTACTATTTATAATTATACTATATTGATTACATACTTAATACATCATTTAATGATGTCATTAAACACTCGTAACTTAAAAACTATATTTTCACTATTCATCGAAAATTCAACTTTCTCAGAAAAATCCCAAAATTTCACCTTAACCAAATATCGATGCTCTTATTTCAAAAATTAACTCCATTTTATAAAAATAATTTTCTAAATATTTTTAATTTAATTTTTAAATAAATACACTATTCACCGAAAATTAATTTTTTTCAGAAAAATCCCCAAAAATTAACTTAACATAATATCAATGCTATGTGTTCAAAAAATGAAATTCATTTTATAAAAATAATTTTCTAAATATTTTTAATTAAATTTTTAATTAAAAAACACTATTTACCCGAAAAAACTAATACTTGACAAATAATTTATGAAATCGTTATTTAACCATTTTATTGAATCACATTACTTAATCAAAGTTCCTAGATTATATTAATGCTTTATTTAAGTGAGATTACTAATCCATTTGGTCACATTACTAATCGTAACCATAAAATAACTATTCATAATTTACTATTCATAAAAAATTAAGTTGATCTTATAAGACTCTAAATTTTGTACTGAACATAATTGTAGAAGACCATTTTTTGAAAATCATTACACATTTTTAATTATTTAAGGTTTACATAAACATTTTTTTTAAATAACCTTTCTCTAAAATTCACCAAAAATATGCATACTATATTTATCCAGACATTTGAAAATTCATAAACTTCATCATAAGAAGAAATAAAAATTTTTATTTAAAACAAAGGATTACACAAGGCAGTTATGGTCTCCTTTCATATCCCTTTATCATACCAGCATATGACCTAAGTGTAAGGTGTGCTAAGGTGAGAGAATCTGAGGGAGGCTCGGCCAACATCGCACGAGTAATAATTTCTATCAGTTTGAACTTCTCGCGAAGGCGATTCCATTCTAGCTTCACACGATGAAGTTCGGCATGGGTTTTCTCCAGAGCAAAGCTCAGTGGTGCTACCTCCTTCCCAAGTTTTTTTAGATGGGATTCGATCGGTCCAAGACTACTGGGTGAGGCCATAAAATCTTCTTTCTATATTAATTAACCAAGATCACTTGTATTTAGAGACAAATATCGAAATGTTTAGTTTCTAGCTGTCATATTGACCAATGGTCATATAACAGTCAAAACCCAACAGTCTCATTTTAATTATACTCATGTTATCCAATGAAACAGTTTTGTTGAGTATAAAAAAATAACACCCAAAATTAGGAAACAAGAATTATTCAAAATTTCGAGTGGTTACAATCTTCCCCCCTTAAAAAATTGCATCCTCGCAATTTTTAAAACTGGGTTTTAAAATTTCATTGAAAGTCCCACACCAAAAAAGGAGTCAGTAAAACTATTACATTAAAAGAAATAAATTGAAGTAAAAAGGTCACCCGAGTTAACCCATACTAGGATCCCATGTAGGAAAACATAGACATGGAGGAAAAAACAAATGGTCATGTTCTAAGGTAGAGTGATAGAAAACATGATTAGGAGAAAGTTAACAACAAGAAAATCACAAACTTATGATGGGTCAAACGTTATTTGATTTCCTAGTAGGAAAAGTTAATAGACAACATTTTTTGTTTTCTGTTCCTTTTCATAGTTTTGATGAATTCATTTACTACATAGAATAAAAACATAAGGAAATATACCTAGCTTCAAGTAGAGTTTAATCCTTTAATAAGTTTCTACCAAAACTAATCTTTTCTCCAAACGATGAGCATTCAAAAACACTTGGTCTCATAAAAATCACAAGAATAATCTTCTAGAGAATCACGTATTCCACAAAAGAAAAACTATCTATCGTTAAACATTTATCCCAAAAACGGAAAGGGAAAGATAAAACAACTCTTCAAATATAAATAATCTCATAGGAAGGGAAACTACTTTTAAATCTTCAAAGTTCCACGGTACTACCCAGAGTTCATCATAGACCATTCCGTAAATAACTTTCCTTAAAATTCCTCAAAATAACCCAAACTAATATTGAAACCCAAATACAAGAAGTACTTGATACAATAGTCTTCCAAGATAAACTTTATCGTTCATCTCCAAACAACATCAACCACTCCTAACATCTTATAACAAAAGTAACTAACCTAAACATATTTTCCCCAAGATAGGTCATTCATTTCCATAAGTAACCTATAATACCATAAGTTCACCTTAAATTTATCGATTCTTCAAAATATAATTCAACCTTTACTCCTCAAAGAAAATATCGTAGTAATCTATTTACCTCGATCAAATAGGGTTCCCAAAATAGTGAACGTCTTCCAAAATAATAATCATCTTTTAATCCCCTAATCATATATGTCATATTAATACGGAAATCATCACATTTCCTATCACATTTGTTGTTGGGACATGTTCTTCCATTTCCCTCCATTAACTAAGGAAAGAAAGTACAATTAGGGGCTTAAATACTTAGCCAATAATCATTAAAAGTAAACTTAAATCATAGAAGGATAAACTTGTAGAAGAAAAGTATACCCTAACTTGTGATCCCCTAGGTCCCAATCTAGGTCATCCATGATAATATATTCTTATGTGAATCTTTGTTTTATTTTATCTTTGTTTCTTTAATAATGGTTCATACTAAGCTTATGAATTTACCAAAGCATATCCCCCGGGAGTTTCGTAACCAAGAGTGCAGCAAGGCCCGTTGTCGTGTACCAGTTCCCGTTCGAGTCTATCTCAAAGTGGTGTTTTCAGGTTTTACCCCTATGTAAATATGTGCCAGAGCCACCTCTACCTGCTCGTATCCAGACAAGTATGTATTTGCTTGTCAACCCCTTACTCAATACTCACCAAAATACCAGGAAGGTTTCCTATATTTAAACTTTTCTATAGGGTTCTTCCTAAAGTTTTCATATCCTAATTTCCACAAATAACTAAACCATCCTTTGATGACAACTATAGCATCCCGCCTTTTTATCTCATAAACTTTCATTACATTTTACAAAACCGAGGATCTTTAAGGTTTAGTGTCTTGGAAACCAGGATCTTAAAACATGAAAACATAAAAAATTCTTCTTAAACACTTGAAAGGCTTCTCCTTATGTTCATCCTAGGTTCATTACTGCATCTCATAACCTGGGGACATACATCAAAAGTAAGGGTGACCAGAAGGCCCAGTAAGGGAAACAAGGGGAAACATTTACATGTGAACTTGAGATACATAAACAATGTCATGAAAAAGAACTTTAAGGCATGATAAAGAAATCATGAGGCATATCATAATAAAAATAACATTTTTCATAACTTTAATATGTGGCTACAACTTTTAATATTTAAAATCATTTCTGTTTCACCAAGTTTCATCCCCAAGGTGTCATTAAAAATTACCAAGGTTATTCACCAAGGCGTCATTAAAAATAGTCATCTCTAGAGATTAAGTCTTTACCCAATGCTTTGGAGCGCTATCAGGGCACACCCTTAACATGTCTTTATTATCATCTGAGCCACATATATCATCATCAATAATTTTATAAACAACCCATATAGCATAAAATGAATGGGTTTCATTTCATAATCATAACGTTTTAAAAAAAACTTCTTTAAAGACATCATATTTGTGCCACTTTAAAAGCCACAGAAAAGGAAGGTGGCTCTCATGTATGTAAATCCCAGAATTTAAAATAGAAAATTTTGGTATATATTTGAATACCCCTATAGAAGAGAGAGCTTTGAGTATTAACTTAATAAAATAAAAGAACTTTAGAACAAGAGAGAGAGACATTTTGAGACGGAAATTTTGCAGCATAACGACTATGTTTCGGGGTTTTAGGAAACATTGAAAAGAGAGGGGAAATGGGTCAAAAAATCATAAATGACCCATAAAACAGTAGAGGGACAGAATATTAAGGATATATGAACATGGTAATGAAATTTGAAAGATATACCATATGAAATTAATAACATGAAAGGAAGACAAAAATAAGATTTCTCTTATGAAAATTCGGCAGCCTAACGATGTCACTTAAACTTCAAAAAAAGAATTGAAGGGATCAAATAGGGTCTCTCATCATATGAACATAAAAGATCCGTATGATATATATAGAGATAATACCCCAACATAATAAAAAGAAACTTGAAATACTTGACATGAAAGTATAACTTTGAAAAATGAGAAAGGTGAACGAATCCCTTAAAAATTCGGCAGCCTAACGGCGCCACTTAAAACATAAAAATACTGAATTGAAGAGATAAAATAGGGTCTCTCATCATATGAACAGAAACTATCAGTATGATAGAAATAGAGATCATACCCCAACAAAATAAAAAGTAACTTGAAGGACTTGACATGAAAGTAGAACTTTGAAAAATGAGAAAGGTGAATGAATCCCTTAAAAATTCGGCAGCCTAACAGCGCCACTTAAAACTTCAAAATACTGAATTGAAGAGATCAAATAGGGTATCTCATCATATGAACATAAAAGATCAGTATGATAGATATAGATATCATACCCCAACAAAATAAAAATGAACTTGAAAGACTTGGCATGAAAGTATAACTTTGAAAAATGAGAAAGGTGAACGAATCCCTTAAAAAATCGGCAGCCTAACGGCGCCACTTTAGCATTCTTAAAATGAAATGATGAGAGAAATAGGGGTTCTATCATCATATGAACATGAAAAATACAGTATGATGAATATAAAAGAACATCCTCCAATATAAGAGCATGGAGCATAAAAGAAATGACATAAAAGAGATTACTTGAAAAGAAAGAGGGAGGTAGGATCCCTTACCTTAAAACATAACTCTTAAAACTCAAATTTTGGGACCTTGAGGGCATGGGGGAACCTTGGAAGGACTTTTTGGGAGGTAATGAGACCATAGCTTTATTGGTGGAGAGTTGGGAGTCGAATGGATGGGAGGATGGCTTGGTATTTATAGGGAAAGTGAGGGGACAAGGCATTAATGGCCAAGGGACACCTCATTAGTGGTTTTGGTAAAACCATGGGCTTGCCCAAGGTATTTGACCATGGTATTGGCCTCTTTGGACACGTCAAACCTTATCTTACTATTCATAAGTCGACCATATTTATTACATACTTAATACATCATTTAATGATGTCATTAAACACCCGTAGCTTAAAAACTGTATTTTCATTATGCATCGAAAATTCAACTTTCTCAGAAAAATCCCAAAACTTCACCTTAACCAAATATCAATGCTCAGATTTCAAAAATGAACTCCATTTTATAAAAATATTTTTCTAAATATTTTTTATTTAATTTTTATATAAATATACTATTCACCGAAAATTCATTTTTTTCAAAAAAATCCCCAAAAATTACCTTAACATAATATCGATGCTCTGAGTTCAAAAATGAAATCCATTTTATAAAAATAATTTTCTAAATAATTTTTATTAAATTTTTAATTAAAAAACACTATTCACCCGAAAAAACTAATACTTGACTAATAATTTATGAAACCGTTATTTAACCATTTTATTGAATCACATTACTTAATCAAGGTGCCTAGATTATATTAATGCTTTATTTAAGTGATATTACAAATCCATTTGGTCACATTACTAATCCTAAGCATAAAATCACTATTCATAATTTACTATTCATCAAAAATTAAGTTGATCTTATTAGACTCTAAATTTCGTACTAAACATAATTGTAGAAGACCATTTTTTTAAAATCATTACACATTTTTAATTATTTAAGGTTTACATGAACAATTTTTTAAAATATCCTTTCTCTAAAATTCACCAAAAATATGAATACTATATTTATCCAGACATTTGAAAATTCATAAACTTCATCATAAGAAGAAATTAAAATTTTTATTTAAAAAAAAGGATTACACAAGGCAGTTTCGGTCTCCTTACATAGCCCCTTATCACACCAGCATAGGACCTAAGTCTAAAGTGTGCTAAGGTGAGAGAATCCGAGGGAGGCTCGGCCAACATTGCACGCGTAGTAATTTATATCAGTTTGAACTTCTCGCAAAGGAGATTCCGTTATAGCTTCACACGATGAAGTTCGGCTTGGGTTTGGTCCAGAGCAAAGCCCAGTGGCGCTACCTCCTTCCCAAGTTTTGTTAGATGGGATTCGATCGGTCCAAGACTACGGGGTGAGGCCATCAAATCTTCATTCTATATTAATTAACCAAGATCACTTGCATTTATAGACAAATATAGAAATGTTTAGTTTCCAGCGGTCATATTGACCAATGGTCATATAACAGTCAAAACCCAACAGTCTCATTTTAATTATACTCATGTTATCCAATGAAATAGTTTTGTTGAGTATAAAAATAAAATAAAATAACACACAAAATTAGGAAACAATATTTATTCAAAATTTCAGGTTGTTACATTGATAATTCATATATTAACACCATCACACAAGATTATATATGATATTTGGGGAAACATCTCTAGAAATAAACCCCGTCTTCCCCAAATTCTCTGATATCAAACTCCAAATAGTGTGAGTATCCTAGACTCTCATCCTCATCTACAAGTGATTTATGAAAATCCTAGGAAATCATAATAGTGCCAAGACCAATGGTTTATTCCCTAGAATCATACTATATCAACATTTCAAAAATAAATTTAAATAAATAAAAATAATGGGTTGGCTGAATTCCCACTCTTATCACCATCATCTCAGCCTCATCAGGATTACACATCATTATAGGTTTTAAAGTGATACAAAAATCTTCTCTACCCATATCCATATTCACATGTTTTGGTCTAGTCTATCAATAGGTCACCCAATGAAGTCCCATAGGTCATAATACATCATAGTCACACTCATGTGGGTCTTTGGTCTCAAACAAGGTTTTAAAAAAACATTAAATTCCCATAAGATTCTATATCCCTTGACATCATTATCAATATAGTGCAGACTCACCGACCACTTAGGGTGAAACACACCAAAACCTTTCTATGTGATAGAACAAGAACCATCACAGTCCTAAAGGACTTACAAGGTTAGTCCGCTCATCCAAACTAATCTCAGTCCACATAAGGTATTTCCACCTAGGCCTATTCACATGAAACAAGGGATGAACACTGAATCAGGTCGGTTTTATAAACCCAATAACTATAAGATATCGTGAGGGGTCATTCCATATCCCAATGGGACATGCATCCCAATTTAGAAACTCAACCCCTCCCGGTGGTGTCAAGAAATTCCAAAGGAAGGGAAACTAGGTCTCTCAATAACTGTTTCCACCACTCAAGGTGTCTAAAATCACAAGGATTCCATTTATTAAACTCACACTTTCATCCATTTTTCTATGAGGAGGCCAAGCAATTTCCACGGGTGCACAACAGCTCTGAACACATTATTCAATTGGTCCATTTACATATGCTCTTTAATTAATATTAAAAAAATAAATTACCAATTAATTTCTCAAATTATTTGTATTTTAATGGTCATTCGTCATCTTGGGTGGGACTGTATACCACATACCACATAAGGAAGGATATATAAATGAAAGGATCATGTACCGATTACCACATTCAATTAAAAATCATTCATAATTAAATCCTTATATCAATAACTCTTTTTATTGCCTCACCTAAACTTATCTCATCTCAAACAGCCACCACCCATGCTCCCAAGAACCCACCTCACCCCAAGAAATCACAATTAATTAATTATGACCAATTAAAATTAATTGATCATTTAATTTCATAATTGGATCGAAGACTAAATTCTCACTAGGTTCCATACACTTTCTTAAATGTCAACCATCCACATGAAGATTGACTGTGTTGGGAACCTGACACAACTCCCTAATAAATGCATATCAATTTATTCTAAAAACATACAAATTGAATTCAATTTAATTGAAAAAATTCAATAAACTTGTTGGTGTGAAGTACCTTTATTGAATCGGTGTGAAACAATATGCATATGTTGTCTGGGGTTTCTCTCGTCACAAGAAGAAAAAAATACCATTGATCCTCAACCAATTAAACCATTCCATAGTGTAATCAGTATCAAATCAATATCTAGGTGAAGGATGAAATAATAATAATATAGGGGAGGAAGAATGAGAAACACCATAGGGTGATACTTTCCTCAAAACGTTGAAAACCCATCAAAACCACCACTTGGTCTAGGGGGAGGGAAATAGGGAGTGTTCTAAACCCTTGGAATAATATTAAAGAGAGGGATAAGAGGATTTTCTACCCTCACATCATGTTTTAGGGGGAATTATCATTTTCCCACATTTTACGACCAACTTATAGCTACTGGGTTTTTGAACCTTGGTTATAACAACCACCCCAGATCCTCCTGAGGCTATCCCAATTCCTTAAGACACCACCAAACACTATTTCTCATCCAATAAAATTCATTTGAGATGCTCAATATTTTTGAATATCATTCAGGTTCTTGGTACAAAATTATTCCCATTCACAAAACTCAAAAAATCAAAATCCTCTTGATCTTTCAAAATATGGTCATACACATGTGCTTTTATAATATTACCAGCATAAAGCTTCTTATCCCTAAGAAATCCATTAAGAATTCCCACATTTATTCCTACCTCATCGGTTCTCTAATTCCTGACCATGATTTTTATCATACTCTGAAACACTAAAGGAGATCCTGTAGATCAAGTCCAAAACTAATGAACTCTATTTAATATAACATAATCCAGCACTCATAACACTACTACAAATCAGGGATTTAACATCACTAGTTATGGATTTTTATCAATGCTAAAAAAGAAATGATTTAGTGAGAAATGTTAAATGGGGGGTTTAACAGTGCAAAAAATAATTGTTAAAGGAACCCTTTAATAGAACTAAAAAAGTCCCAATAAAGGCACCAATTATTAGTTCTATTTTTAACAACTTTAAATGGTTCCTTTAAATATTATTTTTAGCAATATTAAAGGGTCGATTTTAGCAGTGCTAAAAAATTCTCCTAAGATATATTGAAAAAATAATTAATTTTTAACGCACCCCTGATTCCCACCTTTATCATCTCTTACAACCCCATTTCTCAGTGCTTTACACTACCCATCCTTCATCACACACCCCACCCACATTCCTCTATGCTAGAAGGATAATACCAAATTCTCAAACAGACCTATATTTGATCCCTGGACCTCTCATAGGTGATTGAAGCTCTATACCACTATATCATGCATGTTTTGTTTTATATTTAACAATTTTTCTATTAATTTGTTTATATTTTGAAATGTGTGATACACACACACAATTATACTTATTTAATTATATTATATATTAATATTCATTTATATATATTAGAATATATATATAAATAAATAATAATATAAATTTGTATATATGTATCTATTAATACACATACATATGTATATATAAAAATTATATATACATATTATTCCATTTTTATATGTTAAAAATGGATTATTATTTTTTACTTTAAATAAAATGAATAATAAATATTTATTTTAGATATTTAAAAATACATTATTTACATATATAGGCTGATATATGTATTTGTAAACATAATTTATTTTAATTAAATATAAGAAAATATGCATATATTTAATAATAAATAAAATAATATTATTAAAAATGATAAAATTTCAAAACTGTAAAATCAATATGATTGTAAGAACTATGAATAAATTAATTCCCAACCAAAAATGACAATATAATCCCCTTAAAAAAGGTTTAAAATCCAATGAATGTTATAAAAATGGGGAAGCCCAACAAAAAACACAGTTTTAGAGGACTTTTGAGACTTTTTGGCCTCGAAAAAATAGTGACTAAGGTCCCCTATGTCAACATAGTATAGATATCTTTTCAATCATCAATTTGATATGTGGTAGAACCCAAATAAATACTTGGGTCAAAATTTATGGTTGTTTGAAGTTCGAGTTATGTTTTCAACTTATTTTGGATATTTTATAAAAAAATTATTCTTTTTTTAAAAATTGTTATTAAATGACTATTAAATAATAATAATAAGTAAATTATTAATTAAAAATATTTTTTTAATTATTTTATAACCCATTTTTACAAAATAAATTATATATTATGTGTATTTTTTAGATTTATCTAAAACATATTTAAAAATATATATATGATATTTATATAAAAATAAATATATTTACATATTAATATGTGAATATATTTTAATTTGATGAGTTTTTCTTGAAATATACCCTTTATTAGTGCTAGTAAGAAAGTGAATATAGGGGGGTCGTTATCAGCACTTATAAAAATGAAATGTTAAGGGATGCCTTTATTAGTGAATGTATGAAAGCACCGATAAAGGGGGGCCTTTACCAGTGTTGTTTTTAGTGCACTTAAAGAACCCATTTAACAGCACTACAAAAAACACTGTTAAAGACCCCCTTTAACTATGATTTTTGTAGCACTAATAAATGGGGTGTTTAACAGTACTTTTTATTAGTGTTGTTAAATCCCTAACGATGGACAAACCTCATTTTTTAGTAGTGTAACCAGCACCAAATCATTGAGATAATGTTTACCCACACCCATCTACCACAAGGAGACATGAAACTGGTGTTTAATCCACTTATAGTCAATTGGTTCTCCCCCCATAATAAACCATATAAGTATATCCAATTAGGATCTTTGTTTCTCCCCACCATAATAATTTCTTAAATATAAAATTACTCTCATTCTTGTGATGCACCCAATATGGCTATCAACTCACAACACCCAAACATATATGATAACACCATTCAAACACTACACCCATTCTCGTTTTTTATTTAAACAAGTAAAACATGTTACAATCACCCAAGTATAGGGTATGAATTCCACCATTTCCTCAAAAAGTTCCAACCAATTCCTAAAACCAACCTATCATATCATAAATGATTCACCCAATGAGGTTCCCAGCCTACCACATCCAATTTTATGTAAAGTGACATACTAGAACTCCTCTGGAAAACCTATTTCAAAAACAATATTCTACACACACTGATTTGTTTCAAAATTACATGACCCCAAAGAATTTACTCCTAATGGTAACCCAAGATCATTCTGAGACATACACTTGATCCTCCACTTGACCTGTAATGTGATTTATATATTCAAAAACTCATTCAAAAATATTTTTGAATATGATCTATAGTACAACAAGCACTAACGAACTACGCATACAGTCAGTTCTAGACCATCATAAAATCATCTCAAGCTTGATGATATTTCTCAGACTCTATCCGATAAAAAATTTGAACTTATTCCTATAATTCACCAAGGAATCATGATGAATTCAGATCCATTCATCCAATAACTTAAAAATGAAGTAATGATCATCTAATAGATGGATTCATACATCCACAATCCATCTCATGTGAGGGTCATATCACCATGAATGGGATCATGCCTCCCAATATAGGAACATCATCATCCTCAAACTACTAAACCAGATTCCTGATCATTTTGTCCTACAACCCATCTGTCAGGAAGAACAACTCATGGCATGGACAAGTTCACTCATTCTGGAGCCCCAAACCAATATACCAATTAATTTCCTCTTTCTAGTCCATGGGAAGATAATCCATAAGTCTTGTTGAAATTCAACCTATAATGAGGGTCATTATCCTCAACTAGCCACTAGCACACAACCCACCATGTAGACTCACATACCCCACTCCATAGGAGAAACCCCTATATGTTTTTTAAAAAAAACACATTTCACTTCATTGGATCCATTATCACCATCCATCATGCCTTCCCCTGAATCTTCCATCATGGTTTAACAAGAATTAGTTCATTTCCTATACATGATTTTTCATTTTTTACAAATCCACATGTACTGTGCTAAAACATGTGCACTATATCATTCTCAATCAATAAAATGGGAGTACTCTCATGTACCACCCAATTGTAAATCCTAACTCATGATCCAATGGGTTGTAAATAAATATATATTGACTTAAGGACCTTACCACTATACATGATACTCAATAATTCTTGTCTAATTATGCAAGGATATCCCTTGTAAATCCTCTTCAAAATTCATTACTTTACTCATGTCATGCTTAACCACATGATTAGGCACAATTCAAAAGCATTCTAAAACTAAAATATTATACCAATACTCTAATGTGCTTCTACATCTCATCAAAATCTAATAGGTTTAGGCACACATGAAATCCTACCCTCTCGAATCCAGTCTCTACAACATGACTCTCTAAGTGCATCACCCCCCAGGGTGCTATCACCAAAGGTTCTATTCATTTTAAAACCCAAGGGAAAATCATGAAAATACTATAAACATGATTTTGCCTCTCGTGCATCAATATCAAATCATGGTATTTTTTATTTACATACACCTATAAGTCACTCACAAGCACATGAAAACCCACATCATGGGTTTCCTTAGAAAGTATAAGTTAGTTACTCACTAAATCTCATTCCAAAACTAAGGTTATCTAGGTCTCCCCACATAGACAAAAAATCATATCTCATAAGGTCATAACTCATGGGAAACATCCAGTTCCCATCACATACATACCCTGACATCCATTGTGCCCATTCTCCAACTAATGAGTCTCAGAAAAACAAATATATCTTGCATCTCAGGCTAATTCACAATCCCACCAAGGCACAAATTCTCATTGAGCATCCACCTACAAGACTGATACCTCAAGAATCCCAACTCATTGGTCATCCATTGTATAAATAACAATATATCACTAAACAATATGTGTCGAAGAACTATAAACTCATGGTTTGATTAAATAGAAATTAATTTCAAGAAATAAAAGAAAATACCATATAGTTTATTACTCTAATTTTAAATAACCAAACCTAGGGCACCCACCCTCTCTAGGATCCCACACATCCAAATACTCCTTAGAAGATCTGGTCACATTGCACATGCACACACTTAGAACCAACATCATCATATGATGATACCTACCCTATGAACCACCATCACATTGTTTGGTTAAGTAGAGTGTAATTCCATGCTATATGGGAAAACATCATATAGGTTGTTACTGGAACTTTAAAAATAACCATTAAAATAATCACCCACAAGGGGTTTATTATGGAGGAATTTAGTGCATTCACCCACCCACTAGGGTTAACAAACATCCCTAACCCTGAGGGACTTGATCATCACCACCATCATCGATCATCTAATTATAGGATCCACCTAACTTTTCATCTGAAATATGTTTATACATGTGGGTCAAGGTATGTATAATTACACCACAACATTATTAGAGAAAACATCATATAGCCTATTTCTGAAACATTAAATATTTGGGCATCGTCATTATTTACATAGATCACACACTAACAGACCTATATGTCACGTGAATCCATACACATAGAGAATAATGCATGATATTACTCTTTCCATTACATGCCGAGATTCAAACACAAAAGTAGTCTGTTTCTAATGGGACAAGAGAAAAATATCCATAATAAATCATAAATCCAAACATCATATATATCACATGAGGTGAAATCATGAATAACCATAACATCTCTTACCAAAATCTAAAATATCAATACCCTAGTAACTTGGATCTCCAACTAGACCATGTTTTCATTGAACACCCATCCGGTATCCATCGCAGGATCTGACACATTCATATATCTACTAATAACTATATCCCAAATAGTAAAATAAATAAAAATAAAATGCTTTGTTACCATTTCATTACACCCAACCATGGTTCACTGTGAACTATAATAAGACAGGACAACTACATGACCTCAGGCACACCATCCTGTATGGTAGAGGCTATTGACTACCCCTGGGGTTCTATGGTAGTAGCATGGGGAGATTATAATCGTATATCATAGTGAAGAAATATAAATAAATAACCTAACATCATATAATTTAAGTTCACCTAATGAATGAATAAACACTTGATATTATAATAAAATGGAATACACTCATACATGAATTCAATACAGATAAACCACTTGGCTAATCAAAAATAAAAAGTAAATAAAAATAAAAAATACTATAAAAGAGGACATGAACCCATATTTAAGCCTCACCTACAATCTTCGGATCCACTCGAGATTCTCCATCTTAGACACATAAAATCGGACCTCTTCCTAACCTGTACTTTCCACTATGTAAGAGTATTCTAGGGTACCCTAGTCAATTTCATCATGATTAGGGTGTGAGTACAAAAATCTATGGAGAACTTCCAACATGGTCTCATACATAATTTAAAATGCAATGATATGTACAAGTAACAATATTAGTAGAATGAAATAAATAAATTGCTGGAAAAACTAATAAATAAAACCAAAATTCATTCCTGGTTGTGTGGCCCTGATGGACTATATAAGCTTTATCTAGAGATAGAATGTATTTTAACATAAGAATATTCTTAGGGAAACCTTTTTCCACACCTTTGCGATCTCATGATCACGCCTCCATCATGATGAGTAGGTGGCCCTAGTGTGTCACCAACCTCAACACCATGCTCCCGTAATGAACCCCATGGTAATAAATGGGAATTCTCAATGTAATGAAAACATCGGATTCTTATGAGGTGGAGGTCCTAGGTAATCCTATACCTCTAGAAATGACTGATACTTGGGATATATAGGAAAAAATGTAATTCTCACATGATTCCCACAATCATTACCATGGGAATCCAATAACATTCAACTCCACATTTTTACCATATCTAGTACATCCACCAAATCCTAGGGGGTATATTAGGAATTAATCGAGGGGATCCATCATTCTCCCACATGATGTATAACATATTTTATTTGGGATATTATAATATCTTATGGTGTTTGAATAATACAAATTCAATATGCTAATATTATTTAGAATCTTCATACCTTTCTCAATGCAGTTCCCAAACTGATTGTATCAAAGTTCTAAACTTTGAGGATATTTCATTTGAATGAGTATAGATCCCACTACCCTTCTTAGAAGATACAATCACTCATATTTTAAAAATAGCAATATGACAATAGAACCTTGTGGAATCTTCCACACTCATTCTATATAGATCATTATAAAGCCTACTTTATCTAGAAGACCTACTGAAAACATGTTATTCTAATGTCTTAGAACATACAACACATAGTTCAATATAAGAAAACACCCATTATTCAAGTAAACTTTTACTTCTTACTTTCTAACAAATGTTAATAGAATCATTAAAATCAAGGAACACTCTACCAAAACATTCAGATACATAATTTGTTATGTAACCTTTTTATCCTATTGAAAGGAATAAAGCTCTAGAATCTATGATCCACAATTTCGTTTTCGTAACAAAAATTGCAAGTAGTTTTACACTAATTTCTGATACCACACTCACATTTCCAAAAGAATTACTTCCCTAAGTTGTGTTTATGTCATGAAAATATCTCTTGTGGTTACCACCCTTTCTGCAATTCTATAAACATGCCTGGTTCTAGAATAATTCCCTCCACTCTTCTCCCTTTATTTCCACTCTGATTTTTTCTAATTCTTTTGATGAGGAAAGCATTAAATTCCTTCCATATTTAATACATCATCGGAATATATTGTGCACTCTTTACTTTGGGGATCCTGATTGTGAATCAAGTTCCAAATATTATTGAAAAAAAATTAATTCATTCAATTTGAACTACCCATAATAGTTTCCAAAAATTCCTATGACTAAGGTAGAGGTTATAATAATAAATCACTCAAATAGCATCTGTGAATGTAAATTTTATAGATTTAAGCTTGATCTAGATTTAGTTGAAAAAATTCAACAGATTTGATTCTTATCTTCCATTTCATTACATCATAATAAATTACCTCTAGGTCAAGAAAACATTAATCAGAGTTGTAGTTTTCTCATATATTTATTTAAGGCATTCCAGTAACTTTGTTATGATTTTATTATTTCAAATATTTAAATACGCGATTCTGACTAAAGAAATTCATATATGACCATGTGTCATCCAATCAATCTTTTACCATTCACATTTTTTCCATTACTTCTTCTTTGAAACCCTTCAACTGAATCTACGGTTATTTTTGAAAAATATAATATTCAATCATCATTTTCTAGAAAATAAAATAAGTTCCATAAAAATTTTCAATACCGAACCTTCCTTATTCTGGCATCATCCTTCCAAAATCAATGACTACCACTAAAATTTAATAAATTTGTGAGCATGATAATGTTACCTAAACATCCAAGTGAACTGTTTAGCCTCATGAGAACCAAAACTATAATAAATATTGTTGATAATTCCAATCTAGTAATTTCATTCATATAAAAATTAAAAATAAGTTGTTCTATTATCACCGGAAAGAAATAAATTCCATATGGAACTTTCTAACTTAATATTCTATATCATGGAAGAAACAAAGTTTCCCAAAACCAATTCCATTACTTCAAACTAATTCAGCCCTGATTACTCAATAAAAACATACATACAATAAATGTAAATATAAGAAAGTAAATAACATTTTGGTTATACACGTTTCGGAATAAAATTTATTTTTTCCATGAGTGAAACATTACAACATTTTATTCCTTAGAAAGAAACAATTGAAAAATTAATGAATCAAGGAGTAACATGTATTACTATAATATAAGTAATCACTGTTAGTTACACATACATCATAGGGACCGAATCTCAAATTTATAGAGAATAACATTCGAATATCTAGTTGCACAAACCACTTAAAAATATTGGAGTCTAACTATTTAACTATTCTCACTACTGAACTGCTGTTACAATTTTTTGTATTAAATAAACCTTTTTTAAACCATTAAAAACATCAAAATATAATAATACATCCATATGTTTTATAATCACATGATTAAACTTTAAGAACACCCCCACCTTACACTGAGCACATTCAAAGAATCCCCTTCCGAACCACCTTCTTCTAGAAACCTCCTTTCGGAACAGTGATGGAAAACTTTTCCATTACCACAACTTCATACAACTAAAGGTATTTTAGAACCAATAATTTTATTTAACTAATTTTAATCAACTATACTAGGCTTCACACATTCATAAAATAAATTCATTTGGTTTCTCAATGTAATGTTCCATCTCATGGACTTCATTAAGAAATGCCAATTTTATATTTATTTGGTATGCAATGAATCCTCTATGAACAAAAACAAACAAGAAAAGTTTAAAGGTTTTTAACTAGGGAATAATTGAAAATTTATCATCAACATAATTTCACTAAATTTTTGAATACTCTTTATACATAGTCCATTTTTTTCTAAGTTACCATTCTATATTTATAGTCTCTATTCAAAAACACTAACATGATTCTAATGAAATTTTTATCTTATGGATTTGGAACAACTTCCATGTTTGATTGTTCTCAATTTGTTTAAGTTCTTTATGCATCAATTAAATATACTTTTTATCCTTATTTGACTCTTCAAAACTCTTATTCTCTACATGAGATATTAAATATGATTATTGTTGAGCCTTTATTCTCTATGTTTATATCAGATCTATCCTATCACCATCAATATTTCAATCACTAATTTAATCCCTACATATTTTTATCATATAATCTATTAAACCTTTTTTTTATTTTTCTCATTATCTTTGTCTTCTTATGATTCTCCTACAACCCCATGTTCTCCGCTAATTTTTCTCACTTTAACATCATTTTATTAACACATTTCACAACAAATTTTGTTATAAAATATACTTGATATTTTGAAATGTTTTCTCAATTTCAACAACTATTACATCTTGTAGTTAAATGAATTTCCTTTGAATTTTTTTAAATATTTGTATATATTTATTTTGGATGAGTGTACAATGAAAATAAATTCATTTACAATATAATAAAACTCCTTGTACTTAACCTTATAGGGAATAAAGAATTTACTTACAAAGATTCATATCTAAATTAATATTGGATTCATCCTATACCATATCATAGAGGGAATATTCTAATTATTTGAAAAAAAAATGTTTTAAATATAAATTTATTCAATTATTTCTTACTTCCAATGAGACTCTTACAAATTTTTCTCTAGGAGTATTTTCTATGACCTATTTTAATAATTACGTTCATCATGTGAATGAATCTGTTTGATTAATGAGTCATTACCTCTAAATATTATTACAATATCATTTTGTATTTGAGATATTATCCCAAATTCGTATTAATAAATTCTATACCATTATTAGTTTAGAACATCTAAATATTCATCCTAAAAAAAATCTCCACCAAACTATGATATTGAGTAATCCACCTAAATAATTTATACTTTTGAGAGATTACCATCAACCATTTCATATTTTTTTACCATTTATAAAATGAATATAGTATCCTTTTCCTTCCATGTATTTGTTTGATATTGGACCAAACACATTAGTGTTCACAAAATCAAGTAACCATGTCGGATTTTTGTCATTAAGTTTATAATTATTCCGAATGAACATCCATTTTGGAAAGTGTCACACAAGTGATTTCAATCTCCTGAGAGTTTCAGGAGATCACATTCTACTTAACTCTTCATTAAATATTAGAATTTATTTGGGATCATGTGGCCAAGCTTTTTTTCTAAAAATCATTCTATTCCAACTTGGATAGAAAATAATATTCTTATTTTCCAATAATGAGGTAAAGATTACCCTTCGTGTTCTTACCTTGATTTACAATAGTTCTATATATTCCTTTTAAGATTTATGTATTTTTGTTGAAATTCACCACATGCACTAAGTCACATAGTTGACTCACCCATTGTGAGTAGTGACTAAGTCCTCCAACCACTAAAAATATTATGTGCCTCAAATATTTTCCCCCAATCTTGGATTTCCTAAAGCTAATGATCATCAACCCTTTATTACTTCGAAATTAATGAAACCTTAATTTTTTTACATTATACCTATGATAATATCATTTTTATCATCATGTTGGAAGTGAACCCACTATCCAATATCCATACTCCAGTTGCATTTGTTACTTTAAAAAAAATTATGAAATGTTTCCATATCATCTTATCCATTATTGATATATGTTCACTACTTTCTTTCCTTTAGTGGTGAATGGTATTGTTCCACCTTTGGATCTATGTGATCATCCTCATTTGATGAGGCTAAAAATTTATTATGTGTCTTCAAGACACTTGATGAATCTTCTATATACTAAGATTTCTCATTTTGAGTTCCCTTTATTATGTCTGTTCATATCCTTGATGTGAAATTTATGTCTTTATAATTGAAACATTCACACTAAAAAATATCCATTAAAATTTACCAAGTAAAAGAAATTATCCTAATCAATTTTTATTTATCTTTATTCTTGAAATTTCTTTTTAACTTATAGAACATGAATATTGTCGAATACCTATATATAAGTAACAATGACACCAATTTTTTTGTGTATTACTATGTGAATTCACTGATTTAAGTGTAACTCATTGAGAAAACTATGATTCTCTCAAAAAACATTATTCTTGGCAGTGGTTCATGTGGTTTTGAATCAACCACTATTTATTTTTCTATTATGTTCAATCCCCTTAATGAATTTAATTTTATATTTTAAAAACTATATTGGTGTTCAAGTAACCAATTAATTTTTGATTCCCTATATACTTCATTAACTTCTTCAGAGGATGATGCACTATAAATTTCTGATGTCATGTAGGGGGTTAGAAGTCTTTCCCAATCACCAAGATTTCATCAAATCATATTGACTTACCCATTAAGTTCATTAATTCATTTGACACAGTCTTTCACCAAATAAATCAATCCATCAATAATATTAAAGTGTTCTCTAATTTTAAGCATAATCTGAACTTATTTATTATATTACCTAATAATTTCAGAAATAAGTCATTCAATATAAACATTAAACTTTGATTTATATTGTTCTTCATATTGTATATAAATATTAGAATCACATATCACTCCATTGAATTTATTTTATTTAGGCATCCAAACATCAATTTCTTCAAGAGAAACTTCTAGTTCATCATCTAGGTGAAATATTCCCTCATATTTAACACTATTATCATAACTATAAACAACTTTGTTTATGTCTATAATAGTCACAAGTACTTACATACTAAGGTCTTTTCAAAACCCAAACTCTTCCACTTTAATTTCATCTATGATAAAATATTATTTGGAATAAAAGTTCTTATTTTTGAAAATTTTATGATGTGTTATTATCTTGATTTTATAACTCTTAAATGGTTTATTAATGGTTTCTCCATCATCCTCATCATCTTATAAATTATTTCGACATTTTTAAGTAAGATGACCAATTTATTCTCAATGAAAATAAGAAAGTGGAAGCTTGCCTTTGAATTTTCATTTTCCTATTTTGTGATTATAATAAATAAAATATTTCAAATGGTCCACTCCCTTATCCTTGTAATCATCCTACACTATTGGTTTCATCATTTATTTGAATGAATATTCCTAATATCTCTCCTTTTTTTGTAGAATCATTGATATTGTTCCTCTTCTCGTTTGAAATGAGAGTTCTATAAAGACTATATAGAGTCACTTCCTTTGGACAAATGCCTTTGAGTATCAATACTTTCATGTAGAAAAATAGTGTTAATTTCTCAAAATCCTATTTATAATTTCGATAGCATCATGGGTTCCACTGAGTCCATGCATTTTATCTACAATGATAGCCACCCAATCAAAAAATACATTAACTGACTATTTCAGGTGAATCAAAAATCTTCATACTTATTTCACAATACTTAGAACTTATCCTCACAAACCTTGGTGTCAACTTCAAAAATATTGATACGTTTTTCTGAAATGGTGTGTTAGGATTTAGGTTAATTCCCCTTCATATATATATATATATATATCATTGGATAATGGTCACCCCATGAATTGTCTCCCTTTTCATCCATGTCAAGCTAAAAACTTTTTTTTCAATAAAGCTCCATTTTCCATGTTAGAATAACTCCCATGGATGGGAAGTGTGTATACATCCATTTCAAATGACCAAGAGTAGTGTCAAATTTTTTTTATATAATTAGGAACTCTCTCTATCAAAAATTAAAATTCCCTTTTGGTTGAAGACTGCTTTAATAGCATTATTGAGAGAGAAACATACACCAATAGCCTTTTTTATAATAGTTGTTGGTCCAAAGAAAGGTCAATTCCATGATGGGTGGGGGAGTGAATCTAGATATATCTATTTTTATTTTAACAACACCAACGATCTTTTTATATGATTATCTAGAACACGATATCTCCTATAAAACTAATGTGAATAATTAAAGAAGTAAAATAAAAAGACACGAGCCATTTACTTGGTCCACACAAACCTAGATAATATATGGAGCATGCAATGAATGTGTGATAGTACACCTAAAATGATAAGTAAATTGTACTTATTTTATAATATGGAGTAGTCACACTGACCGTCTAGGTATAAATCTTCACATAAAAAATGAAAAACATTATATACTTCATACAAGATTGAACTCACTAGTCCACTTATAATCTTCCTTCTTATTCTACAAACAATAGGTAGAAAATACACCAAGGATAGTGTAGAAATCTACACTACTTAGATGAACTTATAGTGAGATGGCCTCATAGTCCACATTCCTCCTCTTTCAAAACATTTGAGTGTGACACTGGAATTATTATCCTACAGTTATCAAAATAATTATCTTCAATATGTACAACCTCCCCTCTTTAAATTCCTTTGAATTGAAATATATATCCATTTTCTATAATGAGAGATTCTCCATTATCTCGTTCTATATTTTATTTCAATTTTTAATATTGTATTCACTAAATATTCATATGTGAAATATTTATATATTTGAATATAGAAACTCCAAAGTTAGTAACATGAATTTCTCCAACATTAAATTCAAATTAAACCACAAAATATATAATTTTCAAGTAATTAGACACACAATCTTTGGTAAAATTCAATTTTCCAATTCCAAATGATATCATTGAAATAATATAGATGATGTGTAATTAAACTTTCATGTATAAACTTGGTAAAATTCCAAACCCCCCAAATTATTAACAAACATCAATTTATGTCAATAGTTTAACATTAAATTACCCCCTTTAATTTATAATTAATTCTCTCTGTCATAAGATGGAAAAATTACTAACCATAATTTATAATTAATAAAACACATTACAAACTAATACTTATGGACCATTAATTATAGGAAAATAACTTAGGGACTAACCCTTATCTTTTACCTAGTGCTGTAAAGATGACACTTATTCCCAAAGGGAATGACCCTCACATTCTTCTCCTTATTCCAGAAATAAATCTTACCAACTTGTTTCATGACTCTTATGTTTTCATACTTGATAATAAAATCACCCATATGATCCACATGGTACACATATACTTCAATATATTTCACAATTTAAATGATCCTTTTTCATTCCTGATCACTTTTATGATTTGGATAAAAAACCTTATGATTTCATTCCTTTTCAAAATTTCATCTTTCTTCTAACTGAGTGATACTTATGGAAATATGATGTCCCTTTTGAAATTAGTATGATGACCATTACATTTTTATCATTTTATATAATTCATTCATAGTTTCAAATAACCATTTCAAATTTCCAGATAACCCTTAAAAAATAATATCTCTATTAGGAAGTTAGTCTGATGAACATTATAAACTCCATTATTCACTCTTAGATTCTAAAGGAAGGTGATATGTCATTTTTTATAATTCTATTCTACTACTCTAGTTTCCCTTACGTATAGGACTTATTTGATTTTTTAAATAACTATTCGAAACTAGAATTATCAATAATTACACCAGAATACATTCAATAGTTCTACAATATTCATGTTTTGTACCCCCATGACTTCCTTATATTTTTGGTAAATCCCTTTAATAACCATGTCAAAAAATACAACCAAAAAAATATTATAATGGAATTTTTTTCTAATATGAAGATATTTGAATAAATTTTTATTTTATTTTTCTAGACATTCACAACAAATACATTATTCTTGAACAAAATATATTAATTTTGTGACCTTAATTATTTTTGGATTTATATTTTAGGTAAATAATGATGTTTTTTAAGAAAATTAAAATAAATGATTGAATTATATTATATTATCAATGAATTTAGAAAATAATGTTTTTATTATAATTATATTTATCCTCCAATCAATAAAATACTTTTCTTAAATATTTTATTTCATTCATGGGGTGAATGTGGAGTTAAATAGAGAACTAAACAATCTTGAGGTATCACAGGCTACTCTGGGTCAACCTAAAAAATACTCAAATCCATCTAGTTTATTTAATTTATCTTGAGATTGTGATACATTAGTACTAATGTAACTCCCCATGATAAGTTATACATAAAAGGATACATGTTACCACCTATATCAATAAGGGGCACCTTTATTTTCAGGATCCCACCTAATTAGAATGCCATAGTTAAGCATACATGGTATGTAAGAGTTTTAAGATGGGTGAATACTTTTTAAGATTCCCATGGTGTGTGTGAGTGAAGAAAATAACACTAAAAGAAGATGTTTTGGATTTTGGGGATAGTCATTGGTATGATAAATGAGAATGGTGGGTAATATCTTATAGTGTGCTTGTATAAAAATGGAGGTACCACAGGAGACCCATGTGGTCAGCTAACTAAGATCATGTACAATGGAAGTTCGGGTCATAAAAAATGGTATCTGATCCAATACCCAATTGGAAATGTAGAGGAACTCCATAGTTTTGAGGTGTATAGTCTACAACAAAGGTGTTATTCTTTTGGGGGGTGTCCCAGAGTGTGTTTGAGTGAGGTCAAAGAACACTGTAAGAACATGTGATGGCCATTGGGGATATTTATTAGTGTGATAAGTGCCGCTATTGGGTAATACCCTATGGTGTTCTTGGAAGGAATCCATGGTATTATAGGAGACCCATGGGGTCAGTTGACCAGGTTCATAACCCAAGGTAGGTTGGGCCATGAAAAAAAAATGGTTAAGTTCGAGTATTAGAATAAGATAATGGAGTGATTATGATACTAATAGATCTTCTAATATCTCAATACATCATTTTTATTCATTATATATGTACTTAATTTTTATGTCATGATTTCAATCTCGAGAAAAAATTTGAGTCCGATATAAAATTCAAGATGGATTTTGTAATTAAAATTATGGTAATGTATCCAAATCCAGTTGAGTCGATCCTAATTCAGTATATTGATTGAGATTTATTTGAGATTGATATTGAGCTAGTAAATTTATATTTTTTGAGAATTGAGCCATGATCGAGCACTGAGTTTGAGTATTGATCTCAAGCTCGAGTACTAAGATAATTTTTTGGCTTGACTCTACTACACACATTGGGATGGAGCCTTTATATTTGATGTGAATTTTTTCTTTATGAATATTCATTGGATTATTTCTCTAATGTTGATTGTTATTATTAATGATTATTTAAAATAATAATAACTAATGTCATTAAAATTATTATTTTATAATTTATTTCATTGCATAATAAAACATAATTTGAAAAATCATAACCCATTGAGAAAAGTTTTTCCTATTAATAGGGAATTTTATTCTTGACTCTTACTCATGTTCTTCAATGAAAGTAAATATGATACCATCCTTGGATGCTTGGTTATTCTTCTAGCCATAACCATCATCGATATTTTATTATTCTTTGTTTTCATTTAATAGTTATTATATGATGCTATGATATAATGAAAATAGAGAGTTTGAGGGTTTGATCCCATAGTTCTAATAAAGTAATGAGTTTTTTTCATGATTCAATGAATGAATAATAAAGACAAGTATAATGATGACAGATAGCCAAAGATAATTCCAACAAGGCTTAATGGAGGATCTTTCGGCACATGGTCAGCCAATAGTGGAGGTACAATGGAAGGTGGAGGTTACAATGACATTGGAGAATAAAATGAGGAGTTATATAAATTTTCTATACACACATCAAATTGTATTCGTATAGACTGAATGTATTTCTCAATATTTGTTTACCACAAATAAATAATTCCTAAAATACATGTATCACTAAGATATACGCTATATGACTCACCATTTTTATGAGATTGATTAGAAGTTATATTTTTAATAATATATATAATGTGACTCTATGTCACACACTACATAACACTATATTGATTTTCTTAATGTGTACTCTACATGAAGGACATGTTAGTGACATAGACCCACAAAATGTATGCTTTCATTACACTCATTATGAATGTTGAGTCAGTTGGATTGGTGTGTATAGGATGTACATACCAGGTGAAATTGTGGACTTACCGAGTAATCTAAAGAGATGTTGTGTACTGATATACCTATTTTGTGTTAGATTTTGTAACATACAAACAAATTTTTGAACATAATATTTCTTGTATATTCAAAAGGTGAATATAGATAAAAAATGTTATTATATATTTACCATTATTATTCATGATTTTAATATAATAATTCTCTATAGTATCCATCACATTGAAAAGGGTTTAGTTGTTCCCAACTATGACGAGAACCTTGAAATGTTATGACAATATTCTTCAATATTTTTCTATGGTCATATAACCTTACATAATGGGACACATTGTATATTGGTATTTTTTTGGGAGTTCTCATAAGTGGACGAGAGTTCATCTGACGATGTTCTTACATAGAAATAATTTAGAGGGTAAATTATGAGAATAGAACCTCATTTAGGAAGTCAAAAAATTTATATGTCATTGGATCTTCCTATTTTCAAGATTGTGTAAAGATCCTTGTAAATTAATATTATTATTAATACATGTCAAAACTTATTCACTTTTAGGTATTTTGATAAACCATGACAACATATAATCGATGTGAATTTGGGAATATTGGGTGTGGGATGAATGGAATTTTATTAATGAATATATCAAGAATGGATTTTCCACTTATATCGTAATGGAAGTTGATATATTAACCCTTTGATTGAAATAAAACATTTACATTAAATTCAATGGTCAGGGTTAATATAAGTGTTCATTTTAGATAGTCAAAGAAATACTTATCAAGTATATAGGTTTATGACATGGTTGTGCAACCTACTTGATGATATATCATTCCAAAAGAATTATATTACATATTGATAATTTGTATTTCATTTTTGTCATCGAAACATATCTTCTTCATCTATAGGTACATTGACTTGTTGCTAGATTGTAATATTACACTGTAGTCAAGACCATCTAATTCCACTGAGAATGAGTCCCAGAGGGTCACACACAGAGTATTTCCAATAAACTCAAATGAACATTATTTATATTCAATAGTTAGATCAAATATTATTCTACATAATGTGTAGTAATATTTATTCATAATTTATTAATCCATAAAAAATATTACATATGTATTTATTAACAGGGTAATTATTTAATTACAAAAACATATAATATATATTTATCTCTTGTTATTCACATTGAAATAAATAATTATTTATTTATTAAATAAATTAATTATTTAATTGAGTGAATATTAAATAAATATTAACTCACAAGATTGTGAATGAAGTATTTATTAATTTATTATATAAATTTTCTTTGTTTAGGGATTTGAAATTTGTTTTGGAGGATGCTCAGACTAGATTTTATCTATTAATATATATTTTATTTATCAGTTTGTAAAATTTTATTTCTCATTGCATGGGATAGAATACACCATCAAATAAATTAAAAATGTTATGAAATTACATGTAATGGGGTTCTGTTTGGGATTAATATATTATTAAGGGCCTTTGTGTGATTAATTAAATGATAAAACCTGACCTTAGGTATATACATACATGGTTATGTCATTTTTGAAGAGTTTAATCATTGTGCACTACATTCATCTCAACTTGTTCCTCCTCATCTCCTCCTCCCATGACCAAGAAGAATTAGAGATATTCTTTCAAATTGGATGGAACATGAAGTTATTAAGGTTAACAATGAAACACAATCAATTCACTACACAAACACCCAATGTTTTATAAGTGTTATTAAGATATTAAAAGATCACATGTGTATCACAACTAGAGGGTATCTTATTTGTGTCCTCATGAAATAAAAAAGACACACATATTAGATTCTAATAGTCAACACCATCAGTGAAGAAATATCTCAAGACTAAGGTAATCATAGTTTTTTGTTATAAATTAATTATAAATTACCATGAAAAGATCCTCTCTTGGGTATGGTGAAATTGTTTTCCAATATTGTTCTGAAAAATTTTATAGTTCATGGCATTCGTCGTCCTGTACAATCCATATGATTTGTTGAATTTAATAAAAGTCGAGTTGGTTATATGACCAATAAGTAGTTCCACTGCACCCAAACCCATCAAGAAGTATCAAAAAAATCATAATTAAATAATAGTTATTTATTATTGACCAATTTACATATTTAAGCATTAGTTTCCATTTAAATAAATTTATTCATATAAAATGATTTTCAAGATATCTTCTTCTCCACTTCATTTCTCACTCATATAACCTAGATCTTGTTAATTTTTAATGAAGAACATATGATGAAACCATATAAAGGTTATAGATATCCTTCTTAGATAGTATAGGAGTACATGATGTGTATCCTAAAGGTACATGTTGTATTTATTAATGAATAAAACTAGGATAGACAATGGTTTCTATGGTTTATCATGCAACAATGTCACTTTGATGTATTAAATAATCTCCACATGCTAACAAGAAAAATTTGTCACATGACATGTCGAGATACATTTCATGTAACTAGGTTACAATTCACATATTCCATGTATTTTCATGGAGGAAAATATGTGGTAAAATACATGTCATATATTACTTACATGACGTGTAAGGACTGACAGTCTAGTAACAAATAGGTTGCTCAATTTGTACCATCGTTACACATGATATACTTTAAAAATGTACAAATATAAATACATTCTGAGTCCCTAGACAAGTATCTTGGAAATATGGTGAGTAAGATACATGGTTTGTAGATGGATGTACACTTCGTGCACCCAACCCATTTATATGGAAAATTAAAAAATTATCGCATTACTCCATAAACATTATCATTATATGTTAGTCGTGTCATTTATTGGCTCTTTCATTCTATATGATAGGTTTTATATAGTAATAAATTCTTAATGATTTTCTTTGTAAATTTTAGAACTACATATTATGTATAGTCTTAATATGTTGACCACTTTTCACAAATTAAAATCAGTATTTAGTAATTTAATTAACATGAATTCCATGTGCCAATTATTTACTCATACACACAGTGTAATTATGTGAATGAATGTGTATTCTATATGCCACATGACAAGACTACATATGATCTTAATACACGCCAAGTAGTTTGAATAGGTACTCAAATAATTTATTTTGTGTTCAATATGTGTACTTATTTAATTAAACGTTAACTAATATTGTATTATTTTATTTATTTAAAAACACAAGGATGAATATCTCCAGGAAAAATCAGATGATGATGAATTAGATAAAATTAATTAATTAATTAATTATATAATTAATTAGATTAATTCATGTGTGTTTTATCTTAATAGAAGAAAAAATAAAATGAATGATAACATGTTATTTTAAATATATGTATTTATTGAAAAATAGGATTACCATGAGCTTACACCAACCTATGTGTGTGTATGGTTTCATTAAATTTAATTATCAGATGGGTTTTTGAAATTATTTTTATTGAAGTAAATTGATGGCCTACAGGTCATCCATTCCCCCTTACTATGTAAAATACCACATGACCATAATTTAGTTTATGTAAACCCTATTCTAGTTCCCTTTACCAATGTTTGAATTAAAATAATTGTAATGATAGAGTTCCTTTTTAATGGGACTTGTTTCAAGATAGATCTAAGTCGAAACAAAACCCAGAATAAACACTTGAAATAGGTGGAATGCTACTACTCAATCCTAGATAGCCTCAAGGAGTTTTTCCCTAGAATTAATGGATTGATTATTATCCACATAATAAACAAATTACTGGTTAATTCATATGATCATTCTATGTTTTATTTATTTTATTTCATTCTAATTCATGTTTTGTTTTATAGATGAAAGACCATGATCACATAAATAACTGGATTAATATGCTAATATGGAATTAAATAAAAGGATTACGCATAAATATTTTATTTAAACATAGTAGATAACATAATTAAAACCCACTTAATATTAAAAAAACATGTCCAAGGTAATATAATAAAAATTTAAACAAAATAAACAAAATCACTCAAGTTAATATTAGCACATTGCATCTTATATTATCAAAGTCAAGATAGACTCATAGTTAAAGTGTTGGATTAGACCTTTGTTTGGGAAATTTTAAATATAGGGAAATATAAACAAAGTTGGTGGGCCTATTTAACCAAAATTTCAGTAGCTTTAAAAAAAATAAACCTTTCAATGAAAATTTGAGGGAAAGTGTTAAAGAAAGAAGATTTATGATTTCAGGATCAGGGAGTCCACTCAATAGAATAAGGAGATGAAAGGTTTCAATTGGAAAGATAACCTACCTAGAAAATTCTTATAATTTTCATATCCTTTGTCTGGATTTTAATAAGGGTAATATGGATCCTTACCACAAGAATTTATACATTAAATGACATTTAATATTCAATGATGAGGGTATTTGAGACTTGATAAAATAGTGGGGGACTTACTGCTAAAGTGTAATTTTTAGGTCATATTTAGTAATCAAATAATGTTCTAATAATATTTTCTCATATTATTGTAGATAAATGGGATGTTCATCGACCTCTTTATCCCTACCATTAATTTTGGAGAAAGACTATATTCTTATTGATTATAACTTCCATGAATATTTTATATTCTTACTAGTTGTTTTTTACCAAGAATGGAAGTCTTACATTCTAGAATATGTAATACCTAATCTCCATTACAAGGAGGTGAGCAATGAGGAGTTTATTATTTATGAAAAACACTTGAATGATGTTCTTTATGATCTGTGTTTGATGCTTCCATTAATTTCTAGAAAACTCATGAAGTCACAATTGATTATTGATTCCTATAGCAAGATAAAATATTTCATTCATATTTATTAAGATAGAGCTAGATATGAACGATATGATCTCTCAAATGTTCTCTTCTTGGGAAAAACTAGGAAAGATATGCCATATAGACCTTAAATAGGAAAAATAATAGGATACATGAGATCTTATAGGTTCTTGGGTTTATAATACTATAATAATTTAACATTAATACCATTCTCTCATCACTCACTCATATATTCTGTATTGGTTTTGTTAATTTCAGAATGAATAACATAGATAAGTCTCTCCCAGATCTCCAAACTCTACTTCACTATGTTGAAAATGATATATATCCTGAGAAACCTTATTTTCTTATGGTGAATAAGAAGAAATACTATACAAAGATCACCAATACTAACTCTGTGTATAAATATTCTTCGAAAAACCCTTAAAAATAAAATATGATAAAAGGGAAAGAAAAGGAATATGTTGATATCTGTTTAACATCTAGAAAGAAGGGATAATGGAAGAAAAGATTCCCCCAAGAAATGAAGTAAGGGGAAGCATTAGGTGAATTTTATATTTAGAATAATTTATCAATTTAAAAAAATTGGTCATTATACATAGAATATTGTTCTCATATATTTATTAAAATATAGAAAACAAATACATTCTAGAATATTTAATGTAGTGATGTTGATCTATGAGTAACCAATGAAGCCATAATTACTATTGTGGCTATTGGAGACTACCACCCACATTGATAAATTAAATTATTGTGGTTTTAAATGATTATTATTATATTTTTTTAGTCACCAAATACATTATTTATAAATCTAGAGATGATATATATCAATTTATTTTCATGTATAGGGATATTTTTTTTCTTTTTTTAAAATGAAATCATTTTTTATAGTGAGGAATATTTAAATTATAGACATATATGATGGAATATACAATCTAAGTAATGGAAATAAATAATTAAAATAGTTTAGATGAAAAATATCACAACAATCTATGGCATCACCAGTTGGGACTTGTAAACAAAAATATTTTTTCTGATTACGCAAAGATGAATATTTGGATTCATTTGAACTAAAACCACTTAGTGTATGTCATAAATTATTACAAGAAAAATAACCAAAATTATTATTTAATTTAAAGTGTAAAATGGACATAGAGACTCTTGAGTTAGTTCCTACCAATGTTTGTGAAGCATTTCTAGTAGAATCTAAAGGTTGGTGTTCGTAATTTATTACGTTTAATATGACTTTAGTAGATACGGATATGTTTACTTAATGAGGTATAAGTCAATTTCCTTTGAAGTTTCAAGGAAAATAAAACTGAAATTGGGAACTATATTTTTATAAAGATTAAGAAACCCCACTCAGACCATGGTAGGGAATATCTCATTTAACACTAAATTGATTATTTATAGTATTTTGGGGTTTTATCTCAACTCACTTGTTATGTCCTTCCATGGCTGACTCTGTGAATTGTAACCAAATCGGATCACCATATGAACCCAAGGGCTTATCCTCATACACCATAGGTTGTTGAATAATAGAAAGGTCTTATGGTATGTCTATGGGGATCATATTCTCTTATATTATAGTTATAAAAATAGAAAATAAATATAAACATCTTTAATAGAAACACATATTAATGGCTTAGAAGAAATAAATATATATACTGCTATAGTAATGAATGGAATAGATTAAATGCATGAACAAACATTTCATACATAAAAATTTATCAACCACTAGGTTGACCTCATATGCATGACTAAATTAAATAAAAAGAAGTAAAAGTACTAGGTTTATACTACCCACACCAAGACCTACCATGTACCCAGATCCCCTACATATTCATGACATCCCATTTGATCAGTCTTGGGCATCATACAAAACTCTACCTATAACCAAGAGAATGTATGCGTGTAACCCTAGTGTGATGGTAACCTGAGCAGGGTGTGAGTACAAAAATCACTAGGGAACCATCAATGTGGTCTCATAAAAATCCAGTAAATGTAGTATATGTTTGTGTGATCTGATCATGGGGATAACCAAAAATAATAATAATAACTAACTATTGAAAATAAACTAAATAAAAAATGTTGTACCAAAGGACTAATGGATACCCTCTTCCAACCATACAAACTTCATCTAGAGAGGAAATACATCCGAGAAAGCTATGTCACCGTAGGGTGATACAAGTCCTAGACCTAGGATCACCCATACTAACATCCAATAAATATAAAGTAGGATTCTGGGTATCTATTGGAAATTTCGTAAATAAGGAATTGAGCTAGATGGTATACCACTAAAGCTATGTGTAACTAATGGAACCCAAACGATGTCTCAACATTCCATTATATAGTCCAATGTCCTAATCCTAGGTCCAAAATTATATGAAATCAAGGCATTAGAAACAAGTAGATTTATAAGGGGGATAACCCTTATGGAATCTGTATGGAATAATCTCTTGGATACCAAAAAAATACTTGAAATCCTTTAATCACCGGATCAGTAGTCCTTTCCCAAAATATTTCGAGAAGTACAATAATGTGCATCGACCTGATCTTGAGTTGTATATCAGGCATTGGTCAAGGGGATCTACATCAATCCTCAATGAATTCATAAGAATTCAATGTTTAGCGGAAATGAGACTACTTGAAAACCTCTAATATCACCTAGATCCCAGATGGCTATGAATCTTAGGAGACACACTATAAAAGAGGGGCTCTGAGATACACTCAACAACCCCTTCTATAATCCCTACATATGGAGGAATCTCAATGAAATTCATACTTATAGTAACAATAATATAAAATCAAATAAGTATCAGAATTCATATCCAATGAATTTTCTCTAGGAATCCCCACCATTATATCACATTAAATCAGGGCCATAAGTCATGTTTTAGGAAGTATATCTATTTATCATTGATGCGTCAATAGTAACTTGGTGAAATAATAAATAATAAATTAATTTGGATGAATGACTAAAATTATTTATAATTTCACATCCCCTTGGGTTCACATGTTCAACTTGTTTTCTATGGCGAAACCTCCTACCATCTCTTCCAAATACCATAATGCATTGTTTTGGGTCAGTCAACCACTAGGGAACCCATTGGTGTCCCTTTAGGAAATAAACTAGAGATGTATCCCATTTAGGATCCTTGAGGTCTACACAAAAGAGGAGGCATCCTTCATTGGTTCCTCAATCATAGTAACAGTCATGAGTCAAGACTTCATGCACCATGATTTCAAATCCCATTACATCATGAACAAGGGAACATAGCCTTACTCTCGACATATGATTTTTCCACTCTGGAAACCTTTTTTATATGGTTCATGACCCATCTCGGTGGCCAAGTTTTCTTTGGGATGATCTATACTAAAATCCCAGTCATGGTCCACCTAAGGATTGTCCACATAGGCCTTCATAGGTGCTGGAATTATTTACCAAGTATAATATCACCTCCTATGGTGTATGGAGGCCACTCTATGCTTCATGGGTCTAGGTATTAGCCAATAGTGTCCAAGGTATGAGGCTAGTTCATAGGGGTTTTTTGGGACTATAATGACTCATAGTTTTCATATATAGATATTACATCTTAAAAGATTAGTATTCATTACATTGAATTTTGATCCATGCCCAAATAATTTAGGTCTTCTATCATTGCAAATATTGAAACATGAACAACTCGATCATAAAATATCTACATCTTCTCCCATATATTTCTTTTATAATTACCACAATTTTTGGAAATGTCACACATAATACTTTTTTTCGTAACCTAGGGAATGGAAACATATGAAAAGGGAAATCATAGATGCTCAATAAGGATAAACATGAGAGATACCAATATATGATCATATTATATAATAAGATAATCATAAAACCATGAGATCGTGAACATGACTTATGAAGATCATATCCAACCTGTCGTAGATCATAAACACAAGTAATGGCATATAACATTACCATTAAAAACAACATTAGAGTTAAATATCATTATAAATGAATCTTGAATCATAATATAATGTCATAAAAGTGTGACACCAAGATACATATAAAAAAAATTCATAATTTTATGGTAAAATTCCCATACAATCAAAACATATCATACTACTCATCACAACCTACATCTAATAGTATATGAAGCTCTTCGACTTGTATCCCATAGTATATTAAGCACATTTAGTTGATTCCCATAGTTATCTCATGTGATATAAAACTATTCCCAATGAATTATAGAGAGATATAGGTCCCACCCATAACATAATAAATAACATACATATGTGGGCCACAATTTAAAGAGCACCACTATAGTACCCTAGAGTCGGTGTTTACATTATTACATTAGTATAAGATACAAGGAATTTCATCCCAAAGGACCGAATAGTTTAATAGTTTTGGAAAACTAGATACATACATGAATCATACATTACATTTTAAAACATAAAATACAACATATAAATTCCATTGATAACACCATTAATCCCCTTACTTATCCCTATATATCAATTATAATAATCTTCATGGAAACATAGAAAAAAATAATACAAAATAAATGGGTGAAATAAAATGTGCAATAAGGGTATGTATAGAGTGGAAGTTATTTTAAATAATTAATAAAAATTATTTCATGGTAAAAAAATGAAACACGTTCCATTCAATCAACAACTTGGGCATACTATGGTCAGAATAAAAGATTATCAAATAATGGAGAATAATTAATCACATGAGCTAGAAAACGTAACCATGAGTATTTTACTAATCAAATAATCTGAAATAAATCAATAACTATTCTAATAATGGGGGAATGCATAATGTAAGACATCATAAGAATACAGTCAATTCTTTTTTCAAGACACCACACATAAATGGGTAAGACATCAGCTAATACCAAATCTACTTTGTCTAATGAGACCAACTAATACATCAAGGGGATATAGCTAGCCCCACCTAGTACTAACAAATTCCAATTCATTAGTCTTATTAAATGGGTGAAACATAATCAACATATACATTTTCATTGAAACTATCACACGAAATGTAAATTACTTTCCCTAATCAGTAAACATAATCATAAACCATCTAGAGTAATATGGTGAATTGTATCAAAATAGTGTATCCCAATTAAAATAGATCATAAAACATTTTATAAGGTATTGAAGATCGAATCACAAGAGAATAGAATTAAAAAATCATACTATGCAAAAAATGACTTGGACATAGGTGAAAATAATTTAAATGTGATCATTGAAAAATTCTTGTGGAAAAGACCCTTTTCCACTTATGAAAACAAGTTATATTTAAAATGTTGTAAAATTATAAAAGAAAAAATTTTCTATGAAAATAAAAATTTAAAATTTTAAAGTAAGAATCAAAACATTAAGACATTATAATGGTGGGAAAATGCTCTGATTCCATATAATTTAAAAAAAATTGCTTCTGTATTTTTATCAGAAAAGTCTCAAAGAACCTTGTTTAGAAAATGAAAAATGTATACCTTTTTGAACATTTTGTTGAAAGAAAAACATGAATTAAAATTAATTGATAAAATAATTGGATAATATTAAAAACTTTTTTATAAACTTTTTTAGAAAACATGGACATAGATGAAAATTATAGTTTTAAGGGAAACATAAAAATGATTGTTTTTTAAAAAAAATCCCTATTAAATATCATATCAGTGAAGTGTGGGTTAATAAAATGAATTGAATATGTGTATTCATATTAAATATACATAAAAATATAAATAAAACATAATATATTCTAAAATCATTTAAAAAATAATATTATTATGACATAATCATGAAAGTAGAAATTTAACCCATATAATGGAAATTGGGTTATAAATTCCCTTACCATGTTGTAATTAGTCGAATCAAATGCCCCATGAAAGTAATAATTACAAAATCAAATATTTTATACCACTAATATAATTATATTAATGAAATAATATATCAAAGTGTCGTATATATACAACAAATAAGAAATAAGGGGTGAACATGGCATATATCGTAGAGAAGTAAAACTGAGACAAGAAACCCTTACCTAATGATTCCCTTTGGATTTTCATACTTTAACCTTAAGTAAAAATGTTTAAATAATGTTATTAATTAATTTAATAGTAATATTCATATTTATAATACATAATAAGATACTTCTATAACATGTTACTACCCATTCATTAATAATATTTCATTATACTCATTGTTTCAGGTGTGTTCGTTTCATGGTTTCATGGTTGGTCGACTTGTGTATAATTATGAATTTTCTTGTCAAATGAAAATAAAAAATAAGAAGTTAAATTAAATGGTATTAATAAAAATTAATATGTTTAAATGGTCCCATATATCATTTTTCTTTCTTATATGAGGATGATTCATTTGATAAACTGTTAATGATAAATATTTAGTCTAAACTGGCGGTTTTTCCGACCATCATGAACTGGTTTCTTTTTATTCAATCTATATATATATATATTAGTAAATAACATAAAATAGGTAATTATATACATAAAAAATCTGATTTAACTAGTATAATACTTTTACCAGCCTCAAAGGTGGTAATGGGAAACAAAAAACATTATCCATGGAGATGATTAACTGCCATAATTTGGACAATGGATTTGTTTATTTGAATAAGATGAGGTAATAAAAGGGTTGAATATAATATATTCAATTAGAAACATAAAATTCCAGTATTGCGTGATACTAGTGTTATTATTATTTGATTAATTATTGAGTGGAATAGAATTTAGAAGAATAAATGAAATTAAGATAGGTTTTTTGTGAAAGTTACCTCTAGAATATCACTACCTTGAAGGACCCCATAATGAACTTGGAATTGGTATTTCATTGAGACCAGAATAACCTAGACTTTTTGAGACTGGGGATGAGAGGATTTGGTAGATAGTTTAAGAAATTAAAATCATTTTAGGGGAATGGGGGGTTTTTTTATATTTTAGGAGGGGTGGTTTTATGTGATAAAATAATGATTATTTTATATTTAATTCCAACCACATTTGAGTGGAGTTAATTCAAAAGAATTATATTGATAATTAATTTTTGAAAAATTATTATTTTTGAGAAACAAATTTACCACCCATTTAATATTGTAGTTTTTAGTTATTTTAGTATTTTACATTTTAACTATAACCTGTTACATTATTTTACCTATATTGCGGTAATTTTTTTAACAGGGTAACTTTTTTATGGTTAAAAATTAAAACGGTCATATAACCTAATTTATATCTCTTGATCAAAAATATTAAATCCATTTTACTTTATTCAATTTATAAAATTGTGAAATAAAATTTATAAGTATGTTATGCATATAACTCATATAATTTTTTTCTGTTAAAATCTTAGCTTTCAAAATTGTTAAGCTTTTGTTTCTAAATTTAATGGATTATATATTATGTAATTAATTAAATACATTTTGATAAATAACATGGTTTAATAAATATTAAATCATGATCATATATTAATTATTTATTATGTTTTTTGGTATTTTATAAAAATAATATTTTCACTTTTTATACCCAAAACCATCTTTTTATAGAAAATTAAAAAAATTACTCTAATATAATTTTGATGTGAGGAGTAGAAAACTAAATTTTATTTTGAAAAATATAGTTTCTAAATTTTTCAATAATTTTTTATATTTTTTTCTCTAGTAAAGTGAGAAAAATATCTTTTTGAAGAAAACATATATTTTAAGAATAAAATGACTTCATAAATTATGTGTTCATTTTCTAGGAATAATTATATTTTTATTGAATATGAAATTAATATTTTTTTCATAATATTGTTATTATTATTTACACCCACAAATTTAACTTCTATATTATAACGGTTGTGTTACAATAATGATGTTTTGAAATTATTTAAGCTCGGTGTTTTGTGCAATATAATATAGCAGACATAATGTTCTTTTAAAATATTAGGGTGTTACATTATCCCATACTTCAATAAAATTCATCGTTAAACATTGAAATTAAACTTCAAAAAAAATATGATATTTTAAAATTCTATTTTGGGAAACCAACATCATAAGAAGGATTAATAAAATATACACATAAAAATATTGAACGGATAATGGGAAGGATACAAAAAAACTACTTTTTTGAATAGGATAACATTAGTGAGAATTGAAAACAAGGACATGTAAAATAAATATAAATATCATCTTCTAATGGAGAGTGATAGAGAACATAGTCATTAGAATGTTTATTATCATAAAATCTTAAACTTGTGATTGGTTTAAGGGTAATTGATTTCTTGTCCAGAAAATCAATGAAATAAGGGTTTTTTCTAAAATAAATTTTCTAGTATTGAGGAACACTCTTAATTCTTTAAGTATGAATATAAGGAAATATACTTAAATGACATGTATATTTTCATCCATTAAATAATTCAAACCACAAACTCATCTTTTTCTACAAAATTCAATAAAATTATAAAATATTTAATTTATCTAAATCATATAGGTTTTCCAAAATGAACATATACTTTATATATCATAAAATTTAAATCAAGAAAAACTATTCTATACCAACTAGAAAAACATGTAATCTACTGGTAGGTGAATAGCCCTTATCATCCTTTGGTTGTGGGTTCAAACCTTACGGCCTTTCTGGATGTGATGGGTCATCACCCAACATGTTGGCTGTCATATTTATAAAACTATATTAATATAACCCTTAAAACATTTCAAGAAATAACCTTAATATATTCAATATGAAAGGAATTTTTTATCCTCATAGGTTATCTCATATGTTTCATTTTTAATTCCCAGAAAAATAATAACCCATATTAGATCATTCATTCTTGGGGTCTTTTGTGAGCCACAGAAAAATTCCACAATAATTTCATCCATTGCTCCATGAAATAAATAATAAAAATGAATATTTTTATGAATGAAACACTAAAATTCACTTTTAATGAATTGTAAGATCTATAAAGTGGGAAAAAAAATTCTCTTGTCTCAAACTATTTTCCAAAACCAATATGGTTTGCACAAGTTATCAAATATTCAAAAACATGTTAATCATTAAACCTCATACAAAGACAAACGTAAACCATTCCATAAATGTTTAACCATATAACCCTTTGAAAAGATAATAATACAAAACGTTATAAAGAAATTTACTGAATTTACAAAATTTACATACGAATAATCTATTAATAAACATGAAGTTTATATTAATCATTGCACACAAAACATGCAAACACCTTCTTTAAAGATTATTTTGATACCCGGTAATAATTTAAATTACAAAAAATCCTTATTGAAAACATTTACACTTCCTTATTTATTAATTAAAACACATATTATTGTATATTTTCCTTAAATAAAAAAATATTTTCAAGTCCATCAGTGGTATAATAAAATACCTTTTTAAAAAATCATTATTCAGCTCCAAGGTATATCGCATCTTCATCCCAATTTTATTATCTCTTTCTCAGGAACATATTAAGTGATATATTTCCTTTAAACTTGTGTTTTAAAAAAATCCAATTTCCACTTAATCAAATTTCCTTTTCATCGGTACCATTCAACATATGCTCTTAAATCTGTAAAGAAAAATTATTGTAGTAGAATCCTTATAACAATAATTTCATAAAATTTATTTTTTAGATTGAAAAATACAAGTAAAATAATAATTAAAATTTAAGCTATATTAATATCATAAAAAAGATCTTGATCTCTTATCCTCTTCTAGGCTATAATCCTAGGATTCTTTAGGCATTCATTTGTAAAGTTTCTTATCACCCTGTAGTTTAATCATTTCACATTGGAAAATTATTTCTTAACCTTTCAATCACGAGGATGGTGGACTTCTTCACCAAACATGAATAAATACAATTTAGTTTTAAGCATTTACCAAGGTGTTTCCTTCCAAAATTAGAACTTGTTGGAAAAAAACATCATTACCTTCTTCCCTTTTTCCATCCACTCCAATGTCATTATATTCTTCTCTTACTTCCATTCTAAGACACAATATATAGAGAGATATTTATCCATCTAGTTAACACATAAAAGAAAGTCCCATAAGTTGAGAATTTTTGGGAGACTATTTCACTTCGAAATATTAACCTAAGCCCATAAATGAAACAACCATTCTTACTATTTGGATCATGTTCATTAATTTGGTTCCCATTCCTCATGCTAAACACCATTTATAATTGATTTTATACACAATATTAGATCATAACATTTTTAAACATAATTGTTCAACTCAAAATTAGTGATACACTTAACATAAATTGAAAATTTATTTATAACTAATCTCTAAATCATAAGAATAGTATATTTGGATATATTTCCAAATTCAGTCATATGTTTTCATTATCAAATATTTGGTTTCCTAAATCTAGTTCCCAATGTTTCTATGAAACATTCTCTGATACCAATTGCAAATACCCCAATCCTAGTATCCGAGACTTAGTGTTTACATTATTACATTAAAATATGATACAAGGAATCATATCCCAAAGGACTAAATAGTTTACTAGTTTCGGAGAAATATATACATACTTGAATCTTACATTACCTTTAAAAACATAAAATACAACATATCAATTCCTTGGAAAATTCTATTAGTCCCCGAGTTTATCCCTACATATCACTTATAATAAACTTCTTGGAAAGTTGGGGAAAAATAAAACATAAGAAAATGGTGAGATAAATAGATAAGTATGGGTATGTATATAGTGTAATGTATAATAAATAATCAATAATAGTTATATAATTTAAATAACTGAAACACATTCCATTTAATCAATAACTTGAGAATATTATGGAAATAATTAATGATGATAAAATAATTCCATATAAATAATCAAATGAGTGAGAAAAATTAACAATGTATATTCTAATAATTGAATAATATAATAGAAATTAATAAATAATATCATAATGATGGAATATATAATGTCATACATCATTAACATACCATCAAGGCTTCATCCTAGATGCCATAGGATAATGGGTAAGACATCATCCAATACCCAAACTAGTTTTTCTCATGGAACCTAATGATGTATCGAGTGATTATAGCAGGACCCACCCATATTTTCAAAAGTCTAATCAATTCATATTATGAAAGGGGTGAATCATAATCAACATAAAAAATTGTATTGAAACTAGCAACTTAAATGTAAGTAACTTTCTGCAATCAATAATAATAATCACAAACCATCCATAGTAAGATGGTGAATGGTATCAAAATAGTGTATCCCTAGTTGAGATGATCATAAACCAATTAATAAAGTATGTAAGATTTTATAATAATATATCAACTTTAACTAATAATAATATTCAATAAAGGATATTGACATATATGAAAATACATTAAATGAGATCAATGAAAATTATTGGGGAAAATACCCCTTTTACATTGAAAACCACTTATTTATAAAATGATGTGAAATTATTAAAAAAAAAAAAATTCTGAAAATAACTATGTAAAATTTTAAATGAAGCCTCAAATCATTAATGTTTCATGATATATGGATGATCCTCTTGTTCTGTATAATTTAAATAAACATTCCTTCTGCTTTTTTATTAGAAATGTCTCAAAGAAACTTGTTTAGAAAAAGAAAAAATATACATTTTGAAACATTTTGTAATAATTCAAAAATGTGTACAAATAAACTTAAACAATAATAGTATAATTTTAAAAACATTTTTGGAAACAATTTTAGAAAAAATAGACATGTTATAAAAATATTTTTTTATGGTAAACTTTAAAAAGATATTTTTTTAAAAGAAAGTTCCTTATAAATATCATATCATTGAATTGAGAATTAATAAAATGAATAAAACATGTGTATTCAATTTAAAACCAAATAAATCATGTGTAAATACATTATAATATATTCATAATTCATTTCACAAGTAATATAAGTAATACATAATCATTTAAGTAGATATTTATCCCAAAGAATGAAAATTAGTTTAAGAATTCCCTTTCCACTTTGTAATTAGTCGAATCATATGACCCATAAAAGTAATAATTATCAAATTATAAATTTAATAACATGAATATAATTATATTCATAATATGATATACCAAATTGAATTATATACACCACACTCTAATAGAAAAAAATTGCATTGAAAACCCATTACCTCGCACTTCCCTTTAGTTTTTCATACTATAACCTCATGTATAAATTTATAAATAATGTTAATAATTAATTAAGAAACCATATTAAAACTTATAATACCTAATATTATATTTTTATGACATCTTACCCCCCATTAATTTGTAATATTTTATTATTTTCATTGTTTCGAGTCCGTTCATTACATGGTTTCATGGTTGGTTCACTCATGTATAATTATTATTTATCTTTTCAAATAAAAGTAAAACTATATAATTGAAATTAAATTATATTAATTAAATTCAAGAAGATTTAATGGTCCCATATATCATTTTTATTACCAATATAATGATTATTCATTTGTAAAAAGGTAATGATAAATGTTTAGTTTAATTTGGTTGTTTTTCAGACTATCACGAATTAATTTCATTTTATTTAATATTATGTCTATATTTTAGTTCCAAAAAATGAAATTGGTTATAAAATACATATTAAGATATTATTTAACAATAATAAAAGTTTTATGACCATCCTCGAAGGTAGTAATGGAAAATGAAAAATCTGTATCCATAAAGACTATTAACAACCATAATTTGGACAATGGTTTTGTTTATTTGAATAAGAGGAGGTAATAAATGTGATGGATATAATATAGTCCATTAGATACATAAAATTATAATTTATACATTATACTAGTGTTATTATTGTTTTATGTATAAATGAGTTTAAGGGAACGTAGAAAAAAATGAAATTAAGATTGGTTGTTTGAGAAAGTTACCTCTTGAATATCAAATCTTTGAAGGACCCCTTAAGGAACATGGAATTTGTGTCTGGGTGATACAAAAAGAAAATTGTCTTGGGGAGTGTGGGGAGGAGTGTATTTGGTAGATATTATAAGAACTTTAAGTCATTTTATGACAAATGGGGTTGTTAGTGGCAGTATTTATATTTTATGTGCAGTGGTTTTAAGTGATTAAATAATTTTTATTTTATATTTAAAGAAAACCACATTTGGTTGGCATTGATTAACAAAAAATATATTAAGAAATAATTTTTACAGAATTTTATGGTCTAGAATCACATCAATCACCCCTTTTATTTTGTGGTTTTGTGATATTTTAATCTTTTACATTTTAACTTTAACCCATTAAATTATTTTACCTATATTCCAGTAATTTTTAAACCATTGTAACGTTTTCATGAAAAAAAATGAAAATGACCTTTTAACATAATATAGACCACCTGATTCCAAATATGTAATCACTTTTTACATTATTTAATTTATAAAAGTTATAATAATCAATTCTAAATATGTTAAATATTGATATTCATCCATAACTTTCTTTTTTCCCTCTGTGGACTCATAAGAGATATTAAGAACAAAGAGAGTGAATGTTTGTATCTTTATTTGATTTAAATATTATATATTTAATTTTAATGGAGAAGTGACTATTAAAAAACTAGTTTTAGAATATAAGGTGATAAATTTAGAACTAACTTCATTTAATAAGTATTAGAAAGAAAAATTATGGCTTTATCACTTATTTTTGTCTATATTAAACCAATTTTCCCAATACTGAGGTGATAATTTTACCACAGTTACTATTATTATTGACAAAAAATAAAAGGGGCCTAATTCCCAAATTTTAAACTCCTAATTATAATTTTATAATTCATTTTATATAATTCAATGCCTATAAAATGAAAAAATAAATAAATTAATTTCTAAAAATTTGACAAAAACTTCTTTTTAGAAAAAAAATATATTTGTATTCATAAAACTGAATTTGTTCTTCTCCTATGCCTAGAAAATTATTTTTTTATTGTTTAAACCATTATATAAAGTAATATATATATATATCATTACAATAATTAACCAATAGTGATTAATTGAATTTTTTGAAAATATTTTTTTTAGAAAAAAACACCACTTTTATTTTCAAATAATTTTGCTTTTTAATTATAATCCATCGATAACTAATTAATTCATTTTATAAATGCATATAATATATCTTTATCATAATCTATTTATTACCATTTATACCAACCAATCTAACAGCTATGTTATAATGAACATAAAACATTTTAACAATGTTACGTGATTCATCTAAACTCAATGATGCGTCTAATTTAACTTATCAAAGAAATAAATTTATTTAATAATTATTATTTCATAAAAATATCATTGTATAAATTCTACCCCCCCTAAAATTAATTTCACCCAAAAAATTATTCACTTTTAAATAAATATATGAGGATACTTCGGCTGAATCACATCATCTAGTTCTTATGTAGATTCCCCAAATTGGCGGCTTCACTACACAACTATGACTAGATAAGTCATATTGTTTCATAAGAATTTATATCTACAATCTAGAATCTATACTAGAGTTTCTTCTCAATAAATATATTTATCAAGTGGAATTACCACTTAGCTTAATACATGTGAAGGATCAGGTATTTACTTTCTAATAACCCAAGCTTGATGTACATATACATTACATTTATTTGGAATAATACCTAATACATGAAACAAAAAGATGCCCAAAGACCATATTAGATTATTTTCTTTTGAACCTTGGAACATAATCTTCTATCTTGGTAAAAGATATTCTATATCTCCCATAAAGATCTTTCCCTTTAGTTCTCCTACATAAAAGCATTCTTTTTTATCCTAGGGAAAATAAAACATAAAAAGTGTGAGCTCAAATGTTACGTAAGGGTAAACATGAAGAACGTCAATAAAAACCAAAACATAAGAATGTGAAAAGATAAAAATCAATTTTTCATATCAAAATCAGGATTCATGAAATAAATCTTGGCAGTACGTAAGTCATATATCATAATGGAACATTAACCATGCTAAAATATCATTTGCATAAAACATGGAATTGTAGAAAATAAATAATCACAAAATATGATTTCCATAGTATCCAAGGAATTTCTTCCATGACCATCATAGTGGATGAAATCTATTACTAAATTGGGTTTACTTGTCATTTCATCCATGTATTACTAAACCATATTTACTTGTTGTTCCAGCCAATATTACTGTACCAGATTTACTTTATCTTCCATTCATGTCTATCTCCTGAGATATAAATATTTACCCAATGTATTGGAGGGAGATATAATTCCCAACCATCTCATAATGAAATTATTCTTACATGTTCCACAAAACATAAATCATTCATCATTGCATAAACCATGAAATAAAATTGTTTTCTTAAACATCACTATATCATAACATAATATAGATAAAATATCATTGCATAACACATTATAAGATACTTTTATAACATATTACAACCCATTCATTAATAATATTTCATTATTTTCATTATTTCAGGTGTGATTGTTTCATGGTTTCAGGGTTGGTTTACTTATGTATAATTATGGATTTTCTTTTTAAATGAAAAAAATAACTGGAAGTGAAATGAAATGGTTTTAATGAAAATTAATATGTTTAAATGGTCCCACATATCACTTTACTTTCTTATATGAGGATTATTCATTTGATATACTATTAATGATAAATGTTTAGTCTAATTTGGTGGTTTTTCCGACCATCATGAGTTAGTTTCTTTTTATTTAATCTACATATATATATATATATATATTTGTACATAACATGAAATAGGATATTATATACAAAAAAAAAATTGAGTTAACCAGAATAATACTTTTACAAGCCACGAAGGTGGTAATGGAAAACAAAAAAGAATTATCCATGTAGATGATTAACAACCATAATTTGGACACTAGATTTGTTTAGTTGAATATGGTGAGGTTATAAAAGTGTTGAACATAAGATATTAAATTAGAAACATAAAATTTCTATATATACATGATACTAGTGTTATTATTATTTGATTTATAATTGAGTAGAATAGAAGTTAGAAGAATAAATGAAATTAAGAGAGGTTGTTTGTGAAAGTTACCTCTTGAATATCACCACATTGAAGAACCCCATAATGAACTTGGAATTGGTATTTGGGTGAGACGAGAAGAACATGGACTTTTTGAGAGTGGGGATAAGAGGATTCAGTTTATTGTTTAAGATATTAAAGGATTTTTATGATAATGGGAGTTTTATTTATATTTGAAGAGGGGTTGTTTTATGTGATAAAATAATGATTATTTTATATTTAATGCCAACCACATTTGAGTGGAATTAATTCAAAAAAATTATATTGATAATTAAAGTTTTAAAATATTTTTAAGTTTCATAAACAAATTTACCAACCATTTAATATTATAGATTTTAGTTATTTTAATATTTTACCTCTTAACTATATCCCATTACATTAATTTACCTATCCTACGGTAATTTTTTATAACAGGATAACTTTTTTATGATTAAAAATTAAAATGACCATATAACCTAATTTAGATCTCTTGATCTAGAATATGAAATTAATTTTACTTTATTTAATTTATAATAGTGAAGAAAATGAATTATAAATATGTTATCATATAACTCATATAATTTTTTACGGTTAAAATCGTAGCTTTCAAAATTATTTAGATTTTTTTTCTAAATGTAACAGATTATTTATTACGCAATTAATTAAATATATTTTGATAAATGATATGGTTTAATAAACATTAAATCATGATCAAATATTACTTTATTCATGTGTTTTATGGTATTTTTTAAAACTAGTATTTTCACTTTTTATCCATAAAACCAACTATTTTAGAAAAATACAAAAATTACCCTAAGATAATTTTGATGTGATGAGTATAAAAATGAATTTTATTTTGATTAATATAGATTCTAAATATGACAATAATTAATTTTATTTTTTTCTCAAGTAAAGTGATAAAAATTGATTTTAGAGAAAATATATATTTTAAGAATAAAATGAATTTATAATTTATGTGTTCATTTTCTTAGAATAATTATAATATTATTAAATATGAAATTAATATTTATTTAATAATATTGTTAATATTATTTACACCCACCAATTTTACAGCTAGTTTATAATGGTTCGGTTAAAATAATGATATTTTGAACTTCATTTAAGCTCGGTGTTCTATGCAACGTAATATATCAGACATATTGTTATTTTAAAATATTAGGGTGTTACATTATCCCCACCTTAAATAAAATGTGTCCTCACACATTGAAATTAAACTTGAAAAAACAAAGGATGAATTTTTAAAATTCTTTTTTGGAATCCAACATCATAAAAAGTATTAATAAAATGTATACTTAAAAACATTGAACGAGTTACGTGAAGGTTACAAAAAAACTAGGTTTTTTAAAAGGATAACATTAATGAGAAGTGAAAACATGGACATGAAATAGAAATATAACTATAAAGTTATAATAGAGATTGATAGAGAACAAATTCATTGGATTGTTTACAATCACAAAATCATAAACATGTGATTGGTGTGAGTTCCATTTTTTTCTTGTTAAGAAAATCAATAAAATAAGGTTTTTATGTAAAATAATTTGTCTAGTTTTGATAAACACTCTTAATTACTTATGTGTGAATATAATGAAATATACACACATTATAGGTAGATTTTCAGCCATTAAATAATTCACACCACAAACTCATCTATTTCTACAAAAGTCAATAAAATTTTAAAATATTTTATTTATCTAAATCATATAGGGTTTCCAAAATACACATATAATTTATATATCACAACATTTAAATAAATTAAAACTATGCTACACCAACCAGGAAATAATTTAAGCTAGTGGTATATGAAGTACCCTTATCACACTTTGTTTGTGGGTTCAAACCTTGCGACCTTTATGGATGTGATGGGTTATCACCCAACGTGATGGTTGTCCTATTTATAATACTATATTAATATAACCCTTAAACATTTTCAAAAAATAACCTTAATATATTCAATATTAAAGGTATTTTTTAACCTCAAATGTTATCTCATATGTTTTATTTTTAGTTCCCAAACAAATAATAACCCATATTGGATCATTCTTTCTTGGAGTCTTTCAGAATCCAAGGACAAATTACGCAATAATTTCATCCCTTACACCAATAAATAAATAACGAAAATGAATCTTTTTATGAATGAAACACTAAAATTCCCTTTCAATGGATTGTTAAATCCATAAAGATATAAATTCTGTTTTTCTTGTCTCAAACTATTTTCCAAAACCAACATGGTTAGCATAAGTTATCCAATAATCATAAACATGTTAATCATTAAACCTCATACAAAGTTAAATGTAAACCATTTCATAAATGGTTTACTATGTGACCCTTCTAAAATATAATGATACAAAATCTTATAAATAAGTTTACTAAATTTCCAAAATTAACTAACCACTAATCTATCAAACAACATGAAGTATATATTAATCATCACACACAAAACATGAAAGTACCTTCATCGTGAATTATTTTGAAACCCGATAATAATCTAAATTATCAAAAATCCTTATTTAAAACATTTATGCTTCCTTATTTCTTAATTAAAACACATATTATTGTATATTTTCCTTAAATCAAAAAAAAATCAACTCCATCAGTGGTAAAATAAACTACCTTTTCAAAAAATCATTATTTACCTATAGGGTATATCATCTCTTCATCCCAACATTATTATCTCATTATCATGAACATATTAAGGGTTATCTTTCCTTTGAACATGTGTTTTAAAAAATCAAATTTCCACTTAATCATATTTCCTTATCATCGGTACCATTCAACATATTCTCTTAAATCCTTAAAGAAAAAGTACTGTAGTACAATCCTTATAAAAATAATGGCATACAACATTTTTTTTGAATCAAAAAACACAAGTACAATAATCATTAAATTTTAGCAATATGAATCTCATATAGTTGACCTTTATCCATTATCCTCTTCTAGGGTATACTCCTTGGATTATTTAGGAATTCATTTGTATAGTTTCTTATCACCCTATAGTTGAATAATTTCACATTGGAAAATTCATTCTTAACCTTTCAATCACAACCATGGAGGAATCATATACCAAAGGACTAAATAGTTTTGGAGTTTTGTAGAACAATATACATACTTGAATCTTACATTAATTTTAAATAACATAAAATTCAACATGTCAATTCCTTAGAAAATTCCATTAGTTACCTAGTTTATCCCTACATATCAATCATAATAAACTTCATGGAAACCTGGGGAAAAATAAAACATAAGAAAGTGGTGAGATCAAATGCTCAGTAAGGGTATGTATATAGTGTAATCTATCAAAAATAATATATAACAGTTATAGTAATGTAAATAACTGAAACACATTCCATTTCATCAATAACTTGAGAATACTATGGAAAGCATTAATGATGATAAAATAATTCCCTATAAATAATCAAATGAGTGAGAAAAATTAACAATGTATATTATAATAATTGAATTATCACATAGAAAATAATAAATAATATCATAATTATGGAATACATAATACGATACATCATTAACATACCCTCAAGGATTCACCCTATACACCATACATTAATAGGTAAGACATCATCCAATACCCAAACTAGTTTGTCTCATGGAACCTACTGATGCATCGAGTGACTATAGCAGGCCCCACCCATATTTTAAAAATTCAAATGAATTCATATTAAAAAAATTTTGAATCATAATCAACATAAAAAATTTTATTTAATCTATCAAATTAAATGTAATTATCTTTCTTCAATCAGTAATCGTAATCACAAACAATCCAGAGTAAGATGGTGAATGGTATCAAAATAGTGTATCCCTAGTTTAGTTGATCATAAACTATTTAATAAATTATGGAAGATTTTATAATAATGTATCAAACTTATTGAATATTAATATTCAACAAAGTATATTGACATATATGAAAATACTTTAAATGTTATCAATGAAAAATTATTGGGGGAAATGCCCCTTTTCAAATTGAAAACCACTTACTTATAAAATAATTTGAAATTATAAAAGCAAACAATTATCTAAAAATAACCATGTAAAATTTTAAATGAAGCATCAAAACCTAAATTTTTCAAGAAAGATGGATGATCCTCTTTTTCTGTATAAGTTTAAAAGGAATTTTTCATATTCTTCTCGGAAATGTCTTAAAAATGTTGTTTAGAAAAAGAAAAAATATACATTTTCAAAAAAATTGTAATAATTCCAAAATAATTAAAAATAAACTTAAAAGTTATACTATAATTTTAGAAACATTTTTGGAAACAATTTTATAAAAAACGGACTTGTTATAAAAAAAATTTGGGAATCTTTAAAAAGATATTTTTTTTATAAGAAAGTTCCTTATAAATATCATATCATTGAAGTGAGAATTAATAAAATGAATATAACATTTGTATTCAATGAAAAAACATATAAATAATGTTCAAATACATTATAATATTTTCATAATTCATTTTACAAGTAATATTAGTAAGAAATAACCATCGAAGTAAAATTTTAACCTACAGAATGAAAATTAGTTTAAGAATTCCCTTACCACTTTGTAATTAGTCGAATAGTATAACCCATAAAAGTAATAATTTTCAAATATGAAATTTGATAAAATGAATATAATTATATTCTTAATATGATATACTAAATTGAATTATATTCCCCACACATAAGAAAAAAGTTGTGAATAAATCATATATCTCACAGAAGTAAAATTGCATTAAGAAACCCGTACCCCACACTTCCCTTTTTTTCATACTTTAACCTCATGTATAAAGGTATAAAGAATGTTAATAATTCATTAAGAAAACATATAGAAATTTATAATACCTTATATTATATTTTTATAACATATTACCTCACATTCATTATTAATATTTAATTATTTTGAATGTTTTGAGTTCGTTCGTTACAAGGTTTCATGGTTGGTTCACTCATGTATAATTATGATTTATCTTTTCAAATGGAAGTAAAACTGTATAATTTAAACGAAATTATATTAATTAAATTCCAGAAGTTTTAGTGGACCCATATATCATTTTTATATCTTTTATGATGATGATTCATTTGGAAAAAGGTAATGATAAATGTTTGGTTTAATTTGGCAGTTTTTCTGACCATCACGAAGTAACTTCATTTTATTTAATATTATGTCTATGTTTTAGTTAAAAAAAATTAAATAGGTGATGAGATACATATTATAATATTATTTAACAAGAATAATAATTTTAGGACCACTCTTGAAGGTAGTAACGGAAAATGAAAAATCATTTTCCACAAAGACAATTAACAGCCATAATTTGGACAATGGTTTCGTTTATTTGAATAAGAGCAGGTAATAAATGTGATGGATATAATATGGTCCATTAGAAACATAAAATTAGAATTTATACATGATACTGGTGTTATTATTCTTTGATGTATGAATGAGGTTAAGGTAAGGTAGAAAAATAAATGAAATTAAGATAGGTTGTTTGAGAAATTTACCTCTTGAATGTCACATCCTTGAAGGACCCCTTAAAGAACATAGAATTAGTCATTGGGTGATACCAATACACATGGTCATGGGGAGTGTGTTGAGGAGGGTATTTGGTAAATATTATAATATCTTCAAGTCATTTTATGAGAAAGGTGGTTGTTAGGAGTGGTATTTATATTTTAGGTACGGTGGTTTTAAGTGATTAAATAAAGATTATTTTATATTTTGAGAAAACCACATTTGGTTGGAATTAATGAAAAAATAGATTGATAAATAAACTTTTGAAGGATTTTATGGTCTATAATCACATCAAATACCCCATTAATGTCATGTTTTTGTTCTATTTTAGTCTTTTAAATTTTAACTTTAACTCGTTAAATTATTTTACTTATACTGTGGTAATTTTTTACCACTGTAACTTTTTCATGCCAAAATATGAAAATAACCTTCTAACCTAATTTATACCTCCAGATTCCAAATATGGAGTCGGTTTTTACTTTATTCAATTTATAAAAGTGATAATAATCAATTCTCAATATTTTGTGTGTATAACTCAAAAAAACATTTTTTAATGTTAAAATCGTAGTTTTCAAATTTGCTAATCATTTTTTTCTAAATATTATTTTTTAAGATGTAATTAATTAAATAAATTTTGATATATAATAAAGTTTAATAAGTTTAAAATCGTGATCGTATTATTATTATTTCATAAGAGTTATAGTATTTCATAAAAAATATAATTTTCAATTTTTCACCCAAAAATCATCATTATTATAAAATTCTAAAAAACTTCACTAACCTAATTTTATCATGATGAGTCCAAAAATGGAGTATTTTTTTCAAATAAATTTTATAAAAGTATAGAAAATAATAATTATATATATTTTCTCTATGAAAATGAAAAAACTCTCTTTATGAAGAAAACATATATTCGAAGATTAAAATGAATTTAAAAATTATGTGTTCATTTCCTAAGAATAATTAATTTTTTATTGAATATGAAATTCATATTTATATCACAATATAGTTAATATTATTCACACACACCAATTTATTGGCTAGTTTATAATGCTTGTTTTAAAATTATGATATTTTCAAGTTCTTTTAATCTTGGTGTTCTATGAAATGTATGATATAGGAAATATTATTATTTTAAAATCTCATGGTGTTACACCCAAGATCATAAATCATTAATTATATTAAAACCAGTGAAAAATAAATTTGTTTCATAAACATCTTATTGTCATAATCATAAACCATCCCTATAAATAATAAAGATGGTGTCCTAGGATCATATTCCCTATAAAGCATAAATGAAATCAATGGATGTAATCTTATAAAGAAAATGATTTTTAAAGATCACATAGAATAATTATTTTAAAAAATAACCATTCCATTTTAAAATCACTTATTTTAAAAAAATTCACAATTATAAAGGAAAAAAGTTTCATTGAAAATGCCCTCCTAAAATTTTAATAGAATCTTCAAAGAATATATTATCTATGATGGTGGTAAAATCCATTCATTCTATATAATTTAAAAAAATATTTCATCCATAATTTTACTTGAAATTTTATATTGTAACTCATTTGAAAAATTAAAAAAGTTTCATTTCAAACCATTTTAAAAAAAAATACAAACATGGGTAAAAATTAATTTAAAAAATAATTGGAGAATAGTAAAAAACCATGTTTTTAAAAACATTTTTAGAAATTATAGATATGGGAAAAAAATATTTCTCTGTAGTGAGTTAAAAACAAATAATCTCGAATATTAATGAGATTGTGAAATAAAACTCTTGCATAAAGCTTTCCTTTCTTAAAAATTAATCTAACATCATGTATAATAAATTTTGTTTTATTATATTTCTATAATAGATTCATTTTCATACTTATGATATCATATGTGATTCCTTTATAAAATCTCGACAACTTATTCTATCAATAAACTGTTATTAATGTTATTGTTTTCGGTTATTAGCTGGTTTGTTTATCATTAGTATTTTAGTTTTGTAGTTCACGTAATTATATAGTTATCTTGGTTACACAACAAAAATAATATTAATCATGATATAAATATCATATATATTAATTATATATATATTTAGAGTAATAAAAAATTTAGAGATAGAAAAATCAATTACCCCATTCATGAAGATGGTATTTTGTACGTACACATGAACATTGTTTTCATTTTTTAAATGATGGAAATAAATAAAGCTAAATAATAATTCACCTTTCTAGAATAATTATCTTGTTTTATATATCGTATATATTAATTAAATCTACCCTTATTATCATCCAAATAAAATGGAAACAAAAAATTGATCACATAACTTCATGTAATTATTTTATAAGTATCATATATAAATATCATATCCACTAAAATACCCATCGATAGATGATATTGATGAGAAATGAATTGTATCACTTCATGGAGATGGTAAGCCGTACATATGAACAATAAATATATTCACTTCTCATTTGATGGGAAGGGGGTGTATAATGTTTTTTTTATAATACTAATAATATTTTAACATATTTTGGATATTGAATTTATTATTTTACGACAAATACTATAGATTTATAGGAGGTAAATATGATTTGAAAATAAATAGATTGGTTAAGGCGATTAAGTCTTTTTAGAAATGAATCCTTTATATCATCTCTAAAGAGCTCTGGGGTTGGTATTTTGGGAATACTATAACCTCTAGAATGTGTCTGGGAATTTTATAATAGAAACTTGTGGTGTCTGTTTGAGATAGAAGGCCAAATGTGGTTTAAATAAGTGAGGCTGGAGGTGCCCTTTTATAATCAAAGCTAGGAGAACTTTTTGAATTTCTGAAAAGATTTTATTATAATAAATTAATTCTCAAGAAAAATGCCTCAAAATGACAAGTTTTTTTAGATAAGGTAGTATAGGGATGTAATACCATCAACTAATAATATTTAGACAAGCTTTAATGTCATTTTAAACCATATTATCTTCTTTAACCCTTAGTTTAACAATATTAAATTTAATTATGATAACACATTTCTCAATATTAAAGGGTTGAAATTTTTTACTTATAAGGTGATAATTGGCCCATAAATGGCCATTTTTTACATTATATTCCATATAATATCAATAATTTCTTATGTCACATTTTTAATGTTTTTTAAATAAATTTTAAAAAAATTATTTTGGTAAAATATCATTATTGTCAATTCTAATACTATTGATTTAATTTAACTTTAAATTCATCAATAAAAAAGGGGTAATTAGAATCTAATGCTTGATAACATCCTAAGTATGTACAATAGATCTATAAATTCCATGTTTCACATTAACTGATTCAAATTATATCACTTTTAATATTTCTAAAATCATTTATTATGTTTGTTATTAAATTTATAAATATTTCGTCAGTGCTTTATAAGTAATTAATGTCGCTACATAATTACCAAAAAATTAAAAATATTTTTTTATCATGAATATTTTTTTATTAAACTCAAATTAGACACTTATATTCATCCATAACTTACTTTTTCCCAATGTAGACACATAAGAGATATTAAGAACAAATAAAGTGACAGTTTGAAAATTTATTTGATTTAAATATTATATAAGTCATTTTAATGAAGACTTATGAATTAAACAACTCAATTCAGAATATAAGGTGATAAATTTAGAACTAAAATAATTTAATAAGTATTATAAAGAAACATTATGGCCTTATCACTTATTTTTGTCCATATTAACCCTATTTTCCCAATATTTAGGTGTGAAATTTTACCACAGTTACTATTCATAATGACCAAAAATAAAAGAATCCTAATTCCAAAATTTTAAACTCCTAATTATAATTTTACAATTCATTTCATATAAATAAATAACTATAAAATAAAAAAAAATTAAGTTTAAAAAATTTGACAAAAACATCTTTTTAGAAAAAAAATATATTTTTATTCCTAAAACTAGATTTATTCTTCCCCTATGCCTAGAAAAATATTTTTTCTATTGTTTATAACATTATTTTAAGTAAATAATATATATATATATATATATCATTAAAATAATTAACCAATAGTGATTAATTTAATTTCTTGAAAATAATTTTTTTGGAGAAAAACATCACTTTTATTTTAAATTAATTCGGGTTTTTAATTATAATCCTTAGATAACTAATGAATTCATTTTATAAATGTGTAGAATGTATATTTCTCATTATTTAGTTATTTCCATTTATACCCACCAATCTAAGAGCTATGTGATAATGAACACAAAACATTTTTACAATGTTATGTGGTTCATCTAAACTCAGTGTTGTGTGTAATTTAACTTATCAAAGAAATAAAATTATTTAATAATAATTATTTCATAAAAATATCATGGTATAAATTCTACCCCCCCTTGAAATTAACTTCACCCCCAAAAATTATTCACTCTTATACAAATATATAAGGATACTTTTTCCAAATCACATCATTCGATTCTTATATAGATTCCTCAAATTGGTGGCTTCACTACAAAACTATGACTAGATAAGTGGTATTGTTTCATTGGAATTTTTATCTACAATATAGAATCTATACTATGATTTATTCATATGAAATATATTTCAAAGTGGTTTGACCTCTTAGTTCAGTACATGTGAAGGATCGGGTATTTACTTTCTAAATACCCAATCTTGTTGTACATATATATTACATTTCTTTTGAAAAATAATTAATACATGACACAAAAAGATGTCCAAAGACCATATTAGTTTATTGTCTTTGGAAATAGGGAATATAATCTTATAACATGGAAAAATATCTTCAACATCTCCCATAAAGATCTTTCCCTTTATTTTTCCTACATAAAACCTTTCTTTATATCTTGGGTAAAATAAAACATACAAATGGTGAGCTCATGTGCTCAGTAAGGGTAATCATGAAGAACAACAATCATAACATAAACATAATAATGTGAAATGTTGAACATCAATTTGGAATATCAAAACTGTGAGTTATGAAATAAATCTCGGCAGTACATAAGGCATAGATCATAAAGAATCATTAATTGTGATAAAATAGAATTGGCATAAAACATGAAATTGGGCAAAATAAATAAGCCCAAAATATGATTTCTAGATTATACAAGGTATTTCTTCCATGAGCATCATAGTGGAAAATGTCCATTATTGAACTGGGTTTACTTGTCGTTCCATCTATATATTACTAAACCATATTTACTTTTCATTCTACCCATATATTACTGTACCGGATTTACTTTAGTTTCTATTCATGTCTATCTAATGAGATATAAATATTTACCTAATGCATTGTAGGGAGATATAGTTCTCACCTATCTCAAAATGATATCATTCTTACTTGTTCCACAAAAACATAAATCATTCATCACAGCATAACCCAAGAAATAAAATGGGTTTCTTAAACATCATTCCACCATAACATAATCCATATAAAAGATCATTACATCATTAACACAATAACATAATAGTAATAATAGTTATAGAATCATAACCCTATTTAAAATCATCATCTTAGTTGGAAAATAATTTTGATAAAACACTTGAACATAATTCTTGAGGAAAATATCATTTCTTCTTCAGAAATGTTTTCTTTTTTTAAAATGTATTGAAATTTAAAAAGAAAATAATTTAGTTAAAAATAAACATGAAATGATATAGAGGAATCTTCATGTAAATAAGGCATCATGAAACAATAAAAATCCATTCATGCTTTATATATTAAAAAACATTCTCCCTGTACTTTTGCTGGAAATGTCAAAAACTTCCTCGTTTGAAAATGAAATAATGATTCCTTCCATACCATTTAATAAAAATTACATAATGGGTATAATTGACTTTAAAAAATAGTATAATAATAGAAATAATATTATATATTCTGAAAACATGGATTTGAATGATAAATATACCCCATTAAATTATTACAAATAAACAATATCAGATAATAATGAGATTGCAAAATTATCCCTTAACATGGGTCCAATTTCTTCCATGTGTGTCCAAAACTACTGTATAGTGGGTTAAAATATATTATTAACTTGTAATAGAACCATAATAATATTTATGACATCATATAATATTCTCTTATGATGTTATATTATCTATTCATTTATCAATTCCATGTTAATGCAACGTTTTGGGTGATAATCATTTTATTTATCGTATATGTTTTGACTTGTTATTCTTGATAGTATTACTTAGATCGCAATTAAATTAATTCCAAAATGTAAAAAAATTATTTATATATCATATATATTTAGCATAAAAAATATATATAATAGATAAATAAATTAAATAGAAATACATCGTTCAAGGAGACTATAGGTCGTACGTATGCTTGAATGTTGTTTTTGTTTCCTTATTGAATTGAATGGAAGCAAATAAATAGTGTCTATATATACATAAATCCAATAGAATTATTATTTCATATATCTCATGAATATTTATTATATATACTTTATAATCATTCTTGGAAGGTTAATGTGGGGAATGAATTTCATCACGTCGTGGAGACGATAAGTCGTACCTATATAAGAGCGGCGATATCATTGCCTTGATGGTTAGATAGTATGGAATTGGATGGTATTAAAAATGTATTGAATAATTATTATTTTATATTCATTATTTACATCCATTTTACTCATCAATATACCCATCCAAATTATGTATTGTTGAACAACAATTACACCACGGTGTGGAGACGGTAAGTCGAACATATGCACATGTGGTGATATTGTTATTCATAGGATGGATAAAAGGAGGTATAAGATTGTCCCATATTTATGATAACATATCATCATGTAGAATATTTTAATAATGTATCTTTGTTTATTCAAACACTGTTTTGCATAAAACGCAAGCTATCGAGGGAGGTCTCTCTTGCGTGTAATGAATGTCATGTCAGTGTTGTGTTTAGTGCAAGATTCCTTTGGCGTTTCATATAACATAATCCAAAAATATTTCCTTTATACATTAAAAAAAATATATAATTAGTGTTTTGTGAAATTAATTCTATCAAAAGGACTTGAAATTGTGTGTTACACAAGACAGTTATAGTGTTGTGTATACTGCAAGATAATAATGTGTTCCATATAGAACAAGCTAATCTTGGTGTAGTGTAAGACCCATGACATCAAAGAAATTAAAAAATTATATCTCTCATAAATATGAGGGTGTTACATTACACCCCCCTTAAAATTAAATTTTCCAACAAAATTTTTTGGGGTTATAAAAGTTTTACTACTTGAAATATTCTTTCATAGAAACCAACATCGTAAAAAAGAATACTGAAACATCATTTTAAAAAGGAAATTTAGAAACATAAAGGTTACCCAAAGTAACTCATCATTGGGTTTACACATAAGAGACATAGGTTGGAAGTGAAAAAATGGATTTGGAAGAAAAATATAACAATCAAGTTCTAATGGATAGTGATAGAGAACACAGTTTGGAGAAATATAACAACCGAAAAGCCATAAATCTGTGATGATTTAAGGGACCATCTAATTCATCAGATATAAAGGTACTAAAATAAAATTATTGATTTCCAAGATCATTTCCCTAAAGTTGAAGAATTTGAAATAGAATAATTACTTACTTGATATTGGTACAATTTCACTATTGTTTGTTCCTTGAACAATTTACACTTCATCTATTATTTAAGGAAATGAAGATGAATTTGTAATTATGGAAGTGTTTGCAAATCATGTGATATAATGATAGGTCATTCCGTCTGTATCAATAAAAAGGTTATCATAGGTAATCAAATATCCATAAGTCCACCTATATTGAAATAATATATTGATATAACAAAATTCAACTGGAGTATAACTCATACTATCCATAAATGGATAACCTTACAATCCTTCCAAAAACTAAAAATAGAAAACTTTAGAAAGAGGTTAACTAAACTGACTTAAAATTTAACTCCCATATCTCATAAGGTAGTTCTTCATGGTCACATTCCAAACATGTAAATATCATAATCATGTATTCTCTTAAAACATTGTAATAATATGAATTACCATAGAACCTTTGTGAAAACATTCATTCTATAAAAATTAACTATTCTGGCATACCAAAAATACCAAAAATTATATATACTCAAAACATGATATCACTTTGTCCTTATATTTGTCTTGAGTTCATTTATACTATCAAACCACTCTTTATCTCCGAATCCCATCATTATTCACATATCATGTGTTTTCTAAAAATATTTAAACAACTTTTCATCATTACTGGTACCATATACTTATGGAAAACCACAATGGACCAATACATAGATATTCCAATATTCCATGATACTATAAAATGTATTCTGCAATACTATTTTGTAATCCAATTAAATAAACACTTAATCATTCCACCACTTCATTTTCATACTCAACATCACCAGTAGTGATCACATGTGATTTTCCTTTTTCTTTGGCCTTAAGAGGTTGTTGACGTCAATAATCATCCATAACCCTTGGATTTGGGCATTGGTTAGAATAATGCCCCAATTCTTTGCATTTGTAGCATTTAAGTGTTTGTGGTTCATTCTCTATAGTCTTTTCTCTATTCATGTCATTAAAAACCTTTTTCTCATCACTTAGGCACTCAAATGATCGTTGAACTTATTTTACACACTTAAAACATTTTATAGTACCTTTAAGACAATCTCCACCATGATTCTTTCCACACTTTGAGCATAAGGAAACATTCATCTTTTTCCACCATTGTTTTGAGATTTTCCCTTGAACTCCATATTTTGTTTCTTGTCAAAACCATGAGACTGATATGTAACACCAACTTCTATTTCTACCTTGATAGAACAACACACAATCTATTCATATCTACTAAATTATATTATAGTTAATTCCCTTCTAAGACATGGTTTTAAGCCATTTAAGAATTTATCAACATTACTTTCAGGCTAGCTGATAAAACTAGAAGCATCCCTTGCAAGTCATGTAAAATTTTCCTCATATGTACCAACAGATTCATCATCCTTTTTCTTAAGCTCAAGGAACTCATTTTCCATCAGTGTTCAATGAATACAAGGTAAGTACTTATTGAAAAATAATTTCTTGAACTCATCTCATTCCATGGATTCAATTTCATCTTGTTGTCTTCTATTCATGATTGGAGTCCACCACTAGTCTAATTCTCCTTCTAAATGATAAACAGCCAAAATAACTTTTTCATGTTCTGAGCAAAAAATGATGCAAAATATCTTTTCAATGTTACTGATCCATTGTTCAGCAATAAGTGGATCATAAGACCCACTAAAAGAAGGGGGTTGTTGCCTCATAAAGGACACAATAGAATTTTTCTCTCTTCTCTCCTCATTTGGAAGTCCAGAATGATTCACAGCTTATGTAAGTATGGAAATAAGATCTTTTTATTCCATCTCCCATAACATTTCCTTGTTCAAGAGTACAATCATTTTATTTCCTAGTGCATTGATCATTAACATGGTTCTTTTAGGTTCCAACCATTGTGTAAAACCCAAAAATAATAGTGTGGGAGGAAAAACTCATACTAGAAAAACAACATAATCAAGGGGGAGTACATTCAATCTATGAAATCTTAGGTTTAATCCTACATTATTCATGATCGTTATCATAATTCTTGTAATTTAACCTGTAGTTATACATACAATTTGGTACATCCCTAGAAAAACCATAGAAATATCTCTAGGGATCTCACTAAATCTTTCGCATCCTAGTTTCCAAATGTTGGATAAACCTTTTCTCTGATACCATATCTAACAACCCAATCATAATGTATATATAAATTAAATTTATTTTACAAAATACGTAATACATGACACAAAAATATTACCAAAGACAATGTTAGTTTAGTGTCTTTGGAAACATTGAACATAATCTTATAACTCGGTGAAAGATCTTCAACATCTCCCATAAATATCTTCCCCTTTAGGTTTCCTACCTAAAACCATTCTTTATATTAAGGGGAAAAATATAAAAAGGGTGAGTTCAAATTCTCATAAATGGAAAACATGAAGAACATAAAAAAAACATAAACATAAGATTTTTATAACACAAACATAAATTTTTAATATCAAAATCATGAGTCATGAAATAAATCTTGGTAGTGCATAAGGCATAGATCATAAAGGAACATTAACCATGATAAAATAGAATTGGAATAAAACAAGGAGTTTTGGAAAACAAATAAGCACAAAATATGATTTCATTAGTATCTAAGTCATTGTTTCCATGACCATTATAGTGAAAAAAGTTCATTACTGAACCGGGTTTACTTCCCATTCCAGCCATGTATTACAAAATCGGATTTACTTGTCATTCTAGCCATATATTAGGGAACCAGATTTACTTTCTATTCCAATAATATAAATCACATGAGATATAAATATTTACCCAATGAATTGGTGGGAGATATCGGTACCACTCATCTCATAATTAAATCATTATTACATGTTCTACAAAAACATAAATCATTCATCATGGCATAACACTAGAAATAAAATGGGTTTCTTATACATCATTCCATCATAAAATAATCCATATAAAAGAAAATTACATAATTAACACAATCAAATAATAGTTATAATTGGGAGAGAAACATGACCCTATTTAATAGAATCATCTTAGAAGGAAAATAATTATGATAAAATACTTGAACTTAATTCCAGAGGAAAATATCCTTTCTTCTTCAAAAATGTTTTATTTTCTCAAAATTCCGCACAATTTCAAAAGAAAAGAATTTAATTGAAAAAAATAATTAAATAGTGTAGAGGAAGCTTCATGGAAATAAGTCATCATGAAACCATAAAAATCTATTCATGTCGTATAAGTTAAAAAAAACATTGTCCTCGTACTTTTGTTGGAAAAGTCAAAACGTACCTCGTATGGAAAACGAAAGAAAGATTCCTTCCATACCATTTGGTAAAAATTATCTAACGGGTAAAATTAAATATAAAAATAGTAGAATAATATAAATAATATAATATATTTAGGAAACAAGTATGTGAATTACAAATATACCCTAGTAAGTACATACAAATAAACAATATCTTATAATAATAAGATTACAAAATTATCCCTTAAATTAGGTGGGATTTCTTCTGTATGTTTCTGAAACTCTTGTATAGTGGGTTTAAACATATTATTAACCTGTAAAAAAACTATTATAATATTTATGACGTCATATAAAATTCACTTATGACTTTATATTACTCATTAATTTATCAATTATATTTTAAAACAATGTTTGGGGTAATAATCGTTTTATTTATCGTACGAGTTATGACTTGTTAATCTTGATATAATTACATAGATCCTGATTTACGTAATTAAAGAATGTAAAACATGATTTATAAATCATATATATTCAGTATATAAATATATATAATAGATATATAAGTGAAATGAAATACAACATTCATGGAGATGATAGGTCATACGTACGCTTGAACGCTATTTTTATTTCCTTATTGAATTGAATGGAAGAAAGTAAATCATATATATATATATATAATTAGTAGTGTTATTATGTAATATATTTCATGATTATTTATTATATATACTTTATAATCATTCCTGAATGGTTAATGTGGGGAATGAATCTCATCGTATCGTGGAGATGGTAAGATGTTTATACGCAAAAGCAACGATATCATTCCCTTAATAGTTAAATAGTATAGGATTGTATGGTATATTAATTGTACAGAATAATTATTATATTATATAAATTATTTAAATCCATTATACTCATCATTATACCCATCCAAATTAATTATTTTTGAATAGCAATTACTCCACGGTAAGGAGACGGTAAGCCATACATACGCACAAATGGTGATATTGTTATTCATATGATGGATAAAAGGATCTATAAGGTTTTACCATAAATATAATAAAATATAAGCATGTATAATATAGTGGATTTATTACTTTAGTGAGGAAAAACATAAGAATATGAAGTAGTATAAGAAAATAAATTTGAAAGAGGTGTTAAAACAATTACCTCTTTTCGGGTATCTCCTTTTGGTGTGCACAAAAGGACAACTAAATAAGGATTTTTTTCCAAAGGGTGGCCACTAGGATGAAGTGAGGGAAGTTTGGAAGAGATTTGGGTAGGGTTTGGCTAAGACAATGGGCTTTGGTGGTGTGATTAAATGATAAGGAGAGGTTCCCTTTTATAAGATAGGGGAGGGGCACCTTTGGAAAGTCCTGAAATATTAATTTATTATAAGTTCATTTTTGGCTTATAATGCTCCAAACCCCATTTATTTCAACGATTAGATGAATGTGGGTCTAAATAATATCAAAAAATAAAATTTAGACATGTTTTGATTTTATTTTAAACCTTATAATTTTTATTTATCCTTATTTAATCTATTTACTTTTAGCACAAGAGCCTCAACCCAGTTGGTGAGGACTCCGCAAGTGCATCCAAGATACCCGAGTTCAAAACTAGGCGGTGAAATAATTTCCAGGCACCGTAGCAAGCACTATTTAGTACTGTAGTAGCTGGAACTATACATCTGTTTGGGCTTTCAGGACACCGGTTTGGGCCTCAGGTCCTTCTAAGCCTTCGGGCCACCTCAAGGCCTTTGGGCCACCTCAAGGTCTTCAGGCCACCAAAAATTGGTCTTAACAACCAGGAAGACTCTACAAGGAGCAGACTCCAGATGAGGATTCAGAGCAGGCACATTCTCCATAGCAGAAGCTTAAGACGATTTTTCAGAAAGAGAGGGTATGGAATTTTCCATTGGGACCAGTCTATTTTTGCATGGGAAGCCTAGACGAACTAGCCATGCAAAGAAGGTGAGCTGACATCACGATTAAGAAGATGGGGAGGAGCAGTTCCTTGTAGTTATAGCCTATATATTTTCTAAGACTTATGTGTCTTGTAATATCTATGCCTACGGGCCTTATAAGGATTCCCCCTCATCCCTTGAAAGGGGGGTTATCAAAAATCAAAAAAAGAAGGCCTTCGGGCTATTCAGGCTATTTACTTTTTTTGAGGTAATAATATTCTAAATATTAAATGGTTATAAATATTTACTTATGTTCTTTAAATTATCTATAAATGGATACTTTATTAAATTTTAGATCATATATTTTTTTCTTTTTAATTTTTAAACATTTTTATGATTTTTAAATAATTTAATAATATGTTATTTTTATAAAATATCAATAATTTTAATTTTGACACTATTTATTTATTTGACAATAAATAAAATCCACACAAAAGAAAAATTAAAACAAAAATATTTAATACACTCCTAAAATGTCATATTAATCTATAAAATTTATGGAGAACATTAATTAATTTATATGATATTTATTTTAATATTTTCAAAGACATTTATTTGATATTTCTATTAATAAAATAATTTCTACATCATTATTGTGTCATCATTAATGGTAGATATTTAATATCTAAAAAATATAAAAAAATTACATGATTTATATAATTTCATTATAGTTTTGGATACTATTTATTTTTTAAGTTTCACCAAGTTTATCAATATATTAAAATCATTATACTTATAAGATATGTGAGAGTGACATGTTGTCACCTTCTTTTGTTTAAATTATAATTACATCACTTTCATGGAAAAAATTTCATTAAATGAATTAATTACAACCCATAATTGATATTGGTTGACATTAATTCATCCCATATTATTTTTTGCAGATGTTATGGAAATTTTATTATCTTTATCATATTGTTAATTACCCTAATTTACCTGATTTACCTTTAATTATGGTAAAAAAAATTACCATATTTACTATTCAAAATGTTAAAAAATAATAAATAACCTATTAACATAATTTAGTACCAATGATACCAAATATTGAATCTGTTTTTAAAAACTTAAATCACATAATTTCTAGAAATTAATTTAAAATTAATTTCTGATGTCAAAACCAAAAGGCATGTTTTTTAGAAGCAAAAAACTTATCAAAAGATTTCCATCTGGTTATATCCAATTTAAATGTGAAATTACTTCCAATGACCAAATTTGGATTAAATGGTAAAAAAATAATCCAATTACACATTAAAACTGATTAAAAAGATAATCTAACTGTATAAATAATTTAGATGAAAAGAAAGTTATGAATTAAAATGAAAATATTCATCAAAATATGAATTTCATCAGAATAATACCAAAATTTCAACCAAGTTAAATTTTGATGTCCCAATTCAAAATAAGACATTTATTTTTTCAAATAGAATATATAAAAGTGTTAAAACTATATTTAGAATTGTTGCGCCATTAAAAGGATACAAAACTTCATTTTTTGAGAAATACTTCTTTTATCTGAAAAATGTATTTGTTCTTATATCGTGTTATAGAAAATACATAAGATTAATGTTAATATTATATAAAATTCAAAATGTGGTTAATAATATTCATAATGGATAGTTTATATAATATCTTACTAATATATCATTGTTTAGTGTAACTAGGTATTGCATACAACGCAAGCTATCGACGAAGGTCGCTCTTGCGTATAATGCATACCAAGTCAGTGTTGCGTTTAGTGAAAGATTCCTTTAGTGTTTTGTATAACATAATAAAAACATAGTTCTTTTATAAATTGAAAAAAAATTATACTCAGTGTCTCATTAAATAAATTCTATCAAACGAACTTGAAATTTTGTATAACACAAGCCAAGTATAGTGTTGTGCATACTGCAAGATAATACGGTGATTCGTGTAGTGCAATCCAATCTTGGTGTGACATACAACACAAGTCATCAAAGAAATTTCAAAATAATATATCTCATAAAATTTCATGGTGTTACATAATTCATCATGAGAGATACAAGGAACACACTATGAACTTGATAGATATTCAGTAGAAGTGCCAATCGATTAGCTACAATCACGACATGATTAATAATTGAAAATGGAATGATATACCAAGGTATTGACTTTCACTTAATTCAAAATTTCATCACCCTCTTCTGGGGACATATTCCTAATAATACCTTTTCATCAACATCAAACTCTAAATCTTTTTGAAAATTTTAGCATAATTTTTTTATAGACACATAGATGTACTTATATGATATTGAGTGGCCCAAACCTTCTTGGCCATTTCATCAAATAAAATTGGTCCCAATAGGTTTCTTTCACCAAATTCATTCCATACCATTTGAGTTTTTACTTCCTACCATAGAGGTCTTAATAAGGATCCATTTGAATTCTAGGGTGAAAGATATTGTTGTATGAAAATAACACTAAAAAAGGTGTTGATCCAAACCACCTTTGAAAACCATCGAGTAATATCTCTACATGTATTTTAGCGTTTGAATGGTTTTTTTATAACGAACATCCATCTAATGATTATAAGTAGTTTCATAAATTAACTCTACTTCAAGAGCCTTCTGAAGACTTCACCAAAAAATTGAGGTAAGACATATATCCAGATCAAATACAATTAAAAATTTAAACCCATGAAATATTACAATATCCTTAATGTATAACAATGTAAGTTGATAAAGAGAGAAATATTATCTAATGGTAATTAAGTGTAATGAATTTTTAAGCCCATTGACTATAAACCAAATAATATTATTCCCTTTAGATGTTTTGGGGATTACGAAGTCAAAATCCATGGTTGTGTTTTTACATTTCCATTCTATTATAGGTAATGGTTGTAACATACCCTTAGACGTTTATTTATCATCCTTAACTTTTTTAAATTCCATTAACTAAGAAACATACTCTGGAATATCTCTCTTTAATCCATCCTAGTTGAAATAACATTTTAAATCACAATACCTCTTCATACTTATAGTATAAATAGAAAATGAAGAACTATAAGCTTCATACAATAACTCATACTTAATATCAGGTATTGAAGGGAAACATACATGGTTCCTTAACATTATTAATCCATAACTATTAAGGTTGAACTCGGGAATATTTCACACATTCTTTTGAAGATCAACATCTTCCTTTTATACCTATTTAATCATCAATTAGATAACTAGTTGAAATCAAATTTGAGAAAGATAATATTTTCCCGTTGATTTCAGATTTCAAGATCGATACATTTAATGTCCATAAATATTGGATCCTTTTTTATCATCATTATAGATAATCTCATATGATAATCTTGACTTAGAGAATCTTCCACATTGTTTGATTTCCTATTGTGGTAATGTATTGATCTATTATAATATTTGATCAATTCTAACCATCTTCTTAGGTGTATATTTGGATCTTTTTGTGTAAATGTGTTCTTTAAACATTTATGATCCATATATATGTCACAATTTTTACCATAATGATAATTCCTCCATATATTTATTGAATAAATTACTATATCTCACTATAAATCATGATTTTAGTATCTTTTCTCTTGGAAGTTCAATTTTCATGGGGAATAATATATAACCATATCATATACATGAGGATTCATCCAAATCTCTTCATTGAGGAATAAATATAAATTATAAATCCTTCTCCACTCCAAGGTAGTTTAAGCACAAATTCACCAACTAGACTTCTATTAAGTTCCTTAAGACAATCCTCACATCCATCCATACCATGGAACATGGATCCCTTTTGATTTAACTTGGTGAGTGGATTAGATAGTCATAGATAATTCTCCACAAAGAGTTGTTAATAACTGTCCAAACCAAGAAAAATATGGATATAATTTATATTGGTTGTCCTGGGACAAATTTTAATAACATATTTATTTGAGGGGTTTACTAATATACCATCAATTGATATTATATCACACATGAATGAAATGTTCTGATGCCAAAATTCACACTTTGTAAATTGTTCATAAATATTCTCCGTTGTTAGGGTCTTCAATACAGTTTCCAAATGATCTTCATGATCTTACTTTCTATATGAATAAATGAGAATATCACCTATAAAGACTCCCAAAAACTAATCAAGGTAGTCTATAAGGAGTATATTAATTAAATTGATGAAAAACTAATTTTAATTAATCAGACCAAATGGAATCATTATAAATTCATAGTGTCCTTACCTTTTATAGAATGGTGTTTGGGTATATCCTCCTTCTTTATAGTAAATTTATGATATTTATAATGAATATAAATTTTAGAACGGTATTGGTCTCTATGTAGTTGATCAAATAAGTCATAAATATGAGGTATAGGATACTTTTTCTTTATTGTGATCTTGTTTAATTCTCGATAATCATTGTAGTGTAACATTGATTTATCTCTCATCTTAACGAAAAGAACTCATAAACCCTAAGGCGATGAACTAGGATGTATAAATCCATTATCAAGATTATGATATAGTTTCTTATTCAAATAATAAAACATAATTGGGGATATTTTATAAGTATTCTTTTAAATAGTTGCAACACCATGTATGAGTTCTATTTAAAATAAGACTTCCTTATTCAGTGGAAGAAATAAAAATATTATAGAAAAACATATAAAAACTCCATATCAATAGGAAAATCCTAAATATTTAATTTTCAAAAAACCATTTGAGAGGGATACCATTTTTTGAGTAATAATTATGATCCACAATATATAAGTAACTCCCTTCATAAATTCATATTCATCCTCACATAGATAAACGATCACTAGTTCGTTAGGAATATTAAATATGACTTTACTCCCTCAAAAATTGATGTGAGATATATATAAATAAGTCTAATCGATTCTTGGAATCACATGAAATTATACTAATGGGAGAATCACAAGATTTTTAGTATTCACTTTCCTGTAAACATTAATCATTGATTAACTATAGACTAGGGATGTGACCATAGTAACATTAGGATTTTTCATTGCTAACTCAATATTTAATTATTAAGATAATAAATCAGTACCCTTTGAAAGTTACTTAGTTATAAAATATTGGGTAGATCCATAATAAAATAAGACATTATCTATTCTATAATTGATTATTGGTGTACTTGTCACCACTTTGTTCTCATAATCCGCATTGAGAGTCCTGATTGGAAGATATTTACCTTTTTCTTTGGGATTTGGATTCTATTGAAACTACTCCTCAAAGGGATCTGAATACATGCTATAATTGGTATAATTACCATTATCCTTTCATTTAAATAATTGAGGAATATATGGTTCATTAGTTAGAACGTTCTTTTCCCATAATAAATTTACCATCCTATTTTCACATTTCAAAAACCATGGGCTTTATGATCACCATTTCCAAATATAAGGAACCATTCAAGAAATTTACCTTATGTTTCTTCACACATTTTTATCATGTAGATGGATATAATTTCCTTCTTCAATATTATTTATTTGAAATTTAATGAGACTCAATATTCTTTTGAAAACCATGACAATTGTGGGAATATAAAATTTTCATTTCTACCTTGATTGCGCACTAAATAATTTCTTAGTAGCTGTTAAAGCCTCTTATAGTTAATGCCTTTCAGAGATTTGGTTTTAATCGACCAAATAATCTATCAATTTTGCATTCATGGTTAATTATTAAGATTGAATCATGCTATGAATGTTTTTTAAAATTGGACTCATAAGTTCCAATAGATTCATCATCATTTTTATTAAGCTCAATGAAATATTTCTTCATCACTATACATATAATATAAGGAAAGTACTTTTTGAGAAACATCCTCTTAAACAAATCACATTACATGGACTCAATTTTAAACACTTTTCTAGTATTCCTAATAAGGATCGACCATTGATCCACTTCACCTTTCAAATGATAAATCACTAAGATAAATATTCCATGTTCTGAGATCTAGATAAAATAATTTTTTTCTCAATGGTGTTGATCCACCACTCAAATGCTTGTGTATCAGAAGATCAAATAATAGAATGTGTACATTGTTTCATGAAGGAATAAATAAAATTTTGTTCCATCATTTTCTCATTTTGAAGCTCAACAAGATTTGCATCTCGAAAAAAATTCATAATATAAAAAAAAATCATTCCAACTAGCATAACATTTGTTTTCTCAGGACCACAATCATTGAATTGTTATTCATATTCATCATTAAGACGTTTCCTTCAGGTTCCATACATTAACTAAAACCCAAAATAGTAGTGTAATTAAAAATAATCATAGTGTGAAACAATAGAATCATTAAAAAATCCTTTATAGGATGTCTAAATCAAGACATCTTCTTTTAAATATTTGAAACATTAGGTTTATCCTAGGTTATCTATGATCATTACCATAACTTCAATATATTATCCCATACATAGACTTATCCCCTAGGTTATCACTTAATTTTTCCCATTCTAGTTTCCAATTTTTAACTAAATATTTCTCTAGTATCAACTATACTGAACAATACTTTTTATACATATATATTACATCCTAAAAGATGAATATACATTACATAACATTTCAATCCACAGTAGAATATTTTAGGTATAATATCATTAGAAACTTGGAAACATAAAAAACTGGTTCATAAAATATATACACTATCACCCACTTATTTCTTTATAACAATCACCCTTATTAGACATATCATAATTAATACATTTATTCATAACTTGTGGAAAGGAAACATAAGAAATGGGTGAGATTAGATACTCTATAAGGGTAAACAAGGGATATATAAATCTATGATCTTATGAAAACATAAGATAAAAATACAACTAATATAATATGAATATAGACTATGAAGTTCATGACCAATCTTTCATAGATCAAAAACATGAGTCTTGGAATAAAACATAATCAATTTAAAAAGATAGACATTATGAGTGATAAATAATCATAAGTTGATCATGAATCATAATATCATGTCATAAAAGTCTGCCACTCACATTGGTATAAAAAATATATCATAATGTAATGGTTAACTAGTAAGACCAAAAATCCATAGTGGATTCAGCATCACCACCTTCATCCCATAGAAGACCAAGGTCATAAACTCGAATCTCGTAGTAGATAAATCACATTAACCTGAATCACATATTTATCTCATGAGATATAAAACTCTACCCAATGCATTGGATGGATATATAGGTCTCACCCATAACATAATGAAAATCAACCATATGTTTTCGAAACATCATAAACCATTCATCAAATCAAAACCCATGAAAAAGAAATAGGGTTCATAAACATATTTTCATCATAAACATAAACCATATTCAGAAATAATAAATATGGTATCCTTGGAAAATATTCCTAGTAAATGTTAAATAACATAGAATTATATCATCTTATATTGGGAATTACTTGGAAAATCACATGGAATATTTTCTTGAGGAAAATAACCTTTCAATTTTGAAATCACATCTTAAAAAACAACAAAATGATAAAGGAAAAAAATTTCTTTGTAAAGGGAATTATAAAAATTTAAATGAATATTCAAAGCGAGGATTAGTAATTATGGTGGGAAAATATGTTCATTCTGTATAAGTTAAAAAAAATATCCCTTGCATACTTTTGTCAGAAAAGTCACAAAGTACCTCGTTTGTAAAATGAAACACTGATTAATTTCAAACCATTTTAAAAATTCTAACATGGGATAAAATTAATTTAAAAAATCACAGGAGAATAGTAAAAATATTCTTATTTTTAAAAAATTTAAAAAATATTGAAATGGCAGAAAATTAATCCCTAGTGGAGATTAAACATAAACAATCCCAAATATTGATGATATTGTGAAATAAAACCCTTACCTCGAGTTATCATTACTTCAAAAGCATAATAAACTACATTATCCTACATATAAACTTAATATAATTCTATAACATAGTCATTTTAAAAAATATAATATCATAAATTATACATTTATAACATTTCATCACCCCTTTTATCAATAATTCCTTATTACTATCATTATTTATGAGTGTTAATTTTTTCATTTATCATGAGTATTTAAGCTTATTAGTTCTAGTAATTGCATATTTATCTTGGTTCCATAACCTCTGGAATATTAATAATTATCTAAATATCATATATATTCATTATATACAAATTCAGAGTTATCTATAATATTATAGATAGAAAAATTAATTACACCATTCATGGAGATGGTAAGTTGTACATATACATGAACGATGTTTCATTTTTTTGATTGATTGAATGAAATAAAGGTAAATAACAATTCATTTATAAAAAATAATTATCTTATTATAAATATCCTATATATTAATTAAATCTTTCCTTATTACAATCTAAGTAAAATAAAAATAAAAGAAATGAATCACATCGCTTGGTGAAGGCAGTAGTCCACATGTATGCAAGAAAAATATTATTGTTTTATTACAATTTAGAAGTTAAGAAGTTAGATATTATATTATAATTATATTGGATTAATTAAGTCATATTAATATTATGTAAACATTAAACTCATAAAAATACCCATCCATTAAATATAGTGATGATAAATTAATTGTATCGCTACATGGAGATGGTAAGTTGTGCATATACACATGCGATACTTTCTCTTATAATTTATTAGGAAGGAAGTTTTATAATAGTGTTTTAATAATCATAATAAAATTTAATAATATTAAGGATTATGAATATATTATTTTATATTAAATAGAAAAGATTTATAAGAGTTAAATATTTTTATAGAAGAAATAGATCAGTTAAGGTGATTACCTCTTTATAGAAATGACTCTACTAGATCTCTAATAAATGGTTCTAGGGTTGGTCTCTTGGGAAAACCAAAACCCCTAGAATGTGCATAGGAATGTTGAGAAGATAAATTTACCAATTTCGGTTGAGATATAAGGCTAAATGTGACATAATGAAATGAGGAAGGAGGTGCCCTTTTATAATTAAAGTGAGGGGTACTTTTGGAATTTATCAAAATATTAAATTATAATAAATTTATTATCAAGAAACACTCCTCAAAATGTGAAGTTATTTAAACATAAGTTTTTATATGGTAATAATAACATCAACAAATAGATTTATACATGTTTTTGTGTCATTTTAAACATTATCATTTTGATTAATCCTCAGTTAACCAATTTAAATTTAAATTACTCTAACACATTTTTTAATGTTAATGGGTATTATTTTTTACATATAAGCTAAAAATTATCCCATAAGCATACAATTTATGAAATTTTAGAACATATCATATCCACCTTATCTAATTTTATGTTTTTTATGTTTTTTAAATAATTTAATAACATAAGATTTTGATAAAATATCATTATCGTTGATTTTGATTCTCTTCATTTAATTTGATGTTAATTATTCAATAAAAATCAGTAATTAAAACATAATCCTTTCAAACCTCCCTAATATTTCATATGGATATATAAAATTCATGGGTCACATTAAATTATTCAAATTATATCACTTTTCATATTTTTAAACTCTTTTATTATATTTGTTTATTAAATGGAGAAATAGTGGATCAATTTTTCAAAAATAATTAAGGTAATTATATAATTAATAAAAATTAAAAAATACTTTAATCATGAAAATAATTTTACTAATCCCAAAATATACTTTTATATTCATTCATAACTTACATTTTTCCCAATGTGGAAACCTAAGAGATACATATAACAAAAAGAGTTAAATTTTGTAACTTTCATTGATTTAAATAATATATAATTCATTTTCATAGACTAGGGTCCATTAAACAAAAAAAATCAAATATAGGGTTTTGAGGGTAAATGTTAATTAATCGAATAAGAGTTGGGATGAAACATTATGTCCTTATCACTTATTTTTAATCCATATTATTCGGATTTACCCATTACCAAGGTGATATATATTTCCATGGTTACTATTGTTATTAATATAAAATAAATGGTGAATTATTATCATATTTGAACCTGATTATTATAAATAATCATTTAATTTTATCTAATTCAATACCATTAATTTATAGAAATTAATTTTTGTTGGGAAAAAATCCATCAATGTATCATTGAAGCATTTTTTAGATGATTGTGTTTGTTGACAATGCAGGACTCCATGTTGTGTTTGTTGACAAAGCGAGTCTCAATGACTCAAACTATTGACAAATGGGGTTCTCTTGGAGAATGGGGAAAAGTGTTTTTTTCAAAGGGAGTTGTTCCCTTGTGTTAAGGAGGTTTCTAATGTTGTACTCCATGAATTTTTTGAATTCAGAACATCAAAAATTTGGCAAAGAAAAAGAGGCGTGCAAGTCCAAAAGCGGCGTGCAAGTGTGCCGCACAAGTCCAAAATTGGCGCGCCGGTGTGGCGCGCAAGTGTGGCGTGCTAGTCCAAAAGTGGTTCCCAAGTGTGGCGTGGAATTATGGCGTGCATGTCCTCATAATTCCTATAAATATATGGCTACTCTCCTCATTTATTAATGAGCTCAACACTTAGATAAAATTGGAGCTCTGATCGCGCAAGTGGATGTGACTTGCAAGTTCACTGTGCGCACAAGTGGGGTGCTCAAGTAGGGCATACAAGTGTATTGTAAAAGTGTACAACGCAAGTGTACTGTGAAAGTGTGCCTCGTAAGTAGTGTGAAGCTCAAGTTTGGTATGAAAGTGTGGCATGAAAGTGCGGTGCGCAAGTTTGGCGCACTAGTGTGGTGTGCAAGTGTGGCGCGCAAGTTTGTTTTCCCTCAATGAAGGGAGATGTTGTGCACTAGTTAAAGGGGCACCCAAGTCACCCTAGGGTTGCGTGAAAGATAGAAATTTCCCATAATATTTGTGGTAAAGTGGTATTCATTAGTGGATAAACTTTTAACTTCAATAGAGAATCTAGAAACAGTTGAGGATGAATTATTTCATGCAAATGAAGAGACCTACAGGTCTATAAACTGTTAGTGGATCTCTTACGAGTGCAATGAGAAAAGTAAGAGGAAGAAGGTTATCCTTTCTACCAGCAGTGAGCCATAGAGAGAGGAAAAGGGAGTTACCCTTGGGAAAGTAGTGAGCTGACCCTAAACATTGTAAAGTCAGTGAGCCTGGGCATAGAATTGATCTAGCCTGAACATTATTGGCAGTGATCTTTAGTGTATTTGGTACAGCAGCACATTGTTGTTTTATGCTCCTTGGACGTAGCCTAGTGAGGGTGAAAAAAGTAAAAAATCTATGTGTCTCCCTACTTGCTTCCCTTCATTGCATTCAAAGAATCATCATCAGATAAAGAAGAAAAGAAGTGATCATAATAAACACACAAGTTCAAACAAAGTGACCCCTGTAATAAATTGGTCATGATCCAGTGGGGCCGGAAGAATTTATAAAAAGAAAATCCATACCCTGATTCACCCGCCCCCCTCTCAGTGTATATAGGCCCCTATGGGTCCTAACAACTGGCGTATCAAAGGGAAGGTTTCTTTTATCAGATTTGTTTTCTTTAACTTGGTTTAGTCGATTACTTAAGTTAACTATCTAGTTTTTTTTTGACAGAAAAAGACGGATCCATTAATGATGGAGATCAGCAGAAATACAGTGGCGTAACCACGATGGAAAATGATTGAACCAAAGCAAATCCTCGTAAGGAGGGCCAATGCCTACCATCTTGTGAGCGGCTTCATTCGCTTCCCTTCTAATAAATGAGAAATTGCAGGAATTGAAGCCTTGTCTCCGCGAGTGAATACACCGGATAATGGGGCCGAAAGGTTGCAGCCCGCCGTCAGTGAGATTGATGGAATTGATTACAGTGAGGCAGTCGGATTCGATGTGAATGTAATCCCAACCGAGATCTTTTGTGAAATTTAACCCAGCAAGGATAGTGGCAGCCTCCGCGACTGAGGGCTCCCAAAGTGCATAACGTGCTTCGTATTTGGCAGCGATAAGATTTCCCAGGTTGTCTCGAGCCAGTAAACCTAGTCCAACTGGTCCATCCTTAGGGAGAGAGGCATCCACATTGATCTTAACAATCCCTTCCGGTGGGGGGCACCAATGTTGGGGAAGAGGAGGGGGTGAAAAGTCTTTGTTGTTCAGGGTGGTTCTGCCAGACCGCAATCCATGACAATGCCCGGTCAATCCAAAATCTGGGGGGCCTCCGGAAATGATTGAAAATGGCCTCGTTCCGCCTATCCCAGATAATCCAAGTCAAAATGCACAGGGCGCCTGCTTTAGCCGGTGAAAAGGAGGAGCACCATCGCATCAGGAGGGATGTAAGATCTGATGCGGCGTCCAGGGACAGTTCTATAGTTGATCCCCAGCCATTCCAAACCTCCTGAGCCCCGGGACATTGAATAAGAGCATGGAGAGGGGATTCGGTCACAGAAGGACAGAAAGGGCATGAGTTGTCATTTGAAAAGTGTCTGTAGACAAGGAGGCTCTTGGTCGGAAGGATACCGGAACACACCTGCCACCAGAAAAAGCGAACTTTAGGGGGAACATTAAGCTTCCAAATTGATGTCCAGGGCCTCGCATCTCCTTCTTTCATTTGAGCAGTAAGAGCTCGCCGGTAGCCAGCTTTCACCGTATACTCACCTGAGCTGTCGTTTGTCCAGTAGAGATGATCTGGCCCTGCGTCTGGCACACAGGGAATACTCAGAATAATTCTCCTATCCCTCTCATTAAACCAGGAGAAGAGTTTTTCCAGACACCATCCCGCCCCTTGATCATCGAAAAGACAACAGACTGTGGCATGTTCGGATCCTGGATAAATAGGAGATGACGTCTTCATGCCTGTCTGATCAAAAAGCCAGGGATCATTCCAAATCTTGGCCGTTAGACCATTCCCAATCCTCCATCCTAGTCCTTTCCTCAGCAGATTACGACCACCCCAAATGCTTCTCCAGAGAAAACTGGGTCGATAGCCAAGATGGGAATCCAAGAAATCCTTATGTGGAAAATATTTAGCCTGGAGGACTCGCGTGCATAGGGATGATGGGTTATTAATCATTCGCCAACCTTGTTTAGCCAGCAAAGCATCATTAAAAAGAGAAAGGTCCCGGAAGCCCATTCCGCCTTCAGATTTTGGTTGACAGAGAGCAGACCAGGCGAGCCAATGGACTTTATTTTTTCCGTCCTTTCGACCCCACCAGAAGTTAGATGTACTGGATTGAATCTTTGAAAGCACCACGTCAGGAAGTTTAAAAATAGACATCAAATAGCTGGGGACAGATTGAAGTGCCGCCTTGATGAGGATTTCCTTCCCGGCCTTGGAGATTTTTTTAGGGGTCCAACCTTGTATTTTTCTTTTGATTCGATCCATAATAGCTGAGAAGATTTCTTTCTTTGACCGTCCGACCACCGTCGGGAGCCCAAGATACTTCTGGTGCTTATCGACCCCAGGGATGCGTGCTAAAGAGCAGAGATCTTCTCTTTTCGGCTGGGGAACTCCAGAGCTGAAGGAAATTTCGGATTTACTCTGATTGATCATTTGTCCAGAAGCCCGTTCGTACTGTTGTATCGCCTGGCAGATTGCAGTACACTCAATAGGGGTAGCTCGAAAAAATAGAAGGCAATCATCAGCGAAGAAGAGGTGGGATATCGGAGGGCCCTTGCGACACGCTTTCGCCCCATGAATTATGGAAAGCGAGGCTGCCCTGGAAAGGAGGTTAGAAAACACATCAGCCACTAAAATACAGAGGAAGGGTGAAAGAGGGTCTCCCTGGCGAAGCCCACGGGATGGGGAAAAGCCTCGGGTGAGAACCCCGTTTACATTAATACAGAAGGAAACTGACGAGACACATTGCATGATCATGTCAATCCATTTGGTGCAGAAACCCATCTTGAGCATCACAAATTCGAGGAAGTTCCATTCCACTCTATCATAGGCCTTAGCCATATCCAATTTCCACGCCATGATCCCTCTCTTTGCTCGTGTACGTGTTTTCATGGAATGGAAAATTTCATGAGCAATAATGGCATTATCCGTGATTAACCTTTTTGCCACAAAAGCGCTTTGGTTCTCTGAAATGACATCGGGTAGCCAAGGATGCAACCGATTCACCAGGATCTTCGAAAAGATCTTATACGAAACATTGCACAGACTGATAGGTCGAAAATCCGCAACCCCTTGCGGATTTTTCATCTTGGGAATGAGGGTAAGAATAGTTTCATTAAGAGAAGACAGGTCCGTTTTCCCTACCCAAATATCCCGCATCAGATTGCATATGTCTGGACCAATGATGTGCCAGTAATTCTTGAAAAAGAGGGCGTGGAATCCGTCTGGTCCCGGGGCTTTCGTAGAGTGGATTTGCTTTAAGGCCTTAAGAGTCTTGTCATTCGTCACATCTTTCGAAAGCTGTCTATTCATATCGTCAGAAATCACAGGTTTGATGCAGTCCTCAATCTCAGGAGAAATGTTAGAATGGCCTGCAGAGAAGAGTTTCTGAAAGTAGCTCAGGAAAGCTTCTTGGATTCCCCCTGTGTCAGAAACTTTACTACCATCTAATTTTAGAATGCCAGAAATAATGTTTTTTCGGCGTCTTGCTGAAGCCTTCTGGTAGAAATAACGGGTATTAGCATCCCCTTCTACTATATGAATATCACGCGCTCGCATAGCCCAAAAACATTCCTTATTGCGCAGGGCAACATCCAACTCTCGTTGGGTTTCACTTATTTTGGAGAGAATGCTGCTATACGGGGGTTTGCTAAGAAGATAGTCAATCTTCCTTTCAAGAAAATTGCATTGCCGGTCCGGATGACTGAATTTAGAGTAGCTCCATGTCTTCAGATCAGATGCCACTCGGAGAAGGTTGGTTCTCAGATCAACTTGCCCATTCTTCCAGCCTGAACGGATAATCGCCTCGCACTCGGGATCTTTTGACCAGAAGCTTTCGAATCTGAATGGTTTCCTGGAACAAGTAACGTGCTCATTATGGGTGCAGTTAATGACAATTGGGCAGTGATCCGAGCAGTTGAACGTGAGATTTCTGATATGGTACATTTTTAAGAGGCTCATCCAGTCCATTGAGCCAAAGAATCTATCCAAACGTTCAGCGATTCGATTTCCATCAGAACTGCCTCGGAACCATGTGAAGGGGTTACCCGTGTAACCCAGGTCCATCAGCTCTGCCTTAAGGATAGCATCATTAAAATCAGACAAAGACGTAGAGGAGCGCATAGATCCACCTTTTTTCTCCTTCTGGAAAAGGATCTCGTTAAAATCCCCTCCAAACAGAATGGGGCTTGGCAGATCACGACGGAGTTTGCAAAGTAGATCCCAAGATTTCCACTTTTCAGACTGGGAGGGCCAGCCATAGAAGCCCACAAACGTCCAGGTGGGGTTGTGGGGGTCACAAATGGATGCAGCCACGTGGCGCTGGGAAAAAGACAGGAGCCTAACATCGACATTATCCTTCCAGAGAAGACATAATCCCCCTGAATGACCCTGTCGGGGAACCGGAAAACAACCCTGGAAGCCGCATTTTAGAGCAAGATTTGTGATGTCCTTGTTTTCCAATATGGTTTCGGACAGGAAAACCATATCAGGGCGACTTTGAGCGCAATGGCGCTGGAGCATGTGAACCGTTCGTGGGTTTCCAAGCCCACGGCAGTTCCAGCATAATGCAATCATTGCTCTAGGCGAGGCCGGTCCTGACCCGCCTCCGCCTTTGTCTCTTGTGGGGTTAATGGCGTACCTGATGATTTCCTCCTTTTGGGAAGACTGGTGTGCATATCACTGGACTCGCTTTGCCGTTTCAGATCTCCTGGTTTGGGATTCCCTGGGCAATCTCCTTTACCACCGCCGCGTGCCCTTCTCCAGGTTCTACGAGTAACATGTCTTGAAGGTGAGGCTTCAGTCATCCCAGAATCAGCTTGCAGAAGGGCATCAGTTGGGATCCGATTTGGACTCTGCTCTGCTTCAGACGGATCCAAGGAAACATGTATCTGCCTCGGAATTTTCTCTGGAGGTTCTTTTGGTTTAGGTAGCATCCCAGTTGAAGTGAGGAACATTAAATTCGGTGTAGTTGAAGCGAAGTCGGATTTTGTGATACCCTGAATCAGGTGATTGTCTTGCCGAGCCCCATCATTGCATCTGACGATAATCTCTTGGGAAGCGTTTCCATTTCCCCTAATCTCAGCTGGGGATTCTTTAGGGAAGACAGGTGGTCCCATCCTTATAATAGAAGGTTTTCCAGATTCGGGTCGCCTTAGATGGGCTGCAATGAGACGGTCCCAATCTATTTGTCTCTCCGCCTCAGGGATATATGCCTCTCTGTGTGCTTTGGCCCGGAGCCACGGACCGTATTAAAGGGTAATATTTTCGGCGGAATTCTCTGGCTTTGCCCCACACGCTTTCTCAATGTGGCCGATACGTCCGCAAAGGAAGCAGAAGATTGGTAGTTTTTCGAATTCGAACGAGATCAAGTTGTTGGAATCATCAATTTTCAGGAACATACCTCACATTAAGGGTTCAAACACATCGTTCTCAGTCTTTATTCGGACCCAGGGGCCCCATTGTATTGGGTCCGAGCAATCCCACTCTAGGAAGTGACCGATCCGGTCACCAATTTCTTTCATCACATGTGTTGATCTCCCATGGAATGGTATTCCTTTAATTCTTATCCAGAACGGGGATCGGGTAAGTGTGCAATTCTGAATCTCGTCTCCCCCTTTAAATTCCTCCATTTGAATGAGATGATTGTCAAAGGACCAAGGTCGTCCTCTGAGGACTTTATCTTTGTCTTTATCACTGAAGAACTCAAAAACAAGGAGTTTGTTCTCAATTTCCCGGATGGCTACTCCCGCTTCCAATTTCCAAAGATTTTGAAGGGTGGTCCTGAGGGCCTTTAGATTAAATGGTGCCTCTGTCGCCAGTCTTCCGACAACCAATAAAGCCATACGTTTTGTCAAAGTGTTGTCTTCATTTCTACGGGTTGCAAGTGGCTCTTTTTCTTTGTCTGTCAATGTGAGGTTCTTCCATTGGTTCAGCAGATCCGTCTCCATGTTGAGAGCCATGAAATATCCTAGGGAGGGATTGACCAAACAAAGGTCCCCTATCCAAGGGGTGTCAAGCCCAAAGGGGGGTCCCCGACCCAGGGACTCCGGCCCAATCCGAACCAGCATAAGCTAGTTCTTCACAACCGAAGCTTCGCGACCAGGAGAATCGCAATTTTAACCAACCTCCAGGAAGAAAAAAAAGTTTCACAGGCCGTATTTGAACTACAATTCACGCAGGTCAGGCCCAACCCAACGATTTCTCAGTTCAGGCAAAGCCGGAAAAAAAAACCTCCAATCAGGTGTGGCCAACCAGCCCTGCACGGCCGACCAGCCCTGCGCGGCCAACCAGCCCTGCGCGGAAATTTCCTTCGCGCTGGTAACACCGTCAGGTCTCGCGCAAGTCCCCTCGCGCTTCGAGCAACGGCCAGGCTGTGAGGCGCTTCCACTTTCGCGCCGGAGGACTCTTCTTTCGTGAAGCACTCCTCCAACGCGCAACACACACTTGCGCAGCAGCAAAAACGAGAAGGAACAAACGCGTTCAAGGCCCAACGCGACAGCTTCTTCACAAACCTCCTTCGCGGCGGGGTCTTCGCGCACCAAACCAAATCGCGGCTGAGTCTTCGCGACAAAACATCGCGGCTGATTCGTCACTCGCCACACCTGCGCGAAGCCGAAGGACTTCGAAATCAGAATCAGGGGCTTCGCGAACCAGGGCCCCGTCGCTCCGCACGATGGTCGGAGGTTCAACCTTCGTTCATCTCACAATGGGTGTGGTCAAACTCGTCCAGGGATTCGAGAACCAAAAAACCAACACTCTGGCGACCACAAAGCAAAACCCCAGAAGTGATTCAACAGATCATGGGTTCGAGATCTGGATCCACCTGCAGATTCCAACTCCCACAAGATCTCAGGTGCCGTGGAAAGGATCGAACTCAGACACCAATGTCGGGTTCAGCCTTTCTCGCCACGGAGAAGCCGGCAAGGGCCGGCGAGGGTCGCCGAAGGGGTCGTTGAGGATGACGAAGCCCGCCTGCCGACCGAGGAAGACAACCCGCCTGCAAACCGAGGGTTTGACAGGCAAATCAGCCGCCGCCGTGAGTAAAGCGGGGAAGGGGGGAAACTACGAACCCTAGGAAAACCCCAGGAGGGATAAACTCTCACGCAGGAGAGACTGAGTTAACTATCTAGTTTTCTCTTATCTTGGTGTGTCATGGCAAAGGGAAGAACATCAAAGAATAAGCAGAAGTCGAGTGAAATTCCCCAGTGTGGAAGTGTCAATATAAAGAGTTTGACTCAGTAAAATGAATCGTTTAGTGAACATAAGAATGCTTTTGATGATTCATATAGTGAAAATGCTTACTCATTCAATGATGCTGAAGGAATGAGTGAAGAACCTGACATGACAAGTGATGTTGGAACTACTGATGATGAAGAAACTCCCAGAAGTCGAAAAGTGTAAGTTTTCCTCAAAGATAAAGAAGTGGATTAGATGTTGGATGAAGAGATTAAGTCAAAAGATATCTGAATCCAAGAAATGGAAACTGAGGTTAACAAGATAAGATGATTAAATCAAAGGCTTATTGATGTGGCCACTGATCTGAGGGAGAAGACTAATTCTCAAGACGAAGAACTGAAGAATCTATCTATAAAGAGATAAAATCTCAAAGATGGTGTTAAGGGAAGGAATCTGGACATAGATGAAATTCAGAATTTGAAATCTAGAAATGATGATCATGTTACACAGCTGTCTGAGATAGTTCAGAAGAATCAAAGTCTACAACAATAGAATGCATCCGTATCTGAATTTGTTTCTCAGGAAAAATTGAAAGTAAAGGAGCAAGGTGGCATGGTGGATAAGTTGACACATGAATTAGAAGATGAGATGAGTAGAGGAAAGCTTCTCAAGAAATTTGATTCTCAACTTGAATCAAGAGACAAAAAGATCCAAAAACTGGAGGAAGAAATAGAATCAGTCAAGATTGAAATGGAGAAATCTAAATCCAAAGACAAGCCCAAGTTGAAGGATGCACTTCACTTATTATTTGATTTTCCTTTTCCAGGTGATGAGGAAATGAAAGTCAAATGTGCTACATCAAAGGAGAAGCAGCAATGGATTGTATCATCCCAAAGTCCATCCATTTTGGGGAAATCCGGAATTGGATATGATGATCTCACTCCTATGCGTGATAGGAAAAGAGCAGTGAAAATCTCAAGAGATGAGAAAAACAATGTAGGTGCTGGAGATAGACCTAAAATGGTTTTTACATGAATAAATGATAGTATGTTCTATTTTTGTGGGATTCATGGTTATACATCATGCTTCTATTCAGAGGTACAAGAATACATCTCAGGATATGAAAATAGAAACATTACTATATCTGAGAAGAAGAAGATGTGTCATGAGAAATCAGAAAGAAGAGTCTTTCAGAGGAAAGCATTCGTTAGATACTATTACTGTGGAAGAATGGGACACACCATGAGTATGTTTCAGGAATATCAAGAGCTCCATGTCAGAAGAAGAACTCATAGTGTATCAGCATCTTGAAATAGAAATGAATAAATTAGGTATGCCTTTGATGGAAAATGTTTTATATGTCCATATTATGGACATTTGGAGCGAAATTGAAGCAAGAAGAACACAATAAAGGAAAAGGAACCTGAAAGGAGATTCTCGACTCTAGTTATGCATAATGAGAAATTCTACACTGGGGAAAAAAGTGGTAAGGTGAATAATAGGAGTAGAGACTCAGGGGAATCACATGGAGCTGAAAGAAAGGTGTATCAGTAACCTCCTCTGTCATACTCACAACATCTCTCAAGGAGAGAATGTGAACAACCCTAGAAGATTAAGGGGAGATATACTCCAACTGTGATAAAGAAGAATGAACACTCTATGGAGGACTCACCACCTGCACAAAATAGTGTGGTGACTCAAATATCTGATAAAAGAAAGATAAACCAATAATGTACTGAAAACTTCATATGTTGTGTGCCATAGTGAGAAGTGGAGGAAAGAGGAAGATCCCTAAAATGGTGGAAGAAGAAATGGAATATTTCAAACAGAGAGATTCCTACCCAGAGACGGAATCAAGGGAAGTGGCACATTGGTGGTACATCAAAGATGGAAGTGTGTACAAGTGTTATTAAACCCCAAATTGTGAAAAATTCCAAGCCTGGAAAATCTAAATATAAGAAAAAGGTAAAGAATGTTGGTAATGATTGCTTAGTAATATGGAAAGAGCAGTTAATATTGACTAGGCATCTAGAAGATGCAAGGAAAGAGTGTGATGCTCTGCAAGAAATAATAAAAGGGTTGACCCATCAGGATCAACCACAATCCTCATCTTGAGGGTTCCAGAAGCACCCCTCTTCCTATGTTTATAAATGTTGTTAAATGATGATTTAGTTGTTTCAGGTTTCAGGCAGATACGATCCAAGGGGAAGTAGCATCTAAAGATGAAAAGTTTAGAAGTGATATGATTCAGATTTTTAATTGACTCAAATCAGGTACCAAAGTTTATGAAGAAAGGGAGAAACAGAGCATAACATAAAGTGAATGTTTTATTAACATTATCTCTTGTTTCCTAAACTGAGTTTCAACTCAGTGGGCTTATATATTTGGTTAATGGATCAATGTTGAGTTCTAGATCATAATAAATGATGTAGGAGGAGAAAATTGGTTAAGGGCCTAAGTAGTGGGCCTAACAAATGGAAGAGTTTCATAACATATAGGGAGAACTCTATATCCTTATTAGATGAAAGATCTCAATGGGATATGAAGGATGACTGTTTATGTTCATGAAGAATGATTGGGGGAGAATCAGCAACACACAGGTTTTTCAGGATTATTTATTTTGTTCTAATAATATGGTATCAACTGACTACTTTCAGGATACCAAGAAGCTGTGAGAGAAAATCAAGGGTTCTTCAACCAAAAATTGAGAAATTAGTTGAAAGAAATTAAATCATTGAACAATGACACAGTGACAAGTTTTCTATTAACAGTGAGTAAGTGGTAAGAGACTTGGGGAGAGAAGAAGTGGTTGAAGTTGATTTAGAAGAATATACTGATGGTGAGTATGAGGAAGTAAAATCCTTATCTACACAAAAGCCAAAGAATCGAGCTAAAATTGACAGGCAGAATATCATTGGTGATTAGTTAGCTCCAGTTCAGACAAGGATAATTAAATCACTGCAACAGACATCTTTTTTATCTCAGGTTGAGCCGAAATTCTTTGCTGATGTAGCTAAAGATGAGAACTGGGTTCAGGCCATGAATGAAGAGCTATATCAGATTGAGAAGAATCAGACGTGGGAGATTGTTTCAAGGCCATCAAATAACAACATCATAGGGACTAAATGTGTCTTTCATAACAAGATTAATGAATATGACATAGTGATTTGAAAGAAATAATGACTGGTGTGCAAAGGATACTCCCAAATAGTGGGTATTGATGTTGATGAGACATTTTCATCAGGTGCAAGGCTAGAGACAATCAGATTATTTTTAGACATAGCAATGAAAAGAAAGTTCAAAGTGTTCCAGATGGACGTAAAATCTACATTTTTGAATGGGTTTCTGAAAGAAGAGGTGTACATTGAGCATCCAGATGGTTTTCTCATTCATTAATATGAGAATAAAGTTTTTCATTTGATGAAATCACTATATGGGTTTAAATAAGCACCAAGAGAATGGTACTGAAGGCTAGATCAATATTTGAAGAAGCTTGGATTTCAACATGCTGGATTTGATTACGATCTCTACTTCAAAAACAGAAGTTATCAAAGGATGATGGTGCTGGTTTATGTTAACGACATAATATTTGGCGGATCAGATGAAGATCGGGGAAGACAGTTTACTGAATTTATGAAAAGTGAGTTCGAAATGTCAATGATAGGAGAGATAACATTTTTTATTTGGTCTACAGGTGACACAAAGAAGGAATGGAGCATTCATTTCTCAATCCAAATATGGCACGGAGGTTTTGAAAATATTTGGAATGGAAAATTCCAAGGATATGAAGACTCTGGTTGCTACCTGGATGAAATTATCGAAAGATGATAATGGCAAGGCAATTAATATCACAGAATACAGTCAGATTATTGGGATTTTACTGTACCTGACAGCGATGAGACCTAATACTGTTTTCGCCACCTGCCAAGTAGCACGATATCAAATAAATCCCAAGTAAAGCCACATGCTTGTAGTGAAAAAAATACTTCGGTATATCAAAGGCATGGTGGACTTCAGCTTGATGTATAATGGAAAATCTCAGACCGAGTTATTGGGATATACTAATATAGATTGGTCTGGTTCAGCAGATGACAGGAAATCAATGTCAGGAGGTGCATTCTATCTTGGTGGCTTGTGTGGTTCTAGGCTAAACAAGAAAAAAGATTACATTTCATTGAGCACCATAGAAGCTGAATATATTACTTCCACTCAAGCTTGCACACAATTATTATGTATGAAGAAGCATCTTGATGATATGGTCATTGAAGTGAAGTCTCTGATCAGAATCTAGTGAGATAACTCAAGTGCTATAAATATCCGCAAAAAACCCATCCATCACTCAAGGACAAAGCACATTGAGATAAAGTATCATTTTATCAAAGAGAAGGTTGAGCAAGGAATTGTGAAGTTGAAGTATGTGCCTACATAACTACAGGTTGCAGACATTATGACAAAGGCCTTACCCAAGGAAGCATTTGAATGGAAATGACTCTCTCTGGGAGTTCAGTCGACTCACTTCACTTAAAAGAGTGTGGATGTGGAACCCTCTCTCCCTGAGGGATGGTGTGTTTTTACCTAATGTTATGATATGTGTTTTTACCCTACTACAGACTACAAAGGAGTGCCCTTTGGGTTCATTGACCAAGGGGGAGAAAACTTGAGAAAATATGATTGTTCATGGGGGAGAAAATGTCTTAGTCAAGACATAGGGAGTAGCTGACAGGTGGATCAGTGAGATAGGGGGAGAAATTGTTGAGTCAAAAGTTCTCCTTTGACTTCTATACCTTTTTTTGGAAATCACAAATGTCTTTTTCCATCGGCTCGTCCGATCATGGTAATGAATTTCTTTTCCATCGGCTCGTCCGATCATGGAAATGAATTTCTTTTCCATCGGCTCGTCCGATCATGTTAATGAATTTTGTTTCCATCAGCTCGTTCGTTCATGGTAATGAATTTCTTTTCCATTGGCTCGTCCAATCATGGTAATGAATTTCTTTTCCATCGGCTCATCTGATCGTGGTAATGAATTTATTTTCCATCAGATCATCCGATCATGGTAATGAATTTATTTTCCATCGGATCGTCCGATCATGGTAATGAATTTCTTTTCCATCAGCTCGTTCAATCATGGTAATGAATTTCTTTTCCATCAGCTCATTCGTTCATGGTAATGACTTTATTTTCCATCGTCTCATCCATTCATGGTAATGAATTTCTTTTCCATTAGATTTTCAGTTCATGGTAATGACTTTGTTTTCCATCGGCATGATGATTGATGGTATTCTTTTACTTCGTACGATTGTGTTTTTCTTTCACAATTAATACTATCTAAACCAACAATTACCTTACGATCTCTGGTAGGTACATACTTTCTTATTTTTTTTAAAAAAAATCTTTTTAATCATATTCATTGATCTTATTTCTTCTAATCTCAACCGTATAAGATCAACGGTCACCCTTTTGCCGCCTATAAATAGAACCACCCTCCCTAAACCCACACTGGTTTTTTCTGGATTTGTGGTGAAGCGCTGCTCCACTGATTTAAGTCATTGTACGATATTTCAAGCAGTTTCAACTATATGTCTCAGTCCTCTGCCAATACTCTAGGAGAAATGTCTTCAAAGATCTTTTCAGGGAAATATTTTTTCAGAGAATGGTTAGTTTCTCAGGACTTTTTTGATTCGTACGATTCTACAATCAAAATAATCATTTTGTTTCAAGGCTAGGAGCATTTGTGTGTTGAAAACTATTATCCCAAGATCTAGTTCTTGTTGATGAAGTCAGTCATTTTTACAATACCATATCATTTGATAAGAACATGACTGTCAAGTTTGTTTTATACGATAGAAATATTTCTATGTCTATATAAAGAGGTTGTCAAATGATCTTGTGATTTCTTTCAATAAACATGACAAATAAACTGTTGAAAGACTCAATCAGGTAACTCATGGAGCAGATATCCCTTCAGTGAAAGAGTTGAAAGAATGAATGAATGCCTTTCAGTCTAAATTTTCGATGGTTTCATCTTTCAAAGATGAAATGGTTTTGTTGAAGAAACAAAATTATGTGCTATCCAAAGATAAAAAGAATTTACAAGACAGATTTGATACTCTTGAGGAAGTAATTAGAGTCCAGGAGGAGACCATCAATAATCAAGATCATCTTTTTTCCGACCAACAAGAGATTCTCAGATCTCAGGGTGATTCAATTTCCGAAGTCAAGAAAGAAATAAAAAAGATGAAAGTTGTTCTACATGAGCTGATAAAGAAGGAAAAGGAAATAGAAAACAAATGACTATTGTATTTGTTTTTCTTTTCTTATGGAACTTGTCTTTGTTTTGTAATGACATTTATGTTACTCTTTCTTTTGTCCTGCAATTATTTTCTCTAAATCTTTCAGGCAACTCAAGGTTACCCCATTCTTTTTGTAAATCACAAAGGGGAAGAACGTTTTATAAAGGGGGGGAATGTTTTAGAAAGGGAGAATGTTTTAATCAAATACTTTGAAACCAAGGAAAATCTGTGAATACAATCCTTAGGAAAGTATACACCTAAGGGGGAGTAAGTTGTATTCAAATTCATATTCAGAAGAGTTTCCAATAACTCAGGGGGAGATAAGTTTTTCTTGTTGTATTTACTCTATGTTTTGTGCTTTCCAAAAAGGGGGAGATTGTTGAGTCAAAAGTTCTCCTTTGACTTCTATACCTTATTTTGGAAATCACAAATGCCTTTTACCATGCTGATCGTACTTACCATGCTGATCGTACTGACCATGCTGATCGTACTGACCATGCTGATCATACTGACCATGCTGATCGTACCGACCATGCTGATCGTACTGAACATGCTAATCGTACTGACCATACAGATCGTACAGACTATAATTTTCATACTGACTTTTTCAATCGTATCGTACTGACTCATTCAATCATATCATACTGAATCTGTCAATTGTACTCAATTTTGTGTATCTTACTTTGTATCATATCAATACATTACATTTAGTAATACATATAATACTCATACTTTCATTACTTTCTTGTTTTCGTACTTAGTCAAAAACATCTGTTTCATATTAATCATACTCTTGTTTATCATCTTAATATATCTTTTGTTTTAACCAATATGATTTCGTTGATTTAGTTACAAACTAATCAAAATGATATTGTGCTTTCTATTTCAATATGACTGTTATAATGTCAGGTGTCCAAGTCCCTCTGAGTTTTTTGGAGAAATATAACCGTTGGAGGAAATATAACCTTTGGAACCTGAGGCCTATAAATAGGAGGTCATTTGAAGCTGAAGAACAATAGTGATACTTTTCTTCTATCAAGTTCTAGAGAGAGACGATGTGACTTCTCTCATGCTTTGTGCTTTGTGCGACCGATCTTCATATCGAGGGATTTCAAGTGATTGAAAGACAGAGGTGTCGATTACCTAAAAAATGGAGGGTTGTCGAGGATATACAGATAGACATACCGATCATCGTATCGAGGGCTGTCGGGGATAGGCAGACAGACGTTCCGATCATCATATCGAGGGCTGCCGGGGATAGGCAGACAGACAAACTGATCATCATATCGAGGGCTTACCAAGGTGGTGGTAAGATAGACCTCTTATCCTAGGTGAAAGGATAGCCCTTATCTCTAGGTTAAAAAAAATTGTAATACATTTACTTTTCTGCTGATGTTTGTATTAGAAAGGAATTTTTCTTGTTTCCTACACTTTCAATTGTAATTGTTTCAATTACAATTATTCTGTTACATATTGTATTAATAGATTCTATAAGCTTTATGTTATAATCTCTCACACTTATATTACTTTTATTATTGTATTCATCTTGAATAAAATTATTTTACTTTTCTAATAGTATTAGATCATATCATACCTTTATATTCAACACAATTGTGGTTGTTTGAATTGTATTAGTTTAAGATCTTTTAAACTAATCTCTTAAGTGTTTAAACACAATGTTTTTAAACCTACAATTCACCCCCCTCTTGTATTGTTTCATCTAATATAAATATACATCTACATATTTGATCCAACAGTAATGAGATAGGGGATAAAATTAAATCATATGATGCAAGACGTGATCGATCAAAGAATAGATATCACGACAGCTAAGGGTCGTGATGAAAGCAGAAGTGTGGTTGGTATCAGGTTGGTATGAAAATTTCAATTGGTGTTAGGTTGGTATCAACAGTGGTGTTAGAAACAAAGTGAATCATAGATGAACTTTTCATGATACTCTTATTTCTCCCACTGAGCATTTCTCATGTGGGATTAGATTATGTGTTGATTAAATCTTTGATCGCTATCTGTATCACAAGAGGTGAATGGTGGCTGAATATGAATGAAGCCTTATTGAGGTATCAAATAATGGAGAATTGTTTTGAGAAGAGTTTTCAATAAACCCAAAGGGGGAGATTGTTGGGGAAAAATCTCTCAAGTTATCATTGAAGCATTTTTTTAGATGATTCTGTTTGTTGACAATGCAGGACTCCATGTTGTTTTTGTTGACAAAGCGAGTCTCACTGACTCAAACTATTGACAAAGGGGGTTTTCCTGGAGAATGGGGAAAAGTGTTTTTGGAAAAGGGAGTTGTGACCTTATGTTAAGGAGGTTTCTAATGTTGTATTCCAGGAATTTTTCGAATTCAAAACATCAAAAATTTGCCAAATGAAAAGCGGCGCGCAAATCAAAAAGTGGTGTGCAAGTGTGCTGATCAAGTCCAAAAGTGACGCACAAGTGTGGCGTGCAAGTATCGCATTCAACTCCTAAAAATTCCTATAAATAGACAGCTACTCTTCTCATTTATTAACGAGCTCAACACGTAGAGAAAATATGATCTCTGATCGCGCAAGTGGATGTGACGTGCATGTTCGGTGTGCCCGCAAGTGGGGCGAACAAGTTTACTTTGCAAGTGTACCACATAAGTGTTCCACGTAAGTGAGCCATGCAAGCAGTGTGAAGAGAAATTTTGGCGTGGAAGTGTGGCGCATAAGTTTGGTGCACTAGTGTGGAATGAAAGTTGGTTTTTGCACAACGAAGGCAGAGGTTGTTAACTAGTTAAATGGGCACACGAGTTACCCTAAGGTTGCGTGAAAGTTAGAAATTTCCCAGAACATTAGTGGTAAAGCAACATTCATCAGTGGATGAACTTTTAACTTCAATAGAGCATCTAGAAATAGTTGAGGATGAATTATTTAATTCAAATGAAGAGACCTACCGATCTATAAACTGTGAGTGGATCTCTTCCAAGTGTAGTGAACAAAGGAAAAGGAAGAAGGTTATCCTTTCTACCGGCAGTGATCCAGAGAGAGAGGAAAAGGGATTGCCCCTTGGGAAAGCAGTGAGCTTACCCTAAACATTGTAAAGGCAGTGAGCCTGGGCATAGAATTGATCTAGACCGAACATTATTGGATGTGAGCTTTAGTGGATTTCGTACATCGGCACATCACTGTAGTATGCTCCTCGGACGTATCCCAGTGAGGGTGAATCGAGTAAAAAATCTCTATGTCTGCCTACTTACTTCCCTACATTGCATTAAAATCATCATCATCAAATAAAGAAGAAAAGAAGTTATCATAATAAACACACAAGTGCAAACAAAGTGACTCTTGTAATAAATAGGTCAAGATCTAGTGGGGCGGGAAGAATTTAGAAAAAGAATATCCATACCCTGATTCACCCCCCTCTCAGGGTATATAGGTCCCTATTGTCCCTAACAATTAGTATCAAAGGGAAGGTTTATTTTATCAGATTTGTTTTCTTTCACTTGGTTTAGTTGATTTCTTAAGTTAACTATCAGTATGCTCTTATCTTGGTGTGTCAAGGAAAAGAGAAGAACTTCAAAGAAGAATCGGAAGTCTAGTGAAATTCCCTAGTGTGGAAGTGTCAACGAAAAGAGTGTGATTCAGTTAAATTAATCATGTAGTGAACATAAGAATTGTTTTGATGAATCATATAGTGAAAATACTTACTCATTCAATGATGCTAAAGGAATGAGTGAAGAACCTGACATGCCAAGTGATTTTGGAACTACTGATGATGAAGAAACTCCCATAAGTCGAAAAGTGGAAGTTGTTCATAATGATAAAGAAGTGGATCAGAAGTTGGATGAAGAGATTAAGTCTAAATATATCAGAATCCAAGCATAAGAAATTTAGGTTAACAAGATAAGAAGATTAAATCAAAGGCTTATTGATGTGGACACTGATCTGAGGGACAAGAATGATTCTAAAGACGAAGAACTGCAAAAGTTATCTATAAAGAGAGAAAAGCTCAAAGATGATGTTAAGGGAAGGAATATGGACATATATGAAATTCAGAATTTGAAATCATAACATGATGATCTTGTTACACAGTTATCTGAGATATTTCAGAAGAATCAAAGGCTACAACTAGAGAATGCATCCGTCTATGAATCTGTTGCTCATGAAAAATTAAAACTAAAGGAGCAAGGTGGCATGGTGGATAAGTTGACACATGAATTGGAAGATGAGATGAGTAGGGGAAATCTTCTCAAGAGAGAACTTTATGCTCAACTTGAATCATGATATAAAAAGATTCAACCACTGGAGGAAAAAATAGAATCAGTCAAGATTGAAATGGAGAAATATAAATCCAAAGACAAGCCCAAGTTGAAGGATGTAATGTACTTATTATTTGGTTATCCTTCGTTAGGTGATGATGAAATGAAATCCAAATATGCTACATTAGAGGAGAAGCATGAATGGATTGTATCATCCCAAAGGCCATATATTTTGGGGAAATCAGAAATTGGATATGATGATATCACTCTTTTGCGTGATAGGAAAAGAGCAGTGAAAATATCAACAGATAAGAAAAACCTAATAGGTGCTGGAGATATACCTAAAAAGGTTTTTTCATGAATAAATGATAGCATGTTCTATTTTTGTGGGATTCATGTTCATACATCAAGCTTCTGTTCAGAGGCACAAGAATACATCTCAGGATGTGAAAATAGAAACATTACTAGATCTGATAAGTAGAAGATGTGTCATGAAAAATCAGAAAGAAGAGTCTCTCATAGGAAATAATTCATGATATTCTCTTAGTGTGGAAGAATGGGACACACCATGAGTATGTGTCAGGAAGCTCAAGAGCTCCGTGTCAGAAGAAGAACTCAAGGTGTATCAGAATCTCGACATAGAAATGATGAAATGAAGTATACCTTTGATGGAAAATGTTTTATATGTTTAGATTATGGGCATTTGGAAATAAATTGCATCAAGAAGAACGCAAGAATGGAAAAGGAACTCAAAAGGAGATTCTTGAATCATGTGATGTATAATGATAAATTCTACACTGGGAGACAAAGTGGTAAGGTGAAGAGTAGGCTAAGAGCCTCAGGGGAATCACATGGAGATGAATGAAAGGTGTATCAGTCACCTCCTCTATCATACTCACAACAATGCTCAAAGAGATAATGTGAACAAACCTAGAAGATTAAGGGGATATCTCCTCCAAATGTGATAAATAAGAATGAACACTCAGTGGAGGAATCACCACCAGCACAAAATAGTTTGGTGACTCAAATATCTTATAAAATAACGATAAACCAAGAATGTACTAAAAACATCATATGTCGTGTGCCATAGTGAGAAGTGGAGGAAAGAGGAAGATCCCTAAAATGGTGGAAGAAGAAAGAGAATATGTCAAACAGAGAAATTCCTACCCCGAGATGGAATCAAGGGAAGTGGCATATTGGTAGTACATCAAAGATGGAAGTGTGTACAAGTGGGATTAAACCCCAAATTGTGAAAAATTCCAAGCCTATAAAATCTCCATATAATAAAAAGGCTCAGCATGTGGGTAATTATTGCTTAGTCATATGGCTATAGCAGTTAAGATTGGCTAGGAATCTAGAAGATGAAAGGAAAGAGTGTGATGCTCTGCAATAAAGAATCAGAGGGTTGAACCATCAGGATCAACCATTATACTCATCTTGAGGATTCCAGAAGCACCCCTATCCCTATGTATATAAATTTTTTAATTTATGATTCATGTGTTTCAGGTTTTAGAGAGATATGATCCAAAGGGGAAGTGGCATCTAAAGATGAAAAGTGGAGAAGTGATATGCTTCAGAATTTTAATTGACTCAAATCAGTTACCAAATTTAATGAATAAAGGGACAAAAAGTTCATAACAAGAAGTGAATGTTTTATTAACTTTATCTCTTGTTTCATACACTGAGCTTCAACTCATTGGGATTAGAGATTTGATTAATGGATCAATGTCGAGTTCTAGATCAGAAAAAATTATTTAGGAGGAGAAAAATGGTTAAGGTCCTAAGTAGTGGGCCTACAAATGGAAGAGTTTCATAACATAGGGGGAGAACTCTATATCCTAATCAGATGAAACAACTCAATGGGATATGAAGGATGAATGTTTATGTTCATGAAGAATGATTGGGGACAAGCAGCAACACACAGGTTTTTCAGGATTACTTATTTTTTTCTAATAATATGGTATCAGCTGACTTCTTTCAGGATACCAAGAAGCTTTGAGAGAAAATCAAAGGTGCTTCAACCAAAATCTGAGAAATTAGTTAAAATAAATGACGTAATTGAACAATGACATAGTGACAAGTTTTATATTAAAATTGAGTAAGTGGTAAGAGACTCAGGGAGAGAAAAAGTGACTAAAGTTGATTCAAAGGAAGATACTGATGGTTAGTATGATGAAGTAAAATCTTTATCTACACAAAAGCCAAAGATTCGAGCTAAAATTGATAGGAAGAATATCATTGGTAATTAGTCTTCTCTAGTTCAGACAAGGAGAATGAAATCACTATAGCAAAAATCTTTTCCATCTTAGGTTGAGCCTAAATGATTTGCTGATGTAGCTAAAGATGAAAACTAGGTTCAGGCCATGAATGAGGAGCTAGATCAGATTGAGAAGAATCAGACGTGGGAGATTGTTTCGAGGCCAGCAGATAAGAACGTCATTGGGACTAAATGGGTCTTTCGAAATAAGATGAACGAAGATGACACAGTGATTTGAAACAGATCATGACATATGTGCAAAGGATACTCCCAAGTAGAGAGTATTGATGTTGATGAGACATTTTCATCGGGTGCCAAGCTGGAGACAATCAGATTAGTTTTAGCCATAATAGTGCAAAGAAAGTTCAAAGTGTTCCAGATGGACATCCAATCTGCATTTATGAATGGTTTTCTGGAATAAGAGGTGTACATTGAGAATCCATATGGTTTTCTCATTCATGAATATGAGAATAAAGTTTTTCGTTTGAAGAAAACACTATATGGGTTGAAATAAGCACCAAGATCATGGTACTCAAGGATGGATCAGTATTTGAAGAAGCTTAGCTTTCAATGTGGTGGAGTATATTACAATCCCTACTTCAACAACAGTAGTAATCAAAGGATTATGGTGCTGGTTTATGTCGATGACATAATATTTGGTGGATCAGATGAAGCTCAGTGCAGACAGTTTACCGAATTCATGAAAAGTGAGTTCGAAATGTCAATGATTGGAGAGATAACATTTTTCCTTGGTCTATAGGTGAAACAAAGAAGGAATGGAACATTAATTTTTTAATCCAAATATGTCATGGATGTTTTGAAAAGATTTGGAATGGAAAATTCCAAGGAGATGAAGACTCTGGTTTCTGCCTTGATGAAATTATCGAAAGATGATAATGGCAAGGTAGTTAATATCATAGAATGCAGGCAGATTATTGGGAGTTTACTATACCTGACAGTGACGATACATGATATTGTTTTCGCCACCATCCAAATAACACGATATCAAAGAAATACCAAGTAAATACAGATGCTTTTAGTGAAAAAAAATACTTTGGTATATCAAAGGAACTGTGGACTTCGGCTTGATTTATAATGGAAAATATCAGATAGAGTTATTGGGATATACTGATACAGATTGGTCCGGTTCAGTGGATTACAGGAAATGAACGTCAGGATGTGCATTTTATCTTGGTGGATTGTTTGTTTCTTGGCTAAGCAAGAAGCAAGATTTCATTTCATTGAGCAGTGCAGAAGATGAATATATTACTACTAATCAAGATTGCACACAGTTATTTTGGATGAAGCAGAATTGTTTTGATATGGGAATTGAAGTGAATTCTCTAATAGGAATACATTGCGGTAACTCAGGTGATATAAATATTAGAAAAAATCCCATCCATCACTCAAGGACAAAGAAAATTGAGATAAAATATCATTTTATCAAGGAGAAGGTTGAGAAAGGAATTGTGAAGTTGGAGTATGTGCCTACAGAACTACAGATTGCAGAAATTATGACAAAAGCCTTACCCAAGGAATCGTTTGAAAGGTATCGACTGGCTCTCGGGGTTCAGTCGACTCCCCGCACTTAAAAGAGTGTGGATGTGTAACCCCCTCTTCTTGAGGTATGGTGTGTTTTACCCTTATTTTCTGAAATGTGTTTTTACCCTACTGTAGACTACAAAGAAGTTCCATTTGGGTTCATTGATAATGGGGGAGAAAACGTGAGAAAATGTGATTGTTCAAAGGGGAGAAAATATCTTAGTCAAGAAACAGGGAGAATTTGACAAGTGGATCAGTGAGATAGGGGGAGAAATGAGATAGGGGGATAAAATTAAATCAGACGATGCTAGACGTGATCGATCAAAAAATAGATATCATGACAGCTGAGGATCGTGATAAAAGCAGAAGTGTGGTTGGTATCAGGTTGGTATGCAAATTTCAATTGGTGTCTGGTTGGTATCAACAGTGGTGTTAGAAATGAAGTGACTCATAGATGAACTTTTTATGATACTCTTGTATCTCCCACCAAGCATTTCTCTTGTGGACTTAGATTATTGTTGAGTAAATCTTTGATCGCTATCAGTATCGCAAGAGGCAAATAGTGTCTGAAGATGAATGAAGCCTTATTGAGGTATCAAAGAATGGAGAATTGTTTTTAGATGAGTTTTCAAAAGACCCAAAGGGAGATTTTGTTGGTAAAAAATCCCTTAGTGTATCATTGAAGCATTTTTGAGATGATTGTGTTTGTTGACAATACAGGACTCCATGTTGTGTTTGTTAACAAAGCGAGTCTCAATGACTCAAACTGTTGATAAAGGGGGTTTTCCTGGAGAATGGGGAAAAGTGTTTTTGGAAAAGGGATTTGTGCCCTTGTGTTAAGGAGGTTTCAAATGTTGTAAGCGAAGAAATTTTCTAATTCAAAGAATCAAAAATTTGGCAAATGAAAAGCGGTGCGCTAGTCCAAAAGTGGCGTACAAGTGTGCCGCGCAAGTCTAAAAGTGGCGTGCAAGTGTGGTGTGCAAGTCCAAAAGTGATGCGCAAGTGTTGTGCGCAAGTCCAAAAGTGGCGCACAAGTATGGCGTGCAAGTATGGCATGCAAGACCTCAAAATTCCTATAAATAGATGGCTACTCTTCTCATTTATTAATGATATCAACACTTAGAAAAAATCTGAGCATTGTTCACACAAGTGGATGTGACGTGCAAGTTCAGTGTGCGTGCAAGTGGGGCACGCAAGTGGGGAGTGAAAGTCTACTGCACAAGTGTACTGAACAAGATTACCATACAAGTGTGTCGTGAAAGCAGTGTGAAGTTCAAGTTTGGCGCGCAACTGTGGTGCACAAGTGTGGCGCACAAGATTGGTGCGCTAGTGTGGTGCGCAAGTGTGACACACAAGTTGGTTTTCCCGCAACAAAGGCAGAGGTTGTGCACTAGTTAAAGGGGAACACAAGTCACCATAGGGTTGCGTGGAAGTTATAAATTTCCCAGAACATCTATGGTAATGTTTTATTCATCATTGGATGAACTTTGAACATCAATAGAGCATATAACAATAGTTGTGGATGCATTCTTTCATGCAAATTAAGAGACCTACTGGTCTATAAACTGTGAGTTGATCTCTTTAAAGTGCAGTGAGCAAAGGAAGAGAAAGAAGGTTATCCTTTCTACCGGCAGTGATCCAGAGATAGAGGAAAAGGGAGTGAACCTTGGGAAAGTTGTGAGAAGACCCTAAACATTGTAAATACAGTGAGTCTGGGTATAAAATTGATCTATCCTGAACATTATTGGTAGTGAGATTTAGTGGATTTGGTACAGCGGAACATCGTTTTTGTATAATCCTCGGATGTAGCCCAGTGAGGGTGAACCAAGTAAAAAATCTATGTGTCTTCCTGCTTTCTTCCCTACATTGAATTCAAAGAATCATCATCAGATAAAAAAGAAAAGAAGTGATCATAATAAACACACAAGTGCAAACAAAGTGACCCTTGTAATAAATAGGTCAAGATCCATTAGGGTAGGAAGAATTTAGAAAAATAATATCCATACCCTGATTCACCCCCCACCTCCCACCCCCCCCCCCCCCCCCGCTCAAGGTATATAGGCCCCTATTGGTCCTAACAATTTTAAATTAAGTGTGCAAAATGAAACAAAAGCTGTTTTTTAGAGAAAAAATATATTTTCGAGCTTCAAACAAGTTTTTTTTCTAATACTTTGCCAAGAAAAATATTTTATTATTTTTTAAAACATTTGATCAACTTAATAATATATATATTTTATTAAAATCATTCAACAATAGTGATTAATTTAATTTATTAAAAAAATTCCAAACAACCATCACTTTTATTTTCAAATATTTTTTGTTTTTAATTATATTCATTTGATAACTAATGAATTAATTTTATAAACAAGTTGATGGTATATTTTTCATAATTTATTAATTAATATTCATATCCTAAAATCCAATTTATATATTATAATGGAGACATAATATTTCTATAGTGTTACACAGTTAGTCTAAACTTGGTGTTGCATATAACTAAAGCTATCAAATAAATAAAATTATTTAAATAAAAATATTTCATCAAAATATTTGGGTGTTACAATGAACTAAGGCATCCATCCATTTTAATTAACCATATTACATTAATTAAAAGAAATTGGTATATTTTGTATAAATAGATGTAATTTTCTTAAGGGAGAGATCGAGCATTCACATACTATGATAAACCTGAATAAATGTCATAGGGAAAGTACTATAGAACACTTAACTCATAAGTGGATTTTCATTTATTTTCCAAGGGTCGATAGAATCTACCAAGGCCCATCCAACCTCATTTGAGACATACAGGGTCCTGTCTCACAACCAAAACACCTAAAATTAAAAACAAATTAATTACATTATAATTAATTAATTACACTTAGAAAAATATAAACAATTGAATAATTTTATTTATGATTGTATAATGTCCAAAACCTCACTATCCAGTCATGTTTCATTGGATCCATGACCTAACACACCCCAACAACCCAAAAAACATTATCAGCCTTGAACTGGTCATATTCCCTAATCAAGGATGTTAAAAACACACAAAAATTTAAATTTACATTTTAAATATTTGGAAAATTATAACAACATAATATCTATCGGAAATGGAATATGGAGAAGTGTGGATTGACTCTGTAGTCACAATATTTTTAGATAAAGAAAAATCCCCATCACTAGTATTTAATTACAATATGATCTAATGGAATCAAAAACCAAAAATCAAACCTAGGAAATAATAAATTAGATGAATAAGAAGAGAAGAATAATGAAGGAAAAAAAGTCACATATTTTTCAAAAAATCACTAGAAAATGGATTAAATGGACACCCCAAAACAAGGGGGAAGGGGAAAATAATGTATAAGGAACCCCTTGTCTATGCATGAGTGAACAAGGAAAAGAGGGGGGGATTCCCTATGAAATCCCATAAAGGGAAAAGGGTAAATTCCCACTTTTAATGTGCTTTATGGTTTGGTCACATGCTTTTACAAACTGTGTGCTAATCGTATAGTTGGAATTGCATCCAACCCAACCACCATGCATGTTTATGATGTATGGTTTAATATAACATGCACTAACCACATGATATATCTACAATTTATTTCATACACCCACATGGTTTAGTATGTCTTTCTGCATAGTTTCTTAATCCACGCACCTAAAAAAACTGGTCTGCATAGTTTTTCAGCATGATTTTCACTAACCATATTACAAGAATGTTCCCTAGGTTGTTCCATTCCAAAATAACAACTATGGGACCTTGACCCATAGGTATGAACCCAAAACCACAAATTTACCTTCTGAACCTTGTTTCATATCTAACAATCATTTTGAGTGTTCTAATTTTTATAAGCCCATTCTGAATCTCTAATAAAAATTAAATCTGTCTCAGAATTGAAAATTTAAATTCCTTATGAAATTTAAAACTCATATGGATTCATGATATTATAACCTTACCACCATAATTCTTCTCATCCCATATAAGTATTAGTGGTAATCAAAATGAACAACCTGGCCTATTTGGGTTATGAACTCCATTAAAATAACTACAATGCAGTCTTGACCACTTGATGTGCTTCTAAGTGAAACTTTGAATATACATCATTAACCAACTATAAGCCTAAGTCAACACCTATAAAAATTGTCAAAAAATAAATATGGAAGTCACTCAAGGTATTATATTTTGAATTATGATCATGTTTTCATCAGATTCCTCTACCAGCCTATGGTGCTCATTGCCACATGTTCTTACTTTGAACAATCAATGCCATGGAACACTACTTCCTCAAAAAGATATTCCTAATGAAACATTCCCCTATAATCTTAGTGATTATCCATACATGGTTATTGAATCCCTACACTTGATAAACGTGAGCAAACTACTCAATGTACTCATCTTGATCTAAATAGTTTCATTCCAATCAATCAAACATAGCCTGGTGACACAGGATTTTCCTTGAAAAACTCTAAAATACCTTTAAACTCTACCCATATCATCCCAAAATCATTACCAATGGAGTTCCTCACTAAACAAACCCAAATTCATGATAGATTTAATGTTGAACTACATTCATCCAACTATTTATGAAACTCATGAATCTACCACCGATGCATCACAAAAACTCAATCTCAAATCATTTATCAGAAGGCACACTATGATCATTTCAATCAAACTCACCAAATCCCATAAAAGACTCAAATGACATTTATTGGATGAACCAACCCCTATTCATTTGAGTTATCATTCCACAACATGAACCCTAATTCATTCTCGATCCATTACCCTTGGATCATTATAAGATATCCTGAGATTAATTCCTTCTATCACACTCTACTCAAGTTCACATTAAAAGCTATACCTATCATCCAATGTGAAATCTAGAAGTACCCAGTTCCATTTACCTAATGAAATCAAATAAAAACAACCATCCAATAATTGGTATCACCCTCACAAAATCCTTCTTATAGCAGGGCCATGTACAAGAAACCAACAACCCACTCCCTAACATAGGAGCATAATTTTCATTTCACTGATAAAACAAGTTCTCAATTTCCACATCCCATTCCCTTTATATATCTAGACATAAGGAATGGCATGGATATAAACCATAAAATTTCCAACCAACAATACAAACATAAAAAAGAACTCATTTCCTGATCCACAGGAATGAAACCCACAACATTCACCAAGTTTCAACTCATAATAGGTCACAAAACTCAAGTAATTCCTTGAATGACTATACCATTAAACATGTTCTGATCCTATAAAGCCACACTCACATAAATTTAGGCTTTAATTCCCTTTAACAAACCATTGACACCACATCTTCTGAAAATGAATTTCAAGGACCACCCGCAAGACAATCGTCTAATGCAACCAAGATTTATTTCCACGATAGTCCTCAGAAGAGGTCACTTATCTTCATTTTAGGCACAACTCCGAGTCCTCTCTCCTGCAAGAATCTCATTCGAAATCATTGATCCACATCCTAAAATTGTCCACTCACCGATGTTCTATTTTAAAGATTTACCATGAACAACCACCACAAACCAAACTCTCTATACGAATTGGGTTTACAACCCCATACTACCTAAATCACAATCCTTCAAGTGTCATGATACTAAATCCAAGATAATTTTTCTCCATGACACATCATCCCCAACACACAAAAATATCCTTGGGAACTCCTCATAAAAATTGGGAAACATAACTATTCCTCTATTCAACAAACTATCACCCACCTCATGACATCATTTTAGCACCACAGCTACGCATCCTTGGCCTAAATCATGCCATACTCATCCACACATTTAAACGTTGTGACACCCCAACCCTAGAATCCTTGAGTTGGGGCCTTACTTTTTAACATTGGAATGATTACATGGAATCAAATCATGAAGGACCAGCTAGTTTTTTAATATTGGAAAACCATATTAAATACATGATACCCATATTATATTGTGAAATATAAAATAAAACATTATACATAATAAAATGTTTTGAACATTATCCTTGAGATCTTATTCAAATATTTCATCACCATAACCTGGGGAAAATAGAAAAAATAAGGGTGAGCTCAAATGCTAAGTAAGGGATAAGTACAATAGAAGCAATAATGAATCTATAAACATAATAAAAATTATAAGGTAAATAACTGAGAACACATTCCACCCAAATAACTAGATATTACATAATAAATATAGAAATATAAATAAATAAAAACACATTCAATTTAATTATTAAACTGATAATTAAGTGAATCCATAGATTTTATTAAAGTGAAAATATCATGGATAAAAAGATGACTGAAATAAAGGAAAGGCTTAATTATCATATGCCATGTCTCAAACATATGAAAAACTATAATTTCAAGATCTATCATCTAGACAGTTTAAAACTAAAGGTAAAAACCTATTTAATATGGGAAAATTATTTGTCTCATTAGAACATATTGATGCATCAAGGGGGTATATAATGTTTCATCCCCACCCATTAATTTATGTCCAAATAATTCCTCAAATACTAGATTATCAATATAATTAATGAATAGTGTGCCTTATCATATATCCATATTGAGTAAAGAATATAGATATATCAATATTTACCTAGATAATCAAATAAATATCAAAGTAAATAACATAAGTAAAAATGGTGTAAGGTTTAGGAAATGAACATATCTATGATAAGGATATGGATATTTAGGAGAAAAATTCAAATAAAAGTTATTAAAATAAAGTGATTATTTGAAGAGAAAGTTCACAATTACAAAAAGAAAGTGAGATTTCACAAAAACTTATATCACTTAGTAATTTTCAAATAAAATCCCCTTCGATGAGATAATTCGAATTTCAAATTAAAATACCATGAGGAATAAATTATTCATGATATTAAATGTCAAAAGGGAATTATATACACCTCAAATGTTAATTGGTTTATAATAACATATAAGTCTCAATGGAATGTAAATTTAGATGAAATCCCTTACGTCACTCTTCCTTTTGTAAAACACTCTCTAATATTTTTTATAATGGTTTTAAGTATTTTATTAACTTATTCAAGAAACATATTAATATTTATAATTTCATATATGATCGTTCTATAATATATTACCACATGTTTGTTAATATTCATTCATTATTTTCACTATTTTGGGTTTTCGAGTATGTTTTAGCTTGTTATTTTATTCTTATTACTCATATCATGACTTCATAATCTAATAAATGTAAATAGTGATTTAAATATCATATAAATTTAGTATATATCAATTTATAGTAATCTATACAATTTTAATATAGGAAATTTAATGCACCATTCCTGGAGATGGTAGGTTGTACGTACAAATGAACATTGCTTAAAATTTCTTATCGTATTTAAAAAGTATATGATATATATGTATATTATCATTTTAGAATAATATTAATGTTTTATATATTAGATATGTTCATTAAAACTATCCTTAAGAAATTCCATGTTATTCTTGAATGAATCACATCGCTTCGAGGAGGTGGTAGTCCACACATCCATAAATAAGGTCATCGCATTCCAACAAAATGGAAATCATAAAAGTATGTGTTATATAAGTATTAAAAAAGAATAAATAAATTATAAATATTATATATATCATATATAAACAATAAATCTATCATTATTTCCAACCATTAAAGGTGGTAATGGAAAAACAAACGATATCAGTTCGTGGGGTGATAGTTCGTTGTATACACGAACGATGATTGTGTATCCCATTTGATAGAAGTGTGTATGAGTGTAGGTCATACCATTGACATAAGAAATATTAATATATTTAATATAATAAATTTATTATATATGAAATCCATTAGAATAATTTAATGGGTATAAGAAATTAATAAATCAAATACATTCATTGATAAACGTTATCACTTCTTTGAGTAACTATTTTCCATTTTCACTAAGGGGCATCCTTGGTTTGATTTCATCCAAAAGTTAGGATTCTAGTAAAAGGTTTGGTATTTTTGTGAGCTATTTGGGATAGTTTCTTACTATAAAAAATTCTTGATATTTTTAATAAGTGGGACGGTTGAGTGCCTTTTTATAGTGGAGGAGGAGTGGCATTCTTGTAAATATAAAAATGTAAACACTATTGGGAGGTATTCCTTACATCATGTGCCTAAAAATTTAAAAATAATGTATTAATGTGAATTTATGGTCTATATTAACATCCCAAACACAAAAATAAGTTCATTTTTATAATTTTGTTCCTTAACATCTATGTTTCCCCACTTTTACGGTTTTGGGTTTTTATTACGGTAACTAGTTTTCTAACCTATGTAATTTAACCATTAATATTAAATAAAGTGATATTTATTAGAAAATATAGAACTATATAATTATTAATATGGTATCTAATTTAAAAAATAAAAATCCAATTTCTATTTGAAATTAATTTTAACACAAGTGCAAAAAACATGCAAAAACACTACTTAAATAGTAACCGCAGTAAAAGAGTTTTTACTATTTGACGGTTAATATAGTCATTATAATTGAAAAATTGGTCCAAAAATGGAACATATTTTATATTTATTAACAATTTAAAATAAATCGATATAATATATTATTTTTATTAATTTTAAATTATTTAACAAAATGTCATTTATTATAAAATAACATTATTTTAAATTTTGACGTTATTTATTTAATTTAAATTTAAAATATCAAGAGAATTATGGAATTTAAATATATTCTATTAGAAACTATTTAGCATGTAATATTATTCTAAAAAAATCAGGGAACACAATAATTCAATAATATTTCTTCACTTTTAATATTTTTAGTATCGTTTAATTTATTTAATTATTAACTAAATAATTTCATTGGAATTTCTTAAACATTTTAAGAAACTAATTCATCTATAAAAATTAATCATAAATTATTAGGAAAAAAATAAATCATTTATATTTCACAAGGATTTGTATAACTAAAAATATGATGTTCTATCCATATCTCATGGATTTATAAATGTTAAAGGTATGGAATGTTTTTTTTTGTCCGTTCCCTTACTTAACTTATTATATAGGTCAATTTCATGTAATAGTATCACAATAACTCATACAATTCTAACAAAGAGTGTATATAGTCAAAATATGGGTATTAAATAGAATTTTGAATAGTTTTTGGTTCATTTTCTCCCTTAAGATTAATGTTTAACCACTCAGTAAACTAATTTTTATCATAATAAGTGTAATTAGTTTTAATTACTCTCACAAATCATTTTGGTTAAAATGTAATTTGATATTATACGACTATAAATAATATAATTATTATACAAATATATATATCCACTTTTCCAAATTCAATTCACATAAGTGTAAAAAATAAATTTAAAGCTAATCATGTAGACGTGGCGAGAAAGTGGGGTTTTAAAGTGAAAATGTCCAAATGTTTATTATGTTTTTATATCAAAATTCAATATAAAAATGATTACAATGAACTCAATTGGATTAATATATATATAATTTATCTATTGTGACTTTAAAATAAATTAAAAATATAATTTAACATTAATCATTATTTGGATGAAAAGGCAGTTTTCAACTAAAATGTTGTATTTTTCACTACTCATTAAGAAATAAATATTCTCAGAAAAATACCAAAAAATAAGCCTAAGAGAATTTTGAAACTATGAATCTGAAAATGAAGTTTGTTTTTAATAATAATTTTTTTATAAATTTGACAAAATTTACTTTTAGAATAGGTGTTCCATGAAAAGACGGTAAAACTACCTTTAGAAAAATACATCTTTTTATGTGTAAACTGGATTTGTTATTATTATATATCTATTAAAATCATTTGATGAATTTCAAAAAATTGGATTGTATATATAATGTTTATATTTATATAATTTATTTAATCCTATTCATTACCATAAATTTAATGGTGTGGAGATAACTTTTAAATTAATTATATTAATAGTATTCAGTAAAATATGATCTTTCATGTAAACCAAGCCATCAAAGAAACTCATTCCTTGAAATGTAGGCTAAAATCAATGTTTTATGAATTATAATATAGATAATAGATTAATTCTCTTTAGAATAGTAAATATTTTTTATAGTCTCAAGATATAATATTGCTTTATGCTCTTGGAGATGTGTTTCATACATGATATCAAATACAATGTCCTTATTTTAGAATTTCAAGGTGTTAAAAATGCCACCTAGTGCCATTCTGGTAATTTGAATCCACAAGCACTCTAACAATGATACTAACCACATAAACACAAATCATAAGGTCCAAGAACTCAAACAATACTATCCATCAATCAAGTATTGATATTTATGCACCCTATGTGTGTCCTCAAAAACCAAATACATCACCCTAGATATATCAAAAAAGTCAAAACATCAGGTTAATTGGTCTCAAAATGAGTATAAAACCATGACCACTTCCTCTAAAGTAATTAGTAATTTTGGACAACCCCATTTTCATGTTTCCCTTAATGATACCAAATGTAAAATCACTACGTTTCATGTCAAAATAAAGGGCCTCTACGTCTCCCACCTACCCTACAGATCAAGTCTCGAGATGGGTCACTATGTTTGAAAACCTAGTTAATAGGTCTCTCAATCATCAAGGTTTCATCCTCTTTTCACTGCAACACATTGGTAACATCACTGTACTCACATCAACTATTACAAAACATCAAACACGCTATTTAAACCTCCATAAAAGGTGTAAAACAGAAATAAAATAAAGGGATCATCAACCAATGATAGTCAAAACTAATCATCATGGGATCAATAATACCGGTTTTCAATTATAATTTATATAGGAAAACACCCTTTTTGTTGTAATTTTAACCACATTTAAATGGAACCCATTGTATCTACTAACATAATTAAAGGAATCTAATTTATAAAAAATTTAATGCATCACCTTACAAGCATTAGAAAACCATGCTCGGGTCCTATATAATAATTTTTATAGGAGAGTTATACTAGAGGGTCATGATGAAAAAGAGAAGATAGATAATGGACTAATTATCATGAGGAATTCATATATGATAATACCCACTTGGGTTTTTAGTTTACTATCAATTTTTAGGTAACACTCAGTATAACCCAATATGATCAAACCAGATAGGCATAAGTGAAGGATAGTTATGTAAAATCTCATAGTAAGATTGATGGTAGAACTCATATTGGTTTTTATGAATCTTTAGTTAACCACAATTGAAAAAGATACACTGAAAAATGGTCTACTATAAGGGATGTAGCTGTTGAGGTAAGCATGGTTCTCTTAACTGTCTATATCTAAGGAATCACATGCTCCTAGTAACCTATATGATTTATTTGCGAGACACTAAGTACCCATTTTGACCTATTAAGGGTCACTGCACCTCTTGTGCAGAAGACTGTATCTGTGTCACCATCACCAAGACACATTATGGCATAGTCAAAATGGAATGTCATAGAATAATATAAAAAAAGTAATTTTGATTGATAATAATTACACCATGAAACTATTTAGAGAGAAACCATTTATGTTGTTTTTGAAACTTTAAATAGTTAGCCTCTATTTTCAATAAATCGCACACTAACAGGCCTATAACATGTGGAACATACATACCAAATATGATGCAAGTAAAAATGTGTACTTCCTCATCTATCCAAGAGTAAAATTCAAACACTAGGCTCTCAAAGGTTGGTCAAGAGCAACAAATCCATAATAAAGCATTAAATCTAAACCACATGTTTGTCTCTCCAAGAGAAAATCATACTCAACTATAATGTCACAAACTAAAAACATCAATCCCACATACCATGTAACTGGGACTAATAAGTAGAATATGAATTATAAATTCACCAGCCAAAATCCATCACAAACACTAAAACATTCCTATTACTTTTATATACCACTACCTTAAGTGTGACTCCTCATACACCAAATGAAGATGCCTCATCAGGATTTAATTATCACTGAGAGGGGGAAGGGTGAATCAGTGATATCTTTTTCTTTTATGTTTCCATACTTATGAAAAAACAATCACATCCAATTAATGATTTTTTATCCCAACTAAACCCAATTCAAAAACACATCCATAGGAACATAAGAGTTTATAAGGTTTACTACTAAACAAGAGTAGCCATGTCCTTGGTATGGTTTGGAAACAATTCAATAACACACAATACTCTAGAAAACAATCCTTTTTTGTGGAATACAACAAGTAGGATATTCCCTAACACTTTTAAAGCACTTTTAAAACAATCCAATAGTGTGTGTGATTCTTCTAGCAAAAAAATAATTCTATATAATGTTTCAGTTCTTCTTCATCTGATTTCATGAATTTGACATTTCAAAATAATTCTTATCTTTCATACCCATAAGTTGGTAGGAACTTCCTTGAGTCCTTCGTGAACTATATTTCATCCTGTGTAAATTTTCAGTATCCTACAAGAACTAAATTATACTACATGGTGTGAGTTCTTTATAGATATCCTTTCTTTATATGGAACTCCTCTTCATCCAAAAACTATCTTTTCTCCATGGTTGGATAATTCCTTGTGGACCACTTCCCATATGTGGTCTGTTTTTCTTTGCGGGTTCTAGAGATTCATAGACTTCTTCCACTAATTTTCCCTATGAAATATCTTCTTCTTGGAAATAGTCCCCTGTGAACTAATTCTTTTTCCATGGAAACAATCCTCCAAGAACTCTTCTACTTCACAGAATGTTTATCTGTGAATGACTTCAAACATCTCAAAAATTCCTCCCATAGCTATTATATTTACTTATAGAATTATATATATCTTAATGATAGTATTAAAAACATTTATATAGAAAAATAAATCTGTAAATACCACTAATCTAATTTACCCAAATTGTCAATGTGGTACTGCCTTCACTGTAGATTGTGCTTCTCCCATGAACCTTTTTACCTATGTGGTCTGCATACCACCTTTCTTCCATCATGGTATTCAATTCATTCCACCAACGGATCACCTCCTCTCTACAAAAAAATGATATAAATTATATTAATGGTTGGCCCTTTTCATACTATAAGCCTCATGCAGACTATTTTCCTTACATAGTCTAAATATCATGCTTTGTAGCCTGCATAGCGCTATTATGAAGAATCCATCCTTTTCCGATTTTATTTCACTGCCCTGCATACCTCTTATGTGGTACATAAACTTTCCTTTATGGCCAGTGAAATTTTATCACAAACCTTATTTATTTTTATTTTTAACATTTGATTGATCATTTTAACATCGTCATATTTTCCAATGAATGTATTGTAACTTCCCTATTTCCAGAAACATATTTCATTCCAATCAAAACATAATATTATTTACAACACCATTTCTCCCCCTTTCCTTCCAAAATATTTCATCATAAGTTTATAAAAAAACTAATCAAATTTTTGAAATACAAATTAAAAAATCATCATCATATTTACCAAATATTTTTCAATGTGAATTGATTTTTTCTTTTTGGAAAAAAAATAAAACACTCTTCAACAAAATAATTTTCTTACATCCAAAAAACTACTCCAACCAACTTGTTCCCAGAACCAAAGTCTTATAACTATAAAAAAGGGATTGGGTGAGTCCATGGAGAGATAATTCCATTATATTTGAGTAAGAAAAACATCAGAAATAACTAAAAATAATCCATAGAAATAAATATTTAGAGTGAATAAGTAATAAATATATATAATTATGTAATAATAAATTTAATTCAGTAAAGTATTGAAGAGACATTCCATACATTGAAAACTAATCACCCAATGGGATGACATCAAATACATGAATAATAAAATCAAAATAAGTAAATGTATAAGACTCTACTACCCACACTGATCCATACCAAATACCCATATCCCCATACATATATAAGTGATCAAACTTGATCATTCCTAGAGATCAGACCCTAATATTCCTAAAACCAAGTGATTTTATTCTTGGGTACCCCAGTGCAATGGTGGCACATGCAGCATGTGAGTAAAAATATCAGTAGGGAACCACCATCAAAGTCTCACACATATCCAGTAAATGAATTATATGTGTATGTGAGATAATAATGTGAATAATAATTATAATAATAAATTATAGAAAATAAAGTAAATAACCATTATCATACCTAGGGGATGATGGATACCTTTTTCTAACTATACATGCTTCAGCCAGTTCCAAAATATCTCTGATAAAGCTAAATCACCATAGTGGGATATAATTTCTATCCCTCATATCACCCATACTCTCATCTAATATATATAAATTAGTATTCTATATATCCAATGAACATCCAATAAATATGGCATTGAGTTGGATTTTATACCACTCAAGCTGTGTTTAACGAGTGGAACGCAAATGACAACTTGGAATTCCCTAATCCTATCCGATGTTGGATTCCTATGTCCTAAACCAAAGTAAATCAGTGCCTTAGAAATAGGATGATTCATAAGGGTGATTTCCCTTAGTAAATAAGTAAGGAATACACTCTTGGATCTAATATAATAACTCATAATCCTTTAATCACTAGCTCAAAAACCATTCCATGAAATATTTGGGATAAGTGTGTCCACACCATAATTAGGAGTATCAAAGGCACTGATTAGGGTGATCATAATCAATAATTAAGGATGTCACTGCCATCCAGTGCTAGGGGAAATTCAACCACCTAGAAACCTCAAACATCACCTAGATCCTAGTGGGTGGGAATCCTTGATGATACACTATAAAGAGGGTCTCCAACATGGAATCAACAACCCCATATGTAATCCATGTGCATGGAGGTATCCCAGTGACTCTATAACCTCCTATAACAGTAGAATTAATTCAAATAAGGCTCCTGAGATAGATCCCTGAATGTACCTCTTGGAATCCTCACCATACCATCAGATCACATCAATCTTATAGTCCTAGTTCAAGGAAGTACATCTTGATTTTATGACAACATCAATATTAATTGGGTGAAATAAAAAATAAAAGAGTAGGTTGGATGAACACCTAAACCCATCTCTACTCCCAAAACTCATCAATATCACATGTTTAGTATGGGTTCTAAGGTGACACCTTCAACCATCTCTACCCAAAATCATAACACACTAGTTCTGTGTTGGTCAACCACTAGGGAACCCAATAGGGTCACCAAGGGAAATTTAATGGAGAGGTATCCCTTACAGGATCCTAGAGGTCCACACATAAGTTGAGGAATCCCTAAAGGGTTCCTCAATCATATTTATAGTCTTGGGTCAACACCCAGTGCACCTAGATGTCACATCCCATGACATCAGGAATAGGGTAGCATGACCTTGATGGATACACAAAATTTCACAACTATGGGGTCCTTTAGGAGATGTTTTATGATCCATCTAAGATCCCAAGGCCTCTCGGGGATGGTCTACACACCCAGAAAAGTCATGTTCTGCCTAATTTCTATCCACCTAGGCCTACATAATGGATAAAATGCCTCATCTAGTGCAGACTCACCTCCTAAGGGTTTTGGGGCCACTCAGTGTTTTAAGGTTCTCAGTCTCAACCACTAGGGTCAAAGGTATGGGGATAGTTCATAGGGTTTATTCCTGACCCCTAGCATCCACCATTTTAATAAACCATTTTACATTAATTTAAAAAAGTAGATAAAATATATTTAAATTGATTGCCTCACCCATAGGGGGTTTCCAAACATTATTATACATCCATAAAGATCCATAAATTTAGATGGAACGTATAACATACCACCATCCACATCGGAAGATTTCCATTCATTTTCCAATGGCTGACAACATCTTCCAAGGACCATCTAAGATCATCTAAGACATACAGGGTCATGTCTCACAACCATACTACCTGAAATTAGTTAATTTCAATTAAATCTTAATTAATTAATTAAACTCAAAAAATTATAAAAAATTAATCAATTTTATTTATAATTTCATGACACCCAAAACCTCACCAATTGATCTTATCATGATTGAACCATGAACTACCACTCACCAATAACCCATGACTCATCATTAACCTTGAACTAGGCATAAGGAATAATAAAAAAACATCAAAACAGATACCTAAGAAATTTTATTTTATTTTTAAACCATTAGAAAATAATTGCATAATCATACCTCAATTAAATGACATGTGGAGAAGTGTAGACTATCCATACGTCAAACTATTCCTCAGTAGATAAAAATCCCCATCACTGGTGTCTAATTCTACCATGATCTAGTGGAATTTAAAATAAAAAACATAACCAAGGAAACTAAAAATTATAGGAATAATAAGAGATACACAATCAAGTCCAAAAAAAGTAAAATACATACAATAAATCACTTGAAAATGGATTCAAAAGGCACCCCAAACAAAGGGTGCAGATAAAAATGAAGTAGGAGGATCCCCTTGTCTAAGTGTGAGAGGTGGATGAAAATAGAGGGGGATTACCTCTTAAAACACATATGTATAAAATGATAAATTTTCTATTTTAATGGGCCACATGGTTTTCCAAACCATGCACTAACCATATGGTTGGAATTGTCTCTAATACATCCACCTCACATGGTTATAATACTAGGTTTAAAGTATTTTTCACCAACTATATGAGATGTCTATAATTTATTGTAGTCACCCTCACTGTTTACCCTATCCCTTCACAAGTATTACCAATATACACACCTATACAAACTAGTTTTCAAGATTAAGATACATGGTTAGATAAAATAGTGATCCCCATGCATTGATTTTAAAAAACATCAACTCATGGCCTCCAACACCCTAGGATACTCCCAAAACCCCTGATTTACCTTCTGAAAATAATTCCACATCTAAAAACATCACTTTTAGAGGTTTTGACATTTGGAATACCATTATGAATCTTCAATCAAAATTCCACACATTAATAAATTAAGAATTCAAATTCCTTATGAAATTTCCAACTCGTATACACATGGGATCTTACATCACTCCTCCTTTTAATCTACAATGGAAGGGTGTAAGTGAAAGCTGGAACCACTTGTCCAAGAACATGGTTAGATTAATAATGAGTCGTGAAAGTATTCCATATGAACTTTTTTTAGGAAATAAATCCAAATTTTTTAATTTATGGGTGTGGAAATTCAAATTTTTTAAGGATATTTCTGTAAATAAATTTGAAACCTAAGGCAGTAATTTTAAATTTATAGAATTACCTAGGGAAACTAGAGGTTAATTATCATATAATCCTTCATATAAAAAAGATACAGTTAACATACATCCCATATATCTTATAATAGATTACATCTCTAATGGATATAGTGGGAGCGAGATATATTTCGATGAATTCTAGGTTCTACCCAAGAATAGATTCTAAAAACCCTATGGAAAAGGATGTTCTTGAGACAAAAGTATTATATGTGAGTACAAGAGATGTTATAGAACTAGAAATATATATTTTTATATTAATTGTGGATGGTAACTCATTATTAGTTTTCAATAATTATCCTATAACCTAAACGGAAGAAGTATGTAGTACAAAAACTAATGAATAGTAAGAATTTATGAATTCTAAGATGGTCCCCTTATACCAAAATTGAGTATGGATTTTGGTAAATCCCCCAATGTATGTAAATATTTTTGGTTTCAAATTGGTATTCAAGAAGAAACTATACATGGATGGACAAGTCAATACCTATTAGGAATGACTAGTTACAAAATGGTTTAAACAATTTCCAGGCATAAACTACAATGAAACCTTTTCATCAGTTTCCATGCTAAAATCCATTGAAATTATACTTTCCATAATGTTCTTCTATGACTATTAGATTTGTAATATGGATGAAAAAACATCATTCCATAATTGGAACCATAAAAAATATTTCTATATGACACTACTACAAGGGTTTGTGACACCAAAAAAATGATAACAAGGTATATAAGTTGTAGGGATCCATTTATGTATTAAATAAAGCATTTATGTCATAGAATATTTGATTTAATTAATCCATTATATAATTTTCTTTCATAAATAATTAATGTGATCCTTGTATCTTTAACTAGTTTAGTGGGAGTCCAGTTATTTTCTTAATGGTCTATGTCATCACACACTACTAATTTAAAACGAAATACTTGTCTTATAGTATGTTAAAGCCATAGTGAACTTGTTATTCTAGATGGCATACTAAGGTGAAGAAACAAATAATCTTAGGATCAAGATATATCATGATAGATTTAAGAATCAATTTATACTAAGTTAAATTGAAAACATTAATAAGATACCAGGGAGATTCAGAATTGAATAATCTAGGAGGGGATTGTTTCTAGTGTCTCATTCCATTCAAATTTACAATAAAATGTTCCCTTAGATATATGAGGATAGATAGAGGATATAAAGGACCCTATACACATCAATTATTGGTTTATTCATGCATTGTATACTATGTACTATGATATATGTCTCATGAACCTTGAACATGGTAGGAAGATATCAAGATAACCCAAGTGACCATCACGGGATGGTAGTAAAGAAAATCCTTAATTATATGAGGTGTACTAAGGATGTGTTCCTAGTCTATTGAAGAGATGAGGAGAGAGTCATTAAAGGATGTGAAAATTCAAGTTTCCAAATAGATCAAGATGATTCGAAATCATTTTCAGGATACATATTCACTCTTAATGGAGGTTGAGTGAGCCTAAATAGCTCAAAGAAAGATGAGGTCACATATCATATAGTGGAGTATGAGTACATTTTAGCTTCTAATATAGTTGAATAATTAGTTTGGATACATATCCTTATCCATGATATTTTTGTGGTTTTAAGTAGAAAATACCACATAACACTTTAGTTTGATAATACTACAATAGTGTATCTTGTAATTGAGTCAAGTTCACTTTAGATTATGAATTACATACTATGGAAATATCATCTCTGAAAGGATTTTTCTTAGATAGGTTTTGTCACCATGAGTGGAGTTTCCATGGAGGAAAACATAGTAGAACACTTTTCTAATTCCTTAACATATCAGAAACATGATCATCATGTGAGATCTAGTGTACTAAAAGTAATTAGTAGTTAGCTTTAGTGAAAATGTAGTTTTTCTAGAGCTCGTGCTATAAAACAGAGTTTTATATGATATATTTCATGTATATTCCAAAATTGAATATTGATAAAAATATATTATCACATGTCTTTTATTGTTTTATGAGACTCTAATGTAATAATGTCCTAGATTATTTGTCTCATTGAAAATGTCATATATATTTCCCACTATTATGTGAACCTTGAAATGCCATGACACTATTATTAAATATTGTTCTTCAATTAGATACCATTCTATGATGGGACCAAAATATGAAAGTATTTTAGTTTAAGTTCTTGTAAGCATGTGAGATTTCATATAATGAATTTTGCACTTGGTAATCATTAAGATGGGAGAATATGATAACGGAACCCTATGTAGGAAATCCACATGTTTATTCATCATTGGATATTCCTATTTTTGAGTGTATGTGATGATACTTAGGGTTCGATATTGTTATTAAAAAATTTCATGAAACGTGAAATTTGATGCGTTTATACAAACTATAATGACATATGATCACAGAGATGTTGGGGATTTTGGGTGTTTCACGAATGATATGTTACTAATGAATAAATTTAGAAAGGATTTTTCATTTATCTCTTAATGTAATTTTTTATCTTTGGAATTTTATTGAAATGTATTCATAACAATAAATTTCATTACCACGGTGCATAGATGAGTTCACTTTATATTGTAAAATAAAGGAGTATCAAGCATATTGGTTGATGTCAAGGGTATGAAACCTGTTTGATGAGACATCATACCAAAGATATTATATTACACAATGAGAATTCACATGGGTTTGTTGTTGTTATGATATATATTTTTCCTCTGTTGGGTCATTGAACTATTTCTAGATTAATCTTGGACTTTAGGAAATCCAACCTAATGTCATTGAGGAAGAGGCCTAGTGGATCACACACAATTTTTTTGTTGATATCAGGTATAGATTATTTATATTTAATAGTTAGGAAAAAAAATATTTTACTGACTAACAAGTAATATGTATTCATTATTTTTTAATCAATCCTAAATATGAAATAAATATTTATTTGAATGGTAATTATTTATTTATGCTTACATATTATATTTATTTATCTCTTAATATTCAAAAGGTAATAAATAATTACTTATTCATTAAATATAAAAAAATATTTAATTTTATTAATATTAAATAAATACATATCCTCCAGATTATAAATATATAATTTATTTATTTATTATATAAATACTATTTATTAATTAATTAATTCAATAAATGTCAAGGAGGATGAAAGGACTGGATTTTATCCTATAATAAGTATTTTATTTGCCATATAATAGAAGGAAATTTATTATGTGTGGGTTATCACACGCCATGAATTAAAATAATAATATTATTATATTACAAGAAATGGGGATACGTTTTGGTTTAATATATTATTACAAGAATTTATTCAATTAATTAAATATTATACCATAACCCTAGGTCTATTAATAGTATGCTATAAAATTTTGGAAGAGGTTAATCATTATGCACAACATTCTTCTCAACTTCTTCCTCCTCCTCTATTTATCTTATCTTCGAGAAGTAAAAGAGATATTCCTTCAAGACCTAAGTAATGGGAAGTGATCAAGGTTAATAGTACTAGGTATTTTATAGACACATTTATTGAAAACATTTTTCTATTAAAATACTTCATTTTTGTGGTTTAAACTTTTAATTCTTGGTCATATGCCTAATGATTTGTTCGTATTTATTGGGATAAAAAAAATGATGGAAATGAGAAAATGAATCCAAATGAACCATTATTTATACTTAAGGATGGATTTATATACGAAAGGGTTCATATGGGATAGTGATATAGGTTAGAACATAAGAAACAAGATGAATTAGGTATTCAAGTGATGTTAAAAGTCAACTAATGATGTGGATCAATCTTAGGACATGAATTAAGTACATGATATTAAGGAAAATCTTGAAAAACCAAATTTGGAGGAGACCCTGATACATTCACAGTGTGACACCAACAATTATTCCATGACTCTGGGTTGACTGGCCCAATAATGAACAATTCTCATTCTAATTTCAATGGAGACTCCCCAATAATGACTTGAACAACCAATTAATGTCGGGATTTCCCTAGATTTCATAAATGGATGCATTAATGATGAAATTAATTACCCCTAAGAATGGATTGATCTCTATAAATAGAGGTTGTGGTTTAATTATAGTAAGATTCATCAGTTTAAGGTATTGGCCAATGGGAGGTGATTCCAACAATGGGAAACTTCCACTTCTATGAGTAGGATACGAATTTTATTTTCATACCCCCTTAAGAATAACATGAGGGTGTATATTTTTTTCAATTTATAGAGTTATGAAAGAGGATTTAATGTATAAGGTACTTTTGATTTTAAATGTAAATTCATGTTGGGATTTTAATTTTTTTCTTCATTTCATTCCCACCCCTAATTATTTTTTAATGGCCATTATAAATTGGATGAGGAAGTGGGATTAATTTTTTTTCTTTATTTAAGAATGAACTTTTCTTGAGTTGATCTAATTTCATCCTTTTATTTGAGTTATAGGGTTATTACTTCCACTAATGACCAATATTCTAGTTCTTAATGAATATTTAAATACGTTTAGGGCACCCATTCTTTTACAATCTGAAGTATCTAACCCTGAGAGAAGGAGTGATTAGGTTGGTTAATATTTCCATGAAAAAAGGATATGCTAGTACCTAATTCCAACATCCATGTGATTTTTTATAAATTATTTCATATATTTTTATTCAATGAACCTGGATTCAATGCTATCTAATATTCTTATTTATTTTATTCCATCCACTTCTCCAAAACCACAATCATCCTTTCTTTAAATAAATTAGTTTCTAATTCCTTTTTAAATATTTTAGGTATATTTTATTATAATAGTATTTTATCCAACCCTATATTTTTCGTTTCTACCTCAGAAATTAATTTACTATTTTACCCTGTAGTTTAGTGATTTGTTTGATTTGTGTTTTAAATTTCTAAATTCAATAACATTGTATGAATTAATGACACCCTACTGGCTGTGATAAATCAATCCACTACAACAGAACATGATGTTTCACCATAATTTTTCAAAATTCTATGGTGGAAGTATGAATCACCATTAGGGATTTTCTTTATTTCTCATGAATAAATATTGATACACCTATTAGTTTCAAACAATCAACACAATCAATGTAGAAAAATATCAAGGCCATGGTAATATTTCTTCTAATTTTTTAAATTAATTTTAAATTAATGTGAAAGGGTCTTATCTTTGTTCCGATGTGAAAATCTATCAATGGTATTTGAATTTTTTTCATGGTGTCCATCGTCATGCACATTACGGATGATCTATTAAATCCAAAAAAATCCTAGTTTTCCATTTTCCCAATAGGTTCTTCCATTGTGTCTTGATCCTCAACCATATATATTATCATAGGTTGAGTAGTCTACATAAGGATAGGATGGAAATATTCCATTGTTTGTGATATTAAATCACATTCCTCTAATCCATACATGTTGTGTACTATACTGGACATGCCATATATGTTCCCTTCACATGATTTAAGCTAGGGAAGTACATTACCAAACCTATATAATATCACTACATTTCATGTACCCCATTGGACATATATTTAATCATCCATTTATATTATTCTTAATGATTTATATCTCATATGAAAACATTATACATAAAAGTATTCAATTATAAGTATCTTCTCACATATGAAAAAATGGTATGATTCCCCTGGTCATCATAGGATATTCACATTTTTTATTGGATAGTATAATAATTTTAGCTCTATTATAGAGAAGTTATGAGGTTAGTGAGATGTTGCAGGAAAAGATAGATTCATTACTAACACATGTGTTGGGGCATGGTCCACCACATATGGGATTTTGGATAATCCTCAATTGACTTACACATGATAGGGCTTCGTACCCCACTAACAGATGGAGTTCATGTACTCTTCTAGTTTTTATGGTGATGTCCACCATCAGTGGAGTCAATACTTCCCTATCTGTTGAAGAGTAGTTCTCCATTGGTGGAGTTAATAATCCTTCATTTTTTGGGGAATGGTCCTCTATCCATGGATTCGGTGATCCACTATCTGTCAGGGTATGATACTCTATAGTGTTCAAGTAATCCATTGGTTTATACACACATACCATGATGAGATACATCCCCCTATATTATTCTAGAGATATAACATGGATGTTATAGAAGATTACAAAAGCATGAGTCTCAAAATTTTATAATTTCTCAGCATGTAGATGCCTTTGGTATACTGTTGTCCTGTTGAGTCATTGTGGCCACCTACTATTATATATTATAGCTAGACTATCAATAATGACCCACACTATCTAGGTTGGTGAAAATTAATTGAAATATGAGTTTTTTATTATGGACTAAGAAATGTTTTGAGAATTGGGGCTTAGAATTTGATTTAAAGAGTTGAAATGTATTTTAAAGGTGTTATTTGATGTGATTGGAAGCATGAAAGGTGTATGAAGTTCTCATGTGAGTATTGTAGTAGTGTCAAGTTGGCCTTGTTGTGAATTTAAAGTATAATAAGTATAAAAATTTTCAACCAATGGGTGTTGTGTTTTAGTATATTTTTCATCGGGTTAATTGTTTTAAATGATGATAGAGGGACACACTACGAAAGGGACTATACCATGAACCTTTTCATGAGATTGAGTTTCTGGAGCCTTGGATGTATCACAATGTAGCCTAGTAATTTCACCACGAGAAGGGGACTACTCACATATGAACTGTTGTTCCAAAACCAATGGGTAACACCATGACTTGTACATTTTAGGGATACAAAAATTTAAATTGTTAGAGTGTGTAGTTTGCGATTTGTAAGGGATAGAATACATAAGGGTTTATTTGGTTCTTTAAGTGGATAAAAAATGGTAACTTACATGAAGATTAAAAATTTAAAAAAGTATTGGATTTAACTCCCTGACCATAGAATCCTAGAGTTGGTGCATTATTATATTACATTGTCTTGATTACAATAAATCAAATCCCAAAGGACCGTTTCGGTTATTAGTCTTGTAAATCCATATTTCATTCATGATGCCCATAATACATTGGTAAATAGGAAATTTAAACATGATACAAAATAAAATAAAATAAATTGTTTCATTTAATTCTTATTCAAGGATTTCTTCTTCATAACATGGGGAAAGAAACATTAAAAGGGTGATCTCAATTGCTCAGTAACGGTAAATACAAAATAATAAATAATGGATCAATCTACATGAAAAGGTAAATAACTGAATAAAATTTCCATTAATACAAATAGATAAGGAATAATATATATGGAAATGTAAGATACTTAAAACACATTACATTAATCAAAAAACTACAAATAATATAAATCAATATATATGTTGACGCAAGATCTCATGGGTAAATAGTAACTGAGGAAAATGATTAATTTTTGGATGCCATGTTTCCTAGTTACATGGAACTATTATCATAAATAAATTTCACAAGTTGGTTTAGGTATAGGGTAAAACCCCATCTAATTTGTCTAGCCAAATATTTTGTCTCATGAGACTACTAATGCATCGAGGGGCTTTCATTCAATGGTCCCCAACCCATAAGGCTTTCCTTAAATGATCCTCAACCCGTGTCAACCAATCAAAAGCATTCCCCATATTGAATAGTAAAATAAATAATATTCCTTACCAAATATAAATATTGAATACAGAGTATTTAATTATCAATAATAACATCGAGGAGGATAAGTAATAACAAGGGTTGTGGACATTAAATCATTCATGGGGAAAAATAATATTTAAACATTACAATGTGTCCCATACCACATCAAAACCTTTAAATAATAATTTTACATGAATTAAATGAAACTTATAACATAATGAGAGTATGAAAATTCATTATAAAACCTGAAAAACACAATATATACCCCAAATAAAATTGAATTGGTGCATAACAAAATTTATGTCTTGATGGAAAGTAAATTAAGACAAAATCCTTTACCTTATCCTTCCTTTTTGTTGTGTGGTATTTATCATTATGTATATTTTTATAAAATATTTTAAATACTAATAACATAACCAAACTCATGTTTATAATACAATATTTTAACTTCTTACAATATTTTATTACCTTTTTTTCAACACCCATTCATTATTTTAACTATTTTAGATGTTAACCTTCTAGTTTTCTCAAGTATGTTTGACTTGTGACTTGTTGTTTGAATCAATTCGATCATGATTTAATCATATATAGAATTAATAACCTTCATAAATTATCTTATATATTAATTACATATTTATTTATATTATTCCATAATATTTGGAGATTAGAAATGAAGTGAACCGTTCCTAAAGACGGTAGGACGTAAGTGTGCATGAACGCTACATTCATTTGTTTGTGGTATTAAAAGAATAAAAACTAAATGATACATATGTATATTATAATTTTAGTATAATATATATGTTATATATTTTACTTAGTTATATTAAAACCATCCTTTATACTTTACATGTAAGGCATTAATGAGTCATATCGCTTTGAGGGGGCGGTAGTCCACATTTCCTCAAATGAAATTATCATATTTACACAACTTGGAATAAATAAAAGTTTGTTATAAATAAAAATTAATGAATATTAATAAATTTTAAATAAAATATATATAATATATAAATATTTTTTCCATATTAATGGCCACCATAAGAGGTGGTAGGGGAAAATTGATCAAACATCATTTTGTGAGGCAGTAGTTCACCATACACAGAAATAATATGTTCATTACCCATTAGATGGAGTGGTGTGTGAGTGTAGGTTAAACCCTTAGCATAAAAAATGCTATTATATTTAGTATACTTGTTTTGTTATGTAATCATATAATAACAAGAGTATCGGGAGTGGATAATGGAAATGAAATATGAAAGCATGAGAGATGGTGTTACCTCTTAATAGGGTAAATTCTTTTGGTTTGTAGAAAAAGCATCCTTGGATGGTATTCTTCCCTAGGGGAGGCTTATATTTCTATTATAGGGATGTTAGGAGACTATTTGGATATTTGTTGGATGATCCAATGTGGATTGAAAGGTCTAAGGAAGGGGTTTAGTGCTTTCCTTTTTATAGTGGAGGGGAAGTGACACTTTTGAAAATACCAAAAGGTATATAATAATGGGTTGTTTTCCTTACCCAAAGTGACTCACAAATGTAAAATTAATTTAGTAAAGGATAATACTAATTGATAAAAACCTCATCCACACAAAAATATGTTCATTTTAATAATTGGTTTCCTTAACTCATAATATTCCCTAATTTCATCATTTTAGTTTTTATTAAAGAATATAGATTTCAAATCTAATTAATTTTGTCATTAACACTTAATTAAAGTGAGATTTATAAGAAAATATATATCCACTTAGTTATTAATATTATATCTAATTTAGAAACTAAAATTCCCTTGTAATTTAGAAATTAATTTTTAAAAAACTACTTGTGACACATTAAAATGTTGTTTAAACCCGGGCCATATTAACAACATTTTCACAGTATATGGGTCAATATGTTAATTATAAAAGTATAATTAGTACATTAATAGACCATATTTAATATTTATTAACAATTAAAAATAATTTTCCAAAATATAGTATTTTTATTTATTTTAAATCATTTAATAAGATTCATTTATTTTAAAATAACAATAAAGTCAATTTTTAGATTATTTAATTAATTTTAATTTTAAAATATCAATATTATGTTGGAATTAAAATATATTAGGTATATAGGAGTGTAAAATGAAATATTCATCAAATAAAATTAATAAATATAATCATTTAATCATTTAACTTCACTTATAATATTTATAGTATTGTATATTTTAGTTAATTATTAACTAAATAATCCCAATATTGACATTTATTGAGAATTTTAAGTAACTAAACCATATATATAAATTATTGATAAATTATTACAATAAAAATAACACATATATCTTACAAAATGATATTTATAACCTAAAATATTATGTTTTGTACATATCTCAAAATTTTATAAATGTTAAAGGTAAAGAAAGTTCCTTTTTGTATTTTTCCTTACATACCCTTTTATATAGGGAAATTCCATTTAATAATATCCTAATAACCCATAAATTTCAAACCGAGTGAAGATGTGGTCTGATTATAGGAATATAATGGATTTTGGACGAGTTTATAAGTCATTTTGTTCCTTAATATTAAGTTTTATTCCATTATTAATCTTAATCATACCATAATCACCGTAATTAATTTTAATCCATTCAATAATCATTTTGGTCAAAAAATTAAGTTGATATTATTAGGCCAAAAATATCATACTAATTACATTTGTGTATATTGGATTTTCAAAATTCCAATCATATAAAGTAGGAAAATTAAGATTAACGCTAATCCCGTAGACGAGGCAAAATAACGGCTTTTATAGTAGAAAAACATCCAAACGTTTGTTAAGTTTTTATATTAAATTTCAAAGTAAAATTGATTATAATGTACGTAATTGATTAAATAGATGTATAATTTTTCTAATGTGTCTCTAAAAAAATCTAAAATAAAATTTATAATTAAAAATTATTGAAATGAAAAGGATGTTTTTAACAAAATTGTAATAATTTTAAGTATTCATCAAGAAATGATGTTTCTCAGAAAGATCCCAAAAATTCAACCTATGCTAGTTTTGACATTTTGAATTAAATAATTATGTTTATTTTTTAAAATAATATTTATAAAAGTTTCAAAATATAGTTTTAAAATAGGTTCATCATTAAAATCTTGTAAAACTCGGTCTTGTGTGTAATACAAGTTAATTCAGTGTCGTATGTAGCGTAAGTTTAACATTTTGTATAAATAATTCTATAAAAAATACTAAATTTATTCTAAAAGGAATATATAGTAAGGTATTGTGGTTTCACATTCTCCCCACCATAATTAAATTATTTCCTCACAATTTAAACTTGGTCTTAGTAATCAAGGGATTTAAAATAAACTATTTTTGAAAGACCCACATCATAAAAAGGTTTAATACCACATATTCTTAATAAGAGAAAAAGGAAATCACAATGGTCACTTAACTAGGTTTCCTTGTAGGATAACATAGGTGGAAAATGGAAACATGGATATGGAAGAAAAATCCAACAATAAAGTTCTAATGGGGAGTTCTAGAGAACATGTTCAGATGAAATTTATAGACCATAAGACCATAAACCATAGGTGTGAGTAAAGGTCATTGATAGCATCCAAAATGATTAAAATAGAACAAATATTTCGTTGAAAAACAATTTTTCTATAGTTAAGTAATTCTTCCACTCCATAATAATATAAGTAAATATAAGTTTCTAAAAACATAATCTTTTACTTTGATTATACATTGAACTATTTCTACTTCAACTCTTAGAACATGATACAAAATATAGTGATGTAATACAGTACCATCTAAAATATAATCCAATGATCATATTAAACCATTTTACAAATGGTTAACTTTACAAACATACTATGATCTAATAACTTCTGAATGAAAGTCACAGAAATTCCAAAGTGAACCTATAATTAGACTTTAATCAACATGAATACTTTTTCAATTTTCACATTCCATACATGTGAATAACTCCATCATGTATCCTTTTCAAATATGGAAAAAACTAAAATTACCAAAAAAAACCTTATTGGAATCATACATTCTTACTTATTCTTTATGTAAGACATGTGTTATTGGATATATTCTTTAAATCCAAAAGTGTTCTAACTCCATCAATGATATCATAGATCACTTTTCCACAAGTCATTAATCAGTTCCAAGGTAGTTAGCACTCATCCAATAAGTCATTTTTTCATCATTATCTTAACATCAGGAATATATCAATGGTTTTATTTCCATCAATCACATGGTTTCTGAAAAAAATAAATTTATACTGAATAACATTTCTTGGTACCATTCAGAAAATGATCTCAAATCCTTAACAAAAAAATTACTACCGTACAATCCTCATATATTCAATAATTATTATATCTAGTAAATTGCTGATAAAATATTAAAATTATATAATTATTGAACAAGAATTTTAATCATCACTCTTCATCTGTGGCAGTATCACAACTTCTTCAGTGTCTAATATCATCATTTGGGATATATTCCTTCGAATCTTGGTACATTGATTCGCATAGTGTCCCATATCCTTATAGTGGAATAATTGAAAAATTTAAACATTTTTCTAACCCTTTTAATCACGAACATGGTGTCCATTATCTCTATACTTATAACAAACTCACATTTCCTTCAAGTATTTACCAGGGTGATTATTTATACAATTATCACAAGTGGGAAAATCCTTCTTTCCCTTCTTCCCATTATAATGCTTTTTTTATTCCATCATATTCTTCCCTTCAAATCCATAGGACTCAGAGAATTATTTAGTTATCTTATTAACACATGATACTATTTCCTCATATGATGAGAATACATGGGAGACTATTTACATTTGAAATGATGGATTAAGACCATGAAAGGTATGATCCCTCTCACTTTTTGTGTCACATTAATTGGTGGAGTTCTCATCTCTTCTGCTATGTGGCATTTCTAAACATTTCCATATACTAGATTAGCTCATGAAATTATTAAATTCATATAACTCTGAACATTGTATAACACATAACCAAAAATTTTTCATTGTAAATTCTAGAACCATAATATTGGCTACTTTGGGTAAATCATTACTTATAAATCCTTCATAATGGTAGGTAATAAAATTTGAATTATCATATGCATATCCCTAGGAGTATCAAAATAGGTTTGTAGTAAGGCCTCTTTTTGTGTACTAGTTTACCTCGAGTCAGGCCTGGAATACATTGTTAGATCTGTTACTCCTAGGAACATATTTTCCACAACCGCATCCACTTGTAGTATCTATACAGGGATGTACAGTTAGGAATTACCTATAATCTTTACTATACCAAAATTCTAGGATATTATTATACGCTTATCCTCAATGTCTATCATAGGGTTGTTATCTATAATATGCGTGTTGTAAATATAGTTTCCAAGGTTGTTTCTAAAATTAATTTGATACCAAATGTAATTCCCTAACCCCAGAATCCTAGAGTTTGTGGATTATTACATTACAATGGCGTGATTACAAGGAATAAAATCCCAAAGGACTGTTTAGTTTAGATGTATTAGAAATCCATATTTCATACATGATACTCATAATACATTGGTAAATAAGAAATAAAAACATAATACATAATAAAATGAAATAAACTGAGTACTTGAATTCTTATTCAAGGATTTCTTCTTCCTAACCTGGGGAAAGAAACATAATAAGGGTGAGCTCAAATGTTTATTAACGTTAAATACAATGGAAGAAATAATGAACCAATATATATGTAAAGGTAAATAAATGAATAAAATTTCCATTCATACAACAATATAAGGAATAATATTTATGAAAATGTAGGAAACTGAAGACACATTCCATTGATCAAAAAATATAAAATAAAATAAATCAATAGATATACTGATGAAAAATATCATAGATAAATAATAACTGAGTAAAATGATTAATTATTGGACTCTATGTTTCCTAGGTACATGGAACCAGTACCATAAGGACCTTTCATAATACAATTTATCTATTGGATAAAAACCCATAGAAGGAGGTTAGCCAACTATTTCATCTCATGAGACTAAAGATTCATCAAGGGGATTTCATTCACCGGTCCCCAGCCCATAGGTCTTTTCTTAAACAGTCCCCAACCTGGGTATACCAGTCCAAAGCATTCATCATATTGAATAATAAAAAAAATATTCCTTTAAAAATATCCATATTGAATAAAGAATATGGATTTATCAATAATACCATGTATGAGGATAAGTAATAACGAGGCCTATGGACATTAAATCATTCTTGAGGGAAAATAATATTTAAACATTACAATGTGTCCCATACCACATTGAAACCTTTAAATCATAAATAAAAATGAATTAAATGAAACTTATAACCTCGTGATATTAATTATATTAATGATACAATATGAAAATGTCCAATATATACACAAAATAAAAGTGAATTGGTGCATAACAAAAATCATATCTTAATGGAAAGTAAATTGAGACAAAATCTCTTACCTTATCCTTAATTTTTGTTTTGTGGAATTTATACTCCTATATAGTGTTTTAAAAAAATTAATTACTAATACCATAACCAAAATAATGTTTATAATACAATATATTAACTTCTTACAATATTTTATTCCTCGTTTGTCAACACTCTTTTATTATTTTAACTATTTCGAGAGTTAATCAACTAGTTTTCTCAGTTATGTTTTGACTTGTGATTTTTTGTTCCAATAAATTAGATCATGATTTAATCATCTATTGAATGTAAACCATGAATAAATTATCTTATATATTCAGTACATATGTATTTAGAATAGTTCATAATATTTTGAGATTGAAAATGATGTGTACCGTTCGTGGAGACGGTAGGTCGTACGTACATATGAACGTTACATTCTTTTCTTTGTTGTATTAAAATAATTAAAAATAAATTATACATATGTATATTTTTGTTTTAGTATATTATATATGTTATAAATGTTACATAGGTATATTAAAACCATCATGTATACTTTCTATGTATGGCTTGAATGATTCATATCACTTTGAGGGGGCGGTAGTCCACACTTCCTCAAACTAAATTACTGTACTTACACAACCTGGAAATCAAAAGGTATGTTTCTAAATTAAAATTACATAAGAATAAAATATTTTAAATAACATATATATCATATATAAATAGTTTTTCCATTACAACGGCCACCATGAGGGGTGGTAGGGAAAATTTGAACAATCATCGTTTCATGAGCCATTAGTTCTACATACATAGAAATAGTATGTTCGTTTCCCATTAGATGGAGGTGAATGTAAGTTTAGATTGAAACCATAGCATAAAAAATACTATTATATTTAGGATACTGGTTTTATTATTTAATCATAGAATAAGAAGAGTATGGGGAGTTTATAATATAAATGAAACTTGAAAGCATGAGAGAAGGAATTACCTCTTAATCTGGTAAATTTTTTGGATTTAGGAAATTCTTCCTTGGATGTTTTTCAACCCAAAGGTAGGATTATAGGTATAGTGGAGGGATTTTTTGAGACTATTTGTATAGTTTTAGGATGAGCCAATGTGGCATGAGAGGTGTGACGAACGGGTAGAGTGCTTTCCTTTTTATAATGGAGGGGGTAGTAGTTCTGTTAATACCAAAAGGTATTCAATAATGGGTGGTATAACATACCCAAAGTACCTTCAAAATGGAAATTTAATGAATTTATGTTTAATAATGGTAGATAAGAACCTCATACACACAAAAATATCTACATTTTAGTAATTTAGTTCCTTAACTTCTAAGATTTCCAAATTTTATCATTTTGGTTTTTATTAAAGAATCTAGATTTATAATATAATTAATTTAACCATTAAGACTCAAATGAAGTTAGATTTATTAGAAAATATATAGCCACTAAATTATTAATATTATATCTAATTTATATGATAAAACTCCCATGTTTTTTGGAAATTAATTTTAAAACAAGCGCATGTGATGCGCTAAAACGCTACTTGAACCTGGACTGTGTTAACAATATTTCTACAATATATGGGTCAATATGTTAATTATAAAAAATTAATTAGTCCATTAATATAAAAAATTTAATAATTATTAACACTTAAAACTGACTTGTAAAAATATATGATTTTTATTAATTTTAAGTCATTTAATAAGATTCATTTATTGTAAAATAACAATAATGTCAATTTTGAAATTATTTATTTAATGTTAATTTTCAAATATAAATATTATATTGGAATTCAAATATATTATGTTTAAAAGTGTTTAAAATGATATATTCATGTACATAAATAAATATAGTCAATAATTAAATCAATTTACTTCACTTTTAATATTTATAGTGTCATTTATTTTAGCTAATTATTAACTAAATAATCCCTATATTGATGTCTCTTAAGAATTTAAAGTAACTAAACCATATCTAAAAAATATTGATAAATTATTATGATAAAAATAACCCATCTATATTACTAAAGGATATGTATAACATAATATATGATATTTTTTACATATCTCAAAATTTTATTATTGTTAAACTTAAGGAAAGTTCTCTTTTTGACCTTTTCCTTACATACCTTTTTTTATAGGGAACTTCCATTTAATAATATCCTAATCTATATATATACTAATCTTAGGTTTTTTCACCTGCCATGTGTCACTCTCACATTCTTCCACATCAGTTTTTTCAAACGTGTCCCCCCTCCAATTAACCACATCACCCCACTGCGTAGTATCTCATCTTTTCTCTACCTCCACCTCACGCTGAGGTTTTCGCAGGTCATGACCTATCCTACCCTTGAACCCCTGCATGCGCCGTCCTCCCACTCTCAGTCATCCCGCAGTCCACCGACGTCCTCGTGATTATACTCCTCTCTTCTATGGGTGCCAACTCGTGATAGCCCTCAACTCCTCCAATGGTTCTCGCGCCTCCGACTTCCAGTTCATCTTCGACCAAGTACTCCTCTATTAGTATAATCCATAACCCTCCCACAATACAGCAGTTGTTACCTCCCACCATCTTAGGGTTTCTTCTGTGAGATCTTCTACTACTCCTAGAGTCCTTACCCCTCTATTTACAAGCAATGCCGGGTTATCTGTGAAGAAGGAGTCGTGCGTGCTCATCTCTTACATATCCTTTAGCTACGAACCCCTTCACTAAAACCCCTCTATCATCGCAATGGGGTTCTTTCTAAAAAACTACTGCTCCATATTTTCATTCGTTAACTAAAAAATCCTCAAAGACCTTCTCCTCCTCCATATACCTATTCTCAGGCTCTCCAATCCGTACTCTTCTAACTCATGAATTCCATCGGCTTGTCCTTCGTTTCCCCTACCGCATACCATTGCAATTTCTAATTCGCCAACCACCGTTGTGGACAATGCCAACAACTTCTTTGTGAACCTATTACTATTAGAGATACTTGATTCAGAGATAGTATACATCGAGACCTCCATAGCAGGTATGTATTCCTTATGTCATCGAAGTATTCTCCCTAATTTCCTCCATGATTTAATTACAGTTAAACAAGATTATACAACATTTATTTCATTTTCCTTATGGTGTTTTTTTGGTTGTGCAACTCTGTGTTTGGGGAAATGTTTTAAGATCATATATGAATGGAGCTTTGAATCTATTTGGTTTCATGAATGAATAATTTTATTGGCAGCTGGGTTGCAGGTATGGGCTTCCAAGGGACTTTCCTTTCCTGAAGGTATATTTCCCAAAATCTATAGTTGTTTTCCCACAATCACATTCATGTTTTTTAGGGTGTTTTGTGTGTTTCTTAGGTTGATGAAGATTTCATCTTATTTTCAAGATCATGTATGACCTTGAAATAATCCAAGAATTGTTTTATATTTTTTTTAGTGACGTGCATTGTACAAGGTTCATTCTATAGATAAAAGGAATTTTAGGGCGTTGTTAGTTTGTTCAATGTTAATATGTTTTATTCCACAAAATATGTGTTTTTATACCCATCCAGAATATTGTATTCACTGTTAGTTTGTTCAATCTTAATATGTTTTATTCACTATTTTTTTAAATGTTGATATGTTGTATTCACTGTTAGTTTTTTCATTGTATTCAATCTAATTTTGTTCATGCTTTAGTCTATTCTATGGAATGAAAACTCTTTATGATTGATTCAAAATCTATAATGATATATGACTATTGAGATTCAGTTTTATTGATCTCAAATAATTTGTGCGACTGATGGAGAATGATGGAAGTACATAATTATTTACATCAAATAGCACTGAAAAGAGTTGTGACTGAGGTAAATACCACACCAATCAGAACCCAAAATGATGAGGTAAACACTAAAATGTCCTGAGCCCTAAATATTTATCTATACTGTTATTATGATGTTGTATATGACACTGGTGGCCATAAGTGTCTCCATTATTATAGAGGAAATGGTACCCTTGCCTTATAAGTTGTTGTAACCAGGTTATTGATAACTGTAGAACATATGTCCAAGTATGTAGTGGTAGAAAAGAGGAATTTGTTCTCTCTGAATACATGGTTCATGCTACACAGTTTGAAGATGATATCGAGGCCCCACAGTTCTCCCCTTCTTTGTATCAGGCTTGGAGTTGATTGCACTAGACATCCTTTATAAAATGCCACAGTGAACTCAGGTTGTGATCCCAGTTTTTGTCTTTGATTATATGTTTCCATTCACTTTTGTCATGTTTTTCACATTTAATATTTCCAATACAATATATACGTGTATCCGGTTATTATGTTATTTTCACTATTTTTTCATGGTTGGAATGTTCTGTTCACTATTATTATGTAGTGCACCTTTTCAAATTATTATCAACTGCTGAAATTTTGTCTTCTTTTCTATCTGGGTAACAAATAGATCACTTTAGGGATTGGCATAAAATATGAGAAAAAAATTTCAATTGTTCTTCCTGTTATGGGTATACTGCACGAGAACCTTTCATTATTCACCAAAATTCAAGCAAGACAATTGCAAGATTCTCAATTTCTGTTGTGATTACTAAGATTTTCCTCTGCTCATTAATCTTGAAATATTATATTGAATCCTAATTTAGTAGCTATGATTGATATTATTTTTTGTTTTTAAATAAAAAAATATTATTGATATTTTCTGGTTTGACTGATTAAGTGTGCAGGAAACAGGAGGACTGTCATGAGTATGCGTAAAACAGTAAGAGGAGCTTGCTGAGATGTTTCTATATTAGGAAACGGTTTGTTTCTGTCCCTGATCCATCTAAGATGAATTTTTGACAGTTAATTTTTTTAATGAAGAAGTATATAGTATGATAAGACTCACCCCAAATCACAATTTCTATAATATACTCTTACGGTTCTCACTCGCAATTACCCTCTGCTCGACCTACGGTTCCTGCAGAACTATAATGACATTGTGCCCCCACTCTTGGTTTTTTTTTTGCACTCCATAAAGTTTTATAAAAGAGAAATTGAGGCTTCATTATTCAGAAACCTTCTTCACTGTTCCCCTTTTCTTCTGGCACTGCAGACCCACTCCCACATGTGAGTTTCCTCATCTTATCCCACTCCCAAATCCTATTCGCTCGTCTTAGGGTTCCTGCAGAATAATGTTGAAAAGTTTGTAAGATATCTGTGATGTTCACATTAAAATGTCATATTTATTATCATTGTTTCAATAGTTTTAAGTTCCTTATTTCATATACTTTTTTGGAATTTTAGGCACTTAAATTCTAGGGAAATTTCAATATTGAATTTGTAATTGGAAAATAGTTGTAGTTGAGTTTTTCTTCTATGAATTATAACACAATAGTGAATCATTTTGAGAAGATGTGTTAAGTAATAATAGGGCATGAAAATTATTTTAACTGATGGCAATGATACCATCCTTCTTCCATGATTATGTTAGGACACTTTTAACAGAGTTGAAGGGGCTTCTGCTAAATGTTTTCAATTGAACTGATACTTAAGGGATGCATTTATCATTTTGATCAATCTGTTGGATTAACATAATGTTACTTTTTTTTCTTCCGATTTTTTCCAGAACATTTTAGTTACACATTCAATAAATCACACATAAAATTTTTAATTAAAAACCCATGGAATGCACACCTTAGTTGGGTTATGTTGGGACCACTAGCCTGATGTGAGATAACCAAAGAACGGGGGTGAATCACTATGTGAATTTATAGTTATCCACGAAAGTTGATACCTCAAGCACATGAAACTGTAACAGATCTTTATAGATGATAGATAGTCACTCCCCTGCATTGGTTTATTTATATCTATTTTCTTCTCATGATACACTACTGTTTTTTTTTCACGAGAAATGATGTTGTGTATATAAGTGGAATACATGGGCTATGTATATTCAACCAGCTATCAATAATACTAGCCATCATAGGTAGAGGATGACCTATATTTTCATATGTTGATCATATTATTGGACAAATGAGATTCATTGCACATGTTTTTTTCTCATATGTTTTTGTCATTCGTTGCCCAGGTTGTATGGAATGAAACATGGAAACTTGTTTCCGAAGATATCTTATATGTACAATGAATATAGTAACAAATTTAAGGTAAATATATGTTTACCACTTATAGATGAATGCATGAAAATAGAATATTCCCTCTTTAGTATTTATTTTTTTATCATTTATGGTTTTTTAGTATATATTTATTCTGTTGACATCCCTAATAACGCCACCATCTGTCTTAGATACTACTATGTCCCCACTAACTTCTCACACATACTATTTTTACACATTTAATATGCATAACCATTTCCATGTTTCTTATGCATAAGTGTTTCTATATTGCTTATGATCACTATCTATCTTGGATACAGCTAAGTCCCCTCATATTTTTTTACTGTAATAGTTCAGTAGTGCATAGTTTTCGACTAATTTATATTCTACCAACATGTAGTTTCATCCTAATTGTTTATTAATTTATATTTTTCTATGAAAAAACTTATATTGATAGATGTTGATTTCATTTTTCAATCACTAATTTAATCCTTATTTAATTTCAGTATCCCTCTAACAATAAGTTATACTTTAAAATCTTCTAATTTTTAACTGTTATTTATAAATATTAGCTTCTTAACAGTGTAATATTCATATCGATGGGTATGTATACTATTATTTTTAATTTTATTTCATGTTATTTTCTACATGATATATAATCTGTTTAATTGATCACCCACATTATAGGTTTATCAATTACCTCAACTACCATACCTTTTTATTCTAAAAAACAAACTTCCACTTAAAATTAGTTGTCTCCAGCAATCATATGGATCAATTTCAAACCTCTAGGGATCTCCAATTCTCTCTTTTTCAAGAGTCTGTATCAGAGGTACGATATCTGTTTTCTTCAAACATGGGCATGTCTACTCATAGAAAATATTTTTTACTATCTTCCATTAGTTATATTATAATATGTTGATTATAGATATTATCTATGAATTCTTTGGTGTCATGATTTCTGTAATACTCCCAATGAATATATTCTAGTCCTGAAAGATCTTAACAAGCTATTTTCTATTTTCCAAGTTGGAGATGGTGTCAGCCGTCAAAACTAGAGAATGCATACTGCGGATTGGATGACTATACCTATAATAATCAACTATTGGCCCTTGATGTCTAAGAATGAAACAGATCTAATCATCAATTGTGAGGCATCATCAGCTTTTCAATGTATAATGGTGTGGTTTCTATACTACTTTCAGCTCTTCAAGAGGCCCCAAATGTCAGGAAAATTGATGTTGAGTAGAGGTATGATTCCATAAATTATGTTTTGAATGTTCAATCTTATTGATCTATGACTCTAACCATAGTGGATTGGTGTATTTGGTTTTTCCTCATGTAGATTCATCGGTCTTCTTCTTGTTTTTGTTGTGATTTAATGGCACCATCATAATTACAGTTTCTATGTTTGTTGATGTGCTTCCCATGAACCATCAATGATTTTCACTTTAGATGATATTTTAGCATTGAAGGATTTCCCAAAGGGTATTCGAGTTGTTGGAGGGACAAGGTATGTATCTTTATACATTTTATGAAATTTTAGTAATGTTTTAATTTCGGAAAACAATAAATTTATACATTTTATAAGTTTAATTATACATTGCATTTCTTTCTTTTATTTCCAAACATTATTTAGGGAAACACTTCACTTACTATTGTTCTTACAATCATGAGTTTAACATCAAGACCTAGAGCATGAAGTACCCAACATTTGTATATAATAATTCATGACAATCTATATTGCTTCTAATTAGGTCTAAAATAGAATATCATGCTTTCATTTTTTCTTCAACAGAACTGTAATTCACTATTTTCATTAGATGTGTCAGGGACCCCAGTTCCAGGATCTGGTTCAATAATTTTGGGTTATTTTTACAATGATTATCAAGAACCCATGCGGTAATTCTTCTCACATCCGAGTCAGGGTAACTAAGTGCTTGAATAAGAGCCCTAAGTCCACCAATCTAATTGAGTTAATTAGCATAGTGTATAAGTTCATTGAGTATATGTAGTTATTATAGTATGCATTTGGATGTCATGTTGGCTGGTAAATCCTCCCCCACTAATGCCAAAAAATACTATGAAAGTCATCTTGGTAAGATATCAATGGTTTTACAATTAGAAAAGAAAAACTCAGAACCCTCTTAAGGATATCAACAAGTCAATTACAGGATACCGTTTGGCTTCCATTTCTTCTATGATCTATCCATCAGCTACACATTACATGGATGAACATTGTACTATGGTGGATGTTTTTTTTTGTTAAATGTGACTCTCTTATTAGCCATGCAGGTCAACCTGATTATGATCTGGTGGTGTCTCAGGGGGAAGAATACCACCTTCGCCTCTTCACCAATGACGCAGACTTTCCCTAAGGAAAAGTTAGAAGAAGTGGTATTAGAATTGATCGTAACCAGGTACTACTATTTTTAATTTCTCCTTTTTAATTTTTTAGAAAACAACACCAAATTATTGTAATATTCATTTTTTTTCTTGCATGACATAAAAATCAACATAGCGGAACTTTAGGAGTGTGTTCCAACACTTACATTGGATTTGTTACAACAGGTAAAATTATTCAATGTACTTAGGTATATGTTCTTTATCTTTATTGATTGTTTCTTTCATGACATCATTGAAACTAACTAAACTTCATTTTTTCATTTCATTTGCATTTTTTCAATGATTAATACATGCAGTCCATTTATTCTTCTTGATTGGCTACTGTTAACCATCGGATTTCTATTTGTGTGATTTTAATTTTCAATAATATTTGGTACTTATTTTTTAATTTCAATTATTTTTATATAATTATATGGTCATTGAGTTTGATGTTGATGATTCAGTTCAAATAAATGTTTCAACGTCTCAAGACTCTGCGAAAACAACAATCAATACAGACGAACTGCATCCCCGTATAAAGGAAAACATATAAAAAAATATTGAAGAATATGAGTGAAATTTTGTGGTGTAATGGGCAGGTAATAATTACAAGTTAATGCTTCTATTCTTTTCAAATTATCAATTCGTTTTTTATTTCTAGTATGAACTCTTTATTTCAGTTTTGTTTGAACCTGTTTTTTTTTCACATTTTAGTTTCTAATATCTATCACCTGTACACAACAGATTAAACGGCTTCATTTCTCACCATTTTTCACTACTGCAATGATCAATAACTCTATGATTCCAACATATAGGATAGGTTGCGATGCAGAAAGTGTTGAAACCACTACTGGATGGTGTTTATTTTAATGGATTTCCTTTACAATGTCTCTGAATGAAACATCATGTACAATTTAGGAATGTTTTCATAATTATTTGAAATCTAATATGATATCAAAGGATTTTATGTTATTTATACATACTTTTATATACCAAAACATTCTGTTTCAAAACTCAACTTTATTTTCCGACACAAACTCTCTTATTCACCCCTTATATATTCAATATATCATTAATAAAATTTCATTTTTTATTTACAATATGAACTCTTTATTTTAGTTTTGTTCAAACCTATTTTTTTTCACATTCAGTTTCTAATGTCAATCCCCTGTACACAAAACAGATTACATGGTCTCATTTCTCACAATTTTTCACTACTGAAATGATCAACAACTCTATGATGCCAACATACATGATAGGTTGTAGCATAGAAAGTGTTGAAACCACTGCTGGATGGCATTTATATTAACGTATTTTCTTTAAAATATCTTAATAAAACATCATTAACTATTTAGGGAGGTGCTTATAATTTTTTGAAATGTAATCTGATATCAGAGGATTTTATGTTATTCTTATTTACTTTTATATACCAAAACTTTCTATTGAAAAACTAGACTTTATTTTCTGAACCAAATCTCTTAGTATCCCCTTACACAATCAATATTTCAATAATAAATTTTCAATATTAAGAACTATTTTATCTTATTTTAGTTGTAGGATAACTCATGCTTTCTGTTTCTCCATGCTTAAAATGAATTATCATTCTGTCGCATAGATCATTAATGTTTTCTACTAATATAATAATGCCTCTGTTCTCAAAATGTTTCAATATTACCTACCGTTCACTTGTATTTTGAATATATATTTTTTTAATGATCATTAGTAAATTTTTAAAACATAAATCCCTTTGGAAAATAGAAATTGGTTTACGGCGTCTTGTGAATGCACGGGCGGGGTACTAGTAACCCATAAAGTTAGAAAAAATTGTTGACATGGTAAAATTATTGGAATAAAATGTATTTTGGACAATTTTCCAAGTGATTTTTGTCCTTAATATTAAGATTTAGGCCCTTATAAATCTTAATCATACCATAATCAACGAAATTAATTTTAATCACATTCACTAATCATTTTGGTCAAAACATTAAGTTGATATTATTAGACCAAAAATATCATACTAATTACATCAGTGTATATAGTATTTTCAAAATTAAAATCGCAGAATTTGTAAAATTAAGATTAATGATAATCCCATAGATGGGGATAAATAATAGGTTTTTAAAATAGAAAAATGTTCAAAAGATTGTTAAGTTTTTATATTCAATTTCAATGTAAAATTAATTCTAATGAACTGAATTGTTTAAATAGATGTATAATTGATCTAATTTGACTCTAAAAAATAAAAAATATATTTTTTATCACTAAAAAATATCTAAATGAAAAGGATGTTTTTAACTATATTTCAATAAGTTTCACTATTCATCAAAAATGAAATTTCTCAGAAAAAATCCATAAAATTCACCCTATACTATTTTTGAAATTATGAATTCAAAAATAATGTTTATTTTTAAAAATAAAATTTATAAAAGATTCTAAATTTAGTTTTAAAATATGTTCTTCATTAAAAGGTGATAAAACTAAATCTTGAATATAACACAAGTTAATTCAGTGTCATATGTTGTGTAAGTTTAACATTGTGTATAATGAATTCCATTAACAAAATTATATTAAATCTAGAAGGAAAATATTTTAATGTATTGGGTTGTCACATTGGATCTGAATTAAATATTAAAGTGTTATTCAATACATATGTAAAGGTATAAAACTCAATATATAAGGGTTATCATATATAAGGGTTGTGATATATAATGGTAGATGGGAAATTCATCTTGATACGAAAGGGTTATCCAAACCCTACATACTAGAAATTGAAAAATAAATGCATTAGATGTTCTTATTGATACCTAATATATACCGAATGCATGTGGAAGATATTTCAATGTTTATGAATAAATGGAAAATGAAATTTTTACTATGATATGTATAATACTTCAAGTAATATGTATGATTTTGGATTATATGAAAGGGTTAACCCGACTCTCCATTGAGATACATAAATTCATTTTCCCTCATTTTTAAGGTCCATTCAGAGTAATATATTGGGAATTTAGTAAATAATTGAGTTTCCCTATAAAAAGTAAGGGATAACCCATTGATGTAAAATAGTTAGTCTAATAAATGAGAGTTATAAAAATGGGAATGTACTAGATATTTAAGGGATTCCAAGTGATATAAAATGTTTACAATAAGGCATATGTTTTGAAGAATTGATAATGTTCCATATATATAAGGGTTACTATACTGATACATAAGGTTCCTTAGAAATGGAAAATCTCCTAACATATAAGGGTTACCATACAAATACATACAGGTGATATATATGGGTTTGAAAGAACTTGAACCTTCTTTCCAGGTATGTTTTCCTTTTCTGGTCGTTTTTTAGAAAAAGAGGGATTTCTGGAAATTTCCAAAGTACACATTGTGTACTTTATGAGTACATGCTCCATAATAGGTTACCATGGTTAGTCGTGTGCTGGATGTGTAGTGGCCACACACACGATCCTGTGGGGGTGACTTGGAGGCCGCCTAAAGCGGAGTATAGAAACGGAAAGTACAAGTTGTGTACTTCAAGAGTACACACCATTTATTTTCTTTTCTTTTAATTAAACACATTCGGGTCATGTCTAATGGCCAAAAACAAATTCTTCTAGGTTTCGTTTGGCTGAGATCTCCCGTATGGCCGCAATCTTCCTCCGAGCCTCTGACCGAGCATTCAAACTCCGATTCGACCGCCATCAATTGTGTTGGGATCGACTCGGTAAGCTCTCTCTTCTACTTGAGCTTCATTTAATGATTCCTCCACTTCCTCAAGTTATCCTTTGTTGAATGTTTTAGATGTTTTTGTAGATCTTCAGCATTCTAGGTTGATTCAATCTTCTAGGTTCATGTATATCGTTCCTACCACACCATGGTAGGTGGTTTATGCCTTTCCGTTGAAAGTCTTTGAGTAATATGTGCAATTTTTCCCAATACCCTTGAACGGGGTTTTGCGTATTTATCATTTTACCCATGCTAACTTCCTTCCAATATTGTATGCTTTCATAGAGGTTAGGTGTAAATGAATAGGTTTGATTGCTTTGTCTTGGATGTGTTTGCCCATGCTTTGTTCTGTGTACGACTGTTGGTCCTGTTTAGCCGGTTAGGCCACCCTACCATGTTTTTCCATTCCTAGTTGTAGGATGATGCTATTATTGTTATCTGACATTCTTGATATGTTGTAGACTGATTTTCCAAGTAGTTCTATAGGTTTACTTTGGCCGTATTTCTTTGATATGCTCGTTTTCTTTACACAGGGTCATGAGAACCTGGTGTAGTAGACTATAAGGGGAATTGACAGAGTGAGCTTCCTTAGAGAGTCTTTGAGCACTTCAAGCTATAAGGGTAATTGACTGAGTGAGCTTCCTCATAGAATCTTTGAGCAATTTAGGCTATAAGGGGAATTAACCGAGTGAGTTTTCTCAGGGAGTCTTTTATCACTTTAGGCTATAAGGGGAATTGACCAAGTGAGCTTCCTCAGAGAGTCTTGAACAACTTTAGGCTATAAGGGAAATTGACCTAATGGGCTTCCTAAGAGAGTTTATCACCACTTGGGGATATAAGGGGAATTTATTGTATGAGCTTCCTCAGAGAGTCTTTGACTACTTTAGAATATAAGGGGAATTGACTGTGTGAGATTCCTCAGAGAGTCTTTAAATTACTTTTGACTATAAGGGGAATCAGTTGTGAGTGCTTCTTCATAGAGTCATCATATATTCTTATGAATGAACTAGAGGGGATAGGTTTTGTGTACTTCCTAGAGGGTTACCTTGCTTGATTAGCTGCTTATTTGATATGTAAAACTATTTATTGCTGAGTAATTTCTTATTCCTTGCATCTTTGATTATTAACTTCCATATATGTTCACTGACTGTTAGACATAGATCATTGGGTGGATGCCTACTGGGATTTAGTCTCACATCCTATTTGGGTCATGGTTTTGGTCCCAAATAGATTATATTGTTGCATATATAGATAAGGGCAAGTGACCTTCTACTTCAGGTTCTTGATTGACTGTGGAGATGAAGAGCATGGGACCAAGCTATGACATGCGATGCTAAGGAGTTGTTTATTTACATTCTTTGGTATTTGGTTTAGTACTGTTTTATTCCGACATTGTGACTTGTTTGGTTGCTTTACTAGACATATGTATCATGCATCATTCATATATGTGTGTGTGTGTTCCAGTTTATTATTCTCTAGTCTTCCGCTGTTACTTTTGTATGGATTATTTCTGTTTCTGCTATTGGTATTGTTTTTCTTCCATTGTGTTACTCTGCCAATGAGGTCATAGTTTCCCCACTCACACCCAAGGCCCTCACTACTAGTCAGAAACCTCTGGCATTCGGGGAAATGCGCTTGAGGCCATGTGACCAACCGGGTACGGGGTGCCTCTGGGTGGCTTCCGGAACCGGGATGTTACAAAGTGATATCAGAGGAATTATTTTCTCTTGACATACTGTTTGGGGCCTTTAGCCAGATATAGGATGGAATAGGTACTTGGTAATAAATTATGCCTAGAAGTAGCTAACTCGTGTATAGGGGAACGCCAATCTACCTTGTTTAATGCAACTTTTCTGGTTTTTCAACTTTATGATTGATTTGATTTTCACCGTTGGGAGACTCACACATTTTTTACTATTACTGTTGATGTTATTGAGGTTCTATTTTTGTCTCAAAACGATGAGATGAGGGTATTCAATCTCATGCTTCATATAGGCACATGTTATAAATCACATGTCATGCATTATTGCCATGCCATTTAGGATGCATTAGCGATTTCATGTTGGTGTGATTGGTGATGTGTATAACATTCATGATATTGTGATAGATGTCATGAATGAATACCATATTTTTTTAGAGCATTGATTGTGTAAGGTTTTTCTTGAATGAACACCAAACATTGGTTCATGGGGTGTTATAAGACCTCATGGACCAGAATTTGGTGGATCCTTGCACTTTTATCCTTGTTTATAACATCAATAAGATGCCAATAATTGATTCATGGAGAGTATGGGCCCTCACAGATTGGAATTTGGCACTTAAGTGACTATTTCTGTATTTTTCTGGGCTCTGGAGTAGTTTCTGAGGCTTACTGTCCAGAAAAAACCGGAATACACGCCGTGTAGATTTGACTACACGCCATGTGTTCTTCTGTTCGGGAATTAATCGTTTTTCTTAAGTGCATGTTGTGTACCATATGTACACGTTGTGTAGTATCTAACCCTATCATAGGTTGTGTGGGAAGATACATGGGATAGGTAATTTCTAGCAAGAACATGTCGTGTACCAGTTCTACATGTCGTGTGTTGTTGACCCCGTGTCTGCCCGTGTAACTAACAACACGGGTCGGAAAATCATCTAATTACACACTGTGTCCGTCTGTAACATTCCATGTAGTGTGAGCCATGTAACCGTACATGTATCTAACAACACGGGTTGGTGATGTTTTTTTAGTACACACTATGTCTGAAACAATCATGTTGTGTAGTCTTGTCTTAGGAGAGCCATGTGGCTTAACCGTGTAGAAGGACTCAGGTAGGGGAAGAGGATTAAATTACACACCGTGTGTTAAAAAAACACGTCGTGTGTTTGGGGTGTTACACGACCAGTTTAGGAAGGAGTACACACCCATGTGAATGGATGAAGAGAACACGTCGTGTTGGAATTTTACTTACCGTGTAGTCATGTTTTAAAAAACATGAATACTTTATTTCTCTTGTTCCCTTCCTATGATTCTTGTTCTCATTCCTTGATAATCTTGATCTAAGGTGTGAACTTGACCTTGTAGAGTCATTCCCCTAAGACATCCTCTGGTTGTACGCTAGTTTCCAGGCAGTGATCAGACACCGGACATGGAAGATCCGGGACTTCCAGCGGATCCTCCAGTTGTGCCATCCTTGGCCCCTGCCGTTGTACCTGACACAGGTGATGATGCACAGTTTAGAGAGGGTTTCATGAGGATGATGTAGACCTTTTAGGGAGTTTCATCTCCTACCCTGTCGATGGAGGAATTGATGTTGTTCTTTCAACAGCAGCATCCTCCCACATTCTTAGGGGATGGAGGACCCCAAGCTGCAAAGTCATGGCTAGAAGCCATACTAACTATATTCAAGCATATGTATATATATTTAGAGAGGAGGGTGAATCACGCTATGTACGTGCTTTGAGACTCTGGCAAGAGGTGGTGGGATGTGGTCTCACATGCAGTACGCCAGCAGAATATGGATTGGGATGAGTTTCATCACATCTTCTATGATTACTTCTATCTGGAGACCTTGAGGGCTGATCGAACCCAAGAGTTCATGAGTTTGAAGCAGGGTACTCTTTTTTTATGGAGTATTCCTCTCGATTCACCGAGCCGCAATGCTTTACACTCTTTATAGGGGGAGGTGAGTTGTTCCTTGCATGGAAGTTTGAGGATGGTCTCATGCAGGATGTCTGATCCCAGGTGAACATCTTTAGGTTGACTTCGATATCCTCTATCATCAACCAGGAGCTGATTACAGAGTGTAACATGAGGGATTCTGGAGCTGTGAGCTAGGGAGGTTCAACATCCAGAGTTATTATTCCTCCTCCTGGTAGCAGGAAGTGCCGCTAAGAGACTACACGTGGAGATCAGAGTAGGCGGGATGCATCTTCTGGTATCCAGGTGGTGTGCTACCAGTGCGGAATGAGCGAGCATACAAGGCCAAATTTCCCGAGAGACCCAGTGGAGTGCCGAGTTTGCGGCAAGATGGGTCACCTTCAGCATTTTTGGTTGACCTTATCACCAGCAACTGGTGACAGGGGTTCTTTGATGACTTCTCATTCAGAAGCAGCACCACCAATTTCTCACCAGTCTGGGAACTAGAGTTCTTCCTATTGTTCAGGCCGAGGTGGAGGTCGTGGTCATGGTAGTCAGTCACCGGTCTTTCAGCGACAGCTGGGTGGATCAGGTTAGAGTGTTCAGGCAGGGTAACAGGGCCACGGTGTAGGCTGGAATTTTGCAGTGGAGTAGAACTAGCAGGAGCAGGATCCCAGACCCTCTACAGTTCGAGGTACGATCCTCTAAGCCTCAGTTTTAGCTTCTGCTCTTTTTGGTATAGAGGTTTCCCATAATTTTATATTTTTTGCGGTCGTGGAGAGCCTTGGTCTCTACATCTTTTATTCTACTGATACCTTGATGCTAGACACTCTGTTGGGGACAATAACGGCTAGTGTACGTCTGTGCAGGGAGTTCCCTCTAGAGGTTGGTGGGTGTCACTTTTTAGGGGACCTCTATGTTCTAGAGATGACAGGCTATGATGTCATTCTCAGAATGGACTGGTTAGTTCCTTTTCAGGCAGTCTTCAACTGTTACCATCGCAGGGTGAGTTTCACATCACCAGAGGGTGTATCGTTTCATCATAGGGGTGAGTGGGATGTTCAGGCGAGCAGAGCAAGACCTGAGCATCATAGGCTGGGAGGAGTTAGAGCCTGGATTGTTAGTCTATACTTGGATGACCAGGGGACTTCACAGTTAAACTTTCCTCTAGTGGTGGATCATTTTAGGGATGTCTTTCTAGAGGAATTTTTAGGTTTTCCCCCAAATCAAGAGATAGACTTTTCTCTTGAGCTCATTCCATGAGTGGCACCGGTATCCATTCCTCCTTATAGAATGGCTACACCAGAGTTGCAGGAGCTCAAGAATGAGTTGGAGGAGTTACTGGAAAAGGGTTTCATCTGACCCAGTACTTCTCCTTGGAGTTCTCTTTTCCTGTTTTCCAAGAAGGCAGATAGTACCGTTAGGCTTTGTGTGGTCTATCGGAAGTTGAACTAGTTAACGGCCAAGAACTGATATCCCTTGCCTAGGATTGATGATCTCTTTGATCAGCTTAGAGGAGTCTGAGTGTTCTCAAAGATTGTTCTGAGATCCAGTTACCATCAGTTTTTTGTTAGATCGTTTGATATACCTATCACAACCTTCCAGAGCAGGTATTGTCTATACAAGTATATGGTTATATCGTTCAGTCTTACGAACGCACTGGTAGTTGTCATGGAACTGATGAACTGAGTGCTCCATCCGTACTTGGATTCTTTCATGGTGGTCCTCGTGGGTGATATCTTGGTGTACTCTCACACTAAACATGACCATGCTACCCATCTTGAGATCATTTTGAGTACACTGATAGAGCATCAGTTATATGCTAAGCTCTCAATATCACACTTATGGATGGATCAGATTCACTTATTGGGTCATGTTATCTCAAAGATAGGAGTATCAATAGACCCAGAGAAAGTAAAAGTAGTAATTTCCAAGGAGAAGCTGAAGAAATTCTTTGATTTTTTGAGTATTCAAGGGATATCTTGATACTACAGGTGCTTCATACAATAATTTTCACGCATAGCAGCACCACTCACGTGTTTGACTAAGAAGGGTGCAAAGTTCTTGTGGTTAGATTATTGTGATTCGGCCTTTTAGGAGCTGAAAGGGAGATTGACTTATACACTGATACTAGTCTTTCCAGATCCGGGAAAGATATATACTGTGTACTGTGATGCTTCAGGTATCAGGCTGGGAGTTATTCTTATGCAGGAATAAGGGTTTGTTGCGTACGGGTCTCGGCAGTTAAGGCCACATGAGAGGAATTACCCAACACAAATCTTGAGTTGGCAGCAATTGTTCATGCCCTACATTTTTGGAGACATTATCTGTTAGGAGATAATTTTTTTGTTTTCACTGACCACAAAAGTCTCAAGTACATCTTCACTCAGCGTGACTTGAATTTGAGACTACGAAGCTTGGTTGAGTACCTTCAGTCTTTTGACTTTGATCTTGCCTTTACACCAGGAAATGTAAATTCATTGGCTGTTTTGATGAGAAAGAGGAACTAGATACAAGAAGTTCAAGAGGCCAGTAGTGAGTGGAAGCTTATAGCTCTATTCTCTGAGATGCATTTGGAGGTTCATGAGAGACAGGGGTAGACATTTCTTTCTTCAGTAGTAGTTACCTGTACTCTTTTAGATCAAGTTCGAATAAGGCAACTATCTGATTTTGAAGGCCTAGTCATATGGGATAGAATGTAAGGAGAAGACCCTATTACGGGATGAACCATAGGTGACTATGAGATCTTGCGTTTCCAGGGGTGCATATGGGTGCCAGCAGACATATGTGAGGAGCTAATGTGAGACTTTCATTCCTCATTTTGGGTAGTTCATCCTGGTGTCACCAAAATGTATCATGATCTACACTGTCGGTATTGGTGTCCAGGTATGAAGAGTGATGTTGTTGGTTTCATCATGTGGTGTTCCACCTGTCATCAGGTGAAGGTGTAGCATCAGCGGCCAGCAAGGCTTTTGCAGCAGCTACCTATTTTCGAGTAGAAGTGGAATGATGTCGTGATGGATTTCGTGACAGGTTTACCGAGGTCACCTCAAAGGAATGATGCAGTTTGGGTTGTCATTGATAGACTCGCGAATGTTTATCACTTCTTTCTGATCAAGGAGACCTCCAGTTTTGATGAGATGGGACGGTTGTACATCCGTGAGATTGTATGTCTACATGGAGTTCCACACTCCATTATTTCAGACAAGGATACTTGTTTTACTTCTCGAGTCTGGCAGGGGCTTCAGAAGGATTTGGGTACACAGGTAATTTTGAGTACAACTTACCACCCCCAGATAGATATCCATTCAGAGCATACAATTCATGTGATTGAAAATGATCTTAGCTTGCATCCTGGATTTTGGAGGTTCTTGGGGGAAGCACATACCTCTTGTGGAGTTTTCCTACAATAATAGTTTTGAAGCAACTATTTAGATGGCACCTAAGGAGGCTTTGTACTGTAGGCCATGCCGATCACCCTTATGTTGGCTGGAGGCAGGAGAGGCGGCTTTGCTAAGACCACATCTGGTTCAGGAGACCACAGAGTAAATAGAGTTGATTCAGAAGAGGATGGCTACTGCACAGTCTCGACAGAAGTCTTACGCTGATCAGCGGAGATGACCTCTGGAGTTCAAGGTTAGGGATTAGGTTTTATTGCATGTCACACCAAGGTTGGGGCACATAAGAATTAGGAGATAGGGTAGGCTTTCACCAAGGTACGTCAGAACATTTGAGGTTGTGGAGAGAGTTGGTATGGTTGCCTATCGGTTGCAGTTACCCCAGAGGTATCAGGCTATGCACAATTTTTTTCAAGTTTCTCAGCTCCGACGATACTTTTCATACCTGTCTCATGTCTTTCAACCTGAGGAGGTTGAGCTCAAAGTGGATACGTCATTTGAGGAGAATCCTATCTATATTGTTGATCATAGTACGAAGGTTCTTTGTGGCCAGTCTATCCCTATGGTACGGGTTCCATGGTAGCATGGGCGAGTATAGGATGACACTAGGGAGAGGGAGGCCGATGTACGAGCACAGTGGTGAGATCTGTTTTGGGTTTCTTCTTCTACACCGTGCTAGGGAAATTCATGGATGCATTTCTTTAAGGGGGAAAGTTTTTAAGAACCCGTACCTTTTTTTATGTATGTTTTCCTATTATGATCATTTTTTAGAAAAATAGGAATTTTTGGAAATTTCAAAAGTACACGCCATGTACTTTATGAGTACACTCCATGTACTGAGTTACCATGGGTAGTCATGTGCTAGCCATGTAATGGCCACACACACGGCCATGTGGGGGTAACTTGAGGGGCACCAAAATCGGAGTACAGAAATGGCTAGTACACACCGTGTACTTCAAAATTACAATCTGTGTACTTTATTTTTTCATTAAACACACTGAGGTCGTTTCTAATTGCCAGAAACACCTTCTTCTGGGTTTTATTCAGCCGAGAGATCCTGTTTGGCCGTGATCTTCCTCCAAGCCTTAGACCAAGCATCTGAACTCCAATTCAACCACCGTCAATTGCATTGGGATCTCCTCATTAAGCTCTCTCTTTTACTTGAGCTTCGTTCCATGATTCTACCTCTTTCCCAAGTTATCCTTTCTTGAAATTTTTATAATTTTTTGTAGATATTCTTCATTCTAGGGTGATTCATGCTTCGAGGTTCATGTATATCATTCCTACAACACCGAGGTAGGTGGTTTGTGACTTTCCATTGAAATTCATTTAGTAATATGTGAAGTTTTCCCAATACCCTTGAACGGGGTATTGCGTATTTATCATTTTACCCTTGTTAATTTCCTTCCATGCTTGTATTCTTGTGTAGAGGTTAAGTGGATATGAATAGGGTTGATTTCTTTGTCATGGATGTGTTTTCCCATGCTTTGTTTTGTGTATGGCCATTGGTCCTGTTTAGCCTGTTAGGCCACCCGGCCATGTTTTTTCATGCCTAGTTGTAGGATGATGTGATTATAGTTATCTGACATGCTTGATATGCTGTAGAATAATCAGTCAAGTAGTTATATAGGTTTACTTTGGTCGTATTTCTTTTCTATGCTCGTTTTCTTTACACAGGGTCGTGAGAACCTGGTGTAGTAAACTATAAGGGGAATTGAAGGAGTGATCTTCCTTGGATATTCTTTGAGCACTTTAGGCTATAAGGGGAATTTACTGAGTGAGCTTCCTCATAGAGTCTTTGAGCACTTTAGGCTATAAGGGTAATTGACCGAGTGTGATCCCTCAAAGAGTCTTGAAACACTTTAGTCTATATAAGGGGAATTGACCGAGTGAGCTTCCTCAGAGAGTATATGACCACTTGGGTATATAAAGAGAATTGACTGTGTGAGATTCTTCAGAGAGTCCTTGACTACTTTAGACAATAAGGGGAATTGACTGTGTGATCTTCCTTAGAGAGTCTTTAAATTACTTTTGACGATACGGGGAATCAACGGTGAGTGCTTCCTCAGAGAGTCTTTATATATTCTTATGATTGAACCAGAGGGGATAGGTTGTGTGTACTTCCCAGAGCATTACCTTGCTTGATTAGCTGCTTATTTGATATGTGGAACTGTTTATTGCTGAGTACTTTCTTGTTCACTGCATCTTTGATTATTACCTGCCATATATATTTACTGACTGTTAGGCATAGATCTTTGGGTGGTTTCCTGCTGGTATTTAGTCTCACACCCTATTTGGGTCATGCTTTTTGGACCAAATAGATTATATTGTTGCGGGTATAGATAAGGGAAAATGCCCTTCTACTTTAGGTTCTTTATTGACTGTGGAGCTGGAGGTCATGGGACCAATCTATGGGTTGCGATTCTGAGCAGTTGTTTTTTTTCTTTCTTTTGTATTTGGTTTAGTACTATTGTATTCCAGTATTGTGACTTTTTTGGCTGCTTTCCTAGACATATGTATCATGCTTCATTCATATATATGTGTGTGTGCTCCAATTTATTATTCTCCAGTCTTCTTCTGTTACTTTTTTATGGATTATTATTGGTTCTGCTATTTCTATTGTTTTTCTTTTGATGTGTTACTCCGCCAATGAGGTCGTAGTTTCCCCACTTTCACACCCAAGGTCCTCGTTTCTAGTTGGCAGCCTCTGGCGTTCAGGGAAATGCGCTTGAGTCTATGTGACCAACCGGGTACGGGGCGCCTCTGGGTGGCTTCCAGAACTGATACATTACAGGGTTACTCGATAAGTAGGGGTTATAGAATATTCCAAAAAAGTTGTTGTTTTTTACCAAGGGAAATGTGGTATTTTGATCCATTAAAATTAAAACCACTTGAAGATTTCTTAATTTACATGATGTATGAATATGGGGAGTTCAATCACCTCTCCTATTCCTCTTTTCCCCTTCATCCTCCTTGATCCATGAATATTGAAGGTCGTATTCCTCATCTTTTAATCTATGGTTTCCTCCTTTTTTTAATTATTTCCTATAACACTATGTTCAATACTAATTTATTATGACTCTAATTAGGTTGTGATGTTGAATCCATCAAAGTAAAATGGAATTAGGATTGGTATAATGGGGCATTTATTTTTCATGACAAAAGGGGATTTTAAGATGTTGAACACAAAATGTTTTGTTTAAAGAACCCAACCCTAGTTTCTTAAAGTTAGTGGTTACTTTATTACATTGGAATATGATATATGGAACCACATCCCAAAGGACTGAATGGTTTATTAGTCTTGGTAACTAGAAATATAGTTGAATCTCATTTTACTAATGAAAACTAAAATTACAAAAAATAATTTTCATTATATTCATCAACATTTCCTCTAACATAGCCTCTCATATCGATCATAATAATCATATTGACAACTAGGGGAAAGAAACATTAGAAAGGGATGATCTAAAATACTCTGTAAGGGTATAAATATAGTTTGTGCTATGAATAAATAAGGAATAATTGATATATAAAGGTAAATAACAGAAAACATTCCATTTAACGAATAACTTGAGCATTACATGGACTCAATAAATAAAGATCAAATAATTCCATATACATAATCACATAAGATTGAAACATTTCCATGAATATTTTAAATAATAAAATAAACACATGGATATCCATGATTATTCTAATAATGAGGGAATTCATAATTCTATGAATTATAAACATACATTCAAGTCCATTTGCTAATAAATTATACATAAATTAGTAAGTCCTTGGCCAAATAACTGAGCTACTTTTTTTAATTAGATTTACCAATCCATCAGGTGCTATAGTGGGCCCCTCTGATCACTTGTTAAGTCCAATTAAATCATTATATGAAAGGGTTAAACATAATCAACATAAAAATTCATTTTAAAAACTATAATATGAAATGATAATAATTACCCCAATAAATAAACATAATCATAAACCATCGGGATTAATATGAATGGTATAAAACTGGAAAATTTATAGTCAAACTAATTATAAACCATCCACATAAATAATAAATATGGTATCATTAAAAAATATCCTCAGTGGTAAATAACTATATTAAGGGTTTTTTTCATTGATGAATATAAATTTCATAGATAGATCATTAAAGACATTCTTGAGGAAAATAACCATTTTGCTTTGAAAATAAATTTTTAAAACTAAAATTTCAAAAAATAATTTGAAAAACCATTTATTTGAAAAAAAATTGAAACTTATGAATGATTTTTTGAAAAAAAAAATTAGTGTACATTATAGAAATAAACTTTATACATTCCTTATATGTAAAACAAACACTCCTTTTACATTTTTTGTCGAATCCAAAAGTGTCTTATTTCAAAAGCGACATGAAGATTCCCTTAAATAATTTTTTTTTAATTTAAAAATAGTTTGAAATTTTATTTATAAATAATTTTTATAATTATAGAAACATTTTTAGAATAGTTTTAGAAAACATGGTTTTGGAACAAAAAATATATTTCAGAGAGAAATAAATTCAGATTTTATTAGAAACACATTCTCAATAACTTTAAGTAACAATGAAAGGTAAAATGATATTGTTACTTGAAAATTTTATTAATTAAGATATTATAATAATAGTTATGAGTTTTTTTAGTGCTATATCATAGGATTTCATCATTGTAAATTTAATCATCAACATTCCTGATAAACAATGATATTGTAAAATAAACCATTACCACTTTGGTAACTTTTGAATCATAAGACCCCTAAAAGAAATAACATCAAATTAAATTTAAAATACCATTATGATAAAAGTATTATTGATATAAAATATTAAAATGGGTATTATATACACCACACCAATTAAATAAGTGGTGAATATGACATATGTCTCATGGTAGTAAAAGGGAGATGGGAAACCTTCACCTTAGGTCTGACTCAACTAATACATGTTTGAACATCCTGTATAATAAATAATGGTTTATTGTAAATATATTATATAACCATAATAATATATCAAATACCATATATTTTTTACTTATATTCTTTTATCACCAATTTATTAAAATTTCTTTGTTAAAATCACTGTTTCGGGTTATAATTGCTTCATTTTTCATGTACGTTTTGGTTTGGTAATGTTGGTCATTTTACTTTTATCATGGTAAAAGAAAATATATAATTTAAAAAATGAGGTAAATATTATATATATTCATTATATATATAATTAAAGAAATCTATAAAAGTTACAGATAGAAAATGGATAACACCGTTCATGGAGATGGTAAAATGTATTTATACATGAACGTTGTTTAAATTTATCTAAAAAGATGAAATGAAAGAAAAATAAATGTTAATTAAAATTATAGAATAATTATTCTGATATATAGATCATTTATATTAATCAAATCCTTATTTATTACCATACATATAAAGATAAAATGAAAAATATCTCACATCGCAATGATGAGGCGATAGTCCACATGTACGCATGAATGAATATATTGTTTTACAATAAATTAGATGTGATATTATATTTACATAATTATATTAGTTCATAAATATCTCATATATTCCTTAAATTTATCCTTACTACATTCCATGTAAATTGTAATCGAAAAATGAATCGTATCACTCTGTGAGGCGGTAGTCCACCATACATAAGAGCGATGTTATCATATCCCCCAAGAAAATGGTAATTAATAATGTATATGTGATATAATAATTAAAAAATTATATTAATGTAATAAAATAATATATTTATTTGTAAAATCAGTTTTTATATCCATCCATTAAGGAATATCTTTAGGTTTATAGCTAAAGCCTTCATATGAGGGATTTGTAATAAAAAAGGAATATACAATGTGTCTAGGGAATTATGGAAGGTATTTTTATAGGTTTTGGAAGAACCAAAGGGTTTTGGAAGTGGTAATATAAGAGGATATGGGGTGGTCTTTTATATGTGTAAAAGAGGACACACATGGAATTTTTGAATAGATAATGTGATACCCACATTTTTATAATGAAAAATAATGAAAAATCTGTAATTATAGACCATTTGAGTTTATAAGGTGGATATATGGCTATAAAATGGGGTTTAGAAATATTATAAGTGATTTTAACCCTAATCCTCTTAGTTTGACCCCCGGTAAACCCGTTTTCACCATAACTATGGTAATAGTTTTTTGCAGTTTTCAATATTCATTACGGAAAAAATTAAGATTATCATATTATATATTATAAATTATTCTTATTTGAAACATGTAATCCATTTTTTCAAATTCAATTCAAATAAATTTTCGGAATTTAATTTAAAATTTCACCAACAGACATATCGAAAAATGATTTTTCCAAAGAAAAACATTCAAAAGATGAAAAAGATTTTATATTAGAATTCAATTTGAAATTTATTCTAATGACATTAATTATTTAAATTTTAATATTATTTTTACTTTTTTAACTTTATATAAATTCAAAATATAATTTATTTTTTAAAATTATTTAAACAAAATTGAAGTTTTCAAATAAAAATTAGTATTTTACACTATTTCGTGAGAAATTAATTTTTTGAGAAAATTTTCAACAATTCACCCCAAGAAAGTTTTTAAATGTTCATTTATAAAATTTTGTTTATTTTTTTATTTTTTTATAAAATTGGAGAAAATAAATTTAAAATTATGTTCGTAAAGTGTGACTAAACCGCCTTTCAGAAAAATACATTTTTTCAGTAAATGTTTATTTTTATTTCAAATAATATTTATTTTATTTAGAATTAATAGATATCCAATTAATTTAATTTATAAATGTGTAAGAAATATAATTTTCTAAATTTAGTTTGTTATATTCATACACTTGAACTTATTGGTTATGTTATAAATTTCATGTTTAAAAAATAATATTTTAATAGTGTATCGTGTTTCATTTAAACCCATTGTTGCATACATCAAAAGCATTCAAAGAGAATAAAATAATTTAAATGGAATATATAATAAAGTATAGGGTTGTTAAATTCTTTTTTAAGGTTTTTTTTGTGTTTAATATACTCTATCAAATATGATTCTCCTATTTTAAAATATCAATGTGTTACATTCTACCCCCCTTAAATTACCTACACCCTCACAGTTTTATTTTGGTCATCATATGTCTAACCTTTGTTGAAAACCCACATTATAAAAATATTTAATAATACATCCTTTTTATAAGTGGTATAAGGAAGTATTATTCCTATCTATAATTTCACATAACAAGGTTTCTAATTAGGAGAAAAATTGTGGCAAGTGAAGATATAAAAATGGAATAAGAGCACAGATAATTTTGGAGAGTGATTGAGATTACATATCACAAGATAGTGGATGATCTAGAAACATTTAACAACAAAAAATGCATAAATATATTATTGAAATTAAGGTAGTAAGATAACATATTCATTTCATGATCCTTTTCAAAAAAATTAGCAATCCTTCTATCATCTAAATTATGAAATTTATGAAATATAGTGGATATATTTCTATTTAATAAGAATAATTTAATCCTTTGTTTATGCTTAGATCAATTTCCACTTCATCTATAACTCCAAGAAGTTAATATCCAAAAATGATTTTTTTAATTCTAAATCACTAAAATTAACATTTAACGGGTTTTATGATCCATAAAATAATTACAATTCATTAATCCAATCTTCACAAAAACCAAAATGATTAGTATAAGTTATCTGATATAATAAATTAATCTCCAATCTTCATCAGTAACATTAAATGATCAAATTAATCCTATTTCATAAATAGTTAACCATAAGTATCATCTAAAATGTGTATGACCAAATCCAAAGTCCAAATATTTACAAGAAAGGTCACAAAGTCAACATTATATTACCTAGAGAATATAAAGTGTTTATTAATGTCAAATTAAAAATATGTGAATACCCTAATCACTATAAAACCTTAATGAAAACATGCATTCTTTTAAAAATTATTTCTCTCTTTATTCCTTAAATAAATATCAAATTATCAAATTTATTTCATAATTCCTAAAATTTTATAATCTTCATCAATGATAACATAAACCATCATATCACTAACCAATTTTAATATCACCAATAATCTCCCATAAACATATTATTATCATTATTTTCTCAAAATTGAGAAAATATTAAGGATTACATTCCTTCAATCATGTGTTTTCCAAAAATTTAAACTTTCCACTAAATCACATTTCATGGTACCATTAATCACGTGTCTTTAAATCCTTATAGAAAAACGAAAATAGTGAAGTCATTATACATTTTAGGATTATTTTAAAGATAATATCATTGATAAAACACTTTTATAGTAAATTTCTTCAATCGAAATACACAATAAGTTTTATCACTCAACTTCATTCTTAAAGCATTAACTATACTTCATCATATTATTCCATAATACTTCCTTCCTTTCATATTCCATTTGTATTATCTTCATCATAAGTAGTATAACAATTACTCTTATATCCTTGCTGATTATCTTTATAATATTTCCCTTAAGGTCATTTATTTTCAAAATTCCCATACATTGGACATTTAAAACATTCAACCATCAATGATACCATTGGGAGACCATTATTATCATCCACTGAGTTAACCAAAATTTTCATTTTTCCATGGATATTACTTGTTTTTATCCTTCTATTACATACCCAAAACACCTTCTTGTTCCTCTAATACATTAACTTTTATGTTTATTCCCACATTCCGGACATAGAGTAAATTTAGTTTTCTTTCCTCTATGGTCTCCACTACATAATCTCTCATAAAAATATATCCTTATATTATTTGTTGTGTTTCAGAGTTAGTTAAGGTGAATATTATTAACCATATATCATGATATGTGATTAAGAATGATCATAATAACCTTCAATCTAGCCATCTTCCCATTTTTTTCTCATCAGCACATTTTATATCACATTCAATGTTAGCCCAGTTCTTTTGGTTCTCGCCATTGATTAAAACCAAAATTCATAGGGTAAAAAACAATAATCATAGTGTGAAACCAAGTAATCATGAAAAATAATTTATAAGATGTTTAAATCATCACACATTATTTTCAATCTAAGAATCCTTGGTTTAATCCTATGTTTTTCATGGACAATGTCTATTAAAATCATTCATAATGGCTCATAAAGTAAATGTGAATTAAAAAAAGTGTATCCATCAAGAGTGTCAAACTAGATGAACAATAAGGCCCATTTTCTTGTACCAGGTAATTATTGGGTCGAGAACGGTGCATTTTTTCAGGGTTATTACCCCTAGGAACATTTGTGCCAAAACTACATCTACTTTTAGTATCCAAACAAGGATATATTGCTAAGAAAACCAAAAAATATCTAACTTACCAAAAATTTAGGATGTTCTTCTATACTTATCCTCAATGTAAATCATAGTTTTATGTTCCATAATATATGTTTTACTAAATCTTTTTCCCAAGGTTTCTACTAAGCATTCTATGATATGAACTATAAAGACCCCAAACAAAGTTTCCTAGAGTCGGTGTTTTCTTTTTCACATTGGCATAAGATACGAGGAATCACATTCTGATGGAACAAAGAGTTAGTAGCCATGGTAACAAGATACATACTTGAATCACATTTTACAAATTAAAACATAAAGTAAAATAATGTATTTTATCCAAGTGCATTATTATTTCTATTAGCATACCACTACATATCAATCATAATAGTCATCTTGGCATCTTGGAGAAAGAAACATAAGAAATGGGTGGCCTCAAATGCTCAGTAATGGTATGATTACAACATAATATATAAAAAAACAATTCATAGTCAATATGTTATTGTAAATAACTGAAACACGTGTCATTTAATCAATAACATGATCAAAACATGGAAAAAATAAATAATGATAAAATAATTCTCTATAAATAATCACATGAGCTTGAAACTTTTCTATAGATATTCTAAGTAATTGAATAATCACGTGGACATCGATGAATAATCTCATAATTAGGAAAATAATGATTTCATATATCATAAAAATTTTGTCAATGCCTTGTTCCAAGACATTATATAATGGAGTAAGGAATCAACCAAATAGCCAAGCAAGTTTGTCTCGCGAGACATACCAATGAATCAAGGGGATATAATAGGACCTTCCTATAAATCAATATGTTTAATGAATTCATTATATAAAATTGTTGAGAAAAATTCAACATAAACATTCAAATTGAAAAAATTGTATATGAAATGTTAACAATTACCAAAATCAATAAACATAATCATAAACTATACAGTGTAATATGAATGGTAGAAAAAGGGTATATCCCAATTCAAACTGATCATAAACCATCCAAATAAATATTAAGTATGGTATAATTACAAAATACCCCTAGGCGTGATAAGTATAATAAGATTTCTTTTCATTGATGAATATAAATTCCCTAAAGTTATCATTAAAAAACTTCTTGTGGAAAATAACCTTTCCATTTTGAAAATCACTTTATAAAACTAACATTCAAAAAACATTTTGAATATCCTTTTATTCAAAAATAATCTTTGAAAATTTTAAAGTAATTTATAAAACATTGTGGGGTCATGGTTGCATGAAATTTCATACATGTCAAACACATTAAAACAAATATTCTTTTAGCATGTTTAGTAAAATACAAACTGGCCTTAGTTAGAAAACAACATGATGATTCCTTTCAATTGTTTTTATGAAAATTAAATCATGGTTAAACAATTATTTAATAAATAATTTTTTGAATGTTAAAAAAAATTGAATTTTTTTAGAAAACATGGGTCTGGAAGAAAAAATATTTTCGACCGAAGAGAGAAAAAAGTCAAATTTTAATAAAAATATTTTCTGAATCACATTAAGTACCAAAGAGAAAAAAATGGTACTATTACCCAAAAATTTTATTAATAAACATATTATAAGAATATTCATGGGTTTCTTGATTTATATATTATAGGATTTCATCATTGGAAATTTATTCACAAACAATCCCAATAAATGATGAGATTGTAAAATAAACCATTACCTGTTTGATAACATTTGAATCATAAGACATGTGAAAGAAATAACATAAAATAAAACATTAAATACCATGAATATAATTTTATTTGTAATTTAAATTATAAAAAGGTTCTGTATATGCACCCCACAAAATAAATAAGTGGGGAATATGACTTATAACTTTCTAAAATAAATGTGAGATGAAAAACCCTTACCTTAGCATTGACTTCCTTTGTATGTGTTCAAACCTCTGGTACAACAAAAATAGTTTATTATAAATTTGTTACATAACCATAATAATATATATTATATTGTATAATATTAACTTATACTCTTTTTGAGCCATTTATTAACATTCTTTGTAAATATTATTATTCTAGGTGATAATTGTTGCATTTTTCATGTATGTTTTGGTTCACTAATTTTGGTTATTTTATGTTTATCATTGTTACGTAATCTATATAATTTTAGACATCATTTAAATATCATATATTCATTATTTACATAATTATATTAATCTATAAATGTTGCAGATAGAAAACAGAATAAACCATTATTGTAGATGGTAGGTCGTACATTCCCATGAACGTTGTTTCCATTTTTCAAGATTGATGGAATGAAAGGAAAATAAATGTTAAATAAAATTTATATAATCATTATTATGTTATATATAATATTTATATATTGAAAATATATCATTATTTCCATCCATGTAAATATAAATTGAAAACATTTCACATCGCTACCTGGAGGCGATAGTCCACATGCACACACACACGCAACATTATTGTTTTCCAAATGATATAAAGATAAGAATTTAAATCAGATATTATAATTAAATAAGTATGTTTAACCCATAAATATCCAATTTATTCATTAAAATTATCATTATAACCTTTCATGTAAAGTTTAATGAAAAAAGAATCACATTGCATTGTGAGGTGGAATTCCACTGTACACACGAGCGATATTATCGTATCCCCCCATGTAATGGTATGTAAGAAGTTATATGTGATATAATATTTCAAAAATTATAATAATTTCATAAATATCATATAAATATTTTAAATATATCATTATATCTATCCTTGAAAGGTGGTGATAGAGAACGAGTTAAATTTTTTCATGAGGTGGTAGTATGCCTTACACACGATCGACAGTTTCTTTTCCCATTTGATAGAAGCAGAGATTAATTTAGGATATTATACTAACCTTATACAAACCCATTATATATTTAATACAACTGTTATTATATTATGATATTTAAATATTATTTTGAAGTAGGTTTAAGAAGAACTAATATAAATACACCTATTTAATAATTTTACCTCTTCTTCGTAGAGACTCTTTAGGTTCATAATTAAAGCCTTATTATGAGAAATTACTAATAAAATTAAGGATTATAGGATGAAGGTATGGAATTAAGGAATGTATTATGTTAGGTATTTTCTGAAACAAATAGTTTTTATGAGGTAATTTGAGAGAAGATGGGTTGTCTTTTATATGTGGGGGATAGGACACACATGTTATGTTTGAAGAAATTATTATGATACCAACATTATTATCATTCTATAAGCCAATAAAGGTGGTAATTATATAACCTTATAAGTTATAAGGTCTAAATATGTCCATAAAAAGGGGTTTCCAAACTTTTTAGTCATTTTTACCCTTTATCTTCTTAGTTTAACCCTCGGTAAAACTGTTTTCACATTAACTATGACAATTATTATTTTTTATTTTCACTATTCATTAAGGTAAAAAATTAAGTTAAACTTACTAGATAATATAAATTATTATTATTCTAAATATATAACCCGTTTTTCTAAATATATTTCACATAACTTTCATAATTTTATTCAAAATTCAATGCACAAACTTTTATAAAATGGTTTTTCAAAAGAAAACATTTCAAAAGATTTAAAATAATTATCTCAAAATTCAATATGAAATTGATTAAAATGACTTAAATTAGTTAAATTTTAATATAATTTTACTAATTTTACTTAAAAACAAATTTCCAATATAATTTAAATTTAAAAATAATTGAAACAAAAAGACAGTTTCAAATAAAAATAAGTATTTTTCACTATTAATCGAGAAATTAATATTTTTATAATTTCTCTAAAGGTTGTTAAAAAATGATTTTTACATGTATATTTCAAAATTTATTTTTAATTTATCAAATAAATTTTCTAAATTTATAAAAAATTATTTTAAATTATTTTCTTAAATTACTCCTAAACAGCCTTTTAGAAAAATAATGATTTTCATAATATGATGTTTTTCATTCAAATGGTTATTATTTTTTCTTCAAATGAATATTTATCCATTTATTTTATTTTATACATGTGTAAAAAATATAATTTCTATAAATTTTTAGTCCTATTCATACCAACCAGATTAACGGATATGTTATAAATTTCATCTTTAAATAATAATATTTTAATAGAGTATCAAATTTATTTTAATCCCAGTGTTCCATGCTTCACAAACAATAGAGGATATTGAATTTATTTAAAAAATCATTTATTATAGTGCTGTAATTTTCTCTCCTAATCTTTATGTTGTATTTCATATATGTTATCGACCATGATGTTCCTCTTTTAAAATATTGGTGTGTTACATTTCATTTGGTTTCATTAAGGTGTGTTATTTCTTTAAGTTTTCAATATATTTCCATTAGTTTGGGTGAAATATTTGGATGGGTTAAAATCAGTATTGGGGTCTTTTGTGATAGAGGTCTGGGTGGATACCAGGATTAGTGTTCATCCATTTTCTTGAGGTTTTATCTTTATTACATTTTTTGGTGAGATATTTATTGTTTAGGAATAAATTGATATATTATGGAATTAATAGTTTTTAACTAATTATTATTAGGTAATAATTAATTATAATGGATTTTAATGTATTTTAGTCCTCATATTATTCTGTGGTGGCCAGTTGAGCTTCCTCAATATTGGTGATTAAGCTTATATTAAAAGGAATAACTCTAAATGTGGTCGGTTGTCCCTATAAATGTCTTTAAGGTTTATTAATTTTCCTTTTATCATGTGATATATAATCTAACCACTTGTGTGTGATTAGCCTTTTATTAAAAATTAAAATACTCATTTAAATCACTAAGAGGAGAAAACTTATTTGGTAATCGACCAGCCTAATCTACCCCTGAACTAATACCCAAGTCGATCCTCCACTAGGTCCAAAAGTCATTCATGATCCCAATGGGTTTTAAACTAGTTCCTGGGTATCAAGGAACTATTCTTGGGAATGATTTTACATAATATAATAATAAGGAGAAAACATATATCTAAAACATTACTATTTCCATTTTGTAAGTCGAAATGTCGCACATTTGAAAAAAAATAGAATCTGTAATATGCATACTCAAATGGGAATAAACATGAAACAATAACTGATAAACAAATAATAAACCACTATCCAAATCAAAACATTAAAAAAATCTATTATAAACAAAATCAAAAATACAAATCCATAAAAAAACTAATCTATATTAGAAATGGTGGCATGACATGATACAATTGGTTAGAAAAAGAAAAGTAAATCAACGCTAATTTCTAGCACCCATATTCACGTGTCAGGAATATTAACATCACTTTTATCTACCAACATGGCCAAAAAAACAACAAGATTATTGAACATCTAAATAGAACCTACAATAAACCTATAATGATAGGAATGAGAAAAAATATTTAGTAGATATACTCCCTAAAACCGAGGAATAACCATTAATAATAAAACCATTTTCTCTTTCTTAAAATATTGATATAAATATAAGACATTCTATATAAATAAAAATGAGTAATATATATTTTAAAATTTATAAAATTTAATATTTTGGGAATTAATATTTTAAAGCCCATTTTTAAAGGATGTATGGAATCCACCATTTAAATAATTTAAAATCATTTAAAACATTAAATATGTTAGAATTAATTGTTTATAAAAAACAAAAATATTTCCACTTTCTTGGATTTTTTTCACAAAAACACCATTTTAATTCAATATAGAATGGTAAACCAAGCCACAAGAAATGAAATGTAAAAATTAAGAACCCACATATCAAAAAGAAATAATGTAGACACAATTATGAGAATGGAACCTCTAAGAAAAAAATTATAAGAACATATAATCAAACATGGCCTGGAAATCCTGTTATAAAGTTATAAAAAATGAATAGGATTTATGGGTAACACAATGGGATGTAACATGAAATGAAACTAGACATAAATAATGGAATACCTAATATATAATAATTTGAACTTAGGTGAAATTTAACTACAGTCAACCCCAACATAACCTCACGGTCTCACCAGGTGGAAACCCATAGTATAAAAAACTCAACCATAGTGAAATAATTAGAGCATAAGATATATTGTTGGTATTGGGGAATGAAGCAGAAGTTGGTGGTTTGGAAATTTTAAATTTTTGTCACCAGAGAAATGAAAATTATCATATTTGGTCATCTAATCCTTGATGAGGTATGAGAATCTCACATGGATTATTCAAAGCACTGTAAATAAAATAAAAGGAGTAACTCATTCTAAATCAAAGATCACTTAACTGTATCTTGTCACCTGTGACCATTTCTTGAAGGATATAAAGATAAACCCCACCAGATTTTCCACACAAACTTCAATAATATGTGTGCAGGTGGTTCATCAAATTCCCAGTGCATTCACAGAGCTCTGATGATCACTTCAACGTTGGTATGATCACTACATCAATGATCCTTTGATTTAAGGAGATGTTCTCGATCTGATCACTTGGATTGAGATATTCTCCCTCTAAAAAGTGAGAGAGGATAGAGTACCTATAAAGAAATTGTAGTGAATAGTAAACATGTGATATCTTCTCTCCTCCTATATATATTGTTTTGTGAAATTACCCAGAAAATGGTCTACAACCCCTGAATATTTTTACAGACTATATAAATGCTATATTATGAATACTATACCGAGTCATAAATATCATTTATATTTTTATCACTTTATTTTAATAAAATAATTATATTATGTGATAAAAATTTATCCATTAACTTGACTCGTCTTCACCGCAAATATTAAATGAACCTTGAAAAATAAATAATATTGTTTTAAATAGTATTCTTTATGTATACACTTTACCTGAATGGACAAAGGCATTGATTTTTTTTATTTTGGAGAATCCACTTTTTAACTAGATTGAGAGGGAACCCTTACATGACCCATAGGCCTAGTGGAACATGGCCCAGTTCATGTTTTAAAGTCCTATAGAAACAGTACCAAATACATGACCTGAATTTCCAACCAAACTACAATTGAATTTCCCCTCCTTAGATTCTACATCATTGAAGGTACCTAGATCCCCACAATGCATTGTTGATCATCTAGCATTTTCCAATGTATAACTACATGGTGCATGGTACTGATGGTGATTTCCATACCCTCTAATTCTTCCAATCTGGTTTGATCTTATATATTTCCTACTACTTTATTCGATTCATCATATGGGACCTCCTCTATGTGGACTTCTTGGGTTGGTCCATACTCTTTGTGGCCTGAAATCACACGGTCTGAAGGCATGAGGTTTCCCAAAGGCCCCGTGGCCCAAAGGCCATGTGTGGCTCGAAGTCCCTCTGGCCTGTAGGCCCAAACCGGAGGCTCTATAGCCTAGAGAGATGAATTTTTTTGGATGCTTCATCACCTTCTATAGTAATGACATAGTATCCTAGAAATATTCCTCCACAAGGATTTGATCCTAGGTTTCATGCAGGCTAACAGGGTGTGTTAACAACTCAAATACCACTGTAACTCCAAACCCATGTATTTTCAAAAATACTTGTAAATAAATTTCTTAAATAAATTCAATACTAATTATTCGGAACTTGAAGAATATGAATTTATTTATACTTTTTCGATCAGGTAACCTTAGACATATCCTGGAGCCCAGTGGTGGAGCCTACCATGTCCTATATACCTATTCAATAGAATATGATAGATTCCTGAATATGCTATTACGTGTGAACCTCATGGACTTTATCTCAATATTAGTGAATGGTATTGATAGACCATGAGAGGAATATAGAAACCCATCAAATCCTCTAAACAAATAAGGAATAGTCATAGTAATGACAACCAACCTACAAACACTCATTTTGTAAGAAAATCTATTTTTCTTTTGATATACCATAAAGGAGGATGCATTAATGTGTCATCATCACTTATTGATTTATTATTTATTGATATATATGGACTGATTTCCCTTCAAATACCATGGCCATGGATTTATAAATATGTTACCATCCTGGTCAACTGGTCCTGAGATTCTACTTCCTCAGCTCAAAAGATAAAAATTCTATATTGATTATTCAATCAATTCCAAACCACCAAGGACACACCCAATACAATCCACCTCACCATGATTTATTTTTCACGGATTTTCCTTGCATGAAAGTATGTGATCAAATAGAAAAAATTTATAATAATCTCAAGTGAGGAGACCAAAACAGATTTCCATAGATTGGAACATCCACTGAAACACAAAATATGTGGTTTTCATATAAGTAAGTTTGTCTTCATGATCTCAACTACTATAGATCACTAAGTACTAACAAATTGAGAATAAGTCTCAATGCTTATGATCCCCAAGCACGTAATAGTCCAGTATAAACTATTTTTAGTTAGTATGATATATCTAGAAAAATTGATATGTATTAAATATTGATTTCATTGCATCTCAAGGTTCTCATTATATTCTTGGATATATTATAACATTTTGATTTGAAAAATAATCTATGGAAATTAACATTAAATAGTAGGCACAGAAATTTCTACACTATAATGGTAAATGTAAATCACATCTATCTCATTGTATACATGATATGGTAATGAAAACGTACTATTTAATTGGGTCTTGGAAACACACTATTACAAAACTCCCACTTGTAGTGAATCCAACTTGATAACCATCCTTGTTATCTCACACATGATTAAGATCACATTTCTGTTGAGTCACAATGTTAGTTACTAGGTATCCCATATCTATAATGCATGGATATTTTTCTATGTGTGACCTAACCTCCTTGAGTAAAACACCACAAGAGATGTAATCCTCAAGTGTATTCCCTTTTTTACATTGTAAAAACTTGACATCATGCATATTAAGAGTATAATAATTTAAATTATGATAACACTTTAGTTACTAGTTGTAATTTCAATAACTAGAACATATCATGGAATATTTTTACACTTCTACGTAGATTCCTCAAAAGCCAAAACACATTCATTATTTGTATATATGGCCACCAATACCTTTAATGATCTTATCTTAATTAACACCTTAGACTAATTATGAAATTATATCATATTGGTCAAAGTAAGAAGAGTTTGTGTCCCCTCAAAACCGGAATCCCTTTAGCTCCACATACCAAGTATATAACCATTTAACCTCTCAATGTACAATTGTATAGTTATGAATGCTTCCATTGTAGTTCTCCTAGAAATAACTATTATCCGCCAACTATAAAGTGTATCTTGGAAATATAATTTCTTGTATATATCAGAGAATATGTTATTAATCCATCGCAAAAGGGTATGAAATTTAACAAACCTATTTAATATACTCATATTTCCCATGTATTTATGCTTGGATAGATTTATTACATGTGATACTGGAAACAATTCTCTCTTGAATTATTCCAGATGTATTTTTCAAAACTATGTTAGTATATGTACAATTGACTAGGTATAAGTAACCATATGATCTACCTCAGTAGATCATATTCCCTAGAACATAGGTTGCTACATTAAGTCAATATTTGGAATATTTAATTTATTCTGGTCTTGACTAACTGTAGTAGAAATAGTTTTCTCTATATGTTATAAAAAATGTTTTACTTGGAAAAAATTTCCACTCCCACTAATCTTTAGTAGACAACTGGAAGTGATTAATTCCAAATGAATTCTTTAATAGCATGTTACATACATTAATCTTAAAGTATATTTTTGTATCTTTTAACCCTTATGAGTATTTTATGTTGTCATTATCCCTTTTCAGTTGTTTTGTATAGACAGCTTCCATGATTTGGGGTCTTCACATCCAATGCTCAATAAAATGATCATAGAGAAATTATCTATGAAAAGTGAAACTAGAAAGGAATTAGGAAGGACTTATTGGTATAACTAGTTGATCCTAATTAGTACCACAGATGTACCATCCATGTATTGTCTCACTTTGATTCCCACCATAATATTCAAAATAATAAGCCCCATGTACTTGAATTCTTAGAATCCATTATTGAATTTTAATTGATCTTGTCAATTTTAGCTAATTTCAATATACTGCATATTTGTAGGAATAATTATTGGAAGTGAATAATATATAACCATCCACGGTGAATATTGTACTATCAAAATGGTTTTATCCTTTCTATACAGTACGTGTCTCTGGAATATTCCTTTTCCACAAGGTGTTGTGGAACTTGTTCCTATGTCAACTATTTGAGCATCTCTATCATTGACTAAATTCAAGTCAATATTTCAACCACTATCTCAAATAGAGATGTATAACCTTTTATATAAATTTATTTTATATATTTACTATATCTTTTCTGTCAAAGGGATATCTGTAGTATCTTATGAAACATTTATAATAATTACTTTAGATGCATATTGTTTTTTTCTTGATTAAAATTTGTTTATATCCTCAAAGAAATATTTTCATCTAAACACATTTTCTTATGAACTAATGTATTTTCATCATACTATAACACATATTACATATATTTTTCATTATAGTTGGCATGTGGATATGGGATTACATATTTATTTTCAATGTATGTCATGAATATAAGGGATGTTTCAACAATGTATATAAGCTTTAATATTGGCACTCCATTTACTTCATGACTCTAATGTATATAATGTATTCTATGTTTAGGAGTTACTCTACACTACAATTTTTGAACAATGATGACATGTAAGAGTCATCAATGATCCTCCTTATTAGCATCATCTATTTGATGTGTGTAATGTAATGTGCATTAAGTAATTACACCATGGAATATTTTATTGATCGATGAATTCTTGGTTAAGATATTCTTCGACATATCATCCCAAAGTAACTCATATCGTATGACCATGTTAAAATAATAATTCACTTTCACATTACATAATACACTTAAAGGTATTATATGAAGTGTATTTACTACTATCTTACACTTGGTATAGTTCACATTCTCTATCAGAACTAGTTCTGAAAGATTTTGGGATTACCTTTATTGTTAAATGTCTCATTGTTTAAAACTAGGTAACTGTATACTTCGATAATAGATAAGGTATTTATCTCAACTGAGTCCAAATAACACATATATTATATACTTTTGTTCACATAGTTTTTCTTGAAAATTAATTATCTTTCTACTACTAGGTATATGAGTCTTACATTTTATATTCATCGTGTATTTTTTATGATTCACGTGTAACTAATGTATTGATTGAGTATAAGTTACCATAGAAAAAATTAATTCCTAAAATAGAAAAATGTCTCATTATATACATTATACATCTGAGGTTAATGTCACAACCCATCCTCGGGACCTGTGTCATTACTACCCCAAACCCGCCTTCCATAGGCCAGGGGTTGGCGACTAGCACCAAAGGCGTAAATCCTGATAAAAAGGGATGTCATTGACTTTATAAATTAAACAAACACCAAAGAGTAAGCAAGATGAAGTAAACAATAAGTAAACTGGGTACAATTGTAAGTGCTGGAAAGTAAATGGGCCAGAATACAAACACAACTGAAGTAAAGTACAACTGAAAAGAAGGTACAACAACTGAAAAGTACAGTAGCAATGTCGAGCCATATACTGGAAATCCCACCTAAAGGGTGGGTACAGATAGCCTCCTTAGCTCCTCAGGTCCACCGGTCCGCTCTATGTACGTCCCGCCCAGTGGTCCACCTCCAGGTACCGACTTGCTCCACAAGCCTCAACTACGATCAGCGCTATCCATCGTCTGCATCCAACACAACGTAGTGCGGGCATAGCCCGTGCAGGAGTGAGTATACTCTACTCAGTAGGGACCCCGAGACCCCTGAAGGTCTCCCAGAATCCACAAAGGAAAGATACAATCACGAAGTAACAACCAACACTACTTAGGTATATGCCAATACATATACCTAAGTCATCAATTCCAGTTCAGCTTCAACATCCAAGCCCAAGTTCGATCTAGTCCACACAGGATAGCACAACCAATCCACAAAGGATAACACAACCCAATCCACTTAGGATAGCAAGTCAATCATATCGAAGATAATGATTGAAAGTCAAGACTCAGCTCACACAAGTATACTTCTTTGTAAGATGATAGAGATGATCAGATATATCCACTGATTCATCTAAGCTATCGGACCCACGTAGGATACAAGTATAGATTCAAATACTACCGGACCCACATAGGATACAAGAACAGTAGTACTGCCGGACCCACATAGGATACAAGAATAGTAGTCATCACTGTTGAACCCACGGAGTATTTCAGTATGGTCGTCGTCGCAGCCGAACCGACGGAGGATTTCAATGCAATCGTCGTCGCTGTCGAACCCACGGAGGATTTTAGTGCAGTCGTCATCGTCGTCGCAGTCGGAGCCAGCTCTAGGGTTCCCGCACACAGCATGCTCGATTCCGGGAGGGTCCGCTCCACGAGCCAAGGGGGTTCGATACATCAACTGACACGTAGTCCGGATTTGATGTATCCCAAAGTTCCATCTCGATAAAAGGAACTCAACGTGACCGACGGTGCGTCAATCGGACGCGCGGTCTGAGAGTTATTGTCTTTTTCGTCTCGGGGGACCGGTTGGTTTTTAAGTCAAAACCAACCCTACCATACTCCGACTGCATCCAAACCTCGAGTGGAGTAAGCCAAAAGGTCTATCTCACTAAGAGGAATCCAACAAAGTCGACGGCACGTTAATCGGACGTCTGGAGCTCAAGTTATAGGTGCTTCCGCTCCGAGGGTCCTGTTGGTTTCGTTTTCGAACCAACCCGGCCATACCCAAAGTTCTCCAAAACCTTGAGTGTAATATACCAAAATGACCGCCTCGATCCAAGTATCATATCGCAACTAATGGTGCATCGATCGGAGGTCTGTATCCCAAGATACGGGTGTTTGAACGAACCTATCCGTTTTTTTAGGGGGTTTGGGGCCTGGACCGACCCGGCTCGAGGCCCCCCCTGGGTCGGCCCGAACTGGGTTGACCTGACCCGGGTCCGTGTCTAGCCCATTCGGGCGTGGCCCGGCCCAGTCGGTGCGGCGCGGCCCGGCGCAGGGGTCTGGCCCGGTGCAGGCGGCCCGGCCGGGCACGGGCGGCCCGGCCCGGCGGGTTCGGTCTGGTCCGAGCGCCCGCGGGCTGAGCGGATGCGGAAGGGGGGAGCCTCCACCCCTTCGAACCGAACGACGAACCCGCGGGGGGGGGGGGGGGGGGGGTCTTCCCAACCGCGTTGACCGGGGGTTCAAACCCCCGGTTTTCCGGATCTGGCCGGCCAGTGTACCACGCGAGACCGGTTGGTCCCGCCCTCCATGTGCTGGTGGCCGGCAGTTTCGGCCACCGCTCCCTACTCCATCGCAGCCTTGGTCAGACTGGCGCGGCACGACGGCACCGCGCCCCTCCGCCGCGGCCCGCTCTGGTCGCGGCCCTCCATGGTTTTCCGGCGCGGCACGACGGCGCCGCGCCCTTCTGCCGTGGCCCCACTCCGGCCACGGCCTCTTTCGGCCTCAACAGCACGGTGCAACGGCGTCACGCTTCTTCGACACTTTCTTCCTTGTTTCCGCACGGTGTTGTGGCACCGCGCCGCCTTCGTTTGAGCCGCAACGAATACAACAACAAAGGGGGAGGAGGATCGGCCGTGTTCGGGCGGTCCGACCTCCTCCCATTAAATTGATAACAGGCGGCCCAAATATTTAATGAAAAGCGCAAAGAATATTCACGAACAAAACAAAACCCCTGCCTTGAAGAAATCGTCGAACGAGGATCGTCGCGGAAAAAAAGACGTCGCGGAAGACGGCGTCGCGGAACGAGGCTCCGTAAGCGTCGTCGGTGTTCACCCGATGAAGGATGTGGCCCATCTTCGTTCTCTGACGGAGGCGTCTCTCACCAGCTGCAAAGAGGAGAGGAGACGGTACGGTGTTCTCCCCTAGTGGTGACGGAGTTCTTCGTCGTAGACTCGGCGTTCTTCATGAAGAAGATGAAGTTTTTCAAGACCGCGAGAGTTCTCTCCATTATTTCACACAACGAATCCACCAACAATAAAATAAGACCTTGTCTTATTTTATTCACACACACACATGCCAACATTAATTTGAAATGAATTCGCCGAATTAATTAACGTGCGTCGTCAAATTAATGAGGCGTTTTATTGGCATGTAATTTAATGTGGAGGAGATATAAAAAATTGCTAGGGGGAAGAAATAAACGGGGTGTTTAATGGGGTGTTAGGAATTTTAAGGAGGTGGGGGCTTGTACGGGACCCACCCCAACTTCCTCACATCTTCCCTCCCATAACACTTAAACCACCAGTAAAGAAATAAACATAAAATTGTAAAACAATTTTTATTTTTATTCCTCACATTTTTAACATCTCCTCCCGAGCAAACGCAACCCAGAAAAAGGTGCTCTTAAGAAAAAACCGGTGTTGCGGTTTCATCGGTGCCCTCATATTTCGATTCCGAGCACCGGTTCAAAAGTTATAAAAACCCACTCATTTGCTTCACTAAACTTACCCGAGATAAACTTCGTAAAATGATTTCGGGCACACTGGGCCTCGGAATCAGGTGCCTTCAGAAACTGTGTACTCGTAAAATCCAAAAGAAAAATTAAGAAAAAAAAAATTCCCATTGAAATTTACGGGTCTTTACATTACTCCTACCTCAGGTATTTACGTCCCCGTAAAGATACAACACAAACTAGGGGAACAAATGAGGGTACTGAGCACGCATCTGAGCCTCCCGCTCCCAATTTCTCTCTTGGAGGTTCCCGTGCTACCATCTGATGCGCACTAGAGGAATCGACCATCCACGTAGGACCCGCTCCTGTCGATCCTCGATCTCCACCGGGACCTCCGCAAAGGTCACCCCGTCGTCAATGTCCAGCTCCCCATGGTCAATGATATGTGTCAGGTCGTGCACGTATCTCCTCAGCTGAGATACGTGGAAGACATCGTGCACCCGGTGCAACTGAGGTGGTAGAGCCAGGCGATAAGCCACCTCGCCTATCCTACTAAGAACCTGGAATGGTCTGGTGAAGAGCGAAGATAACTTGTTGCCCCGAAAAAATCTCTGTAATCCACGTTGAGGTGAGACCCTCAAGAAGATGTGGTCACCATCCTCGAACTCTAGTGGTCTCCGCCTCCTGTCAGCATAAGACTTCTGTCGGCTCTAAGTTGTCCTCATCCACTCCTAGATGACCTGGACCTTCTCTATCATGGCCTGGACCATCTCTGGTCCCACAAGTGCTGACTCCCCAGGGTCTGTCCAACACAGAGGTGATCTAAAAGTTCGTCCATACAATGTCTTGTATGGTGCCATCCCAATGGTGGAGTGGTAGTTGTTGTTGTACGCAAACTCCACCAAGGGTAGGTGATCCTCCCAGCTGCGACCAAAGTCGAGGACACATGCATGGAGCATGTCCTCGAGTGTTTGAATGGTCCTTTCCATCTGACCATCCGTCTGAGGTTAAAAGGTAGTGCTCAGACGTAGCTGCATCCAGAATGCCTCCTGCAACCCCTTCCAAAGCCGGGAAGTAAAGCGAGCATCTCGATCGAAGATGATAGATGATGGCACACCATGAAGCCATACAATCTCCTGAATGTAGAGACGTCCCAAACTCTCTACTGATCCCTGCTCTCTAATGGGTAGGAAGTGGTCTTTCATGGTGAGTCGGTCGACAATAACCCAAATGGAGTCGTGACCTCTGGAAGTACGTGGAAGTCCATTCACAAAATCCATAGATATCACGTCTCACTTCCACTCCGGGACCTACAAGGGTTGTGCCAAGCCTGCTAGTACCTGGTGCTCCACCTTCACCTACTGGCAGGTGAGGCATCGAGAAACGAACTCTGCCACAACCTTCTTCATACCCGGCCACCAGTGCTATCGTCTGAGAAACTGGTACATCTTCGCCACTCTTGGATGTACCGCTAAAGGGGAAGTGTGAAACTCTCTCAGCACCTCCTCCTATAAAGCATCTGGTACTATGGTACGTCCTCTGAAAAGGACGACATGCTCTCCTCCCATAGAAAAACCATCAGGTTCCTGTCCTGTGGAAATTTGTGCACATCGCGTCTCACAATCATGTCCCCACGCTGTACCTCTCTGACCCGTTGTAGTAGTGGATGAGTGACTGTGAGTGGCTGAAGAATGGCTGCTCTATCTCTATCTAGGAAGGATATCTGCAAAGTGGGTAGCTGCTCCGTTGCCTCCCCAAGTAGCTGAATGCCCGTCCTCCTGCTGAGAGCATCGACTACTACGTTCCCCTTTCCAGGAGTATAGACTATCTCAAAGTCATAGTCCTGGAAGAACTCGAGACATCGCCGCTGCCTCAGGTTCAGGTCCTTCTGCGAGAAGATGTACCTGAGACTCTAGTGGTCAGAGTAGACTATAAAGCGCTCTCCCATCAGATAGTGTCACCACATCTTCAGAGTGAATACCACTGATGCTAACTCCAAGTCATGGGTAGCATAGTTCTGCTCATGCTGCCTCAACTGACATGATCCATAGGAGATCACTGCCTTCACTTGTATTAGGACACATCCGAGTCCGGTCCCTAATGCATCGTAGCAGATTTCGTACCCAACTCCCTCCTCCAGTATCCTCAAGATAGGTGCGTTGGTCAATCTCTGTCTCAGCTCCTGGAAGCTCTGAAGACATCTATCTGACCACACGACGGGTTTCCCCTTCTTCGTCAAAGCTAAAATTGGTGCTGCAACTCTGGAGAAGTCTGGAAAAAATCTCTGGTGGTACCCAGCTAGCCCCAAGAAACTCTGCACCTCCGTCACGCTCCTGGGTGGCTCCCAAGCTATCACTGCATCAATCTTCACAGGATCCACCACAACTCCCACCTCAGAGATGATGTGTCCCAAGAAGTTGACCTCACGTAACCAGAACTGACACTTCGAGAGATTACCATAAAGCTGGTGCTCTCGGAGTGTGTCCAGTACAACCCGCAAGTGGTAGGCGTGCTCCTCCTCAGTGGTCGAGTATATCAATATGTCTTCGATGAAGACCACGACAAATAGATCGAGGTATGGATGAAAGATCTTGTTCATGAGACTCATGAACACTGCTGGAGTGTTGGTTACACCGAAAAGCATAACCAATAACTCATAGTGGCCATACCAACATCTGAAGGTCGTCTTCTGCACGTCCTTGTCCCAAACTCTGAGCTGATGATAGCCTGACCTGAGGTCTATCTTCGAGAACCACTATACTCCCTTGAGCTGATCGAAGAGGTCGTAAATCCTCGATAGTGGATACTTGTTCCTCACGGTCACCTGGATCAGGCGAAGATAGTCAACACACAGTCGCAAGCTCCTGTTCGCCTTCTTGGAGAACGAAATCGAGGAAGCCCATGGTGAAACACTGGGTCCGGTGAATCCCTTTCCCTACATGTCCTCCAGCTGTACCCGTATCTCTCGAAGCTCAGCGGGATCCATCCGATATGATGGAGTGGATATCAGGGCTGTCCTGGGGTACAGGTCAGTATAAAATTCAACCTCTCTACGAGGAGGTAGTCCCGGAACGTCGTTAGGAAAAAGGTCCTCATAATGATCCACCACTACAGGAAAACTCAGACTCCACACGTCAACTATTCCTACGATGAGTCTAGCCAACTAATGAGTGATTGGTTGTCCTCTCCTATGCATAAGTCCATCCTATGCTGCTAAGGCCCCCTTCTCGCCGATGAAGGTGAACCTACTCCCATCGGTGCAAAAACACCGCACCTTGCGCCAAATACAGTTGATCTGAGCATGGACTATAGATAACCAATCCATGCCCAAGATGACATCGTAAGCCCTCGACGCTGCTACAAGAAGATCCCAGCCGAATCTCTCGCCTCCTAGAGTAAGCTCACACTGCCGGCACCAGTGCGTATTCATCGAGTCTGCTCCCGTAGGTGTCTCTAGCCGTAAGGATCGACCCAACAGCTCCATCGGAATCTCTGAACTCCGAACAAGGGTAGAGACAATAATATAATGACTCGCTCCTATGTCTATAAGAACTACAGAAAGGGTGGAGTAGACACAGATAGTACCTCAAATCATCTCGGGTGCATCGTGGTCATAGGCCTCTGCTGCTTGAAGATGAGCCTGCCTCTGCCCGCCAGCTCCCTGTGGTCGGGGTGGACCTCCTGGTGGTGGTGGTGGTAGAGCCTCAAAGCGTCTCCCACCACCTACTGCTCGGCCATCTCTTCTACCTCATCCGCCTTCTCCCTGCGGACTGCCACGGTCGACCCTCTGCCTCTTCCTGGGTGGTCCCTCAACCGTCTGCTGCTCCTATGCATGGCGGGTCGGGCAGTCACGAGCCATGTGGCCCTGCTTGCCGCATGCGTAGCACTGTCTGCTCCTCGGAAGGATGGCTCTGTGCCGTGTTCCCCGCACCTCTGATCCAGTGTCCTGAGGTCGTCCGCCTGCTGATCTAGTCCTCCTAGACCCCTATGACGTTTGTCGACTGCCAACTACAGAAGACTCTACTACGTGCTGCCCAGCGGTAGGTCTCGCTGCTGGTGTAGGCTCAGCAAGAAATCTCTCTATGAGAAGGGCTCGCTCCAGTACTCCTTCCGGCGTCGGAATGCTGAGGGAGATCATCGAGGCCCTGATCTCATGTCTCAATCCCTACTCGAAGGTCTGGGTCCGGAAGAATGGGTCTTATACCATGTCCATGGAATAGCATGAGAGATTGGTAAATCTCACAGAGTACTGGGCTACCATTATGATGCCCTGCCACAGTTGTAGTAACTCCTGAATACGCACCGCACGGAGGATGGCTGGGATGAAATCTGAGCGGAAAAGGCTATCAAAGTCCGACCAAAGAAGAGATGCCTCGTCGTGCACCTGGAGCATCAAGCTCCATCATCTGCCTATTGTCGCGTGCAGGAGGCTCGATGAAAGGGTCACCATGAGGTCAGCTGGTGTCTCCACTAGCCTGAAAACTCAAACTACAGCCTCCATCCAATCTTCGGCTGCCTGAGGGTCCATCTCCCCATAGAACCTGGGTGGTCTCTGACGCTAGAACTCGTGCAGTGCACTAAGGCGACGTGCACTCTCAACGGCTAGGGCTGGTGGCATCGGTGGCTCGGTGGGTAGAGGTACCGCCGGTGCCTCTGATGTATAAGGGTCCTGCACCGAGGCCTCATTGCTTGGTGGGATGTCGTCTCGCACAAAGCATAGAACCCTAGCTGGCTGCCGTCGTGGGGCCATCATGAAAAGAAACAGGTGCGCCATGGTCAATACAGGATACCTGGTGAGCTGAAACAAAGTAATCACAAAGAAAACTTTTGAAACACACATGCAATCAATGTTTTCGTGAACTAAGTCAGAAATCAGAAGTCAGGGTCCTGGTGTATGGATACGTCGGCCACTACACCAACACTAGACTCCCTGGACTGATAACCACACTCAATACCCTTAACACTATTTCTTCACACAGAAGAAATATCAGAGTCCTGAGTTCTGCGGTAGAACTGAACTCCTCTGATACCAATTTGTCACGACCCGTCCCTGGGACCCGTGTCGTGACTACCCCAAGCCCGCCTTCCATAGGCCAGGGGATGGTGACTAGCACCAAAGGCATAAATCCCGATAAAAAGGGAAGGAATTTCCTTTATAAATTAAACAAACACCACAGAGTAATCAAGCCGAAGTAAACACTAAGTAAATTGGGTACAACTGTAAGTGCCGGAAAGTAAATGAGCCAGAATAAAAACCCAACTGAAGTAAAGTACAACTGAAAAGAAGTTACAGCAACTGAAAAGTAAAGCATAAATGTTGAGTCGTCCATTGGAAATCCCACCTAAAGGGTGGGTACAGATAGCCTCCTCAGCTCCTCGGGTCTAGCCGTCTGCTCCGTGTATGTCCCGCCCAGTGGTCCACCTCTAGGTACCAACTTGCTCCACAAGCCTCAACCACGATCAGTGTTGCCCGTCGTCTGCATCCAACACAATGTAGTGCAGGTATAGCCCGTGCAGGGGTGAGTATACGCTACTCAGTAGGGAGCCCGAGACCCCCGAAGGTCTCCTAGAATACAAAAAGGATAATCCACAATGGAAAGATACAATCACGAAGTAACAACCAACACTACTTAGGTATATTCCTATACATATACCTAAGTCATCAATTCCAGTTTGGCTCCAACATCCGAGCCCAAGTTCGATCTAGCCCACACAGGATAGCACAACCAATCCACACAGGATAACACAACTCAATCCACTTAGGATAGCAAGTCAATCATATCGAAGATAATGATTGAAAGTCAAGACTCATCTCACACAGTTATACTTCTTCGTAAGACGATAAAGATGATCAGATGTAGCCACTGATTCATCTAAGTTGTCGGACCCACATAGGATACAAGACCAGCTAACCTGTCAGACCCACAAAGGATACAAGACCAACTACTCTTCCGGACCCATGTAGGATACAAGTACATAGTCAAATACTGCCAGACCCACATAGTATACAAGAACATTAGTACTTCCAGACCCACGTAGGATACAAGAACAGTAGTATTGTCGGACCCACATAAGATACAAGAAATGTAGTCATCATCGTCAAACCCATGGATGATTTCAGTACGGTCTCCGTTGCTACCCAACCCACGAAGGATTCCAGTTCAGTCATCATCGCTGCCAAACCCACGGAGGATTTCATGCAGTCGTCACCATCGTCGCAGTCGCAGCCAACTCTAGGGTTCCCGCACACAGCATGCTCGATTCTGGGAGGGTCCGCACCACGAGCCAAGGGGGTTTGTAACATCAACTGACACATAGTCTGAAGTTGATATATCCCAAAGTTCCATCTCGACAAAAGGAACTCAACGTGACCGACGGTGCGTCAATCGGACGCCCGGTCTGAGAGTTATTGGCTTTTTTGTCCCAGGGGCCCTCTTGGTTTTTAAGTCAAAACCAACCCGACCGTACTCCGACTACGTCCAAACCTCGAGCGGAGTAAGCCAAAAGGTCCGTCTCACTAAGAGGAATCCAAAAAAGTCTATGGAACGTCAATTGGACGGCCGGAGCTCAAGTTATAGGTGTTTCCGCTCCGAGGGTCTGGTTGGTTTCGTGTTCGAACCAACCCGGCCATATCCAAAGTTCTCCGAAACCTTGAGTGTAATAAACCAAAACGACTATATCGATCCAAGGATCACATTGAAATTGATGGTGCGTCAATCAGAGGACTGTAGCCCATGTTACGGGCATTTTGAACGAACCTGTCCGTTTTTTTAGGGGGTTTGGGGCCCGGACCGCCCCGGCCTGAGGCCCCCCCTGGGTCGGCCCGAACTGGGTCGACCCGACTTGGGTCCGGGTCCGGCCCCCTGGGGCATGGCCCGACCCGGCCGGCATGGCCCGGCCCAGCCGGCGCGGCCCGGCCCGGTGCAGGGGTCCGACCCAGCGCAGTCAGCCCGGCCCTCCGCGGGTGGTCCGGCCCGGCTGGTTCGATCTGGTCCCGGCGCCTGCGGGCTGAGCGGATGCGGAAGGGGGGAGCTTCCACCCCTTCGGACCGAACGGTGGACCCGTGGGGGGTCCGACCTGCCGCATTGACCGGGGGTTCAAACCCCCGGTTTTCCAGATCTGGCCGGCCGTAACAGCCGGCCAGTGTACCACGCGGGACTGATTGGTCCCGCCCTCCATGCACCAGCGGCCGGTGGTTACGGCCACCACTCCCTACTCCGCCACGGCCAAAGGCCGTGGCCATGGTCCCACTGGCGCGGCCCGACGGCGCCGCACCTTTCCGCCATGGCCCACTCCGGCCGCGTCCCCCCATGGTATTCCAGCATGGTGCGACGGCACCGCGCCCTTCTACCGCGGCCCTGCTCCGAGCACCGATTCAAATGTTAGAAAAACCTGCTCGTTCATTTCACTGAACTTACCTGAGATAAACTTCGTAAAATCATTCCGGGCACACCGAGCCTCGGAATCAGGTGCCGTCAGAAACTGCGTACTCGTAAAATCCCAAAGAAAAATTAAAAAAAAATTCCCTTGAAATTTACAGGTCTTTACAGTTAATGTTTTGGTGATACTCCAAATGTTTAATTGGAATCAATGAAATTGGAAACATAGAAGTTGTGTACGTCTCATTGTTGACTTAGGAACCACACTTTCTCACCCACTTGGAGAATACTACATACTTCTAGTAATGTCGCTACACTTACTTGGTGACTGTATTTTGATACACATATGTGATAAGAATATTTTATTTAATACCCATGAAGTATGATAAAAACATTACATACAATTGATGAATATACCTGAATAAGAAGTGACCAATTTCTTTGTTGATTCAGTATATTTTATTTTAAACACCCACATATGATTTGTCTAAGAACAACTATGGACACTAAGAAATTACGTCAGCATTCGACTCCTATGTATCATCCTATAAACGGCCATGCTTCCATAGAACCCATACTAGAGGAACTAACCAGCCTAAAAGAACCTTCATTCTCCTATCAACTATACGTATCAGATGATCCTCAAAGGACACATAAAACCTAAGCTCAGCCTCCTTGGGATGAAAAATGTGAGATGGGTCTAAGTGATAGTACTGTATCTGAGATACATGGAAGAAGTTGGGCATGGTTCGGTACCTCCGAGGTAACTACAACCCATAGGAAACTGATCCGACTCTCTCTAGAATCTCGACCAGCGCGACATATCTTGGTTAAAGCTTACCCTGTCTCTGGATCCACCTATGTCCCAACCTCGGTGAAACACGCAAGAAAACCCTATCCAAAACCTCAAAATCTAGAGGTCATCTGCGATGATCAGCATAAGATTTATGATGAGACTGTGTAGTGTAAATTCCCTTCTGAATCAATTGGACATGCTCAGAAGTCTCCTGCATGAGATGTAGTCCCTGTAAAACTGTCACACTTTCCTCCAACTAGCACATGGGAGAATGACATGGAAAATTGTATAAATCCACATAAGGTTCCATCTATATCATCGAATAGTAACTATTATTGTAGGAGAATTCAACCAAGGAAATGTACTACCACCAAGAGCCCCCAAAATGTAGGATTCATGCTCACATCTTATCATCTAGAACCTATATTATACTCTCTGACTGAACATCAGTCCGAGGGTGGTATGCAGTGCTCAGAAGCACCTATGTGCCTAGATCCCTCTGAAAACTCTTCCAAAAACAAGATGTAAAATGATTGTACCTATATGAAGTGATAGAGCATGGGACCCTGTGTATTCGTACTACCTCTCAGATATAAAACCTCCCGAGATCATCCACACTAAAATTTTCCTTGATTGGAAAGAAATGAGTGACCTTTGTAAGCCTATCAACAACAACCCACACAAAGTCATTCCCTCTAGGTGGCCTAGGTAAACCAGTCATGAAATCCATCACAAAATCATCCCATTTCCACTCTGGAATAGGTAACTACTGTAATATACCATCTGGTCGCTGATGTTCTTCCTTCACTTTCTGACAGGTGAAACACCTTGTAATAAAATTTTCTACCTCTCTCTTCATACTCATCCACCAATACTGAAGACATAAGTCATGGTACATCTTGGGGACCCCAGGACGTACTTCCCAAGATGATCCATGAAACTCCCACATAAACTCCTTTCATATATCCATTGGAACCAAACAAAGTCCATGTACACACAGGATATCATCATCGCCTACCTTCCAACCTGGAGAAGGGTCCCCACCTGACATGCTCTCTCATAGAACTAGGCCTTCAGAATATGATAGCTTCCTCATATTCACATTGTCCAATAGGGTAGAGGTAACAAATAATGATGAAATAAATTTCTTTCCCTACCTATCATGCACCTCCAAGTGCATCTCATAGAATAACTCCATAAGCTTCCACTCACTACTAACCCGCTTCACCGCCTATATTTGAGTTCTCCTACTCAAAGAATTGGATTCTACTGTAACACACCAATATTTAGAAAATAAATTTAATATTGAATTCATGAAACATTATTTCTCTAAAAAACATTAATTTTTTATAATCTGGCCAGTAAACATAATTTTTCCACCTCTGTGATTTGAATTTCGAGAAACTGACATACAAAGTTGGGATCAGTGAGATATTTAGAGACTGATAAGACAAACTTATTTTTTGGTGAATAGTAACATACCCTTATGAATAGCCAAATGAATTTTAATATGACCCTTATGAATAGTAAATCAATTATTATTTTGTTGTCTTAAGGTTATAAGATTATGATTTCTTGACTAATTTTTCATGTTGATATAAAATGAATTATAGTTTTAAAATTATTATTTTGCAAATAAATTATGATTTTATTTAAAAATTAAATTGATAATATTTAGAAAATTAATTTTAAAAATTTGAGTTCATTTTTTAATTCTACACGTCGAAAAATGGTTAGGGTGATTTTTTTTGTAATTTTTTTGAAATACTCCAATTTTTTATGAAAAGTAAAATATGGTAATTTACTGTATAGATACATTATCAGTTATATTCACTATTCCTAGAATCATGGATGATGTAAGCACACTTGTTTTGAACTCACATTCACATATTACAATTATTTATCAAAATAATCAATATTGTTGGTTGTCTTTGGAAAAATAATAACATAATGGGAAAAATAATGGGAAAACCCTCATCTCCTCCACTATAACCCCCCCCCCTTACTCCCTCTTCTCTTCACTTCTCTAAAGACTTGTTCCTTGTCTAAATTCTGCTCAAATATCCTCCAAAACTCCCCCCCCCCTCATGTCCATAATCCCTTAGTCTCACAAAAAGTCCAAAACCTCTCCCCTAAAGAGGCTCTCAAGGAAGATTACTTCAAGAGGTAAATTCCTCTTTTCATTTCTTTTATTTAAAGTTCCATTATTTTTTTAATTTCCTAAACTACCTTAATACCAATGTTGTGATGACTCCCGTACATTATATGTACATGAATGTTGTTATTATAAAGTAATAATTCTTTATCATCTCCCATTTCCTATTCTTTTATACTAGAAATGAAAACATCATCCGAGATGTGTTAATTTATCACATTCAAGGACGACGGGATTTCAATTTCTATTACCATATTAAATTATGGTTATGAAACCATTTTGAGGGTTGAAAAAAACTGTAATATATTTATTATAACTTATTTAAGCTTCTGGAATCCTTTTTTACACATGATATTAATTTATAAATCAAAATGAGTTCATTTTGATCAAAAACCGCCCATTAACTCAAACAATTGTCATTAAAGTTTTATATAATTATTTATCTTCACTACCAATAACCAAATAAATTTTATGACCATGTAATATTCTATTTATTCACTAATAACATTCAACTTCTATTCATTACAACCATTCTCATTCTACATTTTTTTTCCATACATGAATATAAGTAAACTGATCATGAAAGCCAAGGAAGAAAACACTCCCAAACAATGAAACTGAATCTCTTAACCCATAAAAAGGGCATGAATGAACATAATAAGGTTATAATAAATCAATTATATGTAGAAGAGGTTCTGTAATAATAAATTTAAGGACCTAAATTTTACTATTCAAGTTATTAAGATCAAGTAAGGAACACCTTCGGACTTATGGTATAGGTTTTCTACCCAAACCTCCATTTTCATTCAGGTTACTCTTATTCTCTACATACCTTAATTAAATTATTATCTATTCATATTTAATTCACATATATTCTATGATAATGTTCTATATATTTTTACCAAAGATAATCCAACTTTAATTTATCTGGAGTTATATGTTTTAAAACGATCTTTCAAAAATTCTTCCTAAAATGTGATCCAGATTCAAGGGAATTTCTCAAATTATTAACTATTTTCAAGGGAACTCTATAATATATTTGTGGAAATAATTATCTTTATAAAATATCTCATTTTATTATTAAAATAATATTATAATTCACTTCTGGTTCTATACAAATATGTTTTTCAAAATAACTCTTCTTTTCAAAGTAAAAGAGTATTTATCTTACGAAATACCTGATGATTTTATAAGAGTATCTTCATCTATTTAAAAACTCATTTTGATTATTATGTATTATTTGGATTAATATTTTATGATTTCATATACCATATTTAATTTAATGGTTTGTGATTATATTGACTGTTTATGTTCTATCTTAAAACCATTCACCAATTTACTCTGAATGGTTAGTGTTTATAGTTAATATTCATGGAAAGTTATTTACATTTCATATATTAGTTTCAATATGAATGTTTATGTTGTTTATGTTTATCCCCGTTAATATGAGTAATGAATTGTACTTATAAATTATCGGGTGGGGCCTATTATAGCCTCTCGGTGCATCGGTAGGCCTCATTAGACAAACAATGGTCTTGGCATGAGGCCTTGAAAAAATGGATATTTATGGTCATGGAATGTACCCTTGATGGTATGGTTATAATGTCCCGCATTATGAATTCCCTCATTATGAAAATAGTATTGATGGTTCATGAGGTTATTCTACTATTATAGTACACATGGTCATATTTTATTATGGAATTATTTATTCAGCTCTTATTCCTACCGTATTATGTTCAAGTTCTTTTTGAAAAGGCGTGTGTTTTTAAGTTATTCACAATGATTAATGTTTATGTTTATGATATCTTCCACTATATTTCTTACCCTTACTAATCATTTAATCTCACCCATTTCTTATGTTTCATTTTTTTAGGACATGAGGAGGTATATTATGAATGGCATGAAAAATAACCTTGGAGTTTTGGATGTTGTCAAATGAGTTTCTATGTTGTTTTCCTTTTCATGTTTTAATGTTGATCTTATGTTTGTATCTTGTTTCCAAAGATGTTAAACTAATCGTTCCTTCAGGATGAATATTCCTTGTTTATATTCCAATGTGATAAAATAAAGCACCAGCTCCAGGAAACTAGGGTCATGTCCTTACAGTTGGTATCAGAGGAAGTTTATTGTAAAACCTAGAAACTAGATTTTGAAAATGTAGATTAGGGAACAAAACCATAAGATAGTCTCTGAGGATAAAAATACACGAACATCTTAGATATTTTGGTAAGGAATATATGGTTTGGTGCTTTCTAGAAAATACATCTCTTTCTAGACACTACAAGTGGACGTGGTTCTAGAACAGATGTTCCTAGGAGTAAAACACCGACAACGATTTTCGTGGTTGACTGGAGGTATCCCAGTACACGATAACGGGCCTTACTGTGCACCTAGATTGACACTCCTAGGGAATATGCTTAGGTTAATTCACATTTTATTTACAAACCATTATGAAGTATTTCAATGTAAATTTTTCCTCAAAGAAACCATGTTTATGATTATGGGATTAGCTATGTATATAATTTCAATTTATGATCAGTATTTTTCTACAATGAGATTATACATTAAGATTCATAACCTAATCTAGTGTGTGCCATTATTTAGAAATGGTTCCCAGTGGAAAGAATGGAAACTGCATGAACATGCGTGTCTCATTTTGGGATTTCCATCAAATGCAATATAATGATGTTGGATCTAGTGTTCTGACCAGTTCTGAGAAAGTTATATCTATACTAACTCGGGTTATGAATAATAACCTTAAAAATATGGAGCATTTGGATCCACAACATGGGGGAGCTATTTTAGATCACTTTATGTGACAATATCTTCCATAATTTAATGGTACAACAAACCCATTTGTAGTAGATAAGTGGATATGTTCATTAGAGAATATATTTCTTGCTTTGGGGTGTAACAAAAGAGAGAAGGTTTTAATGGAAGTTTATCAACTATCTGGAGATGCGGATCCATGGTAGTCTTTAATCTAAAACAAAAAAAAATAGGAGGAATAAATAGAAGAAATGGAATTGAGGGATTTTATGGAAATGTTCTTAGAAAAATACTTCCCTCATGAATTGCGAGTAGTTATGTAAAGGCAATTATTGAATTTGGTGCAAAATGAGGATAAAAATGTTTCCAAGTATGAAGCCAACTTTACAAGGCTGGAAATACATGTCATGGAATACATACATAATCCAAGAAGCAAGATTGATAGATTATTTTATTTCTTAAAACAATTCATCTGAAGGGCTCTATTCTCCCAAAGTTTCCCATCATATGAAGATATAGCCTCAAGTGTTATCAAGACATAAAATTAATTTTCTTAGTTATATGAATTTAAAGGAAATAAATAGAAGAAGAGGCCTATCAAAAACTCTAGAAATGGAAATAATGAAATGGGGAATAAGGCAAGATTTTACTTTCCATCCTATGGTAATTGTGGGAAGAAACACCCTGGAACATGCCTGAAGGGAATGGGAGTCTATTACAAGTGCGGAGAAAAAGACAATCTATCTCAGGATTGTAAGGGGAATAATGACGCTACCAATGTTCAGTGCTACAATTGTAGTGATATGGTACATTATGCACATGAATGTTCTAAGTGTCAGGGAAATGTTCCCAAAATAAGGCCAAGGGAGTAAGTCTAAGCTTATGCGGTCACAACTATAGAGGTTGAAGTTACTAACGATGTGGTGGAAGGTACATTAATCATTTTCAAGAACGTATCCCATTATTTATTTTATTCTAGATCATCGCATTCTTTCATATCTTTCTAGTATTTGAAGAAGATTAGATATTTAAAATTTGATTTAATAAGAGAGTTGTCAATCAAAACTCTGAAGAGAAGTATTATTGAAACAATGTTGTATCAGGCAGTCCCCATTATGAAATATAAACATGCTTTATCTGCTAATTTTATTTTCATACCCATGATTGAATTAGATATAATCCTCAGTATGGATTTTATTTCAAACCATGATGTAAAACTTTATTGCAAGAATAATGAGGTTACATTTTTTTAGGGTGTTGATAAATCCCTTATCATAAGTGCAGAAACATCACCATCTGATTCTCATCTAGATCCACCCCCAGTATCTCTAATGAATTAAATTATTGGAGAATAAGGGAATGAAATATCTATGGGTGAGGAAAGGAATGTTCAAATACATGATGTACCTATTGTGAAAGAATATGTTAATGTGTTTCCATAGGATTTACCTAGATATCCTCCCAAGAAGGAAGTTGAGTTCTCTATTGATTTAATTATTAGTTCAAGGGCTATATCAAAGAGTCCTTATAAAATGGTCATTGTGTAATTATTATAACTGAAGAAACAACTATAGGAATTGAGTGATAAAGAATTTATTCAGCCTAGTGTTTCCCCATGGGAAGCCCCTATTATTTTTGTCAGGAATAAAGATGGATCTATGAGGTTGTGCATTGACTATAGGGAGATCAATGCTATAACAATAAAGAACAAGTATCCCCTACCTCGAACTGATGATTTATTTGATCAAATTCATGGAGCCCAATATTTTTCAATGATTGAACTTACATCTATATATCACCAGTTTCTAGTAGGGAAGGAAGAAATTCCAAAGGAACCATTTCGAACCAGGTATGGGAATTACGAGTTTACGGTAATGTTTTTTGGACTAACTAATGCACCCTTGGTTTTCATGATTCTAATGAATATATTTTTCAAGGAGTATCTTGATAAATATGTGGTGGTATTCATTTATGATATCTTTGTATACTCCAAAAGATACGAAGATCATGAAAATCACTTGTATACTATTCTGAAGTCTCTTAGAAGAAATGAATTATATGAGAAGTTTAACAAGTTTGAATTTTGGCATCAATCAGTTTCCTTTCTTTGAAACATTATTTATAAGGATGTAATATCTTTTGATAATTTGAAGACAAAGTTTGTAAAAGAATAGAATACTCTAACAAACATAATTGAGGTATGTGGTTTTATTGGTTTAGTATGTTATTATCGGAATTTCGTTCAGAACTTCACCTGTTTAGCCAACCAAATGACCAAGATAACACATATAGGGGTTAAGTTCATATTAAAAAAATAATGTGAGGAATTTTTTGAGTAATTTAAGAGTATATTAGTGAATGCTCCATTCCTGACCCTACCATCACGGAATGAGGGGCTTGTGATCTATAGTGATTCCTAAAAGAAAGGACTAGGTTGTGTCCTTGTAAGATCCTGGATTTCTCTATAAGGTTTGTTTTACTTACATTTTAGTTTAATACCTTTCTTTTGTTCAATTACGTATTTTAAAAAGTTCTTAATAAGACTCTTAGTTGTTCTGGGGGTTTGGGACTCTAAAGAGGAAGAAAAGGTGGGGTTCTTGGCATGATGCACGGTTTGCACATGGTCATTGAAAACCGTGCAGAATTCCTAGGAAATTGTGTGAAAGGGGGGTTCAGATATTATCCTCCACATGTTTTGCGCACAGTTTGGAAAACTATGTGGGTAAACTTTTTGGGGGGTCTCTTTTGGGACAGAATAATTTGCACGGTTTGCGCCCAGTTTGTAAAACCATATGGGTAAACCGTGCGGCCTGGAAACCATTAAAAGTATACAAAATTTCCACTCTGGGATTTTATATCCCACTTGGGATTTTCCTCTTCATCCCTTGAAACCGTAGGAACGAACCAAATGAACCACGATCTATCAAGGATTAATATCCTTTGTTCCTAAGCCGTTTGGAGTACCATCAGTTGCGAATTGAAGATCCGGGTAAGGCTAATCTGCCTCTTTATTTTTTTGTTAATTTAGGGTTTCTATTTCTTACCCATTTCTATCTGAAGCTCTAAAACCCTACCTTTTTGGTGAATTTTAAGTTAATTCTTCAAGGGTTTCTTGAATCGATATTTAAGGCTTTTTTGGGAGTGGGTTCGCCAACAGATTCTAGGTAGGTGGTCTACAAGTTATATCCCTTGGGTTTTGTGTAGATTAGTGCATTTAGGGTTTTTGTTCTTTCCCTCTTTTGAAGAGTTATTGATGAAATTGAAATAATATGATGTAGTTATTTCTTAATGATAAATTGAACCCCTCTTTATCTCCATGGGATGCAATGAGGATGATTCGACAAAATTGGGCCCACCCGAGGGGTGTGACGACATTCCCTGGACATAGAGCTAGCTAATTAAGTGTAGGTCATTGTGCGAGAACATAGAGCCTATAAATAATATGTTAATATTCATAGGTGATGTGAAAATGGTGTTTATTAAAACATTTCGGTTGGGTAATTACCTAAGAGGTTGTTTGGTTGGCATGAAAAGGGTTAAAATGATAAATGGGAAAATTCTAGGGATTGGACTTATACATGAATAGGCTTAGTGAGATAGTCTTGGGAAATGGGAATGGGGATAAAAAGGTTAATTAATATGAATAATGAACAGGTTAATGGATTGAGGATAAATTTTAATTTCCCATTTATTGATTTTTTTTAAGATGTTGTAAATGATGTTGTCTTTGTTGTCGTGATACAGTGATTTTTAGTGAATGATAAATAAGCATGTGCACATGGCTTGGTAGAGTGGGGTGTTGACTTGAGGTTTTACACCCATGGGTTTAGTTGGACCGAGGTTCTATCTCCTCCCCTAAATGAATGGGTTAGGGAATGGTATGGAGTTATATTCCACTAATGGTTGCATGCAACCCAAACTAAGGCTTCGAGGTGAGGATATTGGGAATTGTTGTGATATGATGCCTAGTGAGATATGAATTGTTTAATTCTCAAATGTGGAAAAAATTTGATCATGCCTATTTCATTGAACACATTAAAAAGGGGGAAATGATAAAAGTAATGTCTTGGTAATAAACACGGGTTAATTGGTAGGTTAAATTAAAGGAACATAAATATAGATAACCTATTGAACTGTTTACCTTAAATTGCCTTTATTTATCATTTTCATGCACTATCTGCCTTGCTGGATATTTTATAGGCACCATTGGTGGTGGACTACTGAGTTATACTCACACCCTGCTCGGGCCTCTGTTGGGTACCCAAGCAAATTTCATGCTTGCAGTTCAGGACCAGGGTAGGGGACCTATTCTAGGGAGATGAGTTGGACATTGTACATATTTGGTGTGAGGTTCCAGACTTGGAGTCCATACTATTTTGGGGATTATACTATTTTATTTTTTTGGTTTTTGTTCACTTGACATTATACCATGGCATAGCATATTTATCGATGTTTATGATTGTACCTAATTTTGGGATTTGGTTATTTGTGCCTGTTATTGACTGTTCTATTATGTTTTCGCTATTTCAATTATTATCTATTGTGTATCACTCTGGTATTGAGCATATAGTCCCCCCACGTGACCTATTGGACCCTCACTACTAGTTGTCAACCTCTAGTGTACGGGGAGAAGCACTTGGGTCATGTAACTACCTGACTCGGGGCACATATTTAGTGGATCCCAGGTCAGTGACATTACAAAGTTATATAAAAGGAGTTCTTTTCTCCTTATTAATATTTGGGGAAGGAAGACAAGATATTAGGAATGTGTTAGGCCTTGGTAATGATATCATTCTTAGTAGTATCTAACCAATGTACGGGGGAAAACCCAAGTCACCCTGGGAGTGGATTGTTGTTCTTGTTGTGTGTAGTTGCATTTGATGATATTTCACCATTGGGTGATGCACTTGTTGTGTGATTTTATGGTTTCGTGATATTTATCTTGTGGCTAGAAAGGTATGAGGTTGTGAATTCATGAATCATTCTAGGTACCTATGTAATAAAGTGGCATGCATCATGATATACAAACACGCGAGATGGGTGCAGAGGATATAAGGGTTAGGATGCATATGTTCTCTTAAAAGTAATGAATTGTGCCTAATATGATAGTATGATTGAATAAAAAAGGGACGTGAAAATTTCAAGTAGTAATTAGAAATGGTTATTAATAAAGAAGTAGAAGTGGAATAATTTTTTTTAAGAGTGAATTGGAATATGAAAATTGTTTGGAATGGGAGTAAAAGATAAGGCTTGTAACCATGATAATTTGATACCGTGTTGGCCATGGACTTAGGGAGATGGTTGAGGGTAGTGACCCAGTTTTGAGTGGTCTCTTTGGGTAGTGTACACAAACTGGTTTTGTAATTACAAGTGATGAGCCTATCTAAATTTATTCCTTCGCATAAAATATTTATGGTTGCGTTCTAAAGCTTGTGTTTGGCATTGTAGAGAAATTCCACCTCAAAGATGTGCACTAGTTTGGATACATGAGGATGTTGCTGAGAACCCTCCTCCAGTATTAGGGCAGGAGAACATGGTAGTATAAGGAGATAGGGAAGATCAGTTCTATGAGAACTTTTCTCTTTTTATGAAAATGATGTAACGAGACCCAGGGCGGATTGCACCAAGAATGTTTGAGCTGACCAGGGAGTTTCAGCTGCATCACCCTCCGACCATTACTGGATAATGTGGGCCAAAAGCAGCAAAGTTCTGGATAGAGTACATCCAAACTATTCTCAACCATCTATAGACTCATCTCAAGAAGCGAGTCAAGTTAGTTGTCTATATGTTGAGGGGGAAAGAAAAATGTTGGTGGGACATTATGGTTCAGACGGATCTGGTTGAGGAGATGATGTGGAAATATTTTCAAGAGAAGGTTCTTGAGCACTTCTATCTAGAAACATTGAGGTAGGAGAAGGCTGTATATTTTATGTGGTCGACTTAGGGGACAATGTCGGTGATGGACTATGCTAGTCATTTCACCGATTTGAGACACTTCATTCCAACGTTGACGAGAGATGAGGAATCTATGGAGAAATGCTTCTAGGATAGGATGAGACATGATAGCAGGTCTTAGGTGAATATATTTTGTCTAACAAGGTTTTCTGAAGTGGTGGATCAAGACCTTATCTCAAAAGGGAACCAGAAGAGAGCTTCAGGTATTGAACTTGTCGCACCAATTGGGTGAGAAATTGTTGCAGCTTCTAATAGTAGGAAGCACCACTTTGGGACCTTCCAACAAGGATGAACTGCACAGATCAGTTTGAAGAGGGGGTCGGTTCTTAGGGTGGTGACCTGGTCCTCTATTTTTAGTGTGGCAGACTGGGGCACAAGCGTGACCAGTGTCCCCACCCGCCAGTTGAGTGTCGAGCATGCAGCAGGCGAGGCCACGTGTATAGATTCTGCAGGAACCTGTGGCAGTTGGGGAATGAAGAAGGTCAGAGGCAGATTCTGAGTGTGGGAAGGGGGGTGGTTACCCCATATCAGGAAGGAATTTAGAGCTCGATGGTCCATACTTGTAGGGTCGGTGGATGTGGAACTCCGGGGTGAGATCACCCTTACCAACAGAGTAGTGCAATATAGGGTACTCAGGCTGGTGCCTAGGGTAAAGGGGAAGGTCATCTCCCAGTAGTTCTGCCTACACTTGAGGGTGTAGAGGTAGGATCGTCTGCTGTTTGAGTTACAATTATTGTAGCTTCCATGTTTTCATGTGCTTTATTCTATACAGGTGCTACACATTCCTTTATTTCGTCTCAGTTTTTAGTCGTGTTGGGATTAACCGTAGATATTTCATGTGGGGAAATGTCGCTTGATACTCTGCTATGGGCACAACTCAAGGGCATCAGGTAGTGTAAGGTTTGTGCTCTCGAGGTTGGTAGGCATCGTTTCCTGTGGGATCTATTTGTCCTAGAGATTTCAAGTTTTTTCCTAATCTATGGAGTGGATTGGTTGGTGTTATATCAATCCCATATCGACTGTTACCGTCATCAGTTAACATTCACATCTCTCGATGGGAGCAATCATGTCCTTCGTGGTGAGTGAGATACTCAAGCGGGCTTCACAAGGCCGCTACGCCATCATATGGGGGAGATCACAGCCCAAGTGGCATGCCTTATGATAGATGATGGGGATAAAGGACAGTCAGTCTTTCCTTTTGTTGTGGACCAGTTTTAGGATGTGTTTCCTGAGGACTTCTTTGGAATACCACTAGAGAGAGATGTTGAGTTTACAATCAAATTGTTTCATGGAGAAGAGCCAATTTCCATTCCACCTTACCAAATGGTGCTAGTAGAGCTCTAATAACTAAAGGTTCAGTTAGAGGACTTGGAGCATAAGGGGTTTATACATCCTTTTACATCACCTTGGGGATCTACTGTGTTGTTTTTTAAGAATTTTGATGGGTCATTGAGGGTATGTATCGATTATAGGAAGTTAAACCATATGACAGTCAAGAACCAATACCATTTTCCTAGAATTGATGACATGTTTGATCATCTCTGAGGTACCTCAGTGTTTTCAAAGATTGATTTGAGATTGGGATACCATCAGTTGAGGGTCAGACCTTCTAACATACCCCGGACAGCTTCTTGAAGCAGGTATGAGTTGTATGAATTCTTGGTAATGTCGTTTGGTTGGACCAATGCACCAGTTGTGTTCATGGCCTTGATGAACTAGATATTCCCCCCATATCTAGATTAGTTTGTAGTTTTTTCAATGATGACATCTTGGTGTACTCCAGAACTCATGATGATCATGCCAAAACATCTTAACATCATCTTGAGTACACTAAGAGGGAATATGTATTATTCTAAGCTATAAAAAAGTTAGTTTTGGATTGATGAGGTGCACTTTTGGGGACATATCATATTTGAGTCTGTAATATTGGTGGATCCAGAAAAGGTGCAGGTTGTGGTGTCTTGGGAGCATCCCAAGAACGTCTCTGATTTTTGGAGTATTTGGGTTTGTCCGGATATTACCGAAGGTTTATTAGATATTTCTCTCAGTTGGAAATGTCGCTCATAGGCCTAACCAAGAAGGTTGTTAAGTTCAATTGGTCATAGGATTATAATAATGATTTCCAGGATCTGAATAATAATTTTACCACTACACCAATTTTGATCTAAACCCAAACTAGGTAAGAGGTACACCTTGTTCTGTGATGCGTCTGGTGTTGGAATTGGGGAAATGTTAATGCAAGATGATCGAGTTGTAGCTTACGGGTTGAGGTAGTTGAGGCTACCTGAAAGAAATTATTTTACTCATGACCTAGAGATAGTAGTTTTGGTTCATGCCATAAAGTGTTGGAGGCATCATTTTTTGGGAGAACCCTTTAAGGTTTTTACCGACCATAAAAGTATCAAGTACCTCTTCTATTCGCAGGATTTGAATATTTAAATGCGACGTTGGGTCTAGTACCTCCAGTATTTTGATTTTTAATTAGTTTATACACCATGAAAAGGGAATAGTGTTGATGATGCTCTGATCTAAAATAATCAAAATCAAGCAGTTCAGGAATCTAGTTCAGAGTGGGTGGTGATGGCCTTATTTGCAGAGATGCATTTGGAGGTATGGGAGGGGCACAGGTAGATGACCCTTGCATCTATAGTTGTTGAGTCATCACTTTTGAGCCGATTTAAAGAGAGTTAGTTGGTAGATCTGGAGTGTTTGTCTATGAAGGAAAGTCTCAAAGGTGGGGAGTCAGCTTCTAGTTGGACCTTCGGCAGTGATGGAGTTTCTTATGTCCCTGGTTGGGTTTTGGTGCTGATAGATGTATGGGAAGAGTTGATACGCGAGTTCCACACCTCAAAGTGGGCAGTGCATCCGGGCTTGACTAAGATATATCGCAAGATACGTTGGAAATTCTGTTGGCTGGGAATGGAAAGGGAAGTGGTGAGTTTTTTGGCACGATGCTTTACCTTTCATCAGGTGAAGGCTGAAAATCAACGCTCAGGTGGGTTGTTGCAGTCATTTCATATTCCAAAGTAGAAGTGGAATGATGTCATGATGGACTTCATAGTGGGTATTCTGATTACACCTCAAAATAATGATGTCATTTGGGCGGTGGTAGATCATCTAACCGAAGTGGTCCATTTCTTGCTGATTCAGGAGACCTATACAGTCGACGAGTTAGGGGAGTTGTATGTTCAAAAAATAGTATGGTTGCATGGCATGCCGAGAACCATAGTTTCAAATCATGATCTGTGTTTCACATTTATCTTTTGGAAGGGACTATAAAAGTCACTTGGTACCCAGGTGTTTTTGAGTATGCCTTTCCACCCACAGACTGATGGGCAGTCGGAGCGTACAATTCAGGTATTAGAAGACTTGTTGAGAGCATGTGTTTGGTATTTCAGTGGTTTGTGGTCAAAGCACTTATCGCTTGTTGAGTTTGCTTATAACAACATTTTTCAGGATATAGTTCATATGGAACCTTTTGAGTCACTTTATGGGAGGCCGTGTGGATCACCATTGTCTTTTTTAGAGGTCGGGGAGTCTGAGTTATTAGGGCCGAGTCTTGTACAGGAGATGTCGGAGAAAGTCCATTTGATTCAAAAGTGTATGTAAACAGCTCAGAGTAGGCAGGAGTCATATGCAGATCAGCGTCATAGACCTCTTGAGTTTATTGTGGGTGATAGTGTGTTTCTTCAGGTGTCGCAATGGTTGGATCACCATCGAATTCGGAAATTGGGAAAGTTGTCTCCTAGATATGTTGGGTCATTTGAGATTGGGGAGAGGATTGGACCGGTGGCTTATTGATTGTCTCTTCTATAGTGGTATAATGGGATGCATGATGTTTTCTAGGTTTCATAACTCCAACAGTATCACCTTGACCCATCCATGTGATAAATTCTGAGGATGTTGATCTTGAGGCTGATCCGTCCTTTGAGGAGCACTCAGTTCATATAGTTGATCATAGCGAGAAAGTTTTACAAGGTAATCTTGTGCCCCGGGTTCATGTTCTATGGAAACATGGAAACGTTCAAGAGGAAGCACGGGAGCGAGAATCAGATATGAGGGCACAGTGGACCAGTCTATTTTCTTTGGGAACTCAATGATGCTCCGAAGAATGGATCAGGGATGAGCTGTTATAAGGTGGGGAGGTTGTAAGATCTCAAATTTCTCCGTAAGGTATGTTTTACTTACATTTAAGTTTAAGCCCATTATTTTGGTAAATTAAGTGTTTAAAAAAGTCCTTAATTTAACCCTCCAGTAAAGTTGTTTTAACCTTAACCGCGGTAATTAATTTTTAATGTTTTTACTATTAATATTGATCCAAAATTAAATTGACCTTATTATATAATATTAATTATAATATTTCGAAAATATTAATCCATTTTTCTAAATTCCATTCCTATAATTAGAAAATTTCATTTTAAAATTAAACCTGCAGATGTGACGAGAAAGTTGTTTTTCAAAGAGAAAATCTTCATAAGTATAGAAATTTTTAATATCAAAATTCATTATAAAATTGTTTAAAATAACATAAATTATATGAATAAATATATAATTGACCTAATTTTTCCTATAAAACATTTTTTAAAAATATTTAAATTTTAAATTCTTTAAACAAAAAGACAGTTTTTAATAAATCGTTATTTCTCTACTATTCATCAAAAAATTAATCTCTTCTTAAAATTTTAAAAAATTCACTCAAAAATAATTTTGAAATATAGATATAAATTAAATAATTTTATTATTCAAAATAAAATTTCTAAAAGTTTCAATTTTTTTTTATTATTTCTTCACAAAATTCAATAAAAACGTTTTTTTTTTAGAAAATAGTATTTTGGAAACATAAAAAGTATTTACTAAAAATTAAGTACTTTTTTATCAATTACTAAATATTAATTACATTTTTGTCAATATTTTTTCTTTATATAAAACCATTATAATAAATATTTAAAATTTGGTTATTCCAATTCATACCTCCATGTTTAATGTTTAGGTTATAACAACCTTGTTTAAATAATAGTAAATCGTGGTCGGTTAAAACTTGGTGTTATGTGAAACGCAAGATATCAAAGAAATTAAATTTATTCAATAACTATATTTCATAAAATCTCATGATATTATATTATATTCCCATTAATATGAATTTTTTCCTCTAAAATCTACCACTTTCGTAAAAACAACTGAGGGTACTTCTATCTCATTACATCCTTAGGTTCCCAAATAACTTCTTCAAGTTGGTTGTTTCACCACAAATCATTGAGAAAATGATAGTACTTGTTTCATAGAACTTTATCTATATGATATATAATATCCACCGGTTGTTACCCATAACAAAGATCATTCTCCAATTGAAAAACCTCTAAGTTTAGTAAAAGTGAAGTATCAGGTATTTACTTCCTCAAGATAGATACATGGAACACATTATGAACTTGAGAGAGGTTTGGTGGAAGTACCAATAGATAAGAAACTATCCCAATATGATCAATAATTTTAATGGGACTAATATACCTTGGGGATATTTTTTTCCTTATCTAAAATGTCACGAACCGTCCCCTGGGGCCCGCATAGTGACTACCCCAGGCCTGCCTTCCATAGGCCAGGGGCTGGCGACTATCACCAAAGGCATAATTCCCTAGAACTTGGAAGGCATTGCCTTTATAAAATGTAAACACACACAAAATCAGAGAAAAAGAGGAAGAAAATGCTAAGTAAAGCAGTATAACAAGTGTGCTGAAAGTAAAAAGGGGTAGAAAAAACAAGCGCAACAGAAAGGTACAGCTACAACTGAAAGAAAGTACAACGGAAAAGACAAACAGTTGGAAGATGGAAGTAGCTCCTGGATCGCCCTCCGGGTTTCTACCTGAAGGGTAGGTACATATGTCCTCATCAAAACTCCGCGTCTATCGGTACACTCTGTGCGCCTTCACGCCAAGTTTCCACCTTCGAGTAAAGTCCAGTCCTCGTACACTCTGCCTCGGTCAGTGCTGTCCGTCGTCTGCATCCAACACAACGAGGTGTGGGCATTGCCCGTGTAGGGGTGAGTATAACGATACTCAGCAGGGACCCCGAGACCCTCAAGGTCTCTCTAAATCCAACAAGGATAAACCACAAAGAAATATCTCAACAGATAACCTTTACTTAGGTATATGCCCATACATATACCTAAGTTATCAAGTAACTCATCTCAATCATGAGGTAAACACAAAGGTCATTGACTCAGCTCAAACAAGGATTTTTATTCACGATGTCGAAAACATGGATACTGGAGAACTCCTCCTCTGTCGATCGCAGTAGTCCTACCATGACTCTGAGGTGCTACTCATTAACCTTAGACTGCTAAGGTGCTCCTCCTCTGTTGAGTACCGCGGGTCTGCCACCCCAACACAACAGTGCTCCTCGCCATGGGTCTGCCACCCCAACACAGTAGCGCTCCCCCTAATAATCTACAGAGGTACTCCTCTTGTCGAGTATCGTGGGTCTGCCTCCCCAACACAGGACCTCTCCTCTGCCATGCTTCTATCTCCCCAACACAGTAGCAATCCCCACGGGGCTAGTCAAGTCACTCTGAATAGAATCGGACAAGCAGTCATCAGGTCTCAGCCAGCTACAAGGTCTCCGTACTCAGTATACTCGTCTCCGGGAGGGTCCGCTCCATGAGCTACGTGTAGATACTTCAAAGTGTCACGTAATCTCACGTGGAAGTATCTCAAAGGACCGCCTCGTCATAGGGGTCTCAACGCAACAGACGGCGCGTCAATCGGACGCCCGGTCTATGAGTTATTAGCATTTCTGTTTCAGGAGCCCGGTTGGATTTCGAGTACAATCCAACCTGTCCATGATCTAAACACATCTTAATACTATGTATAGTATTCAAAAAGAAACGTCTCATCAAGAGGAATCCAACATAGTCGACGGCACGTCAATCGGACGTCCGGTCCTTAAGTTATAAGTGTTTCTGCTCCAAGGGCCCGATTGGTTTCGGTTTCAAACCAACCCGGCCGTTTTTACAAAGTCATCCAAAACTCAATTAGAGTATTTCAAAAAGGACCGCCTCGTCACGGGGGGGTCCCAATGGCACAGACGGCGCGTCGATCGGATGCACGGTCGTGAAGTTATTCGCATTTAAGCGTACGGGCCCGGCCTGTTAGGCCCAGTGGGCTGGCGGGTCGGTCCGACCCGATTCGGCGGGTCCAACTCAGCAAGGGGTGTCGGCCTAGCCTAAAGAAATGTGACCCGGCTTGGTGGTAGGCATGGCCCAGCCCGAAGGGGTGCAACCCTACCCGAGAGGGCGTGGCCCGGCCCAGCCCGGCGTGGCACGGCCCGGCCGGCCACGGCACGGCCTGAAGGGGGCGAGCGGTCCGTGGTAGGGGGCGCGGCCCCCCGTCTGCTCGAACCGGTGGTGCCAGGCAGCGCTGCCATCCCTAACCGGCCGGTTGAATCCAGTCGGCCTTCTGGCGCAAGCGGCCTGCACGGGTGGGTCATGGCTCATCTGGAACGGGGCCCTCCTGGCGCCGCGGCCTTGCTCCGCCCGGCCGGTCGATGGGCCGACCGGTCTTTTCGTCGAAGCGGCCCGCAAAGAGGGTTGCGGTGCCTGCTGCACAGCCGGCTCGATGGCGTCGGCTTCCTCCTCCACGTCCCGCTTAGTCGCAGCTTTCCTTTGCATGTGAGAGGGTGGCCCTTGCTTCATTGGTCTCTTCTGCGTTCCACCTCCGATCGTCGATTCCATATAATTAAACAATATCAAATGGAGGGTCGTCGGGCCGTGTTCGTTCAGACCGTGCTCGCCGCGTTAAGTGATAGCATTGGGCCAAGATAATAAAAGTTATACAACGGTGAATCGAGGCACAATTTTAATCCATTAAAATTGAACATAACCCCTACCTCGAATATGGTTTGCGATTGACAAGCGTCGTGGATGACGGTGTCGTTTCCGTCATCATAGGATTGATGTTCTTCAATCAAAGGAGAAACTCTCTTCTTCTTTCACAAGAATTCTCTCTCAAAATATTTTCCCCAACACAAAATATGCCAACCAAATTAAAATAAGGCTACCCCTTATTTTAATTAAACTTTCCAAGCTTTCAAAATTCAAAACCCTTAATTAAATAATTGATGATTTTGATTGAATTGATTAACATGTGTTGGAAAATAATAAAGAGAGAGAGAGAGAGAGGAAGAGTTTACAAAATTTAATCAACGGGGGTTTAAGGGAGTTATTTGGGGAGTTTAAAGAGGGTTATGGGAGATGAAAGGTTGGGGCTCGTGTGGGCCCCACCTCTCATATATCCACACATGGGAAGTTGGGTAGTTGTGGGACCCACTAACAACTTCCCATTGGAGGGTTTAACTTCCAAAGTTATAAAATAAAATTTTTCTAACAATTATATTTATTTTAAACTAAATCCCCAATAATAAATTATCAATCCGCTTAAAACGCAACTGCGGTAAAGGTCCCCTTAAGCAATTATCGGCGCTGCGATTTCATCAATGCCCTCGGATTTCAATTCCAAGCACCGGTTCAAAAGATAGAAAAACACTCTCGTTCGTTTATTGAACATATCCAAGCTAAACTTCGGAAATTGATTCTGGGCACACCGGGCCTCGGAATCAAGTGTCGTCAAAAGCTACAAACTCATAAAAATCCAAAGAATCGAGAAAAAATTTCTTGAAAATTCCGGGTCTTTACATTACACCCAACTCAGAGCTTTACATCCCCGTAAAGCTACAACACACACCAGGGAAACTAAAGGGGTATTAAGCACGCATCTGAGCTTCATGCTCCTATGTGCTCCCCTAGACGTTCATGTGCTGCCAGCGGATGTGCACCAGAGGAATCAATCGTCCTTGTAGGACCAGCTTCTGTCTATTCTCAATATCTACCGGAACCTCTGTGAAAGTTTCCATGTCATCGATATACAGCTCCCCATGGTCGATGATGTGTGAAGGGTCATACACGTATCTCTTCAGCTGAGATATGTGAATGACGACGTGCACCCGGTACAACTGAGGTGGAAGGTCCAGGTGGTAAGCCACCTCGCCTACTCTGCTGAGGACCTGGAAATGCCTGATTAAACACAGAGATAACTTGTCGTCCCAGCCAAATCTCCGTAGACTACGTCAAGGTGAGACCCGTAAGAAAACGTGGTCGTCACCCTCGAACTCCAGTGGTCTCTATCTCCTATCTTCTTGGGACTTCTGTCTGCTCTGTGCAGTCTTTATCCACTCCTGAATGATCTTCACCTTCTCTGGTAGCCTCAAAATGAGTGCACTGGTCAACCTCTGCCTCATCTCCTGAAAATCTCTGCTGGCATCTCTCTGACCACACGAAGGGTTTCCCCTTATTCTTCAATGATAAAAGTGGTGCAACAACTCTGGAGAAGTTTGGCACAAATCTAAATTTGGCCGACTCATGAGTGATCGACTATACCCACTTATGCATGATTCCATCCTATGCTTCCTGGGGTTTCCTTTTCGCTGACCAAGGAAAACTCATCCCAATGTTGTAGGTAAACCACAACCTTTCTGCCAAATATAGTCAATCTGTGTATGAACTGTGGTTGCCCGGTCCATACCCAAACTAACGTCGTAAGGCCTCGATGCTGCCACCAAGAGGTTCCAATCAAAACTCTCGCCTCAAGGGTCATATCACACCGTCGGCGTAAGTTTGATTATTGAGTCACCTTCCAAAGTTATCTCCAGACATGAGGATCAAGTCAACGGCTTAACCGGAAACTCTAGGTCTGGGATAAGATTCATGGAAGAAAGAAATGATTTGTTCCTATGTCTATTCATATGGAATCTAGTAGTAGACACAGATCGTACCTTGAATCATTCCTAGAGCCCTTGGGTAACACTCCTTGACCGCATGAAGCTAATCTCTTCCCCTGCCCTCCTACTCCTTGAGCCTGGCGGTGACTACAAAGGCGGGTGGTAGTAACATGTCGAAATGTACATCACCACATGCTGCCCTCCTAGCTCTGCTTCCAGGTCTGCTGCTCTACAGATTCATCTGTCCTTAACACTTCCTCTTCTTGAAAAATTTTACATGCCCAAGTCTCTCAGACTAGTGACAGTTGCCTAATTTTCCGCCGCTAACATTATCTAGTTGTATCCATTCATCCAAAGAATATTCAACCATAAAGGTTATCTCTAGCACCCTAGCATAATTAGGAATGCATAGAGGTAAAGATATGGCTCAGATGTCCTTAAACACACCTTTCTCAGAGTTCTGAGCTCTAAAGCACTGATCTTATCATAGTCATCAAGTACCAGGAATGATCGGTACGCCTCGATGAATACTCAGCTACCGACATGTCATCCTGCCGAAGCTGTATAAGCTCTAGAAAACTCTTAGCCACCACCTCAAGCCAGCCCTCATCCGCCTGTGAGTCGGGCTCGCCTCGGAACCTGAGGGGTATCTGATGCTGAAACACGTGTAAGGCACTATGCATACATGTGTCATATACTGGTACCACCGGTTGTAATTACTAACCAATAGGTAGTGTTATATATGTTACACTACCTGAAGGTACTATCTCAGGCATCGGTCCACGTACGGAAGCCTCGTCATTATGCAGACCAACCTCACGGTCACTCAATGGGAAACACTAGTAACTAATATCACTATCTTCTCTAATAGTGTCTAAACTATGTGTAGAACTCTAGAAATCACCTCCAACCTCTCCACTGCTGCCTGGGAATCTGCCTCACCTCATAACCTCGGAGGCCTCTGTTACTGGAACTCGTGCAACGCGCTCTGTCGGTGTGCACCGTCCACTAGTACAGCTGGTGGCATCTTCTGCCCAATGGGTGGTAGTGTTGCTGGTAAACCACCCGAAGGTGCCAACATAGAAAGAGGGCCATGCACTAGATCCTCGTTGATCGGTGGGCCGTCATCGAGTACTTTCTCGGAACTCCAACTGACTGTCTCCGTGGAGGCGTCCTGAATAGATGCAACACGGTCAAATGATTTAAACCTGGTGAGCTGACCTGGTTTGAGATGACTTAAAGAAAAACTTTTGAAAACACACACGCAATTAGTGTTTTCGTGTACTGAGTCAGAAATCAAAATTCAGGGTCCTGGTGTGTAGATACGTCGGCTGCCGCACCAACACTGGACTCCCTGAACTGAAAACCACACTCCGTACCCTTAACACTATTGCTTCATAGAAAGGAAATATCAGAGTCCTAAGTTATGCGGTAGAACCAAATCCTCTAATACCAATTTGTCACAACCCTTCCCCCGGGGCCCACATCATGACTACCCCAAGCCCGCCTTCTATAGGCCAGGGGTGGCGACTAGCACCAAAGGCATAATTCCCTAGAACTGGGAGGGCATTTCCATTATAAAATGTAAACACACACACAACCAGAGAACAAGAGGAAGAAAACACTAAGTAAAGAAGTATAACAAGTGTACTAAAAGTACAAGGTGGTCGGAAATACAAGCCCAATAGAAAGGTAAATCTACAACTGAAATAAAGTACAACTGAAAATAAAAATAGTTGGAAGATGAAAGCATCTCCTGGATCGTCCTCCAGCTTCCTACCTGAAGGATAGGTACATATGTCCTCCTCAGCACTCAGCGTCTATTGGTCCACTCCGTGTGCCATCACACCGAGTGTCCACCTCCGGGTACCATCCAGTCCTCGTACACTCTTCCTCAGTCAGCATTGTTCGTCGTCTGCATCCAACATAATGAGGTGCGGGCAAAGCCCATGCAGGGGTGAGTATAATGATACTCAGTAGGGACTCCGATACCCTCAAGGTCTCTCTAAATCCATCAAGGATAAACCAAAAATAAATATCTCAATAAATAACCTTTACTTAGGTATATGACCATACTTATACCTAAGTTATCAAGTAATTCATATCAATCATGAGGTAAACACAATGGTCATTGACTCAGCTCAAACCAGGATTTTTATTCATGATGTCGAAAACACGGCTGCTGGAGAACTCTTCCTCTATCGAGTGTAGTAGTCCTGCCATGAATCTGAGGTGCAAATCACTAACCTTAGAGTTCTGAAGTACTCCTCCTCTGTTGAGTACCGTGGGTCTTCCACCCCAACACAGTAGTGCTCCCCGCCATGGGTCTACCTCCCCAACACAGTAGCGCTCCCCGTAATAGCCTACAGAGGTACTCCTCCTATCGAGTACCGCGGGTCTTCTGCCCCAACACAGTAGCACTCCTCCACCATGGTTTTGTCACCCCAACACAGTAGCGATCCCCACTAGGCTAGTCAAGTCATTCCGAATCGAATCGTACTAGCTGTCATCAGGTCTCAGCCTGCTACAAGGTCACCGTACTCCGTATACTCATCTCCGGGAGGTTCCGCTCCACGAGCTACTGGTCGATACTTCCAAGTGTCGCGTAATCTAACTTGGAAGTATCTCAAAGGACTACGTCGTCATAGGGGTCTCAACGCAACAGAAGGTGCGTCAATCGTATGCCCGGTCTATGAGTTATTAACATTTCCGTTCCAGGGGCCTAGTTGGATTTCGGGTACAATCCAACCCGGACATGCTCAAACCACATCTGAATCCTGTGTAGTGTATTCCAAAAGAAATTTCTCATCAACAGAAATCCAACATAGTCGACGGCACGTCAATCGGACGTCCGGTCCTTATGTTATAAGTGCTTCCACTCTGAGGGCCCGGTTGGTTTCAGTTTCGAACCAACCCGGTCATTTTTACAAAATCATCCAAAACTCACTTAGAGTATCGCAAAAGGACTGCCTCGTCCTGAGGGTCCCAGTTCTGCAGACGGCGGGTCAATCGGACAAATGGTCGTGAAGTTATTCTCATTTAAGTGTACGGGCCCGGCCCGTTAGGCCAAGTGGGTTGGCGGGTCGGCCCGACCCAATTCGGCGGGTCCAACCCGGCAAGGGGTGTCGGCCCGGCCTAAAGAAACGCGACCAGGCCTGGTGGTAGGCACGGCCCGGGCTGAAGGGGCATGGCCCAGCACGGGAAGTCGTGGCCCAGGCGGCCGCGGCTCGGCCAGCTGGCCGAGCGGCTCAGCCCGAAGGGGGCGAACGGTCCGTGGCGGGGGGCACGGCCCCCCGTCTGCCCGAACCGGCGGCGCCGCCCTCCCTAACCGACCGGTTGAAGCCGGTCTACCTTCTGGCGCAAGAAGCCCACATGGGCGGGCCGCGTCTCATCCGGTGCAGCACCCTCCTGGCGCCACGGCTTTGCTCCGCCCGGCCAGCCGGTCTTTCCGCCAAAGCGGCCCGAAAAGCAGAGCACGGTTCCTGCTTCACGTCTAGCAAGACGGCGTCGGCTTCCTCTTCCGTGGCCCGCTTGGACGCGAATTTCCTTTCATGTGCGATGGCGGCCCTTACGCCGCTTGTCTCTTCTGAATTCTTCCTCTGATCGTCGATTCCATATAATTATACAAGATCAAATGGAGGGTCTTCGGGCCGTGTTCGTTCGGCCCGCGCCCTCTGCGTTAAGCGATAGCAATGGGCTGAGACAATCAAAGTTATACAATGACGAATCGAGGCACAATTTTAATCCATTAAAATTGAACATAACCCCTACCTTGAATATGGTTTGTGGTTTACAAGCATCGTGGATAACGGTGTCGTTTCTGTCGTCGTAGGATTGATGTTCTTCAATCAAAGGAGAAACTCTCTTCTTCTTTCACAAGAACTCTCTCTCAAAATATTTTCCCCAAAACAAAATATGCCAAGAAAATTAAAATAAGGCTACCCCTTATTTTAATTAAACTTTCCAAGCATTCAAAATTTAAAACCCTTAATTAAATAATTGATGAGTTTGATTGCATTGATTAACATGTGTAGGCCAATAATAAAGAGGGAGAGAGGGAGAGGAAGAGTTTACACAATTTAATGAAGGGGGGTTTAAGGGAGTTATTTGGGTAGTTTAAAGAGGGTTATGGGAGATGAAAGGTTGGGGCTCATGTGGGCCCCACCTCTCATATATCCACACATGGGAAGTTGTGTGGTTGTGGGCCCCACCAACAACTTCCCATGGGAGGGTTTAACTTCCAAATTTATAAAATAAAATTGTTCTAACAATTTTATTTATTTTAAACTAAATCCCAAATAATTAATTCTCAACCCGCTTAAAACACAACTGCAGTAAAGGTCCCCTTAAGCAATTACCGGCGCTGTGAGTTCATTGGTGCCCTTGGATTTCAATTCCGAGCACCGGTTCAAAGGATAGAAAAACATGCTCCTTCATTTATTGAATTTACCTGAGCTAAGCTTTGGAAATTGATTCCGGGTACACTGGGCCTCGGAATCAAGTGTCGTCAGAAGCTACAGACTCGTAAAATTCCAAAGAATCAAGAAAAATAATTTCCTTGAAAATTCCGGGTCTTTACATCAAAAACTTATTACCTTATTCTATGGAGAAATTTATTGAAACATCTTCACACCAACTTCAAATTCTATATCTTATCAATGATTGTCAACATAAATTTTTTTCTGACATTGTGTTTCCCTTATGTGTTACTGAATGGATTTAAACTTCTCTTCCATTTCATTAGCATAATCAGACTCCAATAGCTTTCCTTCTCTAACTCCATCACAATACATTGGAGTTGTATACCTCTTTCCAAAGAGGGCTACATTAGGAGCCATATGAATACTTGAGTGAAATTTGTTGTTGTAATAAAACTATACTAGAGGGAGGTGTTGATCCCAACCACCTTTTAAGTGCATATAAAAATATATTAGCATATCCTATATTATTTAAATGGTTTTCTTAGAATAAAAATATTTCTAAGGATGATATTTACTACTGAAACTCAACTCTGTATTAAGAGCTTCATAAATACTTTTCCAGAACATCATGGTAAACCTTAGATCCCAATGAGATAAAATTGAATATGGTAATCCATGAAACTTTAATACTTCCTTAATATATATTCTGGCTATCTGATCTAGAGATAAATATTCTCTGATAGAGATGAAGTGTGCTGACTTCATAAGGTGATTGATTATAACACATATAGTAGTATTTCATTATGATGTTTTCGGATGTTTCCCCATTTCCATTCTAGTATGGGTAATGGTTTCAATAAACCCTATGCAATTTTATCTCAGCCTTAACATGTTGACATACCAAGCACCAAGATATAAACTATGTAATAACTCTCTTCATTACATCCCACTAGAAATACACTTTTAGATCTTTATATATATATGCACTTCCTAGGTGAATAGAGAATGAAGCACTATGAGCTTCATCTAGTAGATCTTTCTTCAAAACTAGTATGAATGGAAAACACACATAGTTATAGAACCTTATAATTCTATCAGTATTATAGTTAACCTAAAGAACATTTCTCACCTTGTTCTGTAGCTTTATATCCTCCTTATGTTCCTCTTTTATCCTCATATGAATTGATGGTTGAACAATTATTTCAGAAAGATAATATTTCTCCCCTTAATTCATCATTTCAAGATAAATCCTATGAAAATATAGAAATATTAGATATTTTTTATCCTCATTATAGATAAGATAGCATGATACTTTCAACATAAAGAATCAGCCTCCTTGTTTTCTTTCCCAGGGTGGTAATGTATTTAGTTGTCAAAATATTTAATCAACTCTAACCATCTTCTCTAGAACATATTCAAATATTTCTATGTGAATATATACTTTAAAATTTTTGGATTACCTTAAATATATATATATATATATCACACTTTTCTATGTACAAATAATTCATCCATATCTTTAATGCAAAAATAAATGCAGCTAACTACAAATCATGAGTTGGGTAATTTTTCTCATGAATCTTAGATTGTTTTTAGGTATAATCTATAACCATTCCATTATATAGGATAATGCTTCCCAAACCATTCTTGGATGCATCAATGTATGTTAAAAAATCATCTCCACTACAAGGTAAGGTAAGAATACGTACACTGACTAATCTTCTTTTTATTTCCTTGATATATTCCTCACATTTGTCTTTCCAAAGGAACTTGCCTCCCTTATGAGTTGACTTCGAGAGTGGATTAGATACTCATGAGAAATTCTATACAACCCATTGGTAATATCTATCCAAAACAAGAAAAATATGGATCCAATTCATCGTGGTTGGTCTAGGACAATGTTTAACAACTTCTATCTTTTTTGGATCCATCTATATACCCTCTCTTGAGTTTATATGACCCAAAAATGAAACCTTTTGTATCTAAAATTTACAGTTTTTAAATTTTTCATAAATTATTTCCTTCCTTAGGGTCTTTAGTACAATTTACAAGTGATCTTCAAGATCTTACTTTCTCTTTGAATAAATAATAAAATAATCTATAAATACTACCAAAATTTGATCAAGGTAATCTTTAAATACTTGATTCATTAAATCCATGATTATAGAAGGGGAATATGAAATACTGAATAACATCACTATATTTTAGTATTTTCCATACCTTGTACAGAATTATTTCTTGGTTATATCCTCTTTCTTGTCCCTCAATTGATGACATACATAAAAAGATCAATCTTGGAAAAGTATTGAAATCTGTGAAGTTGATCAAACAAGTTATCAATTTTTTGTAGAGGATGATTTTATTTTAATGTGAAATTTTTAAGTTCCTAATAATCAATTCAAAGTCACATTGATCCATCTCTCTTCTTAAAATATATAACACGTTCACCCCAAGGTGACCCACTCGGCCAAATAAATCTCTTGTAAAGATTCTCCTGGAGTTTCTTCTTCAATCCCTGCAACAAAATTGAGGCTATTATATATGTGTTATTAAAGATAAGTGTTGCTCCAGGTATGAGTTATATTGAAAAATCAACTTCATAGTTTCGTGGAGAACTAGGAAACTCTTATATAAAGATAGTAAAAAACTCCTAAACAATAGTCCTATCATCGATGTTGAGTTTCCCTCAAAACATCTAAGATAAACACCCCTATTGAAATCCAATCAAGACCCATACAATGGAGGTGATCTTTATCAGAAGTTTATATTTATCATCACACCGATAAATGAGCATGGGTCCATTAGGAATACAAAATTTGACTTCCCTTCCTTGCTAATTGATATGAGCTCTATGTAAAGAAATCAAATCCACGATTAGAATCACATCAAATTCAACTATATTGAGAATCAACAAATTTTTAGGAAGCATTTTCCTACAAAAATTAATTGGATAGGAACTATTGACTTGAGATTTCACCATCATATCATTATGAGTTTTCACCGATAACTCAATATCTAATCATTGAGATGCTAATTTAATACCCTTAGAAAATTACTTAGATATAAATGAGTCATTATATCTATATTAAACTAATACATTAGTTGTTCTATAGTGAATGATAAGTGTACCTTTCACTATTTCATTCTCATAACCCGCTTCAGCAATTGTGATCATATGAGATTTACCTTTATCTCTAGGATTATGAGTTTGAGGATGTAGATCCACATAATTAACATTCATAATTGTAAACTAGTTATCATAATTCCCATACTGCTTATATTTGAAACATTGTAGTGTGGGTGGTGCATTATATAGAACTTTATCTACATTAATTTTGTTTACTGGCCTCATTGCATCACTTTTACATTCTTTTTCTTGATGGATAGGTTTATTATGCTTAAAAAATATATTTCCTTTTATACATTAACCTTAGTGCTCTTTCCCATGTTTCTAAAAGGTATAAGGCTGAAAAATTTTCTTCCCTCCTTGTGACATATCATTGGAGATTTAATGAAACCCCATCTTCCTTTTCTTATCTCTAAAAATATAAGGGTTTCTAGATTCCATTTCCACTCTGAGTGCACATTGAATGATTTCTTTATAGCTTCCAAATTCATTTAGGTATAATTAATTTTGAAGACTAGGTTTCAAGAAATTAAATAATCTATCAAACTTATCTCATGTTTTATGATAATAACGGAATTATACCTCACAATACATTTAAAATTTTCCTCATGGGAACCAATGGATCCAATATACTTCCATTTTAACTCAAGGAATTACTTCTCCATCATCCGGTGAAGAATACGAGGAATGTACTTATTGAATGATAAGTTCTTAAACTCTGGCCACTCCATAGATTAAATTTCATCTTTTTGACTCATATTATTGATAAGTGTCCACAATTTATGTGCATCACCTTACAAATGATAGACATAAAAAATGACTTGTTCATACTCCGAACACTAGATAATGGAAAATGAATTTTCAATGGTACTGATCCATTGATCAGAAACAAGTGGATCTATAGAACCACTAAAATAAGGTGGATGATTCCTCATTAAAGAAATAATAGAATATTTTTTCCTCATTTTCTCATTTAGAAGTTCAACATCATTCATATGTTAATAAAGTTGTGTGATAATAGAAACAATATTTTTCATTCCAACTTCTATAAACATTGGTTTTTCATGAGGAAAATAATTTCATTATCCATCACACTCAGCATTGACATGGTTACTTTGGGTACCATCGATTGGATAAAACCAAAACACATAGTGTAAGAAACAATAATCATAGTGGGGAACCAAATAATAATGAAAATCACTTATTATATGTCTTAATCATGAGACCTTCTTTTAAATATATAACACCTTTAGCTTAACCTTGGTCATTCATAGTCATTATTCTAATCCTTTGTGATGGTATTTATATAGAATGTTAATTAACCAAAACATATCCCTTAGTAGTGTCAAACTTGGTGTGCATTATGACCCATTGTTTTGAACCAAGTAACTCTCAAGTCAAGCCTGATATGACTTTTTAAAGTTATTACCCCTAGGTACATGTGTTCTAGAACCATTTCAACTTTTAGTATCTAGATAGGGATGTATTTCTCATTCAACTTCATAATCTATTCCATACTAAAATATTAATATAGTATCCTATACTTAAACTCATCCTAGGGGTTTATCATAAAAGTTTTCTCATCCTACTTTCTAAATGATAACTAAACTTTTCTCTGATACCAACTATAATGACTCACACTTTTCATTCATATATATTACATCTTAATAGATGAATATTCATTAAATAATATAATTATCCACACTAGAACCATTTAGGTATATTTCTTTTAGAAATTTAGAAACATAAAAAACTTTTTCATAGATTAAATACATCTTCTCACACTAATGTCTTCATATATATCACCCTTATTAGACTTCTCATACATAAAACCTTTCTTCATTACCTATAGAAGAAAACAAAAGAAAGGGTGAGCTCAGATGCTTAGTAAGGGTAAACAAGGGAGATATCAAAGATCACATAAGAATAACATAAGAATAAGGGTATGAGAACAAGACCTTGACTTTTGAAAATCGTACCCTACAAATCATAGATCCTAAACTTAGGTCATGGAAAAAATCTGGGTATTTCATAAGATATGAATCATAAAGGAATAAAAGTTCATAATTCATGGGAGAATAACAATGTAATAAGACAATGATTTATTTCATACACATAAGGTTATAACATTTTTGAACATGTATAAATATAAATTGGTTCACTCATTAAGTTATGTACAAGAAATAGGGCCCTCATAAAAACTTATAGACAGGTAACCAGGCCCGTGATTAATCTTATGGACATGAAAACCCATATAAATTTTAATATTATGGATACTAAATTAATTCCAAGTATAAAATTATAAACATGAGAACAAGTTCACTCATACCATAATTAATTCAAGAGTTATCCATCATTTCCCAATGCAGTATAGGGAGATATAGGTCACATTCATCACATAATCCATATATTTGTTGACTATAATTGTGTTTTAACTTTTATAACAACCCGCCTTTTTATAACATAAACTTTCATTACATTACACGGAACTGAGGATCTTTAAGGTTTAGTGTCTTGGAAACAAGGAACATAAAACATGAAACAAAAAAAAACATTCTTCCTAAACACTTGAAAGGCTTCTCCTCATGTTCACCCTAGGCTCATTACTGCATCTCATAACCTGGGGACATACATCAAAAGGAAGGGTGAGCAGAAGGCCCAGCAAGGGAAACAAGTAAAACATTTTACATATGAACTTGAGATACATCAATAAAGTCATGAAAAGAACTTTAAGGCATGAAAATGAAATCATGAGGCATATCATAATAAAAATAAAACTTTTTCATAACTTGAAGATGTGGCTGCAACATTTAATATTGACAATCATGAACATATCAACAAGGTCCATCCCCAAGGTGTCATTTGAAAATTACCAAGGTTATTCACCAAGGTATCGTGAAAATTGTAATCTCTAGTGGTTACATCATTACCCAATGCATTGGAGCACTATCAGGGAGCACCATTAAATTTGCCTTTATTATCATGTGAGCCACATATATCATCATCAAACATTTCATAAATAACCCACATAGCATAAAATAAATGGGTTTCATTTCATAATCATAACGTTTTAAAAACTGCTTTAAAGACATGATCTTTACGGCACTTTAAACCCACGGAAGGGAAAGCGGGTCTCATGAATGTAAATCCCAGAATTTAAAATGGAACATTTTGATATATATGTGAATACCCTTGTAGAAATAAGATATTTGAGTATTCACTTTATAACATAAAATAATTTTGAGAAAAGAGAGAGGTATTTTGAGATGAAAATTCTGCAGCATAACGGCTATGTTACAAGGTTTTAGAAAACATTGAAAAGAGAGGGGACATGGGTCACCCACTCATAAATGATCCATAAAACAGTAAGGGAACATAATAAGAAGTATATATGGACATGGTAATGAAATTTTAAGGACATACCATTTCAAATGAAAAACATGGAAGGAAGACAAAAATTAGATTTCTCTTATGAAAATTCGGTAGCCTAACGGCGTCACTTAAACTTCAATAAAAAAGAATTGACAAGGTCAAATAGGGTCTCTCATAATATGAACATAAGATTCCAGTATGATAGATATAGAGATCATACCCCAACATAATAGAAAGGAACTTGAAATAATTGACATGAAAGTAGAACTTCAAAATGAGAATGGTCAAGAACCACTTAAAAATTCGGCAGCCTAACGACGCCACTTAAAACTTCAAAATACTGTATTGAAGAGATCAAATGGGGTCTCTCATAATATGATCATAAAAGATCAGTATGATAAATTTAGAGATCATACCCCAACATAATAAAAAGGAACTTGAAATACTTAACATGAAAATCGAACTTGAAAAATGAGAAGGGTGAAAGAATCCCTTAAAGATTCGGCAGCCTAACGGTGCCACTTAAAACTTCATAAAACGAAATAATGAGAGTAAGAGGGGATCTCTCATTATATGAACATAAAAAGGGCAGTAATAGGAGTATAAAAGAACATCCTCCAACATAATAACGTGGAGCATAAAAGGAATTACATAAAAGATATCACTTGAAAAGAAAGAGAGGGGTCGGATCCCTTACCTTAAAACGTAACTCTTAAAACTCAAAGGTTTGGACCTTGAGGGATTGGGGGCACCTTGGGAGGACTCCTTGGGAGGTAAGGAGACCAGAACTTCATTGGGGGAGAGTTGGGAGTGAAAACTAAAGGAGGAAAGGGTGGGTATTTATAGGGAAAGTGAGGGGACAAGACATTAATGGCCAAGGGACACCTCATTAGTGGTTTTGGCAAAACCATGGGCTTTCCCGTGGTATTTGCCCATGGTATTGGCCACTTGGGACACCTCATACCTTATCTTACTATTCATAATTCGACCATATTGAATATATACTTAATACATCATTTAATGATGTCATTAAACACCGGTAACTTAAAAACTATATTTTCACTATTCATCAAAAATTCAACTTTCTTAGAATAATCCCAAAATTTCACCTTAACCAAATATCAATGCTCTGATTTCAAAAATGAAATCCATTTTATAAAAATAATTTTCTAAATATTTTTAATTTAATTTTTAAATAAAAACACTATTCATCAAAAATTTATTTTTTTCAGAAAAATCCCCAAAATTTACCTTAACATAATAGCGATGCTCTGAGTTCAAAAATGAAGTCCATTTTATAAAAATAATTTTCTAAATATTTTTAATTAAAATTTTAATTAAAAAACACTATTCATCCGAAAAAACTAATACTTGAATAATAATTTATGAAACCGTTATTTAACCATTTTATTGAATCAAATTACTTAATCAAGGTGCCTAGATTATTTTAAAACTTTCTTTAAGTGATATTACTAATCCATTTGGTCATATTACTAATCCTAATCATAAAATCACTATTCATAATTTACTATTCATCAAAAATCAAGTTGATCTTATTAGACTCCAAATTTTGTAATGAACATAATTGTAGAAGACCATTTTTTGAAAATCATTACACATTTTTAATTATTTAAGGTTTACATAAACATTTTTTAAAATATCCTTTTTCTAAAATTCATCAAAAATATGTATACTATATTTATCCGGTCATTTGAAAATTCATAAACATCATCATAAGAAGAAATCCCAATTTTTATTTAAAACAAAGGATTACACAAGGCAATCACGGTCTCCTTACATAGCCCCTTATCACACCAGCATAGGACCTAAGTGTAAGGTGTGCTAAGGTGAGAGAATCCGAGGGAGGCTCGGCCAACATCGCATGAGTCGTAATTTCTATTAGTTTGAACTTCTTGCAAAGGCGATCCCGTTCTAGCTTCACACGATGAAGTTCAGCTTGGGTTTGGTCCAGAGCAAAGCCTAGTGGTGCTACCTCCTTCCCAAGTTATGTTAGATGGGCTTCGATCGGTCCAAGACTACTAGGTGAGGCCATCGAATCTTCTTTCTATAATAATTAACCAAGATTACTTGTATTTAGAGACAATAATCAAAACATTTTGTTCACAACGGTCATATTGACTGATGGTCATATAATAGTCAGAACCCAATGGTCTCATTTTAATTATAATCATGATTATCAAATAAAACATTTTTGTTGAGTATAAAAATAAAATAAAATAACACATGAAATTAGGAAACAAGATTTATGAAAAATTTCAGGCCGTTACAACTTTCCCATCTATATTTTTGTTTTTGAAATCAAAAATTTCATGTTGTAATCTAATATTTTGTTTTCATATCATAATCATATATGTTTTATTACATCATAATCATATATATTTTTCCATCATCACTAGATATGTTGTTTTCCATCGTAACCAAATATGTTTTTTCCAATGTAACCACATATATTGTTTCTCATGGAAATCACATATGTTTTTTTCATCATAGTCACATAAATTTGTTTAAAATCGTAACCAAATATGATATTTTTGTAACCAAATAGATCATAATCATATTATTTATCGTAACCACGATATGAATCGTATCCACGATATGCATCTTATCCATGTTAAGAATCGTAACCATGTTAAGTATTGTAACCACAATATGAATCATTACCATGACATACATTATAACTGTGTTATGTATCATCACCACAATATGTATCGTAATCACGATATGCATCGTAACCAAGTTATGTATCGTACTCATGTAATTCATTGTACTCATGTCTTACTCCAATACCGCATACATTTTTTCACTGTATTTCATCTTACTAATTCCTTGATACTTATGTACTTATTATTTTCTAACAAAAACGATTTCGTTGAGTTAGTTATATACTAATCAAAACGATGTTGTGTATTCTTTTGGTTTTGACCATTTTAATTTCATGTTTCCAAGTCCCTCTAAGTTTTCTAGAGAAATATGACTATTGGGAATAATGTGATCATTGGAACCTGAGGCCTATAAATAAAAGTTCATTTGAACCAGAGTAATCAAATTTTTTATCTTCCAAGTTCTATAGAGAGATAGTGTAAAATTTATCTTGCTTCGTACAAAAATCCATGAAAATACAAGATGTGAACGGCTTGTTCCTAGTTCTTATATTTCAATAAGTTCTTTGTTTTGGCTTTGTGTGACGATCATTGTGATAACAATCGAGGGCTTCCAAAGATAGGAAGATGGTGCTACCGATCGTTCTATCAAAGAATTTCAAGTATTTGAAAGATAGAGGTGTTGATTACATTTTTAATCGAGGTATTCCATGTAAAGGAAGACAGAAGTGTTGATCATCGTATCGAGGGATTACCTAGGTGGTGGTAAGACAGAACTTCTATACTATGTGAAAGGATTTTCTACTCTTTGGGATAAAATAATTATAATACCTTTTATTTTTTCACTCCTATTTTTAATAGAAAGGTAATAATTTTGTTTCCACTTTCTAGTAATTTTATTTTCTATTGTAATTTTTTAATTATGATACATTAATTACATATTTCATTAAAAGATTCACTACGTTTTATGGTAGAATCATTTACCTTTTTTATACTCTGATCATTGTATTCAATTCAAATACAATTGTTTTTTATTACTTGTGGTGTCATATCATATCATATCCATCAGATCCAGGACTATTTAGATAATTTTTATTATTTTTGAATTGAATTAGTTTAAGATATCTTAAACTAATATTCTTCTTAAGATTTTAAATAAAAAAAAATTTAAACCAATAATTCATCCCCCCCCCTTGTATTGTGTCATCTCATATACATTTACATCTATATTTTGATCCAACAATTGGTATCAGAGGAGGTTTCCACTAACTTTTTTTACTTTCATTATTTCTTTCTGTAAGATAGATATATTTTTGATATAAACCCTTTGTTTATATTTACTTTCTACACTAACGTGTAGAGTGGAAAAGTATATTTTTATAAGATGGAAGGAATGAATATTTGATCAATTTACAATATAACCCCAACTAGACTACTTATTTTTATGGGAATTATTACGAGTACTGGAGAGATCAAATAAAGAAATTTTTTATTAATACTAGAGTATATAATTTTGTGATGATCACTAGAGATTTCAAAATTATAAACAAGGAATTAAGAACCTTTACCAACCAAGAGAAACTAGAATATCAACTAAATTACAAGGTACATAATACTCTGTTATGTTCTATTAACAAGAATATATATAGTTAGATATCATTATGCGAAGCATCCAACTGTATCTGGAAGTAATTGGAAGTCACACATGTTGGTTCATCTAAAGTTATAGAAATAAGAAGATCCATGCTCCGAGCTGAATGTCATGGTTTTTTTTTCCTATGGAGAACCAGTATGCACAATTCAACAAATATTTATGACAATAGTCAACAGTCTTCAATCTATAGGAGAAAAAGGTCTAGATAATGAAGTGCTTGTGGAAAAAATAATTGATATTTTTTCCAACAAATGGAAATCAAAAAGGACAGTTATTGATAAGAACAATAAAGTTACTCAAATCACTCTTGATGAATTATTTGGTACTCTCTTACATCACGAGACAAGAATGAAAAGAGGTGAATATTTTAATAAGAAAAATGAATGGTAATGGAAGTGTAGATTTTACCACTACATATAGACACCAGAAAGAGTAATAATATCCAAAGCTATGAAATTTATTATTATACTATAATCCAGTGAAAGTGATCATTTAGAGAATGAATTAGGAAATATTGCTCGAATAATAAACAATATTGTTAGAAAGAAATATTTTCATTATATATTCAAAAATAAAGTTATAAAGGACAAGAATGACTCCAAAGAAACTTGTTATGAATTTAAAAGACCAGGTCATACTAGACCATATTTTCTTTTTCTTAAAAGAAAATATTGGAAGGATAAACATTCTGCAGAAAACAAGAAGAAGTATTAAAAGTCAAATAATAAGAAAGTCTTGAAAGAAAATGATACTTGGAGTTCCAGTAGTGGTGATTCACTAGAAGAATATTCAGAATATGAATCCTCTGGTAAGAAGAATATTGGACTTTTAGCCAGACTACCTATTGAAAATCATATTCTCGTGGCTAAGGTACATAATGAAGAATATTTTACAAATGTATCTTTAAATTCCAATTATCCTAATGGGAAATATTCTTACTCTTCAGATGAAAAATATTCCTCAGAAGAGGATAATTTACCTTATTTTGAATAAGTATCTAGATTTTCCAAACTACTTGAGAGTGAGAATTTCAAACTCAAGAAAAATATTGATAAGGAAAACTCTAGAGTATCTATCCTTACCAAATAATTATCATATCTTTCAAAAGATCTTGATCATAAAACTCTTGATTTAGAAAATATTTCAAAAAAACCTTATAGAAGTAAATTATGATAAGGATAAACTTTCTAAGGACTTTGAACAAATTGTTTTAAAGAAGAATAAAAATTTGAAAAAAAAACCAATTCCAAAACAATTTCAAGAGAAAATAATAATTCAGTCACTAGACTAAAATCCGAAATTTTTCTCTCAATAAACATTTATAAAATTTCACTTCTAGATGGAAATAATTTGATAAAATGTATTCAAAAATTCTTCCTCTAAGGAATATTTCTAGAATTGGTTATACTCATTCAAAACCTATTTTTAGTAATAATTATTTTTTTCCCCAAAGTGATCCTTTTTTCATAAGTATCAATGCGGCGGACATTGGAAAATAATTTTTTCTCTTAATAAAACCCAATATTTTGGATTTTATAAATCTCACTTTACAAAAAGTTAACCAACAATAAGAATATTTGGTACATGGATAGTGGTTGTTCTTAGCATGTGACTAGAACCAAAGATTTTTTGAAAAGATCATTTAAATGAAATTAGGAAGAGTGACCTTCAGTGATAATGCTCAGGGAAAATCATTAGTATAGGTAATATTGTTCTTTTAGGAAAATATTCAATTTCAAATGTTTTGTTTATGAAAGGTCTTAAGAACAACCTTATAAGAATAATTCAATTATGTGATGAAGGTTACCTTGTGAATTTTATGAATTATAAATATTTAGTACACAATTATATGGATAAATTCATTCTCTCTGTCGATAGGCATGAAAATTTATACACACATAACATAGAATACCTTAGGATCAAAGACTTACATTGATTAAGTGAAATAGAAGACCAATATTGGATATGTAATAGAAGTTTAGGACATTGTAACCTTAGTAACCTTTGTAAACTCTCAAAGAAAAGACTTGTTAAGGATCTACCAAATATCAAGTTTGATTCTTAAAAAGTCTCGGATCCTTGTCAATATGGAAAGAAACATAAAACAAGATTTAAATCAATTAATGAAGTTTCAACTACTAATGAATTACAATTACTGAAAATAGATATTTTTGGCCTTACAAAAACTGGAATCATTGGAGGAAAATATTATGTATTATTTTTAGTTGAGGACTACACCAGGTTTACATGGGTCTATTTTCTTGAAAATAAATCTGAAGACTTTTTCTATTTTAAAACTTTTAGATCCCAAGTTAAAAATGAGAAAAACCTACCACTAATAACTATACGAAGTGATCATGGTAGAGAATTTCAAAATTTGGATTTTGAAAATTTTTGTAGTAAGAAAGTTATTACTCACAAATCTTCACATCCAAGAACCCCTCAACAAAATGGTGTTATTGAAAGAAGAAATAATATTCTTTAGGAAATGATAAGAACCATGTTGAGTGATTACTCAATTGCTAAGAATTTTTGGGGTGAAGTTTTAAGTACTGAATGTTATACTATAAATCGAGTTTTACTTAGACCTTTTTCTTAATGAAGCACCTTATAAATTATGGAATGGATGAAAACCTAAAGTTTCCTACTTCAAAGTATTTGGATGAAAAATATTTATATTGAATACTAAAGATAATCTACAAAAAATTTCACCCAAATCCGATGAAGGAATACTTCTAGGTTATTCCACTACTTCTAAGGCTTATAGAGTTTTTAAAAAAAATATTGTACTGTTGAGGAAATAGTTCATGTAAAATTTGATGAAACTGATCCTTTTTTAAAAAAAAACTTCCTACATCAAAAGATGTGTTTTCACAAATGGATTATCAACCTCTGATTGAAAACTCTTTTGAAAATGGAAATACTTAAGAAATTGTTTTTGAAATATTTACCCCAAAAGGCTTTCTTTCTTATGTTGATGAACAGGTTTTACAAAACCCAAATAAATTGTTTCTTAGGAATTATCCTAGTGATAATATCATTGGCGATGTAAATCAACCCATAAAACTAGAAATTCATTGAGAAATGAAATAGAACTTCTTGATTTTCTATCATAATTTGAACCTAAAACTTCTAATGAGGCCTTAGATGATGAGGATTGGATTAAATTAATGTAAGATGAACTAAATGAATTTGAAAGGAATAGAGTCTAGACCTTGGTTAAAAGACCTAAAGAAACAACTGTAATTAGTGTAATATTGGTTTTCAAAAACAAATGTGATGAAAATGGAGTCATAATAAGAAGAAAGAAAGACTTGTTGCTAAAGGCTATAATCAACAAGAGGGAATATACTATAAAGAAACATATTCCCCAGTAGCTAGATATGAATCTATTCATATTCTATTACCCTTTGCAGCATTATTTAACTTAAATATTTTTAAAATTAATGTAAAATTTGATTTTCTAAATGGGTTTGTACAAGAAGAAGTTTTTGTAGAACAACCTCTTAGTTTAGAATATTCAAAAAATCCTGATCATAATTTTAAACTTACCAAAGCTTTGTATGGCCTTAAATAATCCCATAGAGCCAAGTATGATAGACTTATAAGATTATTTTACAAAAAAAAATATGCTAAAGGAACTACAAATCCAACTCTTTTCATAAAAATGGAAAAAAAATTATTGTTTAAATCTATGTTTATGACATTATATTTAGATCAACTCAGCAATCCTTAACTGATTATTTTGCGAATATTGTGAATTTTGAGTTTGAAATGAGTATGATGGGTGAGTTAACATTAATTCTAGGTTTTTAAATCTCTCATAAACTAGAAGGAACCTATTTATCCCAACATAATTATATCAAATATTAACATAAAATATGGATATGAAAACACTAAAAGTATAATCACTCTAATTGGTACCTCAAATATACTTGATCTTGATGAAGCTGGGAAACCAGTAGATCAAACATATTTTAAAGGTATGATAGGAAGTTTTTAATACTTAATAGCTAGTTTTCCAGACTTATTGTTTTTAGTATTCTTATGTGTAGGATATCAATTTAATCCAAAGGAATCTCATTTAAAAGCAGTAAAAAGAATTTTTTTCTACATAAAGGGAACTATGGATTTAGGACTATTTTATTCTTCTGGAAATGATTTTTTTTTAAAAGGTTTTTTAGATGTTAACATTGGTGGTTGTAGACTAGAAAGAAAATGTATATCCATAACATGTCATTTATTAGGAAATTCATTAGTTTCTTGGTCATGAAAAAAACAAAATTTAGTATCCCTTTCCACTACTGAAGCTGAATATGTAGCAGTTAGAAGTTTTTTGTGCACAAGTGTTGTGGATGAAACACACACTCACTAACAATGGCATGAGTTTTTCAAAAACTCAAACACTATGTGATAATACTAATTCTATTGCTCTTGGTAAAAAGTATGCACATAACTCACATGAAAAACACATAGATTTTAGGCATCACATTCTTAGAGATCACACAAAAAAGGAGATATTATTTTACAATTCATTGGAATGCAAGAACAACTTGCTGATATTTTTACAAAAACATTATCTTATGGTAGATTTGAATACATTAAACAGAAACTAGTAATGATCACTATAAATTAATCATTCACATCTATTTATTATTTAAACCATCTCCTTACATTAATTTACTCCTTTTCAAAGGGGGTATACATGTTTTTATCGGTTTCACTTTTAATTGGTTTTACATCTTATAGATTTCACTTTTTATTATTTTAACTTTTTTATCAGTTTGACATTTCATCACTTTTACATTTTATCAGTTTCACATTTTATCAGTTTTACATTTTAAAAGTTTTATATTTAATCAGTTTCACATTTTATCGGTTTTACATTTTATCGGTTTTTCATTTTATCGATTTCATGGTTATCGGTTTCATGTTTTATTAGTATTAGAATACTTTATCGGTCTAAAAATTCTTATCGGCTTCATATTCCTTTCGGTATTAAAATTTTGGTAGTACTATTATAATAAGAATAATATAATTAAATCAATTTATCTATCCTGATACTCTGACAGGTAAAACTTTTAAAACCTTATTTTTTCCCATTATATTTCAAATTGTTAGTTTTTCAATTCTTTCTTTTAACTTCTAAACAAATTCACTCTGAAGATGATTTTATTTTTAAAAAACGTCAAGAGTTGAAATTAATTCTAAACTTTTGGATCTTTTAGATCTAATCCTGACCGTTAAAATTATTTTTTAAAGAACCCCTCCCTACCCATACTACATGAAATTTTTATTAATAAATCTAATGTTATTATGCTCTATAAATACCCAACATGGTTCGTAATTAGTGTTTACCTCAGTTTTTGTAATCATTTAAGTCCTCATATTTCATAACTAGGAAAAAATTTAATGTTCAAGGTAGTCCTTCATGTCTAATTAAACTGCCTTTTCTACAAAGAAAATGTCTCCAAAATATTTCTCTTTTATGAACTTTCATGGTGAAAGGTTAGTCTCTTGAGATTTTTATGAGACTTTTGATTATTCATTGAAAAGGATAATAAATATACAAGAGTGGGAATCCCACTTTGTTGAAAGGCCGAATTCAGATCAATATTTTTGTTTTATGAGGAAGTGTTATAATTTTATAAAATAATGAAGATAGATAATGGACTCAAGATTTCATTTATGATGTATGGTAAGAAATACACAACCACAATATAACAAGAAGATTATTTCCTAGGAGTTTCGTCTGAATAATATGCCATTTGTCCTTCCCACAAATTACCAAACCTTGATTGGACTTTTGACAAGAGTAAAGCTGAAGAATCGCTTTTTGAAATTCATGATGATAAGAGAATGGTTAATCATCTATAATCCAACAATATTCTAATTTACCTCTAGATGAAAGGATTTATAGTACTAAGAAAGGGTGATAATGAAACTTTGAAATTTTATTATGTTTATGTGCATGACTATCTTGTGAATATGAGGAACTTTAATCTTATGGGTTTTATTTTCTTGACAGCTAAGAAACATAAATTTGGTTCCATAAAGTCTTAGCTGAACATGTGTCCCATGATCCTTATAAATTTTTTGAAATAGTGCCTAATTTTATGAAATGTCTCAATTAAGTCATATTTTAAAACCTTCAAGGAGCCTCTCGTTAGAAAGGATACGATCGGGAGACTCAAGTTAAGATTCAATCCTGAATAAAAAATGTTTGAAAAATATCTGGAAGTTGAGAAAGGAAAGGAAGTAGCTAAATGAAGTTAAAAACCTTCAAAACCTACCAAATCAACTTCAAGTAAAAGAAAGTTAGCTAAGGCTAAAACGCCCAAGAAATAAAAAAAACAAAAAAGAAGTATCAAATGAGGTTGCAGCAAAGTTGAGGAAGAAGATGGAAGAAAAGAAATAAGGGTATCCTCAGTTTGGTTTGGATCTAGATGAATCCTTGGTAGTGAAAATAAGAACTGAGGAAACATTTATAGAATAAGAATTGAAGAGGATAATGAAGAAAAGAAAGGGACACACTATTGATATTGATAGTCTTCTTAAGATAGCTGAGGAAGCCAGAACCGGAATTTTCATTAGGGAACCTTCTATTAAAACTCAATTGGATTTATCAGAGAAAGGGAAAGAGAAACAGGAATCTAAAAAATTGGCTACACAAAGTCTCAATCAATAAACTGAACAAGAATAATATGAACAAGGTGAAGAAGAATAGTGACCAGGAGAAGAATAAGTTGAAGACAATGAAAATGAAAACAATAAAAATATATCACCAGAATAGTCAGAAGTTCCATCTTTTAAGTTTCCATCTTCTGATCCTTAATAATGAAAAGGAGTCTCTCAAAAGAATGCTTCCAATAAAATCATTAAAATCCCAAATAAAGATGAACTAGAAGAATCTGATAATAATTGGAATCAACCATCTAAATTTATCGGCACTAAAACTCATTTTGGTGACCATCCAAAATACAATGAAGATACGGATTCAGAAAGAACAATCACAGTGAATAGAATTCAATACATCGAACAAGATTTGAATAGATTGTAAAAGATTATACCATTATTTCCAAAAATTGAAGCTCGGATTGATATCATTTAAAATATTCATAATAAAATAACGGATTATTTCAATACTCTGATGGATAGCTTTTTGAATCATGAAGCCAATTTCAAAATATTCAAATAACATGCAACTGGGACCAAAAAGTCCCATAATAAGGTTTTCAAGTGGTCATACAACATTGATGATAATCTCAAGTATCATGTGTACAAGCTTGATGAATTGGTGAAGTGGGTAAATGATCTAAATTAATTCTACCAAAAGTTGGTCACTGATTTGAAAGAAAAACTTGAAATATTTCAAAGACTGGATACCTCAAAAGGAATATCCTTTAAAGAGCTTGATCATCTAAAGTAAAAAATAGGAGAATGAATATAATGAGGTTTTTTTCTATAAAATTGATTTTTAATCCTAGATAAGGCCAACATACTTAGAGTGGATGATTTCAATTACCATGAAGTTAGGATTAAAGCACATGAAGTAATCAATCATCTTCATGAAGATGGGCTCCAAAAGCAAGAAATGATTATTTCAGAACATGATCTAAAGATGAAGGCTCAACAATAATCCCTTAAAAATTGATAGAGGATAGAAAATAGTTCAAGAAGATGAATCTTTCTATCTTAATCCTATTGAAAAAACAAAAAGAAAAAATAATGATTTTTTGAACTCTTGTTATAATAAAATCTTATTCCATTCTAAGTAATGTCTATTGTTTTGTACTCTATTTCTATAACTCTTTGCAGGACATGAATGTTTTCCCTTATTTGTTTTGAAAATTAAATAGGGGGAATAATTTGGAAAAGAATAAATGGTTTTATACAGATGTTTTTTTATAAGAAGGAAAAAAATAGAGAATACCTTATTAAGGGGGAGAACTCACAAGTAAAATTAAATAGAATATGGTCTTTTGTGATATTTTTATCCTAAGGTGGAATTATTCATATTCACTATTACTTTCAGAAGAGTTATTAAACTCAGGGGGAGATAAGACTTTATTTTTTTGTGCCTTCTAAAAAGGGGGAGATTTTTGAGTCTAAAAGTGTTTTGACTTTCCAATTTCACTTTTTGTTTTAGAAATCATAAATTTAATTTTTTAACCATATGTGTTGTTTTCTTATAGTAATCATATATGTGGTTTTACATATTAATCATATATGTTGTTTACCATCGTAACCAGATATGTTGTTTTCCATTGTAACTAGATATGTTGTTTTCCATCGTAACCACATATGTTATTTCTCATCGAAATCACATATGTTGCTTTTCATCATAGTCACATAAATTATTTTACAATCTTAACCACAAATGATGTTTTCATAACCATATGGATCATAATCATATTATGTATTATAACCATGATATGAATTATAACCACAATATGCATCTTATCCGTGTTACGCATTGTAACCATGTTAAGTATTGTAACCATGATATGAATTGTAACCACGATATGCATCGTAACCATGTTAAGAATCATAATCATGTTATGTATTGTAACCATGATATGCATCGTAATCACAATATGAATCATAACTAAGTTATGTATCGTAATCATGTAATGCATTGTACTGATGTCTTACTCCAATACCGCATACATGTTTTTTCACTACATTTCATCCTACTCATTCTTTCATACTTATGTACTTATTGTTTTCTAACCAAAATGATGTCGTAGATTTAGTTATACACTAATAAAAATGATTTCATGTATTCTATTTTTTTATCATTATAATGATAGGTGTCCATGCCCCTTTGAGTTTTCTGTAGAAATATGACCATTGGAAACAATGTGACCATTGGAACATAAGGCCTATAAATTGGATGTCATTAAAACTAGAGTAATCAAATTTTGTATCTTACAAGTTCTAGAGAGAGACTGTGTGACATCTCTCTTACTTCGTGCGAAAATACTTGATGATACAAGACCTGAACTGATTGTTCCTAGTTCTTGTATTTCAGTAAGTTGTTTGTTTTGGATTTGTGAGACTGATCATTGTGATAAAAATCGATGGCTTCTGGGGATAGGAAGATGGTGTTACCAATTGTTGTATTGAGTAATTTCAAGTATTTGAAAGATAGAGGTGTTTATTACCTTCTTAATTGAAGGCTTTAGTGGATAAGAATACAAACATGTCGATCATTGTATCGAGGGCATACCCAGGAGGTGGCAAGGCATACCTTTTATCCTATGTGAAAGGATACCCTACTCTTTGGGATAAAATAATTGTAAAAACTTTTATTTTTCCACTGCTATTTTTATTTGAAATAGAATCATTTTTTTCCTATTTCTATTCATTTTCTTTTCTATTATAATTATTTTAATTACGATACATTCATTAAATATTGTATTAAGAGATTCTATACATTGTATGGTAGAATCATTTACATTTTTTATAATCTGATCATTGTATTCAAATCAAATAAAATTGTTTTTTATTACCTCTGGTATCATATCAGATCATATCCATCATATCCAGTGCCAGATAGATCATTTTTATTGTTTGTTAATTAAATTATTTTAAGATATCTTAAACTAATATTCTTCTTAAGAGTGTAAATACAATGTTTTTAAACATATAATTCCCCCCCTCTTGTATTATGCCATCTCATATACATTTACATCTATATTTTTATCTAACAATATTTTTGTTCCATAGTTTCATAAAACATTAATTATATCAAAACCCATAAAAAGGAAATGTGTTTCATAAACATTTTATCATAGTATAACCTATATAAAAGGAACACAATTCATAAAACTCTTATCATAATAAACATAAACCATCATGATAAATAATAGTGATCGTATAATTGGATTATATCCCTATTAAAGTTTAAGTAACATTAAAGTATGTTATCAAATATTGAAAATTATTTCAAAATGTAACTTGGAACATTTCTTAAAGAAAATAAGCTTTTCACTTTGAAAATCGCCTTTTGAAAACTAAAATTTCGAGTAAAATTATGAAAAAAAATCATTAAAAATAACCATTAAAACCCATAAATTATTCTTTAAAACATTTTTTGTTCATGATGGTGGGAAATTTCATTCATTATGTTCATATTAAAATAAATATTCCTATCACATTATCCATAAAAAGTCAAAAATGCCTCATTTGGAAAACTACAAGAAGATTACTTTAAAATTAATTTTGTAAAATGTAAATAATGGGTAAAAATTTATTTAAAAAATACTTTTATATTATTAAAAACTTTTTTAAAAATATTTTTAGAAAACATGTAGATGGAAAAAAAGGGTTTTCGAATGAAGAGTGGAATAAACACTATTTATCTTAAAAACATTATTTTAGTTTATTTAATCCTTAAAGTGATTAAAATTAAATAAAAACATGTATTTTCTATAAATAACCATATTATAATAAAATAAATTTGTTTCTTGAGAGTTATATCATAATATCTCATTGATGGAAGAATATCATAAACAATCCTATTAAATAATGAGATTGTATCATTAAACCTATACAGTTTTGTTATCATTGGATCACAATCCCTATGAAATAATAACAGCAAATAAAACATCAAATATCATTAGAGTGATAATATTCATGATATAACATATCAAACGGGTTGTATATATACCCCACAAAATAAATGAGTGGTGAATATGTCATATGTCACTTAGAAATGAAAGAGAGACTAGAAATCTATTACCTTAAGTCTTGACTTCCTTCGAACACATTTGAACCACCTATATAATAAATATAAGTCTATTATAAATCTATTATAGAATCATTAAAATATACATCAAACCATATATGATTTACTTATGACCTTTTATTACATATTTATTAATAATTCCTTGTTAAAATCATGTTTCGGGTAATAACTGCTTTGTTTTTTGTGTATGTTTTGATTTCATATTTCCAGTCTGATTACTTTGATCATGGTTTCAAAATATCCATAATTTTATAAATGATATAAATATAATATATATTATTTATATAAATATTTATATTAATCCAAAAAAGGTAGATATAGAAAATGAAATTCAATGTTCATGGAGATGGTAGGTCGTACGTACGCATGAACATTATTTCCATTTTCTTGATGGATAGAAATAAAAGAAGGTAAAAAATACATAAAACATATATAGTAATTAGGATTTCATATAAATAACATATATTCATTAAATCTATACTTATTACCTTCTATGTAAAGCGTAAGTGAAAAAGGAATCACAGCACTTCGTGAGGCGGTAGTGTGTCATACACATGAGCGACTTTATCATACCCCCATGAAATGGAAAATAAAAAGGTATATGTGATATTATAATTATATAAGTATAATTATTTCATAAATAATTATATATATTTATTAATTGTGGTGATGCAAAATGAATTACATCTGTTCAAGATGTGCTAGTCCACCATCCACACAATCAACGGTTTCTTTTTCCATTTGATTGTAGAGGATGTATATACAGTATAATAAATTAACATAATCAAATTACATTATATATTAGATTATTTTTTTATTATATAATCATATTTTCATAAGGTTTTAATTAGGAGGAAGAAGTAATAAAACAAAAAAAACAAGTTTAATAATTTTGTTTCTTTTTCAAAGAACCTCTTTAGGTTTATACCTAAAACCTTATTAGGGGTTTGCCTAATAAAAATAAGGACTATATGATGTGGGTATTGAATTAATGAATTTCTTTGTTTTGATATATACTGAAAAAAATGGTTTTGGAAGTGTGAAGAGGATAAAAGCAGGGGTGGCCTTCTATAAGTGGGGGAGACGACACACTTGGAATGTTTTAAATGAATAAAGTGTACCTTTGTTTTCACAAGACACAAGGCTCCAAAATTGTCCATTAGAGAATATTATTGGTTATAAGGTCTAAATACATCCATAAAATGGGATTTGGATAAGTTTTTATGTCATTTTACCTCTTATCATTTTAGTTTAACCCCCCAGTAAACTTGTTTTAACCTTAACCGTGCTAATTAATTTTTACAGTTTTTACTATTCATTTTTACCAAAAATAAATTTGACCTTATTATATAAAATTAATTAATATTATTAAAAATATTAAATCCATTTTTTTCATATTCCATTAACATAAGGGTAAAATTTTATTTTAAAATTAAGCCAGCAAATGTGAAAAAAACTGTTTTCCAAATAAATTTTTTTTATAAGTATAGAAAGTTTTAATATCAAAATTATAAATTAAATTAATTAAAATAACATAAATTGGATTAATAAATATATAATAATTTTATTTTTAAAACATTTTAAAATGATATGGAACTTTCTAAATCAATTAAATGAAAAGGTAGTTTTTAATAAAAGTCTGATTTTTTTTACTATTCATCAAAAAAATTAATCTTTTCAGAAAACTTTAAAAAATAAATACAATTATAATTTTTACATGTAAATTTATAAAATAAATTTTATTTTTTGAAATAAAATTTCTAAAATTTTCAATAATTACTTTTAATATTTGTTCAAAAAATGAAATAAAAACTATTTTTTAGAAAATAATATATTTAAAACATATAAAGATTTTAATAAAATTAAAAACTTATTTATCAATTTGTTTTATATATATTTAACGATTACACTTGATATTTAAAAAAATTAATCATATTCATATCACCAATTTTAACAGCTTTTTTATAATGGTCTTGTTTAAATAATAGTAAAATTTGGTCTGTTAAAACTCGATGTTGTGTGTAACACAAGGTATCGAAGAAATTAAATTCATTCAAAAATAAATATTTTATTAATTATTGGGATGTTACATATATGAAAACTGTAGAGAAAAGGTAAATTTACTAGCATGGATAAATTTAACCCTAGGGAGAATGTTATGGTAATCACCAATAGGAGTAGTTTTAGAACACATCAGGAAGATAGAAATGATCCTCGTATTTTCATAAAATAAAACACTATAATATTTTGTGATCTAAAATCTTGAAAATATAAATCTATAAATCAATATAATAACTCTTAAATTGATTTTAAACCTACTATTCCTCCACAAAAACAAGATGAAAAATACTTGAAAATGAAGAAAAATAAAGGGAAATAAAATATTAAGGAAGAATCTGAGCGGTTGCCCTATTTTTTAAAGAACCTTTTCCCACATATCCATTGACCTTATAAAAATAATAAAAATATCCAAGTACATAAATTACTAAAGTTATTTGACATGTTTAAATAGATTCACATCAATATCTCATTCCTTCAATCATTGGTTCAAATCCCAATATACATGAAAATTATTTAAAAAATGTTAAAAATAGACCTTGGATGAGTCTTCCATCTTCATCTTGGAAGAAGAGTGTATCATTGTTGTTCAGAAAAGGATACCTTATAATGTTAATGATCCAAATATTATTTTCATTCCATGAACCTTAAAAAATAGTGTAAATATCAACTTAATTTGTTACCTAGGGGTTATCATAAATTTGATCATTTACTCATTTGTTTATAGTTGATATTGAGAGGCCTACTTCTTATAATAGTGGTATTGTGGTTAGATAATCACTTCATGACACACACCATAAGAAGACTGGATAAGTTTATTTTTTTGGTAGGGAGACTATTTTCACTTTCTGACTTCCACATCTTATATATGGGATATGTTAGATAGGTCCCTATAATTTTATATATACGCTACAGGAGGTGTTGTCATCAATGTCTCAAAAGAAAAATTGATTTTCATTATAGGTGATGAAAAGGGTGAATTTAATGTATCCATAAATACCAAAGTAATCTGACCTAAAAATAATCACTCGAGGGATGAGCTGTTGGAATTTAAACAACCATTTTATAAAGAAGAAGAAATCATTTTAAGGATGATTTATCAAATTAATAAAATACCCACATTTGTTGAAAAATGTATAAGAATAATATAATGTATGGGGAACAAACCATTTGATATTTTTGATGGTATAGTGACCCAAATTTTTCTTACCTGACTATTATTTCATTTTTAAGATAAAAAACATAATAGTGATGCGTCCCAGATCCAAAGGTTTAGTATCTTCAAAAATTTAGGCTCATACATCAATTTTAAATTATAAAACCTAAAAATTATTTAAATCCTTATTATTTCTACTCCTAAAATCTCTCACATTCTCCTTAGTACTTGTAATTACCTAATGATATACAATAATGAAATGGGTGAGATAAAATCCTAGTAAGGGGAGGAATATCATGGGGGAATATGGTACGTGAATCAATAGTACATGAGTGCACATAATAAATATTAATATATCATAATTATTGGATCATCATCATAATCACAAGGGAAATATTTGATAAAATCATTGAATATAGAATTTTCATAACAACAAAAAAACATAACTTAGTGATAAAATACCACATATATCTTTGAAAAAATCTAGCATCATGTTCACAGATAATATATGTCCATAAATGAAAACATAATAATTATGAACAAATATAGAATCATTATCATGAATAATAAAAATTATTTCATGAGATATATCATATTATACAATGAAGTTGAGGGATATATAATTGTAGTCCCACCTGACACATTACAAAATGATTATAGTCATGCATTCCACATGGAAATATAACATATAATAATCATAGTTATGAAATAACCCCATGTAAAATAATGGGTTTCATAAGGGTTTCATAAATCATACATTAAGGAATAACCGTTGGGATTTACAAATTAAAAATGGAGATCATATTTTCATATAAAAGATAATTTTTCTTTGAATAAGAAACAAATCAATAGGATTCAAAGAGAATTTTCAGAAATAATGTCATTTTCAAAAAAAATATTGTAATTCACATAGATATCCTTTCAATAAGGTGAAAACATGTATATCCTCAGAAAAAGGGAAATAATTTTGAAATGAAACTTTAAATAAAATATAGGAACATCCGTACTATGAATAATGTAAAAGAGAAGATAACCCAAAAAAGAAGTAAATGGGTTTGAGAATCCCCTTACCATAAATCCCTTATTATTTCATCACTTTTCCATATCCTGAATAATAAAATTTGTTTTGTTAAAATATTTAAATATAATTTAATTATTTTCATTTTTTAAATCTTGATTAATTATTATCATTGTACTTTAATCCTTAATTCCCTTTTTTAAAAGGTGAAATTTTTTGATATCATATTTTTATTAAAATTTCTCTTCTTGATTCAATTTAATGATATTGATTTATTTCTATTTATATATTATAAATATTAACTCAATAAGATTATAAATATGTATATTTGTGGAGCCGTCTTCAGAAATCATCATGGTAATATTATGGGGTGCTTTCTTGGAGGCTGCGGTACTGCAACCTCTCTGGAAGCGGAGATGCTAAGTGTTATTCATGCCACTGCTTTTGCTCTTCAACATGGGTGGAACAACTTATGGATTGAAAGTGATTCTACTACTGTTGTTCAAGCCATTTGGAAGGGAGATATTCATCTTTCTTGGCCGATTACTACGCGCTGGATGAATTGTCTTCAATCTCTCCATGACGTCAGTTTCATTGCAACACATACTTACCGCGAAGCTAATATGGTTGCAAATGCTCTCGCTAATAAAGGCATTGATCAGACTTTAACATGGCTGGAGGAGCTCCCAGATAATCTGATGCCTTTGCAACTTAAAGATTGTAATTTGACCCCGTCTTTTAGACTCTTGTAATCCTTGTTTTCTTTTGCTAATAAATTTGATTTGGTCCTTTGACCAAAAAAAATATATTATATTATTTGGTTTTGAAAGTAATATATAAAAATATGAAGAGAAGAGGAAAATGAGAAGAGAAGTTGATGAAAACTTACCCTCTTCTCAGGCTTTTGTTCTACATCACTAAAATCATTGATTTATTAGATTATGTTACTCTAAAACATCCCTAACGATGATAAGGATATTTAAAGAGGGTATTTAGGTATAGTTTTTTATTTTTTGGGTCTCAGTTAAGTGGTTTTTCAAGGGAGGGTGATGGGTTATTTATACAAGAGAGGGGTATTTTTGAGTAATAATGTTGAATAAAATATTGTGTCCAAGGTAAAACATTAAATATAAATATTTTTTACATTCTTAAATACATTCAAATTAAATAACATGATTTTTATACTTTCAAACCCTTTATAATCTGATTTTTTTAATCAAAATGGAAACGCGAAAAAATGAAAAAATGTTCTTTTAATGGAATACTTTAGAATTTAGAATTGGAAAATAATTTTTATGTTTGGAAAACAATTTTATTGTACATAAATAACTAATTTGTAAAATTAAATATGTTTCTAGTTTATCTAACATTTCTATAAATTATTAGGTCATTATTACATCATGAATGATGTAATTTGAAATACATCGGTTAAGAAAAAAAATGTATACTATTCACTTAAAATTGTAGTATTTTAGAAAACTTCCAAAAAACCCCTTATGAAATTTTGATGTAATTATTCTATAAATATTATTAATTTTATAAAAATAATTTTATCACATAGGTATTTTTAATTTTTATTATAAAGAATTGTGATATCTAAGAAATATATTTAAAAACAGTTTATTAAAAAGTGTGTATAGTTTATTTGAGTTTTTTTATCTTGATATTTATTTTATGGAATTATAAAAATTATATTTTATTAAATTATTAATTCTAAAAATTATTTATATTTTTTTTGAAATTGATCGAATGCCGATTGAAACCACGAACCATTTCGAAACCGAAAATATAAGATCGATTTTAGGCGAAGTGCATCGTTGAGAAAGTGAATGTCGAATTTGTGTATGACGATGATAATAAAAAATGGAAATATGAATATGAAAGAAATAAAAAAATTATAGAACACAATGTAGATCCAAAAGTCCATCTGATTTCATTAACATATCACCACATTTATAGAGTACATGAGATCTGATCCAACAGTGAGAATATGAAAGGTTGGCCATTAAGAAGGGAATTAATTGGGAATTGATGAGTCATCATTATTGTCATAATTATAAAATCCATTAATAATGTTTCATAAAACTCCCCCTTGAATGTCATAATTTCATGGAACCTCATTTAATCTCCACTTAAAAAAACCCTGTGGGAAAAATAAGTGAATCCAAAATAAATAAATTCCATGTCATGCTACCTCATTAAAAACCTTATCAGGAAAACCTAGTGGGAAAAACCTGATGAAGGGAAAAAGAGTGTAGAATTCCCAAATCCCCCTAATTATGTCATTTAGTTATGTATTCATAACATCAATTAATATTATTATTTAATTGTGTCTTCAGGACATGGGAGGAAGACCATAGGTAATAATGAATGGTCTAATTAAAAATTACAACTCATGGGGAAGACCAAAATTTTCCATTAATTATAGGTATTCATAAAAATTTATAACATTCCCTTGGATATCTATTTATTATGTATGATTTCCTCATTAAAAACCTCACCAAGGAAAAACCCTTCAGTGGGAAACACATGATTAGGGAAAAATAATACAATAACCACAGGTCCCCAATGTGTTGCCTCGTTAAAAACCTTATCAAGAAAACTCAGTGGAAAAAACTTGACTAAGGGAAAAAGAGTACAACAGTTACATATCTCATTCATAATTATCATCATTTATCTCATAGAATGTCCATGATCAATTCATAACAAAAACATTCAGTTTTGAATTTTGGAATAATAATAACTTATACCCTTTAGATTTCAATGAATAGAGAATAACATTACCTTGCATCATAATATGATTTATTGTTAGTTTCTAGGTACATATGCACATGTAAAAGTATATCCTTCAGGGATAAATAAAATGTGCATTTATATTTAACCCTTATGGTATAAGTATGTTCTTCATCAACCCCTTATGTATGAAATCTATCATTCTTGTAAGCAAGATATTTAATTATTCATTAAGGTTAAAACCATTCCAAAATTTAATATTTAATCTCCATGATGATTAATTCAAAATACAAGGATATTCCATTTAATTTCATGATCAAATAATTCATTGAATTTAGATAACTCTTCAAGTGTTTATATGATTTTCAAAACACCTTAATAGTGTGATGGATATAATTATTCATACAAACCATGAGATGATAAATTCAATTTATATTATTCCTTAGCTTAATATGGATAAATATTATTCAGTTCACCGCATAATTTATTAGATTGGGTGAAACTTTCATAATTTTGAATATGCTTTAGGCATTTTAAACCCTTCTAGGATTCATGTAAATATCCAAATATACAAGGAATGATATTTCTTATAATAATATAATTGATATTTAATAGTCTTTATAGTTTGGATAATCAATCCAGAACTTTATATGTTGAACATTTCATAAGTTCCTTTAATAATTTTGACCAATTATTATAATGTAGACATCTATCAAAATCCATTGTCACCAATGAGTTTTAAAATAATTCATAGAAAATATATCATCAACAACATTTTATTGAGATCTCACAATTTTTCTATTACCAGTGTAACTTCAGGAACAATATCTAAAAAGATATAATGTTGCTGATATATTCATTTTTCTCTTCAAAGGAAAATATATTTATTGCTTTATACTCATGATGAACAATGATTTTATACAATCAGTTCACACTTATGGTGTGTATAATTAGACTATTGATTTTCAACACTTTATATTCATGTATGTGTTGGGAGCATCATGTCAATGGTTCTACAAGACCATATAATATATAATACTCAGTATTTCTTATAATCAACATGAATAACATGCAATGTATACTCACCAGTAGCAAATAACACATGTGATCATTTAGTGGATGCATATTTTATATAGATAGATCACATGGTAGGAGGGAATTCCCATATATACTTCTTCACAAGTATATGGGAAATTTATTTCCATAATAACTGCTAATGATATAAATAATTTACCTAAAAATGGGTACCTCTAAGTAAATTATCATACTGGGGGAATTCATAATGACTTAATGATAATAAATTAATTGATAATTTTGTATACATGAATCCATTAAATAAATTCATCATCCTCCCCCTGATGGATTTCTACTATGTTATCCATAAATCGATGCTCGTGTATACTTGAATTAATATCTTTTATTATAATTGATCCTAGATAGACTAAACCATCATGTAATATATTTAAAGTGTGTAAAATTATGGTTTACCATTATTGATTCGATTGTACATAAAAAATTATTTATAATCACTTTTATGAATGCTTGTTACATATTGAGGTACCTTTTTTTAGTGTCTCCATATGATATTCATTTTCAAGAATACCATTCATATATATCATTGAGACTTCAGATATAACAAATCATTGAGAATTTATACTACTAGGTTGAAATATATTCGCTCTTCTAGAGTCGTTAATTAATTTTCGTTACCAGTAAATGTACTTATATGAGCATATACTAACTCATATGAGTTATTTTTAAGCATTTAATAAAAAATAATGTTTATAAATATTTTCCTTCAAGATCGAAATATATAATATCTCCATGATCTTTCATTGTGCATACTCATATTTGTCGTTATAATTTCCACTTATAGTGGTTGATGAATTCATAATATAATCGTAATGGTTTAGGCCCATCACCAAGAGAATTATTTTATAATTAAAACTTATGGCCCATATATTTTGGAACTTTGGGCCCAAATATTATTTTACAATACATCTACCTGGGATAGGATCCCCTGCATCTTTTAAAGCTGGTGAATGTGGCAGTGAGAACCAATGTAAAAGAATCTTCTGGATTCACAACACACACCTCAGCACCATCCAAAATTATAAATCCTTGAACAACATTCAATTTACCAAATTAAGGTTTAATAATTTTATCAAACCTCATAAACTCTCAAATATTCGTGATATCACAAATAATATCAACAATTTTCATGAATAATTTCATTCGCTTCAAGGAATGAGATATAGTAATTAATACTAAATTCACATAAGGTAATTCATTCATTCATAAGATTTCATGATCCATGAATGATAATTTATTATTTATCAATAATGATCATCTTATATAAAATATAAATTTTATTAATTATGATGATCACTACCTTAACCACTTCAGGTGGTAAAATCACTTTCATAATATATATCGGATTATCAAAACTATGTAATTCAATCATTTCATTTATGACCAACAGGAATAGAAACATCCACTGCAAGGGACAAATGAATTACATAAGATTGTATTGATAATCCATAAGAATATGATAAATAATAATGTTTCCCTTGATATTTTTGTTGTAGGAACAATAAATGACAAATGAAAATATTCTTTAATATAATTTCAAAGGACATTATTTTCATATCATCCTTCAGGGATGCATTATTTTATAAATATTCATAAAATTTATTGTGCTCTGTAAATATTTATTGTCATCAAACCACTTTTGGTGGTTATGTTTTTATTATTTAATACAAACAAATACAACACAATAATCATTCACACAAAATCATATTCACCTAGAACTTGATTTATAATAAAACCAGGTATATTTGCATTCACTTTGGGGAATGAAATAAATAATTTTCAATAAATATTCTAATTCACTTCTGGGAACAGAATAAAATTATTTTTTTGAGTTTTATAGTGTCTTCAAGACAATTGCATGAATATTAAATGCACCAATTTCATTAATTTCATCCACTTTGGGGGATTAATATATATATAATATATTTATACTTGTTCATCAAGAATATTTAATTTCTATAATACATTTTATAAGAAATAAAAAAAATATAAAACAAATAAAACAAATATTTAAAAATATTTAAAGTAAATATCATCTTCATTATGAGCCTTTATATAACATAATAAAACTTTTCACCTTCAGGGTGATCAAACGAACAAGTGAGATGAAATTTCATGGTTCATGGAATGATTAGAGAACTTTGGATCGGCGTATGATAGGTATGTGATGATCAACAAACTTTGGATCGGCATATGAAAGGTACGCGATAATCAACAAATTTTGGCCCGACATACGATGGGTACATGATGTTCATCAAACTTTGGCCTGACGTACGACAGGTACGTGATGATCAACAAACTTCGGCTCGACATACAATAGGTATGCGATGTTTATCAAACTTCATCTCGATGTACTATAGGTACGTGAGGTTTATCATTCAACCAATTCTGGTGGTGTAGTTTTTTATTAATTTGATGAATGATGTTTGTCTCGACATCGACCACATCAATTATTAATCAAACACATTCTCTCCATGGAATGAAGTCAAATTTGTCAACCATGAGTCATTACAACTCTTCAAGAGTTCATTATTTTTCCTACAAAAAAAGATTAAGAAAATCATATATTATTTTTAGATTTATCAATAGAAATAAATTTAACAATAAATTAAATATAAAATAAGGCTTACCTTTTGACGTAGCTCCTTGAATGAGTGAAGTCAATATGAATGTGAAATAGTATGTCAAAATAAGAATGTTTATAAAAACATGTGATATACCGTTTTCTTATGAGATTTTTCTTATCCTGTTGATGGGGATGAAGACAATGATGTCATGGTGCGCAATGTGGAGAAGACAATCACGCTGATAACGTGTTGTGAAATTTATCGAACGCCAATTGAAACTGAAAAGTATTTCAAAATCAGAAATGTAAGATCGATCATAGGCGAAGTGCATTATTGAAAAAGCGAATGTTGAATTTAAGTATGATGATGATAATACCAAATAAAAATATAAATACAAAATAAATACAACAAGTAGAGAACAAAATGTAGAGCCAAATGTCCATATGATTTCATTACCATATCACCATATTGGTACAGTACATGAGATCTGATCCAACGGTGAGAATATTAAAGGTTGGCCATTAAGAGTGGAATTAATTGGGAATTGAGGAGTCATCATTATTTTCATAATTATGACATTCGTTAATAAGTTTTCATAACAATATTACATTTTATTATTTTTAGGTCAAATTAATATTCCAATGGTCGATTGGTTTACTATTCCTAATGGTCATGTTATTATTCATTATGGTCAATTTACTATTCCAATAGTCACATTAATATTATAATGGTTACATTACCTCCTATAAACACTACTTAATTCATTTATACATTATTCACTACAATTCCTCCTATAGTTCAATATTTTCCTTTTCTAAGATGTCGATTGGTTTACTAGTATTCTCTTTTTTCTATACTATTGTTCATGGGGGTGATAATTCTAGCATATTGGAATGATCTGATTTTTTCCATTCAACTTTATCAATTTAATATTTTTTCCCTATTTGAATATTTGGTATTTTAATGGGTTTAGTTACTGACTAGTGTAATGATCTCAATTAATGAAATGAACGATTGTCAATTTCTCTATGTGTGGTATGTGTATAATGAAATATAATATTACACATATTTATTTAAGAAAAAAATATCATTTATAAAATTTGGGTCATTACATTCTTCACCCCTTTAGAAATTTCATCCCTAAAATTACACCTTATATTCTCAATTGAGAATATATGAGGGAACTTATAATTCATCATTTCCTCCAATTCCCACATCACCTCTTTCTATTTAAGGTTTCACTGCATCACTTTGACAATGTGGGTTGTATTATTGCGTAGACTTTTGTATCTTTGTTCCAAGATCTTCACTATATTCTCCAAATAAGATATTTGATGTTCTAATTGTACCACCTTTGGATTCAGTAAATTTTAGGAATTAGGGATGTACTTCTTCATGAGAGAAATGTTGAACACATCATGCACTTGATCCATGTTTGGCGGAAGTGCTAGTTGATAGGGAACATATCCTATACAATCAAGGATCTAAAATGGGCCAATTTACCTTGTTCTAAGCTTCCATTTCTTTCCAAACTGCATGAATATCTTCCATGGTGATATTATTTGGAAAATATTATATCCAAATTCAAACTCCAAATCCCTTTGTCGGTTTTCAGTATAGATCTTTTTCGTACTCATAGAATCTTTCATATATTTTTGGATGGACTAAATCTTCTATATCATCTCTTTCACAAGATCAATTTCAAGTAGCTTTCATTCACTAAATTAATCTAAAAAATTATGAGTTTTATACCACTTCACATACAAAGATTTATATGGATCAATTTGAATACTTGAGTGTAAATTGTTATTGCAAGAGAACTAAACTAATGGGATATGTTGATCCCATCCTCCTATAAATTCCATTAAGTAGGCCCTCAACATGTCCTCATGTGTGGGAATGGTCTTTTCAGATTAGATATCATTTTGGGGGAGATTGGTCAAACTAAAATACAATTCATTATTCAAATAATGTTGAAGACTTCTCCAAAATTTAGAATTGAAACATAGATAATGTTCAAAGATGATCAAAATATGTTCCCCATATATCCCCACCACTTTATGTATAATATACTCAGTTGTTCAAGTGATAAATCTTCCCAATTAGTTATGAAGTAGGTAGTCTTGGTGAGTCAATCCACCATAACCCAAATCACATTTCTTCCTTTGGATTTCATTAGGATACCAGTGATAATATACATGGTGATTTTCTCCCCTTCCCATGTGGGTATGGACAATGGTTACGTTATCACCTTTTATTTTTGTCACTATTCTTTAACTTGAAAACAAACCATGCACTTTGAGGTGTACTCAGTTATCTCCTTATTCATGTTATCCCACGAAATGTTTTCTCAAATATCAAGGTACATCTTGGTACTTCCATGATATATGGAAAAGATGAGTCATGTTCATTATCTAATAACACTTTCTTTAACTCAGGTGATTCGAGAACACAATGTCTCGTACTAAATCGAATGAGACAATCTTCATCAATATAGAATTCATGAACCTTCCCCTCCTTTACTACTTCCACATTCCTTTCATGCTCCAAATCATCCCTTTTATCCTCCTTAAGTTTTTCTTGGATTTATGGTTGGGAAATAATTTGGGAAAAGTGGTATCAATTCCTTGTAATTATTATTTCCATATCCACCCTTTATATATCCATGAATATTGGGTCTTTCTCAATCCACATCATGTATAGAGTAGAGAGTTATTTTCTACTAATAGGATCAGCAACCATTTTCACCTATACAGGATTGTAGTGAATAGAGGAACCATAGTCCTTGATTAGATTTAATTAAATTTATTGAGGCATTTTCATATCCTTCTATGAAAATATATATTTTATACTTTTTTATCTATATAAATGTAAAAGTTATATCTATAGAGGTTGTGTCACTAAATCATCAATTAAAAGATCATAGCTACTAACTCTATATCATGTGTCACGTATTTATTCTCATGGATCTTTAAATGTCTTGTGGCATAGTCTATAAAATTATCATTATACATGAGTACACAACCCAAGCCTTTCTATAAAGCATCATTGTATATTACAAACCCTTCTATACTTGATGGTAGTGTGAGTACAGGTGTAGTGATTATCCTTTTATTAATCTTGTTAAATGTTCCTTCATATTATTACATCTATATATACTTTACAAATTTTTTTAACTTAGTTAATTGTATATACAATCATGAAAAAATTATCAGAAAAAATTAGTATTTCCCAGATATTCCAAGAAAACTATGGATTTATGTGACATGTGAGGGTCTAGGCTATTCCTTGATTTTATTTTTCTTTAAAAGGTATATAAAAATTCAATCACCTGGGATCACATGCCCCAATAATGTGAATTGGTATATCTAAAAGTCACACTTGCTGAACATAGTGTAGATTTTCTCGTTTCTAAATTTATTTAGAACAATCCTTAAATGTTCTTCATGTTCCTCTTTAATCTTAGATTAAATGATAATAATATTAGTAAAAACAACCAAAATTTTTCAAGGTAGTATCTAATGAATATATTTATCAAATCCATAAATATTTTATTGTAATTAGTATGTAAAAAGGGAATCACTATGAACTCATATTGTCTATATGTTATACAAGAGGTTGTATTTTGAATAGCTTCCTTATTTACCTTTAGTTGATGATATCCAGAATGAAGATCCACCATTGAGAAGTACCAAGATACTCATAGTTGATCTAACATGTAATATATATTTGGTAGGGGATGATTGTTATTTATGGTGATCATGTTTAGCTCCCAACAATTAATGCATACCAACATTGATCCATTATTTTTCTTGAAAAAGAGCACCAGTTCACCCCAAGGTGATCTGCCAGGGCATATGAACCCTCTATCCAAATTCTCTCAAAGATACTTATTTAACTCCTCTAGTTCTATCAGGGTCATTCTATAAGAGAATTTTGGGATATCAGTGGATCTGTTCATAATATCTATTAAGAAATCTACCACATGATCTGGGAGAATTCTAAGTAACTATTCAGGAAATATATTGGTATATTCTCATACACTTCAAGGTTAGTTTATTCCTTTGAAACAACCATTTTGGAAAGATATTGTAATTTATAGGTATGGAAACCCACACCTTAAATTGATTCTCTAAAGCAGATTCATGATCTTCCTTGAATCTTTACAGGAGTGTGGGATAGTTCATAACATCGAAAGATATTTAATCTTCTAAATGGTTAATGTGAGATCTATATAATGAGATCCAATATATGCCTAATATATCATAAAATTACATCAATGGAATGATTATGATATTATATAGAATAATCTTCCCACATATTCTAATAGGAGAGGATTCCAACACTCTGGTATCATTTATCACACCACCAGTTGTTTTTTGTAGATATCTCTACTTCAAGGTATCAGGGATATGCTTCAATAGTTCTATAAAAATTTCAAGATATATTGGAATGTATAGAACTATAATCAAATAAAACTTTTTTCATTACTAATTGAATTGGATGTGAACCATGTAAGAATTAATTTTCATGGTCCACCTTTGCAATGGTGACAGCATAATTTTTCCCTTGATCCATTAGATTGGGTGTTTAATTATGTCGATTACCCTTTAAGACTCATGGTTTATTACCCAATATTTAATATTTCCCTTTATCCCTATAGTTTAAACATTGTACCATGGATGGGGCATTATGAGGTGCCTTCTTTCCCTTCTTCATATTGTCTGAATTCTTCATATATCTTTGACATTTATGATATTGGTGTCCTACATTCCAATAATTAAATAATTTCTCTACCCATTTGATTAAATTCCCATGATTTTTCTTTCCAAATTTTTAACATGTGGGTGGTCGGATCTTCTTTCCTAATTTTTCATTTGATCTTCCAATATGAAACTCTATCTTTCCATTCTTATCTACAAAACCATGGGAGCATTATCTTAACTTCATATATACTTTAAGATAAAATAAAAATACTTCTTCATTACTCCCAAAGTCTCAAATGGATAGATCCTTTCAAAGTAGTGGTTTTAAACCACTAAATAATATATCTATTTTGTTATCATTATTGATAAAAAAACATGAGTTGTATCTTTCCAGAATTGTGAAATTTTACTTGTAATTCATGAAAGAAATTATCTCTTCATATTTTTAAGTATTATCATACTGTTAAGGAGTTATAGTGAATTCCTTCAAATAGCATCAAATCTTTTTCTCAACCATCTCTTACTGGATATCACATACTCATCAAATTGATTAGTAGATATAAGATTAAATTTTACTCTAGTTTTCCCCTCAACTCCACTTCATGTTCTTGGGTAGTATTACCCTAAGAAATTTTATAATCAATGTTATATTTACTAACCCTTTCCCTATTTTTATTATTGTTTTATCTTGAATTAATATCTTAAATTTTTTGTAAAATTATGTTTTTAGAGAGAAAGAGTGGTGATTTTTACTTCAAATTGTGGTATACATCCATGCCCAAGAAAGGATAATATCTGTATCATTTCATCATCTTCTCTAACATGGTTTCCTTTAAAAAAATATCAACACAAAAGTTTGTTCACTTCTCTATCCAACTCAAACATATTCTAAAAAATAGTTTGCTCCAACTCACTTTCTTCCCTCCCCCACACTTGAATTCAACCTAGATCATGCATTAGATTCAATATTAAGGTAGATAGTGATATTTTGATTTCAATTTGGATGGATACCAAATTTATTCATTTATGTCAAGTTCTATAAGGATTAAATTTAAAGGTAGTATTAAAAATATTGTTCATTGAAATGGGTGATCAACTATCAAAAGAATGCCTCAATTATTTATAATACAAATCCCTTGAATGCTCTTAATTTTTTACTAGATAACTCATCATGTTCTATTTATCCAAAAAATCCTAGTTCTCATGCAAAAAAAAATTAATTGTAAAGAAGATATAAAAATGGGTTTAAAAGAATCTTAGTTAAGAGATTAGAAATATAATATAGTATATCAAGGAATGGGATTTAAAGAAAAGTTTTCCAAGCATTGATTTTAATCGCATATTATTTGAAAAAAAAAGTTCATTATAGTTCTCATAGAAGTTGATTAAAGATCCAAATTATATTATAAACATTTTGATAGATTCAAAATTTTCAAGGTAATTTAATTTAAGTTCAATGTTTTTCAAAAACAAACTATATAAGATAAAAACACCAAAAAATGAAAAAAAAATAAAAAAAATAAGGAAAAAAAATTAAAAAACCTAAACTAAAAAGGTTCCCACCCCCATATTTAAATAATGATTTTTCTATGTATATTATATATTAATATAGTTTATATAGAATCACTATAATAAAAAAATAGTTAAGTATTGGTCCATCCGGATGGTATTCATTAATAAAAAAAAGTCAGAGTAGTATGATCTCCACCACTGGTTCTTAGGTATATTTCCAGTAAAATTTATTTAACCTATGCTCATTAATAATAAATGGGTTCATGTTTAATACTATGAAAATTTATACAACACCAAAGGGACAGAAATTAGTTACTATAAGGGGCCTTCCCAACTAGAAAAATGATTAACTTACATCAATTTGAGTCTTGAATTATATAACAGAACTTTGTACCCTTGGTGGAAGTATTTTTTTGAATGATTTGGTCATGAGGATATCTAACTATTTCCTTACAGATTTTTAAATTCTAAAAATACTCTCTCCTAAATTATTCTAATTCATATGTAGGTAATTTCTATTATTTATCAACTTTAAGTCTAGATTTATCTCTCTTAGATCAAAATATGCCTTGTGTTCCAACTCCATAGTTAGGTGACAAATATTTTTATAAATTGAACTATATAGAATCATTCTTATAGGTGTTTTTTATATTATACTATATTCCCATAAGGTATCTTTCAACCTTTTGATCCTATATTTTCTATTGGGTTTTATAATATTTTACAAAATTCCATTGATCTCTCTATTAGACACTCCAACATGACCATTTGTTTATAAATGACAAGGTGTGGATATTTTGTGATGTACTCTATGTTTTCTTAGTAGAGCTTCCATGATTATTTTGAAAAAATGAGTCCCTTGATCACAGATAATGGATCATGTAACTCCAAACCTACAAATTATTTTATTCTTGACAAAATCACACACAACATTATCATTGTTAGTTTTGTTGGACCTGGATTCCACCTATTTTGAGACAAAATACAGAGAAAGAAAGATGTAAGAATTTAAAAATGAAATGGTAAAGGATCCCATGAAATATATTACTTATACATAAAATAATTCATAAAAACTAAATGTATTTTAAGGAATTTCTTTTCCTTTTAAAATATTTCCAGTAATCTTTTATTTTGAATAACTCTATAAAAATTTAGGTGCATATTTGAACAAAGTTTTCCAATAAATTCTATATTCAAAAATTATTATTATATCCCTTTAAGTTACAAAGTAGCCTTCATAATTTAGTATGTGATAGAATTCAAATACATATTATCTTTAAATTTCTGGTAAGAATCTTCTTACCACTTGGTCATTAAAAATATTTTTCTTGTATAAATATTCACTAAAAGTAAAGTTTGGAATATGAATTAAGTCTTAGAATTTTTTTAGGGGTTTAAATAAGATAGTACCTAGGAATTTAGAAAATAGTTAACCATATTCTTATTCCAGGGTTCCTCTTTTACACTAAATATAATTGATCCCATAGGATGTGATCATTAAAAGGGTTAATTGTTGGAATTTTTACTTTAATAGTGTTGGGTACCCAGCTCTGGTGATTTGGTACTTTGTTTCAACTCCTTTATAATCCATAATCTATAGATTTAATTCCTATAAAATAGTATCCATCTAACTATCCTTTTGGATAAAAAATTCTTCATCAAGTATCTAATTATTTTATGGTCAGAAATTATAGTGACTTTATTCCATGAAAATCAGATTGGAATATATCTTACTCAAAAAATACTACAAGGAACTCCTTTATAGTGATTATGAAGTTAAGTTTGGAAAAAAATAAGATTCATGAGTCATGGGAAATAACTTAAATTTTTCCTTCAATTCAATTGGACTGAACTACTCCCATGGCTTGGTTGGAAGAATCATAAAGTAACTCATAGGGGTTCTCCTATTTGGATAGCTTCATCACTAATGGAGTTATTAATATACTCTTAAGTTACATAAAATATTCATTGATCATATCATTAAAATAAAATTCAACATCCTGAAAAATTTATATTGAGTGTGTAATACAAATCTTACTAAATTCATTGACAAACATCATATAAAATTATACTTTTCCAAGGATCTCTTATGTTTCACACAAGTGGGGTAAGGAAAATAATGTATCACTTAAACTTTTGATTTATTCACCTCAATACCTTTTTATGAAATGTAATATCCTAAGAATATTCCTTTATTACCATGAAATTTAATTTCTCAAATTCTAAAATCATACTTTTCTTAATGTAAGTTTTTAAAAAAATCTAAATTTTATTGGTAATGATCAAAATAATTCCCAATGATTGTAAAATCATCCAAAAAAACCTATAGGTAGTCTCGAATATGATAAAAATATATACTTAATATATACATATAAAATTTAACTATGGAATTACATCAGTAAAATGGAATCCTATTATAGTAAAAGGTTTTAAAGGGGAATTAAAATATTTTCAACTCTTGATCCTCTAGGGAAATGGGTACTTAAAAATAGAATGAAACCCCATATAAGGAACAATAGGGAGTTTTCTATATTAAAATTTCTATCATCTATTAAATAAAATGGATGAGGAAATGATCTTTCCTAGTAAATTGGTACAACCTCCTTTAATCAAATCAAACTCTCCAATTATTTTGAATTCTTAAAGGTATCAACTCATTTTTCTCATTATTAACAATGAGTAGTAAAGTTTTTATAAGAATTATATGGATGTTGTTAACCCATTATGAGTATGATATTGGGTAAGTTATGTATTCTAAAAAAACTTCTATTTCTCTTTCTTTACTACATCTATTATGGTTGGATTTATCATCCTTTAGGGATACTTAATAGGTTTGTAATTATCTACAAGTAAAATTATATGTGATCATGTTTTGGGATTTATGTCTGATATATTACATAAAATCCAACCTATTTATCACAAATTATCTTTAAAAAGATAAATTAATTTATTCCCTTGGTTATAGTATTTGTTATTAGTGGTTATTACCGATATATTTTCCCCTTCTATGAGATATACATATTGAAAATCGATGGAAAGTACTTTCAATTCCAGGTTTGGTGGTTGTTAAAAAGATGATATAAAATTTTGGTTTTTTGACTTCCACTACTTTTATTTTATATACAAAATATTATATATAAGTTTCCTCATCATTAAATAAAAAAACAAAATCCATCAATGTATTTAGAGGTTAAATATTCATCCAAACTAAAGATAGATTCTTTAAAATTATTATCAGCTTCATTCTCCATAGAATATTCAATAATTAGATGTTCTCCTATGGTTAATATTTCATGAAACATACCTTAATCATCAATATGATTGGCCTATTCTATGTTTTAAAGTGTAAGGAGTGATGTTTTAGTTTATGGGTGCCTCATATATTCAAATAAGTTGAAATATATTGTGTTATCTCAAAACATCATTGAGAGTTTTCCTTCATGACCATTAAAGATTGTCTTGTCTATCTTCAATAATGGTCTCCCCAAAATTAGGGGTGGGCATTTTTTGCTTCAATATTCTTTCATGTTCAATATATATAAGTCATATAGGAAAGTATGATATTTCACTCTAACCAATCCTTCTTCCAAGACTCATACAGGTAAAATAATGGATCTATTTTCATGTTGTATAACCACTCTTGTGGGATAAAAATATCTCTTATAAAAATATATAAAAACAAATTGGGGAATAAAATTTATAGAATATCCAAAATCACATAAATAATCTATAAAATATATAGATTAAATTTTACAAGAGATAGAAAATGTCTCTATATCTTTACATTTATTATGAAATGGTGAAGAGATAAGGGTCGATACACTTATACCTAAACTAATCCTGTAATTCCCTTCAATTATTCTTTTATTGGTGTGAATATATTTTATAAAAATAGCATACTTTTGGATTTTCTTGAGTGATTCAATAAGGGATACATTAATATCAACTTTCTATAATGTTTCCATAATTTCACTTTCAAGTTATTCATCTTCAATCTTCTTAGAAGGAATAATTATTAATGTAAGCAAAAGTGGAAGGTATTTCTTATAGAGACCCTAATTTTTCTTTCAATAATATTAAATAATTTTAAAGATAAATAAAATAATAGTGTCATCAATCCAGGATCAATCGATTTAGTGTCTTGTAAAAAATAGTATTATACATAAATTTTAAAAAATAAAACATAAACATTATTTAATTCTTTCTTCTATAACTTCTTACAGGCCTTAAAATTATCCTTAGTACAAGTAATCACCAAAGGATATACATCAATGAAAGTGGTGAGATAATATCCCGGTAATATGATTTATAATAATACGAAACAATATAACATGGTTAAGCATAATCATCACCATAACTTCATAATAATGATAGGAAACATTAGATAAAGGTATGAAAAGTGGCAATGCATAATAATGAAACATCATGTATTAGTGGTCAAATACCACACATATTTGTGAAAAAATATAGCAACATGTTCACACATATTTAAATTTATCTCATGAGATACATCACATTACCCAATGCATTGAAGTGTTATATAATTATATGAAAACCCATTACATCATAACATTTACATTATCATGCATACAACATAAAACGTATATAAATCCAAGATATAAAATAACCAATGGAAAGGGATGTGTTTAATTTAAAAATAATTAATTCATGAATAAATTTTTTATTTCCCAAATTAAATAGGGAATAACATAATTGTTATAATAATCATCAATCATGAGTTGAATAAGAAACATTCTCACGATAAGTAAAAAATATATTTTTGGAAAGAAGGGTTCTTTTAGAAAAAAAAATATTTTCATTTGTCATAAAATCATATAAATAACCTGAATATCCCAGAAAATAAAAGTGAAGGAAAAATAAATGATATTTAAAGTACTTTAAAGGAATATACATACGAAAAATGTAGTGGAAGAGGGAAAACCACAGGAAAGAGAGTTGGGTTTGAGAATCCATTTACCTTATTTGTGAATACTTATTTCACTAGAATATCAAATATAATCAAATTAAATTCATTCATTAACAAATATAGAACCTTTTTAAACATGAATTTTATTCATCATATTTTTATTAAGTTAATTTATGGGATTTTTTATGAGTTATAGAGTTTAGTTTCATTATTCGGGAGTATTCATTTTCTTGGTTTTTCCTGATCAGTTCTCTTGTATATGAGTATAGAAGTTCATGTAAAATTAGAATAGTTATATAGAATTAAAATTATATGTTATTAATGAACCTAAAAAATATTAAATGATATTATATATCATTTTTATATATTATATGAGGATTAATCATTAAATAAATAGTTAATGATAATCATTTAGGTTAATTTTGGCGGTTTTCGATCACAATGAACTAGTTTTGTTTTATCATTTAGTATTATGTATATATGTTAGTTCATGAACATAAAAAGGGTTATAAAATAAATTTTCAAATATATTTCAACCAATATAATGGTTTTATTAATATATTTTAAGTATTTTATGGAAAATGAAATTGCATCGTCCACGAAGGTGGTAAATCAACACACCACGGATGATATTTTCATTTTTCGAGTAAAATTAAAAGGGAAGAGACTTAAAGATGAATTATTCCACTAACATAAAAAATTATAGTATATAAAAGATTCTGGATTTATCATTCCACTTGTATATGTGGAGGTGATTAGATGATAAGAAAATATATGAAATTGAACATAAAATTGAAAGAAAAAGAAAGAGGATTTTACTTCATGAATTTTTCCTCCTTGAGAACCTCATTGGGGAAAAGGTTTTGGTCTTTTGATGAGACCAAGGGAACTTATACGGGGGGTATGGGATTGGTAAGAGTATTGGGAAGAATTTTTACAAGTATAAAATCTTTGTGTGTGTGAGGAGAAGAGGTGGTGAGGGGTGGTATTTATAGGGGAGGAGATGAGTATTTTCTCATTAGTTTATTCATTAGTTTATTATTTCGGTTCAATACTATAATTAGTTTAATAATTAAAAAATATAAAAATAATAAATTATATTTTTATATTTAGTTATTAAATCATCCATACATCATATATGACTCGGTAATTCATGTATATACCTTTCATCGTAAATTATTAAATTTTTCTATTCACCAAAAAAATCAAGTATTTTAGAAAAATACTAAAAAATCACCCTAACAATTTTTTTATGAGTATAATTCAGAAATGGAATTCATTTTATGAAAATAATTTTATAATTATGATAAATTTAATTTTTTATTAAAATCATCATTTACTCAAAAAATGCAGATTTTAAAATTGTAACTGAATTTATTACAATTTGAAAAATTAATTTAGGTCCCATAAAAATATCTTAAAATCAAAATACAATAAAATATTAATTTATGAATACATTTTATAAAAATAAATTTTCTTTTAAATTAATAAATTAATGATAAAAATGTAATTAAAAATTTATGACATACAAAATACCAACACATATTTCATTCATTTTTAAAACATTTATTTACTTATGATATGAAATAAATACATAATACTTTAATTAATAAGATACCTACATTTTATTCATACATTTATAGGTGAGTTTACTAATCTATTTTTTGAATTTATATTCTTAAGGGTCATATTACTATTCCAAATGTCAAGTTACTATTTCATCAGTACAGGTTCCTTAACATCTAAAAATACCTATCATTTCATTCATTATTTATTTATAAAGGTTATATTGTGTCTTATATGTGATTTTAAGTGGTTTATACTATATGAACTAATTATAATAAAGTAATTTCCATTGATAAAATTATAGGCTGTTAAATTTCTTATCTATTTATTTACATTTCCATGGTGTATATTATTTATATCTTCTAGGCTAAGCTTTCTCATATTTGTCTTTATTTTCTTCGTATAGTGGTTGAATCTTGGGAACTTGTATAGAATTTATATATTGGTTTTTTTCAGGTTCTGGTGGACCTTATTTAGATTTAGGGTTTGTGTTAGTGTGAATCTCCTTTGAATTCTTATTTTTATCATTCTTACATTATCCTTGGTGTTGGGGACTAACTAAGCTGGTAATTTCCTTTAGTTTTTGGATAAAAGATCCATCATATTTTTAATATCGTTCATCAACTCTCCCACTTAATTATTTAGTTTTTTAACCTATACTTATTATGGATGCTTCATAAGTAGTTTTTTATCAGAGAAAGGTTGTTCCAAGGGTTTAATTTTTTATAAGGGGGTGGTTATTGGTATTTAAGTTAGTTATATGACTTCATGTTTTATTGTTTAAAGGGTTAGGGGTTTTGTTATGGTTGGTATTGCTGTTGGAATAGTGGTCAGTGTGAGTGTTGGCATTGATAGGGTGGTTTGGGTGATCCTATTGATTTCCAAATCTATAATGGACCTGGGGTTTCTCCTCAATCCTTTATTTTATTATCAAAATTTCCTTGGATGAAAGGTTTATACACAACTCTTTATTCCCTATATCTTAGTAAATTGATCAATAAAATTATGAGATAAAGAGCATAGACTAAAAACCTTTTATGGTGATTTTTATTTACTAATTTTCTACAATACCATTTATCTCACAAAAATTATTAGTTCTTATAGTATTTATTCAAGTAATGGGGATGAATCAGAAGTTATTTTTGCATGCATACCTCTTGTACTCCTACCTATTATTCTAAACTATTGTGAATTTTGGGAAATATTTTCAATGAGAATATTGGATTATTTTGGTAATTTTTTTATGATAGATACTCTAAATGAAAAATATAGTGGGTTTTTATCATTTCAAGCATGCCTTGGTAAAAAAAGATAATGAAGTGGTGTTCCTATAATTCTGGATGTGAAAATTCAGTGCACAGCTTCTTAAACCTCTCTCAAAACTAATATGGATTTTCTACTAATTAATGATTGACTAATGTAATAGATCCCTTTCCTAATTATTATACACTATGACGTGTAGGAAATTATTTTCATGAAACTAAATCATATATAATACGAGTCATATATATCTTCTATTTTTAGGTTATACAACCATTCATTTGATACTCATTTAACTAAAAAGAACAATTCCATCCCCTTCACTTTCTCCTCATCCACTACTTAGGGTTTATGTGTAGAGAAAACATGTGAGAATTCATTGATATATTTGTTTGGGTCTTCACATATAATACAATGTAGATTTTGAATCAATTATAATAGGATATTTTTAAGTTCAAAATCATCCTTTAGAGAATGCATGGAAATTGGGTTTTTCTATTTAATAAATTGTAGTGCACTATAATCTCTAAGGGTCTAGTTGGGTTTTATTTCTAGGATTTCAAGCACAGACCAAACACATTGAGTTTTACTTGAGTCTCTCAAGGTTATTACCCCCAATTTTGTGAGTGAATTTAGATTTATAATCATTGTTAGTACTCTTCTTTCTATTTTAGGATTGAAATAAAATATTTTTTGATTCAAAGATTTGGTCAAGAAATTTAAAGGTTAGATTTTTTGATATTATTTTTCTCACTAACTTTCTATAAATGACACCATTTTTTGATGAACACTTATCATGGGGTGTGTAAAAAATATTATTTCCTAGTTTAAATGTAGTATTAGTGGTAATATAACATTGTATCCTAGATATAAGTTCATAAAAATTCAGTTTTTACTTGTCTATTAGTTAAAAAAGTGGTTTTTTTTTGAGTTTTTGTTTCTTAAAGAAAAAGTAAACACTAAAGAAAAATATTTTGAAACAAGATATTGAAAAAAGTGATTAGGTAAAGGTCGGATTCCTACTTAAAATGGAATCATAGTCCTTATAATGTTTTTAATTCACTTCCTTGATAATTCATAAGTAAAAGGTTCTTTAATTTTATTTTCCAAACATTTTAGGATAAAGGATATTATAAATACTATTTTAAAAATTATTATTACTCGATCATCCTCCATTCATGTGTGTGTGGGGGGGGGGAGTTCAATAAACCACTATTAAACAACCAAGTAAATACCCAATCAATTGTTGATATTATTTTCTAATTAATAAGGGACATACCAACTCCACACACATGCCAAAATTTTATATACACTCACTATATAACATAAATTTCTCTTTTTAGAAAATATTATATAGGTGGAGAGAGTTGATAAATATTCAAACATAGTAGTATAAAACTTACAAGTTTAAAGATTAAAATGTGATTACTTTAAGTATTAAATGACCACAGAAAACTAATATCAATCAATATAAAAGAGTATTCATACATTAAAGCATGTGGTATCAAGAATAAAAAGGTAGAACCTTCCCTTATCCAATAACTTTGAATATTATTCCTCCATTATAAGTGTAAAAAGGAATATGGGGAAGATTGATTCATTAAAAAACTAAATAAAAATTTAAAGAACAAAATTAGAGACAAAATTCATTGTAGATCTCTAGCAATATACTCATAACCAATATCACTATCATTTTTACTCCTATTCTTATTATTGATAATCTGTTCCCATTTCTTTAATTATGGTCAAACATCCAAAATCATAATCCCTTTGAAATATTTATCTTTCCTTCTCTCTCATATCTTTAGTTATTCTTCATGGTACAAAAATATCCATGATATTGATGGATTTATTTCCTTATTTTTACTTAAAATATTATGCATGATTTCCATAAATGTGATAGCCTTCTAGTGTAGGTATAAGTGTTGTGATAGTGGCCAAAAAAATTGTATTAGAGAGTATATGGACTACCCCCCCCCCCTGAATTCTTCTTGTGATCATTATTTGGTATATTTTTTCAAAGGTATGGATGACACATACTATGGGCCCAAACACACCCATGATAGTGGAAAATAACACTAAATGGGTGTAAAATCACACCAACACAAGAAAATTTATACAAACACTCATTATGTCATAGCTACATTGGTGAAAGTGAAAATAAACATTAAGGTGGATCACATGTAGACATGGCTGGAATAAAATTTATGTCCATCTTATATTTCTATTTTATTTCAACATGCATTGATTATGACACATAGACCCACTTGGGTGACACAAGTATTGAGGCAATGAAATGTATTCCTAGATTAATTTTCTAATTTTCAAATTCCTACTATAGTAATCCTAGATTTCTAATTTTCAAAAATATAACCATTTTTATTTATTTAAAATTATTTTTATCCGCCTAAAATATTTATCAAGACATACAAGATTTAGTGTTATAATTATTATAATAATTCCCAATGATCAAATAAATAATTAAAACTAAAGATTTAAAATATTTTCACTATTAAATATGAAATCTATTTTAATCCAAATATGTGTAAATTAGTCCTAAATTTAAGAAATAGTGCGGTTTAAATCATTAAAATATCAAGAAAAAAGGTTTGAAAATAATATTTGTTTACAAAAATCATCACTACCATTGACCAAAATTTTCCTTTTCAATTAATGTTTGATGCAAGTGACCAAGATACTGGGGTAATTTTAGGATAAATAAAGTATAGGATATTATATGTGGTGTATTATACTATTATACTATGATATGATTCCCAAAGTCATAACACTATATTAGAGAAACAATTATTGGAATTTTTCTTTTTCTCTTATAAAGTTTAGGTAATTCTTGATAGCATCTAATTTCAAAGTTTTTACTAACCATTATTCCCTAAAGTACCTAATGACCAAAAAATATGTTAAGATGAGACTCATTAGATGGAACCTTTTACTATAAAAATCTGATTTGGATATTAGAGATAATAAAGAAGCTAAAAATATATCGGTTTACCGCTTATAAAAGTTTTCTAACACCTCAAATGATGACCCTGGTGAGATAAACTTCTATTTCCCAGATGAAAATTAATTGTTTCAGTGAAGGAAACTACATGGTATGTAGATTTTGTTAACATTCTTTATATATGATTCACGCCCAAGGATAATAAATCAATTCTGAGAAATAAATTCATTTCATACCTTAATCATTACTTCTAAGATGATCCCCTATTATTCAGAAGGTGTGCTATTTATATTTTAAAAAGATATGTCTTAGAGTAAGAGATTTTATCCATCTTTTAAAGTTATGACTCTTCACCATGGGGAGGACACTATGGGGGAGATAGAATAGACAAAAAAAATCAAGAATTATTTTATTGTCCTACCCTCTTTAAGGATGATAGGATTCTTGTAGTTAGATGTGATAAGTTAGATATTTTTATAAATTTTTGAAGAAAATAAGAGTTACCTCACAAGGTAATTCTTGGAGTTGAGATTTAGGATTTTTGGGGGATGGATTTTGTATGACCTTTACCATTTTCTCATGTAAAATAGTATATCTTAGTGTTTATTAATTGTGTTTACAAATGAGTTGAATTTGTGGTAATTCATAATAATCAAGCTAATAGTGTTGCAGAATTCATTAAAAAGAACATCTTTTCTATATTTTAGTTTCCCAAAGACTTTATCAAGGATGATGGAACACAATTTAAACACTTAAAATTCCAAAAAAATGATGGAATAATATTATTTTTTACATAATATTGGAACTACTTACCATCCTCAATCAAATGGGAATGCTAAAATTTAAAATATGGATCTCAAAAAGATTTTGGATAAAATTGTTTATGGATTAAAGAATTATTTGTATTTGAGGTTAAATGACTCCTTTGAGGTCTATAATAATTCTATTAAAACTCCCATAGTAATTTATCCTTAAAAGATGATTTTTGGAAAATGTTTTTATCTACCTATGGAACCCCAAAAAATCCTTTTGGAGTATTAAGGATTTAAACATTGATTGAAAATATATTTAGGAAATAAGAGTAATAGATCTAAGTGAGTTGGAGGATATTAGAATAGAGTCATATGAAAAGGATAGGATAAATAAGGAAAGAACTAAATCCTTTCACTATTCCACCCTTCTGGATAGAGAATTTGACATTGGATAGAGGGTGTTACTTTTCCATTATATAATCAAGTTATTCCCTTGAAAATATAATTCCAAATGGATTGTACCATTCACAATCCTTGGATTATTAGTCAATAGATATATTGAATTAGCATAATAAGAAAAAAATCATTCTTATTTAATGTTTAAAGGGTTAATAATTATTTTTAAGGTAATCCAAAGGGTTTGACCACCATCTATGTCCTTGAAAATTGAGTATACACTAAGTTTAAATAAGAGGTTTAAAATCAATGATTCAATGGAGTCAACCCATGGTCATTTTTTATGTTTTATTATATTTTTAAAAAAGAATAAATTAATACATTTTCTGCTACTTATAACCTATTTCTTTATGATATTTTGTAATATACACATGTTTTCCTATTAATTGGATCTAAATCCCTATTTTTCAAGTCAAAATGGATTTTTATTCTCTAGTAACCTAATTCGCATTTTCTTTCAAACAAAACTCTAATTTTCTTTATTATGAGATCATTATATTTGATTCTATTGTTCATTAGTTTCAAATTTTAAGGACTAAAATATAACTTTCCTTAGGGTATTTACTTACTGTAAAAAAGGAAGTTATCTTTTTTAATACTTAAAAGAGGAAGGATAATATATCTAGGGAGTATTTGTTCAAGTTTTACAACATATTTACTCATGTATTCCCGGAATTTTGTTACTACAAGTTTTTTATAAATTAAATTATTGGAAAATTATTTGGAAACTATTTTGGTATGATTCAATTTTCTAAAACCCCTCCTTATTTTTACTATTTTTCTAATGATCTTGTTTACCGAAGTGATTCCAATGTAGGATTTTTTATAACTTATTTGAAAATATTTGTGAACTTACAAAGTTTAATAATTCACTTTTATGAAAATAAAAATATGCACTACATTTGGATTATAGTAAAAATATGGAATATTTTTTTTCAATTTATGTGTTTTTTGTTGGTAATAAATTTTTTAAAATTATTTTTGAATCCTATTGTGACCCTTAAACATGTCTTTAAAACTTCCCGATGTAACATCAGTTTGAATCAAACCTGTTTTAAATTTTTTGTCTACCTTAAAATTAAAAATTGGAGATATTATTGCTTTTTAAGTATGGGGGAAATGTATTTAAATGTATTAAACTATGTATTATCATATTCACATCTATAATATTTTTAGTTTTTTCAAATTTTATATTTTAAGGTTTTTCAAAAATTAATTTTTATTTTCATCGGTTGTAAATTTAAATACTTGTTAATTTCTAGGTTGTTATGTTTTAAAGAAAATTTAAATTTTGATCTAGAGGGAGGTTTGTTTAGAAAACTGGATATCCTATTGGAAATCTAAATATTTAGATGACCTTAAAGGATTTTGGCCATGTTTTAAGGTTTTGGGTAGTGTCATGTGTGTTTAGGAGGCTACTGGAGAATATCCAGGTGGTCGAGAAACTAAAAATAGTAGTCGCATCCCTTTCATGGTGTAAAAGGGTGTTTACACCATAAATAGGTTTTATCGGGTTCATTTAGGGAATGAATGGGGTTTAACTAAGGGGTACCTGATTCTTTCAATGTTTGAACCTTTGTTCAAGTCTTGAAAGGTGTTTGGGAGGTTTCTAACAAAATTAAATCCCCCTCATCATTCCCCATGTTTTTGGTCAACCAAATGCTTGTGAATAGATCTTTGTGGTCAATTCCTCCCAAAATAATCCTCCTATTCTTTCCCCTTGATATGGGGTAATTTTGGATTCCTTATAGTAGATATTTAATTTGATTTATTCTATTTTTTCACCATTCTATGTTTTCATTTGTATCCCTCTGATTTGGATCATTTCCATAAAGTTTTTCGATGTCGATTCCAACAAATCATGGTTGAATTCGATGATTTAGAAGGGTATTCCATGTGCAATGGATTAAGGAGGACCCAAGACAATGTCCACATGTTGTTACATGTTATTTCGGTGAAGGAACATCACCATATGAATTTATTTAGGGTTTTTTAAAAATAAATTTATATTGACCATTGTAAAGGGCATATAAATTAGGTCTTTTGCATGTATTAGTCTCGAGTGCATGTTAGAGGTGGACTACATCTCATTGATCATAGTTTTAGAAAGTGAATTATGTAGAGTGAGTATTTAAAAAATATTACTATTTGTAAGTTAATTAAATAATTAATTATAAATATTTATTATTTATTATTTATATTGTGTGTCTTGAGACAGGTGTCAAGAAGTTTAGACAGTGATCGATTTTATTGAATGTGGCTCAGTGGAGCTTAGATATGGGTTAAATGGATGTTCATGGTAGGAAGATCATATGATAAAACATCATATTATTGTATATTTATTATTGTGCTTGCAATAATAGTTTCACGTGTTTTGGAATGGTTTATAAGGACTATTATGTCCATTATGTGTGTTGATAGGGAGTTATTGAGCCTCTCAGGTTGAGACCAAGTTCTCATTAGTAACTTGGGTGATTTGAGATCGCCTGGAGACTATGTCTCCAAGGGAAAAAGTTGTTATTTAGGTTCAAATGAGGCCTTAGTTGAGTCTTGTTATGTGAGTGGGAAATAATAATATCCTATTTTTGGTTCCTAGGTTAGATGGGTAGGCATGAGAGGAGTGGTGTCGAGTGATGATAGTTGAAACAGTTATATGTCTCATGGGAGACTAAGAACTACGTCCTAATGATAGAAGAGAGTGTTAGTGTGTGATATGAGTCAGATAATTCTTAGGATACATGGATTATGGGATAGATACAGGTTTCATTTGGATGATAGGATGACGGATCTACCTTGGGAGATGTGATATGAGACCTGGGTGAGGGTCTTGGGAGTTGTCTGTGACCTAGCGTCGGGATGACAAGGGGGTCTTGTTCAAGAATTAAACCCAACCAATTGGGGATAGGGTCATTATGAAAGGATATATTGGATGATCCTTGGGTTGTGGGACCATGAGTGATGAGGGTTTTTGGTATGTTTAGACCAAACAATGGGGTCTGGGTTTAGATGAGCCTTCAGGCTATGATGTTACTGAAAAGTGGAAAAAATGATTTAATATTGATGATAAGATATTATGATGGTTATAGAGGATCTATTGGATTCTCTAGAAAATGATATGTGATTTTTTTGGGATAAGGGGCTAGGTATTGAATGACTCGCACCCTATGATCAAACAGTGAATTTTGTTATGGGTTGCAGGTACTACCATTGTTGCACGTGCTTGTGGGACCTTACCTTAGAAGCTTGGGTCATGTGCTTGTTGGATATTGATATAGTGGTCCTGGGTTGAGGACCACCAGTGAGAGGGCTAGGTCATGGTATAATTCAAGATGTGGATGGTGGAACTTTCCTTGAGGAGGCTTAGGTTGTGGTCTGCCTTGGTGGTTGGGTTGTGTGATCGATAGACCTTACCTTAGAAGTTTTAGGTCAAGGACCATCTATTATAGGTATTTTTCATGTTCTTTTTGGATCTTCCCTTATTAATATTGGGTTAAGGAACACACATGAGAGGATTGGAATGTGGTATTATGTGATAGATGACCCATGGGCCCTGCCTTGAGTGATCAGGAGGTGGGTCGAGATGTGGATATAATATTTTTCCCTATATATTAGTGTATTGGGTCAAGGTTTGAACACCACATACCATGAGTATTCGTTTATAGGATGTAAATAAGTATTATTTTATGTTATAACTAGATTCCAACTTGGAAATAAAGTAGGTATGGTTAGACATTGTGGTGTCCTAGTTAGAGTACAGTGGCCTGACAAGCGTGTCTATCTCATCGAGTGTTGTGGCAACCTGGTTAGTGTACTTAGACTCCAAAAACATGTTTATTTATGTATTTATTTTCCTTGTGCATTAATATTCATATTATGTCATAAATTATGGGTTCTTTGTGAGACCATGTTTAGTTATATAATCATACCCAGTATGGACACTCTATTACACGTGTAGATCATATCTTTACTTAGGTCAGGGCACGGGATATGCAGTGGATCAAGTTGTGGTATCTATATGGGTACATGGAAATAGGGTGTGTGATGAAAAGGGATAGTTTTAGGGATATTTTGTGTGTGTGTTTTCTAATTTTTTTTACATTGTGGTATTTTGGATCAGCCCAATGGACGATTAGTTATAATTTTTATGAAAGCATCATGTAAGATATTGGATGTGTCAATTTGTTCTATGTGCTCTAATATGGATTTTATTTTGTTATTTATTATTATTTATCACTATCATATATATTTCATAGTCTCCCCAATTCATGCTTTAGTTCATCATCGCTAGTCGGTAGCCTTTAGCATATGGGGGGCACTCTTGAGGCTATGTGAAACCTTGACTCGAACAATGGTTCTAAGATAGGGTTTAACAAAGTGGTGTCCTAGAATTATTTTGTAATGATTTTATAGTATAGTATATAGGTCATCTAGTAATATTTTGAATAATTTTACGGATATAGGACTTGTGAATCGAGAACACATTTTTCAATAGGACGTCCTGGTTACCAAAGAAATATATTGATGTTCTTGGTATTTGATGTTACGTTCATATGATTTTATCTTAGGTGAGGCACTTTTATTGTGGATTTATGATTTATTATGTTTTTTATCTCTTGGTATATTATTAATAGGCACATTTACATGTACAATGGTATGAACGTATGATTCACATGACATATGTCTGTTTTCCTATGGTCATTTCATGATGAAAATTTCAATTGTTTAATGTGTAAAAAATAACTTATATGGTGTTTTCCTATATAAATTTTTGGTGTAATTTTACTCAAATATAATGGTTGTATTTCCTTTTTATATAAGTTCATATGGATATAACAGTGATAGGATCTCCGGTGATAGTAATATAATCCCTTCGCCAAGGGATTCATGGAGACCCATCATGAGTTCTCATAGGAATTTTTTGTAATGGAACCTAAATGGGTTTAGTATAGGAATATTATTCCTAATGAATGATTTAAGAATAGTAATGAGTTTCTTTCAGGATGGGTATTTGGTCACTAGTGTCAATAATAACCTATATAGTGATTTCAAAAATGGATTCTTGGTGGAAATATGCTTAACCAGATTGGAAAGTTGATGAAAGGAATGTGAATACCTTGGTCCATCATGTTGTGAAGTACTTGGATAATTTTATGTATCAAGGTTTGGTTTCAAGGGCATAAACAATTGGGTTCCTAAACTAGTAGTTTATTGATTCATTTTTTGTGGTGTGGTGGCATTGTGGATAAATGATCATGTTTTTTGGAATGAATCCCATGTGCTTGATGATAATACAAATAGCCTGGGCTTGAGTGTGATTCCTTGGATAGTTGGATGTGATTGGAATGTGTGTATGGTATGGTCAAGAGGTTATGTGCATGTGGCTAGGTTCAATGAGACGTGAATCGTCAGAGCATGATTTTGGTAGTGATATAAGGTTGTACGAGAGTGTATAGTCATTAGGTTCAGGTGAGATCGAGTAGGATCATTTGTGGGAACCTGTGAGTGGGTTCTTAGTGGATCACTCCACACATTATGGAGGAGAGTGAGTGTTGACATGAATTTTTTAGACAAGTCTCGATGTGTAGGGGTTGGTGCACACTACATATGTGCAGTACCCAATTGATTTGTGGGTGTGTGGAATGGGTCATGGGTGGGACTCTTAATAGTTATTTAAGTTGTTGATGAACCTGAGTGGTGTTTTGGTGGTAGTGTGGTGGTAAAATGAAAGTGTTAATGGTGTACAAGAATTTTGATCCTTGTCAGTATTAACAATATAGGGGATATTGGTGATGGGACACTTTTGGGTTGGTGCTCAAGAAGAGGTGTAAGGGAATCAATATAGTGGGGAGAAAACCATTGGTTTTTGGAATATAGTGTTCCTGGTGGGCTATGAACAATTATTAGTGGGTATTTAGTGTTGAAACTCGGGTGTGAGTGGTATGGTCACATCTAATCATTTTTCATGGTGATGGATAAAATGTGTGTTCAAGAGATCACATTTTGGTTGAGTGGAGAAATGATAACAATACTCCTATATTTGAGAGCATAAAATTAGTATCAGGAGGAATGATCCTTATGGGATAAGAATTATAGGTACAACTAGACTAGTCAGTGGATAGATGATGTGGATCTAGGTTACTAGTGTGATAAAAATGTGATGATGTTTGGATCTTTGGTAAACACCTTATTAAGGATTTAGATATGATGTTCAAAAGGGTTAGTGTGTTGGCATCAGACTCTTAGAGTTTTCAGTGTGTTCGAGGGTGATTTGAATAGGAGGTGTGCTAATACTTGGGGTAAAATCATGAATTATAGTTTGTTTATTGGTGATAAAATATTAGAATTAAACCATAATTTTTTGTTCAAACTTTTTTGTGGGGAGTTAGATGATTTCTTGATGCCATAAAAATTTATGGAATCATTATCAGGTGGATTTGGTGATGAGTTAGTGATTCAAACTAAATATTCTCATGAAAAATTTTCTAAAGGAGGTTTGACTAGTACATTGGAGAATATTTAGACACTGTGAGATGGTAACCATCTTATGATCATCATGTGAGACATAGTTGAGGTGCCATGGGGATCGAACTAGGAGGTTGTGAGAAAAGTTGATGGATCTAGGCTTGGTGGTTGGAGTTATGAATCGAAAGTGGGTTGATCAATCAGAGATGGAACTTGGTAGTTTAGTGGTGAATTACCGATTGAGGTAATTCTGGGTAGTGAATAGGGGACTACCACATGATTCTCATGGATGATAATCCAAGTAGTGTAGATTTTTTCACACTCCATTCATTTCTAAGTCATCATATTTCAGAGTAAACTTTATTTTTGATATGGAAGTAAGATTATTTTGATAACTAAGAATAATATTAGTAATTTGGACACATATAAACCCTTAAAAGGTGGTATTGGATTTTTTTTAAGTATTTGTTTTTATACTTATTGTTAAGGAAGGGATGGGTGGTTGGGTTTCTAAAAAACTATAGTGGAACCCCTTTGAAAATGAGAAAGGGTGTTCACACCATGAATGAGTTTAATCAAGAGTACTTAGGGAATAAATGATGTTTGTTTGAGGTATTACTAAGTATTCCATAGTGTGAACCATGGTTTATTCCAGGAAATATGTCTAGATGGTTTTAAAAAAATAGGGGATCGGGACCTCCCTATTTATGGTTAACCAAATGCATCCAGGGAGATCCATAAAACCATTACCTCCCCCTATATTCCTATCCTTATTTTCCCTTTATCTAGATTTATTTTAGATTCTTTATAGTAATAATTTAATGTGAGGACTTTTATTTTGTCTCTATTCTTGTTTTCTAGTCGTATATATTTTTATTTGGATCGTCTTCATTTGGGGTTTTGGTGATGATTCCACCAAAGCATGGTATAATCAAAAAATTAGGATGGGTCTTCCTTGTTCAGTGGCTAGAGGAGGACTTGATATGAACTCTACATATTGTTTCAGTCTGTTTTAGCGATGGTACATTTATATATGATTTTATATATGATTTTTCACTAAATTTGGTAAAATTATCCATTGAAATGGGTTTGCAAATTAGGTGTTTTCTATGTCATGGTCATGGGTACATGTTGTGGGTGGATCAAACCTTGTTTCTTACAGTTTTAGTAAGCATAAGATGCCTAGTGAGTATCTAGAATATTATTCCAATTTATAAATTATTTAAAAATGAATTATAAATATTTATTATTAATTATTTATGTCTTGTCACATGATACAAGTTCTCAAGAGTATGGAAAAATCTCGATGGGCTTGTAAGAGGCTTGAAATATCTTGGTGAGGGGTTAACAGTGTGCTTAAGGTAGGAAAATCCTATGATACAAACTCATATACATGTATATTTATAATAATTCAGTCATAAATATTTTCACCAGTTCAATAATAAGTTATAAGGACAACTAAAGTCCTTAGTTGAGCTGATGGGGTATCCTTGAGCCTCCCAGGTTGAGGCCAAGTGCTATTTAGCACCTTGGGTTATTTGAGATCACTTGGTGATAATTTTTCCAAGGTTAGAGGGTTCTATTTAGGTTGAAATGAATCCATGGGTGGGTCTTGAGATGTGAGTTGGAATATAAAATAGCTATTTTGGGTTCCTAGGATAGTGGGAAGGCATGAGAAGCTTGGGACTGAGTGACAACTAGATAGACAGTTGTATATCTTATGGGCTTCTAGGAACTCCCTCTTGAGGATGTACGAGAGTCTTAGAGTATGATATGAGAGGTATAATTCCTCTTGTACTCATTTTATAGGATGGGTATGGGTTTCTTTCAGGTGACTTGCATAAGGATCACTCCTGGGAGATGTGAGATGAGACCTAGTTGAGGGTTGTAGGAGTAGTTTAGGGCTTGGTGTTGGGATGATAATAGGGTTTTGATCAGGAATTGGACCTCACCTATTGGGTCTGGGTTTGGGTAGATATGATGAATTATTAGGAACCCTATGTATCAAGACCAATATTTTTTATGGTTTTTGTGAGTTTGGTTCAGATTGTGGGGTCTGGGTTGGGATAAGACTTTGGGTTGTGATCTCCCCAAAGCATGAGAGACACAAGTTGGTATAGAGGATAAGCGACTATGCTAATTATCAAGGACCAATTGGATTCCCTAATATGTAAAATATAAAAATATTATGATAAGGGTATAGTTCTCAAGTGACTAACCTTTGTTACATGTTCTTGTGGGACCTTAACTTAAAGGATTGGCTCATGTACACGGTATAAATTGCCTTAGTACTCTTGGTTCAAGGACTTCCAATGAGAGTGATGGTTCATGGTATGATATAGGATGTGGATGATGTAACTTACATTAAGGAGGATTTGTTTGAGGACAACCTAGGGGATAGATCATGTTCTAGGTGGAACATTTCTTATGATACTTGGATCAAGTACTACCCATAAGAGGGTTGGGTCGAATGATAAGTGGACTTTACTTAGTAGTATTGGGTTAAGGACCACCTGTGAGAGGGTTTGTTCAGGGTATTATGTGATACATGGCCAATGGAACCTACCTTTTTTAATCAGGTATTCACTTGATATGGGGATGTATGATTTTCCCTCATCTCTATGGGTATTGTGCTGAGGTTTGGATGTCATCATACCCTAAGTCTTTAGGAATGGGATAGGCATAGTTATAAGGAAATGTGGTGGCTAGATTCTATCATGGTTCTAAATTAATAGTGTTCAAGCATCACAGTGTATTGGTAAGAACATAGTGTCCTGATGGGTATGTGTATCTCATTGTGTGTCATAGCATCTTGGTTAGTGCATGATGACTCAGTGAACATTTTTATTCATGTATTTATTTTACCCATGAATACCCATGAATATGATGGTTTTATCAAGGTATATTGGTGAGACACTATATATTTATATGTTCACAGCATATATACTCACTTTGAATCATGTACAAAACTTATGTTCTCCTTCAGGTCAATTCATAAGATGTGAAGTGGATTGGGTTACCCCAGCTCATCAGGTATTTAAAGACAAGGTATGTTAGGCATGTTGATGGAAATAGGTCCAGTGTGTGTGTGTTTTTACTTTTTTCCTTTATTTATATTTATTTTGAATTTTCCCAAGGGGAGATCAGTGTGTGTTTTGTTTAATATCATCAAGTATGATATTTTTGGTTTTTATTTGTTCAGATTACTTTGATATAGATGTTTTTTGGTTATTTATTTTTATTTATCACAATGTTATCAAGGGAATAGACTCCCAAATGTATGATTTAAACACTAACCAATAGTATAAAACCTATGTAGTATGGGGATCCATGTTTGAGGCCACGTGGCACCTTGTCTTTGATGGTGGTCTCAGACCGGGGTGTCATAGTAAATTTTTCCTTAATTTGAGATTTATTTTTTGATTTTGTGTAATTAATCAATTCTACTTCCCCATGGATTCAGTCTAGTGAAATCATTTATATTTCTATATTAAAATTATTTCATTTGGTGAAATTTCATAAATAATATTTACAATATTAATTGATTTTGAAATTATTGATTCCATTTAAACTTACAAGATTTTCATTTAAACGGGCTATTAAATGAAATCCTAATCTTGGTTGAACTTTTTATTATTTAAGATAAAATTATTATATGGGTTAATTATGCTTACTTTTAAATATTTAGCTCAATTATCTGTACTTTGTGTCTATTTATTTTATGTTATAAAATACGTGAGTCTGTTCATCTTGAAGAAGAAGATAATTTTGGAAGAACATTTTAATTCCAATTGAATTTTTTCTAATTATTTTCAAAAAAATTAAATTCAATCATTTTTTTAAACTAAAACTCAACTTTTGTTCAAGAAATATTTTCTTAGATTAATCATGCTTTTCTACTTGAAATAACCCTAGGGGAAAAATCATTGAAAATAACTTTTTATTGTCATTTCAAACCATTAACTTAAAAAAATGAATTTACTTCCACTAGATTTGATGAATTGATTTCCTAATAACAATAAATGGGTTAAGTATGGGTGGATTTGATATGGATCTTATTTGATAGTTTTTTTTTTCTATATCTTTTAATAATTAAATTTAGTTTTTCATTATAAAATGATATTTTAATGAATAGTTATTCAATGGACATCATTTTGAGTTGAAATTTAAATTCATTGAATATTTGAATAAAAATAAGGTTTTGGGGCTAAACAGAATAAATAATATTTACACTAATTTTCTTATATTTTGAGATCAAATACTATACTAATTTTATTTGTTAAATTCATTTATATTTTATTTTAGTGGTCATTATAAAAGGTTTTTGAATTTCAAAATTATTACTTCTAAATTCTATGTTTTTATCTTGAATATAAATTATTATAATTCATTTTAATCCTTATTCTAAAAAAAACTAAAATTTCATTGTTTATTTTGTTTGAATTTTTGTTGTGCATTGAATTTTCATTTTTCCCAAAGTTTTTCTCTACCATATAAGAAATAATTTTTAGGATGAGTAAACTAATAAGGGTCATTTTTAAGACTCTATAAAAATAATTCACACGTCCTCTAAGCATAAGTATCATCAACCCCTTAAGCAACATTTTCTCTCCTCTATAAGAATCATATGCATAGAGGTCTTATTCATGTTATAACTATACCCATAAGGATGAACAATATCATAAGGATGAAGTTTCATCTCATAGACTCATTTCAATGACCTCCTCCCCATAGTCATCATCTATTCTATAAGAATTAACTCAACTACGTAAACATAAATCCAACACTTTGCAAAACTCTTAGTTCTTTTGTGAAGGATTTAAATACTACATCAACCCTTGCTTCCTATTTTTTAAATAAAATCAAATAATTAGGTTTAAGATCAAGTTTAAGGAGAATTTGAGTACTTAATCAAATATTTTTTAGGAAGCTTAACTAAATAATCAAGAACCCATGTGGGGTTATTGACATTTGAAAAGGACTTTAGTGAGATTCCCTCAAGGAATATGATCAATAGTGACTAAAATTACATGGATAAATGCGATTAAACCTGAGGTGCTGAACTTGATCTAAATATATAGGATTTGTCTCATGAAAAAATTAGAAAGTGTGAGGACCTGCACATTTGAGGGGTGAAATCATTCATCGATCAAGACATTGGGAGAGGATTGGACCAGAATATAGGAATAACTATGAGATTCAACAGTAGTTGGAGCTGGGAAATTGGATCTCCTCAATATAAAATAATCATGTCACTCTTATTTATCATTTTCATGCCTTTATATTTTATAATAAATTCAATTATAAATATTATTATTATGAACATGGTTAAAGGATAATTTGTTGAATGTAAATAAGATTGATTATTTTTCATAATTTTACTTATTTCATGAATATTTTCTTTCCTGGGTTTTTTTCATCAACATCCAATGAAAAATTGATTTTGATGAATTCGACTTTATTCCTATAAAAATTAGTGAACTCAATGGATGATAGACTACTATATTCAGCCAATTGATTACTTACATTCCTCACAGAGTTCACTGATGAAATATTTGAATATTAGATATCTAATTTCTAAATTTCATAAGAATAAAGGGAAAAAATTTAACAACAGTCAATCAAATATTTTCCTATCATTATTAATTATTCTTAAAATAATTTTATTTTGTAATCTGTGATAATGAAGGTGTTAAAAATCTAATTAATGACCACCTTTATAAGTTTTCCAGTACCTAAAATAATGACCCAAGAAATATTAAGTATTCTTTTATGGATGAAACTTTTCTTATTATATCAACTATTCAGGATACTTGGTATGTAGATATCATTAACTTCATTATTTTAGGATTAATTCCAAAATATATCACACAAAACTAGAGAAATTAATTTATTTTTGAACTAGATTAATTATTTGGGATGACTCATTATTGTTTATAAGATGTGATGATGGTATTTTTATGTGGTTTGTTCTCAGGGAAGAAATAGTACCTATTTTAGAGATTTTTGACTCTTCCCCTTGGGGAGGACATAATGGAGGAGATAAGAGTGTCCAAAAGTGTTAAAATATGGTTTTTATTGGATAACTATTTTCAATTATGTTAAGAGTCTAGTGGTGAGATGTGAAAAGTTCCAAAGAATGGGAAGTGTTAGATAATATAAGAACTTTATTAGAAGGTAATTCTTGAATTATAAATTTTTTCTATAGGTATTGGAATTTAGGGGACCATTTTTATCTTCTCTTAATAATGAATACATCTTAGATATTGTTGACTATGTCTCTAAGTTGGTATAAGTAGTGTCCATTTCAAACAATCAAGCTAGTTGTGTTTTCAAATTCATTAGGAAAAATATTTTATCTAGATAAGGTGTTCTTAGATATTTCATCACTGATAATGGAACCCACATTGAGAATTTCAAATTCAATTCCTTTCTATAGAAATATATATATGTGTGAATAAAATTGGAATATCTTATCATCATCATTCAAGTGGGAAATTTGAAATTTATAAAAGAGTTCTTAAAAAAAATTGGTGAAAATTGATTCTAGTTGTAAGAAAGATTGTACCTTGAATATAGAAGAGTATTTTTAGGACTAAAAAACTTCTTTTAAAACTTTATTAAGAATTTATTCTAATATAATTCCCTTTAGTAAATCATATCACCTACCTAGGGAGCTGCATCACAAGTATTGTTTGTCTATTTATAATTTAAACATTGATTTTAAAACTAATGGGGAAATAATAATTCTAGTGATGAATTATTTAGATGATATTATAAGATAATCCTATGATAATTCTATAATTTATAAAGAAATAAATGAAGAATTTCATGACTCTATCACTCAAAATAGTTATTTTTATATTTTTTAGAAAGTGCATCTTTTTAATTAAAGACTTAACCTATTTCTTGTAAAACTTATCTCCAAATGGTCATGACCATTTAGTATACTTAGAGTAATTTTTAATGGATATATAGAGTTGGTAGGAGATGATAATGGGTCATTCTTGGTGAATTTTCAAAGGATCAAACCATATTTTTAGGGGAATTCAAGGGGCATGGCTACTGTCTATTTGTAGGTCATATTATGATAAATGGAAAGAGGTTAGATCAATTTCATTTTAGAGACAACATGAAAAAATAATCCTTTAAGAAAAAAACCCTTTTTAAAAATTAAAATATTTAATAAATGATAAATCTTAGACGATTAAATATCAAAATATAAGAGAATAAGCATATAAGTAAGCATATTGAAAATTAAAACACTTGATCGCAATGGAAATTAAATGATTAGGAATATAACAATAACAAAGATATGATATAATAATTAATAATTTTTCTAATAAGTGTAGAAAATAAAAAAAATGATTAAGTGTAGTATAAATAAAAAAAATAAGTGAGGAATCATAAAATAATTAAGGAACGTGATTTGATAAAGGAATTTAGTTAAATATATTTGATGATCCCCTATGTCTCTTTTAAATACCCTAACCCTAGTAGCCCTAATCCGGTTGTTAATTTATTATATTTCCACTAGATATAAGGAATTTCATCCTAAAGGACTAAATTGTTTAGTAGTCTTGGTAAACATGATCCATACTTGAATTTCACATTATTTTCGAAAATATAAAATACAAAACATAGTGAAAGTAAATATTCTACATCATGGAAATTATAAAAAAGTTACCTTATTCATATCTTTGGAAAAGGAAACAAAATAAGGGTGAGATCAGATGCTCTGTAAGGGTTACATACAATGAAATTTATCATGAATAAATATGGAATAATCAATATGGTAAGGTAAATAACTGAAGGGACATTCCATTTAATCAATAACATGATCATAAAGAATAATATGAAAATATTAAATAAAAAATAAAATGTGGAATATAAATTGTCACATAATCTTCGAAACTATCCAAGGATATGATAACTATTAAAATAATCACATGTATATCAATTACTAATTTCATAATGATTAAATGAATAATGTCAGACATTATAAACATACTATTGAGGCCTCATGCCAAGACATCTTATATAAATAGGTAAGGTCGCAACTAAATACCCAATCTAGTTTGTCTCATGAGACTTACCCATGCATTATGAGGCTATAATGGGCCTCTCTCTTCACTTACTAAGTCCAATACATTCATCATATAAAAGGTGATTATAACTATTCATTATATAACAAACATAAATATTCATACTAAAAAAATAGCATATAAAATGTTAATATTTACCTAGTCAATATGATCATAAAACACCCAGAGAAAGAATAAAAATGGTATCATTATAACATATACATAGTGTATTATAAGTAAAAAAAGGTTATTTTTTATTTATTAATATAAAAAATATAGAAAAACATTAAAAACATTGTTAAGGAAAATAAACTTTTCACATTGAAAATCACTTTTGAAAACTAAAAATTTCCAAAAAAAAACAGGGAAAATTTTATTTGAAAATAAACATGGAAATGCATAAAGGAAGCTTCAAAACATTGATCAGTAATGATTATGGAAAATTATATTCATTATGAGTATGTTAAAATAAATATTCCTTTCCTATTTTTAGTAAAACGTCAAAAAGTGCCTCATTTAGAAAATGGAAAGAATATTCCTTTTAAAGCATTTTTTAAAAAATAAAATTTGTGTAAATATGTATTTAATAAATTATTTTATAAAATTAAAACAATTATTCAAAATAATTACTTGAAAATATGGACATAAAGTAAAAAGATTCTCGATCGAATTGAAAATAAAGTCAGTTTTTCTTAAAAAAATTATTTTGATCTCTTGAGTACCAAAAAGAGGAAAATGAAAGGAAAACTTATAATTTTCAAAAATAACCAATGTACAATAAGATATATTGGTTTTAATATATAAATATCAAATAATTCTTCCAACAGATACTTAAATATAAACAATCCCAAATAGTGATGAGATTTTGAAACAAACCCTTACCGCTTTTGGTAACTTTTGAATCACAACCCCAATGAAAAAACAAATACCTTCAAATGAAACTTTAAAATCTATGAATAAAAATTTAATCATGATATATAATATAAAACGGTAATTATATACACCACATGGAAGAAACAAGTAGTTAATATGGCATATGTCTCACAGAAACAAAAGTTAGATGAGAAAACTTATACAAATATTGTATCATTAAAGTGAAAATTAATCAATGAAGTGATTATATATAACAAATTTAAATTCACATAAATAAATTGTATATACAACATAAAATAATCATAGGTCATTAGATACATAATCTTGGAATAAAATATAAAATTAATAAGTAATATAATCTAATTAGAGAAATTGAGTTATGGAACCCCTTATCCCTTGTTAACTTTTAGGTAAAATACTATTGGATGAAATAATTTTAATTGATACTTAAAATATCATGAATTATGAAGTATTACTGATAGAACATGTTAAATTGGTATTATATACTCCATATAAAAGAAATTAGGTGCATAACATTAAAATATGCCTCAATGAATGGAAATTGAGTTGAAATCCCTTACAAATATCATATCATTAGGGTGAGAATTTAATCAATGAATTTATTATATGTAACAAAATTAAATCCACATAAAACAAGTTGAAATAAAACATAAAATAACTAGATTTTATTACGCACATAATCTTATCATATAAAATACAATGAAGAAGTAATATAACTTAATGAAAATAAATTGAGTAATGAAACCCCTTACTATTTCATAACATTCAAGTCAAATAATATTGTATGAAATAATTTTAATTAAAGCTTAAAAAACCAATAAGTATGAATGAATCAAGATATAACATGTAAATTTGGAATTATATATACCATATAAAATAAATAAGCTCCATAAAATTAAAATTTACCTCAATGAAGGAAAATTGAGATGAAATCCCTTACCTTAGGTCTAAATCATCGTGTACGTTCTTTATCTTTCTAAATAATAAATCCATGTTAATTATTCAAATATTTAAGAATATTTTTCAATTTTATTATTCCTTTTATTTTATTTATTACCATGTTATATTTAATTACTTAATCAATTAAGTTCACATCAGATGTTCAGATGATATTCGATTCATATGTCCAAACTGACTTTGGTAGGTTGACTATAGGAAAAGTGTCATTATTACATCATATCCAAAATAATAATAATTAAATAATTATCATTTTATACATCAATTATACTATAAGATCTAGGATTTTTCTTAAGGTTTTTTTTTTGTTTCTGCTCAGTTTATGTTTTTTACTTTTGGTTAAATAAGGGTTTCCACAAAGTTTGTGAGAAGGTTCGGGGGTGTTCCAAGGGTCCGTGACATGAAAGAGTAAGAAAAAGGAATTTATGGGTAGGTTTCATCATTTTCACATGGTTAGTACAAACCGTGTGGAGCATCCTAGGAAACTATTCATCCTTGGATAGAGGCTTGCACATGGTTACCGCACAGTTAAGCTAACCATGTGGAATTCCAAGAAACCATGAAAAGGGGTTATTTTGGAAGAGTAGATCTCACGCGGTTTGGAAAACCGTGTCAGTAAACTGTGCAGCCCAGTAATGTTAAAAAAATTAAAAAAAAATCCACTTCGTTATTTTAAGGCTCACTCAGGGATTTCCTCTTTTCCTTTAACCTATATCCTAGTGATGAACCAAAGCTTCCAAGATCTCCCTCAGGTGATCCTCCTTCATTCATAGGTCATTTAGAGTATCTTAAGTTGCGGATCAATGCTCTGGGTAAGTGTAATCTACTCCTTGATTCATCTTCTCCATTAGGGTTTGCATCTTTCTCTCATCTCCTTACGAATATCTAAAACCCTATTTTTCCAATGAGATCTAGGATAAGGATTCAAGGGTTTGTTGAATCAGGATCTAAGTCTTCGATTGAGGGAGATTTCATCAGCGGATTCAAGTTAGCTGGTCTACAAGTTATATCTCATAGTTCCATTTGAGATTTCTGCATGCTTGGGTTTATTTATTGTTTACCCCTTATTTTTCTTTTGATCCCTTCATGATATTTGGTATAATGAATGTCTTAATGATGAATATAAACCCTCATGGTCCCTAAGGGATGCATTAAGGATTATTTGACCGATTTAAGGCCATTAATGGGGTGCGTCGATACTTTCTGGACCTAGAATTGGCTTAGTAAGTTCTAGGTTGTTGTGCAATCATGTAGAGCCTTATTTAATAGGTTTATATGTTAAATGGAAGTCTAAATAGAATTTTGGATAATTAATATTGGGATGTTTGGATCATTAAATATTTTAGTTATGCCTAAGTGAGTTAGTTCTTGTGAAACGGTGAATATACTAGATTGATAATGGTAAGGGAAATGGGAAAATATGTTGAAGGGATTTCATAATGGGTTTATTGATATGTATAATGGGTTTAAATAAAGGAATTATTGATTATGCTTTGTGATCTAGGCTTGAGAATGGGATTTGGCTAAATGGGCTAAGTGATGTAAATGGAAAATGTGTTAATGGGTTATGGAACAATATGATTTACCATGGTGATTGTTAAGGATTATGATTTTTGTATGTACTAGTTTTGTTTGGTTGCGATATGGTTTGTGTGTGGTGAATGGATGGATAAGCATGTTCATATGGATTGAGGTGTGGGACAAATAACTAAGGATCCTCTCATTGATTGAGTTTGACTGATACTCTAACTCAACCCACAATATATGGGTTAAGGAAGGGGATAGAGCTCTATTCCCCTAACAGTTGCATTCCACCCGAACTGAGGCATCAAGGTGAGGATATTAGGATGTTGTGATATGTTATCCCTAGTGAGTTAGGTACTTAGTTATTTTCTTATGAAAATTATGTATCCCATGAACCTTGGGTTATTAATGATGAACTATTAATGATAGAGACATAATGAATCGGCACCTTGGTTAGTGTAGCTAAGTAGAGATTGTTAAATAGTGGCCCAAAATTGTCTTTACTTGCTTTTTATTTATTTATACGTTCATGAATTATCTGTTATACTAGATATTTGTAGACACTGTTGGTGGTGGCCTACTAAGTTTTACTCACATCCTGCTCGGGACACCGTTGGGTACTTGAGCATATTTCATGCTTGTAGGTAAGGGAAAGGGCAAGGGTCATATGCTAGGGAGTTGAGTTGGACATGGGACAAGCATTTATGAGGTCGTAGACTTGGAGTTAGGACCATTTTTTAGATTTTTTTGTCTTTATTTTGGGTTTTTTACACTTGGAATTGTTGCATGACATGACATATTTACTCTTGCTTATATATTGCACACAGTTTGGGATATTTTTGGCTATTTGTGTTATTGGTTGTTTCGTATTGTTTCCTCTATTTATATTTTGATTTGTTGTGTCTTAATTTGGTAAAGAGGGTATAGTGTCCATAGGTGACCTATTAGACCCTCGCTGCTAGTTGTAAACCTCTGGCGTATGGGGAGGCGTGCTTGAGGTCATGTGATGACCCATCTTGGGGAACCGATTTAGTGGAACACTGGTCAGGGATGTTACAAAGTGGTATCAGAAGAGTTATTTTCTCTTTATTACTATTTGGAGATGGTAGACAGGAGATTAGGATAGTATCGGGCCTTGTTAATGAGCACATTCTTGGGAGTGGATAACCCAAGTACGGGGGAAAACCAAAGTCGCCCTGGGTAGGAATTATTGTTCTTGTTGTGTGTTGTTACATTTGATGATATTTCACTATTGGTTGATTCACATGTGGAGTGATGTGACAATTTTATGATATTTTTCTTATGGATGGAATTGCATGAGGTCGCGCATTTATGCAATATTCTAGGAACCTATGTGTATAAGTTACATGAATCATAGTAGGCACACACACATGGGATGGGTGTATGGGAAATAGAGGGTAGAATGTATTTTAATTTCTTAAGAGTGATGAAAATCGTGTCTAACAAAACAATACAAATGAGCTAAAAGGGGGAAATATTAAACAAAAACTAAGTAATTATACTTTATAAGTGGTGGTATGTGAAATAAAATGTTATTGGAGTAAGTTGTGATGTGAAAACAGTTTTTAAATAGTGTAGAAGGTAAGTATTATGATACTGAGATTTAGTTACCTCATGTTATCCATGACCTTGCTAGAGATGGTTGAGGGTAGTGTTCTGGTTATGATCAGATCTGGTTGGGTGGTGTATATTAAATGGTTTGTTGTTGGCTAATGAATATCCTTACATTATATTTTTGGAATCCTTATGGTTTTTTTTCTAAATCTCATGTTTGGAATTGTCGACAAATTCCTCCATGAAATATGTGTGTTAGTTGGGCGATAGGAGGACATTGCTGAGAATGCTTCTCCAATAGTGGAGAAAGAGGATCCGGTGGTTCAAGATAATAGGGAAGGTCAATTTCATGAGAATCTTGCTAGTTTTATGCAGATTATGGAATGGGTCCTCAGGTGGGCTGTGCTGAATATGTTCTAGATGACTAGGGAGTTTCAGTTACAGCACCCTCCGACATTTACCAACGAGGGTGGGACAGAGGTAGAAGAGTTTTGGATAAAGTATATCTAGACTATTCTTGATCATCTGGAGACTCTTCTTGACAAGTGAGTCAAGTTAGTGGCCGACATGTTAAGAGTTCAGGCCAACCATTCATGGGATATTATGGTTCAAACAGAGCAGCCTAAAGGAATGGAATGGAAGGATTTCCATGAAAAGTTTTTGGAACATTACTACCTAGAAACCTTGAGGCAAGAGAAGGCTATAAAGTTTATGATTTTGACTCAGGTGGCTATATCAATGATGGATTATGCTATCTGTTTCATAGAATTGTGTCGATTCATCCTGATGATGGATGGGGATGAGCCAACTATGAAAAATGCTACCAGTATAGACTTAGGCATGAGATTAAGTCTCTGGTGAACATCTTATATATGAAGAGGTTTTCAGAGTTAGTGGTCTAGGACATTATCTTAGAAGGGAACCTGAAGGGAACTTTAGGAAGAATATTTTGGGTTCCAATTGGGTAGATAGGTGGTACATCTTCCGAGGGAAGTAACCATCATTTTTGAAGTTTCCAATAAGGAAAAAGTAAGAAAAATAGTCAGAAGAAAGAGTCATCTTCTTAGGGTGGTGATCGGGTGTCCTTCAACTATTGTGGAAGGTCGGGGTACAAGCGGGGTCTGTGTCCCTGGCCACTAGTCAAGTGCTGGTCCTATGGTAGGTTGGGACATATACAGAGGTTCTGAAAGAACCCTCAAAATCCGGACATGGATGGGAGTCAAAGGAAGACACCAAGTGTGGGAAGGGGATCGATCACCCCGTATCAGGAAGGTAGTTGAAGATCCACTAGTTTTACTGGTTGGAGTGGTGGATGTGGAACTCTAGGATAAAACCATCTGCACCAACAGGGCAATGCAGCATAGGGTACTCAGGCTGGATCCTAAGGTAGAGGGATATGACATCATCCCAAAGATCAATCTACACCTGGAGGTGGGAATGATGGGCCTTCTACCATTATAGGTATGATTCTTATAGCTTCCAACCTTTAAAATACTCTATTTGACATAGGTTCCACACACTCTTTTATCTTGGTATATATTGTGATTTTGTTGGGTCGATCCATGAAATAATTTTTTGGGTTTATGTCAATTGATACTCCATTGGCGGTGTGAGTTGAGAATGTCAGATAGTATAGAGGTTGTTCCATATAGTTTTTTGGTTATCCTTTCTTGTGGAACCTATTTTTCCTCAATATTTCATGTTTTGAATTGATCTTGGGTATAGACTATCTTGTGTTGTATCAATCCCATATCAATTTTTACCATCATAGGGTAACATTCATATCTCCTGATGGAGACACTTATGCCTTTCGTGGTGAGTGGGATGTATGATCAGGCCACACAGGGCCAATTTTTAGGCAGTTAGGGGAACTCACAACTTGAGTGGCATGCCATACTATTGATGGTAGAGAGGTATAGAAACATGTTATTCCTACAATGGTGGATTCGTTTAAGAGTTTTTTTTCCTAAGGATTTCTCAGGACTACCACCCGAAAGGGATGTGAAGTTCAGAATCGACTTACTTCCAGGGGGCATAACTAGTTTCTATCCCACCATATAGAATGGTTCTAAAAAAACTTCAAGATCTTAAGGCTTAGGTTAAATATTTAGAGATAAAGGTGTTCATTTTACTTAGTACGTCGCAATGGGGATCACTTGGGTTGTTTGCTAAGAATGATTATGGGTTTTTGAGGTTATGTGTCGATTAAAAGAAGTTGAATCAGTTGACGGTTAAGAAATGATACCCAAAACCCAGAATTGATAACCTTTTTGACCAACTAAGGGGTGCCTCAGTGTTCTATAAGGTCGATTTGAGATCATGATACCATCAGTTGAGGGTGAGACCTTCTGACTTACCGCAAAGAGCTTTCTAGATTAGGTATTGGTTGTATGAATTCTTGGTGATGTCATTTGGGTTGACTAATGCACCAACTATGTTCATGGAGCTAATGAATTGGATATTTCACCCTTATCTAGATCAGTTCATGGTTGTCCTTGTTGGATATATCTTGGTGTACCCACAAACTCTTGATGATCATGCCAAACATCTTGACATCATCTTGAGTACACGAAGAGAGCATAGGCTTTAGACCAATCTATCAAAATGTCAGTTTTGGACTGATAAGGTGCATTTCTTATGACACATAATTTTTGAGTCAGGTGTGTAGGTAGATCCAGATATGGTGTAGGTTTTGGTGTCTTGGGATCAGCCCAAGAATGTCTCTAATGTTTATTTTTTTCTGGGTTTGGCCATTTATTACTAAAGGTTCATCAGGTATTTCTCTCATTGGAAGCACCACTCTCAATAATAACAAAGAAGGGTGTTATGTTTTAGTGATCAAAGGTGTGCAAAACTTTTTTTAAAGAATGGAAAAAGCAGTTGACTACCGCACTGATTATGATCTTACCTGAACCTTGTAATAGGTACACATTGTTCTATGATGCGTTTGGTGTTGGACTTAGGGTAGTATTGATAAAATATTATCAGGTTATAGCTTATAGTTCAAGATAGTTAAGGCCTCATGAAATAAAATACCATTCCCATGATCTTTAGATATCCATTGTTGTTTATTCCTTAAGGTTTCAGATGCATTACTTGTTGGGAGAGTGGTTCAAAGTGTTTACTGATCATAAAAGTCTTATATACATATTATCTAACTAGCATTTTAATCTTCGACAACGGAGGTGGGTCGAGTGCCTACAATCCTTTGATTTTTAGTTTATTTACACACACAGTAAATGGAATAGTGTTGCAGATGCTATGATCTGGAAGACTCAGAATCTGGTGGTTAAGGAATCCAAACTTTAATGGAAAATGATGACTTTTTTCTGAGATGCACCTGGAGGTGCAAGATGGGTATGGACAAATGAACCCTTCATCTATAGATATCAAGTCTATGCTTTTAATCCATGTCAAGGAAATTCAACTGGAAGACCCAAGGTGTTTTTCCATGAAGAAAAATCCTAATGTTGGGGATTCACCTTCTAGTTGGGTTGTTGGTGATGATGGAATCATCTATGTCTAGGGATGTGTTGCAGTAATGGAGGGTGTACGCGAATATTTGATGAACGAGTTCCACGCATCGAAGTAATACGTACATCCTGGATTGACTAAAATATATCATGATCTTCATCGACGGTATTGGTGGATGGGAATGAAGAAAGAGTTTTCAAGTTTTGTGTCATGATGCCTCATTTATAAATAGGTGAAGGCTGAGCATCAGTATCCAGGTGGGTTGTTATAGTTATTTCTCATTCTATAATGGAAGTGGAATGAAGTAACAATGGACTTTGTAGTGGGTCTTCCAAGGACACCTTTAAAGAATCATGTAATCTAGGTCATTTTGGACTTGTTGACTAAGGTGGCTCATTTTATAAGAAATCAGGAAACTTACATAATTAATCAATTGGGTGATTTGTATGTTTAAGAAATAGTGTGATTTCATGGTGTGTCAAGAACCATAGTTTCATATCGTGATCTATGATTCACATCATGCTTCTGGTAGGGATTATAAAAGGCACCTGGTACCCATGTCTTGTTGAGTACGACTTATCACCCATAGATGATGGGCAGTCTGAGCATATGATTTAGGTATTGGAGGACACGCTGAGAGCATATGTTCTATATTTTGGTGGTTCATGGGAAAATCATTTGTCACTTGATGAATTTTCATACAATAACATTTTTCATGTTACAGTTCATATGGCGAATTTTGAGGAACTCTATTGGAGACTGTGTAGATCATTGTTGTGTTGGTTAGAGGCCCGAGAATCTGGTTTGTTAGGACCGATTCTCATCCAGGAGAAGTCATAGAAAGATCGTTTGATTCAAAATCTAATGGAAATAGCACAAAGTAATAAAATTTCATATGTAGATTAGCATTGTAGACCTCTTGAGTTTGTGGTGGGGAATGGTGTGTTTCTTTAGGTGTCACCAATGTAGGATCACCAACAAATTCAGAAGTAGAGAAATTTTGCACCTAGGTATATGGGTATGTTTGAGATTGTGGAGAGGATTAGACTGGTGTCTTACCAATTAGTTCTTCCACAATGTTATAGTGGAATGAATGATGTTTTTCATGTTTCACAACTTCAGAAGCATCATCCTCATCCATATCATGTGATAAATGTTAATGATGTTGATCTTGAGCCCGATGCATCCTTTGAGGAGCATCCAGTTTGTATTGTGGATCAGAGTGAGAAGGTGTTGTAGAGTAAGGTTGTGCCATTGGTTTATATTCTATGGAAACATGGAAAATTTTAAGAAGAAACTTAGGATAGATAATCATATATATAGTCCCACTAGCCCAATATCTTTGTTTCAGAAACCAATGATGCTCGAGAAGAGCGGCTTGAGGACGAGTTGTCCTTATGTTTGGAGGTTGTAAGATCCATAATTTTTCTTAAGGTATGTTTTTTTATGTTCAGTTTAAGTTTTTTTTCTTTTGGTCCAATAAGGGTTTCCACAAAGATCATGAGAAGGCTCTAGGGTGTTATAGGGGTCTAGGGCACAAAAGAGGAGGAAAAAAGAATTTCTGGATAGGTTGCAAGGCACAGTTAGTGAAAATCATGTGAAGCATCACAAGTAAACATGTATCCTTGCATAGAGGATTGTTCATGGTTACCGCAAGGTTAAGATAACCATGAATAATTCCTAGGAAACCATGAAAAGGGGTGATTTTGGGACAATATCTCTCGCATGGTGTGCTCATGATTTGGAAAACTATGCGGGTAAACCTTGTAGTCCAGTAAAGTTGAGATATTTACAAAACCTACACTCCGAGATTTAAAGGATCACTCATTATTTTCCTCATTTCCTCTACCCTAAACCCTAGTGATGAACCAAAGCTTCCAATATCTCCAAAGGGTGATCCTCCTTCATTCCTAGGTCATTTGGAGTGACATTTGTTTCAGATCGAAGCTCTAGGTAAGTCTAATCTCCTCTTTTTCTCTCATCTCCTTCCAAATATCAAAAACCCTCTTTTTCCGGTGATATCTAGGTTGGGGATTTAAGGTTTGGTTGAATCGGGATCTAATTCTTCGATTGAGGGAGCATTCATCAATGGATTCAAGGTATCTGGTCTACAAGTTATATCCCATAGTTCTATTTGAGATTTGTGCATGCTTGGGATTATTTCTTAGTTACCCCTGATTGTGGTTTTGATACCTTGATGATATTTGGTATAATGAATGTATAAATGATGAACAAAAATCCCCATGGTCCCTAAGGGATGCATCGAGGATGATACGACACATTTAAGGCCATCCATGGGGTGCGCTGATACTTTCCGGACCTAGAATTAGCTAAGTAAGTTCTAGGTTATTGTGCAATCATGTAGAGCCTTATTGAATAGTTTGATATGTTAAATGGAAGTCCAAATGTAATTTTGGATAATTGATATTGGGATATGTGGCTCATGAAATATGTTAGTTATGCCTAAGTGAGTTAGTGCTTGGGAAATGGTGAATATGATAGATTGATAATGGTAAGGGAAATGGGAAAATATGTTGAAGGGAATTTCATAAATGGAATTGTGGATATGTATAATGGGTTTAAATAAAGGAAATTTTGAATATGCTTTGTGAGCTAGTCTTGCGAATGGTATTTTGGATAAATGGACTATGTGATGTAAATGGAAAATGTGTTAATGGGTTATGGAACAATATGATTTACCATGTTGATTGTTATGGATTATGATTATTGTATGTATTGGTTGTTTTTGGTTGCAATATGTTTTGTGTGTGGTGAATGGATGGATAAGAATGTGGGCATGTCTTGAGGTGTGGGACAAAGGATTGAGGATCCTCCCACAGTTCGAGTTGGATAGATGTTCTAACTCCACCCACATTGCATGAGTTAGGGAAGGGGACAGAGCTCTATTCTCCTAACAGTTGCATTCCGCCCAGACTGAGGTTTCTAGGTGATGATATTGTGATGTTCTGATATGTTATCCAAAGTAAGTTAGGTACTTAATTATTCCCTTATCCAAATGATATATGCCATGAACCTTGTGTGATTAATGATGAACTAGTAATGATAGAAAAAATGGATTGGCACCTAAGTTAGTGTAGCTAAGTAGAGATTGTTATCTATTGGCCCTAAATTATCTTTCCTTTTTTCTTATTTATTTATACTTTCATGAACTATCTATTATACTAGATATTGGTATACATCATTGGTGGTGGCCTACTGAGTTGTACTCACACCTTGATCCGGCTATCATTGGGTACCTGAGTAGATTTCATGCTTATGAGTCAGGATAAGGGCAAGGGCCCTATGATAGGGTGTTAAGTTGGAAATAGGGCATGCATGGATAAGGTCCCAGACTTGGACTCAGGACCATTTTGTGGATTTCATTGTTTTTCTTTATTTTGGGTTTTTTTTCACTTGGAATTGAAGCATGACATGACATATTTACTGTTGCTGGTGGATTGTACCTAGTTTGGTACATGTTTGGTTATTCATGTTATTATTTTTTTCTATTTTTTCTCTATTTAAACTATGATCTTTTGTGGATTACTATGGTAAAGAGGGTATAGTTTCTCCATGTGACTTATTAGAACCACGCTACTAGTCGGCAACATCTGGCATATTGGGAGACGTGCTTGAGTTCATGTGATGAATCGGCTTGGGGAACCGATTTAGTGGCACCTGGGTCAAGGACATTACATATACTATTAAAACAACCATAAATTGCGGTTATTAAAAATTAACTATATTATAATAATAGTGATGGTAAGTTGTATGTATGTAAGAGCAACGTTTGAATTTTTCAACGATTGTGATGGAAATAATATAAGTAATATATTATATTTAAGTAATGAAAATTATATAATAAATAAAATATTTTTTCTTTAAATAATATTATTTTTATCATCCATGTGATTTGGTGATGGAAAATGAATCACATCGCTTTATGGAGGTGGTATCCCACAAGTACACACAAATGATGTTACCATTTTTCAATAGATGGATAGTTAATAAATTATATGATATATTAAATTTTAATAATTTTAAATATTTTATGAGTATAATATTTAAACATAAAATTGATCATTATAATAATCCATGATAGGTGGTGATGGGAAACAAATTATATTAGTTTGTGAGGCAGTAGTCCGTTGTGCACATGAATGATGATTTCACCTCTCATTTAATGGATTGGGAGATAGATATACGGTATTCCATTAATATAACAAAATCAAAGTATATTAAAGATATTGGATTTATTATTTCATCTTGATTTAAGAATATTTGATGGATTTATAAGAAGAAATAAAACTAAAACATTTGGTTAAAAGTTATATCTCTTCTTCGAATAACCTCCTTTTCCTTACACCTTAATCCCTATAAGGTTACTATTATATGAAAAATAATACCTACATAATGTGGGTAGGTATTTTTGGAAGTTATTTGGGTGGTGATTTTCAAAAAAAATAGTTATTTAACTAATAAGAAAAGATAAGATGAGGCTCCCAATTATAAGTGAGGGCAGAGGCACTTTTGGAATTTATTAAAGTATTAAATTAATATAAATTATTTATCATGAGATAATGGATCAAAAGTGATATGTTTAGAATATAATACAAGTATGGGTCTAATTATTATCATAAAATAAAAAATTTATAGGTTTATATTAGGTTTTCACCCTTATCTCTTTGTTTATAAAGCATAACCCCTTTTTGACAGTTACCTTAGTAATGATGTTTTTACTATTTAATGGTAAATATAGTTACTATAAAAGGATAATTTCTCCATAAATTAAAAATGTTTTATTTTTTTTTAAATATAATAATCCATTTTCTAAATATAGTATTTTTATGAATTTTAAATCATTTAATAAAATATTATTTATTAAAAAAATGACATTAATGTCATTTTTCGAACTATTCATTTAATTTGACATTGGAAACAACATGAAAACAATATAATTTTAATATATTACCTTAAAACCCCTTTAATATGGTATTTTTATCTAAAAAACTGTGGCTCACAATAATTTATTCAAATTATACTTCTTTTAACATTTTAAAATCATTTTTTTGTTTCTATTAATTGAATAAATATTATGGCGGTGTTGCATAAGCATTTAAGGTAATTATTTAATTACTAAAAATTATAAATAATTTTCATTGATAAAAAATATTTTATATTTAAATTGAATATTCAATACCAAACATGATTTATTTTTATCTCTATCCCAAAATATTATAGTTATTAAAAGCAAGAAAGTGGCAGTTTTTGTCTTTATTTTTACTTAAATATTATAAAGGTAAAAATAAAAGAAATATGGAACCAAGTGGCAATATATTAGAGACATGGATGTAAATAACTCAATTAAAGTCATAAAATAGAATACATTCAAGTGTTAAGGTCAATTTTTAGTCCTTATCATATTATTTTTAACCATAATTACCCAGTTTGCCATTACCATAGTGATAATTATTTACTATGGTTACTATTAATAATGAAAAAAATGAAAGGGGAAAATTTACCAAATTTGGACCACCTAATTCCAAATATTTAATAAATTTTTTATGATTAATTTTACATAATTTACAAATTTTAATTTTAAATTAAACACATAAAGGACAATGAAAAAGCGATTTTTCAAGAAAATGCATTTTCCAAGGAAAATTTGAATTTATATTAACTATATAAATAGTAATATTCATTATATGAATTTAAATTCATATAAATGTATATATAACCTATAAAATTAATTTAAATCATTCCTCGTTAGTGGTTAATTTAATTAATTAAAATGAAAAAAACATTATGCACCTAAAAACAGTTTTAAAAATGTGTTTTAAGCATAAAAATACATTTATACCAAAATCATAAACATTACTGATTAAAATGAAATTAATTAGATTATTAAAAACAAGATGGATCATTTTTAACTTTAATACCAAATCCAAAATATAATCGTACTTTAAATTACTTGATTTAATGAAAATAAATTACAGTTTTACAAAACTATTCTTTTCAAAAAAAATCCAAAATTTTCACGATAAGATAATTTTGATATGATGAAATTGATAATAGTATCCTTTTTATAAAATGAAATTATTAAATTTATCATAAATTAATTATATTTTCTATTCAAAAAACCAATAAAAATCATTTTTGAATAAAATTTATTTTTGAAGCATAAAATGAATTTACAAAAAATTGAGTACTCATTTAAATGTATTAATCAATAAATTTAGTATATATATAATATATTTAAAAATATATTTCATAATATTTTTATTCCTATTCCTATTTATAGTTTTAATGGATAGGTTATAATATTTATGTTTAAATAATAATATTATAATAGTATATCACGGTTTGTTTAAACTAAGTGTTGCGTGTGACACAAGCTATCAAAGAAATCAAATTTATTTCAAGAGAAATATATTCTAAAATACTAGGATGTTGTATTATACAACCTTAAATAAATTATATCCTCAAAATTTTAACTTAATCTCATTAATCAAGGGCTTTAAATTTGAAAATACCTTTGTTGAAAAATCACATCATAATAAGGGTTAACAAAAATTTCTCTTGAACAGATGGAGAGGGAAGTATGATGGTTATCTGGAATAACACATACTAGGTTTCTAAATCGGAGAAAATTAGTGGGAAGTGAAAATATGGACATGTATGAGAAAATAAATTTCTAAATAATGATAGAGAGTGATAGAGAACATTGATCAAAGGAGAGTTAATAATCATTAGAAAGTTAGTGACCACAAAACCATAAACCCCATAGATGTGAAAAATTCAATAGATTCATTAAAAATAAAGTTACTCGGGTAAATTTTTGTTTCAAGATCATTTTCCTAGATTTTAGTAATTATTTTACCATCTAGAATAATAACATAAGGAAATATACTTACTTGATAAGTAGAATTTCATCCTTTAATAAATTTCCACCACACTCCCATCATTTTCTCAAAATGATGAGTATTCCAGATGAATTTTTCATGCCTCAAGCACTAAAATAAACATATAATGGATAAAATAATCCAAAAAATAATAAAAATATATTCCTATTATCTTTAATAAAACGAAAATGGTTAGTACAATGTAATATAATACCAAAAATGAAAAAACCAACATAAATTAATCTCTAAAATTCAATAATAAAACCAAAGGTTTAAAATATATCATTCCTTAAATAAATAACCCTATATTCCAAATAAACCCAATAACCTAAATATTGAATAATTTTTTAACCTCAAAGGTTATCTCATACCCTTCATCATACACCTCAAAAAATGAAATAAATTTCCCACAAAATAATCATTTATGTGAAACCTAATGGTCATATATAACTCAACCTAATAAAATGTCTCCCAAAATATCCGTAATCACCTAAAAATAAAAAATATTTGATCTCATAATATGTTTAACAAAATAAAATTAATATTTATATGTCAAATAGTATAAGTAAAAACAATTTCATATTAACTAGGACATCGTTTACGCCAGTGGTATAAATTTCACCCTTTCTAACCTTCAGTTGTGGGTTCAAGCCTCCCCGCCTTACCAGATATTACAGGTTGTTGCCCGACACACGGTTTATACTTTTTATAATACTATATAAAGATAATACATATAAGGTTACCAAAAATATAATGAACATCTAAAAAATAACATTAATCATCAAACTAATTTTCAATCTCATGATTATCTATATGATCAAACATATATTCTCAAATTTTAATAACCCATAATTACCACATCATCAAAGATCATATAAACCCTAAATTTTATCAATAACTTTAAATTTAAGTCCATAAAATGTTAAAGAATTATTCCTCAAATAACCTTCTCAATTAAACATATTTTGAACTAAAGTGTTTTATTCCCCATAAATTCCTCCCAAAATATCTGTAATTATGTAAAACTCCCTTTATATAAAACCTAAAATGGGTATCTATGACTTTTAAAATTATGATCAACCTTAGACTTATTAACCCAAGAATATTTAGGTATATCAGGGGTTTCAATAGGTTCTATTCTCTCATTCATCATGATGTTTCGTAAAGAAAATGTAAATTGGCCCAAGGATATCCCTTGGGAGTGTTAAACTAGGATCACAGTAAGGGAAAACTCATTATTCACCCTATTGATGGATGAAATATAACTCTTTTTAGGGTTATTACCTCTAAATTCATATATTCCAAAACTAATTCCACTTATAGTATCCAGATAGATATGTATTTCTATGGAAACCACATAATCTCTTACCAAAAATATAGGATATTATCCTATAATTAGACTTATCCTCAAATTTGGCCATATGGTTATGTTCCCTAATCATTTATTTCCAAAATATAGTTCCCAAAGTTTCTACAAAACTTTTTATTGTAACAAATACAATAATTATGCCTTACAAGAACCTAAGTTTCCTCAGAGAAATGTTTTTTCCCCTCTCTATGTCCCACCCACATGGCTGAATGGGTCATTAGACTAATGACTACCCCCACAGGACAACATATGTTTTTTTAGTGTTATTTTTCCTCACTCACACACACCATGGGAAACTTCCTAATAATTCACCCATCTTGATCACTACTCTATGCCAAACTTCTTTAACGTTGTAGTTTTAATAAGGTTTTCTTCCGAAAATAAAGGTGCACCTTATTTACATGGGTAGTAACATTTATCCTTTTAACCCTTTAACATTCCATGGTATTACAATAACATAATATTTAAATAAAAACATCCTTTTTGTGGACATATATCTATACCCAGGTAATTCCAATGCACTTTTAGTTGGGTTACAACACTTATAAAAACTGTAAAGATCTTGAACCTAGTATCCAAGATCCAGTGGTTAGTTCATTACATTGTCACTGTATATAAGGAATCACATATTGGAGGACCAAATAGTTTAGTGGTATTGGTAAAAGAGATACATATTTTATTATCATATTACATTTAAAAACATAAAATACAAAACATAATGAAAGTAAATATTCTATATCCTAGAAATCATTCACAGATTCATTCTTCATATACTAGGGAAATGAAACAATATAAGGGTAATTTTAGATGCTCAGTAAGGGTTACATAAATTGGGAGATATCATGAGTAAATAAGTTATAATATATATATAAAGGTAAATACTTGAAAACACGTTCCATTAAATCAATACCTTGACCATAAATAATAATATGGAAGGAGTGAATGAAGATAAAATTATTCCATATAAATAATCACATGATCTTGAAAATTACACATGGATATAATCACTTTTCAAATAGTCACATGGACATCAATAACTAATTTCATAATAATGAAATGTATATTTACAGACATCATTAACATATATTTGTGGCCTTGTTCCAAGACATCTTACAAAAATGGGTAAGGTATAGGCCAAATACCCAAACTAGTTTGTATCATGAAACCTATAGATGCATAATATGGATATAATAGGCCTCGTACATCACTTACTAATTCCAATGAATCCATCATATGAAAGGGGGAAGAAAAATTCAATACCTAATAAATATAAACATTTTTATTGAACAAATAGAGTACAAAATGTTAATATTTCCTCAGTCAAACTAATCATAAAACATATAGAAAAATAACAAGGATGATATCATTTCAACATATCCTTAGTTTAGTATAATTAAAACAAATGGTTATTGTTTTTTATTAATATAAATTCCATAAAAATATCATTAAAATATTCTTGGGGAAAATAAAATATTTACTTTGAAAATCAATTTTGAAAACTTAAAATTTCAAAAATATTAGGAAAAGGTTTTCTTTGAAAAGAACCATGGAAACTTGTAAAGAATGCTTCAAATCATTGATTATTCATGACTTTGAGAACTTCTATTCTTGATGAGTACGTTAAAAAAATATCCCTATCAAGTTTTTGGTAAAAAGTCAAAAAGTAACTCATTCAGAAAGCGATAAGATTATTTCATTTAAAACATTTATTAAAAAGTAAAACTTGGAAAAAAATGTATTTAATAAATCATTAGATAATATTAAAAACATTTAGTTAAAACATTTTAATAAAAAATATGTACATAGAAGAAAGATATTCTTGATCCAATAAAAATAAAAGTTTATTTTCCTTGAAAACATTATTTTAATCTCTTGAGTACTTAAAAGAGGAAAATGAAAGGAAAACCTAAAATTTTAAAAAAAATAACTAAAGGAGAATAAATTATATTTATTTTATTATATAAATATAAAATAATTCCCCAAAAATTTTATTCAACATAAACAATACCAAATAATAATGGGATTGTGAAACAAACACTTACAGCTTGGGTAACTTCTGAATCATATCTCCAATTCAATAAATAAATTAAAATTGAACATTAAATATAATTAATATTAATTGAATCCAGATATATCATATAAAATGGAAATTATATACACCAAATGAAAGGGAAAATGGGGGAATATGACATACGTCTCATGGAAACAAAAGTGAGATGAGAAACCCCTTACAAATATCATATCATTGAAGTAAAAATTAATCAATGAAGTGATTGTGTGTAACTAATGTAAATCCTTATAATGAAAGTGTACATAAAACATAAAATAATTATATATAATTACACAAAAAATATTGGCATTATATAGACAATGAAGAAGTAATATAACCCAATTAAAATAAATTATGTTATGGAACCCCTTAACACTTGGTAAATTTCAATTAAAATACCATTAGATGAAATAATTTTATTTGAAACATATAATACCATGAATTGTGAATTATTCATGATATAATATATAAAATTATCTGTATATATAGTATATAAAATAAATTAGGTGCATAACATTAAAGTATGCATCAATAAAGGTAAATTGAGACGAAACACCTTATAAAGATCATATCATTGGAATGAGAATTTAATTAATGATGTGATTATGTTTAGAAATTGTAAATCCAAATATAATAATTATTAATAAAACATAAATTAATTATTGGTTGTTACACACTTAATCTTACCATATCAAAGACAATTAAGAAGTAATATAACCCAATAAAAAAATTGAGTTATGAAACCCCTTACCACTTGGTAACTTTCAATTCACATACCCTTGGATGAAATAATTTGAATTGAATCTTAAAATACCATTAATTATTAAGGAATCATGATATATCATTTAAAATTGGTCATATAAAAACACCACATAAAATAAATTAAGTACATAACATTAAAACATGCCTCGGTGAAGGTAAATAGAAATCAAATCCCTTACCTTGGGCCCGGCTCATCACGTGCATTCATTATATTCAAGAATAATGAAGTTATATTAATAATTTACTTTATTGAGAACCATTTTCTATTTTATTATTATTTTTAATTTTATTTATACCATGTTATATTTAATTACTTTATCAATTAATTTTAGGTCGGATGTTTTGACGATATTCATTTCACATGTCTAAAATTACTTTGGTAGGCTAACTATAGTAAAATATTCATTATTAAAGAATATAAAAAATAATAATAATGATTTAATTATAAAATTTTTATATCTATTATACTTTTAAAACCAACTATTAAATATGGTTATGAAAAATGAACTATGTTACAAGCATGGAGACGGTAAGTCATACGTATTCATGAGTGATGTTTCCATTTTCAACGATCATGATGAAAAGAATGTAAGGTTTATTTTATTTTTCAAAAATTATAATTCTATCATAAATACCATTTTATTTCTATAAATAAACTTATATATATCATCTATTTTATTATGTGATGGAAAATGAATCACATGACTTCATAGAGGTGGTAGTCCACACATATGCATAAACGACGTTATCATTTTTCAATGGATGGAAATATAAGAAATTATATTATATATTAACTTCTCATAATGATAAATATATCATTATTATCATATATAAAAATTAAATTAATCATTATAACAAGTCATGATTGGTGGTTATGGAAAACAAATTATATCAGTTTGTGAGGCAGTAGTCCACTATACAAACGAACAATGGATTTGTTTCCCATGTGATGGAAGAGGAAATTTATATAGGTTATTACATTAACATAAAAACATCTCAAAATATTTAGGATAATTTAATTTTTATTTCATCATGTTTGAATAATATTTTAATGAGGTTGAAGAATAAAAAAAATAAAACATTCGGTTAAAAGTTATACCACTTTTCAGAAACCTCCTTTTTTTAAAACTTTAATCCCATTAAGGTTTATATTTTGTAAAAAATATAAAATATAGACATTAGGTAGGTATTTTATTAAGTTATTTTTTGTATTTATTTTGAATACTAAGTGGTTCATTAAGTGTGAAGAACAGAGGATAGGATGTACCCTTTTATAAGTGAGGAGATGGATACTTTTAAAATTTCTTCAAGTATTAAATTAATATAAATTATTTATCATTGTAAAATATATAAAAAATTATATATTTATAGTATAGTATTAGTATTGATATAAATAATATCATAAAATAAAATTTGGATAATTTTATATTAGGTTTTTACTCTTGTCTCTTTTTTAACCAGTATTAACCCTTTTTCACAATTATCACAGTAACAGAGTTTTTACTCTTTAGGGGTCAATGTAGTTACTATAAAAGGATAATTGGTCCATAAATTAACCATAGTTTATAGATTTAAACACATACTAATAAAATTATTTAATATATTATTTTTTGGTACTTTAAATCCTTTAATAAAAGATTATTTATTATAAAATAACATTAATATCATTTTTGAACTATTCATTTAATTAGACTTTGAAAAAAATATAAAAATGGAATTATAATATATTCCATTAAAACATATATAATGTTTAATTTTTAATTATAAAATTCCCAGTACATGATAATTTATTCAAATTATATTACTTTTTTCATTTTTTAAATCATTTATTTTTTTTTCTATTAATTGAATAAATGCTATATCAATGTTGCATAATAATTTAAGGTAATTATTTAATTAAAAAAAGTATAAAAAAAATTACCCTGATAAAATATATATTTATATTTCAAATGACTATTTAGAACCAATTATAAGTTTTTTTATCCCTATCCCAAAATATTATAATCATTAAATGTAAGAAAGTGTAATTTGTGTCTTTATCTTTTACAGACTCTGAAGGTTCTGGATTCAAGTGGCTACTTGGTCCTAAGATTTATTAATAAAAATAATTAAAGAACAATGACATAATAAATATGGAATATGGAGCACCACCAAACTCAAAAGTGGCATATAACACCACCCAAAACAAAACCAGAGTAAAAACCCCCCACAAACAAATTGAAAAATAGAGCCCAACAACCCCTAAAATGCAAGGCCCAATACCAAATAAATGGACCAAAGTCCCACCCAGACCGTAGGCCCATTTCATATTTAAAAAATAGATCATCAATAAAACAAGAAACTCCATCATGCCAGCTAGTAGACACTCATTGTTGCTGACACCCCCATGTTTCAAAGACGTCAAAGTCATCGTCATCCTGCAAACACGTGTCATTGCCAACTTACACTTACACCTAAAGTCATCGGTGACTTGATAATCGCACCCTCAGGATGTCTCTATCTCACACCCATCTATACCCACCATCAATTGGTTCTCCCTATTGTCATGTATCACCACCACCATCCCCTCAATCCACTATATCCACCCTCGGGGGCTACCATCGGGGTCCCAAACCTAGATCCCACCATCGTGATCCCAAATATTATTGTTGAAGATGCTTGAGGATGTCGTCGGATCCTTTTACCTATATCAAGATGGTATTTCCACCTACGTCAATACACACACTTCACACCAGTCCTGTAGAGACCCGTATCTTGACGTACATAGACATTACATTACTTTTGCGGAATACTTAGTACATAACAAAAACACACACACAAGGATCGTAATAGTTTAGTGTCTTTGGAAACTCGGAACGTAATCTTCTAATCGTGGTGAAAGATCTTCAATATCTCCCATAAAGATCTTCCTTTTTTTTACCTAAAAACCTTTCTTTATATCCTGGGGAAAAGAAAACATAAAAGGGTGAGCTCAAATGCTCAGTAAGGGTAAACAAAAGAAATATCAATCACATCATATACATAAGAACATAGCCTTTGGAAATCTTAACCTGAAAAAGAGCTCATAATATCATAACATGGGATAAATCATAGAAGTGAAAATGAGATCCCCATAATCATAACATAAAACTTGAAACTTTGTGTCATGCACACATAATCATGGAAAATCATTTCTTGTTAGTCATGACTCATTTCCAAGACTATCTTAGTGGACAAAGTCCCTTTCTGAACCGAGTTCACTCCTGGTTTCAGTCCTGTATCACTGAACCGAAATAACCTTCCATTCCAGCCATGTCTATCTCATGAGATATAAAATCTTTACCCAATGCATTGGAGGGAGATATAGGTCCCACCCATCTTATAATGAATCCTTTCTTATGTGTGCCACATAATCATAAATCATACATCATCGCATAACCCATGTAATAAATATGGGATTCTTAAACAACATGACATCATAAAACAATTCATATAAGATAAAGGAATTCATAAGAATGTTTCCATCACAACATAATCAAATCCGTGTAATAATAGGGATAAGAACAGAACTCTTTTATTATCTTAGATGGAAAATAATTTTGATAAAATACTTGAACTTCATTCTTGAGGAAAATATCCTTTCTACTTCAAAAACACTTTTCCTTTCTTAACATGTCATACAATTTTAAAATAAAAGAAGTTGATTAAAAATAAACTTGAATACTTGTAAAGGAATCTTCTTGGAAATAATTATTTTTAGAAATCCATTCATGCCGTATAAGTTAACAAAAAACATTCTTCGTACTTTTGTCGGAAAAGTCAAAAAGTACCTCGTACAAAAAACGACAAAACATTCCTTTCATACATATTACTAAAAACTCACCGAAGGGTAAATATGGATTTAAAAAATTTTAGGTGGATGGAAATAATATTACATATTGATGAAACATGGATGTGGATGATAAAATACACCCCATTAAATACTTACGAATAAACAATCTCGGATAAAAATGAGATTGTGATATTTCCCTTACATTAGGTCCGATTTGCTTTGTTCGTGTCCGAAGCTCCTGTATAATGGTTTAAATAATGTTATTGACTTATTCCAGAATCATATATATTGATATGATATCATATATGGTCATATTATTAGATTCTTGTTAGCAATATTTCATTGTTACCTGTTACTCGGGTCTTTATAACTTTTTGTTCTTATGCGTGTTTTGTCGAATAAATTCTTATTCTTATCTTTAGGTTATAGATAATTCATTTACAGAATGGTATTAGTGTAGTATATACCATATTCATTCATTCAATTCATTTATATAATCATTATGAAATGAAGATCATGTAGAACGAGTCGCATCACATCGTGGAGACGGTATTCCGTACGTACGCACGAGTGATGATATCGTTCCTATGATCGTGGAATTGTATTGGAGTATATATATATTATTTCAGTATCAATATTACTTAATAATAATCATATATAGTTACTCATTACACCATTATACCCATCCTTGTAAGGTGATGGTGGAAAATAGATTACACCACGGCGTGGAGACGGTATTCCGTACGTACGCACGCGCGGTGATTTCATTTTTCCGTAGGATGGATAGAAGGTGAATTAGGGTTGTTTCATATTTATAATAACATATCAGTATGTACGTAATACTGATGTTATTACTTTATCATGAAACAACTAATGAATAAGAAGTTGAAGAAGAAAGAAATTGAAAAGATCGGTAATGGATATTACCTCTTCTTTTGGAACGCCTCTTTGAATCCTCCACTTAAGGAACTAAGATTGGTCTTTGGAGAAGACCAGGACCTCTAGGATTATTCTAGGGAAGTGGAGAGGAGAAAATGGCAGGGGTTGGCCGAGCTTGAGTGCTCAATTTGGTGTGAGGAGGAGGGGGAGGAGGTGCCCTTTTATAAGGGAGGAGAGGGGCACCTTAGGAATATCTCAAAATATTATTTTATATTAAAGTAAAAATCGGTTTATAATGGTTCCAAAGGGTCTTATTTAGAAGATAAGGTGGGGATGGGTCGAAATCCTATCAACCAATAGGATTTAGACAAGTTTAGGGTATTATTTTAACCTTATCAATTAGATTTAACTCTAAGTTAATTAATTTAACTTTTACCGTGTCTTTTTGTTTTCTTTCACTATATGGTTAATAAACTTACTATAACATGCCAAACGAACCCCAAATTGTTTATTATTAATATATATTTCCTTATCTAAGTCATTTGGCCGAACCTTAGATTTTTAGGAATAAAATAACAATTAATAATATAATATTTGATTTAAAAACTATTTTGTGTCAATTTTGACACTATTTGATATATGATTTTTGTGAAAGTCATAACAGAATTATATGTTCGAACCAAGTTGATTAAATCAACAATAATATATCATAGTAACCTAGAAAATTAGTGGAATTCATAAAAAGTCTCAAATTATATTTATTTTGGTGTTTATAACATCAATTATGTCAATATTTCATAAATAAGATAATTACTGCATCATCATTGTGTCATAAATAAATTAAATTATTTGATGTCTAAAAATTACAAATAAAATACCATCATGTAGTAAATCTTTTTATCTTTCTAATGAATATTTACAATCGAATTTATCTTATGTATAACCCCATATTAAAAATGATTTACTTATTAAACTTTGATTTTAACTATTTTAACCCTTCTTTAAATAAATTAATAATAAATGTCCTAATCTAATCCAAGTGGGCCTAAATGGTCATATTTTATTCCTAAGTTTGTTTTTGGTCGAATTACACTTGTCCAATGGAATTAGGACATGTGTTAGGGTAATAGTAATATCATATTTACCCTTAGTTACCCTATTTACTATTAACCGCGGTAAAAAAGTAAAAAGTTACTATTCACCAAAAAATTATTTGTATCTCATTGAACCACATTTTACTTACTGATATCAACCGTGTCTGTCGGATTTTTGAAATTCCATTCACATAAGCGGTAAAATTAAGTTTTATGAAAAATTCAGTTTTTTTAACTACCACTTAGTAGTTTCACTATTCATCAAAAATTGATGTTTTTCAGAACAATGCCAAAATTTCATCCTAAGATATATTTCATATTCCGAATTCAAAAATGAAATCTATTTTACCAAATTCATAACATAGAAGTTGCATTAATTAATTTTATAATTAAATCCCGCTGTTAAAATAAATAGCGTGTTTTTAGGAAACAATATATATCAAAAGATTGACACTTGATTATGTCTGGTTTAAATGTGAAATTACAACCAATGACCAACATAGTATTAAATTGTAAAAATATATTCTAAATATACTTTAAAACCACTCAAATTAATAATTTATCACTATTAATTATTTCGATTAAAAAAGTTGTTTTTATTTATAATTTAGTAATTTTCACTATTCATCAGAATATGAAAGTTATCCGAAAAGTACCGAAATTTCACCTTAGGCTAAATTCGATACTCCAAATCCAAAAATGAAGTCCATTTTGAGAGCTAAATTTTCTAAAATTTAAAAATTGGTTATTACTATTCATAACGGCTAGTTTTAATAATATTTTGTGAAACTCAGTATTGCGTACTACACACGCTATCGAGGAAGGTTACGATTGCGTGTAATGCAAGGCAAGTCAAGGATGTGTGTTGTGCAAGCTCCTTTTGGTGTAGCGTACAACACAATACATTAATAAAAAAATATTTTTCATAAAATCTCGGGCTGTTACATTCTACCCCCCTTAAAATGAATTTCTCCCTCGAAATTCGTCGGGGTTATAAATGGTTTACTATTCGAAAGTTTCTTTAATAGAAACTCACATCGTAAAAAAGGAATATCAAAACTTGGCTTTAAAAACTAAAGTATGAAATGTAACGATTACCCAAATAAACTAATCACTGGGTTTCCACATAGGTGAAAATATGGATATGGAAGAGAAATCCTATCATCATGTTCTGATGGAGAGTGGTAGAGAACATGGCTATGGGAAATCTAGTAATCACAAATCCATAAATTTGTGACGATCTAAGGTACCATCTGATTCATCAGGTATAAGAGAACTAGGACAACATTTTTGGTTTTCAAGATCATTTCCCTAAAGTTAAAGAATTTGAATTAGAATAAATACTTACTTTATTTTGGTACAATCTCACTGTTGTTCGTGCCTTTAACAATTTCCACTTCATCTCTTAAATAAATGAAGTTGAATTTGTTATTCGTGAAGTGTTAGCAGATCATGTGATAGAATGACGGGTCATTCCATCTGTCTCAAAAGGTTAGAAAAAATTATATACATAAGTCGATCTATAGTGATATTAATCATATATGGTTCCTAAAATGGGCTTATACTTCATATATCATACTTCTTAATATAATAACACTAGTTTCTACTAAACAGGGACTTCCTGTAGGTCAGTGGTAGGCGATAAAGGCCAGTCGCACTTCGGTTGTGGGTTCGATTCCCACATCCTTGTCCGACGCGATGGGTTGTCGCCCATCCTGCAGGTTGTCCTTTTTCTAAAAATACATTACTATAACATCCCATCAATAATATCGAAAAAAAAACTTCTATCCTTAAACAATACTCACTTATGTCCATTTCAATCTTTAGGCTTATCCATAATACTGCAGTCCACTCTCATAACATAGTGAAAACGATTACCAGAGATTTAATATCATCGTTTATCCCCATATATCATAAGATATGTCTTGTTGGTCACATTCCAAACATTCAAAGTCCTTAATCGTGTATTCTCTTGAATACCTTAGTGAAAACATGAGTGCAGTTAAAAGTTAACACTTTCCACATACCAAAATCCTCAAAATTCTATATACTCAAACCATGATATCACTTAGTCCTTATATCAATCATGAGCTCATGAATACTGTCAAACATTTCATTTTCTCCTTATCCCTTCATTATGTGCATATCATCTTATTTCCAAAAAATATCTCAATCACTTTGAATACCACATCAATAAATATTGCAATACTCAATGATACAACATTATTTTGGAATCCCATTACATAAACACTTAATCATTCCACCACATCGTTGTCATATTCAACATTGCCAATAGTGATCGCATGTGACTTCCCTTTGTCCTTTGCCTTCAGTGGTTGCTCATGTTGATCATCACTAACCCTTGGATTAGGGAATTTATTAGCATAATGCCCCATTTCCTTGCACTTGAAGCATTGAAGTGTTGGTGGTGCGTTCTCTGCAGTGTTTGCTTTATTCACATCATTAGAAACCCTTTTTCCATTACTTCGACACTCAGCTGCTCGATGACCTTCTTTTCCACACTTAAAACATTTTCTAGTCCCTTTAAGACAATCTCCACCATTCTTATTTCCACACTTTGTGCATAAGGAAACATTCATCTTCTTTTCACCATTATTCTGAGATTTCTCCTTGAACTCCATCTTTCGTTTCTTGTCAAAACCATGAGATGGATATGTAACACCAACTTCCATTTCTACCTTGATAGCACAACGCACAATTTCTTCATAGCTACTGAAGTCTCTTATAGCTAATGCCCTTCGAAGACTTGGTTTTAAGCCACTGAAAAATCGATCAACTTTACTTTCAGGTTGGATGATAATTCCAGAAGCATACCTTGCAAGTCTTGTAAAATTTTCTTCATAGGTACCAACAGATTCATCGTCCCTTTGCTTCAGTTCAAGAAACTCTTTCTCCATCTTTGTTCGAAGAATACGAGGGAAGTACTTACTGAAAAACAAGTTCTTGAACTCGTCCCATTCCATGGACTCAATTTCATCTCTTGGCCTCGTATTCTTGATAAGATTCCACCATTGATCAGCTTCACCTTCCAAACGATATACTGCTAAGATGACTTTATCATGTTCAGAACATTGAAGAACTGAAAATATCTTTTCAGTAGTACTGATCCATTGTTCAGCCACAAGTGGATCAGAAGACCCACTGAAAGAAGGTGGGTGTTGCCTCATGAAGGACTCAATAGAATATTGTTCCCTTCTCTGCTCATTTGGAAGTCCAGAATGATTCATAGCTTGTGTAAGTATAGCAATAAGATTTTGCACTCCATCTCCCATAACATTTGTTTGTTCAGGAGGGAAATCATTGCATTGTCCATTGCATTGATCAACACGGTTCCTTCGGGTTCCATCCATCGTCTAAAACCCAAAAAGAATAGTGTGAGAGGCAAAAATCATGCTAGGGAAAACAACATAATAAAGGGGGAGTACCTTCAATATCAAACATCTTAGGTTTAATTCTATGATCGTTAGCGTAGTTCTAGTACTATAACCTATACGTATACTTAACCTTAGGGACATCCCTAGACATACCTTAGAAATATCTCTAGGGATCTCACTAACGTTCTCACATCCTAGTTTCCAAAGGTTGAATAAACCTTTCCTCTGATACCAACTGTAGAGACCCGTATCTTGATGTACATTGACATTACATTACTTTTGCGGAATACTTAGTACATAACAAAAACACACACACAAGGATCGTAATAGTTTAGTGTCTTTGGAAACTCGGAACGTAATCTTCTAATCGTGGTGAAAGATCTTCAATATCTCCCATAAAGATCTTCCTTTTTTTTACCTAAAAACCTTTCTTTATATCCTGGGGAAAAGAAAACATAAAAGGGTGAGCTCAAATGCTCAGTAAGGGTAAACAAAAGAAATATCAATCACATCATATACATAAGAACATAGCCTTTGGAAATCTTAACTTGCAAAAGAGCTCATAATATCATAACATGGGATAAATCATAGAAGTGAAAATGAGATCCCCATAATCATAACATAAAACTTGAAACTTTGTGTCATGCACACATAATCATGGAAAATCATTTCTTGTTAGTCATGACTCATTTCCAAGACTATCTTAGTGGACAAAGTCCCTTTCTGAACCGAGTTCACTCCTGGTTTCAGTCCTGTATCACTGAACCGAAATAACCTTCCATTCCAGCCATGTCTATCTCATGAGATATAAAATCTTTACCCAATGCATTGGAGGGAGATATAGGTCCCACCCATCTTATAATGAATCCTTTCTTATGTGTGCCACATAATCATAAATCATACATCATCGCATAACCCATGTAATAAATATGGGATTCTTAAACAACATGACATCATAAAACAATTCATATAAGATAAAGGAATTCATAAAAATGTTTCCATCACAACATAATCAAATCCATGTAATAATAGGGATAAGAACAGAACTCTTTTATTATCTTAGATGGAAAATAATTTTGATAAAATACTTGAACTTCATTCTTGAGGAAAATATCCTTTCTACTTCAAAAACACTTTTCCTTTCTTAACATGTCATACAATTTTAAAATAAAAGAAGTTGATTAAAAATAAACTTGAATACTTGTAAAGTAATCTTCTTGGAAATAATTTTTTTTAGAAATCCATTCATGCCGTATAAGTTAACAAAAAACATTCTTCGTACTTTTGTCGGAAAAGTCAAAAAGTACCTTGTACGAAAAACGACAAAACATTCCTTTCATACATATTACTAAAAACTCACCGAAGGGTAAAAATGGATTTAAACAATTTTAGGTGGATGGAAATAATATTACATATTGATGAAACATGGATGTGGATGATAAAATACACCCCATTAAATACTTACGAATAAACAATCTCGGATAAAAATGAGATTGTGATATTTCCCTTACCTTAGGTCCGATTTGCTTTGTTCGTGTCCGAATCTCCTGTATAATGGTTTAAATAATGTTATTGACTTATTCCAGAATCATATATATTGATATGATATCATATATGGTCATATTATTAGCTTCTTGTTAGTAATATTTCATTGTTACCTGTTACTCGGGTCTTTATAACTTTTTGTTCTTATGCGTGTTTTGTCGAATAAATTCTTATTCTTATCTTTAGGTTATAGATAATTCATTTCCAGAATGGTATTAGTGTAGTATATACCATATTCATTCATTCAATTCATTTATATAATCATTATGAAATGAAGATCATGTAGAACGAGTCGCATCACATCGTGGAGACGGTATTCCGTACGTACGCACGAGTGATGATATCGTTCCTATGATCGTGGAATTGTATTGGAGTATATATATATTATTTAAGTATCAATATTACTTCATAATAATCATATATAGTTACCCATTACACCATTATACCCATCCTTGTAAGGTGATGGTGGAAAATAGATTACACCACGGCGTGGAGACGGTATTCCGTACGTACGCACGCGCGGTGATTTCATTTTTCCGTAGGATGGATAGAAGGTGAATTAGGGTTGTTTCATATTTATAATAACATATCAGTATGTACGTAATACTGATTTTATTACTTTATCATGAAACAACTAATGAATAAGAAGTTGAAGAAAAAAGAAATTGAAAAGATCGGTAATGGATATTACCTCTTCTTTTGGAACGCCTCTTTGAATCCTCCACTTAAGGAACTAAGATTGGTCTTTGGAGAAGACCAGGACCTCTAGGATTATTCTAGAGAAGTGGAGAGGATAAAATGGCAGGGTTTGTCCGAGCTTGAGTGCTCAATTTGGTGTGAGGAGGAGGGGGAGGAGGTACCCTTTTATAAGGGAGGAGAGGGGCACCTTAGGAATATCTCAAAATATTATTTTATATTAAAGTCAAAATCGGTTTATAATGGTTCCAAAGGGTATTATTTCGAAGATAAGGTGGGGATGGGTCTAAATCCTATCAACCAATAGGATTTAGACAAGTTTAGGGTATTATTTTAACCTTATCAATTAGATTTAACTCTAAGTTAATTAATTTAACTTTTACCGTGTCTTTTTGTTTTATTTCACTATATGGTTAATAAACTTACTATAACATGCCAAAAGAACCACAAATTGTTTATTATTAATATATATATCCTTATCTAAGTCATTTGGACGAACCTTAGATTTTTAGGAATAAAATAACAATTAATAATATAATATTTGATTTAAAAACTATTTTGTGTCAATTTTGACACTATTTGATATATGATTTTTTTGAAAGTCATAAAAGAATTATATGTTCGAACCAAGTTGATTAAATCAACAATAATATATCATAGTAACCTAGAAAATTAGTGGAATTCATAAAAAGTCTCAAATTATATTTATTTTGGTGTTTATAACATCAATTATGTCAATATTTCATAAATAAGATAATTACTGCATCATCATTGTGTCATAAATAAATTAAATTATTTGATGTCTAAAAATTACAAATAAAATACCATCATGTACTAAATCTTTTTAGATTTCTAATGAATATTTAAAATCGAATTTATCTTATGTATAACCCCATATTAAAAATGATTTACTTATTAAACTTTGATTTTAACTATTTTAACTCTTCTTTAAATAAATTAATAATAAATGTCCTAATCTAATCCAAGTGGGCCTAAATGGTCATATTTTATTCCTAAGTTTTTTTTTTGTCGAATTACACTTGTCCAATGGAATTATGACATGTGTTAGGGTAATAGTAATATCATATTTACCCTTAGTTACCCTATTTACTATTAACCGCGGTAAAAAAGTAAAAAGTTACTATTCACCAAAAAATTATTTTTATCTCATTGAACCACATTTTACTTACTGATATCAACCGTGTCTGTCGGATATTTGAAATTCCATTCACATAAGCGGTAAAATTAAGTTTTATGAAAAATTTAGTTTTTTTAACTACCACTTAGTAGTTTCACTATTCATCAAAAATTGATGTTTTTCAGAACAATGCCAAAATTTCATCCTAAGATATATTTCATATTCCGAATTCAAAAATGAAATCTATTTTACCAAATTCATAACATAGAAGTTGCATTAATTAATTTTATAATTAAATCCCGCTGTTAAAATAAATAGCGTGTTTTTAGGAAACAATATATATCAAAAGATTGACACTTGATTATGTCTGGTTTAAATGTGAAATTACAACCAATGACCAACATAGTATTAAATTGTAAAAATATATTCTAAATATACTTTAAAACCACTCAAATTAATAATTTATCACTATTAATTATTTCGATTAAAAAATTTGTTTTTATTTATAATTTAGTAATTTTCACTATTCATCAGAATATGAAAGTTATCCGAAAAGTACCAAAATTTCACCTTAGGCTAAATTCGATACTCCAAATCCAAAAATGAAGTCCATTTTGAGAGCTAAATTTTCTAAAATTTAAAAATTGGTTATTACTATTCATAACGGCTAGTTTTAATAATATTTTGTGAAACTCAGTATTGCGTACTACACACGCTATCGAGGAAGGTTGCGATTGCGTGTAATGCAAGGCAAGTCAAGGATGCGTGTTGTGCAAGCTCCTTTTGGTGTAGCGTACAACACAATACATTAATAAAAAAAATATTTTTCATAAAATCTCGGGCTGTTACAAGTCCTTCATTGATAAGGACCACCATTGGTTTCATGTCATATCCCTCAATCATCATTGTCCTCCCCATCAGCCTATCATCCAATAAGATCTTGCCATCAGGATCCCAAATCCATCGCTATCATGGTACCCACATCGGGTTCCACACCATAATCTACAAAATAATACCCAAATAATCCACAACAATACCACCCAAGGACTCTACTATGTATCTCATAGGCTCACTACACCCCAAGAACAAGGAAATCACACATCGTCGGCTGGATCTAGAATGGTGTCGCTAACTAGTCTTCAGCTTCCACCAATTAGCATCTGATCTTTGTACCTATCTATAGGTGGTCAAAAAATGGATCTTCATCATCCATTTCTAGATACACTAACCTATACCTATCACAAACTATGCAAATCATGGTTCCTCTAAACCCTTCCCCACATTGGAGGGGATTTCACCACCTCACTCCCCAATTCCACCACTAAAAGCAATCAGGGCCCATAATTTCTTATAAGTAGCAAACATCTGATAATGACTAAAAATATCATCATCTCCACATTTTAATATTGGTTCCATACCATGGTCTTGAAGAGATATAGGCTCTTCTTCCTTTATAGAGAATCCCCCCATCGATCCAATCCTCCTTTATCTTATACTTAAATATTTTAAAGATCAAAATCAAAGAAATATTGTGCCATGTGGACATATATTTGAGACCTGGATAGAAATGGATGAATTAAACACATCCAATAGAATAAATTAAAGTGTTATTTTAACACCCGAATACTTCATGAAATATTTATTTTAAAATAAATTTAATCACTTGTATATCTTGTGGTATACGCAACTCCGAGTCTAACTGAACTGTAATATAGAATTCCATTATAACCTAGATATTAATTGGTGGTTATAAATATTAATAACTAAATTTTAAAAATTATATAATTTACACACTTATAAAATTAATTCTTAGGTTATCAAATAATTGTAAAAAGTGTTTTTCTGAAAAAACTATTTTTATGCACCCAATGTATTTTTATTATAAAAAATAAAACTAATCAGTATTTTTTAATTATTTTTTAAAAAATAGATATTATATATTCATTCAAATTTTTTATCATTCATATAAAATTTTTAATATGCATGAGAAAAGAATAAATCCATTTTTATGCTAAAAAATTGTATTAAAAACGGTATTTATCATGTTTTGTTGAGTTATTTTAAAATTAATTTATGAAAATTATAGGTGTTGAATTTCATAAAATGGATTCAATTTTTTTTAATTAGGATATTAAAATTTGGAAAATAGGCTCCATTTATTTTTAGGCATTATTAATAGTAACCGTAGTAAAATTTATTACCACGGTAAAGGGTAAATCAGGATAATCTAGGTTAAAACTAAGTGATGAGGCCATAAATTTTCATGATAATTATTATTTTAAAATTTTAATTATATTGTTATCACATTATTGTTTAAATGGACCTATTTAATGGACATTTTTCTATGAAAATAACTTATATAATATTTAAACCAATGAAAGTTACAAAGTGTCACTCTCTTAGTTGTAAATATATCTTATGTGTCCACATAAAGAGAAAAGAAAGTTATGAATGAACATAAATTTATATTTTTATAATATGAAATTATTTTAATTTTTAAAATTTATTTATAATTTTTCTTAAATATATAATTACCTTAAACTCTTACGCAGCACTGACGCGGTATTTATTCAATTAATAAAAAAATGATTTAACTAATATTAAAAGTGATATAATTTGAAATTTTTAGAATGTTACATGTATTTTATAGATTATTATGATATATTAGTGTTGTATTAAAGTATTATATTTAGGCCCAACTTTTTATTTATGTATTTTAAGTCAAATTAAATGAATAATGTCAAAATTTACATTAATGATATTTTATCAAAATAATATTTTATTAAATTATTTAAAAATATACACAATATTAAATATGAAAATTTGGATAATATATGGTCTAAAATTCAATATATTTTCCATTTATGATCCAATTTTCACCTTATATGTAAAATTATAATCCTTTAAGAGTGAAAAATATGTTACCGTGATTAATGTCACAATAGGCCAACTGAGGGGTTAAACCAAAATATAAGGTTTATAATACCATTTAAACTTATCAAAATTTTATTTTTTATGATATTTCAACCATATATTCTAATATATGTCCTTTTAGAATCATTTTTATTGAGAATGACTTAGTTATATTTTAATCTTTTTTGTAATTCAATGTGTGTCTTTTCCCTCCCTTATGAAAGGATGCACATTCCTTCACTTATGTACACCACATTGGGCAACATATCTCAAAATATACTTATAATTACTATTATAAGAATCCTTAGTCAAGTTACAGAGGTTCTGTTATCCCCAAAATACTAACTCTAGGTTCCTTGATAATAGTTTTGTGAAAATAATAACCATTTTAATTTTTGAAAAATAATTAATATTTAATATTTAATAAATTAAATATTAAATTTATTGTGCGGGTTCGTTCAACCATAAAATTTTAATAGAGTGTTGGATTGAGATTATGTATCTATCATTGAGTCGAGAATGGTGAGTTTATCCTAAGAGAGGCATGAACTTTAGTTGGGTGTCGGGGCCACCCCAGACCCCTTTTTCTTCTTTTTCTTTTTCTTTTTCTTTTCTTTGTTTTATTTTTCTTTTCTTCTTTCTTAATTCTTCTTCTCAAGTTCTCCCATATGATAGATATTACACTACACAACCGTGATAGGATAGGTAGAGGGAGAAATATAGGGAGAGAGGAAGAGAGGGAGAAGTTTTTGGGGATCCTTCAACACACTAGATCGACGTGTGGATACCATAGACCAAAAATTGAACGAAGCTTCAGAAATTTCTGCCCAAAGGTAGTTTGTTTTTAAGATTTACTGAAAACCCCCATTGTATTAATCATTTTTAAAAATTAAAGCCCTATTTTTCTTGCTTATGGCCTCTTGAGGCCTAATTTTGGGGGATTAACTGGGGGTTTCGAGCGATCCAGAGGGTTTTCCATTCAGGAAAAACTAATAACACGGCTTGTAGTCTAGGGTGACATGCCATGTTTTCTTCCCATTTGGGGAAGATGAATTTTAAGGCGTACACACTGTTTATGGGGTATAAAAATTATGTACTGGTACTCATTCATGTAGATGATTACCTAGGAATGGCTACCCATGTAGGGGTACATGTCATATAGAGCACACGGCCAGACCCCATGTGGGTAGCATGCTATGTATTTGTACATGGTCTAGCCGAGAATACAGTCAGGCTAGTTGAGAGACACTGACATGTACCCCATGTCAGGTACACTCAATTTACCCATTTCACATGCCATGTACCTTGGGTTTTACTTGCCCAGTGTGGAAGAGGTACACACCCAAGTGGGGCTGTAGGAGTACACACCGTGTACCCATGGGGACATGTTGTGTACTTCCTCCTTATAACCCTTTGAGGGTTTTTTGTATTATTTTTTACAGTAGTCATAATTAAACCTATAATTATTCCATTATATTTATATTTTCACATTGATCGCAATGGTAAGACCTACGATGTGTTTAAGAACTTCTGAGTGGCGTTTCATGCCTTTTGAAAATAGAGAGGTTCTTCCTCCGGTAATCAAATTTAGTTGTATCTTGAGGTAGAGACTTGAACGTGAATGATAGGTTGGGTGTTTGGACCAACCTAGTTGAGATTCTATTTTGATATGGTTCATGAGATATATTTCTTAAACTATGCTTTGTAGCTATGCTTTTGAGAATGTTCCCCTTGTGAGATATTCCCTTCTAGACTAGGAGGCCCTGAGACCAAATTCTTCAAAGGATCCCTTGAGGTATGACTTTGATTATGCACTAATCTAGGGAGTCCCTTATAGGATCCATGTACGTTTTCATCATTCTGAGGATCCCTAGTAGGATTGATCCTCAGTACTTGACTTGATGGAAGCAGTTTGTTCCATTTGTTTGACTAACCATAAGTTGTAAATCATTTTTGGGTATAAACGGTAGCGGGTGTCAGCTTAGAACCTATACCGAACTGGTAAGACCATGGGAATATGACTGGAGTGTTGAATTGGGTGTTTAGGCCACCCTCACTCATTTTTTATATCTTTGACATGGTTATTACTATTGCAGTGATGGTTACTAGAGGTGCTTCCTGGTTAGTGGATATTGATCCTCATGAGAGGTATATTTCTTCCTATTGGGATGCCAAAGTGTTCTTCCTAGGATCCATTTTGCTCATTAGGATGCATGGAGGGGATTTTCTGGTATCTAGATTATGAACCATGTTATTTCTGATATTTTATTAGTGTGCCTCGAGGTACTACTAGGGATTGGATATTGAGCTTAGATGTATATATATATATATTTTTGATATATATATATATATATTGGGATGTTCATAGGTGTTTCCTATCATCTTTTTATTGAGCCTTACATGATGACTTATATACCCTGAGTGATACTTGGATTCTAGTTGTAGGAATTCCTTGGACGGTCTTAGTGGTCTGATGACTTATATACCCTGAGTAATACTTGGATTCTAATGTATGAATGCCTTTGAAGAGATCAATGTTCTGATGACTTATATACCCTGAGTGATACTTGTATTCCTGTTGTAGGAATGTCATGGATGGGGTCAGTGGTTTGATGACTTATATACCCAAACTCATACTTAGATTCTCATTGTAATAATACCTTGTATGGGATCAGTGGTTTAATGAATTGTATACCCTGAGTGATACTTGGATTCCCATTGTAGGAATTCCTTGTATGGGCTCAGTGGTCTGGTGAATTATATATCCTGAGTGATACTAGGATTCCCACTGTAGTAATGCCTTGGACGAGCTCAGTGGTTTGATGACTTATATTCCCTGAGTGATACTTGGATTCCCATTGTAAGAATGCCTTAGATAGGCTTAGAGGGATGATGACTTCTATACCTTGAGTGATACTTGTATTACCATTGTAGTAATGCATTGGATGGGATAATAAGCTGGTTGATATATGATCATAATGATTATACTCTTCCAGATCAATTACGAGACTCATGGGGTATAGCATGGTGTCTCAACGGATGTCTGGATGTACTCCCTAGAATCCTTCTTTACAGGATTGACCATCAAAATGTGGTATTATTATTTATAGGATTGAATGTTGGTATATGGTATCCCTTCTAGTGATTGGAGGTGAGTACATGTGAACCCATGTGTAGGACGAGTATCCCCCTATGGTGATGTAGCTTTCCCAGAGATATAATTAGAGTGTTGGATGAAGAAATTATATGTTTATTGAGATTATGAACCCAAATATTGACTTAATAGTACATGGTTTGAGTGGCATGTCATCCAGATCAATTCCCTTACACATGATGTCTAGGATATCGGTATTACAGACCCATGGATCGACTGCTGATGTGGTTTCATGTTATTTGATTCGCATACTCATGAATATTTATAGGTATGGGACTATACATGAATACGTATATAGATATATACATCCATGGTGGAACTTCCCTAGTTTATTAGGATTATGAACCTGAGGTTGAAATGTGGTTCATGTTTTTTTTACTTACCTTTTTAGTGTCTCAGTGAGGCTGAGTATGTTGCTTTTGAATTCACTTAAATCACTACATTTATAGGTTTCTTGTTGGGGTGGATTACTGAGATTATTTGACACCCCTTCACATGTACCTTGTTGTACATGTAGAACTTATGTCAACTTTTCATATTGATCATATCTTGCATGGTGGATTGTAATAAGGCCCATAGTTGCATGTTTGAGCAAGCTACTCATGAGTTCTTCTGATCAGGCTGGTACAATTCGACAGTGTCTGGAAACCGGGTACATGGTCTGGATTGAAGTTGGTAGTAGAGCACTATACTTTTTCTTTTATTTTCCTTTGTACTCCTATATCTATATTGTCATCCTGGTAGGTGACCAATGTTGTATTGTATAGATAGTTGTTTGGGATCTTACTACATTTCATTTATTATTACATCATATTCTATTTAAGATGTTTACTACTTCCGCACTCTGTCTTTTTATAGATGTGTATGATACTTAGTTATTTCCATTTTTTTCTTACTCTTAAATGAGGTAATATTCTACCCACTACCACACTCTAGTCCCTCGCTACTAGTCGATAGCCTCTGGCATATGGGGAGATGCACTTGAGGCCTTGTAACCCACCATCTCGGAGTAGCAGTTTAGTGGAATTCAGGTCTGGATGTTACAATATGAATATAATGAATATATATTACTTTTATATCCTGATTAAAATTGTGGATATGAAAAATATATGATCAAAGCACAAGGACCAAAACTACCAAACCAAAATATACATGAAAAATGAAGTGGTTATTACCAGAAATAGTGATTTAATAAATAATTGATGATGAAAAGGTGATAAAAGGTTATAAGTAAATAATATATGGCATAATATATATGATTATATTACGTGAATATATTCATAAAAAATCTAAAATTATTGCACAGGAGGTTTGGACATGTATGAAGGAAATTGGACCTGAGGTAAGGGTTTATTTCACAATCTCATATTTATTTGAGATTGTTTATATTTAAGTCTCCCATAGGGTAATTGTTTGATATTTATATATTAAACCCAATATATTTTATTTTCCTCTAGTTATTCATGAAATTTTCAAGTAATAGTGTCATTTTACTCTATTTTTTACTTATAATGATTGAGAAAAAAATTAAGAAAAGATGACTTTATTTCTCTCTTCAGTTGAAAATATTTTTTCTTCCATATCTATTTTTTCTAAAACTATTTTATATAATATTTTAAACATACTCCAAATTATTTATTAAAGAAATTTTTTCCTATGTTTTAATTTTTTACAAAATAGTTTAAAATAAATATTCTTGTCATTATCCAAAGGATGTACTTTTTGATCTGTTTACAGCAATGTGAAAAGGAATGTTTTGTTAAACTTATACAGAATGTATAGAATTACCTATCATCATGAGTGGTCATTTATTTGAATGTTCCTCTATAATTTTCCATAATTATTTTTCAAATAAAATATTTTTCATAATATTCTGTAAATTTTTAATTTTTAAAAGTGATTTTTAAAGTGAAAAGGGTATTTTCCTCAAGAATGATTTTAATGAAACTTTTATGGTATTTCTATTCATCAATGACAAAAATCCTCATTTTAAATATTATCCATTGGGGATATGTTTTAATAATACCATCCTTGTTATTTCTCTAGATAGTTTATGATCAGTTTGACTGGGGATGTACTATTTTGATACCATTCTCCATATTACTCTGGATGGTTTATAATTATGTTTATTGATTGGGAAAAGTAGTAAAATTTCATAAACTAGTTTTTTAATATGAATGTTCTTATTGGTTAAGTTTCACCCATTCCATATAAGTAATTCATTGGACTTAGTATGTGATGTGAAGGGCCCATTATAGCCCCTTGATACATCAGTAGGTCTCATGAGACAAACTAACTTGGATATTTGGTCGATCCCTTACCCATTTATGTAAGATGTCTTAGAATTAGGTAATTATAGTATGTTTATGATGTTTTAAATTATGAATTACCTCATTATGGGATTATTTATTGATGTATATATGTTATTTAATTAGTTATGATATCTATGGATAAGTTTCACACTCATGTGATTGCTAATATGGAATTATTTCATCATAATTTATTCCTGGAATATTATTATTAATGCTCAATTTATTGACTAAATGGAATTTGTATTCATATATTAACCTTTCTATACTGAATATTCCATATTTAATCATGATTTCTTCTACTGTATGGATACCCTTAATAATCATTGAATCTCCCACATTTCTTATATTTCCTTTCCCCAGGATGAGAGGAAATCATTTATGATTGGTATTGAGGGATATTAAAAAGTAAAGAATGGTGTTCCAAAATAAATTACTATGTTGTATTTAAAGATTTCAATTGTAATGTAGTATTTAAGCAAGTGTCCATTTTTTTAAGACTATTAAACTATTTGGTCAATTGGGATGCGATCACTTGTATCAAGCACTAATGTAAAAGAGTAACCACTAAATCAGGGCTACTAGGGTTGGGGTATTTTTTTATGGTTAACTTTTAGTCCTTATTATGTTATTTTTAACCTAAATTGCATAATTTACTCTTACATGGGTGATAATTATTTATGATTGTAACTATTCATAATGAAGACAAAAAAGATCTTATTTACAAAACATATACCACTTGATTAAAAATATTTAATCCATTATTTAAGATTAAATTTATATAAGTAGTGGAATTTAATTTAAAATTAAACTCATGAGGAGAAATAAAAATTAATTTTCCAGGAAAATACATTTTTCAAGTGAAAGATGACTTTACATTAAATATATGTACAGTAATATTCATTATAAAAATTTTAATTCATATTGATAAATATGTAATATATGAATTTTAGTTAAATAATTCCTATTTAGGTTTAATTTTTATTAATTCAAATGGAAAAACATTACGCACTTAAAAACAATTTTTAGAAGAAAAAAATGTGTTTTTAAGCATAAAAATTTATTTATAATAAAATAAGGAAAATTACTGATTAAAATGAAATTAATTATATTATTATAAATAAATTGGTTCATATGTAACTTTAAGAAAAAAAAATTAAAAATATAATTGGACTTTAAATTACTTGATTTAATGAAAATAAATGACAGTATTATAAAAACCAATCTTTTTAGGAAAAATAAAACAATTTAACAGTAAGCTAATTTTGATATGATTATTTCAAAAATTATATCCTTTTTATAAAATACCATTAGTAAAATTGTTAGAAATTAATTATATTATCCATTTACTAAAATCAATAAAAAACATATTTAAATAAAATGTATTTTTGAAGTATAAAATGACTTTACTGAAAATTATTTATTTATTTATTATGAAATAGTCAATAAATTTATATTATATAAAACCTTTAGAGATAGTTTTCATAATATGGTCATTCCTATTTATACCACCAATTTTAATAGTTTGGTTATAATGGTTAAATTTATATAATAATATTTTAATAGTATAACATGGTTCGTTTAAAGTCAATATTGTGTGATCCATAAGAAATTAAAAAAATAAAATTTATTTCAAGAGAAATATATTTTAAAATATCAAGATACTATATGTCCTACCCCAATTGATTGAGGATTTAATTTATTAGTCATTCGCTTTAATGAAACCCAAGATACAAAAACTATCTTTCTTTTTAATTGGTTGTGGTAAGAAATTAAAACTATAATATAACTTATATTTTTTATAGTTGTATATAGAAACCTAAAAATAAAGAAATCCATTTCCATTTAAAAATTTTGGAAAGAAACCTAAATCCCACACTTTTATTTTTTGTGAGCTCCAAAATAAAAAGATGGAAGAAGAGAGATAATTGTTTACTCATAATTACTTTAAAGACCAGTCTTAATATCTCTAGGAATAAGAAAGAATGCTATAAGAGATAAATAATAATATAAAAGAAATGAGAATGATTTGGAAATAATATTCAGTTCTGGTTGCAATTAAGATCACTTGTGTAACTAGGAGGAAATTTATGATCATATATATTTGTTGAATATAATTATTTTAAGGTATGTTTCTATGCATCTAAAGGTTCTAATTTTAGGAGAAAATAGCTCTAGGAGCCTTCTAGAGTTGATCTAGGGTCAATCAAGTCAGAGGAGGCTACATTATGGAATTCTTGTAATGACCTTGACTCTAGAAGCTCAAATCCAGATTCTACTTTATTACATTGGCATAATATACATGGAATCACATCCCAAATAACTGAATTGTTTAATATTATTAGTAAACTAGATACATGCTTGAGTCTTGTATTACATTTGAATAAAAAAAATTACAACATAATTGTTTTTTATAATATCATTATTCCCCCTAGCATATCCTTTCATATTATTTATAGTACACTTCATAGATTATAGTGAAAGGGAAAAAAATAAGGGTGGTCTCATATGCCCTGTAAGAGTTATGTAAATTGGAAGTTATCATGGGTAATTGAAAAGTGATCAATAAATCTTAATAAATATGGAAAGGTAAATAACTGAACACACGTGTCATTTAATCAATAAATTGTGTATCATGAATATATAAGGAATAATAAATATTTTAAGGTAAATATCTGAACACACATGAAATTTAATAAAAAACTATACTATCATCATTTGATAAGGATTAATCAACATGGAAAGGTAAATATCGAAACACACATGTCATTTAATCAATAACTTGACAATCATGATCTGATAAGACAAAATCAATATAAAAAGGTAAATAACTAAAAACACATTAAATTTAATTAATAAATAGAGAATAAAAATGCTTCTAGAGATAATATCATTATGAAAATTTCGAGACTAATAATAATAATAGAATTCTTAATGAAGTAAATGATTAATTATTGTATTTTATGATCTCACGCATCATGATACCTCTATATTCAATACCTTTCATAAGAGAGTGTAAAACTATTGGTAAAATCTCATTTAATTATATCTTAATAATTATCCTTAGGATACTACTGATACATAAAGGGGTTGTATAATTATAGGCCCCACTCATCACAAGATTTCCAAAGCATTCCTCATATATTGAATAATCAAATTAATACATGAACAATGAGCATTATCATCAAATATCCATTTTAGTGAGGAATACCGACTTATAAATATTTCCCCAGATAAACAAATAACTATCAATTTTGAACATCCAACATATAAATTATAAATAATTTAATCAATAAACATATCTATAATATTTATATTTAGGGTAAATTTAATATCCAATGATCACTGGAAAGTTAATATTTTAAAGGAAAGTTAATGACTATAAAAATGAATTAGGAATGTGAATTTCAATACTTTATTGGGTCAAAATGATCATAAATAATCCTCATAAATAATATTTATGGTATCAATACAACATATTCCTAGTTTAGTGTAAGTAAAATAAAGGGTTTTTGTCATTGATGAGTAGAAATACCATCAAAAGATCATTTAAAAAAAATCTTTAGCAAAACATCATTTTCATATTGAAATTCATATAATGGTTACAAAACATTTTAAAAATAAATTTATTTGAAAATAACCTTTTAATATTATAAAATTATCATTAAAACATTGATTGTTCGTGACATATGGAAATTCCATATTGTCGAACATGTTAAAACAAAGATTCCTTTCACTTTTTTAGTAAGAGATAAATGGGCCTTGTTTTGAAAAATAAATAAAGATTACTTTTAAAAAAAAATAGAATATAAAAAATTGATAAAATTTTATTTAATGAATAATATTTAAAAGGTTAGAAACATTTTTTAATATATTTTTATAAAACATGGATTTTGATGAAAAAGGATATTCGGTCCAAGAGAGAGATAAAGTTAGATTTTATTAAAAATATTTTCTTATTAATTTTAAGTGAAAAAGAGTTAAAAAATGGTACCATTACATAAAAACTTCATAAATATTCCAAGAATAATAAAATTAAAGTGGTTCATTATACAATGATCAAATAATTTCCTTCATGTAAATTTGAGTATAAATAATCTCAATTAAAATGAGATTGTGAAATAAATCCTTACAAATATCATAACATTAAAGTGAGAATTAATCAATGAATAAATTATCTGCATTAAAAATAAATACACATAAAAAAGTTTAAATAAAACATAATATATAGAAAATTATTTACACACATCATCTTAGAATGTCAAAGACAATGAAGAAATAATGTAACCCAAAAAAGAAATTGAGTTATAAAATTATTTACGACTTGGTAATTTTCAAGTCAATTCCCCTTGGATTAAATAATTCAAATTAAAACTTAAAATTATATTAATTATTAATGAAACATAATATTACATGTGAAAGAAGCATTATATATACCATATAAAATAAATTAGGTTCATAACATTAAAATATGCCTTAATGATTATAAATTGAGACGAAGACCCTTACCTCGCACTTCCTTTTGGTTGAACGTGTTTTAATATCTTTTATAATGGTTTTAATAATTTTAATAATTTATAATATAAGAATATTAATATTTATAATATCATTTATTATCCTATTATAATATTTTACCAACCATTTTTTAATAATATTTCATTATTTTCATTATTCTGGGTGTTAATTGTCTTGTTTTCTCATGTTTGTTTTCATGAATGTTCTAGTTATTGGGTATATGATATAAATAAATCAAATAAATAATTTTATTAATGTTATAAATTTTATATTTACTCATTATATACATTTTTAGATTCATTATTTAATGTTGTATATGGAAAATGAATCTCATCATTTCGTGGAGATGGTAGGTCGTACAGATGAACAAGCGATGATATTGTTCTATTAATTAGTGAAGGGATAAATAATTAAATGATATATTAACCTTAAATAGTCATTATTTTTCATATATATCATATATATTCATTAAATATATCCTTATTACTTTCCATAAAAATTTTAAGTGAAAAACGAATCATATCACTTCGTGAGGCGGTAGTCTGTCGTACACATGAGTAATGTTATCATAATTTAAATAGGATGGAAAGTAAGAAGTTATATGTGATATTATAATTAAAAATTTATAATAATATCATAAATTTAATATAAATGTGTTTAATGCATCATTATATTCAGCACTGAATGGTGGTGATGGAAAACGAATTACATTGGTTCGTGAGGCGGTAGTCCACCGTACACATGATCGGCAGTTTAATTTCCCATTTGATTGAAGAAGATATATATATAGTTAATTAAAATAAAATAATAACATATTAGTATATATTATATACTGATTTTATTCTATAATCATTATGGAATAATATTTTAAGGATGTGGAAGAAGAAACAAATTAAAAAAACTCTTAAGAACGTTACCACTTCTTTGAAAAACTTCTTTAGGTTTGAACTAAAATTCATACTAGGTTGGACTTATAATCAAAAAAATGGTTATATAATGTTTTTATGGGAGTAATAAATTTTTTTGGGTAGGTATTGTCTGAACCAAATGTATTTTCATGTGTGAATATGGGAGGAGAGGGTGGCCTTTTATAAGTGGGGAAGAGGACACACATGGAATTTTTTAAAAGAATCAATTACATACATATGTTTATCATGAAACAAGCCTAAAAAATGGTTAATTATATAACCTTATAGGTTATAAGATCTAAATATGGATATAAAATGGGTTTTTTATAAGTTTAATTTGATTTTTAACCCATATATTCTTATTTTAACCCCCTAGAAAACCTGTTTTTACCTTAATCGGGGAAATTGATTTTTACTATTTTCACTATTCATTATAGTAAAAAATAATTTTGACCATATTATATAATATATATTATTATGAATTGAAATATTTATTCCATTTTTTCTAATTTAATTAAAATATTTTTTATAATATGATTTAAAATTTTACTCACAAATGTGAAGAAAAAGCGGGTTTCCAAAGAGAAAATTCTCACAAGGATAGAAATATTTTATATTAAAATTCAATATAAATTTGATTAAAATGATCTAAATTAGTTAAATTTTAAAATAATTGAACTAATTTTACTATAAAACTAATTTAAAATTAAATCTAAGATCGTAAATTGTTTAAAAAAAGCTAGTTTTCAATAAATATCAGTACTTTTCACTATTCATTGAAAAATGAAACTTTTCAGAAAAAAAATACCAAAAATTCACCATAAGTTAATTTTGATATGAGTATTAAAAATATAATTTCATTTTTTCAAATAAAGTTTCTTAAATTGGTAAAAATTAATTTTAAATTATGTGCGCAAAGAACAACAAAATCGTCTTTTAGAAATATACAATTTTTCAGGAAACATTTTTTTATTTAAATTATTATTATTTTATTTATAACCTATAGATAACTATAATTTTTATAATTTATTTCCATACTATTAATACCAATAAATTTAATGTTTATTTTATAACGTTATACTATATAACCGTTCATTTAGGCAAAGGGTTGGATGTTTCACAAGCTATCAAAGAGATTAAATTTAAAGAAATATATTTCATGGGTTGTTTAAGCATGGTTTTTCATGTCATATAAACTATCAAATACAATGTTATTCTTCTAAATTCTCCTGGTGTTATGATATTCCCAACTTAAATAAATTTCAACCTCACAATTTGATCTTGTGCTCTAAAATGAAGGGTTTGATATTTATAAATTCCTTTACTGAAAACCCACACTATAAAAATATTCAATAAAAAATCCTCTTAATAAGAGAGAAAGGAAAGTAAAAAAGTTCATATGGAATAACACATAACTAGGTTTCTAAGTAATAAAACATTCATGGAAAGTGAATATATAAACATGGAAGAAAAATATAAATAGTTATAGAGAGTGATAAATGTCATTGATTATAAGAAAGTGAATGATCAACATAAAGTTAATTTCCTAAAACCTATAGATCTATGATGATTTAAAATACTATTTGATTCATAGGACATGAAGGTGATAAGAAAACTTTTTTTTGATATCCTTTTCTTAAAATTGATAAAGTCTAATACTATCAAAGAATATAAGGAAATATACATACTTGATATCTTTCTATTTCATAAGTACAATATCATCCTTCAGTTTTTCCTTGATCAATTTACAATTCATCAATTACTCCAATAAATGAATATCAAAAAAATTATTTTTTTACCAGAATCTCTAAAATTCAATTTTAACAAATCATAATATCCATAAAAGAGTGATAAGTCATTCCTTTTCTCTATAATTTTTTTCCAAAACCAATATGGTTAACACAAGTTATTAATCTCTAAACCTCAATTGTAACACCATTGGTTCGTTATTAATATTTATTTATAAAATAATTTAAGTAAAAACAATGACATATTAACCATAAAATCAAGTAGGTCAGTGGTAGGCACTAAACCCCTATCATCATTTAGTTATGTGTTCAAGCCCCGCAACCTTGCCATATGTGATGGGTTTTCACCCTGCATGTGGGTTTTCCTTTTTATAAAACTATATTAATATAATTCCTATAATATTCCCATAGTGTAATAACCCTAAATTACTTTAACAGCAAAGATAATATAAACCATAAATTTTACCACTACCATTAAACTTGTTCACAAAATAGTAAAGGAATTATTCTTTAAATAAATTTTTCACTAAAACATATACTAAATCAATGGGTTGTATTTCTATAAATGTCTCCCAAAATATCATTAATCTTAGTATACTCTCATCACATAATACCTAAAAAGGTGTGTTTAATAATTTGAACTTATGATAAATCTTAAACTCATAAACCCATAATGGTATCCATACGTCTTATGTTAATTAATACATAAAAGCTTCTAAAATTTAACACAATCCTTAGATGTTTCATGATTCATATAACCAAAATACCATTGGTAAAAATACTTCTACAATATAATTATATAATCCCAATACATAAATACTTCAACCATTTTATTTCAACATAGTTACTTCCTTGGTCTAGGAGTTAACCTTTAAAATAGGTAATTAACTTGGATAATGTCTAGGTTCCCCATATTTAAGATGAAAAAATATGAATGGATCCTTAGGATGATATTTATTTCCTTATATCATACTCTTCATTATTCCATAGCAATTCATTGCTTTTTTTCCTTATTTTCCACACATAAAACATTTTTCCATTCCATTGAGGTATTTTCCTATGTGTCTCTTTCCAAATTTCTGATATGAAGGAAATAAACCCTTATTTCTTCTATGGTTTCCACCACTCAGGCTCTTAGTGAACCCCATCCTTAACTTCTTTAATGATTCCGAGAGTTTGTTAAGTCATATGTTGTTAATCATATTTTGGGATAACTAATTAGGCATAATCACAATATATTTCACCCATATCATCATCCCATTTGGTTTCTCATAGTCATAACATTGTCGTTTATATTCAATGTTAACATGATTCCTTCAAGTTACATATATTTACTAAAACCTATAAGTATAGTGTGATAAATAATAATCATAGTGGGAAATACATATAATAATTTGTAGGTTATCTAAATTATGTCACCTTATTTTCAATATAGACACCTTTTCTTTAACTTAAATCATTCATTATCATTTATTCAAATCCTTCATAATGTTTTGTAAATAAAATGTGAATTATCCAAATAATATCCCTCAAGATTATCAAAATAGGAGCACAGTAAGGTTCATTATCATGTACCAGGTAATGCTCGAGTTAATCCTAATGTGTCTTTTTTATGCTTATTACCCCTAGATACATCTATTATAAAAACCTCATCCACTTATAGTATCTAGAAAGGGATTAATTTCCAAAAAAAACTATTTAATATCTACATTACCAAAACTTTAGGGTGTTATTTTATACTTATACATATGGTCTATCATCAGGTTATGTTCCCTAATCTATGTTTTCCTTAATCTTGTTCCCAAGGTTTCTAATAAACATATTTTGATAGCAATAGCAATGAACCTAAATTTAGTATCCCATAGCTGATACATACTTTATTACATTGGCATAAGATACAATTAATCACATCCCAAAGGACTTAATAGTTTAGTAGTCTTTGTAAACAAGATAAATACTTAAGTGTTGCATTAAATTTTAGCAAAAAGATTACAACATAATTTTTTGGGGAATATCATTATTCCCTCTATAATATACTTGAATATTATTCATAGTATACTTCCCATATTCTTGTAAAAGTAAAACAAATAAGGTTGATCTTAGATACTCAGTATGAGTTATATAAAGCAGAAACTATCATGAGTAAATGAAGAAAAATCAATAAAGAATAGTCAATATAGAAAGGTAAATAATTTAACACGAATCTTATTTAATCAATAACTTAAAAATCATGAATAGATAAGTAATAATAAATATGGAAAGGTAAATATCTTAACACACATTCCATTTAATCAATAAATTTAATATCATGATTAGATTAGGAATAATCAATATGTAAAGGTAAATATATGAACACACATTCCATTTAATCAATAACTTGACTATCATGATTAGATAAGGAATAATCAATATGGAAAGGTAAATAATAGAAAACACATGACATATAATTAATAAAACAATAATGAAAATGTATCCCCTTCCCCAACCATTTCCAATAAAGTGATTATTTATTAGATGTTATGATCTCAGATATCATGACACCTCTACTATCAAGACCTTTCCCAATATAGTTTAAAACTATGGAAAATATAATTTAATGTTAGAATACTAATTTTCCACATGATATTACTAATGCATTGGGGGGATATATAATTCCATGCTCCATCTATCACTACATATCCAAAGCATTCCTCATATATCGAATAATCGATTTAATTCATGAACAATGTGTCTTATCGTCAAATATCCATATTCGGTAAAGAATAACGATTTATAAATATTTCTATAGACAAAAAAATAAAAAAAAAATTAGAAAATTTTATGTATAGTATATATATGTTTTAATCAATAAATATATCCATGATTAATAATATTTATATTTAGGGGAAATTTAATGATCAATGATCATAGGAAAGTGAATATTGCAAAGGAAAGTTAATGAATAAAAAAATAGATCAAGAATGAAAATTTAAATACTTTACTTGGCCAATATTATCATAAACCATCTTTAGAAAGAATAAATTTGGTATCAATACATCATATTCTTAGCGTAATATAACTAAAATGCAGGATTTTTATCATTGATGAATAGAAATTCCATAAAAATTTCTTTAAACACAATCTTGTGTAAAATTTAATTCTCATCTTGAAAATAACCTAAAGGTTCTCAAAGAAATTTGAAAATATTATTATTTGAAAATAAACTTTTAATATTACAAAATAATCTTTAAATCATTGAGTGTTCATGATGGATGGAAATTGTGTTCATGCCATGCACATTAAAACAAACATTTCTTTCACATTTTTTATAAAATCCAAATGGGATTTATTTTGAAAATGAAATGAATATTCCTTTCAAAAAATTGTAAAAGTAAAAATGGGTAAAAATTTGTTTAATAAGTCTTTTTTAAAAGGTTAAAAACATTTTTTAAAACATTTTTAGAAAACATGGATTTTTATTAAATTAGATTTTCGACCGAAGAGATAAATGAAGTCGATTTTTATTAAAAATATTTTATAATAAGTGAAAAATGGAACTATTACTTGAAAAAAATATAAATAATCTGAGGATAATAAAATTAAATGGTTTTGTTAAACAATGATCAAATAATTTCAATCAATGGAAATTCAAGTTTAAACAATCCTAATTATAATGAGATTGTGAAATAAAACCTTACAAAGATCATGAGATTGCAGTGGGAATTAGTGAATGGATCAATTATTTGTATAAAAATTAAATCCACATAAAAAATTGGAAATAAAACATAATATATTCAAAATTCTTTACACACATAATCTTAGAATGTTAAAGACAATGAAGAATTAATATAACCTAATGAAAAGAAATTGAGTTATGAAATTTTTTATCACTTGTTACCTTTAAAGTTAATTCCCCTTAGATTAAATAATTAAAATTTAAAATTAAAATAAAATGAATTATGAATTAATAATGATATTTCATATCAAGTGGATATTATATACACCATATAAAATTAATTATGTGCATAATATTATAGTATGACTTAATGAATGGAAATTGAGACAAAGTCCCTTTCCTCACACTTATTTTTGGTTGAACATTCTTTAATATCCTGTATAATTTTTACAAGCTTGTTATTAATTTATAACAGAACCATATTAATATTTTAAATATCATTATTTATCCACTTATAACATTTTACCACAATTTTTCAATAATATTTAATTATTTTCATTATTCCGGGTTTCAATTGCCTTATTTTTTTCAGGCGTGTTTTGTCATGAAAGTTATAGTTATTGGGTATAGGATATAGAAAAATCATCTAAAAAATGATATTTATGTTTAAAATATCATATTTACACAAAATATTCATTTTTATAACCATCATTTAAAATTGGATATGGAAAATGAATCACATTTCTTTGTGGAGATGGTAAGTCGTACGTATGCATGAGTAATGATATCATTCCATTAAAGTGTAAAAGGATAAGGAATTAGGATATATATTAATCTTATAGAATCAATATCATCTCATATATATTTCATATATTCATTAAATTTATACTTATTACTTTCCATGTAAATTTTAAGTGAAAAATGAACCACATCACTTCGTGAGGCGGTAGTCTGCAGTACACACGAGCGACGTTATCGTATTTTAAACAGCATAAAAAGTAAGAAGTTATATGTGATATTATAATTAAATAAGTATAATAATATCATAAATATAATATAAATTTGTTAAATATATCATTATATCTATCCTTGATAGGTGGGGGTGGAAAACGAATTACATCAATTGGTGAGGTGGTAGTTCATCGTACACACAATCGAAGGTTTTGTTTCCCATTTTTTGGAAGAGGGTATGGATATAGTAAATTAACATAAAATAATAATATTTAATAATATTTAATATAATTAATTTATTATATAATCATGGTTTAATAATATTTTAATTATTTTTAAGAATAATAAAAATAAAAACACTCATTTAAGAATGTTACCTCTTCTTTAGACAACTTCTTTAGATTTGCACCAAAATCCTTTCTAGGTTGGATTTATTATCAAACCAAGGTCACTAGGATTTTTATATGGGATTAAGTAAGATATTTATTCATGTATTTTATGATAAAAATTTCTTTGTAAGTGCTAATATGGGAGGAGAGGGTGGCCTTTTATAAGTGGGTGAGAGGACACGCATGATGTTTTTGAAAATAATCAACTACACCCATATTTTTATCAAGTAAAAAAGACTCCAAAATGGTTCATTATCAAACATTATATTTTTTAACATCTACATATGGATATAAAAAAAATTGGATAAGTTTTATGTCATTTTTAACCATTATATTCTTAGTTTAACCTCCCGATAAACCTGTTTTTACCTTAACCATGGTAATGAATTTTTACTATTTCACTATTCATTATGGTAAAATATTAATTTGAAGTTATTAGACAATATATATTATTATTATTTCAAATATAAAATAATTTTTTTCAAATTAAATTCACATAAGTGTAAAAATCCACTTCAAAATTATACCCTAAAATGTGATGAAAAAACGGGTTTCTAAAGAGAAAATTCTCAAAAGTATAGAATGTTTTAATGTAAAAATTCAATATTAAATTGATTTAAATGAACTAAATTAGTAAAAATATAATATAATTGAACTAATTTTACTTTAAAACCAATTTAAAATATAATTTTAGATTGTAAATTATTTATATGAAAATGCAGTTTTCAATAAATATCAGTATTTTTCAATATTCATCAAAAAATGAAACTTTTTAGAAAAATCCAAATAAACCCATTCTAAGATAATTTTTGATATTATAATTAAAAAAATAAGTTAAATTTATCAAATAAATTTTATAAAATTGGTAAAAATTAATTTTAAATTGTGTGCATAAAGCACGACTAAACTCTCTTTTAGAAAAATACAGTTTTTCAAAATACATTTCTTTTTATTTTAAATGATTATTATTTTATTTATAATAAATAGATAACCATAATTTTTATATTTTATTTAGTATTATTAATATTCCAAAATATAATGTCTAGGTTATAATGGTATACTATAGTATATTTCATTTATTATCAGGGTTGTGTGTTCCGTAAGCTATCGAAAAGATTAAATTTAAAGAAATATATTTTGTTGGTTGTTTAAGCTCAGTGTTTCATGTCACATGAACTATATAATATAGTGTTATTATTTTAAAATATTAGGTTGTTACAATTCTAGACCATTATAATTTTTTCCTTAAATTGTCTACCCCGACACCACCATGTAGCCATAGTTATCCATCAACTGGTCGGGGCCTTGCACAAGGTTGCTGGTGGTCCTCCTATAAGAATGGTGCTTCTTTCCATCACTATTGGGTAGTTTATGTTATTCCGATAGGTATTTGGTGCTTCCTATTGGCATGTAATAATTAAAAATGCATCATCTCTCTATTTAAATACTTCCTCTTAGCTCAGTGTCTTCTCTTCTTGATATCAAAATATGATAACAGAAATACACTTAGTGAAAATGGTTAGAACACTAAGGATTTATTTCATTAAAATATTAAGTGAGAATAACAAAAATAACCTACTTTTTTATTATCAAAAATACTTTAATATAAATATTGTAGGTATAATATGGTATTAAAATAATATATTTAAAATAAGACTTTCCAAAGTCATTTTCAAATAAAACAAAATTATATTTTTTAAAAATAAATTTAAATCCTAAACTTTTGATGAATTTTCTCAAAAATTTCAACTTTAAAGATACATAAGAGATTTTAAAAAATATAATCCCATTTTTAAAAATAATTCCTTAAAAAACTAAAGTCGTAATAATTTTATAAATTTGTCCCCATTATGATAAAAACAATTTTCTTAAAGAAATTACAAACCAAGTAAAGAGAGTATCTCACTTAACTTAATTTTACTAGTAATTTCTATTTTACAAAAAATTTATCCACCTTTGTGATTATCCAAAATAACTGATAAATGGGTTAGATAAATAATTCATATAAATAAAAAGGATACAGGTAATAAAATCAAAATAACTATGAAATGATTTAATTACCCATCATTAATAATCCTAATAGAGACAAAATTAAACAAAAAATAGATTTTGAATTTTGGAAATTTTTAATTATCCAAATATAACTTAAACTAAAAAAATTGAAAAAAATAGTTCAAGATTTGAAAATAAATTTAATTTGAAAATAGTTTCTAAATTTAAATAAAAATAAATACCAAGATAGAAATAATATATTTTTTATTTTAAAAAAAATCAAATGATCATAGTTTTTTTAAAATGTATCCTCTAGAAACATTCCAGTACCAATAAAATTATCTCCCTCTCAATTAATTTATTTTAAATATGAGGAGTCATTGAATAATAATAATTAAGAAATAAAAATTTAAATAAAAATTTAACAAGTAAAAATTAAAGTAATATTTTAATATATAAATTTCATTACTTCATTGAGGTTTAGTAAAGTTTGTTTTAATAAACTATAGAAAATTCCCCAGGAGTGTCAAGTGTATATTAAAGTCCTACTACTCATGTATAGGGTGAAGATCGAATTAAATACCCAACTAGTCCTATTTGAGTTAATAACCACTATATGAATCTATACTAGAGCCACATCCACTTATTTTCATCCAGGAAGGAATGTTTTACTTGGAGTGTCACACTCACTTTACATTACCAAAATTTTGGAAAGTTTGAAAATATTATTAAAGGGATTTTAAAATATATATATTTTATTTGGAAAATATTTATAAAATATTTAATTAAAACAACTTTTAAAAACTCATGATTGTTAAATTTAAGGAAAAATAATCACAAGCTAATAATACCTAACTCTCCTTTTATAGAGTCAAATTGATCAAGATAAAGAGGTTTAGTGAATATATCATCTAATTAAAGGTTGGTGTAGAGATAATAAAGAGTGATATCACCTTTGTGAATGTGATTTCTAAGAAAGTGGTGTATCAAATCAGTTTTATTACTAAGAGAATATTGGATAATAATTATAGAGATAATAATTACACTACTATTGTCACACTTGATAAATACACTATTATATGGAAGAACATAATCTAAGAGAGTATGTTTCAACAATATGATTTGGGTATAATAACTCCCAGTGGCAATGTATTCCACTTCAACTGTAGAAATATAAATAGATTTTTTCTTCTTATTATTCCTTGAGATGAAGTATTTTACAAGTAGGTTTAAATTCCCACTAATACTTTTCCTATCTATTTTTCATCCTCAAAAATCAATATTAGAAAAAAATGTTCAAAATAAGTATCCTTTGGATAAAATAATCCAATATTTTTAGTATATTTTGAATATATAAAAAATATTTTTTGATATTTAAAATGAGATTCTATTAGATTTTATTAAAAATAAGAACCAAGGAAAACACTAAACCTGATTTCTGGTTGGGTGGAAGTGGGGTAAGGGAGATTCCTGATCATGCCTTTATAAATCTTGTTGTCAACTAGTTTACTAGCCTCATCCAACGTCAGTTTAAAAGTAGTACTTGTGGGTGCACTTGTTTCCTTAGTATGATTTGTTGCAAAACATTCTAAAAGACCATTAGTTTATTTAATTTGGTTTATAAGAAGTTCTATAAAAAATTTGAGAGATTTTAAAACAAAGATTTAATTTCATTGATAAAAATCATTTCATACACTTTATTCAATAAATAAAAAAAATTACAAAGAGATTATTTATTTATTCTGGAAATAACATCTTCAATATAAATTTGAGAAATTTATAAATCATTTGAAAAGAAAATAGAAAATAGAGTGAAATTAGATTTTTCCAATTTTAGAATTATTTGATAAAAGAAATTTTTAAAAACATTAATATTATGCCTGAGGGGATTATTTTAAAACATAGAGAGATTCTGTTAACTTAAAAACATTATTTTAAAAATTATGATCTTCAAAAATGAGTGGTTGTCGTTAAAAATATTTTCATCAATAAAACCGTTTAGAAAATCACTTTTTATATCTATTTGGAACATTATAAAATTAAAGAGAACAGTGAATTCCAACAAGATTCTAATGGATTCTTACTGAGTAACGGGTGAAAAAGTTTCACCATAATCAATAAATTATTATTTATTTTAGACTTTAGTAATAATTATAGCCTTGTTACAAGTTATATTTCCTTTATCATCTAACTTATTTTGAAAAATCCATTTGGTGCCAATAAATGAATGATAGTTGGATCTTACCATGAGAGTCCAAAAATTATTCCTTTGAAATTATATCAACACCTATTACAAGAAAAGTATCTGATTTTATTCATTAACAGAATCATTAAGGGTTTTAGGTTTAATGTGAAAGATCAAATCTTGATGATCATCATAATTTAAGACTAACAACCTAGTACAAGTTATAGATTATAATTCACCGATAACATTCTATATGGGATGGTATATTGATTCAAACCATTCTTTGGGTGAAGGAAGAGATGGGGTTCTTTTTCACCTTCAATTTCTTTATATGGTTGAGGTTTAGTTAAGACCAAACTATCTTATTCAACATCATCATAACTATAATGATAATATTTGTGTAGATTCTCATCATTCATGGTTTGAATTGACTCTTTTAATGTTTTGGTCCACTTATTGAAGACTCAAAAGGATTTACTTGAGTTAAAGTACACAAAATAGATACCTTTATCATATTTGGTGTCAAATTTCCTAGGTTTTACTTAGTATTATGGATAAAATATGTACACCCAAACACCATAAAATAGAAAAGTTTAGGAATTTTTCCATTCCAATGTTCATAATGTGTTTTTCTAAGGATGGGTCTTACAAGAACATTGTTAATGATATAGTAAGAGGCATTGAAAACCTCGTCCTAAGAGTATTGGGGGAGTTTAAATTCATTTAAAAAAGTTTTATCAACCTCTTTAAGGGTTCTATTTCATCTTTTTGAAACCATATTTTGTTGATTTTTTCTAGGAGTAGAGAAGTTAGGATGGTAACCTTGAGAAGCATAAAGTTCATCAAAGTCTTTATTATTGAAAAATCTACTATAATCACTTATAATTTAGTCTCTTTTAACCTTTTTCTTTTTTTACATTATTGGAAAAATTTATAAAGACTTTAAAAGCCTTATTTTTATGAGCCAAGAAATAAACCCATACAAATTTTTTATAATCATCGATAATTACAATTGTTTAAGATTTACCACCTATAATAGAAACATAAGTTGGGCCAAAAAAATAAATTTTACAAGATATTAATATTTTTAGGAGGAATATTACTTTTTATATTTAAAGTAATATATATGTTTCCTACCGAGTTAGAAAGGTTCACAAATAATGTTATCTTTGAAAGAAAAAATTGGTAAATCTCATAAAATATTTTTACAATTGATCTTAAATTGTGAGTGTGTGTGATATAATGACCAAGGATTATATGAAAAATCATAGATTTTATATATTTTATACTTAACACTTAATATTATATCTTTAATATATCTTAAATCGATAATATAATTATTTTAAAAAAGAGATGTGGTAAACAAAATTTTTACTTTTGAATTAAAAACTATAGAAAAAAAATATTTTCCAAAGTAATTATAAAACCTCTATAACATAATTGACTAATAATTATTAAAATATGATTCAATATATTAACAAATAAAACACATTTAATTAAATTATATTTGTAGAAACTGATCGTATAAATATTGGTGATTTTAATTTTTCAAACCCCTCTGAAATTGACATGTCCTCCGTAAAATTTTTCAAGATGGTTGAATTTGAAGGGTAACCACACATGTTCCTCGAACACCCAATATCTATATATAAATTATCATCATTGGTTTTCTTCTTGATACAATTTTCCTATAAAATATCAAGAGACTAATAGTTTTATCACCCATATATTAGGTCCACATAATTTGTCTTATAAAGACATTGGAATCCAAACTTGTTTAGAAACAAATTTCTATTAAAAATGTGAGATGACAGATAAATATTTTTTGGTCTACCATATCTAGAATTTTTTAAATTTTATTATTAAATAAAATGACCAGATTTCCAATGATAATTAAAAAAATATATTTTAGGAACATCCATTTACAAAAACTATACTTTTTATAATTTTTGGAAAGGATTTATTATTTTGAAAAATCAATCCCATGATTAATTTTCGAAAAATGTTGAGTACACAAAATCATATTTAAATATTGATCCCAATGATAGAATTGAGCAAGGTTATTTTTAATATATTTAATTTAAGATTCTAAATTATCAATGTTTCATTGTTCTTTTAATTTTTAAAACCAAATCATATTTTTTTATTTAAAAATTTATATTTTTCAAAAACAGATTGATTATAATTCTTTTTAATATTATTAAATTTTTAAGTTCAAAAAAAACCATTTCTAAGTTGATCTCTAGCATAAATTATATATTCATAACTTATAGAAAAGGTTAAATAAATAGAATAAAAATATTAGGGATTTGAATTAATTGAATTGAATTCATCACATACCTTGATGTCGATCATAAGGAAGTATTCAATTTCGTCACATGATTCAAATGAAGAAACATATTCAATTCTAAAACTCCAAGTTGTGACTATAATTACTTTCTTACCTTGTTTATTATCTTTGTATTTATTATTTTTCAAGGGATAATCTAGAATGATATGGACTTTATTTTTCAACCAAATCAAGTAACTTATGATTCTTGATTCCCCTTTTTTAGTTCATTAGTTGGATATTTTATTTTTCATGAACTTATTCATATTCTTGGTGAGATGATTGATCTCTATGTCAATTTTTATGAGTAGTCATTTATAGCCTTGAAAGAAATTGACTTTTTAACCTCTTTGACATTATTATCCTCTTTCTTATCTTTTCTCTTCATATTTATCACATAGGTCATGAGAGATTCAATAAGATCCTCAAATTGAATGTTATTTATGTCTTTATATTCTAATATCATCATCACCTTAAGTTCCCAATTTTTTGATAAAACATAAAGGGTTTTTTATTAACTAAAGTATATATAGAAATAGTATCACTAAGACACTTTAGACCATTGAATATGTCAATGAAACATGTAAACAACTTACTAATAAATTCCCTTGGATGAATATTAAAACTTTCAAAGTCTTATCTGTACATATCAAGTCTTGATTCATTAAAGTTTCTTATTCCTTTATGGGTGACTTTTAAGAGTTTTTTAATTTTATGAGAATTTTTTCATTTAGATATATGACTAAATTTATTTGGTTATAAGCCAAAATTGAGGTCATTAATAGCTTTATCATCTAATTCAAAATTAGTTATATCAATAAGTTTTCATTTTTCATCTTTTTAACTAGTTGGAGTATAACCACGCATGAAATTTTTCCATACAATATAATGAAAACTTCTAAGAAAGGTTGACATCCATGTCTTACAATAACAATATTAGGAACCATCAAAATAATGTTCATGACCCATAGATTTTGATTTGGGATCACCATGGGTATAAGAATTATATTCCATTTAAAAAAATCATTCCTTAAAAACAATTAAGATTTTTAAAACAAATTTTGAAAATAAGGTCTCGAAAAATTGTGAAAAAAAGTCCACAATGATACAAAATATAGGTCATAGTTTGATAAATAGAAGGAGGGGTTGAATTTACTTTTAAAAAAAATGGAAAAATAATACTTAAAAGAAAAAAATCCATTTAAAAAATTAAATATTGAATAAAATTGTAAGCATGTTTGATTAAATATAAAAATATAATAAAGGAAGCATAAAAATAAGCATATTTAAAAATAACATGTTTGATCACAAAAAAATAAATTGATTAGGAATATCACAATAATCACTGGAATGGTATAAAAAATTAATCAATTTACTAATTATTGTAAAAAATAATAAATGATTAAGCACAGTGGAAATTAAAAAAAATAAGAAAGTAAAGAAAAAAATAAATAAATAACATTATTTGATAAAAGATTTTGGTTAAATCTATTTAATGATCCCTTTAGTCTCCTACATAAATTTCTTGAGAGTTTAATGTATTATTTCTTGAATTTAATGGTGCCAAAAATACCAAAACTCCATTTTTTTAATTGGTTATAGCAAGAAATTGTAATTACAACCAGCCCAATAATGTTTAACGGTTGTAACCAAACACCTCAAAATAAATAATTCTCTTTACTTTTATTAGTTTTGTAAATAAACCTTAATCCCACACTTTTAATTTTTTTTAGCACCAAAATAGAAATAAGGAATATGGGAGATAATTATCTAGGCACAATTCCTTTGAAGATCGATCTTAATCTCTCAAGAAATAAGAAATAACACTATATGTGAATAAATAATTTATAATAAGTGATAATGATTTATAAAGAATGCACACTTTTGGTTAGAATTTTTATTTAACGCATAAATATAAGTAAATTGATGGTCATAAATATTGTTCAATGATAATTGTGTCAAGTAACATTGTTATGCCTCCAAGGGGTATATTTATAAGCTCCAATAGCTCCATAATTATTCTATAATTGATCTGGGTTCAATCAAGTCATAGGAGAAAAAATTATGACATTATTTACTATAATAAATGTTTCATTGGATTTCCTACCCTAAGGTCAATAGGTACCCATAGTTCTCCATCTAATAGCTAGTGGTCTTTGGACAGTGCTACAGGTTCTATTCTACTACTACTGGGTGGTCGGTTCCCTTATACTAGGTAGTTGTTAGTCTTATAGCAAGAATGTTAGTTTTATCCATCACCATAGGGTAACTTGTGCTATTCCATTGGGTAACTAGTCCTTCCTACAAGTGTGGGATGATAAAAATGACATCCTCACTCCATTTTAAGACTTACTATTGGTTCATTAACATCTCTTCATGATATATAAACATTATAATTAGACTAAACTGAATGGAAATAGTTAAAACACTAAATAGTGTTTGTGACCATTAAAATATTAAGTGAGAAGTGAAACACTATTTTCTTTAAAACTGAAATTTCACTGAGTCTAATTGAATACTTTAAATTTCAGTTTCTCATGGGATTCCACCCATGGTTTTTCTTCTCTCGTGTTTTCTCTCTCTTTGGTTTTTCCTTGTTTTTTATATTGTTTCTTCTATCTAAATTAGAATAAAACTACTTGTATGTCTATATATTTCTCATCTGATTAGTTTCTATTTTGAATGGAAGAGGTACCCTTTCTACCCATTGTTTAGTTTTGTAGTTTTTTTACAAGTATTGGTCACTTATAATTTTGGCACCATGCTATTTTAGATAAATCATGACCTACTAGGACATTATTTGAAGAGTAAAATTTTAGGAAAATTAGATCAAAATTAAATTTATTTTCAATGACTAAGAGGATTGAATATCCTTTTTTTGGATTTTTTTTAATTTTATTTTCTTTGTTTTCGATATATTATTTAAATTTAATAAGTTTAAGGTGTTTCCTATGAATATTTATACGGAGTTTCATATAGATATTAGATGATGATTTTAGGATCCTTGATGTTTCTGACATCAAGATTGAAAGGGATATGATCTAAATCCTAGTATATATATTTATGATATATATATCATGAAAATTATGATTTTCATTCATGGTATATTATATTACTTGAAAATTTTGATTTTCATGCCCATGAATTTTATGATTGTGGAAAAAATGATAAATTTTAATCATTTATTATTCTCCCATATTGGCTATCATTTATTATACTATTTAATGAGATGAAATATATAGGATTTGAAATATTTATATTATCAATTCATATACATTATTTGGAGAATTTATTCAGGAATTTAATGAATGAATAAATGAAATGGACCTAGGAGAGTCCTTAAGGATTATAAATATACAGCCATATAGTGGTTGTGATGTGTGTGGAAATGCTCAATCCTTTCCCAATACTCCCCATCACCCATAGCTCTCTTTCTTTTACATCCTTTTCTTAATGAGTTACTAGCACATCTCGAAGGATGAAGAGTCATTCATGTATGAGATGTGACTCGGTTAGACCATAGATACACCACAGAGGTGGGATTATTTTTTCAATCATTTTATATTTATCAAATACATATGAAAATGAAGATCAAAGGTTTATGTGGTTCTTCAGTTAATTATATTCTCAATTTCTCATTGTTTCTTCATCTCTATATTTATTGTAGGTTTCATATTATCATGCATAAGTGATCCTAGAATAAGGGTTTTAATTCCTTCCACTTGATCTGATAATTATTATTAGACTCTTAAAAAACCCTTTAGTGGTACCAGATGGGGTTTATGATTTATATTTAAGAAATAATTCTTGAAATAAAGAAGAAGACTGAAAAAAAAAAGATCATAGTTTTTCTTGGTTTACAAAAATCTAGAAAATAATTTTTTCCCTTACATAACTGGGATGAATAGAGGTAATTGAGGCCTTACCCTTTTGCAACTAAGGTGCACAAGGGTAAAAAATGGATTACCCCTATGCAGAGAGGTATGTATAAGGTTTGTATTACCTTACCCTTATATAGATTGGTCTTTGTATGGTTCAATGAAACTTTACCCTTACACAAGGAACTCCGTAAGGGTGTTGTGTAAAGGTAATTGGGTGTCATAACCTTATATGAGGCATTGTGTAAGGGTTTTTCATAAAGGTATTACCTATATGTGTGGAACTACATAAGGGTACCTTATGTAGTTGGATCTATATAACAGTATTACCCTTACGATAGGTGCTTCATAAAGATTACACCTAATTATGGGGGCTTGTGTAAAGGATTACACCTTGTTACCCTTACATGAAGTGTCTAATCAGAGTTTTACCTTTACAATTAAGTGCTCGTATAAGGGTAAGATCTCTAAACCCTTACGATAAGTGCTTGTATAAGGTTAAAATGTTAATATTTAAATTATGAATTGTTCATAATTAATTATTTTTAATTGTTTAACATAAAAAGGGGCCTTGTTTTTATATTATTTAAGCCACGTAAAAAGTGTTTTGATGATTTATATGATCAAGATTTAAATAATAATTAAGTATATGATATTTAGAATATGTTAAAAAAATTACATAATAGAAATTGAATTTTAAATTTTTGTAATTCATATAATATCATATATTTAAAATAGAAATGCAATATAATGGAAAATATAAAAGAATTCATATATAAATGAATATAAATTTTTATATTCAAAATTATGGAATGTCTATAATGTTAAAGAAGAAATTTATAAAATGGTTTATAATTAGATTTTATTTATTAAATGTTCATAAATATTTATCTCATGTTTAAATATTTTAATTGATTATTTATTTAAATTTTATTCCTTTCTATATTAATGTTTATTAAATATTTTAAGAAATGTGAATATTTTGTTTTATTTAGTTTATTTGTTAAACTTCTTCTATGATAGATGTAACATCCCCCAATCTTACACTCTCTCACATGGCCAAAAGGGTTGGTTACGAGACCTCAAGTATGCCTCCATGTATACTAGAGGCTTCTGACTACCAGTGGGGGTGTTAAATGTATAGTGGGGAAATTATAACCCATAGTATTAAGTGTCATAGAAGAAGAAATAATCCATAAAAATGAAAATAATCATAGTATAAACATAGTGAAAACCAATAATAAAGGCCAACTAAGTAATCCAATAAATAATAAATCAATAGTGTAATGATGTGATGGAATATAACTAAATTTCATTCTATAAGTAAAACAAAAAAAGGATAGTATACTCAAATAAGTTTCAATAGTCTCTCGTCCCAAACCCCATGTTGTTACCACCTCTAAACTCTATCCCATCCAGCAAACAAACCATCACAGTAAGGTCCTTTTCCCATTTCAAAACCTACATTCACATAATCTACTCAGGTACCAAATGGAGGACCAGATAGAGTGTGAATATAAATTTGTAGGTCAAAACCATAGTTTCTAAACAACCCATTTTGATAATAAGTGTATGTTATAAATTGATAAACAGGTGTATTAATTAATTCAACAATTAATAAAATACAACAAAGACCATCTTCGGCACTATGTTTGAATGTCTCTAAGGATATCTCACAACCATTACATCCACAACCATATAACCATGGTAAAATAATCAAATATGATGTCATGTCGGAATATCTCTGAGAATGTCTCATAAACATATAACCATGGCATAATCACAACAATTTGGGTCAAATCCCTAAAAGCATTACAACATCCAGGTCAAATCTCTATAAGCATTACAACATGGTACTAGGTTGATCTTACTCAATATAAGTATTGCAGCATCCGGGTCAAGGCCCTATAATAATTACAACATGGGATTGGGTTAATCCCACTCAATATAAGAATTACAACTCCTGTGTCAAAGCACTATAATTATTACATCATGGGACTGGTCCGAGCCTACTCAATATAAGAATTACAGTATATAAGTGTGAAAGTTCTAGGGCCATGCTGTATATATAATAATTTAATAAAGGATAAAAAGTACTATCATAATAGCATGGATATCGCAATATCAAATCATAAACCTTAATGGTTAATTGTGTGAGTTACCATTTGTCTTTTAATTAACAATTTTATTTATATCATAATTGATCAATGGTCAATCAATAAGTAGTATTCCATAAAAAAGGGATTCTATATCAAGAAATCACCTAAGGTTTTATGTCATCCTAAACACACTTTAATACATTATCCAATTCAATTATATTCAAGGTTCGCTCACCCAATGGTATCCAAAATCCAATTCAATAATCAATTGATTCCAATAAACTCCAAGTAATAATCCAAATCATTATTTAACTAATTCAATAAAATTTTACATTGAAGAAATCAAAATATTTCATATTCTTAGAAATTATCAAACCATAGGGTTAATATTTAGACCCCCTACCTTAACTGGTGAAGAACTCAATGATTCCAATGGAAAATTACCAAGAGGAAGAAAGTGTAGCTAATCGCAAATAGGTTCCAAGATCAAACATGATCAACATAAAAACCAACAACACACACAATCAAGGTATTACACTACGATAGTTAGATAACCAAGGGAGAGAAGGGAAAAACCTAACCAAAATCACATACCATGGATTTATCACACAAACAGGACGTCTGGAAGGAAGATTGGAACTCTAAAATGCCTGGAATATTCCCTAGGGTTTAGAGGAGAAGGCTGAAGTGAGTTATAAATAAAATTTAACTACACAAAATAATTTAAAATAGATGGTTGGGAAACTACATGGTGTGTAATTTATTTACCTTTTGTGTGATTATTTTTAATGGGATATGCTGAAAAACCCATCACCTCGGATGAATATTAAAAAGACCTAAATTTTACACGATGTATAAATGTTCTACATATTATTTTTCAGCCTATTTTCCTTATAAAAAACACGAACCCCCATTAAGGATTCTCAACTTACCAAAACCCATGATAACATTGACTCATTTATACTCGGACTCCATTGATTCAAACAAATATACATCCCTAAACTTTAAGTCATGTTCCCCAACAATGGATCTCCACATGGATCCTCTTCAATTTTATCAAGTTTCCTCACAACCCAAGACTGAGTTTATTCAAATGATGGACATAAATGATGAAACATGACCAACAAAGTTTAAATATGAGGAAAAAATCACCTGAAAAAATAAAAAAAACTTTGAGGTATAATTTCCCAGAAGAATACAGGATCTTAAAACCTCCCCACTATATGAAATTTCATCCTCGAGCTTCTCTAAGAATCACTGTGAGGTCTTGGATAATAATTTCAAACACTAAGTTTTCATAATAGACTACCTCACTTAGGTATCCTCCTGAACACTCCCATGATTCAACTGTACTCGAACCAATAGTATAATCCTATATCAAAGAAATTTCTCACTATGATCCAAAACCCGAATCGGATTCACCTCAAAGGGCACAATAGCACAAAGCTCAACGTCTACTATGTGTATCACATGGTAAGGATCTTTATGATATCTCTAAATTTGTGATACATAAAATACATCATGCATGGAATTATAGAATTGTGTAATAGCTAAATGGTACGCCACTAGACTGACCCTTTCCGCTATCTCAAACAGCTTGGAAACATGGGTGATGGATTTCCCTATTTTCTAAGATGACAATGCCCTAATATAGGTGAAACTAGAAGGAAAACATTATGAGTAACCTAAAATTCTAAAGGTTATCTTCGATAGTCAGTATACGATTTCCTCCTAATCTATGCATTCACAAACTGCTGTCTGATCAACTAAACCTTATCAGATGTCTCCTACACATGACTAGGACCAACAAGTGCTGATTAACCTACCTCCAACCAATAAAGAGGTTAACAGCATGTCCTTCCATAAAAAATCCTTGAAATTTTCCATTTAGATCAATTCCATGTAGCTATTATTATATTCGAACTCCATGAGTACCATATGTTTCTCCCATGAACCACCAAAATCCAGGTCACTAGCTCATAACATATCCTCTAGAACATGAATAGCCCATTCAGATTGACCATCAATCTGAGGAAAATCGGATATTCTCAAAATAACCTATGATCCTAGAGACTTCTAAAGATCCTTTTATAAATGCAATGTGAAATGAGGATCTCTCTCTAAAACGATAATCCTCGAAACATCATGAAATTTAACCACCACACACACGTATATATTTCCTAGATAATAAACTGTGAAGGTCTCCCTAATAGGAAATAAGTGGGTTACCTTCATTATTAGATCCAAAATCACCCATACTACATCATTCTTATAGGTTTTTATGGGAAATCCTGTCACAAAATCCAAAGTGATGTCATCTCATTTCCACTTGGGAATGGGAAAACGCTATAAAATCCCAACTAGCCTCTGATGCTCAACTTTCACCTGTTGACAAGTGAAGTATCTATCCACAAAGAATAATACCTCTTTATTCACTCTTGAACACCAGTACTGTCTATATAGATCACGACACATATTTTTTAATCTAGGATGCACCGCCTAACTAGAAACATGAAACACCCTCCTCGTCTCCTCACATAAGCCCGTAGGAACCCATACTCAGCCATGGAAAAGAATAGAATTGTCACTACCAAAAGACAATCCTGATGTAATCTCTCCACCATATAATTTTTATTTAAGAACTAGTCCCTCCAAATTAGATAATTTCTTCGTCTTGATATGTTCCAAAAGCCTGGGGATAACATATTTTGAAGTCATAGTTAATCATCTTTGAGACTCCTGAATATCCATTTGCATGTCGGAAAAGAGATCCATTACTCACCACTCATCAAAAGACTCATGTAGTACCTATACCTATTTCTTTTTACTTAAATCATTGGTAATGATTCTTCCCCTACCTAGTGTCTAATCCAACTCAAAGTCTAAAGACTACAGATATTCGACCCACCTCCTCTGTCGAAGGTTTAGGTCCTGCTGATAAAATATGTTCCTGAGTCTCTTGTGGTATTTGTAAACCACAAACCTCTCACTCATTAGATAGTGTCTCCAAAATCATAGGTCATGTACCACTTCCTCTAACTCCAGATCATGAGTAGGGTAATTCTTATCATGTGGTCTCAGTTACCTGGATTCATAAGTAACCACTCGATCCTCCTGCATCAAAACTACTGTAAGTCTAAATTTGGATGTGTCACGGTACATGATATAAGCTTTACCTAGCATAGTTAAAGTGAGTATAGGTGCTAATTTATTCTTTACTTTCAAATCTTAAAAATATCTCTCATAAGAATGAAACCAAGATAACTCCACTCCTTTCTTGGTTAGCCCAGACATTGGTGCTTCCAAACTGGAGAAATCCTAGATAAAGCATCAAAAATAACATGTTAAACCCATAAATATCTAAATCTCAAAGACTTTCTTGGGATATTCCCAAGATACCATAGATACAACTTTATATGGGTTCATTTACACTCCTTCTTCTAAGATTACATGGCCTAATAAGTAAACTTTATTAATCTAGAAACTATATTTGGTTACCTTTTCATATATAAAATTCTCTCTCAGTGTAATTAGGATGATGTAAAAATGTTTAGAATGATTGTTTGCTGACTTGGAGTACACTAATATGTCTTTGAAAAAAACCACTATAAACTTATCTATAAAAGGGTGAAATATATGATTCCTCAAGTCCATGAATATCTTCGGTGTATTGGTAAACCCAAACGACATCACCACGAATTTATACAATCTATACATGATCCTCAAAGAATTACAAGGTCTGTTCGATGGTTTCACGCTTAACTGGTGTTAACCTGGTCTCAAATTGATCTTCGATAATATCATAGCACCTCTCAACTAATCAAAAATATCATCAATGCATGGAATAGGATATAGTTTCTTGAATTTTATCTAGTTCAACCTCTGATAATCCACACATAAGCACAAAGACCCATCAGCCTTCTTCGTGAAGAGAACTAGAGAACCCTAAGGAGATGTACTAGGCCTTATGAATACTTTAGATTCAAAATATTCTAAATGGACTTTCAACTCCTGAAGCTCTACTAGTGTCATTCTGTAAGTTGGGATATAAACTGGATCTACTCCTAGCACCAACTCAATCAGGAATTCGATCTCTCGCTCTAGTGTTATACCATAGAACATTTCAAGAAAAACATCCTACAAATAGTCAACCACTAAGGAAAATAATATTGTTTCATTACATCATTATCTAGAAAATACCATCTATCTCAGTCATGTGACAATCCAATATACACTAAATTGGTCTTGTATGACCAGCCTAAAGATCCCACCCACCTTGGTGGGAATAGCTACCTCCTTCTACAGAAATAAAGGTAACTCTCCTCCTGTAATAGTCGATATGAATCTAGTATAGAACCAACTAATCTATAACAAGAATCAAGTCAAAGCCTATCATTTTCAGCATGAACAGTTCCCTAAAGAAACAGTAACCACCAATATTTGGAGAAAATATCTTACAATGTCTGATATTCTCTTACTGTACTCCCAACTATAAAATCCTCATTTTTAAATGATATTAAAACTCAATTTTTTAAATAAATAACATGTATTATGGTGTGAAAATTTAATTTTTCAATACTTTCATTTATTTGGTCTTTATGAAAGGTTAAATCAATGTTTAACACTTTGAAATATTATATGAAATATTTTTGAAGTTATTAATTGAGTCAATGTGGGATTCTATGACTCGTAGACCATCGGCATTGATATAATAAAAATATTAAATATATTTTATTCATACATTTAAGTGATTTTTTGCAAAAAAAAATGAAATAACTCCCAAACGGTGCATCATATTAGAAATTAGAGACCGAAATTGGGTCCATAACAAGGGTTATTCCCTAGATAGGATATAACTTTAATGTGCATTGGTTTTTTTTCAACATCGCATGTGATAATACCTTTTTTATATTTAATTAATTTATTATTACAATTTTAAATAATAAATAATTAATATCTCTCAAATTGTGTGTCGTATGATGAATCTGAGAACACCTTTAGGTCTGGGACGTGGTGTTTATTCTCAGTGGAGTATAACATTTGTGAGTGCCAGACGTCTAGTCAAATCGCACATGAGGATAAGTTTTTTGGTTTATGAATATTTTATTTGATAATTATAAATTATAATAATAATTTAATTATTATTATTATTATTATTATTATTATTTGTTTCAAGGATGAAAATGAAAATATACTTTCCTAATTAATAATGGTGTAATGGTAGAAATAATGAGTGAGCAATGTAATAATGGTGATATTATTAATGGTTCTAATTAAATGTAATATGTGGTAAATATTAATTGATTGAAAGTTTCTGATTTTTAATGGTGGTTTTTAAAATGTTAATCATGACATTAATGTGAGATAATTAATAATAATAAAAAAATATTTTTGTTTTTTTATTATTAACATCATGCCCACACCACCGAGTCTGAGTCGAAATGCCATATGACCTCAGGCGCACCTCCCCGTATGCCATAGGCTGCTGAAAAGTAGTGAGGGTCTCAAGTGGAACCATGGGGAGACTATAACCTCCATATCATTTCATAAGATTGATAAATAATAACATCAATATATAAATAAAATAAATAATCACAGTACATGCGGAAAACTAAAGATAACATACATGATATAAAAACTAGACTAAAAATGGATCCAAAGTATAGGTAAAGCTAGTAAATAAAAGGAGAAACTAACGTCCCACTTTAAACCCATCCTGAAACATCTCCACCTTCCTCCTCCACCTACTCAACCGTCCACCACAAGGCATTTTCCCTTCATCGAGTCTCTAGTCATGAAGTCTACAAGCGCAACAAAATTCCCAAGTAGGGTGTGAGTACAAGACTCAGTAGGACATCAAAAATTTCCCTTAACAACATTTCATAAAATATACAAGTGCATTCCATAAAGATAAACAATGTATAGATATAACAACAATATATCACACAAGTACTAATCACATGTTGGGTCCTCGAGGACTGGATCTACCTTCTTTGGCACCATTCTAGGAGAAAAATCCATGATTCAATATAATGTTGGATGAATTTCAATAACTAACATGACACATCCCCTATATAGAATATCCCAAAATCATGTATGACAAATTCTCATCGGTAGGGATAGCCCAAGTACATACCAACCAATGTTAAGAATATCCCTCTCGATTGATAGTCTATAAGCATGCATCAAATCTCACATGCCAACCAATGTCAAACACGTCCCTCTAATAGGATATCCTAGAAGTATGTGACACATCCCACCAACTTGAATAGACCAAAAGAAAATTATGACCAAATTTTTGGCATGTTCCACTTCGAGGATAGTGTCTTTCTCATGCCACATCTCATAGGTCATCTATTTTGACCAAATAGTTTCATATCTCACATGGTGACCAAAAACCAAACTAGCATGCTCAAATGAAATAGATATAAGTACAATATATATGATACATATTAAAATGATAGATAAAACATTACATGAAGTTACACATTATCATAATCATAGTCATCATAGTCCATATGAAAACAACCCAGGCACAGATCAAAGCTTATACGCACACACACACACATCATGTGATCAATAATAGAACATAGTTATCAAAGGCTACACACACATGCCAAAAATCATGCCAATAACGTATATATAACATGTATTGATGTTAACGAATTCCTACGGCTACACACGCATGCCAACAATTATTCCAATAAACCATATAAAACATTTAATAATCTCAAGTGCTTCCCACCTTAGGTGGAACAACAACTAATGATGAGGGTTGACATCCGATTTTAACTGCACCACTGAAACCTAGTTTCTTTAATAAAAAAAATATGTTTACATATATTCTTTTCAATACAATCCCAACAACACCGACAGCGCATCAATCCAATCAATATTTTAAGAGATGTAGGTGATTAAAGTTTGGTAAAATAAAAAAAATTAAAAAAAAAAGAGAGGGGGGGAGAGGGTGTGAGTGGGAGTGTGAGGGATGTGAGAGAAACCTTCCACCTCTCCCATGTGAATCACCACGATCCCCTTATAAAAAAATCGTTTTAACATTTTATTTAAAACTAATAAATATCATTAATTATAAAAACAATTAAATCCTTGCGATGGGAATTTATTTCCCTACTCTGCCTCACTATGCAGCACTCCCCCAAGGTCCCTCCTTAATTCAAACATTTAATTCTTTAATTATTCATTATTTTTATCTCTTCCTATTAAAAAAATAATCATTCATCAAAATATATATATATATATATATATATATTAAATTTATTCTATATTTATTTATTTATTTAACCTGAATATATATACCATATTATATATATATATATATTAATATATATATATATATACATTTTATATATTTATATACACCTCCAAATATATATATATATATTAAACACATACATTATTTGTCCAAATTAATAATAATAACACAACAACAATATTTTATTATTATTATTATTATTAATTATTTCACATTAATGTCACCATTAACATTTTAAAAATAACAATTGAAAATAGTTAATTAATTAATCAATTTAAATAGATAACGGTTAGTCAATTAATATTAACCACACATTTACATTTAATTAGAATCATTAATAATATCACCATTATTACATTGATTACTCATTATTTCCATTGTTACACCATTAATAATTATGAATGTATATTTTCATTTTTATCCTCAACAAAAATAATAATTATTATTATTAAATTATTATTATTATTTTTAGTTTTCAAATAAAATATTCAAAAACCAAAAATTTATCCTCACATGTGATCTGATCAAATGTCTGACGATCAAAAATATTATACTCCACTTAGGGTAAGCACCATTTCTTGGACCTAACAGTGGTCTCATATTTCTCATATGACTCTCCATTTGAGAGATATTAATTATTTATTATTTAAAAACCATAATAATAAATTAATTAAAAATAAAAAAGGTATTATCACATGTGATGTTTTCAAACACCCAATGCATATTAAATTTATACCCTACCTAGTGTAAAAACCTTGTTCTGGACCCAAAGGTGGTCTTAGATTTCAAATACTATACACTCTTTGGGAGTTATTTCATTTTTTTGAAAAAATAACGCATGCGTATGAATAAAATATATTTAATATTTTTATTCCATAAATATCGAATGTCTATGGGCCTCAGAATCATGTGCTAACTCAATACCTAACTCTAGAAATATTTCATGTAATATTTAAAAGTGTTAAACAAGGATTTTATCCTTTCCTAAATCCAAAATAACCACAAGTATTGAAAAAATAAATTTTCTAACCAAAATACTTGTTATTTATTTAAAAAAGTGAGTTTTTAATATCATTTAAAAATTAGGATAGTATAATTCTCCCCACCATAATTCTTGTCATCCTCAAAAATAATTTTATATCATGGAGTAACTACTCCCCACCATATGATTTCCCATATTAAAACATTTTTAATTAAAAATTATAATTAAAACATTTTTAATTAAAATGTTTTTATTTAAAATATTTTTTATTCCACTATAGGTGTTTAAAATCAAATCATTCCAATTTCATTAGAGATCATTGAAAGGAACACTCAAAACGTATACCATCAATACAAGGATTAAGTGCATATTATCAGCATCTACATATTATTCACAACCACATATATACACTCAAGAATAGAATACTACATGATCAAATAAAAGAATTCTAGAAATAATTCTCCAAGGAAATATCATAATTTCAATTGTCATTTAATTATTTGGGATTTATCAAATGAAATGAATAGGCATATATATCATGTTAACCTACGTGTCTAACATGATGCATGAATGGACATCAAAACTCATAAATCACATATCCATATCATATACATCCCCCAAGGTGAATTTAATAAATGGTAATAGCAAAACATAAATTCCCCAATTTATGGAAACTCAGAGGTCCACTATTCAGTGTTGATCAGACATTGACATAGTTCCCCTACCTGAGTCCCAACCATCTTAACTTCTTTCTATCTGTATCCCAAAACAAGGAAAACGGAAAAGATAAGTAAGTCAATCCTGATCTTATGATACCATTTTGTAAAATCCCAACTCAAACCACTGGGTCTGAGTCGAAATTCCACATAACCTCAGGCGCACCTCCTCGTACACCAGAGGCTTCGGAAAACCAGCAAGGGTCTCAAGTGGAACTATGGAGAGACTATACCCTATGTATCATGTCATATGACCGATAAATAATAACATCAATATATAAATAAAATAAATAATCACAGTATATGTGGAAAACTAAAGATGACATACATGATATAAAAACCAGACTAAACATGGATCAAGAGTATAGGTAAATCTTGTAAATAAAATTACCAGTTGACATCCTACTCGGAATCCATCCAATAATCTATACACTCTCCTACTCCACCTACTCAACCATAAACCACAGGTCCTTTTCCCTTTATCGGGTCTCTAATCATGAAGTCTAAAAGTGCACTGAAATACCCAAGTATGGTGTGAGTACAATACTTAGTATGACAAAATCAATTACCCTTAACAATAGTGCATAAAATATACAAGTGAATTCTGTGAACATAAACAAAATTTAGATATAACAATAATATATCACATAGGTACCAACCACATGTCAGGTCCTTGGGGACTGGATCTACCTGCTTCAGTACCATCCCAGGAGAAAAATACCTTCTTCAGTACAATATCGAATGAATGTCAATAACCAACATGACACATCCCCTTTGTGGAATAGCCCAGAAGCATGTATAATGCATTCCTATCAGTAGGGATATCCTAAGGATATACTGAAAAATGTCAAGAATATCCCTCCTGATCATAGTCCAGAAGCATGCGTAAAATCTCACATGCTAACCAATGTTAAATACATCCCTCTTAGAGGATATCCTCGAAGTATATGACACATACCACTGACTATAATAGTCCAAATGCACATACTAGCCAAATTTCTATCATATTACACTTAGAGGATATTGTCATGCTCTTTCCACATCTCACATGTTGTCCGTATCGACCAAACATGTGTCATATATCACATGGAGACCAATAACCAAACCTTCATGGTCAAATACAGTAGACAGAAATATAATATATATGATACATAATGTAAATTATAGAAAAAAATAATGTCAAGTCAAACAGTATCATAATCACAGTTATCACAGTCCATATGCAAACAACACAAGCATAGGTCAAAGTTTATACACACGCACACACATCATGTGATCAATAATCAAACATAAGTCTCACAGGCTACACACACATATACAATCATGCCAATAACCGATATATAGCATGTTCTGATGTTACATACTTCCTACTGCTACACATGCACACCAACAATTATGCCAATAACCCATATAAAACACGCACTAATGTCAATATATTCCTACCTTCATCAAAACAACAACTGATGATGAGGGTTGATGTCTGATTTTAACTCCACCAATAAAACCTCATTTATTTTATAAACAAAAATATGTTTAAAACATTTCTCATCCAAAAAAACCCAATGACACTAAAAGTGTGTCAATACGATCAATATTGTAGGAGATAATGATAATTAAAGTTTGGTAAAATAAAATAAAATAAAATAAAGTAGGAGAGGGGGAGAAGAGATGGTGTGAGAGGGAGTGTGAGGGATATAAGAGAGGCCTTCCTCCTCTCCCATGCATAGCACCACGATCCCATTTATAAAAAAAATATTTTTATTATTTTTATAAAACATTAATCCTCAATATCACCTACAATATTGATCAGATTAACATATTGTTGGCATCATTGTGTTCATCTCAATGAGAATATATTTAAACATAATTTTTTAATGAAAGAAATGAGTTTTTGATAGTAAAGTTAAACTCTAATGTCAACCCACATCGTCAGTCATCATTGCACCTAAGGTAGGAAGATCTTAACTTGAGAACATGTTTTATAAAGGTTATTGGCATGATTTTTTGTGTTCATGTGTAGTCATAATAATTTCTTGACATTAGTGGATGTTATATATGGGTTATTGGCATGATTATTGGTGTGCATACAAAACCTGTGAGACCGATATTTGATGATTGATCACATGTGGTGTGTATGTGTGTGTAACCATGACTTATGGTTGTGTTTGTTGAATATGTATTGTTCATATGATTATAATTCTTGAATTGACATGATGTCAAACTATCATTTACATTATGTATAGAATATATTGAATTTTTTTCTACTGCATTTGAGCATGCAAGTTTGGACTATTAGTCGCTATGTGAGAAATGAAACATGTTTAGATGATATGGACAACATGTGAGAAGTGTCATGAGCATGACATAATACTCTAAGTGTAAAATGCTATAAATTTAGTCTACATGTGCATTTGTGTTATTCTAGTATGTGGCATGTGTTTCATACTTATGGGTTGTCGTTCAAGAAGGATGTGTTTGAACTTGGTCGGCATGCATGATTTTGGACGATCCCCCGATAGAGATATGCTTGACATTGGTTGATATGTACTTTGGTTATCCCTACTTGTGGGAATGTGTCGAACATGATTTTGGTATATTCCACAGAGGGGATGTGTTATGTTGGTTATCGATGTTCATTTGACATTATGCCGAAGTTAGTATTTCTCTCCTGGCATAGTTCCTAAGTAGGTAGAGCCAGTCCCCAAGGACCTGGCATGTGGTTGGTACTTGCGTGATATATAGTTATTATATATGTACCTTTTTTATGTTCATGTAATTCTCATTATATTTTATGAATTGTTGTTAAGTTTCATTGGTGGTGTCTTACTGAGTCTTGTACTCGTACCCTCCTCCAATGGCCCGAAGGCCTTCATTTTTTATTGATTTTGTTAATCCACCTTTCAAGGGGTGAGGTGGAACCCTTACAAGGCTCGTAGGTGTAATTATTACATGGCCCATAGGCCTTAGAGGAATTCATTTATCATAGGCTTCAAACATTACATACATCCCAGACTAACTACTTGGAACTGCTCCTCCCCAGCATCTTCATCGTGAAATCAGCTCTCCACCTTTTCATGGTTGTTCGGCTAGGCTTTCCCGTGCATGCATAGGCTTTTCCCGATGGTAGGTTCCATACCCTCTCATTCATGAAATCCTTTTAGCTTCTTCTATGGTGAAAGCTTCTTGCTCCTCCTCCTTCTGAAGTCTGTTCCTTGAAGGTTGTCTGGTTTTCATCTGCACTTAAGGTGGCCCGAAGGCCTTGAGGTGGCCCGAAGTCCTTACTGACCTGAAGACCTGGGTGGCCCGAAGGCCTTAAAGGACTCAGGGACCAAATAGGTGGCTCAAAGGCCTAATGTAGGGAATATTCCCTACTGCTACAGTGCCAAACAGTGTCTGCTTCAGTTCCCTCTATAGTACCTGCTATAGTAATGCACAGTTCCTGCATCCATGATAGTCAGATTCACCTGCATAATGTGCATCATACTTGTTCCTCTGTCCTCGGATGTAATATGACTAACCTTATCTATTTACCTTCCCTATTACTACTACTCCTACATTAGGGTACCACATCCCCTACTTAGCTTGAACAGCCAGTGGAACTCCAGCTACCGGCTTGCTGAGGGGTAGCTAAGCCCCTTCTTAACTCAGGTGCCTATCCCAATCCCCTATTATTGGTCTTCTATGGAATGTTCTCATATAACTTCTAAATATGACCCATTCTACCACATATATGACACTCAAAAGCGTGTTAATAAAACAAAGGGTTTTTGTGGCCAAAATTTCCACACTGATAGCACTACAATGAAACATGTTCCTCATATGGTTATCCACTTCCCTCACTTCTCTTCCTACTATCACCTTAGTAGAAACTATCATAGAGGCACTTATTACTACTTGAATAAGATCTCCCAATTATCAATGAATAAATAGCTTGGTCAAGGCTTAGGACCTCTCTTATATTCCCTTCTATGATGAGTGTTTGGTTCATCACTTCCTCAAAAATTCTAAAACGAAAAATTCCCACCTACAACCTAATCTCATAATGAATACCCTCTTGAAAGCTTCTGCCCTAGAGATCTCATCAACTACCAAAGATAGCATAAAGTGTTATAGGTCATTGAAACATCCATCATAGTCCAGCACTAACATGCCCTCCTATGTCAGATGTATGAACTCTAAATATCATTTATCCTTCAACATCTTGGGATAGAAATGGATCAAGAATTCCATCTTTAAGTCTATCCAAGATAAATTATCCTGCTACCCATATTCCTCTAGAATATCCCACATTTGATTGAAAGGTCCATAGAGCATATATGAAACAAGCTTCACCCTCCTATACATGGGTGTCTCAAGATTCTTAAATATTATTTAGACAGAATTGATCTAGAACTCGACTACCTAGGGGTGCTACTACAAAAATGGGCAAGGGAAGTGTTACCCTTTTATCAGCGCTAAAAAAAGCGCTGATAAAGGGGGCCTTTATCAGCGCTAAAAAAATGCTGATAAAGGCCCCCCTTTATCAGTTCTTTTTTTAGCAGTGATAAAGGCCCCCCTTAATCAGTTCTTTTTTTAGCGCTGATAAAGGGGACCCCTTCATTAGCCCTTTTTTTAGTAGCGCTGATAAAGGGGGGATTTATCAGCACTTTTTCCTACCGGTGATAAATTTTATGTTTCAAAAAAAATTATGAAAAATAAATTATTGTTATATAAGTATATTTATATTAATATAAATATAATATATATTTTTTAAATATGTTTTAGATATATATAAATAGACTATTACATTTAATATATAATAAATTTAGTGAAAATGGCTTTAAAATATTTAAAAAAATGTTATTAATTAATAATTTTATAATTATTATTGATTAAAAATCATTTAATAACAATTTGAAGACACAAAAAATCAAAACAATTAATAAAAGATCTAAAATAAGTTGAAAATGTAACTCAAACTTCAAACAGCCATAACTTTTGATCCGGGTGTCTGTTTGATCTCTACAGCATATCAAATCAAAGCCTGCGATGAGATCTACACGCTAGTGGACAAAGTGAAGCTTTTGTCACATTTTTAGAGGCCAAAAAAGGCTCATAAGGACTTCAAAACTGATTTTTTAGTTAGGATACCCCAATTTGTTAACATTCAAACTAGTATAACTTCCGATACAGATGTTCGTTAGGCCTGTGCCACATATCATATCGAATATTGTTTCATTTTCTTTGATTTTACTGGTTGTGGAGTTGAAACGGGCTTCTAGATTATAAGTTATGGTTGTTTTAACATTCTATGGATTTCCAAATACACATATATATGTATTTATTCATAAATAAATATGTGTTTGTGTGTGTGTGTGTGTCTATGTGTGTGTATGTGTGTTGTATATATATATATGTATGTATTTATTTATTTATTTATAAAAACACATAAAAAACATATTTTTTCATAAATGTATTTAAAACTAATCTTATAAGTATATATTAATATACATATAAATATACTAATAAAAAATTATAACTAAATATATATTTATAAATAAATATAAATATATATTAATATACGAATGAATATACATATATACTAATATAAGAATAAATATATTTATATTAATAGGAATCTATATCAATATACGAATAAATATAACTATGTATATATATATATATATAGAAATAGATATATCATTAAATAGAGAAAAAAATGGCTTAGTGGTAAAGGTGCAGCCGCAAAAGGGGGGAGGTCGCAGGTTTGAGTTCGGGTGGAAGCAAAGGGCTGCGCGCGGGGGGTAGAGTGTGATGGGGGGTCCACCTAGCGCTGATAAAGGGGGGTAAAGCGCTGTTAAAAGCTCTCCTGGGATTATATAATTATTTTTTATTTTTTTATTTTTATTTTTTTTTGATTTTTTTTACTTTTATCAGTGCTTCTTAAAAGCACTGATAAAAGTCACTTTTATCAGCGCTAAAAAAGCATTGATAAAGGGGTCTTTTATCAGCACTTTTTTTAGCGCTGATAAAAGGGGCCTTTATCAGCGCTTTTTAGAGCGCTGATAAAAGGGACCCCCCCCCCTATATTAGCACTGAGCTTTAAAGCGCTATTAAATCCTATTTTGAGCGCTGATAAAGCCCATTTTTTAGTAGTGGGGTCTCCCTCTCCAGTGCACGTAGGCGTATACTATAGCTAAAACTCTCTTTTCAGCTCAGACATCAAAATAATGATACAAAGAGTCTCTATTTCCATGGATCGCATAACCCTCATGAATATATCATGAAGATGAACATACATTTGATCATCAAGAACTATAGTAATCTTCAGTTCAGCTACATTAGGAGCATGCTTATTTCCACTCTCCTGATACTCAATTCGAATACAATGAGGAGTAATTTTCTCTAAAAGAAAAATGCACACCTTAGAACACTGTCTAACAACATGTTTCAACCTCAACATGTGACTACAATAGAGAACCACTAACTTTTGGTATCTCTAAACATGGCATGTGAGATTTTTAGTATGACATGTCAATTCATTTCATTTAAAAGGTGTAACAAATATATCATATCATATTTTACGTAGGCAATATATCACATGCATATAAATATGTCCCTATCATGAACCATTCATGTTAGTGTATATCTCTATATGCCTATCATGATGCATGCATAAACATCTCGCACCATATCGAGCCATGAATATAAATCTCAATAACCAATAACATCATAAATCAATAACCTCACACAACATGTGAATCATCCCAGGTGAAATAACATTAATTATAACAATCGAACAGCATAGAAAACAATCCCATCCATGGGAATTGAGATTTTACACCATAAATGGGTTAGATACTCTCATGAACAACCTCATTACTAAGTCAGGACATATCTTAGTCTCCTTCCTAACTTTCCCAAATAGTAAAGAAGAAGAAAAGAAAACCCAGTCCTTTAATACCACTTTGTAGCATCACCCGATCTGACACTCTCTCATATTGCTAAAAAGGGTTGGCTACAAGACCTCAAACATACCTCCCTATATTCCATTGGCTTTAAAATAGTAGTGGGGGTGTGAAATGTATAGTTGGGAGACTATACCCCCTGGTGTGAAGTGTTGTATCAGTAGAAATAATCCATACAAATGAAAAAAAATTAGAGTATAGATATAGAGGAAACTGATAATAAAGGTCTACTAGATAATCTAATAATTAATAAAGGAATAATGTAATGATGTGATAGAATGTAACTAAATTTCATGATATAAGTAAAATAAGAAAACAATTAGCAGACTCAAATAATACTCAACAATCCCTAGTCTCAAACCCCATGTCAGTCCCACCTCTATACTCTATCCCATCCATTAATAAAACCATCAACAGCAAGGTCATTTTCCCTTGTCCAAACCAACATCCACATATTCTACTCATGTAAAAAATGGTGTCTTGAATAGGGTGTGAGTATAACTTAGTATTTCAATACCACCATGTATAAAAAATCTAGTCTGATAATAAGTGTATTGAATAAAGCGATAAATGGGTATATTAATTAATTCAATAATAAATAAAATACAATAACCTACTTCGCCTCCATAATAGAATGTCTCTGAAAATGTATCATGACCATTCCAAGCACAACCATATAACCATGGTAAAATAACCTTCTTTGGTGTCACACTATAATATCTTGGATCATGTCTCACAACCATAGAAACTATAACCATATAACCATGGAATAATAATAAAAATTGGGTCAAATACCTATAAGAATTACCGCATCTAGGTTTAATCTCTTTAAGTATTATAGCATGGTATTGGACTGAGATCTCTCAATATAATCATTAAAACATATAAGTATGAAAATTATAGGGCTATTCCTGATATATAAGAATTTCAGCATGGATCATAAGTTCTTTCATAATAGCATGGATATTAAAATATCACATCATCAGCCTCAACTGTTAATTATGAAAATTAAGATTTGTCTTTTAATTGCTTATTTCATTTATATCACAATTGATCAGCAGACAATTAATAAGCAGTAAGACATAACTTAGGAAATATATATCAAAAAATCACTTAAGTCTCAATGTCATGCTAAACACACTTTAATCCATTATCCAATTCAATTATATTCAATGTTCACTCAACCAACGGTATCCATAAGTCTGGACAATAACTAATTAAATCTAATGAACTCCAAGGAATAATATAATTCGTTATTTAATTAATTTAGGTGAACATTATATTGGTGCAATCACAATATTTCATATACTTGAAAATTATCGAACCATAAGGTTAATATTTAGACCCCTACTTTAATCGGTGAAGAATACAACACTTCTAATAGAAAATACCCAAGAGGAAGAAGGTTCAGATGATTGTAAAGAGGTTCTAAGATCAAAACTGATCAATATAAAAACCAACAACACACACAGTCAAGTGATTACACCACAATGGTTGGAGAACCAATGGATAGAAGGGAAACCCCCTAATAAAAACCACTTACCAGGGATTTCTCACAACAATGGTATGTCCTAAATGTACATTGTCACTCCAAAAATTCCTAGAAGATTCCCAAGGGTCGATAGGAGAAGACTGAAGTGAGTTAGAAATAAAATTCAACAGCACATCATACTTTAAAATAGAATGTCATGGAATTACATAGAATGTAATTTAGTTACACGTCATGTAATTATTTTTAATAGGATATACTGAAAAACCCATCGCCTCAGATTAATATTAAAAACACTCAAACATTACATGATGTGTGGTCCATTTTCATAGTGTGTAAATGTTCTGAAGATGGTTTTCTAACCCATTTTCCTTATAAACAACTTGAATCCCCTTTAATGATTCTCAACTTACCAAGAAATAATGATAACACTTAATACATTTATACCCAGACTCCATTGATTCAAACAAACATAAATACCTAAAATTTAAGTCATTTTCCCCAAAAAAGTATCTCCACATGGATCCTATATGGTTTTCTCAAGTTTCTTCTCAAACCAAGACTACATTTATTCAAATGACAGACATCCATGACCAAACATGACCACCAAGGTTTAAATGCAATGAAAAACTCACCTAAGATAAAAATTAATGAAAAACTCAAAGAGATACATACTTGGAAAAAGATGGGATCTTACAATAGATCCTTACATTACATGTTTAGAATGAGTATATATTCAATTTATTTTTTATCTACCATGACCTTAGTTTTTAATTGAAATTATGAAATTAAATTTAGTTATTGAATATATTTTGTACATATTAGGTGTTATAGTTATGATTAAATTGATTCTCTCTTGAGTAAAGTATCCCCAGGTAGAGGCATTTGGGGCTGTATTACCTACATACCTGGAGGCTTATGCCTTGTCTAGAATGGTGAATGGGGTTTCATATATGTTGCTTCGAGCTTACTCATGTGGATAAATCTATACCTTTACATGAATTTTTCATATGAATTATGCATATAATTTATCTAGATATGTATAAATATGTTTTAATTCTATTATTGGGTAAGTAACACAAACTTATGGGATGTGTAAAGAGTTACACATCAATATGTACTGAACATATTGGTTTGGTAGAGGGAATGGGATTTGAAACAAAATTACTTGAAGCATGAATACATAAAATAGAATAACATGAGGTAATATGGTGAGACTAAAAACACCCTTTAAATACTAAGTGTAAAATTCCTTCTAAAGTGGATCTTTTAAAGACATTGATCATTCAGATAGATATTGTCGAGCTCAACCAAGTACCCCTGAATTATCTTGTGTAAGGAAAGAAGTTATAAGTAACATTGGATTATTTTGTGGGTCTTTTAAAGATTATAATGAGTGTCCCTTGATTATCCTTTATTATCTTATTCTTTTCATTTTATTTGGGTTTCACTAGCTGGTAAAACCAAATTGTTAGAATACTAGAGGAATAAAGTTGAGTTTATCCATATGATGGATTAGACAAAGGGTTTATTGCTCATCTATCCAAGATTAATATATGATATGATTGGGATGATTCCCTACCTAAATAGTTATGGATTATTTACATGATACTCAGTGTAATTCCTGATCAAATGTATATCTTAGACCAATAATGGTTATTATGGATTTCATAAAGGGGACATCATTTTAATGGGATCCCATTTAATAAAATTCCTTATATAATGGTTAATAATTCATGATACTCATATGATAATAACTTTTTTTGTAGATAAATATCATCATCATTATAAAGAAACGATTTTTGATCAAATGTTTGAAAAGGAGAATATTAATATAATATACTCCTTAGAAAAGTAACTTAATAAAGGTTCTTTATCAATATTAGTGATTTAGGAAGAATTATTAAGGAAAATTCTACTTGTCAAAATAATTCCTTCCTGAATAAAAAGGTATTAAATTTGTTTGAAAAGTGAGTCTGGATACTTATGGAAGAATATAGTGATTTGGTTAAGGTTTCAATGGCATTAGATACATAATGAGAAACTTTATTCTAGTATCATATAATCAATATGATTGGGTATGTCAAATGATGTTCAATATGATTGAATATGTTAAATGACTTGGCAATAATAAATTTTTCCTTAAAAATTTAATGGTTATAGAAATCAATTATATTATTTTGTAAGATATATGATATCAAATAAATGAATTGAAAAGTGTTATAAATATACATAAAATCATAAGTTGAGAAATAATTGGATATTGAATGTTGATTTCAAGTAATGGGGTAAAGGAGTTACTACATTGATATCTTAGATACTTTAATCTTGGATGAACTTGACATAAGATGTGTATTATCTCATTTTTCTATTGGGAAGAGAATTAAAACAATTTTTGTTTAATAAAGTGATAGGATGTGTTTTTGATTCTCATAATTATTATTTTTTCAGTTCTATAACATGTTTTAATGAGAGACTAAAATGGCTTGTTTTGGTTAGAAAATTCATACTATTTATATTTATGGAAATTTTCAGACAAAGGGAATAAATTCAAGAAAAGTTTATATGATATTATTAAAGTGTTGAAAATATATTAATAGGGAAAAATATTTTTGTTTTTTGGTACTATATGGGTAGTACAAGTAGGTAAAACTTCAAACTAGAAGAAGAAAAGTTGTATTAAAAGTTTAACAGACAAATTAAGTTCATTGAAGCCTATATTTTTCATGAATGAATAATAATAATTAAATATGATTGGATTATCCAAGATATACCTGAAGGGGATTTTTTATCTCTATGGAATATCCATTTCAGGTATGGATGTTATAAAAGTTAATTTTTTGATTTTAAAAGCTATGTTATACTAAATGTATATTTTACAAAGTGCTATAAATATATAGTATTTCAAAATAAAATGAAGAATTGTTTTATATTGTATTTTACATTCATGAAGAAATGATTTGTAATATATTAATGTAAAGGATTTTATCAATCTCAAATTAATTTAAGTGAAAAAATTATCTTTATTTAATTTACCTTGTGTGATAAGAGAAGTTGTTTGATTACAAAAAAATCAAACAATTATGAGATGATTAATTTAATAAACATGGTTTATAATTCTTCAATATCTATAATAGGTTTAGAAAATAAGATATGGATAAAAAATATCCAAGATAAAAATATTTATCCAAATATTTGTTAAAAAAATATATGGGAATGTGTTTATACCACCCATCAATGTTATATTTTAATAAATACTTATTTTCAAATTAAAACATTATAAACAAAAAGAATACTATAAATGATATGTAAACTATATTTTATTTGTTAAATATTACAACTAAAATGAAATAAATTTTATTTCCTAACACAAAAGGGTTTTTGTATCTTATTAAGATATTCTGAAAATAATATGTGTCTAAGAGGTAAGTGGGAGTATGTTTAGACTTAGAGAAGTTCAAATATTATAAATAAAGGATAACACCAATCTTAAGTTTGAGTATTTTCTAGTTAATATCCTAAAATGTTTTAGATATATGATGTTAAAGAGAAATATAAAGTGTTATATTTAGTTACCATTAAGAAAGTGGATTTCACTATTATACCATTTTAAGTTAAAGGATTTTTACTCAATATCCTAAAAGATTTTAGGATATGTGATGAAAAATAAAAATTTAAAGAGTTACATTGATTTATTGTTAAAATAAAATACACTTTTTCTTGAATGGTTATACCGGTCAAAATGAAAAGGTAACTACACTTGATATCCTAAAATAGTTTGGGGTATGATGGTAAAGAGAAATGTAAAGTTCTATATTATTTACCATAAAACTGTTTTATCACTTTATCCAAAAATATTTTAGGATGTGGAAACAAGGATAAATTTCAAAGATACATTTAGTTACCAAATTTAAGTTGTTTTCACATTATCCTAAAAGTGTTTAAGAATTTAGGTAAGTAATAAAGTAATTAGTTACATTATTTCAAGGAAAAAAGTTTAATGAAATAAGGTTCTAATGATGATGATGATGAACTTTAAAAGAGTTATATATATATTACAGAAGTTGACATCATAATATTTTGTGTTTTGAAGTTAAGAATTTTGAATGTGTTAAAATATTTGAACAATTAGGAATATGATTCCAAAGTATCACTATTATGAAAATTGGCTTCATATATATTTATCATTAAATAGTTTAGTGGGAGGTTTTTATTGGATGGTCGCATATAAATGTGATTTGTTCACATAGATATGTGACGTGGATTACATATGAAGTAATGAGTTAACAAAACTAAAAAAATACCAAACATAAGGATGATCTTGAAGTTTTTCAAATATGATATGATAAATTGGCACTTACGTTAGTTTTTTTAATTATTCTTAATGGGTTTAAGAATATTAAAATTTATCATATTAAAATGAAACCTCCATATTATCATTCTTTTAAATTGTATACAAAAATTTATTTTAAAATATACATTTCATAAATTGTAACGATAATTGACCTCTCAAAGTATAAATTTGATTTTATTCATAACTGATGATCTTCATAAAGTATTATAGGTTATGATGAAATTTTTAGGTTAGATTGAGTATTATATATTTATAGGTATATATAATAATCTCATGAGAAATAAAAAATAATAATAGTATATTCTTTTTCTGCACTAGATGACCCACTAAGTATACCATATGGAGTGTTGTATAGATGTATTTGGTATATTAGGAGTGTATGGATCAAATTTGATTCCCCACTACCTGAGGTTGGTGAGAAACCTATCATGATAACCTTTATACTTTTATACCCTACTTACTCAATTCAACATATGAACTTAGAAAATACGAGGTTGGTTGGGTATGTTGTTGATCATGTCATCATTTAAAGCTTATCCAGGATAGGATTTTTCCTCTTGTATGATGAGTATGACATCAAGGCCCTCAATTGAGATAGATTTTGTGAGTGTGTGGCCACACCTATATATTTTATATCTATATTTATAAGGGATATATGATGTTATTATCAATAAGTATGAATATAATGATATGTATTCATCGATTATATTAGTTTATACTCTGTGAATTGAGAACATATGAGTTGGATATATAGGATTGACATGATTTGTGTACCATGTCACGTGATGTCTTGGATAAGGATAAAATATGATAATGCACATCTTCATATGATACAGACAAGTGGACACAAGTATATAGATACATGTGTTTGATAGATATCACATTAGATCCATTTATAGCTTGATTAGTATTGATTCTTTACTAGGGACCACTCTTTGATTACATATATGGATACAGAGATTCATATTTTTTTCAATGTTGTAAAGGCCCATGGGGTAATACTATTTGGTTGACTAAATATGGATTGATTTTAACTCAAATAGATACTCTAAAAGTATTTTAGAGTTAATCCAAAAAGTGTTTTGGATGGTTATTAATAAGTTATTTCATAGGATATGATATAAGGTGAAGTAAATGACACCTTTCCAAAATTGTTTTGGAATCTATCCAAAAGGACTTTTGGATGTGGTGTCACAAGTTATTATATACTATTCAATATAAGGTGAAATTGTATAAAAGTATTTTAAGATTTAGTATAAATGGGAGATTGAAAAATATATTCCCTAAATCCTAGTATATAAATATATGATATCTAAATATATCACATGAAAATTGTGATTTTCATGTATGGTATATCATATTGCAAGAAAAATGTGATTTTCATGCCCATGCATTTTATGATTGTGGAAAAATGATAAATTTTTATCATTTATTATTCTCACATATTAACTATTATTTATTATACTTTTTCATGAGATGAATCATATGGGAGTTTAAATATTCATATGATTAATGTAAATATATTTTCTAGAGAATTTATTCATGAATTTAACACATGAATAAATAAAATAGCCCAAGGTATATCCTTAAAGCATCCATAATAGTATGGTCGTGTCAGAGGTGCAGGTTTTGGGGTGAAACCCCAAACATATTTTGAGGGAAAAAAACATGAGGACCGCAATAAAGAAATGGAAGAGATGGAAGCAATATTTTATACCCTTGAAGAACAATTTCATTAGTAGGCTGAGTTGCTAAAAAGTTTTATGGGGGAATCAAAGAGAAGAAACAACTCAAAAACAACCATGGGGTGAAGATCCCGCCCCACCCCCTCATATCTTTGAGGCAAGCCATTCCCCTCAAAGAGATATCTTAGTTAAGGTAATCAATATTATAATAATTGTTTATATAAAATATGAATCATATAGAAACCGATACCTTTTTTATATTGATATTCTATACGGTGAAAATGATGGTGATTTATATCCATACACACCCACCCATCGCCTTATAGAAAGTGATATGATGTTCAATATCCAAGAAAATTGTATTCATAATAGACCACATTAAAAATTTCATGTGAGAGTGGCGATTAGCATAACTCATGAGCTGAACACCAAGCTACCAGTTCCACTTGATGATGAAGATATTCATACGATCGACCAAGTTGTTGGAACATCCATCGCATGGTCATTGAATCTTGTAAAGAAACATGTTGATAATGAGGTATTCATTTATAATTTATTTTTCATGATAAACCTTTAGTAATTAATTAAAAAAGTTCTAAATAAATTAATGTTATTACACATGGACAAAGGGAAGGGGTTGAAATGAAATTTTGACTCAAAACCATCTAAAGGATCAACCAACTGATCGAATAGATCTTCTAAAAACACCTTTACCCCACCCATTTAATATTCATATTTACTAACATTGAAGGTTCATGTGGATACAAAGTTACAAAATGGTAGTAATCACATAGTTGATTTTGAATAAAAAATGTACGAAGATGATTTTACATATTGTATTTCTCTTGAGAATGTAAATGAAATCCTTAACTATGAATGGTTAGGAGGATCAGTTATAAATGTATACATGAGGTATGTTTTCATGATTTGTTTTTCCAAAAGCTGATATACTATATTAATTAGGAATAAATAAATTTTATATTCTTTGCAGGCATATATATATCAATACCAATTGATGGGATTACCCCATGAACATAAATTTGGACTCAAGATTCCTCATGTCACTTCTACAGAAAAAAAAAAGAAATAGATTCAATAAAAATGAATGAAATAGTGAAAAAACTGGCCAAATCATTTGAAAGAAAACTTATGGATGATAGACTCTTCTTAATACCAACAACTGAGGGGTAAAAATCTACAATTTAATCATATCAAATATATTTTCATTTATTTCATTACTTATTCCATTTTATGTTTTTTGGCCACATTGGATGCTCATTGTAGTTAAGTTAGATACTCTAAAGATTTATTTCCTAGATTCATTGCATGGATACCCAATAAACCAACCACATATGATAGTGTTTTTCAATTTTTAATACACTCCATCCAACTTTTTAGAACTAAATTTCAACTTATATAATTTATATTATATTTTAATGATAATTTTTTTATGATAGGATGGTGTACAAATATCGCGAAATTCATGGAATGAGGACAAGAATTAAGAACAAGGAGTCTGAAAAGTTATAAAACTAGAAAATTGTTAAGATATATATAATAATATTTCTCTATTCAAACACATATCAAAACAAACTACTTTTTTTTCTTAGTGATTCTACAGTTTATGAAACAAACAAATGGAAAAGATTGTGGTTATTATGTTTGTAAATTTATAAGAGAGATCGTATTATATCAAAAAACTAGCATCCTTGAAGAGTTATTTTCAAAGATAATTGTTGTTTTATTTAAAATATTTATTAATCCTTTATGTATTTATATTTTTTCAGTACTACTATGAGTATCTAAAACACTCATATTCACAATGTTGGACCCCAATTTTGTTTTGGTTGTATTTTTTGTCAATAGATCAATATATTGATGAAATAAAGTATGTTTAAAAGGTAATGGAAATCTAGATTGAAGAAGCGTGTGAGTAAAATTATCAAATCAGATCTATAACCATAAGGATGACAATCGGATCCAAGAGGATCAGATTCAAACTCATTGGCATCAGATCCATACATCAACATGAGTCTACAGATCTAGGAATCGTAATGAGACTTTAGATCCATGACTCATAATAATACTTTGATGAAAAATTAATAAATTGTATTGAGTCTGGAATGAAAGTAGTGATCATAATGAATAATATGGTCCAGAGTCAGAATAGATCTGATATAAATCTGATGGTGCTTTGCTGTTTTTTAATTCACAAAATTCATAAGTTGGTTGAGAAATTTATGATGTAAGCTTTGGTGAAAGAAAGGAGGAGGAGAGGTACTAACAATAGTATTGAGAATTAGATTTGGATAAAAGGTTCATCTAATCATATTCAGTCCAATAATATTCAGGAAAATCATAATCAGGATAAGTAGTAAGGAAATAATTTTCTAGAAATGATGGTAAGTTACAATACTTTCCATTATAAGTCATACGATGCTATGCTGATCCTCAACATATTCAATTTCATGAAGGAAGTCATGATTAAAAAATGAAGTTTGTAGAAGAAGTAAGTTTGTGAAGTTTAATTTTTTTAGTCTCAAGTACATCAATATAAGAACACCATATTTAGAATTTCTTAAAGGATGGATATCTTGTATTTTTTGAATCAGTAAAATAAGATATTGCTAATAGATTTTTGGTGTCATATTCAGGAAAGAAAGATGTTTCAGAAGTTGAATCTGCCAATACCAGTCCATCGGACTCGATATTCCATCGTAATCATTAGAGGAAGAATTTTTTTCATTAGGAGTTGTTGTAACCAATGAAAATAAATAGAAATTAAATTTTTTGAGACTGATGTGAAGAAGAAAGTCAGAATAACCCATCAATAATGTAGTCAACCATTTCATCAAGATAAATTATTGGTTGTTTTTCAAGTTGGTTGAGAATTAAAGAATAAATCTAAGGTATTCTTTAAATTTGGTCAAGAGACATCATATTGAACATGAAACCAATTCATCAGAGTGAAAAAAACACTAGATAAAAGAAGATTCAAAAGTGTTGTTTAAGGGAGTTTGAAGAGCAACGTAATGAGATGTCTTCACTTTTGATTTATTTGAAAATGGGTAAAGAAAATTGGTGTGAACAAATTCCATTATCGTAATGAGAAAATCACAATGGGAATATTTGTATTAAATTTTTGTAGAACAATGTATTTAGAAGTCTTCAGTTCCATATTTACAAGTTGGTCAAGAAAATAGGATGACCATTATAATAAAAAAATCATATTAGGAAATCAGAATGAAGAATCGGAATAGAACTGAAGTTTTTTAAAGAAATCAGAAGCAATATTAAGTTATTAAAAGATTTGAGAAGGATTGAGAAGAATTGATAAGAATTGAAAAAGTCAATATGCACTCGAAATTCAAGGAGAATTCATGTTTTCAAAAATTTAGTTGATCAGGAAACATTTTAAGAATCCCATCCAAACCACTTTTGGGCGACTATAAAAGGATAAGTACTTTGTACTTTCCTTATAGAAGTATTGTTGATGAGTGAATAAGAGAGAAGGAATAGTGCTGAAGAATTATAGAGAGAAGAAGTTTACGGATTATGTTTTCTTGAAGAAGTTTTCCAGATTGAAGAAAACATATGAGAAGATACAAGATCATATTCAGATGATCCTCATATTTAGTTGAATCATAAAGTATAAGAAAATTGAATTGGTATTTCCATATTGAAAAAGAAGTAGTCCAGAATTGTTTCAACGGTATTCTGGAAGAGCTTTATATTTTCTATATTGAGCAATTAGACTAAGAAAATTGGACTGGGATTTCCAGAATTGGATAGAAGTGGTTCAAAATTGCCTCAATCGTATTCTGATAGACATATATATTTTTCATATTGATCAATCAGACTTTGGAATCAGATTTTGAAATTGGACTGGGTTTTATTATGATGTATATAAAGTTATTACAAACTTCTTGGTAATAAAGTGAATAATTTTTTTGAAAGATCATATTTTTGAAAGTTGATCAAGAAGCACTATAACATGTTTGTTATACAAATTTTATTGTATAATTTGTTCTAGAAATAGAACACACATTATTGGATTGTTTACATAGTGCTATATGAGTATGAGGGCATATCCTACTTGTTGTATTCCACACAAAATGATTATTTTATAATGGATTGTGTGGTATTGGATCATTTATAGACCATACCAAGTACGTAGTTATTCTTATTGATTAGTGAACCTTGTACTACTGGAAATTTAGACTATATCCATGGTTTGAAACCATGGATATAATCCCAAAAACTATGTCTATACATTATAGCCACAGTTCAATGGACCGTGGCTAGTATTGGTGTGGCTATAGGGAAAGACCTATAGCCATAGTTTGAAACCGTGGCTAGAGGCATATATCCACGGTTCAAACCGTGGCTAAAGGGCTATAGCCACAGTTTCAAAACATGGCTAAAGCCCTTTAGCCACAGTTTGAAACTGTCACAGAAAATTAAGCCACATAGGGCCTATTTCCATGGTTTCGAACCATGGAAATATGTCTTTAGCCACGTTTTTAAACCATGGTTATAGGCCCTATAATTTCATAAAAAAAACACCCCCACAACCCCCTCTTGAACATCCCCTGCACCACTATGGAGATCCCCCTTGCGCCCCTCCTGCACCCCCATACCCCACCCTGGACAGCCCCCTTCCACCCCCTGGATATCCCCCTTCCACCCCATTGAACCCCCCCCCCCACACCCCCATGCCCCCTGGGGCATCCCCCTTGCACCCCCTAGACACCCCCCTTCACCCCCTTGAATACCCTTTTTCACCCCCATGCCCCTTGTACATCCCCCTTACACCCCCTTGAACCCCCCCCCCCCCCCCGCACCCCCATGCCCCCCTAGACATCCCCCTTACACCCCCTTGCATCCCCTCTAGACAGCCCCCTTGCACCCCCCAGGACAGCCCCCTTGTACCCCCTTGAACACCCCCCCCCCCCACACCCTCATGCCCCCATAGACATCCCCCTTGCACCCCCCCCCCTGGATAGCCCTGTGTACCCCCTTGACCACCCCCCCCCCAGACACACACACACACCCATTCCCCCCCCCCCCTAGACAGCCCCCTTTCACCCCCTTGGATATCCCCCTTGAACACCCCCTTGCACCCCCATGCCCCGGACCCCCCCCCCCCCCAAACTCTTGGACACCCCCTCCCACCTGGACACCCCTTCCCTCTTGGACACCCCCTGCACACCCATGCCCCCTTGCACCCCACCCCCCTCCTGGACACCCCCTCTTGCACCCCCTTAGACATCCCCTTACCCCCCCCCCCCCGAACACCCCCCTACAGTAGACCACCCCCATAGACAGCCCCCTTGAACACCCCCTACAGTATCCCACCCCCTGGACACCCCCCTTGCACCCCCTTGAACACCCCCCTTGCACCCCCCCCCCCACCCCTACAGTAGCACACCCCCCTAAAAATCCCCCTAGATATCCCCCCCCTGCCCTTCTGGACACCCCCCTCCCACCAAGACGCCCCTCCCTCCGGGACACCCCCCCTACACACCCATGCCCCCTTGCACCCCCCTCCTGGACACCACCGCCCCTGCACCCCCTGGACACCCCCCTTGGCCCCCTATAGTAGCCCACCCCCTGGATATCCCCCTTACACCCCCTTATAGTAGCCCCCATCCAGGATAACCCCCTTGCACCCCCACCCCCCACCCCTACAGTATCCCCCCTTGCACAGCCCCTAACCCCCCCCCCCCCCTCCTGGACACCCCCTCCCTTCTAGACACCCCCCACCCACCTGTACACCCCCCCCCCCCCTTTCTTTTGGACACCCCCCTCCTGGACACCCCCCTTCTAGACACCCCCCCTTTTACCCCATGGATAGCCCCATTGAACACCCCCCCCCCCCCCGCACACCCATGCCCCTGACCCCCCCCCCCCCACCTCCGGGACACCCCCTCCCACCTGGACCCCCCCTAGATACCCCTCTTGCACCCCCTGGATAGCCCCCTTGCACACCCCCTTCACATCCAGCCCCTAACCCCCCCCCCACCCCCTCCTGGACACCCCCTCCTAAACAGCCCCCCTTGCACCCCCCCTGGACAGCCCCTTGCACCCCACCTGCAGACTCATGCCCCCTTTCACCCCCCCCCCCCCTCCTAGCCACCCCCTTGCACCCCCTCTGTACATCCCCCTTGAACCCCCCCCCCCCCCCCCCCCCGCACCCCCCTGCAGTATCCCCCCACCCACCCACCCCTATAGTAGCCCCCACCCCCCTCAAAGCCCTCGACCCCCCCCCCCCTCTTGGACACCCCCCCACCCCCCGAACACCACTGTGGACATCCCCCTTGAACACCCCCCTGCATGTTGCAAACCTAACATATATCTATGTGAAAATTGGAGAAAATAACTATCAATTTTTTCATAGGTTTACTAAGAATGGTTTTAAAAAAGGATTCCTTATGGGGGATTATAGACTGGATCTCAAATTCATCTCACTTCACACCTATCGTGAATCCAATATGGTGGAAGACTTACCAAACTGTTTGGCACAATTATGTGGATCTTAGGTTTATATCTAGTTTCATGCCATCCAATTAAACTTTAGAAAGGAGGCATAACCATAACATAATTCACTACATGAGGTATTACATCTCGTGTTCCAAGTTAACCATGTTCGGTTCCATTTAACTGATTTAATTCATTAAGTTAACCTTTCACCCCCTATACAGCCCCCTTGAACACCCTCCCTTCACACCCATGCCCCCTTGCACCCCCCCCCCCCTCCTAGACACCCCCCTTGCACCCCCCTAGACACCCCCCCCCCCCCGCCACAACCCCCTACAAGGATGTAAAAAGGGTCAAGTATGATGTGTGCTTTACGACTAAAAATGAAATCAATTATAAGGAAAACATCAATGAAATAATGTCATGAAAGGTATACCACTATGAGTTTTCACAGACAACGCAGCTCCGTTGGAGGGGTTTTATTGCAAAACCATGACTTGTTTATCCAAAAAAACAATTATCTTAACTAACACTTATTCAAGAATTGCAATTTAATATAAACAGGCAGAATTAAGAAGGAAAATAAATGCAATTTAAAAAAATCTTGAATTAAAGAGTCTAGGAGAGGGACCCTACCTCAAAGTATCCAAGCCACACTAGGTGCTTGAAACTTTTTGTAGCAACAACTCTAAGTTGGTTCACCCATCCTTCGGGCATATGCACCTTTTCATATACATAAGGACGCCCTAACCCCTATGTACATGTCTTCATGGCCTTGAACACGCACAAGAGGATCCTTATATATATGCTCACATGCATAATCTCATTATCACCCACACACGTAGGCATTTTCCATATATATCCATAAGCACACCTAGCCCCTTATATGTAATCGCGCTACCATGGGAAGATATACATATAATGGGAGAACTTATTATATATATGCTTACCTGTGCATATGTGGTGAGTCACCTTTAACTCGGGTTGCCACAACACACAGGAATGGGTCCTGGAAGACTTCATCAAAATGTCAGTGACCTCATGAATCATCATTAATTGAACATAAAAATTAAAGTGGTATGAATATAATTAGTGATAAAGGAAATAATAGAACAAGTGATGATGATAATAGCATCAACATGAAGTATCATCAGCAAGATTAAGACATCGGGAAAATATGGTGTATTCCAAGCCAATTTGATTAAAAACACAACAAATGGTTACTAATGTCGGGCAAAAAATGGTATAAAATAACCATTACCTCTATAATTTTATATTCACGTCAATCTTGGTAGCAAGTCATGGAAGAAAATCAATTGCATCTTTTATGTTTTGTTGCTACTTCTCCACATAGAATGCTTCCCTATCCTACATACCAATATAAGTCATCAAAATCAACAAATGATTGAAAAGGAAAGGCCATCAGGAATCCAAAAACAGGAATCCAAACTCTCTTTTGAGCTCTTTCACCTGCATATATTCACGGATAGCCCCCCTACCCCTACAACCCCACACCCCCTGCACACTGCCCCCAGCCCCCTTAACCCCCCTCCTGGACACCCCTCCTCCCTCCCTTCCCCCCTCCCCCTACACCCCCACACCCCCTACACACTGCCCCCCCCCCAGCACCCTTCACCCCCCAGACCCCCCCCCCCCTCTCTTGGACACCCCCCTCCCCCTGCACACTACCCCCTTAACCCCCACCCCCCCCCCTCCTGGACACCCCTCCCCCCTCCCTGCCCCTCCCCCACACACACACCCCGCACACTACCCCCCAGTACCCTTAACACCCCCCCCCCTTATGGGCATCACCCCTCCCCATACACATTACCCCATCCCCCTTAACCCCCCTCCTAGATAGACCCCCTCCCCCTACACACTCCCCCCCATCCCCCTTAACCCCCCCCCCCCCTCCTGGACACCCCCCCTCCCCCCCCCACCCCCTTCACCCCCACACTCCCTACACACTACCCCCTTCACCCCCCCCCCCCTCCAAGACAGCCCCCCTCCCCCTGCACACTGCTCCCCCAGCCCCATTACCCCCCCCCCCCAGCCCCCTTGTGATGATCTTTGGGAATATTTTCCACCTGTGTGAAGTGCAGTCTAAGCTTCGATGATATGATTCTTGTTTTTGGGATTTCTGACACCTCTGTCGATATGGAGGTGTTAGAATGCTCATTTTTTTGTGTTTCAGGGGTCTTTTGAAGTATTTTCCAATAGGATCAATATCATTTTCTATTGTTTATAGATCGTTTCAATGTGAACACTAGGTTCTTAAGGAAATTAATCATCTTGAGTTTGAGTGAGACGGGTCATTTGTAAACTACTTCATGTAGAATGAGGTCTTCTACATAATAATATATACATGAGGATGATGGGAACTGATTTTTTTATGCTTGTAAATCAGAATCCATTGATCACACATTACTGGGAGAAAAGTGGTTTAGTTGATGAGAAATTTAATTGATTTCTAGATGGATATAATTTATTTTTATTGTTTAGTTTTGGTTGGAGGTGTTTGGATCAGGCATTGAATATATCATGAGTTATAATAGTGTTTGTTGAGAAGTTATGCTAATGTTACTTGGGAAGATACATAAGACCAGAAAAATAATTTCTTGCATTTTAGGGTCAACAAAAGGAGGTGGTGGTTTTGTTGGTGATATTTAGGGAGAATAAAAGGGATTCCAGTCATTTTCTTCAGTATATTCAGGATTAATTCTAGATAGAGTTTCATATGAGATAGTATATAGAACAGAATTTTATAACCCCAGAGTAGACTGATAGAGAGCAGAGCTGAGAAATATTTTGGCGAACTCGAAGAATATATGATACGAATCACGGAGATGAAGATTGAACATTGTTCACATTTTGAAGACATGATTGGGTAATTTTTCAGTGGTCGATCCTTATGTTTTCTTATGGTGATTTCATTCTATGATTTTATAACCTTCTATAAAACTTTAATTTTCTCTAGATTTAAAATTTTTATATATGAAATTGTTGTTTAATAATTATTCTTCCATATTTTTGTTTTATTTTATCTTCTATTCATTGACTGATACATTGGAAATCAATGTGTATTTTTCATCTGGTGTAGACTATTAGGTTAGTCCAGTTAGGAGTTTTTTGTTCGATTATTGTTGTTGAAGCTTGACAATTCATGATCAGAAATTGTGAGAATAACGCTTCGACTCTGTCAAAGTGTTCAGAAATCATTGAATACTTTGACTGGATATTAATGAAATAAGTTTAAAACTGAGATCTTAGTTGACGACATTGACTTCTCAAACTTAATTAAACATTCAGTTTATTTATTTTTAACTGTGTGTTGATATATTTTTTGGAATTAATTCATTCAAAGCAATGAATAATTAATTAACCAATTGAGTCACTTGGAAAACCCATCGATCTTATCTAAATTCCCTCTAGTTTTCATTCAATGTTGTCTGTTATCTTTTGTTTAATATTTTCATTTCTTCTAATAGTTTAATAAATTAAGTTAGTTTCATTTCTTGTCATAGAAACCCCCTAAGAAATTTAGTTTAGTAAAAATTATAAGAAATAAAAAACATGAAAAAGAAGCTCGGTAAATACAGTTTCATTGGAAGACAACCTTGTTTGCTACTATATTATATTAGTTAAAAGATAAAAATATTGAAGATGATTTAAAACAACTTAAAACCCCAAATTATAGTTACTTTATTGGTAAACCAATACTATGTGTTTTTTATTTATGATGAGATTATACTTTTAGTGGTTTTTGTTATAATACCATTAGTTTAATTTTCTACTCTATTTATTAATTTTATTATTAGATATGATATAATAATTTTTCTATTATTAATACATTTACCTTTATTTTTCTATAATTGTTTGGGAATATTGGATCTCTATATTTTCAATATATTTAATACTTGAGGTGGAAAAAAAATTGTTAGTTTTTTAACTAATATTCACCCCTTGTAATGTGAATATAATCAATATTTTGGGATAACATTTGGTATCAAATTAGGTCTCCATATTTGAGACCGAGCTTAACATAATCATTCTAAATATTCATTACTTTGTCATATTTTTGATCATATCAGATTCCTTGCACTAACCTATAGTGGAGAATGTATTTTCCTTTTTTTATGGTGGAAGGATTACATGCTGAATATATTGAAAATACTAATCATAAAAGATCACCCATAGTTGCTTATCAAATGAAACAATTATCTTAACTAACACATATTCAAGAATTTTAATTTAATATAAGCATAATTAATAAGGTAGATAAATGAAATTTAAAACATTATTGAATTAAAGAGGCTAGGAGAGGGACCCTACCTTAAAGGATCCAAGCCACACTCAGCGCTTGACACTTTTATCAGTGACAACTCTAAGTTGCTTCACCCATCCTTCGAGCATATGCACCTTTGCATACACATAAGGACACCCTAACCCCTATGTACGTGTTCAAATGGCCTTGAATATGCACAAGATTATCCTTATTTATATGCTCACATTCATAAGCTCGTTATCACCCACACACGTATGCATTTTCCATATATATACATAAGCACACCGAGCCCCTTATATGTAATCGCGCTGCCATAGGAAGATATACATATAATGGGATAACTTATTATATATATTCTTACCTATGCATGCATAGTGAGTCACCTTTGACTATGGTTGCTGCAACACACACGAACGGGTCCCGAGTGACTTTAATAAAATGCCAGTCATCTGATGAATCGTCATTAATTGAACCTAAAATTTTAAGTGGGAGGAACATGATTAGAGAGAAAGGCAATAATAGAATAGGTGATGATGATAACAACATCAACATGTAACATCATCAACAAGATTAAGACATCAAGAAAACATGGTGTATTCCAAGTCACACGAACGGGTCCTGAGTGACTTTAATAAAATGCCAGTCATCTGATGAATCGTCATTAATTGAACCTAAAATTTGAAGTGGGAGGAACATGATTAGAGAGAAAGGCAATAATAGAATAGGTGATGACGATAACAACATCAACATGCAGCATCATCAACAAGATTAAGACATCAAGAAAACATGGTGTATGCCAAGTCAATTTGATTAAAAACACAACAAATGGTTACTAATGTCTCGCAAAAAATGTTATAAAATAACCATTACCTCCTGAATTTTATATTCACATCAATCCCTGTTGCAAGTCATGGAAGAAAATCAATTGCATAGGCTATTTTTTTTTGTTTATTCTCTGTCTAGAATGCATCCCTATCCTGTATACAAATACAAGTCATCAAAATCAACAAATGATCGAAAAGGAAAATCCATCAGGAAGCCAAAAACTTGAATCTAAACTCTCTTTTGAGCTTTTTCACCTACATATATTCCTAGACATCCCCCTCACCCTACAACCCCACACCCCCTACCCCCTTCACACTGCCCCATGGCCCCCTTAACCCCACTACTGGACCCCCCCCCCCCAAGACACCCCCCCTCCCTACCCCCCCTCCCCCTGCACCGCCACACCCCCTGCACACTGCCCCCCAACCCCCTTCACCCCCCATATCCCCCTAAACGCCCCTCCTGGACACCCCCCCCCCCCTCTTGACCTTCCCCCCTGCACACTCCCCCACCACCACCACCACCACCCCCTCTTGGACACCCCTCCCCTCCCCCTTCCCCCCCTCCCCCTTCACCCCCCCCCCCTCCTGGACAACCCCCCTCCCCCTACACAATCCCCCCCATCCCCCTTACCCCCCCCCCCTCTTGGGATGCCCCCTACACACTCCCCCCCCCCTCCTAGATACCCCGCCCCCTCCCTTCCCCACCCTCCCCTTGCACCCCCACACCCCATGCACACCCCCCCATCCCCCTTAACCCCCCCCCCCTCCTGGACACCCCCTCCCCCTGCACACTACTCCCTAGCCCCCTTACCCCACCTCCTAGACACCCCCCTCCCTACCCCCCCCCCCGACACCCCCACACCCCCTACACACTTTCCCCGTCACCCCCCCCCCCCCTCCTGGAAAACCCCCCCACCCCCTGCACACTACTCCCCTAGCCCCCTTAACCCCCCCCCCCCAGCCCCCTTGTGATGATCTTTGGGAATCGTTTGCACCTGTTTGAAGTGTAGTCTGAGCTTTGATGATATGATTCTTGTTTTTAGGATTTCTGACACCTCTATAGATATAGAGGTGTTCGACTGCTCATTATTTTGTGTTGCAGGGGATCTTTTGAAGGAGTTTCCAAGAGGATCAGTATCCTTTGTTGTTGTTTCTAGATCATTTCAATGTGAACACTAGGTTCTTAAGGAAATGACTCATCTTGAGTTTAAGTCAGACTGTTTATTTGTAATCTACTTCATGGAGAATTAGGTCTTCTACATAATAATATACACATGAGGATGATGGGAACTGATTTGTTGATTCTAGTAAATCAGAATCCATTGAGCACACATTATTGGGAGAAAAGTGGTTTAGTTGATGAGAAATTTAATTAATTTCTAGATGGATATAATTTATGTTTATTTTTTATTTTTGTTTGGAGGTGTTTGTATAGGTCATTGAAGGTAGCATGAGTTATAACAGATTTTGTGGATAAGTTATGCTAATGTTACTTGGGAAGTTACATAAGACCAGAAAAATAATTTCTCTTATTTGTGGGTCACCAATAGAGGAGGTGGTTTTGTTGGTGATATTCAAGGAGAATAAAAGGGATGACACTCATTTCATTCAAGATATTCCGGATTGATTCTAGATAGAGTTCCATATGAGATAGTAGATAGAACACCATTTTATAACACTTGAGAAAACTGACAGAGAGAGAATCTAAGATATATTTTGGCGAACTCGAAGAATATATGATACTAAGCACGAAGATGAAGATTGAACGTCATTCACATTTTGAAGACATTATTGGGTAATTTTTCATTGGTTGATCCTTATGTTTTCTTTTGGTGATTTCATTCCAAGATTTTATAATCTTCTATAAAACTGTAATTTTCTCTGGATTTAAAATTGTTAGATATGTGATTATTGTTTAATAATTATTCTTCCATATTTCTATTTTATTTTCTCTTCCATTCATTGACCGATACATTGGAAATAAATGTGTATTTTTCATCTTTTTTGGACTATTAGGTTAGTCCGGTTAGGATTTTATTGTTCGATTCTTATTGTTGAAGCTTGACAATTCATGATCAGGAATTGTGAGAACAATGCTTCGACTCTATTAAAGTGTTCAGAAATCATTGAATACTTTGACTGGATATTAATGAAAGAAGGTTAAAACTGAGATCTTAGTTGACAACCTTGACTTCTCAAACTTAATTAAACATTCATTTTGGAGATTTTGGACTATGTTTTGAGATAATTTATGGAATTAATTCATTCAAAGTAATGAATAATGAATGAACCAATTGAGTCACTTGGAAATCCCACCGATCTTATCTAAATTCTCTCTAGTTTTCATTCAATGTTGTATGTTATCTTTTGTTTAATATTTTCATGTCTTCTAATAGTTTAATAAATTAGGTTATTTTTATTTATTGTCATAGAAACCCCCCTAAGAAATTTAGTTTAGTAAAAATTATAAGAAATAAAAAACATGAAAAAGAAGCTCCGTAAATACAGTTTTATTAGGAGACAACCATGGTTGATTTTATATTATATTAGTTAAAAGATAAAAATATTGAAGAGGATTTAAAATGACTTAATACCCCAACTTCCAGTTACTTGATTGATAAATCAATACTATGTGTTTTTTATTTATGATGATATTATACATTTTTTTGTTGTTGTTATAATACCATTAGTTTAATTTTCTACTCTACTTATTAATTTTATTGTTAGATATGATATCTTGATTGTTATATTATTAATACATTTACCTTTATTTTTCTCAAATTTTTTGGGTATATTGGATCTTTATATTTTCAATATATTTAATACTTGAGGTGGACAAAAAATTGTTATTTTTTTAAACTAATATTCACCCCTTGTAATGTGAATATAATCAATATTTTGGGATAAAATTTTTTATCAAAGTAGGTCTCTATGTTTGAGACCAAGATTGACTTAATCATTATAAGTATTCATTACTTTATCATGTTTTTTATCATATTAGATTCCTTGTACCCCCTGCCCCACTATCCCCCCCTCCCACACCCCACCAACACCCAACCCCCTCCCCCTACCCTACAGACCACACCCTGCCCTACAGACCTCCCCCTGCCCTGCAGACCACCCCTGCCCTGCAGACCTCCCCCCTCCCCCTCCCCACTCCCCCCTCCCCCTACCCTACAGACATCCCCCATACCCGGAAGAACCCCTGTAGACCACCCCCTACCCTTCAGACCTCCCCCCTCCCCCATCCCCCATCCCCCTGCCCCCTCCCCACTCCCCCCTACACCCATGTAATAAATCAGTCAAATATATATTGGAAATGGTGCAAGATTAAGGTGGAGGTATAATACATGGGCTATATAAATTAATATTATTTATGGAAGCCTTTACTATAGAATAAACCACTCCTTAGTGAATTTGGAAAATCCATAATGGATATGGAAATGTTTAATGTGGAATTGTTATGGGTGTTTTAACCAGATTTCCAAAATTTTAATCCTATCTATGGGAAACGATGAAGATCTCCATGATATGATTATCCTGAACAAGTCATGGTGGTCAGCGATGAGGGAAGTGAGAAAAATGATAGATTCCAAGTGTGGATAAGGTTCATTTTTAAAAAGTAAAACAATGGAAGGATAAGAGAGAAAAAGGATCCATCCATATTTATCCATAAGATCTAGTATTTTACCCCATGAGGCAATGACTAGGCTCAACTACAACTAGAATTGGGAGGTGAATGAGGAACACAATGCTAGTACAAATTGGTTCTGTGATGAGGAAATAAGAACCTAGTGAGAGGTGGAGTCAAGAAGTATTCAAGAACTAGTGGTTTTGGTATAGGTTAGTAACAAAGGACTTAAAATGTGGTATATGTATCAAATGTGGTATATGTATCATATAGTGTCAACAAAGTGAGGAAGACCACCCCATGGAGTATATAGACCATGCTTATAGTGGATTGAAAATGGATAGTATTTTTTCACCATGTCATGGTAAAACTCATGGATGTAATGTTCTATTTAAATGATTTATAAAACATTGGAATCATGGTCATTTTGCAGTCCATAGTCGAAGGAATAAAAATGAATATAAGATTCCTAAATCTTGTTGTAGAGAAATATTTATAGAATTTATGTGAATTAAAGGAATATGTTTGACCATACTAAAACTGTGTACAAGCCATTCCATCCAAATCATTCTATTCACTTAGTGGTGACTTGGTCATTATGGGCTATTTCATCTTAAAATTCTAACAGCACTTAAAGGGTGTCTTGGTTCAAATAATCATTTTAATAAAAAGAGGGCAACCCCTATAGGGATATAAAAAGTTCCAAGTACTATGTGTACTTTATGAATAACAACGACATCAAGTATAAGGAAAACATCAATGCAATAATGTTAAGCAAGGTATACCACTGTGAGTTTTTGCAGACAGCACACCTCCGTTAGAGGGGATTTATTAAAAAACCATAACTTGTTTATCAAATGAAACAATTATCTTAACTAAAACTTATTCAAGAATTGAAATTTAATATAAACATAGAGAATTAAGAAGTAAAATAAATGAAATTTAAAACATTCTTGAATTAAAGAGGCTAAAAGAGGGACCCTGCACCCCCCCCCCTACACAGCCCCCTCCCTCCCCATGGAACCCCCCCCCCCCCCAATACCCCCCCCCCCACCTGCATCCCCCTCCCTACCCCTCTACAACCCCCCACCCCCCTGGACAGCCCCCCTCCCTAACCTGCATCCCCCTCCCCCTGGACAACACCCCCCACCACCACCACAACTCCCCCTACATCTCCCCTCCCTTTCCCTGGATATCCCCCCTTCCTAATTGTGACACTATATAAACCTATTAGGAAAAATATGCTAGTTATGGCCTCTTCATCCACTTTGAGAGTACTCTAATGAAATTTTTCAGCTGGATCGAGGAGAATAAAAATTATTCTCCTAAGTTTCTAACCACTCTCTATCACTGTGATTTTTTCATCTTTCCTCTTATTATCAATATTAGATCAATCATATCCCACTGAATCCCTCTTACATTCCCTAAGATCCTTCACTTCCATAATATCCTTGATTAATACTATCATGAAAGTGGGTAAGAAAAATAGATAAAAGGTTGAACCTTATATGGAAACCTGAATAGAAAGTCATTTGTAAAAATAAGGTGTAAGATTCATGTGGGATGAAAACAAAAACATTTGTAAAACACTGCATAAAATTCCATCAACATTATGGATGAGAAAAATTTGAAAAACGCAAGGAAACAAGAGAAATAAAATAAATTTCAAAACCTGTTATCAATTCCTAGAACCAATTGAGCAAGATGAGTCAAATACGGCTTAGCCTGGGCACTCTTGCTCAAAATTTCCCCTAAACTCTAAAGATCGTCATTGAAATTCCTTTCAAACTTCCTAAAAATTTCACATATTCATGAGAAACCAAGCATGTGAGCAAGGAAAAAATGAAAAGTCCAATTGACTTACAGGATAGAATCTATGACTATTCAGTCTCGAGAGTAATGGTGAGGGAGGAGGAACGACAAGGGAGGAGAAGTATTTGCTGGGGGATAGGGTTGAGGGTGGGATGGGAATGTCGAGTGTGAGGGTGGAGAGGTCGTCGTGAAACACCGTTGGCTGGGAAGTGTAGCAGCGATGTCGGGGAGGAGTGTGTGGGGAGAAGGTCCAGGTTGAGGGTTCAAGGAGTTGCGGATCGGGGGAGGAGAGGAGGAGAGAATCACAAATAGTGGGGAGGAGGAGCCCGATAGATGGTCAAAAAAAACATAGCTATGGATTTTCTTAACCATGGATATAAATTATGATATAGCCACATTTTTAATAGAACTATGGCTATAAACTAGGCTATATCCATGGACCTATAAAACAGTGGCTCTAGGTCTGTGGCTATAGCCCAGTTTTCTAGTAGTGTTGGAAATAATTGTGTTCATGTGGATGTTTGTTTGATTTTTTCTAGTAATGAGAGAAATATTTAACAGGAGGAGAATGTTGTTTCTTAAGAAAGAAACTTAAAATAAAAATATATCAATAATTCACCCTCTCCCCCTCTCAGTGATACAACTTTCCTGGTTGGTCACTTTTAATTGGTATCAGAGTAGAGGTTCCCTTAGTTTATTCTTTGCTAAAGTTTTGAAAAAGAAGTTGTGATGGATAATCTTATTTTTTTGAATAGTAAGGGGATTCCGATCTTAAATTATAGAAATTATCATATCTGGAAATGAATAATACTTCTATATCTTATGTCTCTTGGGTATGATGTTTCAAAATTTGTTATAGATGGTTTCCCTCCTCGTATTGAGAATGATCCCCTCAAAAATATTTATAAGGAAACCCCTTAGAATGATAGAAGAGCTAAGAATTCTTTACTTTTATCACTTTATGAAAGTGAGTTTCTAAGAGTAAAAGGATTTTCCACTACCAAAGGTATCTGGGATAAGTTGAACAACATTTATGAAAGCAATAAAAAATTTAATAGGAAAATGTTACAAATCTAGTGATTGAAGTATGAAGATATGAATATGGATGAGTATAAATCTATTGATTACTTCTTTACCAGGTTAAATTACATTGTTAGCACTATCATAGGTCTTGGTTAAATGTTATAAGATTCTACTATTGGTGAAAAGATATTGAGAATTCTTCCCAATAAATTTAATGACAAAGTTTCTTCTTTGGAAGATAGAGATCCTCATACATTATCCATGGATGATTTTCATAGTACTCTCATCACATATGATGTGAGAATGGAAAAACAAAAGCTAATAGAGAAATTTATTTCAAAGTCACCAAGAAAGAAAAGGTTGAGAATGTACCTGAGGAAGATGATGTTGCGGACTCTGAATCTGAAAATGTGGTATGTAAAAATCTTGAATAAATTTTATCCATAATTTCTAAAAATGTGAAAAGAGGTATAGGTAAATATAAAGGTAAACTTTCATTAAAATGTTTCAGATGTGAATCCATTGGTCACTTTGTTGAAAATTATCCTTAAATAGGTGAATAAGAATAAATTGATGAAGAATAAAGTAATAAAGAAGAAAAAAGTTCAAGAATGTATTTTAAGAAATAGGGTGATAAGGAAAAATACTATTCCAAGAAGAAGGATAATAAGTTCTCCAAACCCAAAAGGAGAAGCATTTTATCTAAGGATGATGGTAGTGAATAAGTTTCAAATGGTGCTGAAGAAAACACATTTATTAAAATAATTGATGAAGTCTTTCTAATAGTGAAAGAAGTTATTCTAAAAAGGAAGACAATGAAGCTGAATCTGAAGAATACACTCAAAATGCTAGGGAAAATAATTTTCTTGCAACATTTGACAATAAATAATAATAAAGTAATAGCTTTAAGAAGAATATACTCAATTAGAATATCATCTTAAATAATAATTGAAAGAATGTCTGAGGAATATTGGGAAACTATAAAAGGAGACCAGAAAGATTAAAATTGAAAACTCTTCAACAAAAAATCAAGAATTTATTCCTTGTGAGAAATTCAATCTGACAGAAGATATTGATGATTTTAAGAAATATCTTGATAAAGAAAATAATTGTAATGAATGTCTAAAAGTAAAGCTGGAGGAAAAAAAGTAGTAGATTTGGAACTTATCCAAAAAAACTTTCTAAATTTGAATAGAGAGGTACAAGTTTAAAAATTATATCTTTAAAGTTGGTGAAAGTTCTCATAAGGTTTAATCTAATAAGGATAAAAAAATTACCTTCAATAGTTAAGAAGAAAGTGAGTAAATTTATGTATGGGGTCATGACCAACAAAGTCTTCAAGCCAGAAGTTACTAAAAATTATATATTAGAAAAGGATTATATTACTTCTGATTCTAATAAGTTTGAAAAGAAAACCAAGATTAAGAAGAAGGTTCTGATTTAAAACATAAAATTTGGTGATCAAGAATGTTCTTTTAATAAGGATTATTAGAAATGTATTCACTACTCCTATTAGTATGGAAGTTATAGAAGAAAATACCCTTTCTATAGATACTGATGGACTTTTGGTGGATTTGGGCATACAACTAACATATGTTGGTTCAACCAAAAATATTACAACTATTCTAAAATCTTTTGAAGGAAAAGTGTAAGGGGGAGTCAATCACCTCAATAAAAGATGTCTGACAAGGATGTTCAGAAGAAACTTGAAAAGGTTGGTGTGAAAATTGAAAATAGGTTCCAACCTCTAGAAATTGTTTTTGAAATATGTGAACAACTTAAATATATTTCTAAAGGATTTCTTGTTTTTTTACCAACATAACAAAAAAATTTGAACAATTCTCAGCAGCCGGATGTTTTTTAAATTAAGAAAAATAGATCTGTTGAGTCCTAAAGGAAAGTGTTCTTAGTTATATAGCCAGAAAATGTTGACTTGTCTAGGAATTTAGAGTAAACATGAAAATCATAAAAATAAGAGGGGAAGAAATTGACTTCTAAAAATATTATAAAAGTTGACAAAAATGTTTCAATATATTTTGGATATGAGAAAGAAGGTAATGCTATAAAAAAATTTCAACTATATTTCTAGAACAAAAGACAGGCATGAACAAAATATTACAAACTAATTGTAAAAAGTTATCACTAAAGATGAAGAAAATTGGACATCCTCATCATAATATTCTACATATAATAAGAAAGTTGTTAAAAAACCTAATAAGGATGAACAAAAGGAAGAGATCACATCCAATTCAAAATCTAAGAAAAAGAATAAAAATTCAAGATTGACAGAGGAATCTTATCCCGATTTTTGTTTCTAAGAAAAATTCAAGGTTCCTCCTTATTCCCAAAATATTCTTATACACTTGAACTAACTTTCATGTAATTAAAGGAGTTGAAATAATGAAAAGTATGTTGATGAGTCTCTTAATATTATTGAAAAATAAATTTATGAGGCTGTGAAAATTTAGTTTTGAAAGTTGTGTTTGTACACCTAAACTTTCTGATATGTTTGTTGAGATGGGTGAAGGTTACTTTTATCTTAAACAAATTCCTTTCAATATTTCCCCAGAGATGAGAATGTTGAAATAAACGTTAATAATGTATTATAAGAAAATTTTGTTATGGAAAAAAATTATTACCTTAATTATACACTCTTGTTTTCTACACTAGGTTCACCCACGTATACTTAGAGTTATTTAGTTAAAGGATATTTGTTAAGGAATTAATGTGATACTTATGAAGAATTTAAAGACTTTGAGATGAAAGGTTCCAACATTTTGAAATGAGATAATTTTTCAATAATTAAACTTCTCATGATGACCCCTTTGAATTTGATTGTTAATAAGGGGGGAGAATATATTAAGGGGGGAGATAAAGAAAAGGGGGGGAAATAAAAGAAGACATAGAGAAGAAAAAGTGAGAAAAGAAAACAATACCACTTATTATTTTGAAGTGGTTAAATGTAGGTATTGAAGTGGTTATTGACAACAAACATAAATGGGGGGATCTTTTGTCATGAACCAACCGAGGTCCACCCTGAACCGGTCACCCGATCCCATCTGCGGCATGGCCTGAGGGGCGTTTCCAATCCCCATGGGCTGGAAACTAGTGTCGGGCATCAAAGTTTAACTGTTGGGAATGATTTTCCCCATGAACAAAATATAAACAGATAAACAAGAATAAACAAAACAATAAAACTGAACTATAGCAATGGAAAAGAAATAAATAGAACAACTAAACATACCTCCAAGTGACCTTCCATGTCACCTCCCAACCAAGGCTAACCTTCCTCCAATAATGAGAAACTTATCCAAGAAACTCTGAGCAAAGGAAACCTACAACTGAAATGATAAAATAGGCATGAACATTAAAAATGCTCAGTAGGTTTTCCAAGATAAATCACAGAATCCAACGTCTCCTTTCCAAAACAATTCAATGACACAAGTTTGAAATACAATTATAAAAGTAGGGTTTTCACATTTTAAAAATAAGAAATAGGATTTTTTCCATTCAGAAATCTAGCAGACACTACATGCAGTCTCTATAAAACTTTTTTTCATTTTATAAAAAAAACCTAAAACAAAAGATACCAAATATGGGCTAAAATAATACAGGTAAATAAGGCAGGATGGAAATAAACTAGTATGACAGAAAGTAAACAATAAATATAAATAAATGAGTAAACATGGGTGATTCTAAACATCCCTAGAAGACCCCTGGACGTACTCAGTTTCATAACCACCCGTCGGTGTATGGTGAATCTCCTAAGTCTATAACCAATTGGCCACCCTAAAACTGACCAATCTAGTGGAAAAGCCCTCCTGGCCTAACAACAAATCTAGGGGTACCAACCCATCTAATCGGGGTTGATCAGCAACCATTACTTGATCATCTAAAAGAAGCCCAGGAACCCATGGTGGTATTAATAATATTATGTAATTAGGACACCCTCGCATGCGTGCCTCATCTCACCGCACTTGCCTACCACAAACACAAACACTCTATATGATAACCCATAAAGGGATATCCCCCCTATAGAGGTTCCCAATATATATATATACATCATATCATCAAAAGTGCCAAGCAGGATGTTATACCATATAATTATTCAAATATTTCATAAAACATTTTGGGTTTCCAATCGGGCATACTCACTTGTCAAGGTACAATTGTTCCCACACAAACATCACTTTTGAATTGAAAGTGCCAAACAAGCCTTTCAGTTGACATGTCCAAAAACACTATCCAACTATTAAACAAACACCACTTTTACATTTTCAAGACAAACAACCTTTACAATTTTAACTCACACAAAATTATTCTTTAAGGCCAACCAGGCCAAACTTGAGGAACACCTTGAAATCCATTTCTAGAACACACACAAAAGACCCAACCTCATTCATAAAAATAAGAACCATTTATAAAACCAATCTTTCAAGACAACCCCAACTTAAGGCATCACCTTCATTTGTTGAAAAATCCATGTCTGCACCAAGTGCACCCATGGATGCGCCAACATCCAGTGATACACAAAAAACCAATAAGACCCTTTAAACCATTTTCCATAAAACACCCATTTCATTAAGAACCATGTTCAACCACCTAACTTATTCAAAAAACATAAAACCATCCCCTTATGAATCATTAAACTTTTCCCAAAAACATTTTAACACATTTAACAAATCATACCATTTCAAAACTATACACTCTAGACCAAATTTACAGATAAATAAACATTTTCACAACAACGTGAGTGCTAAAAATTTCATAAGAACCCTTTATCCCACTTTAAAGAAACACTATCAATTAGAAAGAACAACCTAGGTGCCAAAATCCTAAACATTGCGTATAAAGATAATTGAAACTTACTTTTTAATAAATTCAATCATCCAAAAAACACCACAGAAAACTAATTGCATGCATTATGGAGGTGCGAATAATATTTTTAAAATTTTTAGAACAAGATTTGGCACCTAAATAAACAGATTCAGCATGGACACAAATATGCATTTAAAATAAACATACTAAATTTAACAATACAAAGGCACAGCTGAAGGATTTCATTAAAATCCATTCTTTTTAACAAATTCTAAAAACTTATAAATGCATAATAGAATAATTGGGTATATTGTGATGATGCTAATCAAATAAAAAAATAAGAATAATAATAATTGGAAGAACCAAGCGCTAAAGGAATGCATTGGAAAGGAAGATTTACAGATTGGCCTACCTTAAATCAAGTGTGAAAATGATGAAACTTAAAGAAAGATAAAACCACACCTCGCGGACTAACCGCACCCTCTAATCAATGAGAATAATGTGCGAATTAAAAATAAAGGTATTAAAGTTTGGTTAATTTGAGAAAAACACCAAAAGGAATGAAATATACCGAGAAGGGATTGCACTTCTAGGAACAGGCTGGAGGGTGGCCGCCGGGATGCGGTGCAAGGGGGAGGTAGGGTGTCGGAGCAATACGGAGTGGCTGATGGAATAAGGGAGTCGGATATCCAGAGCACGGAACACACAAGAGGGTTTGTGCCACTGCTATTTCACTAAAAAAGAGGGCTGATTGGGACTAGAACGGGGCACACGACCTGGTTGGTGGTGCAGAGGGCGGAGTGAGGTGCATTCAGCGCTGGTGTGGGAGGCTGGGACACACTAAGGAAGGTAGGTCTGCTGGAGCTGGCGCAAGGCATGGGAAGGTTGGGGCACACCAAGGGAGGTAGGTTTTTTGGAGCCGACGTAAGGCATGGTCAGGCCGAAGGTCAGGCTTCTAGTGGTCAAGGGCGAGAGGTGGAGGCGGCGACCTGGTGAGGGAGGGCCTGGTGGGAACTAGAGAGGCCAGAGGTGATGGGGGTGAGGGGAAAAGGTGGATGGTGAGGGGCAAAGGCAGTGTGCAGAGGGGGCCAGAGGCGATGTAGGCGAGGGGTGAAGGTGGAGGGAAAATGGGAGGCTGGGGGTGTGGAGTCGAAGAGAAGCGCTGCTACAAGGGGGGTTCGGCGGCTGGAGTAGCGGGTAAGGGGGGAAGCCAAGAGGGGGGCCTGCAGCATGGAACGGGGGGGCGACGGGTTAGGGTTTAGATGTATTTTTTTCATTTTATTATATTAAAAATAATAATTGTAATAATATTAATAATATTAATAATATTAATTATAATAATAATAATAACAAAATAATAATAATAATACCAAAATAATAATAATAATACTAGAATAATAATAATAATACAAATAATAATAATAATAATAATATGAAGAATAATAATAATAATAATAATAATAATAGTAATTAAATTAATAATAATAAGGATAAGCATATTAATAATAATAATAATAATAATGAGAAATTTCACGACACCTGGGTCGGCTATGTGGCTACCACCAACCGTGCGGTGACCGCGCACGGGTCTGAAACCCAATAAAATCCTTAAACATCAAAAAAAATCAGACCCAAAATGAACCTTGCATGAGAACCCAGATCCAAGAAATAATAAAATAAAAATTAATTTAAAAAGTCCGGTGTGAAAATTCTCCCCACCAGACACTTTCTGCCCCCAGAAAGTCACTTAGTCAAACGATAGAGAAAACCTAAATTCATGCCCAATTGAAACTAAAAGAAACCACAATATGAGATAATGGGAGAACATGATAGGGTTATCCCCACCACAAGAACTCAAATAGCGCAGAAATTAACACCCAAACATACCACCTCGAGAAGGGGGGGTGATGCGGGAACTCCCAACTGATATAAACTAACTTCGACATCACGAGCGAACAACACCTTCACTAAAACCTAGAACTCTCAACCTAGACCAAAAAATCCCCCAACAATAGAGAAAAAACACCAAGAAGAACTTACCCCAAGTAGTGAACTCAAGCATAACTGCAAACATCGGTTCTTCCACAAGCACTTACATCTCTAAATGAATACAAATAAACCGAGAACTGGCTCATACAAGGGCCACACCCACTTTTAAGAAAAATGAATGATCCAAAAAATCATAATTAGATAAACAAAACTATTTGGATTACAATAGTACATGTTCGTCATAACTCCACGACAAAATAATGAACTTACAACAACGTCAAAACTTTAACAGTAGAGAAACAAGAATGAAAAGACTTTAAATGTTCCTCTACCAACACGGAACACAAAACCTGAATTGAGGCTTCACACCCTTGGAAACTCTTGATTGTGTGTGAGCTTCACCCCAAGACCTGTGACTGGGGCTATGATGGCTGAAGCATCCCCTTCCTCACAGTCAGGCACTAGAATTCCTTCATCACAGTGTCTTCTTCAGGCGATGCTTGCTGCAAAACTTCTCTAGATGACCCAGAAACACGCAATGATGGCACGTCTTCGGAGGGATGCGACAAGATGGATACATGAGCCCGAACCGGCCACACTGGTGGCACACCACTGAATAGTCCGACGAACTGGAAGCCAGAACCACTGTAGAGGACTCTTTAGAAATAGGTTCCTCTGGCACACCCTACTCACCAGATGGTAAACCTTTTCAAGTAACTGGATACACTGGATTTTCAACTATCTGCATTCTAGAGACCAACTCAACTAAGAATGCCTCATCCACTAGCTTATCGAAATGATGGTCCCTAGAAGGTAGGACCCACTCCTTGATCTCTAGACAAGGACCCTCGATGAAGAAGGAAGTCTTCATCAAATCTTGTGACGCTACCTCTAGAGAAAAGGAAACTAGTTCATTGAAATGGTCAACATATGTCTTCACCGACTGTTGTCCTTGTTGAATACACAATAGCTCTTCCCTTTTATTTATCTTAACCTCTTCAGGTATGTACCATAAAACAAATACATATTTAAAGACATCCCACGTCATTCCAACTTGCATTGATGGTGGGGAGAACAACTCCCATTCCTCTAAAGCTATACCTTCAAACAGACCCAAAACGGCATGCACTCTGACGGCTTCAGGAGTTCCCAATACCCTAAAGATGTGCTTGACCTCTTCAAGCCACTCTACTGCCTCTGACGGACCTCAATCACCACGAAGAACCAGAAAAATCTGAGAAGGACCAAAAATTGGGCATGACTTATCAAAAACCTTGGGGACCTTTCTAGGTGGAATTTTTTGAACAACATATAAAACACAGAGCCAAAACCAATATCAAGTCGAAGCAATATCATTGAAATCTCTTTCATCCAAAAACGGCCAGCTCAAAAACCAAACAAATACAAACACAACCCAAAATTCCCTTTTTGAAATCCCTTTTCATTTTAAATTTCAAAAATTCCTTTTTTCAAGGCCACTTTCTAAATACCAAACCCACTTTTCAAACCAAATTCAATTTCCAAAAATCATTTTCCCTTTTTAAAATCACTTTAGAAAAACAAGGTCAAGCCTTTAATTCTAAGTGCACACCCCAATAATCCCCTGAACTGTTGCGCATTTCTTCATCAACATTCATCCATATGCAACAACACGCACTTCCCATGAATTCCCTCACATGTGAAAATGTTTATAAAGAGTACCCGAGGTTGAACCCAAACCATTTCTCTACCAGTTCCAAACAGACACCAAATTTTAGACCAAGATCATTCAGTTTTAAAACCCATTTCATGAATTTAAATCCATTTAAAAGAACTCATTTTAATTTCAAAAAACCTTTTTCATTTTTCAAAAGCACACTCACACCAACCAGAACCAAGATGGAACTTAACTTGAATTAAACTACCTGAGTGAGGGACTAGTAGTCATGCTTAAATTGGCAACATGGTAGTGGGTCATACCCCAAGTAAGCATCAACATCTAGGAGGAACTTAAATCATGTACTCTGACTCCACATGGGTCACTACTCCATCTGAAATTACGATGTAATGTCAGATTTCATCCATCGTCATCCCTCAATCCAAAAAAATCAGAACGAGACAAGGACTCAATTCCCAGACTACCCCTGGAAACTCAAGGTTCGAAACGAGTGAGGGTTCATGACACCCTTCCCATACCTACATGTCGAGTCTCAAAAATCCTAATCTTCATCTACCGGACACCCCAAATAACAATAAAATTCCTTTGATACCATTTTTTCACGAACCAACCTAGGTCGACCCTAAACCGGTCACCCTAGTAGGTCCGCGGCATGGCCTGAGGGGTGTTCCCGGACACCACGGGCTGAAAACTAGTGTTGGGCATCAAATTTTAACCATTGGAAATGATTTGGACCATTAAAAAAATACAAATAGATAAAAAATAATAAACAAAACAATAAAACTGAACTCTAGAAGTGAAAAAGAAATAAACTGAACAGCTAAACATACCTCCACGTGACTTTCTAGGTCACCTCCCAACCAAGGTCGACCTTTCTCCAATAATGAGAAACTCATCCAAGAACCCATGAGCAAAGGAAACCTACAACTGAAATGATAAAATAGGCATGAGAATTAAAAATGATCAGTAGGGTTGCCAAGATAAATAACAGAATCCAACGTCTCCTTTCCAAAATAATCCAATGATACAAGTTTTAAATAAAATTCTAAAAGTAGGGATTTCACATTTTAAAAATAAGAAACATGATTTTTTCCATTCAGATATCTATCAGATGCTATATGAAATCTCTATAAATCTTTTTTTTCATTTTATAAACAAAAACCAAAACAAAATATACCAAAAATGGGCTAAAATAATACAGGTAAATAAGGAAGGCTGGAAATAAACTAGTGCAACAGAAAGTAAAAAATATATAAATAAATGAGTAAACATGGGTGATCCTAAATATCCCTAGAAGACCCCTGGATGTTCTCGGTTTCAGAACCACCTGTCAGCGTATAGTGAAGCTCTTAAGTCTATAACTAACTGAACACCCTAAAACTGACCAATCCAGGGGAAAAGCCCGCCTGGCCTAACAACAAATCCAGGGGGTACCAACCCATCTAATCAGGCTTGATCAGAAACCTTCACTCGATCATCTAAAAGATTCCTAGGAACCCATGGTGGTTATAATAATACTGTGTAAGTGGGAGGCCCTCACACGCGTGACTCATCTCACCGCACTTGTCTACCCCAAACATGGGCACTTTATACAATAACCCATAAAGGGATATCCCCCTATAGAGGTGCCCCATATATATATACATCATATCATCAAAAGTTCCAATCGGGCCGCTATACCATATAATTATTCAAATATTTCATAAAACATTTCATGTTGCTAATAGGGCACACTCACTTGTTAAGGTACAATTGTTCCCACACAAACATCACTTTTGAATTGAAAGTGCCAAATGGGCCTTTGAGTCAACATGTCCAAAAACACTATCTAACTATTAAACAAACACCACTTTTACATTTTCAATCCAAATGAACTTTACTCTTTTAACTCACACAAAATTATGATTTAAGTCCAACAGGTCCAAACTTGAGGAACACCTTTAAAACCAATTTTAGAACACACACAAAAGTCTTAAACTAATTCAGAAAAATAAAAACCATTTATAAAACCAATATTTCAAGACAGCCCCAACTTAATGCATCACCTTCATTTGTTGACACATCCATGCGTGCACCAAGTGCACCCAGGGATGTGCCAACAACATCTAGTGATCCACCAAAAACCAATAAGACCCATTAAACCATTTTCTATAAAACACCCATTTCATTAAGAATCATGTTCAACCACACATCTTATTTATAAAACATAAAACCATCCCATTAAGAATAATTAAACTTTTCCCAAAAACATTTTAACACATTTAACAAACCATACCATTTCAAAACTATACACTCTAGACCAGATTTACAGCTAAATAAACATTTTCACAACAACGTGAGTCCTAAGAATTTCATAAGAACCCCTTATCTTGCTTTAAAGAAACACTGTCAATTATAAAGAACAACCTAGGTGCCAAAATCCTAAACATTGTGTATGAAGATCATTGAAACTTACTTTTTAATAAATTCAATCATCCAGAAAACACCAAAACAAACTAATTGCATGCACTATGGAGGTTCGAATCATATTTTAAAAATTTTCAGAACAAGATTTGGCACCTAAATAAACAAATTCAGCATGGTCACAAATATGAATTTAAAACAAACATACTAAATTTAACAATACAAAGGCACAGCTGAAGGATTGCATCAAAATCCATTCTTTTTAACAAATTATAAAAATTTATAAATGCATAATAGAATAATTGGGTATATTGTGATGATGAAAATCAAATAACAAAATAATAATAATAATAATTGGAAGAACCATGCGCCAATGGAATGCATTGTAAAGGAAGACATGCATATTGGCTTACCTCAAATCAAGTGAGAAAATTATGAAACTTCAAGAAAGGTAAAACCACACCTTGAGGACTAACCACACCCTCTAATCAATGAGAATAATGTGTGAATTACAAATCAAGGTATTAAAGTTTGGTTAATTTGATAAAAACACCAAAAGGAAAGAAATATATAGAGAAGGGCTTGTACTTCTGGGAACAAGATGGAGGGTGGCCATCGGGATGCGGTGCAAGGGGATGGTAGGGCATTGGAGAAATACAGAGCGGCCACTGGAAAAAGGGAGTCAGCTAGCCAAAGTGCGAAACGCGCAAGAGGGTTTGTGCCGCTGCTAGTTAGCTGGAAAAGAGGGACGATAGGGACTTGAACGGGGTGTGTGGCCTGGACGGTGGTGCGAAGGGTGGAGCAAGGCACAGTCGGCATTGGGGTGTGAGGCTGGGACACACCGATGAAGGTAGGTCTGCTGGAGCTGGTGCAAGACATGGGCCGGTCGGGGCACACCGATGGAGGTAGGTCTGTTGGAGCCGGCACAAGGTGTGGGTAGGCCAGAGGTCGAGCTGCTGGCGGTCAAGGGCGAGAGGTGGTGTAACATCCCAATATTTCATAGTATGTTATCTCTTCAAAGTAATTCAATAACTTTCGCTATATGCAACACTGAGTTCAAGTGCACCATGACTTACCAAACTAGTCATTCAAAATCAGTTATGAATAGTATTAACTAAATTTTGAATTTTATATATTCTATATAATTTTAACATCCATATTATGTGTTTCTTAGACTTAATATAAGAATAAATTCATTTTTTCAGATAAAGGAAGTATTTTTCATAAAATGAAATTTTACCACCTTTTAATGGAGAACCCTTTTTAAATCCAATATTTGACACTTTTATATATTCAATTTTAAAAAATAAACTTCTTCTTTAGAATCGGGGCATAAAAATTTAGTTTTGATAAATTTTTGGTGTTTTTCTGATAACTTTCATATATGGGTGAATAGGGAAAAATACTAAATTTTATTTGAAAACAAATTTTTTAATAAAAATATTTTATAGTGTTCAATTATACATTTGAATGGTGTCACGACCCATCCCTCGGGGCATGTTCCATAAATACCCTAAGCCCGCCATCCATAGGCCAGGGGCTGGCGACTAGCACCGGAAAGGCATATCCCTAAAATTGGGAAGGCATTGCCTCTAAACCTGTAAACTCACCAAAACCAAGCACACAGAAAGATACAAGCACAAGGTAAACTATAAAGTGAACAGGGTGTATACAGTAAGTAAATGGGATAGAATACAAGCCCAACTAGAAAGTACAAGTAAAACTGAAAAAGAACAACTCCTGTGAACACCCGCCAAGTACCCTACCTGAAGGGTAGGTACAGCTCTTGAACGGTCGTCCCTACGGATCGTCTCATCTAATGTCCACCTCCATTCAGCCTCCATTCTAGTACCCTCAACCTTGATCAGCATTGTCTATCATCTGCACAAGACACAGCAAGGTGCTGGCGTAGCCCATGCAGGGGTGAGTATAACGATACTCAGTAGGGACCCCGAGACCCTCATAGGTCTCCTAGAGCTCCACAAAGGAAACCCCACAAAGCACAAATCAATAGTCATCACACTACTTAGGTATATTCCCATAAATATACCTAAGTTGTCAATAAAAACACACCTCACACATGAGGAAAGAATACCACAAAGGTAAAACCACTAAGGTAGAAGTACCACACAGGTAACCACACAAAAGATAACCATAAAGGTAAGGAATCAGCTCACACCAGGTATAAGTGAAGTATAGAAGTACAGATGATTAGTCGTGAAGCTAGATCATATTATTCTGTCAATAGGCACTACTACTAATTATACAGAGTTTTACCTACACAGGATTGATAGGTACTAACCCCCGTAATGACCCACACTGGATCTTCCCCACACAGGATCGGTATGCGCTGACCCACACAGGATCGCTGATGGCTGACCCACATAGGATTGCTATATGCTGACCCACACATGATCGCTGAGCACTGACCCACACAGGATCTGACCCACATAGGATCGCTTGGTATTAACCTCCGCCTCACTCCCAACCACTAGATTCCCGCTAATAGCATGTCTGGGAGAACCACTCCTCAAGTCATCGGTCATACCTCAACCACCACTAAGTTCCACGAAAAAGTATCCCAAAGGTCTATCACGTCATAAGGGACCCAACGCAACAGACGGTGCGTCAATCCAACGCCCGGTCTATAAGTTATTAGCGTTTCTGCTCCGAGGGCCTGGTTGGATTCGGGTTCGATCCAACCCATCCATACTCCAAATTTATCCAAAAATCAATTGGAGTATACCAAATAGAACTATCTCGATCCAAGGATTCTGGTGTCGCAGATGGTTCATCAAACGAACACCCGGTTATCAAGATATGGCCAAAAAGGAGAAACTGGGTCCAGATGGGCCCAGGTCCGATCTGACCCACCCCATCCCAGCCGGGGCCGACCTGACCCGGTTCGGGTCTGGCCCGGTTGGCCTGGGTCGCAGCAGGCCCGGCCCACGAAGGGGGTGCCCCAGCCCAGCCCGCGGTCGGGTGTCCTGTCATGGTGGGGTTCGCCCTATCTGACACCCGAGGGGGAGCCCCCCCCCCCCCCCCCCCGGTTCACCTGAACGGTCCAGCGGACCATTCGGTCACCCTACTGGCATGCAGGACCGCTTGTCTATTCTGCTTGGTGTGACACGGCCGGCCAGAACGGTCGGTCGGTTCTCCTCCCAGCAGCGCGGATGCATGCCACTGCTCCGTCATGACCGGCCAGATGTCGGCCTCCCTCCGTCCTCCACCGCGGCCAAGCAGCCACGGTCTCCAGCTCCGGTGGCGCGGGCACGCACCGCCGCTTCACCACATGGCCAACCGGCGTGCCAGCCACCACCCTGTTCTGCTGCAGCCGATGGACCATGGCCTCCTCTTCTGGTGGTGCGGACGTGCACCGCCCCTCCTTCCATGCGGCTGGTCGGAATGGTTACCACCTTCTTCCACGAGCCTTCGCAGCTTCATTCCAAGCCCTAAAATTATTACATTCACATATTCATGATCCTCAGGTCGAAATCTTCGTGTCCATATGTCATGCTAAACGATATGTTGTGTTTTCAGTGCGCTTAATTATTTGGCATCGAATAACGCATGAAGAACTAAAGAAAAGGTTTGAGGTATAAGCACGGAATGATGGCCATGTTTGTTCGGACATCATCATTGTGAATCAAGAATATGAAGAATCAACAAATAGATTTAATGATACTTCAAATTAAGAACCCCTACCTTTTTTTCTCATTGGAGACGGCGTGAGGAAGAAGATGAAGATGATGAAGTCACCGACGTCCTTCGCTCCCGCAATAGGCTCCAAAGTCGGTTCCTCATTCTTGATCCAGAGAATGTTCTTTGTTAGAGAGTTTCTTCATTTGGAGGAAGTTTCTCCAAAGGATCTCCTTTTCCAATCCTTTTCCCGTGAGAGGTGAGGTGCCAAATTAATATGTTAAGTAAATTAAAACAATTAATTTTTGGCATATTTAATTGGGGGAATTCCAAGAGTTACCTCCCATTAAAGGGGATCTCGGTTGGTCCCTACCACCTTGAATTCAAATGGGAGGTTTCAAAATAAATAAATAAAAGTTAAATATTTTATTTAATTATTTGTTTTACCCTCCCACGAAAATCCAAAAAAACTAACTTCTACCCTCAACCTACTGCGGTCGAAGTGAAGGTCTCCTTAAGCAAATATCGGCGTTGTGAGTTCAACGGTGTCCTTGGATTTAAATTCCGAGCACCGATTCAAAAGTTACAAAATGCCACTCATGTGTTTATTGAACGTACCTAAAAAAAAGTTCAAAAATTCATTTCGGGTACACAGGGCCTTGAAATCATGCACCGCCAATTTTTATGAACTCGTAATAATTCCATATAATTAAAAAAAATTACATGTAAAAATTCAGGTCTTTACATTCTCCCCACCTCAGGGCTTTGCATCCTCGAAAGCCACAACACAAACTAGGGAAACAAGTGGGGGTTCTGAGCATGAATCTGAACTTCACGCTCCCATGTTCTCTCTTGGAGGATCATGTGCTGCCAACGAACACGCACTATAGGTATCGATCTCCCACGAAGGACCTGCTCCTAGAAATCCTCAACATCCACTAGAACCTCCGAAAACGTCTCCCCATCGTCGATATCTAGGTCGCCCTAGTCAATGATTTACAAAGGATCATGTACATATCTCCTCAGCTGGGATACGTGGAAAACGTCGTGCACCCGGTGCAGCTGAGGTGGAAGAGCTAAGCGGTAAGCCACCTCGCCAACTCTACTGAGGACCTGAAAGGGTCCGATGAACCTCAGAGATAAATTTCTCCCCCAGCCAAATCTACGTAAACCTCATTGAGGTGAGTCCCGTAGAATGACATGGTCACCATCCTCGAACTCAAGAGTTCTTTGTCTCCTATCAGCATAGGACTTCTGTCTACTCTGTGCAGTCTTCATCTGCTCTTGGATGATCTGAACCTTCTCCGTGGTAGCCCATACCATCTCTGGTCCCACAAGTGCTGACTCCCCTGGGTCAGTCCAGTACAGAGGTGATTTGCAAGGTTGACCGTACAACGCCTCAAATAGTTCCATACCGATAGTGTAGTGATAGCTGTTGTTGTTCACAAATTCCACCAAAGGAAAGTGATCCTCCTAGTAGTGGCCAAAATCTAGGATGCAATTACACAACATGTCTTCAAGGGTCTGAATGGTCTTCTCTGTCTGACCATCCGTCTGAGGATGGAAGGTGGTGCTCAACCAAAGTTGTGTCCTGAATGCCTCCTGCAACCCCTTCCATAACTGGGAAGTGAAACGTGCATCACAATCGGAGACAATCATAGATGGAACTCCATGAATCCGTACAATCTCATGTACGTAGAGGATTCTCAAGCTCTCTACTGTTCCCTGCTCTCTGATACGTAGGAAGTGGGCCGACTTGGTGAGTTGATCAATGATCACCCAGATAGAATCATGACCCCTGGTCATTCGTGGAAGTTCTATCGCGAAGTCCATGGAAATTCCATCTCACTTCCACTATGGAACCTCTAGTGGATGAACTAAGCCCGCTGGAACTTGGTGCTTTGCCTTCACTTGCTAACAAGTGAGGCACCGAGAGACAAACTCTGACACTGCTTTCTTCATTCCCGGCCACCAATGTTGACGTCAAATGTACTGGTACATCTTCTCCACTTCTAGATGTACCACTAAAGGGGATGTATGGAACTCCATCAACACTTCCTTCCTAAGCACCATCAGTACCATAGTATGTCCTCTGAAGAGGATAACATGCTCCCTACCTTCAGAAAATCCATCAGGTGCTTTTCCTATGGATATCTGAGCACGTCGAGCCTCACAGTCAGTGTCCCTAAGTTGTACCTCCCTAACTTGCTGAAGGAGTGTGGGAGTGACTATCAGAGACTGAAGATAATCTTCTCCATCACAATCTACGCAGGATATCCGCAAAGTGGTTAGCTGCTCCATTGTCTAACTCAGCAACTGTATACCAGATCTCCTACTGAGTGCATCTGCTACTACATTCCCCTTCCTAGGAGTATAGACTATCTCAAAGTCATAGTCCTGGAGGAACTCAAGCCAAATCCATTGTCTAAGGTTCAGTTCCTTATGAGAGAAGATATACCTGAGACTCTTGTGATCAGAGTAGACTGTAAAATGTTCATCCATAAAGTAAAGTCATCACATATTAAAGGAAAATACCACTACTGCTAACTCTAGGTCATGGGTAGAGTAGTTCTGCTCATTCTGTCTTAGATGTCGAGAACCATATGCAATAACTACTCACTCTTACATCAGGACACATCCAAGTCTATCCCATGATGCATTGCAGTAGACGACGTACCCAATGCCTTCCTCTAGTAGCCTCAAGATGGGGGCACTCATCAGTCATTGCCTCAGCTCCTAGAAACTCTGATGGCATATATCCGACAACACGAAGGGTTTCTCATTCTTTATAAATGCTGATAAGGGTTTTGTAACTCTAGAAAGGTCAGTCATAAACCTCTGGTAGTAACCGGACAAACCCAGGAAACTCTGCACTTTCGTCACAGTCTTGGCTGGCTCCCAAGCAAGTACGGCCTCAATCTTCCCTGGATCTACCACAACTCCAGCCTTCGAGAATACGTGTCCTAAGAAGTGAACCTATTGGATCCAGAACTGGAACTTCAAGAGATTACCATAAATCTGGTAATCTCGGAGTGTGTCCAGAACTATCTGAGGATAATAGGCATGCTCCTCCTCCGTCGCTGAGTAAATCAGGATGTCGTCGATGAAGACTACCACAAAGAGATCAAGGTATGGCTAGAATATCATATTCATGAGTCCCATGAACACTACTGGGGCATTGGTCATGCTGAATGGAATAACCAAGAACTCATAATGGCCATACCAAAATTTGAAGGTCATCTTCTGTACATCCTCCTCTCGTACCCTGAGCGGGTGATATCATGATCTGAGGTCTATCTTCAAAAACCACTGTGCTCCCTTAGCTGGTCAAAGAGATCTTCAATCCACAGGAGTGGGTACTTATTCTTCAAAGTCACCTGGTTCGGGTGCTGATAGTCTACACAGTCTCAAACTCCCATCTGCCTTCTTGGCGAACAAAATCGGGGCTGCCCAAGGAGAAACAGTGGGCCTAATGAACCCCTTGGCCTACAAGTCCTCCAGCTATACCCGCAGCTCTCGAAGCTCTGCGGGAGGCATCCAATATGCTGGAGTAGATATCGGTGTCATCCCAGGGTACAAGTCGATGTAAAAGTACACCTCTCTGTGAGGAGGTAGACCCAAAACATCATTAGGGAAAATATCAGCGTACTGGTCCACCACTACAGGATAGCTCGGACTCTCAACATCAACCGCTCTGAGGGTAAGGCTAGCCAACTGATGTGTGATCAGTTTCACCCTCCTATGGGTGAGTCCATCATGTGCTGCAAAGGTTCAATTCTCACTGGTGAAGGAAAACCTGGTCCCATCCATGCGGACACACCACACTTTGCGCCTAAAACAGTCAATCTGAGCATGGACTGCGGATAACCAGTCCATACCCAAGATGATGTTTTATGGTCTCGATGCTGCTACTAGAAGATCTCAGCTGAAGCTCTCGCCTCCTAGAGTAATCTCACACTGCTGGCACCAGTGTGTAATTGTTGAATCTTCTCCCGTAGGAGTCTCTAACCGTAAGGATCGAGCCTATGGCTCCACCGAAATCTCTGAGCTCTGAATGAGGGTCATGGAAATAAATGAGTGACTGGAACCTATGTCTATAAGTACTTCATCTAGGGTGGAGTAGACACATATCGTACCTCAAATCATCTCTAGAGCACTGTGGTTGTAGGTCTCAGCTGCCTGGAGCTGAGCTCGTCCTTGTCCACCTGCTCTTTGTGGTCGGGGTGGACCACCTGGAGGTGGTGGCAGTAGAACCTCGAATCACTGCCCACCGCCTACTACACATCCTTCTCCTATTCCATGTCCGCCTCCGGATTGAAAACCTCCTCGATCGAATCTTTGCCTCTGCCCAGGTGGTCCTTCGATCGTCTGATGGTCGTCCGTATGGAGGTTCGGGTAGTCGCGAGCCATGTGACCCTACCTGCTGTATGAGTAACATTGCATGTCCATCGCCTATCCTACTCTATCTCGAGAGACCCACACCACCGAACCTATATCCTACAGTTTTCCACCTTTAGGTATGGTCCTCTTGAACCTTTGCATCATCTGTCTACTGTCAGCTGTCGATGACTCTGCTATGTGTCGCCCGGTGGTGGGTCTCACTACTAGTGACTGCTCAGCAAGGAATCTCTCCACTAAGAGTGTTTTCCATAACACTCCCGCCTAAGTTGGGATGCTGAGAGAAACCAACGAAGCTATAATATCCCGTTTGAGTCCCTACTGGAAGGTTCGGGCCCTAAAGAAAGGGTCCTACACCATGTCGGTGGAGTAGCGCGAGAGGTTGGTGAACCTCGCTAAATACTGAGCCACAATCATTATGCCCTACTGCAAGTGGAGAATCTCTTGTATACACACTGAGCATAGGGTCACTGGGACGAACTCTACCCTGAAAAGGCTCTTGAAGTCCGTCTAGACGAGAGTCACCTCATCGTGAACCTGGAGCATCAAGCTACACCATCTGCCCACTGCTTCCTGAAGGAGATTGGTGGCAAGGATCACCATGAGATCAGATGGTGTCCCTACCAATCGAAAAACTCTAACCACAGCCTCCAGCCAGTCCTCATCCACCTGTGGATCCATCTCTCCCTAGAACCTCAGTGGCCTCTGGCACTGGAACTCGTGCAATGCACTCAAGCGGCGTGCACCCTCTGCTGTTGGGGTTGGTGGAATCGGCTACCCAACAGGTAGTGGTGCTGCTAGTACACCACTCGATGGTACAACTGTCGTAAGGGGGGCCTGCACCAAAGCATCATCGCTCGATGGGTTGTCATCACGTATTTTACCTGGAACCCTGGTTGGATGTCTACGTGGAGGAATCCTGAAAATAAATAGGTGTGCCACGGTAATTAATATATACCTGGTGAGCTGACTCAAAGTGATCACGGAGAAAACTTTTCAAAAACACACACAAAATTAGTGTTTTCATGCACTGAGTTAGAAATCAGAAGTCAGGGTCCTGGTGTACGGATACGTTGGCTGTTGCACCAACACTGGATTCCCTAAACCGATAACCACACTAATAACACTTAACACTATTTCCAATTAAAAGATCAGAGTCCAAGTTCTTCGGTAGAACCAAACTCCTCTGATACCAATTTTTCATGACCCGTCCCCCGAGGCTCGTTTCATGACTACCCCAAGACCGCCTTCCATTGGCCAGGGGATGGAGACTAGCACCGAAAAGGCATATCCCTAAAATTGGGAAGGAGTTTCCTCTAAACCTCTAAACTCACCCAAACCAAGAACACAGCAAGATACAAGCACAAGGTAAACTATAAAGTAAAAAGGGTGTGTAAAATAAGTAAAGGGGATATAATATAAGCCCAACTGAAAAGTACAATTAAAACTGAAAAAGAAAATCTCGTGTGAACACCTGCCAAGGACCCTACCTGAAGGGTAGGTACATCTCTCGAACGGTCATCCCTACGGATTTTCTTGTCTAATGTCCACCTCCATTCAGCCTCCAGTCTGGTACCCCTGACCTCGATTAGTGTTTTCCATCATCTGCATAAGACACAGAAAGGTGCGGGTATAGCCCATGCAGGGGTGAGTATAACGATACTCAGTAGGGACCCCGAGACCCTCGTAGGTCTCCTAGAGTTCCACAAAGGAAAAACCACAAAGCACGAAGAAATAGTCATCACACTACTTAGGTATATGCCCATAAATATACCTAAGTAAATAATAAAAACACACCTCATACATGATGAAAGAATACCACAAAGGTAACACCACTAAGGTAGAAGTACCACATAGGTAACCACATAGAAGAATACCATAAAGGTAAGGACTCAGTTCACACCAGGTATAAGTGATGTATATAAGTAAAGATTATTAGTCGCGAAGCTAGATCATATTATTCTATAAAGAGGAACTCCTGCTAATTATACGAAGTATGACCCACACAAGATCGATAGGTACTAACCCCCGCAATGAACCACATAAGATCTGACCCACACAGGATCGGTATGCGCTGACCCACACAGGATCGTTGAGCGCTGACCCACACAGAATCTAACCCACATGGGATTGGTATGAATTGACCCACACAAGATCATTGAGTGCTGACCCACATAGGATCTGACCCACACAGGATCGCTCGGTACTAACCTCCGTATGATCCATCTCCAATTTCTGCCTCACTGCCAGCCACTAGATTCCTTCTAATAGCGCGTTTGGGAGAACTGCTCCTCAAGTCATCATTCATACCTCAACTATTACAAATCTCCATGAATAAGTATCCCAAAGTATCTTCACTTAATAAGGGAACCAATGCAACAGACGGCGCATCAATTGGATTTTCAGTCTGTAAGTTATTAGCATTTCCGCTCTGAGGGCCCGGTTGGATTTGGGTTCGATCCAACCCAGCCATACACCAACTTTATTCAAAACTCAAGTGGATTATACCAAAAGGACCATATCAATCCAACGATTATGGTGTGATAGATGGTTCATCAAATGGACGCCCAGTTCTCAAGATATGGCCAAAAAGGTGAAACTGGGTCCGAATGGGCCTGGATCTGGTCCGACCTGACCCATCCTAGCCTGGGCCGACCCGACCCGGTTTGGGTCTGGCCTGGTTGCCCTGGGCCACAGCAGGCCCTGCCCATTGGGCCATGGTTCGGCCTAGCCCGCAGTCAGGTGGCCTGCCATGGCGGGGTCCGCCATAGCTGACACCTGGGGGAACCCCCCCTGGTTTACCCAATCAGTATAGCACACCATTCGGTCGCCCTACTGGCACGTGAGACCGCTTAGCGGTCCCTCTTGGTGTGATGCGGCCAGTCGGAACGGCTGGCTGATTCTCATCCCAACGGCATGGACACGCACCACTACTCCATCATGCCCGGTCGGATGTCAGCCACCCTATGTCCTCCACCGCGGCCAAGTGGCCATGGTCTCCAGCTCCGGCGGCGTGGACGCACGCTGCCACTTCACCATGAGGTCGGCCGGCATGTCGGTTGCCACCATGTTCCTCTGCGGCTGATGGTCTGCGGCCTCCTCTTCCGGCGACATGGACGCACACCGCCCTCCTTCCACGTGGCTGGCCGGAACGGCCGTCGTCTTCTTTCGTGAGCCTTCGCAACTTCATTCCAAGTCCGAAAATTATGACGTTCACATATTCACGATCCTCGGGTTGAAATCTCTGCATCCATATGTTGCGCTCAATGAGACGTTGTGTTTTCAGCGCGCTTAATTATTTGGCATTGAAGAATGCACGAAGAACGAAAGAAAAGGGTTGAGGTATAAGTACAGAACGATGGTCATGTTTGTTCGGACATCATTATTGTGAATCAAGAATATGAAGAATCAATAAATATATTTAATCATACTTCAAATTAAAAACTCCAACATTGTTTTCTCCTTGGATACAGCGCGAGGTAGGAGATGAAGAGGATGAAGTCGTCGACGTCCGTCGCTCCCGCAACAGGCTCCAAAGTCAGTTCCCCGTTCTTGATCTGGAGAACGTTCTTAGTTGGATAGGTTCTTCATTTGGAGGATGTTTCTCCAATGTCTCTCCTTTTCTAATCCTTTTCCCATGAGAGGTGAGGTGCCAAATTAATATGTTAAGTAAATTAAAACAATTAATTTTTGGCACATTTAATTGGGGGAATTCCAAGAGTTACCTCCCATTAAAGGGGATTTCAGGTGGTCCCTACCACCTTGAATTCAAATGGGAGATTTCAAAATAAATAAATAAAAGTTAAATATTTTATTTAATTATTTTTTTAACCCTCCCACGAAAATCAGAAAAACTAACTTCTACCCTCGACCTACTGCGGTCGAGGTGAAGGTATCCTTAAACAAATATTGGAATTGCGAGTTCAACAGTGTCCTCGTATTTCAATTCCAAGAACCAGTTCAAAAGTTACAAAATTCCACTCATGTGTTTACTGAACGTACCTAAAAAAATTCAGAAATTCATTCCGAGAACACCGGGCCTCGGAATCACACGCCCTCAATTTTCGTGGACTCATAATATTTCCATATAATTAAAAAAATACAGTGAAAATACAAGTCTTTAAAAATGGTTTGTAAGTATAATTAGATTATATTTTTATCATTTAATACAATTTAGGTCATTATAAGTAATTTCACATTTAAATTTAACATAAACACATGTCAATCTTTTGATAGTTTTTACTTTTTTAAAACCCGCTTTTTGGTTTTGATGATGAGAATTAATTTTAAATTAATAAATGAAACTTCTATGTTTTTAATTTGGTAAAATAGACATCTTTTTTGAATTAGTAATATCAAAATTATCTTTGGGTGAATTTTTTGTATTTTTCTGAAAACATTCATTTTTTGATGAATAGGGAAAAACACTGTGTTATAGTTTAAAACTGGCTTTTATTTAAATAATTATTTATTTTATTTAAATTTATTTTATGTAAAAATATATATTTAATACCTATATAAGTTCAATTTAATTCATTTGAGTCATTTTATAATAAAATTAGATGTATAAAGTTTTATTGAACTTTTTACCGTCTTTTACCCACCTTCTAGGAGCATTTGCAAATTTGCATAAAACATAATTTTACCACTTCAGTGATTTGAATTTCAAAAATATTAGAGACACATTTTACATCAGTAAGTAAAATGTGGTTCAATAAGATAAAAATATTTTTTGGTGAATAGTAACTTTTGACTTTTATTTACCACAGTTAAAAGTAAATAGGGTAATTAAGGGTAAAATGATATTATAATTACCCTAACACATGTCCTAATTCTATTGGATAAGTTTAATTAGACCAAAAAAAACCTTAGTAATAAAATATGATCCTCTTTGGTCCACTTGGATTAGATTAGGACATTTATTATTATTTTATTTAAAGAAGAGTTAAAAGTGTTAAATTCAAAGTTTATTAACTAAACCATTTTTAATATGGGGTTATACATAAGATAAATTCAACTATAAATATTCATTAGAAATATAAAAATATTTCCTACATAATTTTATTTTATTAATTATTTTTAGATATTAAATAATTAAATATATTTATGACACAATGATGATGCAGTAATTACCCTCTTAATGAAAAATTAAAATAATTGATATTATAAATATTAAAATAAATAAAATTTGAGACCTTTGATTAATTACAATAATTTTATAGGTTAATATGACATGTTAGGGTTTATTAGATAAATTTTTTCGAAGTGATAAGGTTTTTATGACTTTCAAAAAAAAACAAGATACCAAATAGTGTCAAAATTGACATAAATTAGTTTTTAAAAAAAATACTATATTATTGGTTGATATAATATTCCTAAAAATATAAGGTTCATACAAAGGGCTTAAATAATATTATATATGTCATTAATGACCCACTTTAGGTTCTCTTGGAAGTTTATAGTATGTTTATTAACCATATAGTGTAAGAATACAAGAAGACGTAGTAAAAGTTAAACTATTTAACTTAGAGTTAAATCTAAAAGATAAGGTTAAAACGGTAACCTAAAATTGTCTAAAACCTATTTTTTGAGAGTATTTCTACCCATAACCACCTAATTCTCTAAATAAATTCATTGTTATCCTTTATAAACCGAATTTGATTGTATAATAAATTAATCTTTTAATCTTTTCCTAAAATGACCCTCACCCCTCTTATAAAGGGCACTTCCCCTTCTCTCAAAATCACACCTCAAAATTCATTTGGCTTGGAAAACCCCTAACAAAATATCCTCCCAACTTCCCTCAAATAAACCTAGAGTCTTTAATTTTATCATAAATCCAACCTATGGAGCCCTTCTGATCAACTCAAAAGGAAACACCCAAAGAAGAAGTAATAATTTCACCACCCTCTTTCAAGTTCTTTTCTTCTTCCACTTCCTCTTTCTTTGTTGTTTCCATACCAAAATAATAAATCATGTACCTCCTACATACTTTTATTTTATTATAAATATGCTACAACCATATTCGTTATTCTATCCATCCTATAAATGACAAAGTCGTCATAAGTTCGTACGTACGGCTTACCGTCTCCACGTCGTGGTGTAGTTTGTTATTTACACACATAATTATTTGGATGGGTATAATAATGAGTATAAATGATGTAAATAATAAATATAACATGTTAATTATTCTGTATATATGATATAACATCCAATTACATATGATTTCACCATCAATATAATGATATTTTCACTCGTGCATACGCACAGATTACCGTCTCCACGACATGATGAGATTCATTTCCACGTTCACCATTCAATGATGATTATAAAAATATATATTATTAATAAGTATGTAATATATGACAGAATAATTCTATTGGAGATATATATATTTGTGTGTGTGTGTACTTACATATATCTTATTCACTTCTGTTCAATACGATATGAAAACGGAAACAACGTTTATGCATACATACAACCTACCGTCTCCATAAATAGTGTTTTCCATTTCATATATCTATCTATTATACATATTTATATTCTATATATATATATGATATATAAATAATGTTTAATATTCTGTAAGTATTTAAATCATGATCTAAGTGATACGATCAAGAATAACAAGTTAAAACACGTACGATAAAGAAAGCGATTATTACCCGAAATGTTAATTTAACATGGAAATAATTATTAAATGGATAGTATAAAGTAATAAATGAATCATGTATGATATAATAAATATTAATTTGGTTATGGTATAATTTAATAATATATTATGGTCATTATACAGTATTTTAAACGTACCCTCGACCAAAGGAGAGTGAAAGGTAATGGTTATTCATCAATCTCATTATTATCTGAGATTGTTTATGTGTAAGTATTTAATGGGAAATATTTATCATCAATACCAATATTTCATGAAAAAAATTCAAAAGGAATCTTATAAGGTTTTATGGGAGGGTCTATTTAACTAGATCATCATTTTAAATGTTTTAAAGATTTATCTTTCTAAATCCTTTTAATTAATGTCCATGTTTTCAAAATGATTTTAAGGATTTATTTATATGGACAAGAATGTTTTGAAATAATAATTCTTTTCAAAAGTTTCAAAGTGGTATGGGACACTTTGATTTAAAAATCTATTTTAAATTACTTCCTTTATAAATGTGTGACTTTTAAATGATTTCACAAAAAGGGATATTTTTCTCAAAAAAAATTACTGATCATTTTCAACTATGTCAACATCCTTTACTGGATATTATTCTTGATTGAGGCTGATTTATTATAATACAATATTCTATATTGTATTCAATTAGTTATGATATGTTTTACTATGAATGTTTTATTTTTATACCATTCATGGTTTAGGGTTAATGTATTGACATTTCATATGCTAGTTTTAATACGAATGTTTATGTTATGTTTAAACTTTTTCATATGAGGAATACAGTGGACTTAATAAGTGATGGGTAGAGCCCGCTATAGCTCCTCGATGTATCGGTAGGTCTCATGAGACAAACTAGTTTCTTGTAACAAGGCCTTGACAAAAAATTTATTTGTAGTCTTGGCACAAGGCCTTGACTATGTGGTAATGATGTTCAGCGTTAGGCATTCCCTCATTATGAAATTAGTTATTATATATTATTATTCAACTAGTAGAGTATCCATGTGCATGTTTATATGGTGATGTTTGATTTATTTTTGTCATATTGTATTCAAGATTATGTTTAAAAAGGATCTTGTTTTTATTACACATCTTGCCTTAAAAGTTTATTGCTTCAACTAAATTATTTACCCTTACTGAGTATCTGAGCTCACCCCTTTATTATGTTTTATTTTCCCAGGATACGAAGATGTATATTATGACTTACCTCCAGGGATAGTATAAGGGATATGAATGTGGTCAATGGAGATAATTTTGTTGTTGTTTTTCATTTTTTAATGTAATGTTCATCTATGTAATATATTTTCCAAGACTTCTAAATTGATCGGTCTTTTGGGACTTGATTCCTTGTAATCATTCCAATGTATTAAAATAATGCACCGACTTTGGGTAACTGGGGTTGGGGCATTACAGGCAGAGGTAGCGACCTAGAGAGGGAGGGCCTGGTGGGAACCAGAGAGGCCAGAGGCGATGGGGGCGAGGGGTGAAGGCAGAGGGAAAACAGGAGGCCAGGTGTGTGTAGTTGAAGAGAATATCCACGGAGAGGGGGGTTTGGTGGATGGAGTAGCGGGTAAGGGGGGGAAGCCAGGAGGGGGGCCTGCAGCACGGAACGGGGGGGGGCAACGAGTTAGGGTTTAGATGTTTTTTGTTTTTTTCATTTGATTATATTAACAATAATAGTAGTAATAATATTAATAATATTAATACTAATAATAATAATACCAGAGTAATAATAACAATGATAATAATAATAATAATGAGAAATTGCTCAAAACTCAGGCCGGCTGCGTGGCTACCACCAACCGTGTGGTGACTGCGCATGGGTCTGAAACCCAATAAAATCATTAAACGTCAAAAAAAATAAACTGGACCCAACCCAAACCTTGCGTGAGAACTCGGAGCCAAGAAATAATAAAATAAAAATTAATTTAAAAAGTCGGGTGTGACATCGTTGGACCCTAGTTAAGTTTTGGTTTTATTTGTTGTCAATAGATCAATATGTTTATGAAAGAAAGTATGTTGAAAAGGTAAGGTAAATCTAGATTGAATAAGGGTGTGAGTAAAATTGTCAAATCGGATCCAGAACCATAAGGATGATAATCAAATCCATGAGGATTAGATTCATAATCATCAGCATAAAATCCAGACATTAGCTTGATTCCAGAGATCCATGAATTTTAATGAGACTTTGGATCCATGAATCATAATGATACATTGATGAAAAAGTCAGAAATATTACTGATGGTGCTTTTTTGTTTTTTAATTCACAAAAATCATAAGTTATCTAACAAACTTGTGATGCAAGATTATATGAAAGAAAGTGGGAGAACAGGTGATAGAAATATTATTGATAATTGTATTTGGATAAAAGGTGCATCCAATTTTATTCGGTCCAATAATATTTAGGAAAATTGTATTTAGGCTGAGTATGAAAGAAATAATTTTTTGGAAGGGATGGGAAGTTACAATACTTTATATTATAAGTCAAAAAATTCTATGTTGATCCTCAAAATATTCAATTTCATGAAGGAATTCATGATTAAAAATGAAGTTTGTAGAAGAAGAAAGTTTGTGAATTTGATGATTTTTGGTCTCAATTCCTTCAGTATGAGAACACTGTATTCATAATTGTTTGAAGGATGGATAACTTGGAGTATTGTAATTAGGAATATAAGATGTTTTTGATAGATTTTTGGTATCATATTTAGAAAAGAATGATGTTTTTGAAGTCAAAGCTGCTAATACTGGTCTATCAGACTCAATATACCATCATAATCATTAAAGGCCGAATAGTTTTTGTTGGGAGTTGTCAAAATCAATGAAAAAAATAGGAATTAAAGTTTTTGAGACCAATGTGAAGAATAAATCTAAAATAACCAATAAAGAATGTAGTCAACCATTCCATTAAGATAAATTATTCATTTTTTTTCAAGATGGTTGAGAATGAAAGAAGAACTTTGATGTATTCTTTCAATTTGGTCAAGAGATATCATATTGAAAATGACATTGATTCATCAGAGTGAAAAAAAATCCTGGAGAAAAAAAAAAGATTCAAAAGTTTTGTCTGAGGGATTTTTAAAAGAAACATAATGAGATAACTTCAGTTCTGATTTATTTGAAAATGGGTTAAGAAAATAGGAGTGACAAAATGCCATAATTGTAATGAGAAAATCATAATGGGTAGATTTTTCTTTAACTATTGTAGACCAACATAATTAGAAGTAGTCAATTCCAGATTTACAATTTAGTCAAGAAAATAGGATGACCATCGTAATGAAAAAATTGTATTGGGAAATCATAATAAAGAATCGAAATTAGACTAAAGTTTGTTAAAGAAATAAAAAGTGAGCTGAAGTTGTTAGAAGATTTAATAAGGATCAATATGAATTGAGAATCATTGAAAAATTCAAGATGCACTCGAAATTTAAGGAGAATTCATGTTTTGAGAAATTTGGTTGAGGAGGAAGCATTTTAAGAATCCCACCCAAACCACTTTTAGGGAGACTATAAAAGGAGAAATACTTTGTACTTTCCTGAAAAAAGTATTGTTCATGGGTGAAGAAGAGAGAAGGTAGAGTGATGAAGAATTCTAGTGAGAATAAGTTTTCAGATTGAATTTTCTTAAAGAAGTTTTCTAGATATAAGAAAACATAGGATAAGAGACAAGATTGTATTCATTCAGTCATTGTATTGACCTGAATCATCAAATCTGGGAAAATCGTATTGGGATTTTCGGATTGCAGAAGAAGTGATCCAAAAAAAATCAGCAGTATTCTGAGAGAGCTTTATATTTTCCATATTGAGAAATCGGACTAGGAAAATCATACTTGGATTTCCAGAATCAGACATAAGTGGTTTATAATTGTCTCAACTATATTCCAATAGACATATATATTTTTTGAATTGAGAAATCGAACTTGGTAATCAGACTATGAAATCAAATTGAACTTTATTACAATGTCCAAGAAGTTCTTACGAGCTTCTGGATAAGAAAATTAAGAATTTTTTTGAAAGATAATATTTGTGAAAGTTGATCGAGAAGAAATGTAACATATTTGTTACAAAAATTGTATTATATAATTTGTGCTAGAAATAGCACAAACACTATTGGATTGTTTACATAGTTCTACATGAGTATAAGGGTATATCCTACTCATTGTATTCTACAAAAAAAGGAATGTTTTTCTAGGGGGTTGTGTGGTATTGTATCATTTCCAAACTATACCAAGGATGTAGGTATTCTTATTGAATAGTGAACATTGTAAATACTTGTGTTCCTATGGATGTGTGTTTGATTTGTTTTTATCAAGGAAAGAAATCTTTAATAAAATTTGAAGGTTGTTTCTTAAGAAATAAACTTAAAATAAAAATACATCACTGATTCACCCTCCCCCCCTCTCAGGGATATAACTATCTTGACTGGTCACTTTTACACAAGATGATATAGATTTTCTTAGAAATGAATGGGCAGAATACCTAATGGTAGAATATACACAAATAGCATGAAGATGTGACTTCCATATAAGTAATTGATTATTTCATATTTATTTTTAATTTATTTCTTTTTAGTATTACTCACATAAGAATTTTTTTCTTATACAGGTGGATCACTTTGTTCGAGTTAGGGTGGTTTGTTCGAAACTGCTTATGCCCATGAGAGATTGGACTTTGAGACTACAACTGAGGTAATTACAATAAGGAAATGGATCAAGAATATATAAAACCATTATGAAAAGGTGAATTTCTACTACTTGTTTAACTAATTTTGTCATCATTTTATCTACTATTTGAAAGTTGATTATCTTATAATTTTTATCTAATACTTATTTAAATTTTTTCGCAAATATTTTGGGAAGTCATATTTTTCTTTCAACTATCTAAAATAATCCAAAAAAGAGATAACACGTTCCTTTATGACAATGTTACAATTATTTCCATTTCTTTTATTTGTCAAGATACCAACACTGCATATTGAGTCTATGTTCTTAACCGAAAAAACATTCTCATTATTGAAAAATAGAAGAGTAAAGGAAGGTTTTTCGGCTAATAAAATCAAATCAATATATAGTGTTGGTAGTTATACAATGAAATTCAATGGAAAGTGTGGTAACATTGGCAATTTTGATTGTTTTTATGTTTGAAGACAGCGATCCAGAAGTCATTTAGGATGTGTAGGAATCAGCGGCACCTCAATCTAACACACGGTATGAACGGTATGAATCTAGGTGAATCTTTTTATTTAAAACTGACATTAATATTAGTAAAAAAGACAACTGACATACTCAAAACCAAAAAAAAACACAATCTGATTATTTTTATACTTTAGTTTAATGATCAATAAGTCATTTAGAACGTGTAGATATCAATCGCACCTCAATATGATGCACAGTGTGACTGGTATGACTCCACGTACATATTTTTATATTAAAATGGACATTAGTTGTAGTAAAAAAGACAAATCACATACTCAAAACCAAGAAAACTAGTAAAATGTTACACAATGTGTCCAATATGAATCAAAGTATTTGTTACCAATTTAAAATATAAATTTTAGTTCAAAAAGTGTCACTCACTAAAAATAGAGCGATCAAACTCTAATTGTTTTGATAATATAGGAAAATTGTTTATAAGTCATTTGTGATGTGTAGGAATCAGTCTCGCATCAAACTGATACACGATGTGACCGATATGACTCAAAGTATGCATTTTCAGCTTAAAATGACATTTTAGTAAAAAATACAAGTGACGTATTGAAAACTGAGAAACTGCATTTGGATTGTTTTGATTCTTTAGGAAAATTATCCATAAGTCATTTGAGATTCATAGGAATCATATGCACCTTAATCCAATGCATGATGTTACCGGTATGACTCCAAGTGTGTCTTTTTATTTAAAATTAACATTAATTTTAGTTAAAAAGTCAACTGACATACTCAAAACCAAGCAAAAACATTTTTATTGTTTTGATACTTCAAGAAAAAAATCTATAATTCATTTTTTATGTGTGGGAATCAGCATCACCTCAATTCAATACATTATGTTTCTGATATGACTCAAACTGCCCTCAGTTTAAAATTGACATTTTAGTTCAAAATGTGTCATTCATTAAAAACCATGAAAACGTGATCTAATTGTCTCAATAATTTGTGAAAACTATTCATAATCCATTTTTGACATATAGGAATCAGTCTCACATCAAACTGACATGTGATGTGATTAATATGACTCAAAGTGTGTGTTTTCAGTTTAAATTTCCATTTTAGTAAAAAAGACAAGTGACGTACTGAAAATTGAGAAAACGCATTCAGATTTTTTTGATAATATAGGAAAATGATCCATAAGTCATTTTAGATATCTAGTAATTAGCCGCACCTTAATCTAATGCACGGTGTGACTGGTATGACTCCAAGTGTGACTTTTTTATTTAAAATTGACATTTATTTTAATAAAAAAGACAGCTGACATACTCAAAACCAAGAAAACATATTTATATTGTTTTGATACTTTAGGAAAACGATCTATAATTCATTTTTTATATGTAGGAATCAGACTCAAATGAATCTGATACACGATGTTTCCGGTATGAATCAAAGTGTTTGTTATCAGTTTAAAATTGATATTTTAGTTCAAAAAGTGTCACTCACTAAAAACTGAGAAAACACACTATTATTGTCTTGATAATTTAGGATGATTTATAAGTCATTTGTAATGTGTAGTAATCATTCACACATCAAACCGACACACAATGTGACCAGTATAACTCAAAGTGTATGTTTCCAGTTTAAAATGACATTTTAGTAATAAAAAAATACAAGTGGTGTACTTAAAACTAAGAAAACACAGTCAGATTGTTTTGATACTTTAGGAAAATTATCCATAAGTCATTTGGAATGCACATGAATCAATTTCACCTCACGCTGATACATAGTGTAACCAATATTACTCCAAGTGCATCTTTTTATTTAAAATTGAGATTGATTTTAGTAAAAAAAACAACTGACATGTTAAAAAATGGGAAAAAAGTTCTGGTAGTTTTGATACTTTAAAAAATGATTTTTAAGTCATTTATGGCGTGTAGAAATTATTTATACCTCAATACAATACATGATGTGCCTGATATAACTCAAAGTGTCTGTAATCAGTTTAAAATTATCATTTTAGTCCAAAAAGTTCCACTCACTGAAAACCAAGAAAATGCACTCTGATTGTCTTGATAATTTAGAAAAAATGATTTATAAATCATTTGTGATGTGTAGGAAGCAGTCTCACATCAAACAGATATACGATGTGATCGGTATGGCTCAAAGTGTGTGTTTTAAGTTTCAAATAACATTTTAATAAAAAACACAAGTGACATACTAAAAACTAAGAAAACACATTTATATTGTTTTTATACTTTATTAAAATGATTCATGAGTAATTTTTTATGTTTAGGAATCAACTACACCTCAATCCAATGCACGGTGTGACAGGAATGGCTCCAATACTTTCTTTTTATTTAAAATTGACATTAATTTTAGTAAAAAGAACAAGTGAAATATTGAAAACTGAGAAAATGCATTTGAATTATTTTAATACTAAAGTAAAATGATCTATGAGTCATTTGTGACGTGTATGAATCAATATCACCTCAATATGATGTATAATGTGACTGATATGACTTCAAGTTTGTCTTTTTATTTTAAATTGACATTAATTTTATCAAAAAGAACAAGTGACATACCAAAAACCGAGAAAATGCATTTTGATTGTTTTGATAATTTAATAAAATAATTGATGAGTCATTTGTGATGTTTAGGAATCACTCACACCTCAATTTGAAACACAGTGTGACCGGTATGACTCAAAGTGCCCGTTATCGGTTTAAAATTGACATTTAACTTAAAAACATGTGTCACTCACCGAAAACTAAGAAAATATGCTCTGATTGTCTTGAAAATTTAGTATAATGATTCATAAATCATTTGTGACATTTAGGAAGTAGTCTCACGTCAAAACAATACAAAATGTGACCGATATGACTCAAAATGAGTATTTCTAATTTGAAATGACATTTAAAAAATACAAGTGACATATTGAAAACTGATCAAACACATTTGGATTATTTTAATAATTTATAACAATGATCCATAAGTTATTTGTGACATGTAGAAATCAGTCACACCTTAATCTCACACACATTATGACCGGTATAACTCCAAGTGTGTCTTTATTTAAAATTGACATTAATTTCATTAAAAAGAACAATTGACATACTCAAAACTGATCAAACACATTCGAATTATTTTATGTAATTCACTGGCCCTAGTTACCCAGAATCGGTGCATTATTACATAACATTGGCATGATACAAGGAATCATTTCCTGAAAGACCGATCAGTTTAGTAGCCTTGGAAGTACTAGATACATACATAAGTTTTACATTGCATTATGAAATAAAAAAACAACATTGTGTCCCCTTTGAATACTCTTATAACCCTTAGTCTATTCCTATAGGTTAATCGTAATAAACTTCTTTTCATCCTGGGAAAAATAAAACATAAGAAATAGGTGATATCAAATGCTCAGTAAGGATAACAATATAGCGAAAACTATCATAAATAAGAATAAACATTTAAGGCAATGTATAAGACTAGAAAACAAGCCTTTTAAACTTAACCTTCAGCATAATATGGCAATGATAAATCAAATAATTCCATTTACTTATTCACATGGATATTCTACTAGTCTAATAATCACATGTAATATCAATATCCAATTTCATAATGATGGAATTCATAATGCCAGACTTCATAACCACATAGTCAAGGCCTTGTTCCAAGACTGCAAATAATATTTTGTCAAGGCCTTGTGCCAAGACACTAGTTTGTCTCTTGAGACCTACCGATGCATCGAGGAGCTATAGCGGGCTCCACCCGTCACTTACTAAGTCCAATGAATTCCTCATATGAAAGGTTGAAACATAATCTAAACATTCATATTAAAACTAGCATATGAAATTTCAATACTTTAACCATAAACCATGAATGGTATAAAAATAGCACATCTACAGTCGAACAAAACTCATTCAATACAATATGGAAGATTGTATTATAATAAATTAACCTCAATTGAGAATAATGAAGGATGTTTACATGGATGAAAATAATCATAAAAACTATTTGAGAGAAATATCCACCTTTTTCTTGAAAACATTTAAAAGTATCGGTATTTATCAAGAAGTTGTTTAAAATAGATATTTGAATCAAAGTGTCCCATAACACTTTGAAAATTTTAAAAGGAATTTTAATTTTAAAACATTAATTCTCATAAAAATAAATCATTAAACCCATTTTTAAAACACGGACATTAATGAGAAAGATTTAGAAGAATAAATTTTTAAAACATTTAAAATGATATTTTAGTTGAATAGTTCCTAACCAAATAAGAGACGTTTGAATACAAGTAATTGAGGAATAAAATTAATAAAAACATTATAATATCATGAGAATAAAGGGATTCATGATATAATATGTCAAAGGACAGTATATACACCATATAAAAGTGAATTGGTTCATAACGACAAAGAGGTCTCAAAGGAATGTAAATTGAGACGAAATACCTTATAAAGACGGTATCCTTAGATTAAGGATAAATCAATGAAATAATTATGTTTGATAAATATAAATACACTAAATATAATTTTATATTAAGTGTAAATCAATCAGGTTACATTCACACATATTCTTGTAAAAACAAAACCAATGACTTGGATGTCTAACTCAATGAATGGAGATTGAGTTAAGATTACCCTTAAACAGTTCATATAAATGGAATGTGAATTTATCAATGGATTGATTATTTATATCAAAGGTATATCCATGGAAATAGGAGTGGAGATTACTACATAAAAAATAAATAGTGATTCCACACATAATCTTGGAGTAAAATAATCAATGAAGTATACGTACAGCCCAATGAGTGGAAATTGAAATTTGAAATTCCCTTACCGATTTGGTAACTTACGAAACATACATTCCATTAAAGAATTATAATATAATGAATATGTAAATACCCATAAATTAAATTATATTACACAAATAATATAATCATTGGAAGTACATACACCACACAAAAGGAAATAGTGGCAATATAGCATGAATCTCACAGGATTAAAAAGTGAGATGAAAACCCCTTACCTTGTACTTTTCCTTGGTCGAGGGTATGTTAACCTCCTGTATAATAGTTAAATAATTGTTATTAATTTATATAATAACTATATACATAAATATTATATCATATATGATCCTCTAATATTTCTTTGTTAATTATATTTTAAGTATCATCATTTCGGGTGTTAACTGATCTGTTTTCCTTTATATGCTCGATTACGTAAGCCATGTTTGTTTTGGATAGGATGTATTTTATTCAAATACATAATGATATTAAGTTATTAAAAATTATTTTTAATCCTAAAATGAAAATTATTCTTGAATGATTACGATGGGGAATGAATCTTATCACGTTCGTGGAGACGGTAATCCATACGTACGCACGAGTGAAAATATCATTATATTGATGGTGAAATCGTATATAATTGGATATTATATCATATATACAGAATCATTAACATGTTATATTTATTATTTACATCATTTATACTCATTATTATACTCATCCAAATAATGAAGTGTTTGAATAACAAACTACACCACGATGTGGAGACGGTAAGTCGTACGTACGCACATATAGTGACTTAGTCATTCATATGATGGATAGAATAATAAATATGATTGTACCATTTTTATAATAAAATAAAAGTGTATAGAAGATAATGGAGTTATTGTTTTATAATTTAAACAACAAAGAAAGAGGAAGTGGAAGAAGAAAAGAACTTGAAAGAGGTGATGAAATATTTACCTCTTCTGCGGGTTCTTCCTTTTGATTTGATCAAAAGGGATCCTTAGGTTGGCTTTCTGACCAAATTAAGGCCTCTATAATGAAGGGGGAAACTTGGGAGGATATTTGGTCAGGTCTCGGCTGATACAAATGGATTTGGAGGTGTGAAATTAAGATAAGGGGAAGTACCCTTTTATAAGAGAGGTGAGGGTCACTTTAGGAAAAGCTTGAAATATTATTTTATAATAAAATCATTTTCGGTTTCTAATAGATCCAAAATGATTTATTTCTAGGATAAGGTGAGTATGGGTAGAAAACCTTTCAAAAAATTGGTTTTAGATAGTTTTAGGTCACCATATTAACCTTATCTTTTAGATTTAACTCTTAGTTAAATAGTTCGACATTTACCATGTCTCTTTGTATTTTTATATCATATGGTTAATAAACTTACTATAACAAGACAATCGAACCCCAGGTGGTTGATTATTAATATATATAACTTTATCTAAGTCCTTTTTATAATCCTTAGATTTTTAGGAATATTATATCAATTAATAATATAGTATTTATTTTAAAAACTCAGTTATGTCAATTCTGACACAATTTAGTATTTGTTTTTTGTGAAAATCATAACAGCCTGATTACTTCAAATAAAATTATTTAATCAACCCTAAAATGTCATATTAACCTATAAAATTAGTGTAATTCATCAAAAGTCTCAAATTACATTTATTTGGATATTTATAAGATTAATTATTTTAATGTTTTATTAATAAGGTAATTACTGCATCATCATTGTGTCATAAATAAATTTAATTATTTAATGTCTAAAAATTATAAATAAAATACCATTATGTATGAAATATTTTTATCTTTCTATTTAATATTTATAATCGAATTTATATTATTTATAACCCTATATTAAAATGATTTAGTTATTAAACTTTGAATTTAACACTTTTAACTCTTCTTTAAATAAAATAATAATAAATGTCCTAATATAATCCAAGTGGACCAAAAGGATAATATTTTATTCCTAAGGTTGTTTTTGGTCGAATTACACTTATCCAATAGAATTATGACATGTGTTATGGTAATTATAATATCATTTTTACCCTTAATTACCCTATTTACTTTTAATCGCGGTAAATAAAAGTCAAAATTTACTATTAACCAAGAATTATTTTTAACTTATTGAACTAAATTTTACTTACTTATGTCAAACATGTCTCTAGGAATTTTTAAATTCAACTCATATAAGCGGTAAAATTATGTTTTATGCAAATTTGTAAATGCTCCTAGAATGTGGGTAAAAGACGGTAAAAAGTTCAATAAAATTTTATACATCTAATTTTATTATAAAATGACTCCAATGAATTAAAGTGAACTTATATATGTATTATATATCTATTTTTAATTTAAATAAATTTAAATAAAATAAATAATTATTTAAATAAAAGTTGGTTTTAAACTATAACACAATGTTTTTCACTATTAATAAAAAGATTGAATGTTTTCAGAAAAATACCAAAAACTTAACCTAAGATAATTTTGATATTCCAAATTCAAAAATGAATTATATTTTACCAAATTCAAAAACTATTATGTTACATTAGTTAATTTAAAATTAATTCCCATTGTCAAAACTGAAAAGCGAGTTTTTAAAAAGTAAAAACTATCAAAATATTGACATGTGTTTATCTCAAATTTAAATGGGAAATTGCTTATAATGATCAAAATTGTATTAAATGATAAAAATATAATATAATTATACTTCAAAACCATTCAAATTCACAATTTAACACTATAAATTATTTCAGTTAAAAAAGTTGTTTTCAATTAAAATTTAGTATTTTTCTGTATTCATCAAAATATGAAAGTTATCAGAAAAGTACCAAAAATTTATCCAAAATAAATTTTTATGTCTCAATTCTAAAAAATAATTTAATTTCATTAAATTGAATACATAAAAGTGTCAAATATTGGTTTTAAAAAGGGTTTTCCATTAAAATGTGGTAAAATTGCATTTTTTTTGAAAAATATTTCTTTTATCTAAAAAATGAATTTGTTATTATATTATGTCTAATAAACACATAATATGGATTCTAAAATTATATGGAGTATATAAAATTCAAAATTTAGTTAATAATATTCATAACTGCTTTTTGAACGGCTAGTTTGGTAAGTCGCGGTGCACTTGAACTCGGTGTTGCGTATAGCGCAAGCTATTGAATTACTTTAAAGAAAATAACTTAATATGAAATCTTGGGGTGTTACATTCTTCCCCATTTTGTAAATTTCATCCTCTCAATTTTAAAATCAGGCTTGGGAACTTCATTGAAAGTCCCACATCGGAAAAAGAGTCAATAAAACTATCACTTTAAAAGAAAGAAAGAGAAGTACAAAGGTCACCTGAGATAACTCATACTAGGATTCCATGCAGGAAAACATGGATATGGAAGATAAACTAAGTGTCAAGTTCTGATGGAGAGTGGTAGAAAACATGATCAGGAGAAAGTTAACAACAAGAAAACCACAAACTTGTGATGGGATAAACGGTCATTAGTTTCCCAGTAGGAAAAGTAAACGTACAACGTTTTTTTTTTGTTTTAAGTTCCATTTCATAAAGTTGAGGAATTTATTTATGAGATTGACTAATAACATAAAGAGATATACTTAATTTTTAAGTAGAGTTTTATCATTTAATAAATTTCTACCACTAACTCATCTTTTTTTAAATGATGGGTATTCAAGATGACTTAGTCACACCTAAAGCGCTAGAATCAAATTATAGAGAATCACATTATCACAAAGGATAAACTATATATTTCCTTTGTATTTAGAGATTAACCAAAACCAAAATGGTTAATACAAGATCAGATGATCCCCAAAAGGATAATCCTTTAGAGAAAGAAATACTAATCTTAATTTCTAAAATTAAACCAATAATACCCAAATTTCAATAAATACCATTCAATAAACAATTTTCCTTAAAATCCTTCAATATAATCCAAACTAATATTCAAACCCAAAACTTAGAAGAATTTGATTACGTAGTCTTTCATGTTAAATTGTATCTCCAAATAACATCTACTACTCTTAAAGTCACATACTTAAAAGTAATTAACCTAATCACATATTCTCTATGATAGGTTAATCATTTCCATAAATAACACAAATCGCTATAAATCCACAATAAAAACATACATAAGAATCCACCATTACTCCTCAAATTAAATCTCATAGTATTCTATTTTCCTTAGGCATATAGTGTTCCCAACAGAGCGAACATCTTCCAAAATAACATTTATCACTTAATCACCAAATCATTTTCTTATACTAAGGATATCCATTTGATAATACATAAGATACAAAATCAACTTATTATTGATCAATAAAATCATTTAACTAAAAATAATTAGTCACACTAACCATGGACTTCACGTATTCTAGTGGTATGCGATAAATCCAAATCGCACTCTGGTTGTGGGTTCGATTCCCACAACTTTTTCCGATGTGACAGGTTGTCACATGGTCTGTGTGTTTTCCTTTTTCAAAAACTATATTTTATATCATTCCCAAAATGAGATAAATTCCTCAAAATAACCATAACATAATTTCATCACAAATGTTATCTCATACCTCGCATTTTTATCTAAAAATTTATTAACTTGTAATTTTCTCAAATTCAAGTATCATATAAACCCAAATGGTTCTTTATAACTATATAAACAATATAAAAGATAATTCTTCCTAAAATAGAATTTTCACATAACAAACTTCAGGGTTACACATACAAGAGAAAAGTATTCCAAAGTAATCCCATCAACAAATAGCACTAATACTTTTAAACATTTCTCCATCCATTTATTTCCACATAGGTTCTTCCTTGACCAAGATGTTATCCTATAGAATAGAGAATTCACTTGGGTAATGCCCGGGTCCCCTACATTTATGGAAAATGACTGTAAATGGATTCTTGGGGTCATTTTTATTTTCTTCCATAGTACTCTTCATTTTTCCTCGGCAATTCTTTACTTTATGTCCATATTCCCACACATAAAGTATTTTTTTGTTCCATTGAGACACTTTCCTAGGTGTCTCCTTCCACATTTCCTTCATGATGAAAATTGAGCTTTCTTTTCACCATGGTCTCCACTACTGGATCTCTTATCATTCACCACCTTTCTCTTCTTTGTTGAGTCCATGAGTTGGTTAATATATATGTTGTTGATCATATTTTTGGAAAACAAATTCGGCATGAACATGATATCTTATACACCTATCAACATTCAATTTCATTGCTCATTTCCGCCATCGTGCCCACCTTGTACATCATGATAAATGTTACTATGAATTCTGTGGAATCCAGCCATTGACTAAAACAAGAAAGCATAGTGTGAGTCATAAAGTCATTTAGAGAATATCATTACACCTTATTTTCAATCTAAAACACCTTAGGATTAACCAAGGTTACTTATTCTCATCTTATATTAAAATACATCAAATTAGTTTATAAAGGAAATGTGAATTATCCTAAGCATACCCTCAGAAGTGTCGTAACCAAGAGTACAGCAAGGCTCGTTGTCGTATTCCAGGATACCCCAGGTCAAGCCTGAAACTCCTTGTCGGAGTTTTCACTCCTAGGTACATATGTGCCAAAGTCGCCTCTAACTGCTCGTATCCAGACAGTGATGTATTGCTTGGAAAACCCACATAATATTTACATTACCAAATTTTTTGGATGTTATTCTATACTAATCCTCAAAGTATATCTTAGGGTAGTGTTTTCTAATCAAAGTTTTTCTAAATCTAGCTTCTAAGGTTTGTACTAAACTTCCTCTAATACCAACTGTAATGACCTAACCCCAGTTACCTAGAATCGGTGAATTATTACATAACATTGGCATGATACAAGGAATCATGTACCAAAATACTGATCAGTTTAGTATCCTTGGAAGTACTAGATACATACATAAGTTTTACATTACATCATGAAATAAAAAAAACATTGTGTCCCCTTTGAATACTCTTATAACCCTTGGTCTATTCCTGCAGGTTAATCATAATAAACTTCTTTACATCTTGAGAAAAATAAAAGATAATAAAGGAGTGAGCTCAAATGCTCAATAAGGATAATAATATAGCAAAAACTTTCATAAATAAGAATAAACATTTAAGGAAATGTATAATACTAGAACACAAGCCTTTTAAACTTAACCTTAAACATAATATGGCAACTATAAATAAAATAATTTCATTTACTTATTCACGTGGATATTCTACTAGTCGAATAATCACATGTAATATCAATAGCCAATTTCATAATGATAGAATGCATAATGCTAGACTTCATAACCACATAGTCAAGGCCTTGTGCCAAGACTACAAATAAGATTTTGTCAAGGTCTTGTGCCAAGACACTAGTTTGTCTCTTGAGACCTACCGATGCATTGAGTAGCTATAGTGGGCTTCACCCATCACTTACTAAGTCCAATGCATTCCTCATATAAAAGGGTGAAACATAATCTAAACATTCGTATTAAAACTAGCATACGAAATATCAATACTTTAACCATAAACCATGAATGGTATAAAAATAGCACATCTACAGTCGAACATAACTCATTCAATACAATATGGAAGATTGTATTATAATAAATTAACCTCAATTGAGAATAATGAAGGATGTTGACATAGATTAAAATAATAATCAAAACTATTTGAGAGAAATATCCCCTTTTTTATGAAAACATTTAAAAGTATCATTATTTATCAAGAAGTTGTTTAAAATATATTTTTGAATCAAAGTGTACCATACCAATTTGAAACTTTTAAAAGGAATTTTAATTTTAAAACATTAATTTACTTATAAATAAATCCTTAAAACCATTTTTAAAACATGGACATTAATGATAAAGATTTAGAAGAATAAATTTTTAAAACATTTAAAATGATATTTTAGTAAAAGAGTTCCTAACCAAATAAGAGATGCTTTAATACAAGTAATTGAGGAATAAAATTAATAAAAACATTATAATATCATAAGAATAAAGGGATTCGTGATATAATATGTCAAAGGATAGTATATACACCATATAAAAGTGAATTGGTTCATAACGACAAAGAGGTCTCAAAGGAATGTAAATTGAGACAAATTGATTTATTTCGAGGTGAGGGTCACTTTAGGAAAAGCTTGAAATATTATTTTATAATAAAATCATTTTCGGTTTCTAATGGCTCCAAATTGATTTATTTCGAGGCTAAGGTGGGGATGGGTCGAAAACCTTTCAACCAATAGGTTTTAGACAATTTTAGGTCACCGTATTAACCTTATCTTTTAGATTTAACTCTTAGTTAAATAGTTTGACATTTACCATGTCTCTTTGTATTTTTATATTATATGGTTAATAAACTTACTATAACAAGCCAAGCGAACCCCAAGTGGTTCATTATTAATATATATAACTTCATCTAAGTCATTTGGCCGAAAATTAGATTTTTAGGAATATTATATCAATTAATAATATAATATTTGTTTTAAAAGCTCAATTATGTCAATTTTGACACTATTTAATATTTGTTTTTTGTGAAAATCATAACAGCATGATTGCTTTGAAAAAAAATTATTTAATCAACCCTAACATGTCATATTAACCTAAACAATTAGTGGAATCCATAAAAATCTCAAATTACATTTATTTGGATATTTATAAGATTAATTATTTTAATCTTTCATTAATAAGGTAATTACTACATCATCATTGTGTCATAAATAAATTTAATTATTTAACGTCTAAAAATTATAAATAAAATATCATTATGTAGGAAATCGTTTTAGTTTTCTAATGAATATTTATAGTCAAATTTATCTTACATATAACCTTATATTAAAATGTTTTAGTTATTAAACTTTGAATTTAACACTTTTAACTCTTCTTTAAATAAAATAAAAATAAATGTCCTAGTCTAATCCAAGTAGACCAAAAGGATTATATTTTATTCCTAAGGTTGTTTTTGGTCGAATTACACTTATCTTATAGAATTAGGACATGTGTTAGGGTAATTATAATATCATTTTTACCCTTAATTACTCTGTTTACTTTTAACCGCGGTAAACAAAAGTCAAAAGTTATTATTCACCAAAAATTATTTTCATCTTATTGAACCACATTTTACTTACTGATGTCAACCATGTCTCTCAGATTTTTGAAATTCAACTCACAGAAGCGGTAAAATTATGTTTTATGCAAATTTGTAAATGCTCATAGAAGATGGGTAAAAGACGGTAAAAAGTTCAATAAAATTTTTTACATCTAATTTTATTATAAAATGACTTCAATAAATTACATTGAACTTATATAGGTATTATATATCTATTTTGACTTAAAATAAATTAAAATAAAATAAATAATTATTTAAATAAAAGTTGGCTTAAAACTATAACGTAGTGTTTTTCACTATTCATAAAAAAATTGAATGTTTTCAGAAAAATACCAAAAAATTACTCTATGCTAATTTTGATATTCCAAATTCAAAAATGAATTCTATTTTACCAAATTCAAAACATAGATGTTTCATTAGTTGATTTAAAATTAATTCCCATTGTCAAAACCGAAAAGCGGGTTTTTAAAATGTAAAAACTATCAAAAGATAAACATGTGTTTATGTCAAATTTAAATGTAAAATTACTTATAATGACCTACATTGTATTAAATGATAAAAATATAATCTAATTATAATTCCAAACCATTCAAATGCATAATTTAACACTATAAATTATTTTGATTAAAAAAGTTGTTTTCAATTAAAATTTAGTATTTTTCTGTATTCATCAAAATATGAAAGTTATCAAAAAAGTAACAAAAATTTATCCAAAATAATTTTTGATACCCCAATTCTAAAGAAGGATTTAATTTCATTAAATTGAATACATAAAAGTGTCAAATATTGGTTTTAAAAAGGGTTTGCCATTAAAATGTGGTAAAATTGTATTTTTTTTAAAAAAATATTTCTTTTATCTGTAAAAATGAATTTGTTCTTATATTATGTCTAAGAAACACATAATATGGATTCTAAAATTATATGAAGTATATAAAATTCAAAATTCAGTTAATAATATTCATAACTGCTTTTTGAACGGCTAGTTTGGTAAGTCGTGGTGCACTCAAACTCGGTTTTGCGTATAGCGCAAACTATTGAATTATTTTAAAGAAAATAACTTACTATGAAATCTTGGGGTGTAACATTTTAATAATTTAAGACAATGATCCATAACTTATTTGTGACGTGTTGAAATCAACTGCACCTCAATATGACGCATAGTGTGATTGATATAACTTCAAGTGTGTCTTTTTATTTAAAGTTTACATTTTTAATGTATTCTTTCTTATTAATGTTTAATTTATTTCTTTATAATATTATTAACATAAAATTTGTTTTCTTATATAGGTGGATTCTTTTGCTCGGGTTGAGATTATTTGTTCGGTAACTGATACCATGAGTGGACTTTTTTAAGAGTGAATCAAGGGTGACAAAGACGATGAAATATTAATGTTTTTAAATGTTTGTGAATAGTAATTGTTAATGCAATTATACAAAACATTTTTCGAAATGTATATAGTAGTGTGTTTTTTATTCGTGATGTAAAATTTATTTTAATTAATTTATATATTTTGTGTACAGGTTACAGGTTGTACTGTGTTGTTATACCAACATCACATTGCATCAGGTGGTCTCTTTATCAGTGTTATTTCTAATACTGATAAAGAAGACCTTTTATCAACGCTAAACTCACTACTACAAAAACGGGCAAGGGAAGCTCTACCCTTTTATCAGCGCTAAAAAAAGCATTGATAAATGGGTTCTTTATCAGTGCTAAAAAAACGCTGATAAAGGGGACCCATTTATCAGCACTTTTTTTTAGTAGCGCTGATAAAGGGGGTATTTATCAGCGCTTTTTCCTACCGGTGATAAATTTTATGTTTCAAAAAAAATTATGAAAAATAAATTATTGTTATATAAATATATTTATATTGATATAAATATAATATATATTTTTAAATATGTTTTAAATACGTATAAATAGACTATTATATTTAATATATAAGAAATTTAGTGAAAATTGCTTTAAAATATTTTAAAAAATGTTATTAATTAATAATTTGCTAATTATTATCGATTAAAAATCATTTAATAACAATTTAAAGATACAAAAAATCAAAACAATTAATAAAAGATCTAAAATAAGTTGAAAATGTAACTCAAATTTCAAACGACCATAACTTTTGATCCGGGTGTCCGTTTGAGTTCTATAGCATATCAAATTGAAGCATGCGACGAGCTCTATGTGCTAATGATTAAAGAAAAGCTTCTGTCATTTTTTTCGAGGCAAAAAGAAGCTCAGAAGGCCTCCAAAACTGAGTTTTTAGTCGGGATACCCCGATTTGTTAACATTTAAACAAGAATAACTTCTGATCCAGATGTCCGTTTGGTCTATACCACATATCATATCGAAGATTGTTTCATTTTCTTCGATTTGACTGGTTGTGGAGTTGAAACGAGCTTCTAGATTATAAGTTATGGTCGTTTTAACATTCTGTGGATTTTCAAATATACATATATATGTATTTATTTGTCAATATATATGTGTCTGTGTGTGTGTCTGTGTGTTGTATATATATATGTATTTATTTATTTATTTATTTATAAATAGACATAAAAAACATATTTTTTCCTAAATGTATTTAAAACTAATCTTATAAGTATATATTAATATACAAATAAATATACGAATAAAAAATTATAACTAAAAATATATATGTAAATATATATATATATATATATATATATATTAATATACGAATGAATATATATATACTAATATATGAATAAATATATTTATATTAATATGAATCTATATCAATATAGGAATAAATATAACTATATATATATATATATATATATATAAATATATATATATAAATATATATATCATTAAATAGAGAAAAAAATAAAATGACTTAGTGGTAAAGATGCAACCGCGAAAGGGACCCCCTATATTAGTGCTGAGCTTTTTAGCGCTGTTAAAGTCTGTTTTGAGCGCTAATAAAGCCCGTTTTTGTAGTAGTGACTAGTGATGATAAAGGAGGCCCCGCTTTAACAGTGTTGAGGATAATAGTGTTTTTTAACGCTGTTAAAAGTCTTTTTGTACTTTGTTAAAAGACATCTGTAGTAGTGAATTTGACTAGTTTGTTATTAACTCTATTTTGGTCCCTGATGGGGATCTACACCCGTTCAATTTGATTGTTAAGAAGATTCACTCTTTGATTGGTCTCTTTTTATCATGGTCTTTCACATTTGTTTAGAGAGAGGGGAATCAAACTTCTCATTATCTTGCGTCCTATAGTGCGGATGGTGATTCTATGTGTTGGTTCTTTGATTTTTGTGTTTGGCTATATTATCTTGTACTTAACTATTTTCATGAAATTTGATTGGTCCTCTTAAAAAAAATCTAAAATGATCGAATCAGATATATATTTATGTCTATTCTTATATTTTTTTTATCAACATTTGCTTTCATTATCTCTTGTTTTCATAACGCTGTATTAATAATATTTTGGAATTGTTAACAAAATAACCGGACTGTGTTCAATAATGAGTTTTGTGATTTTTCATTGTGGACTATTATTACTGAACCATAATTCAGTCCTTACCACCGAAAAAAAAAGCTTCTACTTCCGGTATATTTATTTATTAACAAATGAATTTATTAATAAATCATTATTAAAATAAATATATAATATGCATATGACAATTTTTTTTATTAAATAATTCTACTAAATCTCCACCTCTTGGATCATGTTATGTATTGGTGGACAAATGGGTGGTTAACTCGATGTGTATCTTAAAACTGATTTTTTTTTTTGAAACCCGAATGGATATTAATTTTAATAACTGAAAACCGAATTAAAAAAAAATACCGAACCGTTATTAATTTTATTTGGTTAATATTCGATTTTTTTTTGTGAGTTTTGGTTAATAATTTTAATAACCGAAAAAATAACTGAATTTATAATTTTTTAATTTTATTAATTTAATATTTTAAATAACCGATGAGATTGATTATAATCCTAAAAAACATTACATTTTTGTTTATAAATTTATGTTTTTTAAGTAACTTGATTTTTTATAAAATTTAATCATTCATATTTTTTGTTCGATACTGACATACTGTTAGGATGATACTTTGGCTGAGTGTGCGACTCGACTCACGCGCCGCCTTTAGCGGCGTTGACGACGGCGAGGATGCTGCTGCAGAGCTTGTTGAAGGCGTCGTTGCTGGCCGTGAGAGACGATGTCGCCCCCTTCAGCTCCTTGAACCCATCCGCACACGTGTCCGCGTCCGCCATCGCCGCCGTCACCCACGTGGAGGCGTCGGCGTAGCCGTTCGTCTCCACGGCCTCGAGCGAGTCATTCAGCTGCTCGATCGCATCCTGATAGCTCTCCGCACAGTCCGTCAGGCACTGCTCCGTCGCCGCATCCGAATCGCCGTCCAGCTGCCGGTTGATCTGCGCCGAAACGGCAGTCGCGTTGGACTTCGCCAGCTCTATCGCCGCCGCCGCCACGCCGCCGAGGTCCGCCACCCTGCCCTTGGTTCTCACCCCGGCCCCGACGGCGGCGACGCAGAAGTCCTTGTACAGCGCCGTGGCGCAGCCTTTGGCTACGAGCGCGTCCACCTTGGCGGTGGCGGCGGGGCGGGGAGGCATCGCCTGCACCGCGGCCGCTGCCGTTGGGTGGAGCGAAGCGGCAAGGAAGAGGATGAAAATGGCGAGGGTGTGTGTGGTGGGGTTCATTGTCTTGGCCTGAAAGAGGATGGATTGATCGCCGAAGTTTGTGGTGGTGGAGAAGGACGGAAATTCTTATAGGTGTGAGTTTGTGGGACGGTTATTGCTGGCAGATTGCAGAGAGTTTCGCAGGGCCGGCCATGCGGAGAGCCATCTCTTCGTGGTTTGACTTCTATTAATAGATGGTGGAAATGCCCATATTCCGTTCTAGGAAACTGTAATATAAATGGTCGGTTTTTGTTTTGTACCTCTGTTTTGGGGGATTTTATTTTTATAAGTTTTTTTTTTTAAAAAATAATTTTGTAAAACATGGTGCGTTATTTTCTTTTTAAAATGTCACAAATACGGCATCCACGATGCCACCTATAGCTCCGGGTGAAAGGCGGCACCCGCGATGCGGCCTTTCCCCTAACACATTTTTTTTTAATTTTTATTTTTAATTTTTGTTTTGTTTATATATATATATATATATATATATCTATTTATAAACAAACTAAAAATAAAAATAAAAATAAAATTTTCAGCAGAATTTATCCGCTATTTAAAATCCAGCAGTACTGTCATTACAACAGTCTGGATTCTGATATAATCTCTCACCCATAAGTCCCTTTTATAAGAGAGCTTACCCTGAAAATCATTCTACATTTCCAATGTGAGATTCTGGTTCTCCCTTTCTTGCGCAGAGCATTCTGCATTTCCGATGTGTGATAATGTTTCAAGTACGTGATTTTGAAAGACTATAAAATATAAACTATAAAACCAATATAAATGAAATTTAAAACATGGATTAAATATATAAAAAATAGTTGAAAACGAAAAGAATTTTGTAAAAAATGATGATAAAAAATAATTTATAAGCTTTCAAAACCACATACTTGAAACATAAAACTGTTTCAAGTATGTGGCTTTGAAAGCCTATAAAATATAAACTACAAGACCAATATAAATAATACTTAATACATGGATTAAACATATAACAAATAGTTGAAAATAAAAAGAATTTCAAAAAAAATGTTGATGAAAAATAATTTATAATTTTTCAAAGACACCTACATGAAACTTAAAAATGTTTAAAGCATGTGACTTTGAAAGCCTATAAAATATAAACTATAAGACCGATATAAATGAAACTTAAAACATGGATTAAACATATAAAAAATAGTTGAAAAAAAAGAATTTCGTAAAAAAATGAAGATAAAAAATAATTTATAAGCTTTGAAAACAACCTATTAATTAGTATTTATTAAAAATTATTATATAATAATTAATTAGTTAATTGGTAATGCAATTATTAATTATATAGTAGTTAATTAGTCAATTAGTAATATAATTATTCATTATAATTATTAATAAGTAATTATTAAAAATTATTATATAATAATTAATTAGTTAATTTGTAATACAATTATTCTTTATAATTATTCATTATAATCATTCATTATAATTATTCATTATAATTATTCATTATTAATTACTAAAATAATTATTAAATATATAACTATTAATTACATAATAATTAGTTAGTTAATTAGTAACTATTAATGATTAATTATATAATAATCAATCAGTTAATTAGTAATATAATTAGTTAATTAATAATATAATTAGTTAATTAGTAATATAATTATTAATTATTTAATAATTAATTAGTTAGTAATATAATTATTAATTATATAATAATGAATCAGTTAATAAGTAATATAATTATTAATTATATAATTTGTAATTAGTTAATTAGTAATTATTAATCATTAATTATATAATAACTAATTAGTTAATTAGTAATATAATTATAAATTATAATTATTAATTATTATTTATTAAAAATTATTATATAATAATTAATTAGTTAATTGGTAATATTATTATTAATTATATAATAGTTAATTAGTTAATTAGTAATATAATTATTCATTATATTTATTAATTAGTATTGGTCCGAGTAGATGACTCAAGAGGGGGGGGGGGAGGTGAATTGAGTATCTATAAAAATTTCTGTTAAAAAAGGTTTTTTACAAAATAATATCCCCCTATAAAAATAAACACAAAGTCAGTTTGTAGTGAATTTATAAAAGTCTTGAAGGTTCAATTTGGTTCTCAGAAGATTGATTAGTTCTCAGTTGTACCAATCTTAAGATTAGTAAAACTTTCGAAACAAACCTACTGATTCAAAACAGATGTAAACACTTGCTAAACTAACTATCAAAGTTCAGTTTATCTTAATGCAGGAAATACTTAACACATAAGAAATATAAGATAAACAGCACAGCAGATAAAACAAGAGGTTCAGTCTCAAGCTGAGACTTAGTCCTCTCCACTTGGTGATCACCTACCACCAAACAATTTATATTAATAAACTTTTGATCCACACCCTGGATCGGGGTTCACAACATCACACTCGGCTGTCCAGGTCACACTTGACCTCTACCACAGTTATTCATAGAAAAAACAAATAAACCGATCACACAGGATCTCTTGCACAATTCTACATGGGATACAAGTGTAAGAAGGGATTGAGAGTGAGGATATTTTAATATCCTCCAGTTATGATCAAGAGACCATTTGTGTAACAAATATACACATTGCTCAAATAGTAATGGTAAAACACAACAGAGTTATGAAAGAGAATAGAGCTAAGAATTCTATGTGTGTTATGCAGTAATGCTCTCGACTCAATAGATGTTGAGAAAATGATATTTGAGTCCTCTTCTGGAAGTTGACTTCAGAACAGAGTATCATAGTTTCTGTAATCCAGCTTCCAGATGTAAAAAGGTTCAGCTCGTCAATGTCTCAATGTACAGGGAGCTTCCGCAAATATTGCTTGTTCGAAACTTCTTGTAATCTTAGGCGCTTTGTTCCTCTCTCTGTGTATTCATACAGTCTGTTTTTCAGCGTGTTCTTCGAGCACTATGTGTGTCTTTATATCTCTGTGTATTCGTCTCACTTCTGCGTATCTCAGTTGAGCTCGGATTGAAGTCCTTTTATACTTCAAGATCCACTAGGCATGAAGCTCTCTGCATGTTCATGTACCTAGTACTGTCTACGGATAGTCCTATAGACAACATTAAATAATGTCAGAAACATTAATTTGTCTAAATATGACCGTTAGAAATAAATTCGAATTAATAAAATCAAAGCAGTTATTTATGACTATCGGTGAGTCATCTCCAGTCTTTTGTCTTCGGTTTGGTAACATTGGTCTATCAACTTCGGTGTGTCGACTTCGGTGTGTCGACTTCGGTCTGTCAACTTCGGTCTGTCAACTTCGGTGTGTCGACTTCGGTCTGTCGAACTTTGGTGTGTTATTTTTGGTTTGTCGAACTTCAGTCTGTCGAACTTCGGTGTGTCGACTTCGGTCTGTCGAACTTCGGTCTGTCGAACTTCAGTGTGTCGTTTTCGGTCTGTCGAACTTCGGTCTATCGAACTTTGGCTTGTCAAACTTCGGTGTATTAGGTAGTCAAAAAGATTACGAAGTTTCTGTCTTACACAAATCATTACAAGACTAAGTGTTATCCAAAAGTACATGTATAAATTCACATGTAAACATACTTATTCAAGAATATAGGTTATAGACTTATTTAAGTATATTTTTCTCTATGACATAATTGATTTACGTAGTGATATTAAATGGAATGATAATCTGTATATTGTCATTATTTGTGATTATGAAAACTACAAAATCATAGAGGGTCCAAAAATATCCCCCTTTTTGATAATAAAAAATTATGGCATACATGCAAAATATATAGAATAAAGATAGCCTGACATAGCATGCTGCACTGAAAGTAATTGTCAAATATAACTAAAGTTTTTCCTTGAGTTTTTTTAAAAACAAATCTCCCCCTCACTAAATGGATTAAGGTAGGTAGATTCCACGTGTCCTAAACCAGAAAAACTTCCCCTTAGATAAATAATGTACAACTTAGGTATAATGGATGCCTTATTTTTCTCCCCCTTTTGGGATTAGAAAAAAAATAAAAGGAGTAAGGAGAAATAATAGAACAAAAAGGGCAACATAAGGATTTTCATTAAAAGGCATAAAAGTACAAGACAAACAAAAAGATACAAATCCCTATCAAAAGATACAATCCATCACTAAGGGTTTGGATGCTGAGGAGCTTTGCCTTTGTCTGAAATATCCAAGGGAGAAGGAGAAGGTTTGGAAGTAGCAGAGGGAAGAGGTGGTCTAATGATAACACCATGCAGGGAAACACCTGTAGGAACAGTAGCTGCAAGGGTAGGCCACCTTTCTGACAACACACGACTAGGTGTCTGCTATGTAATGATTAGTTGAATCTGGGTAAGAGCCTGAGAGACAGTCATTTGAGAAGGAGGTTGAGAGGCAGTACCAATTCAAGCAGCTAGAGGGACCACAATATCCTCGACCTGAACATACAGATAAGGCTTATGGAGATTGATGAAATTATTAATGATTTCACCACCATATTGCATCACCTTCTCAAATTCATCCTTATTTTCCATAAATTTACTCAGCAAAGGGGTAAATTCCTTCAGTTGGAGGACTTGCTTCTTGAATGCTTCTGTGACTGGAGGAATTCTAAGATTTTTTGCGAGAAAATTGAAGCTATTGATGAGATCATTCTTGGTATAAATCTTAGTGAAATACTTATCCACATTTTCCCGAATTTCTTTCCAAGCTGTAGAGGCTTCATTTATGCACTGTCAGACCATATTGTATACAAGATCTATATTTCGATGTACTTTTTCAAGGGTTTCTTTGTCTGAAATAGTCTGAAGTTTTTGAAGTTCCTCTCTCATCACAATATTGAGAGACTCCAAATCAGCAACAACACTTTTTCCACTCCTGGAACTGGATGGGCCAGTCAACATTTTCCCAAGTTCTTCTTTCAACTTCTTCAGATCCACACTGAGTAGATGAGTTACCAAGTTCCTAATAACTTATAGAACACCACTAAAGGAGGTTTTGAAGTCATAGGTTAAAGAATTTAACTCGTCACTCATCTTTCTTACTTCTTCTCTCAGTAAGGTATTGTGTCTAATAATGGTTTCTGCTGTAGTAATGAGATTCAATTGAATCTCATGGATCACTATTATTGCAATATTTGATGCATCAGCATATGAGATACCTGAAGAAGTGGAGTCTTCATTTCTGGATCCAACTAAATCTATCACAGACTCACATATATCATTTTTAAATTTCTCCAAATCAGCCTTAGTAACATAATCACTGGACACTGCGGGAGCTACTAGTTCTACTGGTGGAGGTGCAGTTGGTGAAACAAGTGAAAAAAGTTCTCGTTCATCCTGGACTTGTGGAGAAGGAGGAGGTATCCTCTCCTCATCTGAGTCATACTCTAAACCAAGAAGAATGTATCCTGGATTATCATTCCATTCTCTATTACATGTCCAGTGTTTGGGCTCAACAGTATCAATTCTGACCCTCCTTCCCCGAGGCTCAGGAACAACATCATCAACATCAACTTCTTCATTCTGGTTTCGGGCCATAATAACTTGTCTAGGAACAGGGACTAACCGAACTTCAGGTTCTGCTTGTGCTCCAACCACTGCAACTTCAGCAGGCACTTCCTCAAACTGAGGCATTGGAACTTCAACTTCTTCCTCTTGGCCAATAGCCATAAGACCATTCAATTCCTGAATGATCTCTTTATTTTCAGCATTAGGATGGGGCAGTCTGTCCTCATGTTCAACATCTCTATGACCAACAACCTGTTGTTCATTATGCTCATCACCATCACCAGCCCCATGTATAGATTCCTCACTGGATCTATCAACCACCAGTTGTCCCACTTTTAGAGAGTCACTCACATGCTCATCATTTCCTCCATTATCACCACCACCACCACTACCATCATCTGATTACTCATCAGATTTACTAACATATCCTTCAACTCCAGTAACTTCAGTTTCTTCCTCATCCTCATCACCTAAAACGAATTCTCTTGAGGGAAAATCCAAAGGTGGAATAGCATGTCCATAAGTCATATCTTTGGGACTTTCAGTAATATCAGGATCACTCCTATCATCAAAAGGAGATCCTTCTTCCCTTGGCACTTCAGGCTCATCTTACTCATCAGAATAAATTGGAACCTCTCCTGGTTTGAGACCTGGATCAACTTGGTCCTTTGGTCTAGAAGGGTGGTCAACTGGATTGAAATACTCATACAACCTTTCCTCATCTCCTACCCAACATCTCTTCCATGGGTTCTAAAATATTTTCATCCTCTTACAAATGTATTTTTTAAGACAAAAGCCACTACAGATAGTTAACACTTCATCTCCATCTTCCAGACAACCTAATCTTTTCAACATAGCAGAAATCATCCTCGAATAGTATAAAAAGGTTGCCTTCTTGTATGATTTAATCAAATCAGATATATGCACCATTAGATACCTACAAAGATTCACTTTTATCCCATGTTTCAACAAAAAGATTAAGAAAACATCCTGATACTTCACAGTAGAGAAATCTCTCTTCCTTGGGCAGATTTGATGTTGTATGAACATAAAAAGCAGTCTTATTTATCCTTCAAATTCATTTGTAACAGTCCTTCTAGATTATCCATTTCTAATTATATCCTTCATAGCATCTTTATAAGAGAACAAATTTGAGGAGGGTGGAATATTACCAGGATAGTCAGCATAGACACCTTTATGAGGTATCTCTAAGCATTCATCCCATTCCTTAGACGAGAAAGCTATCTCCTTTCCCTTTACTACTGATTTCATTTTTGATGCTTCATCTTCATTCAGAGATATCCTCAAATGTTGATAGAACTCATGCACTAGATGAGTATAATAGGGTCTTTCATCATTGGAAAACCAACTGATCCACCCTTGAGATTCCAGTACTCTCAACAAAAAGGATTTTCTTGACATAAGCCTCTCAGAAAACACATCCTTTTCAGCCATAACCACTCGGCTTTATAAGCTCGATTTTTCAGTCCCACTGGACTCACCTTTCTGTCACTTAATAGAAGGATATTTTTTGGGTTCTTCCATTGCCCGCTTAGTCCTCGCCATGACAAGGCTTCGTATTCCAATAAAGATGAGAGTTTATGAGTTGAGAGGAAGAGTGACAAAAGGTCAAAGGTTTTACAGCAGAGGAGAAGGTGAAAGTTCAAGATGGATTGAACTAAATATATCATTTAGGGATTGTAACTTATAAATCATAAAACTTTAAACGCGAAAAAATAAGCATACAAAACAACGTTGTTTTATTTAACACGGTCTAAATTTACAAAACAATCCTTAAATACTTCGGTGTCAATGAATTGGTTTCAGGTATTGGTTTTATAAGATCAGTTTCAAGAAAATCAGTTTCAAGAAGATCAGTTTCAAGAAGATTGATTTCATGAGATTAGTTTCAAGAAGACCAGTTTCATGAGATCGGTTTCAAGAAGATCGGGTTCATGAGATTAGTTTCACGAAGATCGGTTTCAAGGATCGGTTTCAAGAATATCAAATTTCACGAGATCAGTTTCAAGAAGATCAGTTTCAAAGATTGGTTTCATGAAGATTAGTTTCAAGGATCGGTTTTAAGAAGATCGGTTTCAAGAATATCAGTTTTAAGGATCGGTTTCAAGAAGATCGGTTTCAAGGATCGGTTTTAAGAAGATAGGTTTTATGAGATTGGTTTCAAGAAGTTCAGTTTCATGAGATCGGTTTCAAGAAGATCAGTTTCATGAGATCAATTTCAAGAAGATTGGTTTCAAGGATCAGTTTCAAGAAGATCTGTTTCATGAGATCAGTTTCAAGAAGATCCTCTACTGATTTATCATTCCCAGTTCATGTCAGATGTAATTCATTCTCTCATAATTTAAGGGTTTAGTGAATATATCGGCAAGATGATGTTAAATCCCAATAAACTCAAGAGTTATATCACCTTTTTGATAATGATGTCTCAAAAAGTGATGTCTTACATCAATATGATTTGTTCTAGAATGAGAAATTGGATTTTTAGAAATGTTAATAGCACTTGTGTTGTCACAATTTATGGGGATATGTCTCAATTGAAATCCATAGTCTAATAAGGTGTGTTTCATCCACAAAATTTTTTTCACAACAACTACCAGAAAAAATGTACTCTGATTCAGTAGTTGATAATGCTACTGAATTTTTCTTTTTACTGCACCATGATATTAGTTACTTTACCAAAAAGTGATATGTTCTAGAGGTACTCTTTCTATCTAACTTACATCCCCCAAAATCAGCACCTGAATAGCTAACCAAATCAAATGATTGTCCTTTTGGATAGAACAATCCTAATTTAGTTGTATATTTGAGGTATTTGAAAATTCTTTTAACACTATTTAGATGTTGCTATTTTGGGTTTGCTATAAATCTCGCACACATACACACACTGAACATAATATCTGGCCTATTAGCAGTTAAGTACAACAAACTCCCAATCATTCCTCTATAAGCAGTTTGATCAGCTGATTTTCCATTTTCCATTTTCATCAAGATCTAACTTACACGTAAAACTCATAGGAGTTTCACTACTCTTAATGCTATCAAAGACATATCTTTTCAAAATATCTCTTGTATACTTACTTTGATTTAAGATAATACCGTCTTTATTTTGAAATTTTTGAAATCCAAGAAAATATTTAAGTTCACCCATTAAACTCATTTCAAACTCACTTTGCATTATGTTTGAAAAATCATTACATAAAGAATTTTTAGAAGATCCAAAAATAATATCATCTACATATATTCGGGCTATTAAAACTTCTTTCGAAACTATTTTTATAAATAAAGTAGGATCTGCAATTCCTTTTGTAAAACCTTTAGAAATAAGAAAATTACTTAACCTTTCATACCAAGCTCTTGGAGCTTGTTTCAAACCATATAAAGCTTTCGATAATTTGAACACATGATTTGGAAAAAGTGTATTTGTAAAACCTAGGGGTTGTTCAACAAAACATCCTCAATTATATAACCATTTAAGAATGCACTTTTGACATCCATTTGATAAAGTTTAAAATCCAAGTGTTCTGCATAGGCAAGTAAGATCCTAATTGCCTCAAGTCTAGCTACTGGTGCAAAGGTCTCTTCATAATCAATTCCCTCTTCTTGATTATATCCTTATGAAACTAGTCTTTCTTTATTCCTAACTATATTTCCAACTTCATCTACCTTATTTCTGAACACCCATTTGGTTCCTATGGTCAAAGTATCCTTAGGTCTATCTACAAGTTTCCAAACTTTATTTCTTTCAAATTTATTAAGTTCTTCTTGCATGAACATTACCCAAAATTCATCATTGATTGCATCATTGATATTTTTAGGTTCAAGTCGTGACAAAAAGACTTGATGTTTAACCTCATTTCTCAAGGAAGCTCTGTTTTGTGTTCCTCTATCTAAATCTACAACAACAATGTCTAAGGGATGATTCTTAAGGGTTCTAGTTGGTCTAGATAAAGTAGGACTAGATATTTCAGGTTGGTCAGGTTGATCTTGTTCACTATGTTTAGGATGTGGAGAATTTTCAGAACTAGAAGTTTTCACAGATTCCTTCACATGATGATTTGAGGTTGTATCATCAATGTCCACATTGAACATATCTTCTTCAATATTTTCTAGTGAAGTATTGGGTTCATGTGGACCTGCTTCATCAAACTTGATGTGTACAGACTCCTCTGCACATTTGGTTTTATTGTTAAAGACTCTATAGTCTTTACTTGATGTAGAATATCCAAGAAATATTCTTTCATCACATTTAGAGGAAAATTTATCTAAATTATCTTTATTATTTAGAATATAGACTTTACATCCAAACACTTTAAAATAACCTACTTTGGGTTTCCTATTATTCCACAAGTTTTCTTAAGAATGGGTCTAATTAGGACTCTGTTTATTATGTAGCAAGCTGTATTAACAGATTCATCCCAAAAATAAATGGGTAAATCATATTCATTAATCATAGTCCGAGTAATTTATTGTAAGGTTATATTTCTTCTTTCTACCACACCATTCTGTTGGGGTGCCCTAGGTGCATAGAAGTTATGATTATAGAAACTTTGTGAGCAAAAGGCTTCAAAATATTTATTTTCAAACTCACGACCATGATCACTTCTTAAGGATTTAATCTTAAGTCCACTAAGATTTTCTATAGTCCTATCATAATTAGAAAAGTGTGAACAAGATTCACTTTTATGAGCCAGGAAAAAGGTCCAGGTATACCGAGAGAAATCATCTACAAGAACATAAACATAGTACTTCCCATTGAGACTTGAAACTCTATATGGTCCAAAAAAGTCCATGTGAACCAACTCGATAGGTTGAGAAGTATTTACTTATTTCTTTGGTTTGAAAGAGATTTTATGCTACTTTCTGTTTTGACAAGGATTACATACTTTGTTGTTTGGAAACTCTAATTTGGGTAAGTCTCTAACTAAGCCTTTTATAGTTAACTTCCTAAGAAAGTTCACATTGCAGTCTCATAATCTTCTTTTCCATAACCAAGATTCCTTATGAAAAACATTTAAGCATGAAATATTTTTCTTAGCTAAAGAATCTAAATCCATAGTATATACATTTTCATTTCTAAGAGCAGTAAATATTAAATAATTTTTAGAATTTAAAACATTACATGCATCATTTTCAAACTTAACATTGAATCCATCATCACAAAACTAAGAGATACTAAGTAAATTGTACTTTAATCCATCAACAAAAAGTACTTTTGAAATTAATACAGTATTAGGGTTACCAATCTGGCCTAAGACGATGATCTTCCCTTTTGCATTATCACCGAATGTGACATGTCCAACATCAAATTTAATTAGGCTTTTGAAGCCTGAGTAGTCTCCTTTCATGTGTCTTGAACATCCACTATCCAAGTACCAAAGAGTTTTATAGGATCTCTTTAGACAATTTTCCTGCAAAATAGATTAAGTGCAGGGTAACTTTGGTACCTAGATTTTCTTGGGTCCAGAGAGGTTAGCAAGTAAAACTTTGGGGACCCATACTCGTCCCACTAATTTCCTATAATAAACAGATATATTTTGAAACATAAACACTTTGTTTGGTCCTTAATATAATTGTTTTTCAAGAAATGGTGTAGAACTTTCACTAGCTATGAACTGTACAGATTTTGGAACAAATTTAGTTTCAATAATCCTTCTCTATCCTAGTTGATATCCTAGAACAGTTGTGTATTTTGGAGCAATTTGTTTTCCTAGTAACCGAGTCAAGGTATCTCTACCTGTAGTAAACTTCTCAAGATCTCTCTTTAATTTCTCATTTGATAATTTGAGTTCAGTATTTTCTTTTAACAGCTGAGCACATTTTTCTTTCTTAATATCAAGATCAGACTTATAATTGTCATTTAGAGCATGTTGCCTTTTCAATAATTTATATTTATCCTTGAGTTCATTAAAAGTATCCTCAAGAATTCCAAAGTATTAAAATAGTTAATCCTTAGTCATATTTTAATCATTGTCTGATTCACTTTCATTCTTAGAATAGTAAGCATTATGTACAGGAGAATTGGGTGTTACCTCGAATGTTTCTGTCATTAAACACAAGTTTGCATTTTTGTTCTTGTCAATATTAGAAGTTTCAGATCCACTTGAGCTATCTTCTGAGGCACTCCAGGTGGAATTCATATACTTTTTATATCCTTTTCCCTTTTCTTCATACTTCTTCTTAAATTTTAGCTTGGGGAAATTAGCTTTCACATGACCTTTTTGTTTTCACTCATAAAAGACCATCTCATTTGTGTTATCATTCCATTTCCTATCCTTTTTGTACTGTACTTTATTATCATACCTTACTTTGTAGTTTTATTTTCTAAATAACTTTTTCTTTCGGTAGAACTTCTTGAATCTCCTTGCAAGATGAGCCATTTCATCATCACTGTCAGAGTATGAGCCTTCACTGGTGGAAGTGTCTACAAGAACTTGAACTTTTTATTTATCCTTGTTCTTTGAGGTAGTAGTCTTGATTGCTGTATATTTCTTCCTTGGTTCTTCATATACTTCTTGATTCACCTTAAGTTCTTCTTCATACATCATAAGCTTTCCAATTATTTTTTTCACTGGTAGCTTGCCTATGTCAAATGATTATCGAATAGAAACAAAAGTTCCTCTCCATTTGTTAGGTAAGCATCGAAGTAACCTCATAATCTGGTCCTTGCTATCCACTGGTCTCCCAAGAAGACTCATGATATTCACTATTTCATTGAACCCGAGATACATTTTAGAGATAGGTTCATCAGGCTTCATTTTAAAATTATCATATTTAATAGTATAGGTATTTAATCTCATTTCGTTAACATTGGTTGTTTCCTCATCAGAAACAGATAAAGTGTCCCAAATTTCATATACAGTTTTACAAGAAAATATTCGGTTAAACTCCTCATCTCCTAGGGCACAGTACAAAGAATTCATTGCTTTAAAATTATTGTTATAGGAAATCTTGGTAGGTTCATCCCAAGTGTTTCTAACAGTTTCAGAAATAGCATATTTACTTTTAATAGCAGTCCATTTTTCAAATCCCATACTTTCTAGATGTATTTTCATTTTAAGCTTCCATTGAGCATAGTTAGTCCCATTAAAGAAAGGTGGTCTATTGGTAGCATCTCCTTCTAATCTATTTTCCATGATAAAGGTTGTAAAAGAATTTAAAAGAGATAAAATTTAGAAATAACAGAAATTTGAAGATCTTTGAAAGAATCATAGTTGACGCGATTTAACAAAAAAACTAATAGTAACTTTCAATTCCTCTGATACCAAATGTTGGTCGGAGTAGTTGACTCAAAAGGGGGGGGGGTGAATTGAGTATTTATAAAAATTTCTGTTAAAAGGGTTCTTTACAAAATAATATCCCCTTATAAAAATAAATAAAAAGTCAGTTTGTAGTGAATTTATAGAAGTATTGAAGGTTCAATTTGGTTCTCAGAAGATTGATTAGTTACCAGTTGTACCAATATTATGATTAGTAAAACTTTCGAAACAAACCTACTGATTCAAAACAGATGTAAAAACTTACTAAACTAACTATCAAAGTTCAGTTTATCTTAATGCAGGAAATACTTAACACATAAGAAATATAAGATAAACAGCACAACGGATAAAACAAGAGGTTCAGTCTCAAGCTGGGACTTAGTCCTCTCCACTTGGTGACCAACTACCACCAAGTAGTTTATATTAATAAACTTTTGATCCACACCCTGAATCAGGGTTCACAACAGCACACTCGGCTGTCCAGGTCACACTTGACCTCTACCATAGTTATCCGTGGGAAAAAAAAAATAAACAGATCACACAGGATCTCTTCCACAGTTCTATGTGGGATAAAATAGTAAGAAGGGATTGAGAGTGAGGATATTTTAATATCCTCTAGTTATTCTCAGGATACCATGTGTGTAACAAATATACACACTTCCCAATAGTAATGATAAAACACAACAGAGTTATGAAAGATAATAGAGTTAAGAATTCTCTATGTGTTATGTGGTAATTATCTAGACTCAATAGATGTTGAGAAAATGATATTTGAGTCCTCTTCTAGAAGTTGACTTCAGAATAGAGTATCATAGTTTCTGTAATCTATCTTCCAGATGTAAAAAGGTTCAGCTCGTTAGTGTCTCAATGTACAACGAGCTTCAACAAATATTGATTGTTCTAAACTTCTTTTAATCTTAGGAATTTTGTTTATCTCTTTGGGTATTCACATAGTCTGTTTTTTAGCATGTTCTTTGATCACTATGTGTGTCTGTATATCTTTGCATATTCGTCTCACTTCTGCGTATCTCAGTTGAGCACAGATTAAAGTCCTTTTATACTTCAAGATCCACTAGGCATGAATCTCTCTGCATGTGCATGTACCTCATAATATCTATAGATAGTACTATAGACAACATTAAATAATATCAGAAACATTAATTTGTCTAAATATAACCGTTAGAAATAAATTTGAATTAATAAAATCAAAGAATTTATTTATGACTATTAGTGAGTCATCTTCGGTCTGCTGTCTTTGGTTTGGTAACATCGGTCTTTCAACTTCGGTGTGTTGACTTTGGTCTGTCAACTTCATTCTATCAAATTCGGTGTGTCGACTTCGTTCTGTCAAACTTCGGTCTATCAAACTTCGGTGTGTCTTTTTCGGTCTATCGAGGTTCGGTCTGTCGAGCTTCGGTCTATCGAACTTTGGTGTGTCGACTTCGGTCTGTCGAACTTCAATCTATTGAACTTCAGTCTCTCGAACTTCGGTTTTTCGAACTTCGGTGTATCAGGGAGTCAAAAAGATTACGAACTGTCTATCTTACACAAATCATTACAAGACTAAGTGTTATCCAAAATTACATGTATAAATACACTTGTAAACATACTTATTCAAGAATATAGGTTATAGATTTATTTAAGTATATTTTTCTGTATGACATAATTGATTTACTTATAGATATTAAATGGAATGATAATTTGTATATTGTAATTATTTGTGATTATGAAAACTAAAAAATCATAGAGGGTCCAATAATTAGTAATTATTAAAAATTATTATATAATAATTAATTAGTTAATTAGTAATATAATTATTCATTATAAATATTCATTATAATTATTCATTATAAGTATTCATTATAACTATTAATTATTAATTATTAATTATAATTATTAATTATAAATTAGTAATTAATAATTAATAATTAAATAATTAAATAATTTATATATTTTTAATCAATGTTTTAAGTTTCATTTATATTGATTTTATAATTTATTTTTATAGGCTTTCAAAGGCACATAATTGAAACATTTTTAAGTTTCAAGTAGGTGTCTTTGAAAGCTTATAAATTATTTTGCATAAACATTTTTTATGATTTTTTTTAATTTTCATCTATTTTTTATATGTTTAATCCATGTTTTACATTTCATTTATGTTGGTGTTATAGTTTATGTTTTATAGACTTTCAAAATCACGTACTTGAAACATTTTTACATTTCAAGTAGGTTTCTTTGAAAACTTATAAATTATTTTCTATCAACATTTTTTATGAAATTATTTTTATTTTAAACTATTTGTTATATGTTTAATTCATATTTTAAGTTTTATTTTTGTTGGTCTTATAGTTTATATTTTATAGGTTTTCAAAGTCACGTACTTGAAATATTTTTAAGTTTCAAGTAGATGTCTTTAAGAACTTATAAATTGTTTTCCATCAACATTTTTTAAGAAATTATATTTTATTTAAAATATTTATTATATGTTTAATCCATATCTTAAGTTTCATTTATATTGTTCTTATTATTTATATTTTATATTCTTTCAAAGCCACATACTTGAAACAGAATATCACATCGGAAATGCAGAATATTCTACATGGGAAAGAGAGAACCAGAATCCCACATCAGAAATGCAGAATGATTTACAGGGTAATCCCTTTTATAAAAGGGAGACCTGGGTGAGAGCTTTTGTTAGAATACACACTGTTGTAATGGTTGTACTGCTGGATTTTAAATAGCAGATAGATTCTGCTGAATTTTTTTTTTAATTTTTTTTGTTGTGTTTATATATATATAAACAGAACAAAATAAAAATAAAAATATATTTTTTTAATTTTTTTTGATTATAGGAGAAAAAAATGAGAGCTTAACAGCATTTTTTTACTATACATGGTGATTTAAACTGCTACTACATGGTTTATCGGCAATTAGTATAACCGGCACATATTTCATGGTCAGTAGTCATTTAGCGCTACTTCTTTCTATTTAACGGTGATTTTTATATGTCATATTTGGAGCATTTAGCAGCGGTTCTTAGTTAATTTCACTACTGTTTTTTTAAATAAACCAAAAATAAAATAGAGTAAATGAATATAACCACCACTATATACTTCAATGACGTTTATATTAAGTGGTCATTTATGATAACTGATGCTGAATATATTTTTATGTATCTATTTAGAAGTGGTTATCATAAACCACCGTTAAATAGATTACAAAAAATATATATTACTTTTTATATATTTAATAATATATATATAATAAAACAAATAATAAACTAAAAACATAAATGCACAATAAACTCATTATACATACATCATCATACATCCAAAATAATATATATACAACCTCAAATGTCATAATCTCAGTCAACTCATACCTCAGTCATCAATATATACATATAAAATATGTTCAACAACAACAAACCATGACCAATATACGTCCAACCCATAACCTCTGTTGCATCCTTCTACCTCAACATCATCTCATCAAATAGAACCAACCACATCATCTCACCTATTGAAACAAAAAATAAGACAAAAATTAGAACTAAGCATAATAAATCATAATTATAGTAGAATTATTGATAAATTTTAAAAATACCATAAAAACTAAGAACTATCACAACTAACTTCTGAAAAATGTTGTGGATCAAAACAATCAACCTCATACCAACTGCCGGCATTTTTCACCTACAATAAAAACCAAGGCATTTAAGAAAAGAAATGAAAAAGAGAATATACATCAAATATATTCAAAATGGTGCACATAACTAATAACCCTATTTTGTATAAATATTTTGATGTGTATTTACATATGAATTCACTACATATTAATTACCATGATATAATTTATGTTCCTGATATGAATGTTTTGAAAATTTTTATACAAAATTGACTTCTGCACCAAAATAAGGAAAACATGGAAGATGTGGAATAAAACAACATTTCAAACCATAAGCGAAGAAAAACGGTGCATCACTGGATTTTGAAGATGAAGGAAGCTGTAAATTCTAGAACAGAACCAGTAAACATCATGTACTGAGAGTACACGATGTGTAGTATCAGTTCATAACATGTTGCAGACTGTGTAGAAAAAAGTCATGACGAAGGAACACATTGTGAATTGCAAGTACACATCGTGAGTCTCCAATACAAAATGTGACCTGAGTCAAACCAACGTACGAAGTTTCCGTGGATTCAACACAGCGGAGGAAAACTCGATTCTGAATCACTTGATGTGTATACCAGGTACACGTCCCAATGATGTCAATATAATGAAAATTAAATGTGATGTGGGCCATGAGTTTTGGCAGAAAAACCTATAAATACCAACCCCGACCACCCTTCCAACATACTCCGGACCTAAGGGAGCAAGCGTGACCACCAGGAGGATTCTGTAGATAGGTTTTAATTTCATTTTTCTTTTTCTTTCTTTTCTTTGATGTAATCGATTGAATGGTTTCTATTTTATTTCCAATATCTTTTTTCATTCTTTTTTCGTCCCATTATCTGTCTTCTATTATCTTCTCTATGGAATATAGTTCATTCATTATTGGTGATCACTTAACGACGATTGATTAAATTAGTAGGAGAGAGCAGAATCAGTTGAAATGGGTGCATATCAATATGTTTTATTTCATTCTTTACTTGCACAATAATTATATTCAAATGGTATCGTGTTGCGAATCATTATTATAATATATGTTATTGAATCATGGACCAATTGTGTTTAGTAACAGACGTAAACCAACATGATTAAGATAATTAGTTCATGGCCAATAAATGTGATTATTCTTCTGCAATTATAATATGAACTAAATTCACTTTAGATATTTTAATTCATCTGACCAGGATGAATTTGGATTCCAAGGTAGTTTGATAGGGAATAAAAATTTCTTCTATCGATGAAACTATTTGGTTGTGTAGCCATTGAGTATTATTGTTTTTCAAGTGAAATCAAGATTTATCTTTAGAAAAACTACCCATGGAAACTGATTTCCCTCTCTTCTATTTCCCTATTTGAATTCCCTTATTTTAATTTCATAATTAGTTTAATAAAATCAATTAGAAATTAGAGCGACCTAACTTTAAGTTAAAGTTTTCATCGCTACATTCCCTTCCCTCTCTGGGTTCGACCCCGCACTTCTGCTATAATACACCTTTGTAGTTAGTACGGTTTGGGAATTATAAATTTCTAATTTGATTCACATCTATAGGAATTAACAACGCCTTTCAAGCACATCAATAACATTTGTTATTTTTTTAATCAAACAGAAGAAATTTTAATATAAAACAAATAATATATCATGAAAAACACTTTGAAAACATAAACTTACCTATTTAAGATATGATTCAACACTTTGAAAAGGGATAAATATACAACAATCTGATCATTTTTTTAAATCTACATGGAATGTGCTTAAAATTTACTTAATAAACAAATTTTAAAGACTTTGATATGACAACATGTACTATATTACAAAAATAATTCAACAATAGTTTTCTTCTGATTTTACATCAATCTAAGGTCATTTTCTACGAGTTTGACCATTACAAACATGTTTTAGTGTTTTAAAACACTAAAAACATTTTTATGGGAGTATCAGGAAAACCATTACTCGAAATGACGTTCTGTCATTTTCTACATTTCAAAAATCAATAATTTGTATTTTTCCTCTATTGTCATGGTCATCTAACATCGTCTTTTTGTTTTTGACTATCTGACACACATTTTTAAAGACTTTGGTATATTTAAAAACTGTTTATTAAGTCATTCCAAGCACACCGCATGTCAGATTGAAGTGATGTCTGCATGTACACATCACAAATAATTAAATGTAAATTTTTCCATGATTTACATCAATCTAAGTTCTTTTTCTATTGTCACGAACCAAACCGAGATGCCATCCTACTTGACACCCAGCCTGATCTGTGGCATGGCCCGAAGGGCATTCCCGATCCCCATGGGATGACAACTAGTCACTACTGGAAAGGGGATCTTGCCCGATGCATCTATCCCCACGGTTTAGAAAAACCGTGGGGATATCTCTATTTTTATTATCTATTCCCACGGTTTTAATAAAACTGTGGGAAACTTATACCCAATTCCTCAAATACCATCGCACTCCTTCTCCCCTTCCACCACGCTCCTCCACTCTTCCATCGTGCTACTCCTTACCCTCACTTCCATATCCCTCTTCTTCTTCCTCGCTTCCCCAAATCCCGGCCCTCTCCTCCCCTCCCCGACCACCACCTCCCGACCATCCGACCTCTGCCGCTCGGCCCTCTCCTCCCCTCACCGACCTCCACCTCCCGACCATCCGACTATCGAGTCTCAACCATATCCTCCCCTCTCCAGCCTCCACCTCCACTCCTGACCTCCCTTCCGGCCTTCGCCTCAGCCTCAACATCCCAGCATCCGTCTCCCTATCCCCAGTTCCAGTGACGTACCCCCTTTCGGATCCCTCTGCTCCCAGCCTTGGCCTCTTCCTCAACTTCCCCCAGCTCTGGCAACATCTCATACCAGCCTCCGCCTCCCTGCCCCCAGCTCCTGCATCTAGGTATGAAATTTCTTCTCCTTGTTTTTCTAGTGGTTGAGATCTCTTCTGTTGAGTTGGTTTTTGAGATATCATCTCTCAAACTTATCCTAATTTCAATATAAAGCTTATGACAGACTTCAACATATGTGTTTGATCAACAAGTGAACCTAGAGTGAGGTTTGGAGTAAAAAGGTGATTCTAGGGAGCATTAGTCCCCATTCTTTTTCTATTAGATGAGTGGATGAAGATGAATTTGGGGTTGTTTGGTCTCATATATTTCATGTTTTTCAGCCTCTATATTATTTTCTGATGTGTTGGAATATGGTGATTCATTCATTAAAATATATTCCTTTTGAATTTTCTTTATTTTAATCCCTATAATTCAGCTCTATTACAAGAATTTAAGAGTTCTTAAGCATTTTGGTGATGCATTCAAGGTGTTCTTATAGGGTGATTAGTTGGAAATGATAAGGAAGCAACCCATTCAGGCTAGATTATGTATTTAATCAAGACTATATCAAACTCTCCTAGATTTCATTTAGTTTAGTTTTGATTATGGTACTAGTCTTATCCCTAAGATTGTTTATGAAGGTAATACTATGTATTTTAATCACTTTTACTTTTTGGAGAATCACATGGATTGATGTCTCTAAATTCATATAGTGTTTTGATATATACTTCTTTTCTATTTGTCGATGAATGTTGATGCTCCTATAGAGTTTATTACTAAATTTATGCTTGAATTAGAATTATCTATTATTGTTATGGAGCTAAAGATGGAGGCTCTTCCATAGCTTTGCGAGCTGGGTGGTGGATTTGGTAGGAGAGAAAGGGGTGGAAAAGATCCCCCTCAAATCTGTTTACTAGTGTTGTAGTGAATTCACCAACTAATTATGGTGTAGTGAGTCTAGGATTCTCATTTGGGATGGGGGATCTATTAATCCTCCTTCAGATATATTGTAGGAGTTAATATAGAAAGGAAATTCGATATTTATTGTGAATCCCATGATGGCATGGAGTAATGGAGGATCCTTTAGGAAATCCTAGGTTAAATTTTTCCTCACTCAGGGGAAAGGATCTTTTGGTAGTAGTTCTCCCTCATGGGGTGGGGTGAGGGGAGAGATAATCTCACTAGCCTCCTTTGTAATGAGTTTTGTCTAGTATTAATGATACATCTCTTTTTAGTGGGAGGGGGTCTACACGTAATTCAAAAAATAGGGTATGAATTCATTCACAGGTTTCTAGAATTACTGTTATAGAGCGACCCATCTCTTTATAAGAACCCATTCTAACAGACTCTAAGATAAGGGTAGTTATGAAAGTAGTGGAAACCAGTAGGGAGGTGTATTGACCTAAGTTTTCATCGGATGATACTTAGATGAATTTTATGTTTAAAAAAAGTATTAAGACATTATTAGGGTAAAAAGTTAATTTTACTATAGTATAAAACTTCACAATTTTTTTTGAAGGTTTCTTTGGTTCCATATTGTGATGTTTACCCCAATTATACTTTTTCATATAAAATAGAGTGTCAAGGATCTTCAGAAATAAAATAAAAATATACTATATTTTTTAGTCCATGCATTGTGTGTTTTTTAAAGTTTCTTATATATCTTAAATAGAGTCTCATATTGAGAAACCAAGATAGAGATTGAATCTGAAATGTTAATTTTACCATATTCATAGATTAAGATTCATTTTAATTGGGACTCTTGGGTGTTTTCCATCATGAGATGATTAATTAAATAATTTAATTATTTAATTAATTGGTTATTATACTGAGAAACCCATGATTTTTTTATTTAATCCATATTATGAAATCTCCCTAAGGTTAGTTGTTCTATGACCACATGAACCTTAGAGGGATAGGAAGAAGAAGATTGGGAAAAGGGCTTGGTGGTGATGAAAAATTAGGGAAGAAATATCAGTTTTTTAGTGATGTCAATAATAAGTAACTTGGTTGTGAAGTAGAATAAAATCAACATCATTTCACCATCATGGTAGGGAATTTATATATATGGATTTATCCCCATTTTTTTCATTATTTGAACATAGAATGATTTTATTTAAATTGAATCAATATTCAGGTAGCATATGTCCTTTTTAACTTAAGATATTTGGTTGAAATTATGATATTGGGATAACTGATATTGGAACTAGAAATTACTTCTTTGTTTTTTTATTGTATGTGAATGTAGATGATTCATGATCATACATGATCATCATTTCCATTCTTTTGGCATCTTCTATATCCCCCACCATTCTTTACATGTTCATCACTAACTTTAGATTTTAGCTGATGATTCAACTAATATCACAGATTGATTTTATTGCACAATTAAAATAGGTTCCATATATTTACATTGTGTGTTCTCCATGTAGGATTATAGAGTGAGGATGGATTATAGGATAAGATAAAATGGGATAGGGGAGTCTAGATTTGGGGTTTCTTCATGAATAATAATATGCACATCGACAAAATTGTGATACGAATCATCAATCCAGGTACCAAAGGATAGAAACCACTTTACATAGGTGGAATTATCATGTTTAGCATGGCCAAATGAAATTAAAGTGATATATGAAGAAAAATAAGATGAAGTAGAAATGAATCAAGGACTAGAGTAATGTTTAGATCTTAGAACCCAACTACATGGCGTATAGTTCAAAAGAACACACATCATGTACTTTGGTAGGTACAATAGCTAGGGATTATATGATATGTTAAATACCACACATTTTGTGGTTAAATCATACAATATGTTACCCTTATATGGATATTTTTTTTTGTGTATAGGGAATATACACCCAGGAAGCCCGAGTAGCCTCACAAACCATGGGGTTTAATACAACATTCCATTTTTACTTGATAGAACATGACCTGTGAAGATGGAGAACCTTCCAACTATCCCTATGGATCCTACACACCATGTTCACCTCTCCACACATATTATAGTCATATTTCTACTTCCCCTTTTTGGGTTTTGTACATGGGATATCAATTTTCTAAGGGATATATGATGTTTACCTTGGGAACACATCGTATACCTATACCAAGACTATATGGTGACTCAGAATCTTCATTCAAGATTATATTTTTACATATAACGAGTACCTTAAAAGTGACCTTACACATTGGACATGATGGTGGAGATACTTCTGAAGATAGATGTGTGGCATGTGCTGAATCTAGCATGATCGATCATATCAACATTATAGTAAACATGCTTATCTATTAATAATTCTTGGTAAGTAGAATCCCTCCTTGATGATAAATTTACATCAGGGAATAATTTCATCTCACCATTCCTAGGAAGGGTTAGAAATTTACCCCATGGGTTTGGGGCATAAGATCCTCTACCTATAGATCAGATAGGGTTGGTATTCCCTCCACCATTATGGGGTGTGATATTCTCAATATATATATTTTGTATTACCCTTGTTTGAAGAAGAAATGCAATTTGAATAAAAAACCATCAAATGATAAAAAATGTATAAATAAGGGAAGAAGTTATGGATGTGTAAGGATTATTATCTTTTCTAAAACCTATAGTAATAATATCAATGGGAACATTTACCATCATTAAGGGGATGGAGCAAGAATCCCTTGATCCTAGACACCCTATTCTAAGTGACGTTCCTAAAGAAGATTCAGTGTCCTTAGAAGATCAAATACAAACTGAGAATGAAGGGAGAATATGTAGGTAGGATAATATATAAGTTTACCTAACTCCAATTGTCGAAGACAATAACATACGAAGAACATAAACCTGAAATCTTCTCTAAAGGAAAGCATTCTACTACAGTAAACACATTTAAGGGTTTTTAGTTGGACCACAGATGAAAAGATGGAACTGATCCAAAATATAATTTGGATCTTATTATATACTCTAAGGAATATATAGATACATTGACCATCAATACTTCAACAGAAGATATTGATTGAATATAAAATCAAATGATATAATTTGATACATACGAGGAATAAAATAGTGGATCAAGAAACAATATCAATTTTTTTCCTTGAGTATTTAATGAAGGGAATATTAATATGGAAGATTTTATCAAGAACTAGGACAAGATGGTCTATTTCTTTGAGGAACTCATTAAAGATGATCCAAAAAACAGGGTAATTTATATTACATATAGATTATATAGGGTTCAATACTCCAATATTTTAATTTTTTTTAGACAGGTCTAATGATTCCCTATATAATTTAATTTCATGTCTGGATTTATCTTTTTATGTGGGTTAACATAAATACCCATAAATTTGGTCTTCCTAAAAACAAAAAAATATTTAATTTATGGTTGAATGAAGGGGAATAAGATGAGAAAATAAATATTAGATAATTAAGAAATAATTTGATTAATAATGTTTTGTTTTATGAAATTATTATAAAAATGAGAATTTGAGATTTCAAAGAAGTTTATAAACTATTATTATTTTATTTAAGATGTTCATTATTTATTAAATTATTTTAGTTGATTTACCATGTTAATATTTTACTATACTAAATGGGTAAATATTAATTAAATTAAAATGATGACAAAGGATATATGATTTTGAATTATGACTTGTTAATTATTTGAGTTGCTTGAGAAAAGTTACATGAATGATAAATATAGAATTCTCTCTCAATAAAACTCATATGTGAGCCTTTCCATTCTTCCTAATCCATTCTTATAGTCTAAACTCAAAAAACCATCCTTGATATTTAGAAGAATGGTAGTATTATAACCCATAGCTTACAATGGAGGTATTCCAACCAAATAGATCAAGTATAATCTAGTTAACTCATCATTCAAAATTAAATGAGGGTACGACATAAGAATCCACTATAGTAATCGATGACATTTGATACAAAAGACATTTCCTAAATCCCAAGGGAGATTCCCCTGGTCATTTCACTTCAATTTCCCTCATTTTCATTTCTTATGAGAACCCTAATCACGGTGTGTGTAAAATTTAGTGTTCAATATTAATCTAATAACATGTATTTTATTTTTCAATTGATTTTAAATTCATTTATTTTACCAAAATGACATTTTATTTTTTAAGAGTCTTGTTGCGACTTGTTCCACTTTGTATGCAGTAGGTGTTTCTAGGTAATTATTTTATTAAAAAAATTCATGAAGTGATTTTGTTTATTAAATTCATCTTCTAGTATATTTATACCAATATTTGATACCCATGACTGTTTTATATAAATTATCTAAATGATTTTCATTAATTCTTGGAGATGAAGTGGTTTTATTTAAATTTTTACCCTCTTTGAATTAAAATTTTACCCATGGAAAATATTAAATTACCAGAATATGGGGCTTGTTTAAAATATTTTTGATGATGGTTGAATTTTTTTATCTCTCCCTTGATTTTTAAATGAAATAACACATGTTTAAGGGTGTGTTTTAATGTTAAAAGTTGATTTTTTATGTTACACCTAAGGGAGTAAAAACTTTTTTATCTCTCCCTTAGTTCAACTATAATGACACATATCACTCTATCATAGACATGAAACCTTTCTTGTCCCATTATGGTTTACCTTTTTGATCATCCCTTTATAGGATAGAGGTAAGAATTTTATCTCTAATACTGAAAGGGTTGAAATTGGTTATAAAAATAAAGGCACTTTCAATACAAATGTGAATTAACTATTAAGTTTTTATGTTCTAATAGTTTTATTTTCTATAGTACATATCCCTTTTTAAATTATGGTTTACATTGTTGATTGGAAGATAACTTCGGGCCACATGATCATTTAAGTTAGGTATTAGGTGATGAGAACCCAGGTAGAGTACAATGTTGACCATGGAAAAACATCATCCCCTCTAAGTATTGGTCATCATCAGGATCCTCTCAAGCCTCCCAGACCTCTAAGCTGGAAATTGCTCATGCTGAAGCAGCTGAGGAAAATAAAATAGTTTTAGAGGAGCGTGAAAGAAGTAAGCTGATGACCAAACATTTCATGAAAGCTAAGGCAGTTTTGAGTCAGTCGCTTCCATCAGAGGCTATTGCTACTTTGGAATCATATATGGAATCAATATTATCTTTAAATGATGCGTCGGGTGATGCCAATGAGGGTCATAGTGGCAATGAAGGCGGCGACGATAGAGCTGTTGGTGGTGAGGATGTTGCTGATGCTGTTGTTGGTGATGAGGATGTTACTGATGCTGCTGTTGGTGATGAGGATGCTAACGATGTTGTTGTTGTTGATGATGATGTTGATGATGATGGGAATGGACATGGGGATGGGGATGTTGGTGATGGAGGGGATATTAATACCCTCCATTTTTGACTTAGTAGGGAGACTTGTGTATGTACTTTAAGAACTTGAATTGATTTTTTTTATGGATGAGAATGGTTAATTTGTTTTCTTCTGAAAAGTTATGAATAAATTTGTGAATGAATTTAAATAAATCCAACATTAGAATCCTTAGTCATGCATATGGGTAAGCTATGCCCTTACTACCATATAATAATTAGCTTTAAATGATATCACATATAGTGACACTCGATTCCATTTATTATCTCTTTATTTTTCATAAATTATTGAATTGACAAGTCTAAATTAATATAGGTAAAAAAGGAATATATTCCTCAGTTTTTATTTCTAAAATTTTCATTTTGTGAAATCTGAAGTTGTACTATTGATTGAACAGGTTGGGTTTTTTGAGATCCCAAGTCCCTGAATGATATGGTACATGCTAGAGATTTTTTTTGGGTTATAGGTAGCTTTGTAAGAAGGGTGTAGGGGGGGAGGGGGGGATGGGTGTAGGGGATAGAATGATCATTAATGGAACCTTATGTAATGAAATGAAATGTTAAGAAATTTAATTTAATGCTCAATTGTATGATAGTTTCATGATACAAAGTATTGGCCTTACCCGATCATTATATAAAATTTATCATAAAGTAAAATGTAGAAAATGTTATATGATGACATTATTATCTTTCCAAGATGATTTTATTTTCTCCACCTTTCCAATACAAGCCTATGATCAATAATAATAAAGTTAGGTTGGCTCACTGAATTCTTGCATGTACTCTTGCATTTTTTTACTCTCCATTGGGGTTTTCTTGGTTTATGAAGTTACACAAGATATTGTTTAAAACAATTCCAGACCAGATGTAATCCCACACTTTGTGTAAAACATGGAACATGTTATAAGATCATGTATACAATGATAATCATGTGTTTCTTTTGTTTATAATTTAAGAAAAAAATGAAATGATTTTTCAGGATGTCTGAAATATTGTGACAGTTCATTTGATCTTGTCAATTCCCTGAAGCATGATGTTTGTGATGGAAAACTGATCTTTAGAGGAAAAAAAGTATGCAAGGTAATTCTTTTTATACATCCATGGTTTCTTTTTTTTTTCTTTTAATTTTTGTGTTTTTTGTCTATGCAACTTAGTGTTCATGAAAATGTTATAAGCTCATGTATGACTGGATCTTTGAATGTGTTTGGTTTCATGACATTATTTACAGCTGGGTTGCAGGCATGAGATTCCATGGATCTTGTCTTTCCAGAAGGTATGTTTCACTAAGGTGTGTTTTTTACGTGTGTCTTCAAAGAATTATCATGGATTTTTTCTATATATGATTGTATTTAGTAAGCTATGTGTGTATATTGTTTAAAATAAAATGAATATTACATTCAAACTGCTCATAACACAATAAAAGAAACACCTTTCAATTTTTATTCAAATGAATGTGTATGCATAATGAACTCTACAAACAGTTTAAACTATGGAAATGAATTATGAATACAGTTTAAACAACTTTCAATTTGTATTCAAATCATATTAATTCTATTTTGTACATGTGTAGGGAAACAAGAAAACAAGGGTGTGCTGATATCAACATATATGACTATTTCATGAAAGATTTTCTTAAAAAAGGAAAAGATGACCATTTTTTTGGTATTACAACTTATGAGAGCTAAAATATTAAGTAGTTATTAATCCTATATTATTTAATATTTGAATTTCTATAACATAAAACATCTAATAATTTTCCCAATCCTATTATGCAGGTTCCGCTATTTTTAGTAGCAGCATTAAACGCAAGGAAATTGATGATCAATCCCAATATTCCAATATTTGACACCAACAAAAACAGGTTCAAATACATATTTAAATTATTATCACTAGAATAATACTAGCAGTGGTTAAGTATCATTGTTTACATTATCACGACTTCTACTGTAACATTTATATTAGGAGTGATTACACTAGCACCCCATACTAACAACATTTTTTTCAATGGAAAAGTTTACATATTTACACATTTGGATTCATTAGTAGCAACATTACACTAGCATTTCTTACAGGAGTAGTATTCATAGTAGCAATGATTATACTAACATTATTATAGTAGCAGTGCTTACACTATTAGTTCTAAGACTAGAAATGATTACAATGGAACTGTTTGTAGCAACATTACCTGTACAAACACCTTTTCATAATGCATATGTCTGGGAAATACAAGGGTGAAAAATCTGGGAAACATGGGAAGAATCATGTTGAAGCTCTGTCTGCAATGACACGAGCAACCCACTCACTGGTGCTGGGGAAGAGGACAGGGGGGTGTGTTGGGTAGGGTGTGTGTGTGTGTGGGGGGGATGGTGATGGGAAGAGGGCATGGGTGTGTGCTGTGGGAAGAGGGGGGTGTGCTGGGTGGGGCGGGGGTTTACAAGTATTTAGGGTGGGGATAGTGCTGGGGAAGAGGGCAGGGGGTGATGGGGAAGAGGGAAGGGGTGTGTGTAGGGGGTGGGGGTGGGGGTGGGGGGTGGGGGGGAAGGGGTGCAGGGGGAGGGGGGCTGTCCAGGAATGTGCAGGGGCAAGGAGGGGGGCGGTCCAAGAGAGTACAGGGAGGGGGCAGGGTGCAGGGGTAGGGGGCTGTCCAGGAGGGGGGTGCCAGGAGGTGTGGAAGGGGGTTCTATCCAGAGGGGAGAGTATGGGGTGTAAAGGGAGAGGGGATGTGTTGGGGGGGGGGGTCTGTCCAGGTGGAAGGGGGTGTGCTGGGTGAGGGGGGGGGGTTACAAGTATTCCAGGGGGATGGTGCTGGGAAAGAGGGTAGGGGGTATGGGGTGTGCAAGGGGGAATGGGGTGTGCTGGGGGGGTCTGTCTAGGGGTGAAGAACCCATGAGGCACTGAAACTCGAGCCAAACTAATTATATACCATTAATAGGAAGAGTTATTCTTAATTAATAGGACTCTACTATATGAAAATATCATCTTGAAGCTTGGATCTATTTCTCCCTTGATTGCAAAAACATTATTGGACCCATGAGGCATTGCGGTTCTTATAGGTTGGGCGGTGACTTGTTTAATCATAGGAGAAAAGTATGTTGTAGTTGATTTTTTATTTTATTTTCTTTATCGCATTAGCCACTTAGGCCTTTTATCACTTTCTACGGATGGAGGGTACTTATATTCTGTGAAGAGGTCATAAGGACACTGGAGGCGGCTATGCGGTTTTCTTTGCAGGGGAGGGTGATCGAGGTAGTTGATGGATTGATAGTGTGTTTCATTTTTGTCTACTTTTACTATGTTTCTTTTGTTTATTTTCTTTTCCTTTGGCATGGATGTCCAATATACGGATGGGTCATGCCGAAATTTTATTTATTTTATGCTGCTATTTTAATTAATTGTTTGTGTGGGAAATCATTCCCGAGTGGTGATTCCTTGATGCCCGGACACTTGTTCCTACCCGTGGGCATAACCCATCCACCTTAGTTTATCCAAATATTCCTATATCAGAGTCTATGTCTGAACCATGGGAAGGCCTAGGAAATAAGGATAATTAGGGAGGGATTGAGAGTGTCTAGAAAGGAATTGTGAATTCCCATGAATAAGGATCAAGGACATTAGAATTTATAATGAGCAGATATGGGATACTATGAAATATATATTGATTCTGAAAATGCTATGGGTATAAAAGGTGGTGAAATGATAATGCATTGGGATCAATAAATGGAAATTCACATTCATAACCAATTTTATAATATAATATCAGATCATGAGCTACTGTACATTGTTGGAGTTGATTATTAAACTCCATCCCAATGCAACTATAGAAATACCTTGGTGCCAAACATAATATATCATACACTAGATAGTTTGGTTTGAAATTCCCAATACAAACATTATTGAACTCATGGCAGGGATCAGGATTTGTTAGCAGATTGCAACCGGGGAAAGACAATTATTCCCTTATCACATACCCTGAGTGGATTGCCACACAACCCTAAATACAATAATATACCCAAAAGAAATACATGAGATTGTCTGAAGCTACCTTCGTTCTCTGATATAATGTCAGGAACAAGGTGATTCTTCCCACCAGTTCTTCTATGAAGATTTCGTTCATTCTTAGATCCACCCCACATAGTTTTTTTTTCAGGGAATTCCACTCATCTGAAAATGGACCGGTAAATGCCTCATGTTAATTGGGTTCTCTGGATTGACTTGTCAATCTCTGCAGGAAAATACTAAATGCCCCTTGTAAGACTTTCAACTTTCAAACATATCACACCCTTAAGAATAGTGATGATCATCTCTATGATAGTATTCCATGAGTCTTGTGATCAATGTTGAGACTGACTAATCACAATTTCTTCCATCAGGGTGATAGCTGGAATGTTGTCCTACCTCCTCCCACTCCCTTTGCTCCTGGCCAGAAGATGCTTCCCTGCGGATGTCGCTGGACCGGGCCAACACGTCGTGGTTACGCCGCGGTCATGCCGCGGTCACACCGCGACCACCTGTAATATAGCCCACACCAGCCACCACACCAGCTCCCACCCCCAACCTCCTGCAAAACACTCATTCCAACCCTTTGCCACCTACAAAACAGCCCCATACACTAGTTCCAGCCCACACCAGCCCCCTGCCATCCCCCTACCACCTGCCTTCCCACCCGCACCAGCCACTCCAACCTGCACTAGCCACCGCACCAGCCCCCAGCCTCCTGCATTCCATCCCGCACCAACCCCTTTCCACCTAAAAAAAACCCCATACCACCTATTCCAACCTATACCATCCCCCTGCCAGCCCCTTCCACATGCATTCCAACCCGCACCAGCCACTCCAGCCCAAACCAGCCACATACACGAACCACAACATCCAAAAACACCAGCCCCTGCACATCACCATCCCGCACCCAACTCCACAAAAAACCAGAACCCCATCCACCAGAAAACCATTGCCACTAAATACACCCAAAACAACTAGCCTACAAAACTAGTACTCCAGCCCCCATCCAAACCACACCTCCAGCACAGAAAAAATAGCAGGCCACCCCCAGAGGAAACCAACAAAGGACCTTTCCAAAGAAAATTCCTAAGGGTGGCTTCAATGTATTTGACCACTCTCTTGTTTAAAATTAAGTGATAAAACTAATAATATTGCATAATAAAAAGAACCGATTGAACAAGCTATAACTGCCCAGTATAAGAGAGAGAGTTATTAGTCCAAACTTTAACTCTTAGAACAATTTTCTCTTCCAAGACCACACAATCAGAAGCTATAAGCTTGGAAGTGATGAGGGGAACTCGTATATAAAAAATAGGAAGAGACCCCTTCCTAACCCCCATAACAGCCTCAATATAATCAAAAACATCAGAAGAGATACCAGCCACAAGAATTAGGGACTTAAAAATATTAACATTCAATCCAGAAAAAGAAGAAAAAATATCCAAAGCATGCGAATGAAGGAATTTTTCACTGGAGTACCATGGTTCTCCTTTTTCCCCAGGGAGATTACGCATCATTCATTGTGAGGGGGTTTATAATAAAATAACAAGTCATATTACTAACTGCTAGAACTGCTTTTTATCCTTCGGTGGAAGAATTACTCTGGTGAATTTCATCCTTATCTCTATTACGATTCATGTTTTATCGGTCCTAATGGCTTAGAAAGTGGTGTTGGGGAATATTGAAAAGATAATGACTTCTTTAATATTGTATTATCATTGTGAGGGAAGATTTTCCTAGGGCTGTGTGGATGAGGATGGCCAGACTAGTGGTAGATGGTGGTATCAACTTATGCAGTGTTGAGGGATCAATGCACATTCTGCAAGATAAGTTTTCTTGGGAGGTTCTTGAAGTTCGTTCTCTATGGGGAAATTTCAAATCTGTCAAAGTATTGATCTGACCTTGAGGATCCAAGGGGAAAGTCTCATGGATTTGGGAAGAGTTGAATGGGAACATTCTGGTTCTCAAGAAGCAGTCTTGGTGGATTTTGGAATGAGGAAACATAAACATCTGGTTTGATAACTGGGCATGTTCCCCTCTTGTCTTTCCAGGCTGTTCGACTCCCAACATTTTTTTCCTAAGGAATGTTGTTACCCCTATTTTACACAGGTTTTTCTTAACCACCATCAAAGTGAATGTTTTGATAACATTATTATATCTTCTTAAATGGAATGTTTAGTCTTCACGAAGTCTCCAATTGGGGTTTTCCTGGCCAATATTTATAGGTATATACATCATATTCCAAATGGTAATACTGGTGGTGAAAATCTGTAATGGTGTAAAGAAATCCCGATTAAATGTAACTTGTTGGTTTGGTGGATCAATAACCATTGTATTCCTATGAATGAAACTACCAGAAGCTGGGACAAGGGTACAGGTGGGGTGTCTAGGAGGGGTTGTCGAGGGGGTGTCCAAGGGATATCTAGGGGGGGGGGGTTTCGAGGGGTTTGTAGGGAAGGGGCAGGGTGCAGGTGGGGTGTCTAGGGGGGCTGTCCAGGGGGGGTGTTCAAGGGATATCCGGGGGGGGGGGGGGTCTGTAGGGCAGGGGGAGGGTGCATGTGGGGTGTCTAGGAGGGGGTGACCAGGGGGGGATCTCTAGGAGGGGTGTCCAGGGGGGTGTCTAGGGGGGAGGGGGTGTCCAGTGGGGGTGAAAGGGGCCTATCCAGGGGGGGCATGGGGGTGTTCAAGGGGAATGTACAAGGGGGAATGGGGGTGTCTATACCTTCTGAGAATTTCAAAAATAAAACTCCACTTTATTGTATCAAATTCCTTTGAGATATAAATCTTTAAAGAAAAGTTCCCATGTTTAACCTTTCATTTAATGATGTTAACACATTCAAAGGTAGTTCTGAATATTCCTAACAGGGATAAAGCCAAACAGATTTGAAGAGACAAACCCACAAGTAATGAGACCTAACCTCATAGAAATAATTTTGCTAATGATTTTTGGAAAGGTATTCCCAATAGCAGTAGATCTGAAATACTTCATATCCACAAAATTTTCCTTCTTTGGGATCAGGGAAATAAAATTGGAGTTGATTCCATAGGGAATTGAGGCGTGGTTAAAGAACTCCCTCATAGCGTTAAGGATATCATCATGAAATTTGTCCCAGTAGAACATAAATAATTTATTTGTGAACCCATGAGGACCAGCCACACTCTCAAGATTTAGAGAAAAAAGGGAACTCTTAACCTCCTTCTCATCAAGAGATGCAATAAGAGAAATTTTTGGATTGGTGTAGCCTGATCCGGTTCACCACACTCAAGTACAGAAAGGCTGTATTTTTTGCATCCCCTATTAGAATTTTTTTGGCTTCAATAAGAGATAAAAAATTGTGATGATTTTTCATTAAAAATTTATTTAAAACTTTTATGATAATAACTTTTTTCTTCTTTGAACACTTTGGCAAGCTCAGCTTATGTTTTAACCGGTGAAAACAATTCATTATGGTTCCATTATTTTTTCATTATAGTTTTCATTGTTTCATAGTGGTTTCATAGGGGGGTGGGGGCTTGGTGCAGGGAGGGGGGGTTTGGTGCAGGGGGGATGGAGGGGCTGGGTGCAGGTGGTACTGGGGGTGCAGGGGGGTGTCTAGGAGGGGGGGGCAGTGGGGGTGCAGGTGGGGGGGGGGGGGTGGATAGTGGGGGGGAGGGGGACCTGAGTGCAGGGGGTAGTGAGGGGGCTGTGGGGATAGGTGTGTGTGTGTGTGGGGGGGGGGGGGATGGGGGAGATGGGTGCAGGGTTGGGCGTAGGTGGTACTGGGGGTGCAGGGGGGGTGTCTAGGAGGGTGGGGGAAGTGGGAGTGCAGGTGGGGAGGGGGGGGGGGTGGATAGTGGGGGTGCAGGTGGGGGGGAGGGGGACCTGGGTGCAGGGGGTAGTGGGGGGGGGGGGGGGGGGTGGACAGTGGGTGTGCAGGTGGGGGAGAGGGGGACCTGGGTGCGGGGGGGTAGTGGGGGGGGGGTGTGGGGGGTTGGGTTCAGGTGGTACTGGGGGTGCAGGGGGGTGTCCAGGAGGGGGGGGGGGGCAGTGGGTGTGCAGGTGGGGGGGGGGGGGGTGGACAGTGGGGGAGAGGGGGACCTGGGTGTAGGGGGTAGTGAGGGGGGGGGGGGGGGTTGGGGGGCTGGGTGCAGGTTGTACTGGGGGTGCAGGGGGGTGTCCAGGAGGGGGGGGGGTGGCAGTGGGTGTGAAGATGTGGGGGGGGGGGTGGATAGTGGGGGTGTAGGTGGGGGGTAGGGGGACCTGGGTGCTGGGGGTAGTGGGGGGGGGATGGGTGCAGGGGGGCAGTGGGGGTGTAGGTGGGGGGGGGGGTAGATAGTGGGGGTGTAGTGGGGGGGGGGAGGGGGACCTGGGTATAAGGAGTAGTGAGGGGGGTGGGGGGCTGGGTGTAGGGGGGATGGGGGGGGGGGTGGGTGCAGGTGGTACTGGGGGTGCATTGGGGGTGTCCAGGAGGGGGGGTAGTGGGGGTGCAGGTGGGGGGGGGGGGACAGTGGGGGTGTAGGTGGGGGGAGGGGGACCTAGGTGTAGGGGGTAGTGGGGGGGGGGGGGCTGGTTGCAGGGGGGATTGGGGGGGGGGGGCTGGGTGAAGGTGGTACTGGGGGTGCATGGGGGGTGTCAAGGAGGGGTGTCAGGGGTTCTGGGTGCCAGGGGGCAGTGGGGGTGCAGGTGGGGGGGGGTCCAGGGGGTGTCTAGGGGTGTCAGGGGGGGTGTGCAAGGGGGTTCTGTCCAGAGGGGAGAGTGGGGGTGTGCAAAGGTGGAGGGGATGTGCTGGGGGGGTCTGTCCAAGGGGGAAGGGAGGGGCTTCAGGGGGTCTATCCAGTGGGGAAACTTCTAAAAATGGGAAACGAATATATACCCACTGTTTGAGAACTGTGGGTAAATATGTTGTTGCATAACCCTATATACCCACAGTTTTTAAACCGTGGGTAAATATGCTATTTCAAAACCCTCTATACCTATGGATTACTTAACCATAGGTATCTAATTTCTTCTGTAAAAATGTATACCCACGGTTCTATAAATCGTGGGCATAGATCTATACCCATGGTTCTGGTGAACCGTGGTTAAGTTGAAATTTCAGTGGGATATACCCACAGTTTCTGTAAAACCATGGGTATAGGTAAATCCAAATGCCACTGGAGCCCACTATTCATCAAACTGTGGGTATAGCCTATACCCACGATTTAATGGGCTATACCCATGGTTTGAAACTGTGGGTATAGGGCACTTTTACAGTAGTGAGTGTCTGGGTATCAACAATATGTTTTGGGAATAATTTTACCAATTTAAATATAATAAAAAACAACAAACATAAATAAGCATCATAATAACTGATAACCACAACACAACGAGGTGCTACAATTTTCAGATTCAAAGTTTTACAACTTCAACCAAAACCGAAAGTACTACAACAGGATGGGAACAACAAACTATCCTAATAAACTCTATGCGACAAGAGATACATCACCCTAAAGTCACCACAACCAACACCTGCAAGAAGTGGAACACAAGAAACTGGGCCTACGATCACCACGATACATCTTGCCACATAACAAAGTCTATATACACCCAAAGGTGTATGAAGGGTGTGATCCAAATCCACTAGGATTCCTCCCAAATAAATTAATCCATGAAATAACATTAGATGAAAAACTAACATGCACTTTTCATAAGAACATTTGAAACATTTTTAAGAAAACATTTTAAAGAAAACTTCCTCAAGAAACACTTTTCAATGAAAACCCTTTTTCCCAAATAAGCTTTCTTGAAATAAAAATATATACAAGGTCTACCATATACTAATGACTAGTACAATATCACATACGGATATTTTCATAAGAGAGCGCTGTAGGAAAATCCCTATAGTTAACTATCAGAAGTGGGACCCTATGAACATCATACCTTGGTGATCAAAATCCTCCAACTCAACTACCAACAATGTTCTCATGCACAATCCACTAGAGAGGATCTCATCCAAAGTTATAGTGGTCCAATAGTGTCCTCATGCATGATCCACTAGAGAGGATATCATCCAAAGTTCTAGTGGTCTCTAATCATATCACATGTTTAGTTAGTGATGCGATCATCAATCCTGCTAGATAAATCTTGGCCTCATCCACTTCCTTATCAACTAGCGTACTAGTCCTAGTTTTCCCACCTAGATACCCAGGATTCCCTTTGTGCTCAAATTCCATTTCACTTATCACATAAATCAACAATTTTACATATGCATGCAAAACATCATAAGAACCCAAGGAAAACACCATTTTCACATTTCCACATTGATCCAATGATCAAAATCCATATGGAAACAACCATTTTCCATAATCAGAACCACTTTCAATTTCAAAGGCACACCAAAACCATTTGGAAATACTTTTCACACCACTTGCACAATTCATGAAAAACCCCTTTAAAAACACCACAAGAAGAACACATATGAACTCCAACCATTTCTATGGGAAAATCCCCTTTCCAAATCATATTCACGTCAAAACCATTTTTTATAAAATGATTCACAATCTAGAGACACATTTAAGATTCCCCACAAATAATCCAATATGAAACAAAACCCATTTCAATTAAAAAATCCACTTTCAACACATTTACACCTTTAAATATATTTGAAAACACTTTTCACACCTTTCACACAAGGCATAAAACATATTCAAGAAACATCACAATGAAGAACACATGAAATATAACCACCTTTCTTTAGAAAACCCATTTTCATCACATGTTCATCTCAAAAATATTCCAAAAATTATTCCACACCACACATGAAAACCATAGAACACTTCTAAGAAACCAAGAAAGAATATAAAAATCATATAATAATGTAAAAGCATGAAACCACCTACCTCACACTTGAAAACTTTCGAAAATCAGTGTGAAGCCACAACTGCACCACCACAATATTGGTTTCAGGCAAAACAGAAACGTTGTGGTGGAGGGTGATATATTAAAATTTATTTTAATAATTGTTTCCTGAAACCAAGAGCAAGGCTCTTGCATGTCAAATTTATAATTAATTTATTTAATATCTAGATAAATAAATACTTGGGATCATGAAATTTCTTCATTGATGATTTTTGATCATTTGTAAAGGCCCTTTAAAATTACCTTCATTTTTTTGTGAGGATCCAAGGGTAGAATCTCTCTAGTGGCGATTCACACATGCTCTAATGGTCTCCGAGCAACGCCACTCGTTCTCTGAGTGCTAGTGAGGAAAATCAAATATCTTTTATTGTTCATTTTTCATTATTTTTTCTTTGGTCTTGAAGAAATTATCTCTTGGGTTTATCATTCTTGAGAGGAAGAGAGGAGGAGGAGTCGAGAGAGAATTTGTTGTGTGAAACAATTCACTATTCCCAAACATGGAATTGGTTTAAAATGATTTACACAATAGACATAGCCATCTATTTATAAAGATGGGATTTCAGTTAAAAAATTTAATTTCATAACAGCCATTAAATATAATTATAACCATTAATGAAATCACATTCCACATATTATTATTATTATTATTATTTTGTGTTGCATTAAATTTCTTAAAATAGATAAATAATATTTACCACCTCGTAAATAATTATTTTATCACCGGACAGGGTCTTGGTTTGTTAAAATTCCTCTTTCATGTATTAAACACCCAAATAAATATTTTATTCTCTTAAATAAATATTTTTTTCCCAAACTAGTAAATAAATATTTATTAAATATTCAATAAAATAAATAAATATATTTTATTCACAATCTAGGGAATAAATATTTATTTAATTTATGTGATCAATATAACTTGAATAAAATTATTCCTTAGTCTTGAAAATAATATTTATTCCATTAATTAAATTCAAATAGAATTTAACTGAGACCAACATAAACACTTAGTGTGTGACCCTCTAGGATTATTTACCATTAACATTAGTCGGGCTTGCCTAAAGTCCAAGATTACTATCAAGCAATGGGTCAAGGCACCCAAGACAAAGAACTTAAAGTCGCAACAATGAAAATCACATATGAATTCTCACTGTGCCATATAATCCCTTTGTCACACTATCTCATAAAGCAGGTTGTATGATGGTGTCATCAACCTATATTCTCAATACATCATTCTTTGACTGTCTGAAATAAACTCTTCATTACACTATGAGAATGGAATTTAGGGAGACAGTTCTATTTCAATTAAAGGGATGATATATCAACTTCCATAAAGATGAAAGGGAAAAATCATTCCTTGACTTATCCATCAATAACATGTCATTCATGACGCACCCAACGTACCATACTTCCCACCAACATATGGCGTGATGGTTTTTATTAGAAAATCTAAGTGTGCGAGTCATGAAATGCATTGATAATAATCTTAAAGTCTAAGGACCATTACACATGCTTGCAGATAGGAATATCTAATGACACAAAAATATAAGGAATTAATACTGGTGGGTTTGTTATTAAAATATCCCATCTTGGAGATTACCAAGTATGAGCTTCATGAGAATAAGTCTCATCTTCTTACGAGTACTCGCACCTAACGGTATGTGTCCCATCATAGTATATTATACAACCACAAAACTATATTAATAATATTTTCATATCACTTCATGGCTCTCATCATATTTGGGAACTACTATGACCTTATCAATACAAAAAATACTCTAGGAAATTATTACATTAAAGTCATGTAGAACAATGAACAATATGTAATAAGATGTCTAATTTAATATTTAATACATAAAACATTCATGTAATCAAAGTATAAAAATTTTGTTCTAGGAAACCAACTCTAAAAAACTCTAACTTGGACTAGAGATAACTACCTACAACTTTCAGTCCGCTAGACCTTACATGATAATCATGTTTCTATTGAGTCTAGGATTTAGTCAAGGGGTCTGCCACATTTTCTTTTGTGGAAATACTACTCACTGCAATCTCAAATCTTTTAGAAAAATCCCTCAAGTTATGATACTTACAAAGTATGTGCTTTTTCCACTGATATGACCTTGGCTCTTTTGTGAGAGCCACCGCTGTAGTAGTATCACAATATAGTGTGATGGGATATTTACTGATAGGTACCACATCAAGATCTTGGATGAAATTTCACATCCAAACTGCTTCTTTAGCTCTCTCAGAAGCCACAATATACTCATACACTATAGTAGAATCTATGACCATAGCCTGCTTTGAGCTCTTCCAGCTCACAATACCTCCATTCAAAGTGAAGATGTATCCTGTTTGTGACTTCATGTCATTTTGATCAGTTTGGAAACTAACATCTACATGTCCTTTGATGAATTGTTCCTCATATCCTACATAATCGAGGAACATATCCTTAGTACGCCTTAGATACTTAAGGATGGTCTTGACTACCATCCAATAATGGTCACCTAGATCAGCTTGATATCTTACTACCACACTTAATTCATAGTTGACATATAGCCTAGTACATAGCATAACATATATGACTGAATCAATTAATGATGGGTATGGGATCCTTTCTATTCTATTTCCTTACTCATGGGTCTGAGGTCACATTTTCTTGGAAAGATGAACGCCATGTGATGCTATCAATAAGCCCCTCTTTGACTATTCCATACTAAATCTCTTCAGTATCTTGTCAATGTATGTACTTTGACTTAGGCTGAGCAACCTCTTGGATCTATCATGACGGATCTTGATTCTAATAATATATGCTTCCTCACCCAAGTATTTCATGAAAAAACATTTATTCAACCATGCCTTAAAAGACTATAAGACTGTTATTTCATTTCCAATAAGTAATATTTCATCGATATATACTATTAAAAAAATAACTGTACTCCCACTAAACCATTTGTAGACACAAGGCTCACATTAATTCTTTATAAAACCAAATTTTGTTATGGATTCATCAAAATAAATGTTCCATGACCTAGATGTTTTCATTAATCAATAAATGGATTTTTTCAACTTTTATATCTTATTAGCATCCTTTGGAGTCACAAACCCTTCAGGTTGTGTCATGTAGAAATATTCCTAAAGGTTCCTATTAAGGAAGACTATTTTTACATCCATTTTAAAAATCTCATAATCATGGTAAGTCATAATGGTAAGTAAAATTCTGATGGATTTCATCATTTCAACTGGTGAAAAGGTTTCATCGGAGTCAATTACTTAACACTGTTTAAACCCTTTTTCCACCAGTCACACCTTATAGGCATTGAATTATCCTTCCATTTCTAGTTTCTTCTGGAATACCCACTTGAAACCAATGGGATTTACATCCACTGGAGGATCTACCAAAATCTAGACTTGGTTTTGGTTCATGGAATTCATTTCAAAATTCATGGCTTCTTTCCACTTGGAAACATCTATACCACCTACTGCTTCCTTGTAGGTTAGAGGATCATTATTATCAACTAATAATGAGTCACCATCCTCGGTAAATAGAAAACCGTATCATTATGGTTCTCAAACCTATCTTGTACTGCTACACGGTACTCATGTCTCTAGAATAGTTTCTTATTCCACACAGTTTTATGGAATATGATCCTATACCAACTCTTGTGTGCCTTGAGCCTCAACTTCATCGAATTTTATCTCACTCCCACTATCTATTTTGGAGATGTGATCCCTCTCAATGAATATGTCATGTATTTACACTATAAAATTTTTGTCAGAGGGTTTTTATAGGTAATATCCCATAGTTTTTTGGGGTATCCTATAAAGTCACACTTTTTTCCTCAGGGTGCAAGTTTATTACCTGAAGAGGAATTAAAAAACACTTCGCTTCCCCACATATGTAAATTAAATAACATGGTTTTTATCCCACTCCAAAATTCATATGAAATACCATTTATAGATTTAGTTGGTACTTAGTTTAGTATGTGTGCCACTATTTGTAACACATATCCCCAAAAGGATAATGGAACACTCTCATGATTCATCATTGATCTCACCATGTCCAATAAGGTTTGGTTCCTCCTTTCACTTATACCATTGCACTGAGGCATGTAAGTAGGGTGAGTTGGGATATGATCCTAAACTCCCATAAGTAATCAATGAAGTCTTGATTAAGATATTCTCCACCACGGTCTAAGCGGAGTTTCTTAATCTTCCTACCAAGATGGTTCCCAAATTCATTGTTGTATTCCTTGAATTTATCAAAAGAATATTACTTATACATCATTAAGTAAATATATCCATATCTACTAAAATCATCAGTAAAAGTTATAAAGTATGAGTACCCACCCCTTGCTTCAATATAAAATGGTCTACACACATCGGTATGAACTAATTCAATAATATCTTTATCCCTTTAACCTTTCCCACTAAATGGGGCTTTGGTCATTTTTCCTTATAAAATTGTGTGGCATACACCAAGTATCTTTAGTTCAAAAGAATCGAAATATCCATCTTGATGTAATTTTATCAATAATTTTTCATTTACATGACCTAGACAATGATTCCAATGTTGGGTGTGGTATGATTCATGTGAAGTAATTTCGTTATCGATTTAAATTACTTGGTTCATGTAATCCAACACATAAAGACCATTATCTAAATGTGCCTTACCATAAAAAAATATATCTTTATACAAGAAGCAACATTTATTTCCAAATTTGAAAGTGAATCTATCCATATCTAGTGTGGATACAAAAATAATGTTTTTGGTAACTGAAGGTACATAATAACCACACTTTAAAACCAAGATCATTCTAGTCAGCAATGTGAGGTGGTAGTCCTCGATAGCTAAATCAGTAATTTTAGCTCCATTGGCTATTCATAGATCTACCTCCCCTCAGTCAATTTTTATGAATATACTTAGTTCATATATTTGAATACATATGTGAGCACCACAATATGTATCTAATACCCAATTTTTTTTTAAAAATAAATTATTTAACTAGGTGAAAATTTTCTTATAGTGACCCATCTTGCTTCATGCAAAACAGAAAACATCCTATTTTATTTCTTCCCCTTTGATCTTATTCTTCTTGGAAGGGTGTGAATAAGATTTGGGCTTAAATAACTTTACTTTCCATTTCCATTTGTTCACCATAAGGATAGAAGGATTTTTGCGCTTTATATATTTATCTATTTAGAGAAGGAGGATAAGAAGATATGGCAGAGACTTCTCAATGTTGTTCATATTAAAATTCACAACAAAACCAGAGAAGCTTTGGGGGAGTGATTCCAGAATGAGATCGGTGCACAATTTTTTGGGGATTTTAAAACCTAAAACCTCTAGGCTCTTAATGTATCCCTAATTGAGTCCCAACTGAAGCACCCTCTCCATGATTTCTTTGAAAGATAACCTTGTAAATAGCAAACCATTCCTGTCTATCTCTCTCATGGTAAAGACCACAAAGGTGCTCAAGCATGCTATATGCATCCATGTTTTTGTGAGACTTAATGAGTTCACCATACATAGATCAATGCATCAAACATTGAACATATATTGTGTCAATCATATGTTTTTAATAGACTCACTCGCCTATTTAGTAGGCAGATCAGGCATCGAGTATTCTAGCATGTAAGATTTCTATTCATGGCGTAGAACAACCCGAAGGTGTCTAAACCACTATTGGAAGTTAATGCTAGTGAGGAGATTGTATTTATCCAATATTTATCATAGGGATAGTGTGGATGAAAATATTTTAATTTTATTATATAATTAAAATAGAAAATTATTAGTGATTTTCTTGATTAAAAATTTGGTGAGAAATAATAAATAAATTAATTTTATTAAATCTCTCACTATTTTATCAAGTCCCAATAGCTCTCACCATTGAACTTGGAAAGTGTAGTTCCTAGGACATTATAGTGGAAAGGATCCATATCCCCCTTTTAATAACCCCAATAAGGGTTGGTCAGGAGATTTTGATGGTATTTAGGCAGATAATTCTTTTCCAACTACGGGCTTGCAGTTCCTTGATCTATTGAGTAGAATTCCCAATCTAGAAATCATGACTTGGATTTTCTCAACAATTGCCTTCAAATTACACCTAGTCTATAAAGGGCTACTACACTTGATGTAAAATGGTTACGTCAACCCAAAACCTTCATAATAACCCCCTTATAAAAGTATGTGTCCCAACAAGGGTTAGTAAAACACATAGTTCTAGTGAGTTTTGTTCTTAATTAAGTAACAGAAGGCTTAGTATAACTTAATATTAGATTGAGAGATTTTATTTTATTATGCATAAATTTTTATCTTTTTTTATCCTTTACATGTATTGTTAATATTTAAGTAAATTTTTACTTAATTAATTAACCATGTTTGGATAAAACATTTATAAATAATCAATTTTATTTAAATTCCATCTTTTCATATTAATTCATTCATTTATGTGATCATGGGAATCAATAAATATAATTTTAATACATTAGAAAATAAATAAATAAATAATTAAATGACCCTATCATGATCTTATTTGATGGTTGATTTAATTAGTTGACATTAAATAAACCTATGAACTAGGGAAAATAATTCCTTATGCCAGAATTAGCATGAGCTACAACATTCCACATGTCCACCTATGTATCATCGAGTTGGAATCATTATAGTTCCTTCTTGAACTGTCTCTACGTGCCTTAATATACTCCATTAATTACAAATATTTATAAATCACATGCAGGTGAGGGGAACCAAATGATTGGTTAAAGGGAATTACATAAATATATTTAGACATGCAAGTCCTACATAATAATGGAGGGAGATATGAGTCACAAGACATCTTTTAATTTAATATTAAATAATTGTGAAACAATGAAATAAATTTAATTAAATAAATTCCAACACATACCTAGGTCTTGTTCAAGCTCATGATTGGTCATACATGAAACCAATATGAAAAAATTAACTTAGTAACATTCATTCATTCAATAATTATTATTAAGATAAACACAATTGTATTAATTAATTAATTAATTAATTCCATTTCATCCTAATGATCACCCGATCTTAATTATAGATACTCATCAATTTGGGATTTATGGAAAATAAACAGTAGAACCATTAATGAAATATTTATTATAGTAAATTAATCGAGTATTTAAAATTCTTTAAAACCATTATTAAATTTTCAAACACACAATGATGTATCAATAAATAAAATAAGGTTTTAATGCTGCAATTTTTCAAATTTAACATACTTTTAATTTTGTACATTAATGAGAGTGAGAGACTACACGGCATGTACATCCAGCTACACTCTATGTACGTTGATTTTCATATATCTAAGTCACATGATTGGGGATTCAGCATGTTAAATCAGCCAGACTACATGGTGTGTACTTTCCAACTACACACCATGTATCTACTTACCGCATTATAGGTTGGCCCGGTCAATATGAGGTGTGAAATAAAAGAACCTCATGTTTTTAATTTCCTGGTACATATAGATACAATGAACATGGGTATACGACATGTGCTCTGACCACACGTCGTGTAACCCAGCTTTACTGGCCAAATATTTGGCACTCCCCAATAGCATCTTCGGTCATTCTTCATTTGTTCTTAAATCTCTAAGAAAATGAAACAATGAACAGAGATGATTAATATGTCAACAATAAGTTAATTCAAATCGTATTAAAGAATGACTAACATAAAATGAAAATCTAACCATGATTTCACATAGATTAATAGTTAAATAAATAATTATAAATTTAAATGTGACAGCTTTGATACCACTTGTTAGTTACGCGTACAACAGAAGAGTTGCATTGGAGGGAGGTATATTAAAATTTCTTTTAATAATCGTTTCCCGAAACCAACAATGAGGTTCTTACACGTCAAATTTATAATAAATTTATTTAATATCTGAAGAAATAAATACCTGGTCTTAGAAAATTTCTTCATTGATTATTGTTGATCATCTGAAAAGGCCCTTCCAGATTTCCTTTATTTTGTTGATGAGGATCCAAGGGTAGAATCCCTCTAGCTGTGATCCACACATGCTCCAATAGTCTATGAGAAATGCCACTCATTCTCCGGGTGCTAGCACAATGAATCAAATGTCTTGTGTTGTTCATTTTTGATCGATCATTCTTCGATATTGAAGAAATTCTCTCTTGGGTTTCTTGTTCTTGAGAGGGATAGAGGTGGATGAGTCGAGAGAGAATTCATTGTGTGCAACAATTCTCTATTCCCAAACTTGGAATTGGTTTTGGATTCTTTAAACAATAGGCATATCCATATATTTATAGAGATGATATTTTGGTTACAAAATTTATTTGCAAAAAAACCATTAAATATGATTATAACCATGAATTAAATCCCACAACACATAATAATAATAATAATAATAATAATAATAATAATAATAATAATATTTTTATTTTGGTGTGTTCCTACTTGGGAAAAACGGATAAATAATTTTTACCAACTCATAAATAATTATTTTATCACCAGACACAGTCTTGGTCCATTTTAACTCTTCTTTCATTTATTGAACACCCGAATAAATATTTTATTCTCTTAAATAAATATTTTATTCACAAACTAGTAAATAAATATTCATTAAATATTTAATAATATATATATAGATATATTATTCAAAATCTATTGAATAATTTTTTTTTAATTTATGTGATCAATATAACTTGAATAAAATTATTCCTAAGTCTAGATAATAATATTTATTCCATAAATTAAATTCAAGTAGAATTTAATCGAGACCAAAAAAAACACTCAGTGTGTAACCCTCTAGGATTCTTTATCATTGGAATTAGGGGTATTGCCTAAAGTCTAAGATTACTATCTAGCAATGAGTCTAGGCACCCAAGAGAAAGAACTTAAAGTCTAAACGACGACAACCACATATAAACGCTCATTGTGAAATATAATTCCTTCGTCACAATATCTCATCAAGAAAGATGTATGATGGTGTCATCAACCTATATGCTTGCTACATCATTCTTTTACTATAAGGCCCCAGCCTTAAACCTTACTTAATCTTGAGTTATTACAAGATTACACATTGAGGATCTTTTCGGGTTTAGAGTTTTAGAGAATTAGATCACAAAACTTGCATTACATTCCACATATAAACAAAGTGGTTACATAAAGATAGTATTCTTCTTTCCCATCAATGGAAACATATTTAAAATAAAACATGGATTCTTTCTTGACACTTCCTTGACACTATCATCATATCATGTACCTTTCCCTTGACCTGTGAAAAACATTTCAAAAACTTGGGATGAGCATAAAAAGCTCAGTAAGGGATATAAAAATATGGAAAGGAAACATGGGTACATATATACATAAGAATTAAATCATACTTTACCCATAAAACATATGTACTTTAACATACCTCATCAAATCATGAATAAATCATAGAAATCATAAGACATAAAGGTAACTTGAGTCATTCATAACATTCTTACGTAGGGAGTAACCCTCTTGGTTACGTTTGGAATACCCATCACAGTATATTCCCTAAAATATCTTCGGAGAAACCTTAACGTTTCACTCCTTCACGTTACCCAATGCATTGGAGAGATATATCGGGCTCACCCGCCCTTAGTTTATCACGGAACCACCCGTCTTCATAATAATGCCCAAGAACCTCAACATAATCGTATCTCATAAAACATGCATAAAGGAAACATAACATTTCCACCTTTCAATCACAAGATATCAATACAACACATTGATAAAAAAACATTATGAAAAACATTTTCGATACCAAAATAAAAGAAATGTAAAACATGGTATTTATTTTTCTTTTAAAAAGAAGGTATAGCTTGTAGAGGAAGCCGAAACTCAAATAACGGTCATGACGGCAGATAAGTCGTTATCGCCGCATACATATGACAAAAACATTACCTTTTGTCGTTTATTAAATGCTTCGTATAAAAAATATTCCTTTTGAATAATCGTAAAAGTCAAAGGGGTTTATACACCGTATAAAAGAAGGTTGTGTATAAAACAAAATATGCCTCAATGAAAGGAGATTGAGACGAAGTCCCATACCTCGGGTCCGACTTGACTCGGTCGTTCTTTAATCTCCTGAATAATAAACTTGAGTTAATCTCTACTTGCTTAAGAACCTTTTTCAAGTTCATTATTCCTTTTATTCCATGTTATGAACATCATGTAATCATTTAAGTTAATAATGTTCATTTTGTCGGTATTTGGTTCTTAAGTCAAAAATAGACTTCTTACACTTACATGTTGTTAATTTGGTCAAAGGTTCATTATATCCAGAATGTTATTCATGATTTAGATATCATATATGTCATATATATCCAGTACATGCATGCATTTATAATATTACATCACATTTAGAGGTAAGAAATGAAATGCACCGTTCATGGAGACGGTAAGCCGTACGTACGCATGAACGCTACTTCCATTTCTATTTCGTATTTTCTGGAATGGAGTCATAATTATATAAGAGTATATTATAATTCCAGTATTATAACATTTATAATATCATTAACTTTATCCTTTACACATCCCACATATGGTATTAACGAATCAAATCACTTTCAGGGGGCGGTAGTCCGCACTTCCTAAAATGAAGATATCGTGTTCACCCATAATGGAAACAATAATGGTATGCCATAAATGAAAAATACAGAAGATTAAGGAAAGAATAAAAATATTATATATCATATATAAAAATAGTGACATCATAATGGCCACCCTTGAAGGTGTTAGAAGAATGTTGAACAATCATCGTTTCGGGAGGCATAAATTCACCATCCACGGAAACAGTATGTTCGTTAACCATTAGATGTAGGTGTGTGTAAGTGTAGCTCTAATACTTATTATAACAACATCCTAGTATATTGAGGATACTGGAGTTGTTACAAAAGAAAAGAATAAAAAGAGTTTAGGGGGTTGGAGAAGCAAAATAAAACAAAAGGACTCAAAAGAAGACATTACCTTAAAATCGGGTAACTCCCTTTGGTTTGAGCTCAAAGGCTTCCTTGGGAAGCCTTCTGCACAAAGTGAGGCTTCAAGGAGTAAGATAGGAAAGTGTAGAGACAAAATGGGCAGGGGTTGGCCGAGACAAAGGCTTTGGGAGTGTGGGTAAGGAGGTAGAGGTGGGGGCCTTTTATAAGTGGAGAGGAGGGGCACTCTTGGAAACTAAAGATAAGTTACTTTATTTTAAAATGATTTTAGGATTAAAAAGGTCCCACATTGATATAATTCTAGGCTAAGATGATAAGGATTCGAAATAAACTCATCCAATTGGTTTTGGCCATGTGTAGGTTTTAGATTTTACATTATCTTTCCATTTTATTTAAATCGTTAAATAATGAGGTCATCGCTGCATCATCCTGATGTCATAAATAATTTAATTTATTTAAAGTCTAAAAATTATAAAAAAAATACTATGATTTATGAAATATTTTTAGCTTTTAAATGACTATTTATAATAAAAAATCCGATCTTTATAACCCCATGTAAAAATTGTTTTCGTAAAACATATTATATTTGTGTCATTTTTACTTTTACATTAAATAAAAAGTTATTTATGTCATTTCCCAACCAAAGTGGATCCATGGGGTCCCCAAGTTGACCCATGTCTTGTCTTGGTCGGCCATGACACAACCAATGAGGGTAGGACATGTGTCAAGCTCATCTCATTTTATTAAAGCACTATTTTTACCTTAAACTACACTAATTACCACTAATCGCGATTAAAAACTTAATAAGTTACTATTCACCAAAAAAATTATTTTAATCTCATTGAACCACATTTTACTTCTTAATGACAAACATGTATGTCGGATTTTTGAAATTCAAAACACAATGATGACAAAATTTCATTTTAACGGAAAAATCAGTTTTTATAAGTACCACTTAGTGGTTTCACTATTCATCAAAATTTGAAGTTTTTCAGAAAATTACCAAAAATTCACCCTAAGCTATATTTGATATTATGAATTCAAAAATGAAGTCTATTTTAAAAAATTCAAAACATATAAGTCACATTAATTAATTTAATAATTAATTCCCGCTGTCAAGACAAATAGCGTGTTTTTATGAAACAATAAGTATCAAAAGATTGACACTAGTTTAAGTCCAATTTAAAAGTGAAATTGATTACAATGACCACCATTAGATAAAATGGTAAAAATATATTCTAATTACACTTCAAAACCAATTCAAAAGATAATCTAATCACATAAATAAATTATATTAAAAAGCAGTTTTGATGTAAAATGCAATATTTTTCACTATTCATTAAAAAATGAACATTGTCTGAAAAATACCAAAAATTCACACAAAGTAAATTTTGATGTCCCAATCATAAATAATAATTTTATTTTTGACAAACATAGCTTATAAAATTATCAAAAGATAGATTTAAAAAGGGTTTGCCATCAAAAGGCAGTAAAACAATCTTTTAAGAATATTAGTGTATTCCATGCATAAGATTGTATTTATTTTCATTTTAAGCCTCTAAAAAACTATCTTAATCATTAATAGACATAGATAAAAATATCTATTATTCATTAATTACTTGGGATGTTACATCCTTCCCCCCTTTAGAAAATTGCGTCCCCGCAATTTATTTACTTATCAAATAAATGGGGGTACTTATCCCTCATTGCATTTTCAGATTCCCATGTTGCCTCTTCCATCATGTGGTTTTTCCACAAAACCTTTACCTGGTGAATCACCTTATTCCGTAACACTTGCTCCCTGTGATCAAGAATCTGGAGCGGTTGTTCCTCATAAGATAGGTTCTCTTCCAGCTGAACTACCTCTGGACTCAAAACATGAGATGGATCTGGAATATACTTTCTCAACATCGAAACGTGAAAAACATTGTGTACCTGAGATAAACTCAGAGGTAAAGCCACCCAGTATGCAACTGATCCAACTCTCTCCAGAATTTCATATGGTCCAATAAACCTTGGACTCAGCTTCCCTTTCTTACCAAATCTCATCACACTTTTCCAAGGAGAAACCTTGAGAAAAACATGATCACCTACCTCGAAAGATAGATCCTTCCTCCGGTTATCCGCATAACTCTTCTGCCTGCTCTGAGCTGTTCACATGTGCTTCTGAATCAGATGAAATTTTTCTACCATCTCTTCTACCAATTCTGGTCCCATCAACTTTCTTTCACCCACTTCATCCCAGAAAGCTGGAGTTCGACACCGCTTCCCATATAATGCCTGAAATGGTGCCATCTGTATACTGGAATGAAAACTGTTATTATATGAAAATTCAACCAAAGAAAGATGTTGGTCCCAACTTCCCTGATAATCCATAGAACAAGCCCGTAGCATATCCTCCAATGTCTGAATTGTTTGTTCTGAATGCCCATCTGATTGAGGATGAAATGCTGTACTAAAATTTAATTCAGTACCCAACGACTTCTTAAGGCCTTTCCAAAAGTTAGAAGTGAACCTGGGATCACGATCAGATACAATGGAGAGGGGAAATCCATGTAACCTGACTATCTCTTTAAGACACAAACGGGAAAGTTGATCTAGGGAAAAAGTATCTCATATAGCAAGGAAATGAGCAGATTTAGTCAAGCGATCAACAATAACCCAGATTGCATTATTACCTCGAGATGTCTTCGGTAATCCCACAACAAAGTCCATGGATATATTCTCCCATTTCTACTCTGGCACTGGTAAAGGCTGAAGCATCCCTTTCGGTAACTGCCACTCTGCTTTAACCTGCTGACAAGTCAAACACTTCACAGTAAAATCAGCAATATCTCTTTTCATTCCATCCCACCAGTAATACTCCCGCAGATCTCTGTACATCTTAGTACTGCCAGGATGAAATGAAAACGGAGAACTATGATCTTCACATAACAACTCTCTCTTCAATTGTGAATCAAAAGGCATACAAAATCTCTTCCCAAATCTCAAAACACAATCACTATCAATGTTGAATTCATGCAACTTACCTTTCTGAACCAGCTCTACCTTTTTCTACAACTCACTGTCTTGATTCTGTGCTTGCTTGATTCTATCTGATAGAGATGATCTCACTAATACCTGAAACAAAACAGAAGAACTTCCTGCACCAACAACATCTATGCCAAAATTCATCAAATCCTTAACCAAAGGATCACGTTCCAAACTCAACATTGCTAATGAATCATTACTTTTTCAACTCAAAGCATCAACCACTATATTTTCTTTTCCCGGATGGTAATGAATTGTACAATAATAATCCTTGATTAATTCTAGCCATCTCCTTTGTCTCATGTTCAATTATTTCTGAGTGAATATATACTTTAAACTTTTGTGATCGGTATATATTTCACACTTTACTCCATACAAATGATGCCTCCAAATTTTTAAAGAGAAAACAACAGCAGCTAATTCCAGATCATGTGTAGGGTAATTTACCTCATGAGTTTTCAACTGTCGTGAAGCATAAGCAATTGCCTAATCATTCTGCATTAGGACACAACCAATTCCTTTCAATGAAGCATCACTGTAGATAACAAACTCACCATTTCTGGAAGGAAGTGCCAAAACTGTAGCATTCACCAATCTTCTTTTCAATTTCTGAAAACAATCATCACATTCTTTTGTCCAGATAAACTTAACACCCTTCCGAGTTAGCTTAGTCATTGGACTAGATAACCGTGAAAAATTTCTAACAAACCTTCGGTAATAGCCTGCCAAACCAAGGAAGCTACGAATCTCAGTTACATTTGTGGGTCTTGGCCAGTCTTCCACAACTTTTGTTTTTGCAGGATCAATAGTTATCCCATCTTTAGAAACAATGTGACCAAGGAAAGAAATTTGTTGCAACTAAAACTCACACTTGCTGAATTTCCCATACAATTTCTTTTCTTTTAAGGTTTGCAAGATAACCCTTAAATGTCTTTCATGCTCCTCTTTACTTTTAGAAAACACCAAAATATCATCAATGAAAACCACCACAAACTTATCCAAGAACTTATAAAAAATTCTATTCATTAAGTCCATGAATACAGTAGGTGAATTGGTTATCCCAAAAGGCATTACTACAAATTCATAATGGCCATATCTCATACGGAATGCGGTCTTCGGAATATCTGCCTCCTTTACCTTCAGCTGATGGTACCCCGATCTGAAGTCAATCTTTGAAAAAAACTGAGCTCCCTGGAGCTGATCAAACAAATCATCGATATGAGGAAAAGGATATTTGTTCTTAACAGTGATGTTATTCAAGGCTTTATAATCAATGCAAAGTCTCATAGAACCATCTTTCTTTTTAACAAATAAAACAGGAGCACCCCATGGTGATGTTCTAGGTCGAATGAAACCTTTCTCTAATAAATCTTGAAATTGCTCCTTTAAATCTAAAAGTTCAATTTGATCCATTCGATAAGGGGGTTTTGAAATTGGATTAGCATCAGGAACTAAGTCAACAGTAAACTCAACTTCCCGATCTGGTATTATTCCAGGCAACTCATCAGGAAAAACATCAGGATACTCATTTACCACTGGAACATCATTAATCTGAATAGTTCCTTTATTTTCAACGATGTGTGTAAGGTAACATTCATTTCTATCTTTTACAAGTTTCTTGGCCTCTTGATAAGTTATCAACAGTAAGGGTTCATTCTTGTACACAAACTGAAAGTCTTTCTGAAAATAAACTTCTTTAGCTCTTCAGTCAATCTTAGCATGGTAAATAGAGATCCAATCCATACCCAGGATAACATAAAACTCTACTAGAGGTAGAACAATAAGGTTTACAAGTAGGTTCTTTCCACAGATAAGGATAGGAAGATTATTATAAATTCTTTTTGCCTCAACATTTCCCCCAGGTGTTTTTACCAAAAGTTCAGGAGTCATTTCTTGAGATGGTATTCCCATTTTACTAGAAAAGGTTTTAGATATGAAAGAATGTGTAGACCCCGAATCAAACAGCACACTAGAATAATATGAAAAAACAAACAAAGTACCTGATACAACTTCATTTGATGGCCCGACATCTGCTGAAGTAGTTGCAAAGGATTTCACCACCCCTTTCTGCTTGTAGTCTAACTACTTCCCATCACTCAAGCTCTTTGTCGGACACTCATTTGAATAGTGACCCATCTCATTACACTCAAAACATTTCACTAACTGTAAATCAAATTTGGTCTTACCTTCACCTTGATCCTTTTCAGTGCAATCACGAGCCTTATGTCCCATCTTACCACATCGGTAGCACTTTCCAGAATTCATAAGACATTCCCCAGCATGCCTTTTGCCACATTTATCACAAACTGGAAACTTAGTTTTCTTACCATCAGAATTTTTTGAAGAATTCTTACCTTTCTCCTACCACCTCAGTCTCTTCTTCTGTTGCTTGTTATAGAACACTTGATCATCGACAAACTCCATTTCCACCTTCTCAGCACATCGAACAAGCTTTTCATAACTTTTAAACTCACAAGAAGCTAATGCCCTTTGATATTTTGGCTTTAATCAGGAGTAAAAATGATTGATTTTACTATCAAGGTCTCGGATAAAATTTGGAGCGTACCTTGCCAATCGAGTGAACCTTTCTTCATAGGTAGCCACTGAGTCTTCCTCTTGCCTCAATTCCAAGAATTTCTTTTCCACCCTTAGTCGAAAAACCTTAGGAAAATACTTCTCAAGAAACATACCTTTGAATTCATCCCAGTCAAGAGCATCAATCTCATCAGTGTCCCTGATATTTTTAACCATCGACCACCACTGATCTGCTTCACCCTCCAAACGGTAAATAGCAAGACTAACCTTTTGATTGTCTGAACACCCCATGACATAAAAAATCTTCTCCAGTGCTTTAATCCACCCTTCAGCAAGCACAGGGTCATATGATCCTCTGAATGATGGGGGATGTTGCCTCATGAAATGTTCCACCACTGACATGTTCCTCTGTGGTTGATCTGGCTGATCTCGTGCATGTATACCACCACCATTTATAGCCTGAGTCAACTGCGCCATTACTGCAACAAACTGTTCAGTTCCTATTCCGACCATCTCAGGATGCTGATTCGGAAGGTTATTTTCTTCTGTATGCCTTCATAGCACTGCTTCCCTGTTTCCTCTGCGGAAAACCATTCTGAACAAACATGTCTTAGATGAAGCAACATGGTAATCTTCAAATGCTATATCATTTCAATTTGACCATAAAAAAAAATATTTTTGGATAATCATTTAATAGAATTCTAACTCCTAAAGTTATCTAAACCGACCTCTGATACCAACTATAAGGCCCCAGCCTTAAACCTTACTTAATCTTGAGTTATTACAAGATTACACATTGAGGATCCTTTTGGGTTTAGATTTGTAGAGAATTAGATCATAAAAATTGCATTACATTCCACATATAAACAAAGTGGTTACATAAAGATAGTATTATTCTTTCCCATCAATGGAAACATATTTAAAATAAAACATGGATTCTTTCTTGACACTTCCTTGACACTATCATCATATCATGTACCTTTCCCTTGACCTGTGAAAAACATTTCAAAATCTTGGGATGAGCATAAAAAGCTCAGTAAGGGATATAAAAATATGGAAAGGAAAAATGGGTACATATATACATAATAATGAAATCATACTTTACCCATAAAACATATGCACTTTAACATACCTCATCAAATCATGAATAAATCATAGAAATCATAAGACATAAAGGTAACTTGAGGCATTCATAACATTCTTACGTAGGGAGTAACCCTCTTGGTTACGTTTGGAATACCCATCACAGTATATTCCCTAAAATATCTTTAGGGAAACCTTAATGTTTTACTCCTTCGCGTTACCCAATGCATTGGAGAGCTATATCGGGCTCACCCGCCCTTAGTTTATCACGAAACCACCTGTCTTCATAATAATGCCCAAGAACCTCAACATAATCGTATCTCATAAAACATGCATAAAGGAAACATAAAATTTCCACCTTTCAATCACAAGATATCAATACAACACATTGATATAAAAACATTATGAAAACCATTTTCGATACCAAAATAAAAGAAATGTAAAACATGGTATTTATTTTTCTTTTAAAAAGAAGGTATAGCTTGTAGAGGAAGCCGAAACTCAAATAACGGTCATGACGGCGGAGAAGTCATTGTCGCCGCATATGTACGAAAAAAACATTCCCTTTTGTCGTTTAGTAAAGGCTTCATATAAAAAATATTCCTTTTGAATAATCGTAAAAGTCAAAGGGGTTTATACACCGTATAAAATAAGGTTGTGTATAAAACAAAATATTCTTCAATGAAAGGAGATTGAGATGAAGTCCCATACCTCGGGTCTGACTTGACTCGATCGTTCTTTAATCTCCTGAATAATAAACTTGAGTTAATCTATACTTGCTTAAGAACCTTTTTCAAGTTCATTATTCCTTTTATTCCATGTTATGAACATCATGTAATCATTTAAGTTAATAATGTTCATTTTGTCGGTATTTGGTTCTTAAGTCAAAAATAGACTTCTTACACTTACATGTTGTTAATTTGGTCAAAGGTTCATTATATCCAGAATGGTATTCATGATGTAGATATCATATATGTCATATATATCCATTACATGCATGCATTTATAATATTACATCACATTTAGAGGTAAGAAATGAAATGCACCGTTCATGGAGACGGTAAGCTGTACGTACGCATGAACGCTACTTCCATTTCTATTTCGTATTTTCTAGAATGGAGTCATAATGATATAAGAGTATATAATAATTCCAGTATTATAACATTTATAATATAATTAACTTTATCCTTTACACATCCCACATATGGTATTAACGAATCAAATCACTTTCAGGGGGCGGTAGTCCGCACTTCCTAAAATGAAGATATCATGTTCACCCATAATGGAAACAATAATGGTATGCCATAAATGAAAAATACAGAAGCTTAAGGAAAGAATAAACATATTATATATCATATATAAAAATATTGACATCATAATGTCCACCCTTGAAGGTGTTAGAAGAATGTTGAACAATCATCGTTTCAGGAGGCATAAATTCACCATCCACGGAAACAGTATGTTCGTTAACCATTAGATGTAGGTGTGTGTAAGTGTAGCTCTAATCCTTATTATAACAACATCCTAGTATATTGAGGATACTGTATTTGTTACAAAAGAAAAGAATAAAAAGAGTTTAGGGGGTTGGAGAAGCAAAATAAAACAAAAGGACTCAAAAGAAGACATTACCTTAAAATCGGGTAACTCCCTTTGGTTTGAGCTCAAAGGCTTCCTTGGGAAGCCTTCTTCCCAAAGTGAGGATTCAAGGAGTAAGATAGGAAAGTGTAGAGACAAAATGGGTAGGGGTTGGCCGAGACAAAGGCTTTGGGAGTGTGGGTAAGGAGGTAGAGGTTGGGGCCTTTTATAAGTGGAGGGGAGGGGCACTCTTGGAAACTAAAGATAAGTTACTTTATTTTAAAATGATTTTAGGATTAAAAAGGTCCCACATTGATATAATTCTAGGATAAGGTGATAAGGCTTAGAAATAAACTCATCCAATTGGTTTTTTCCATGTGTAGGTTTTAGATTTTACATTATCTTTCTATTTTATTTAAATCGTTAAATAATGAGGTCATCGCTGCATCATCATGATGTCATAAATAATTTAATTTATTTAAAGTCTAAAAATTATAAAAAAAAATACTATGATGTAGGAAATATTTTTATCTTTTAAATTACTATTTATAATAAAAAATCTGATCTTTATAACCCCATGTAAAAATTGTTTTTGTAAAACATATTATGTTTGTGTTTTTTTTACTTTTACATTAAATAAAAAGTTATTTATGTCATTTCCCAACCAAAGTGGATCCATGGGGTCCCCAAGTTGACCCATGGCTTTTCTTGGTCGGCCATGACACAACCAATGAGGGTAGGACATGTGTCAAGCTCATCTCATTTTATTAAATCATTATTTTTACCTTAAACTACACTAATTACCACTAATCACGATTAAAAACTTAATAAGTTACTATTCACCAAAAAAATTATTTTAATCTCATTGAACCACATTTTACTTCTTAATGACAAACATGTTTGTCGGATTTTTGAAATTAAAAACACAATGATGGCAAAATTTCATTTAAACGGAAAAATAAGTTTTTATAAGTACCACTTAGTGGTTTCACTATTCATCAAAATTTGAAGTTTTTCAGAAAATTACCAAAAATTCACCCTAAGATATATTTGATATTCTGAATTCAAAAAAAAAAGTCTATTTTACAAAATTCAAAACATATAAGTCACATTAATTAATTTAATAATTAATTCCCGCTGTCATGACAAATAGCGTGTTTTTATGAAACAATAAGTATCAAAAGATTGACACTAGTTTAAGTCCAATTTCAAAGTGAAATTGATTCCAATGACCACCATTGGATAAAATGGTAAAAATATATTCTAATTCCACTTTAAAACCAATTCAAAAGATAATCTAATCATATAAATAAATTAGATTAAAAAGTAGTTTTGATGTAAAATGCAGTATTTTTCACTATTCATTAAAAAATGAACATTGTCTGAAAAATACCAAAAATTCACACAAAGTAAAATTTGATGTCCCAATCATAAATGATAATTTTATTTTGACAAACATAGCTTATAAAATTGTCAAAAGATAGATTTAAAAAGGGTTTGCCATCAAAAGGCAGTAAAACAATCTTTTAAGAATATTAGTGTATTCCATGCATAAGATTGTATTTATTTTCATTTTAAGCATCTAAAACACTATATTAATCATTAATAGACATAGATAAAAATATCTATTATTCATTACTTACTTGGGATGTTACATTTACTATCTGAAATAAACTCATCATCACACCATGAGCATGAAATTTAGGGTGAAAATTCCATTTCAATCAAAATACTGAGAAATAAACTTCCATAACTATGTAAGGGAAAAAATACTTCCTTGATTTATCCATAAATAACATGTAATTGATGACACACTCAAAGTACCCTACTTCTCACCAAAAAATGGCATGATGGTTTTTGTGAGAAAATATAAGTGCATGAGTCACGACATGCATTAATGATCATCTTAATGTCTAAGGACCATTACACATGCTCGTAGATAGGAATATCTGATGACACCAAAACAAGAAAAATTCATACAGGTGGGTATATTCTCATAATCTCCCATATTGGAGATTACAAATTGTGAACTTCATAAGAAGAAGTCTAATCTACTTATGAGTACTTGTACCTGACGGTATGTGTCCCATCATAGTATGTTATTCCACTACAAAACTATATTAAGAATACTGTCATAACACTTCAAGGTTCTCATCAGAGTAGGGAACTACTATGAAATTATCAATGTGACAAATAATATAGGAAATTATTATATTAAAGTCATACGGAACAATGAAAATACATAATAAGATGTTTAATTTGATATATAATACATCAAATATTCATGTAATCAAAGTACAAATAGTTGGTTCTTGGAAACCAACTATAACAAACATGAACTTATAAAGGAAATATCGAACAAAAACATCAATATTATCCCTATAAATACAAGATAAAACCCTATTTAGTTCAAACATACTGTTGGAAAATATAAACTCAAGAAAAAATGAAGAAGAACCCTAAAAAGAGGGAGATATCAAGAGGAAAAGAGAGTACTTTATGTTTTATTGAATAATCGAGGTCAAAACATTGAAGGATTGAGGTTAAAAGTCTTTAATAAATCTTGGAGTATCCCCTGATAGATAAAAATCCTAAATGCGGAATATGGGAGGTGTTTTAGAGTTAAAATAGAAGAGTCTAAGAACTTAAATTCCCACTTTTTAATGACCTAGATAAATCACATGATTAGCCCACACAGTTTTCCAAACTGTGCAACAACAGTGCATCCCTCATTGCCCAAGAGAAACAATCCACACAATTATCTTGCATGGTTTAAAAAACAATGTACCAACTGTGTGTTCACCACTGTCCAAAAATAAAATTGGCCACACGGTTTCTTAGGAAAGGATGCACAGTTTCCCCTAACCGTGCATCAACCGTGTGCCACCTACTGTCAAGTCCAAAACATAAATTTTCACCAAAAAATATAAGGTGAAAGTATGGTATAACACCAAAAGAAAAATAAAAAAAATATTACCTCAAAATAAAAAAACACGGGTGTGATAATTCTCTCCATCATGAAAACTTTTGGACCCCAGAAAGTCAACCCAAAGCTTGATAATAAAACAAAAATGGGTACTCTTCCTCCACCTAAGATTTTTTATCCCAATTATCATGTTAATCTCCACCATAATACCAAATAAATTGGACCAATAGAATAGAATTCTCACAAAAAAATTTCTCCTGAGAGTCCACAATCCGCATTGGCCACTCAAACATAGACAAATCTAACTCTAACTCCAACTGCTCCCAATTAAACACATGGGATGGATCTATATTATACCGTTTCATCTAGGATACATGGAACATGTCATTAATTGATTTCAATTAAGAAGGAAAATCTAACCTACATTCCACCTTACCAATCCACTCGGTAATCTCAAAAGGTCCGACATACCTCATCTTTAACTTCCCTTTCTTACCCAAACGACGACAACCCAAGCATGGTGCCACTTTCAGGAACACCCGGTCACCCAAAAAAAACTTAAAATCCCGGAACCTCTGATCGTCATAAGATTTGTGATGAATCTAGGATGTCAAAAATTTCTTCTTAATTGGTTTGACTTTCTCAGATGTCTCATGCACAAGGCTCAGTCCCAACAATGAGGTCTCACTCTCCCCATCCCAACACAAAGGCGACCAAAACAACAGATCATAAAGGGCCTCAAAATATCCATTTGAATTAATGATTGATAAATATTGCTATATGAGAAATCAACAAATCCCAAATGTATATACCAAAAACCTCTAAAATCAAAAACACATTCTCATACCATGTATTCCAAAATATTATTTTCCTGCTTCATATGACCATTCATTTGAGGATGGTATGTCGTGATCAACTTGACCTATGACCCCTTCATCTTCTGAAGCCCTTCCCAAAACTACAAGGTAAAATGGGGGTCCCTGTGAGAAAAAATTTCCAATGTCACACCATGAATCCTCACAACCTCCTGAATATATAACCATCCAAATTCATCCACTTTAGATGAATCTATGATTATAATGAAATGGGATGATTTTGTTAGATGATCAATCACCACCCAAATGGAATTCCTTCCTTGTGGTGTATGAGGTAATCCAAAAATAAAATCCACAGTGATCTCATCCCACTTCCAGGTAGGAATAGGTAGTGGATGAAGAAAACCTAAGGGCCTTTGGCACTATACATTAACATTATGACATGTATTACATGAAGATACAAAGTAATCCACATATCACCTCATACCTGTCCACTAGAAATGCAAAAAAACATCATAGTACATCTTGGTAGCACCAGGATGAACGACTCACTAAGATTGGTGGATATCCTACATCAACACCTTCCTCAATGAAAATGGCACCATGAAGTGACCTTTAAATAAAAAACTACCTTAGGAGATAATGAAAAATCACAAGGAATCTCCCAACCATTTAGAAACTACATAGACTACCGGGACAACTCATCACTCATCTGTTCTTACTAAATCAACTCTAGAAGAGAAGGTTCTAATTTCACGCTATCCAAGATCACACCTCCACTGTGTTCCTTGGTTTTGATATGCATATAAGAGAAAATACCCATCAATGTACACTCATCATCAGACTCTTTCAATGCTTTCATTGACAATTTTCTGCTCAAATAATCTGCCACAACATTACCCTTACCTGGGGTATAGGTTATATCAAAGTCGAACCCTTGATGGTACTCAACCCAACGATGATACCTTAATTTAAGATATTTCTGGGAGAAAATATAGTCCAATCTATTATGATATGAATAAAACACAAACTTCCCCAAAAAATATAATGGTTCCATGTCTTCAAGACATGCATAATCACCACTAACTCTTGGTCATGGGTTGGGTAATTATTTTCATGTGGTTGGAGTTGGAAAGAACTATAAGTCACCACATGGTCATTCTACATCAACACACACCCAATTCCTTTCATGAGGAATCACAATAGACACCATAACCCTTTCCATATTATTGAAAAATAAAAATAGGGTCTGTGGAAAACCACCACTTAATCTCCTCAAAGGACGCTTGACACCCTGGGATCCATTCAAACTTCACCCCTTTTCGGGTGAGCATTATCATGAATGAAGAATGCCAAGAGAAATCTCGAATGAAATGACTGTAATACCCTACCGGCCCCAAAAAGATTATGATTTCAAATACATTATTTGTCTTTTCCCATGAAATAATGGCACTGATCTTCTCAGGTCCACCGAAACCCCCCGTTCTAAGATCACATGATCCCGAAACTTCACCTCCCTCATCCGGAATGTGCACTTGGGAAAATTCTCATAGAGATTATGTTCCTTAAGGGTGCCTAGAAAAATCATCAAGTGTTTATCATTATTCTCCTATTCTCTAGAAAATAACCGGATGTCAACCACAAATACCACAACAAACGATTTGAGATACTGATGGAACACCCTGTTCATAAGTTCCATAAAGACCAATGGAATATTTTTCAACTCAAATGGAATGAACAAATACTCAAAATGGTCTTACCTGCTTCAGAAGGATGGTTTCATAACATCCACATATCTAACTCTGACTTGATGATACCCTAAATTCAAATCAATCTTGGAGAACCACCTTTCCCCCTTAAGCTGATAAAAAAGGTCACCAATATGGAGAAAAGGGTACTTTTTCTTGATTTTTTCCTTATTCAGATTCTAGTAATCAATGAAAAACCATATATATCCATCAACCTTATTCAAAAAAAGAACTAGGGTGCGCCAAGGTGTTATGATCGAGTGAATTAATCATTTATATTCCAAATCGTACAAATATTCCTTTAATTCCCTCAACTAGGTGGGGGCCATATCATACAAGGGAAGAGATATCAGTTGTGTTTTTGGTGCCAAGTCAATGGTGTACTTCACATACTTCTTTGGATTCAAACCTGAAAAATCATTAAAGAATATCTTTGGGAACTCATCCACCATAGGTGGTAATCCACCATCAGGAGAACCACCATCATCCTACAATGTGAGTGATAAGATATAATAGAATATATTTCCCAATTCAGAAAGTGGAGGTCCAGAATGTCCTGACTGAGGATCCCATTCATCTTGAGAAACCCATGTACTTCCATATGGTGACACAAAACTTACTCTCCATCAATATCAATCGATGCACGACTGATAATGAACCATCCAATCCATACTAAGGATCATGTCAAAGAGGTCCATATCTAAAAACATAAAATCCCATTCCAACTCAACCCTTGACACGGTGAGTGCACAAGATGAACACTTAAAACCCTGCTCTCACTTATTACCAAGTGGAATTACCAACTCTATCACATACAACATAAGTTTGGCCAACAATTTTAACACATAAAAAATTTGGGAAGAAATAAAAGAAACAGAAGCACCAATATAAAAAAAACAATAACTAAAGATGATTATATAAGAATGGTACCTTGAACTATGGTAGGCTCTGTATCTGATTCCATTGGTGCTTGATTTACTGCATGGAGTTTCCTCGTCTCAGCCTCAGCCTGAGAACGACCACTAGCACGTGAATTTTACCTGAAATGACACTATCCATATAATTATCTAGCCCTACTTCTATGACCACAAAACCAATAAAACATTTTCCTAGATGGTTATGACTGAGATTACATCCCTTTGGAAGCCACATACTGTGTACCACTCTGATATGGGATCACCATTCTAAAAAATCACTACAAGTGCCCCATAAATATCAACCGATTATAAGGTATGGGTGGAGATTAAAATCCATGTCATGTGTGCTATTCCTTCCCACATTGATGAAACATGACCTACCCAGCATCAGAAGCCACAAATGAAGATAGCCAGGAAGGATGGAATGAACTACCACCTCCCTTATTCCCCTACTCATCCCACTTCCTCTTCTTCTCAGATTAACTACCATGTCCTTATACTGATACTTCTCTAGTGAAACCAAACATGCTTCTATGATCAATTTATACCATCATGGAATGATCAACCACATAAGAATAAGTTTTCATCTTGAACAAGAAAAAATGAGATCAGATTTCTAGCCACAACCCTATCTTGAACTTTTGATCCTTCATCTGCTCATTAGAAACAATCTAGGGTGTATAATGGACTAGATTTGCAAAGATTTTAGCGTACTCCGTCACAACCCAGTCTCCCTAACTGAGGTCCATAAACTCCTAGGATCCGAAAAAGGCCAAAATATCAGGACAATACTACTCATTTAAGATTGCCTTAAAATATTTCCAACTCATATGCTCGTTCTTTCCAACTTGTACCATTGAGTCCCACCACTTCTGACTAGGTCCTTCCAATATAAACTAATAACACTTCACTCTAAATGCCTCAGGAGTATCAAGAAACTCAAAAATTATCTCTATTTTCTCAAGACACTCCTCTACTTCCTGGACTTACATGATACCTTGGAAAGAAGGACTATTTTTTTGGAGGATCTCCTAGGATTTTTTACTTTCAAGGACCAAGTTTGGATCCTCTAACCTAAGTAGGACCAGTGCCTTCTTCTTGTCCCAAAGCTTGGATAACCCAAACCACTACTTCTACTAACCTCTGATCGATTGGTGTGTGAGAACTCTCTCCGATATCTTCCCGCAATCATCTAGGAAGTCTCTAGGGAGGAATCTTGCTACAATAATAAATAACCATAAGTAAAAACATCAACACATGTTTTGAAAATTTGTATCAACAAAAAAAAATCTCAAACACTTCCATAAATAAAAACATAACCAAATACATCACAATAACATGGAAAACCAAACCACCCCACCCCACCCAGTGTACACATATAGCCTGTAGCTTTTACGTCTCACCTAGAGGAGAAGTAACATCAAATCCCAACATCCCATGGTGACTTGATTCCTATCACGATGTATGTTGGCCAAACAGACCACTTGCAACCAGAATATCATGTCCTTAAAATCCTAGCTCTAGTATATCCAGAATCTTTCCCAAATAACTTAACCACAAAGAGCGTAACCTGGATCAGATACCATTTTTTTCACAAATCAAGCCTATATGCCATCCAACTTGACACCTGGCCCGATCCATGGCATATCCTGAAGGGCGTTCTTGATCCCCACGGGCTGGAAACTAGTACTTGGGTATCAAAATATGATTTTTGAACAATTTGACCCATTTATATATAATCATAAACATCTAACATAAATAATAATCATAATAACTGATAACCAGAACCCAACAAGGTGAAATTATTTTTAGATTCAAAGTTTTAAAACTTTAACCAAAACCAAAAGTACTACAAAAGGAAAGGAATAAAAAACTATCCCAAAAACCTCCATGTGACAAGAGATACATCACCCTCAAGACACCACCACTAACACCTGCAAGAAGTGGAACACTATCAACCAGATCCACCATCACCATGATACATATCTCCTTTACCTGGGTCATACATAACAAAGTCTACATACACCGAAAGGTGTATGTAGGGTGTGAGATAAAGCCCATTAGAACACCACCCAAAGAAAATAATCCATGTTATAACATTAGAAGACAAATCACTACTGGAAAGTGGGGTTATCCCCATATCTCTATACCCATGGTTGAAGAAAATTGTGGGTATAGAGTTCCTAGATCTAGGATAAACCAATGGTTTGTTGAAAACATTTTTATAAATGAATCTATACCAATGATTTTTTAAAACCATTGGTACATGGTTTGAAAAAATCCGACTGCTCCAAACCTCCATCTATTCACAATATACTACCCTAATTCCCCTTTCCCCCTATCATGCCATGACCTCCTGAGAAGCGAACTCTTGACCAAATGAAGACCTTCCTGAGTAGTGACCTCTTGAGTAACCAGTGACCTCCCGAGCAAATGATAAACTCTCGAGCGGTGACCTCCCGAGTAATCGGTGAGAGACGACCTCCCGAACGAGTGAATAACTCCATCTACTCTAGTTATCTTTTCTATTTCAATTATTTTATTATTTTAATCTTCATCAATATCACATAAGTGAGTTTTTAATATTTCTACTCATCTATTTAGTATTGTTTTAATTTTTATGAGTTTTAGTTCATGAAAATAAGTAAACCATTCCAACTATTTTAATTTTTTTTTGATTTGGTTTGATGTTCTTTTTGGTTTTATGACTTTTTTTGGTTTCCCTATTTTTTATATCATTGTAGATGTTGTTTTTATAATTTCACCTTGGAGTGGTAGTGTGTGTGGCTATTTGAGTAGAGGTATGCTCCCTGTGCTGTTTTGGATTTATTTAGGTTGATATATTTGATGATTTTGTGTCAATAGATTACTTATTTATTAATTATTTATCTTTAATATCATAATTTATTGTAATTTATTCATATATTCCTTGAAGTAAACATATGTGAATGAAAATGAAACAGTTTTATAACCAAACACCCTATAATAAAATCAATAACATTTAAACATGTATCTTTATAATAAATGAAATTATTTCCATAAATTTACCTACAAGAATTCTACTTTTCCTATACAATTTTTCCATAATATTTATTCTTTTATATAGTAGTTTATTTTACTTGTAATATTTATTCATTTATAGATGTGGATAACTGTTTATTATCATCATTTGTAGCACATCCTTTCCTAGATTTTTAACTTTTACCATCCCAATTAGACAAAACATATTTAATATTATTTATAAATTTCCGGTAAAATTTTAATATAATTAGTTATTCTATTTATCGAAGGTGGTGCAAGATTCAACTATGAATTCAATTGTTTTTTAAGATATTATTTCATAAAAAGTTTTTTCTTTAATATCATTAATGATCTTCTCATTCTCATTATTTTTTAACATTGATTTATGCTATTTTTTTCTTTTAAAAAATCTTTATTTATCAAAAATTTCATTCAAATAGCATTATTTAGAACATTTACCAACATGTTACAATTTTTATTATACTCAAGAAATGATTTCAATTCATATCTAATCATACACTCTATGTAAGTATCTTCAACTATATCCTCATAAATGATTAAAGACCCATTATGATTCTAAACATGTTCCATAATTTTTTTGGATTTCTCATGAACATTTTTAGATTTGATATAGGAATAGGTATTATCCTACATTTATTTTCTCATCATGCTTCTTCTTTTCCTTATTGGGAATTCCATTTTACAATCACCATTTTTTTAACTACTTTTGATCTTTTCCCCCACTTCTTCTTTGGATGTTTTTTATCTTGATCATTAACATCAAATGAATTTATTTTCTTCTTAGGAATGTTTTGGGAATAATATCCAACACCTTTATATTAGAATAATATAAATCTTAGTTTTCCTTTATACATACCCTTTAATTTTCTTAAGATTTTATAGATTATAGTCATAATTCTTTTACAATCCCCATTTATCTCCTTTACATAATCAGATTTAGTAGATTATTCAAGTTCTTCATATTTCAATATAAGAATCAACATGGATTCAAAAACCATATATTGTTTTGTCTTATTTTTAAAGGAATATATATTTCTCATTTCTTTAGGAATGAATTTATTTTTTAGGTCATCCAATGTAAGAGATATAGTTTATTATAAATTCTATTTTAAGTAAAATGAATCTATTATTTTCTAGATTTTGTTTCTTTTATTTCATATAATTAAATAGTTTCTTTTATTATATGAATTTAAAAATAGAATTTCATATTTTTTTCTTAAAGTCTGTACATAGAGAATTTTGTGTAATCTTAAAGATAATCAATTCTGAAAACCTTTATACACAATTTTTGTGTATATAGACTTGTTCTTATTTCATGAATGTAATGAAAAATATCCTCATAGAGATAATGGGTATTCAAAGTATTTTTCATGATCAGATAATATAATAGATGGGATATGCATACTTGACACATGGATATGTGTATAAATAGTTTTTTTTTCTATTCTACTTTATATTTCTTTACATTTTTAGGTTTCTAGACTCTTGGTATCCAAATCCCATTTTCCATTGTTTTGGATGTTTTATATGATAGTTGGATATATTTAAAATATAGTGATTATGTTTATATTTGACATCTTTATGTTTTATAATACATTTAATATTTCATTATGTTATATTCTATTTTTGAATCTTCTTTATTTCATATGTATTAATGAAAAATATATGAAGTTTTCATCCTAGGTTCCCTAATGGAATTATTATTTTTGTTTTATTTTTATTTAGGTGAAATCATTTCTATTGTGCAAGTTGATAGCCTTGGAACTTGTTAGTATCCCCTATTGACCAAGAATGAAATTTAAGTCCTATGGTAGACCAGATAAAGTATAGGGATAAATAGATAGGGTTGATTTTTGAAAACATAAGTGAGTGAAAGGGAAAAATATGGATTGTAGTGTCTCAAAGTTATTCAATTTATCCACTATGACAGTGAATTATTAAATTTTAGGGATATACAACTTGCTTAGTTATTTTTAGTCATCGCTTATAGAATTTTTTATTTCTCTTATTATTTTTTTTCTAGATGCTAGTATGCTTTGATGACTTTTATATTAAAATAGGTTGTAATAATTTTTTTAATTATGGTTTACATTTTTGATCAGAACATAACTTTTTTTACTTTTAATAGAATTGATAGAATCTAGATATATCATACCGATCATATTTCAATCAAATTTTAAAATAATTTGATTTTTTTTTAGATTTTTCATTTAACAATGTTTCAGATGGAGGTTTTATATAGTTTCCATGCTATAAATGTGTTGGAAGACCATGGTTAAGCTAAGAAAAAGTTAGCTACCATATAAAAAAATCTATATTTCAAACAAACTATTATGTTTGATATCACCATGGTGAGACGAGACAATCTTCTACTATTCATGAATGAAAAGAAAGAAGTGGTATGGAGAATTTGATATTTGATCGGTTTTCATTTGTGCATCATCATGAGAGAGATAGTATACCAGTCCAATAAGTCAATGATATCCATACACGTGAGGAAAAGACTGAATATGATGATGTTGAGAGAGTGAAAATTTTAAGGGATGATGTCAAAACTCCAGTATATCAGGAATGTACTAAAATGACTAAGTTGTAATTTTTAATGCTATTATATCATGGAAAAAACATGTATGGAATTTATAATACCGTCATTGATTATATTCTAACATTTTTGAAGGAAATTCTTCATGATTGTGTAGATATTCCCTCAAATCAATGTAAGGCATATAAGTTAATTAAACATCTTGGATTTTCTACTAATAAAGTTTATGCTTGTCTTAAATATTTTAATTTATATTAGGAGGAAATATCTTAAAATAATAACTATAAATAATGTGGTAAATCTTTATGGAAGGAAAATTTATATGGAACACAATCTCATTTTCCACATAAAGTCATGTGGCACTTTCCATTTATTCCCAAGCTTCAAAATATAATAATTTCTATAGTAATCTCATACAATATGAGATGACATGATACTGAGATAATTAAAGGAAATGATGAGTTGGTTCATCCTGGATATAGATTATCATGGTGGGAATTTGATGCACAACATCCTGATTATGTAGTTGAGGTGTGTAATGTTAGGTTGGGTCTATCCTATGATGGTTTTAATTCATTTGGTCAGACGCTTACTGCTCATAGCATGTGACTAGTTTTTATTCACATTTATAATCTTCCAATGTGCCTGTGTATGAAAAAACCTTTCTCTTTCTTGAGTATATAGATATTTGGACCTTCTGATCCTAACAATGATATAGAAATCTACATGCAACCTTTAATAAAATAGTTGAAGCAACTTTGGGATATGGGTGTGCACACATTAGATACTTATTCAAAAAATATATTTTAGATGCATGATTCCCTTATATGGAATATAAATGATTTCACTTATTATGAAATGATTTCTGGTAGGAGAATGAAGGGAAAACTATCTTGTTCTATTTTTATGGAGAATACATGATCGATAAGGCTGAAATATAATTATAGTTTTAGTTTCATGGGGCATCAATGATTATTTCCAATGGATTATTAATATAGGAATAATCACTAGAGGTTTGATAATATTGTTGACACCGAACAACCACCTCAACATATTCTTGGAAACAACATGATTAATGAATTGAAATATTTTAGTTTTTCATTAGGGAAGGGTCATATTAAATCTAAAAAGATAAATAATATTGACACTAAAGCCACTTACAATTGAAAAAATAGAATTATTTTTTTGATTTTCCATATTGGTCTACCAATTTTTTACATCATTTTTTAGACGTAATTCACATTAAGAAAAATATATGTGAAATGTTCCTTTCAATTCTTCTAAATATCTAGGGGAATACCAAAGATGAATTCTGATCTCATAGGGACATGATGGATTGGGGTATTCGACCAGAATTGCATCCTGTTTATATCAGTGAAAACAAATGGAAAGTTCCTTTTGCTTCTTATGTGATGACACTATTAGAGAAAAATAAATTTTTGGAAGTGTTGGAGAATATCAAGGTTCCTAATAGATATTCTAGAAACATATTTAAATGAATAAATAGAATGGATTTGAAACTAAAATCCCTAAAAACTCATGATTATCACATCCTTCTTCATGAATTGATTCCAATAGAAATTTGAAATTTGATATCCAATAATGTAAGGGTGATAGTGATTTTCTTGTTCCATTTTTTAGACACCTTTGTTCTAAAAGGTTATCCAAGTCATTCTTGATAAAAATGCCGCAAGAGGAGCCATTAATTTTGTGCGAGTTAAATTTTTTTCCTCTATCATTTTTCACATGAATGCTATATTTAACAGTTCATCTTTCAACTAAAACACTTCTTGGGGGACCCGTTTCTTTTCAATGGATGTATCATACTTAAAGAAATATGTGCACAATGAAATATTTTGTTCGAAATAAGAATTATCCTAAAGATTTAATTGTGAGAGGTTATCTAGATCAAGAATGTATATATTTTTTTTCAATGTATTTTCCTGATTTGAGCACAAGAAATAACCAACCAATGAGGAATTAGGATGAGTAGTATGGGGAAATTGAGCCCTTATTTCCACCTCTTCCCCCAAAAGAAGGAATTATTAGGTCATATACATTAGCTACATTGAGCCTTGAAGAGTGAGATATGGAACATCACATAGTCTTGTTTAATTGGGAATTGTTCGATGAATATATCTAGTAAGTAATTTGAATATTTATATGTTATCTCATACTATGTCATTTCACATATAACTTAGAATTTTATTATCATTTTATATAGGTTACATAAACAAATTATAAGTAAAGTTCATCGATCTTTGCCTTTGAGAAGGAGAGAGGATTTATATAGCCAAGAGTTTCCTACTTGGTTGAATTCAAAGGGATTACCCTTAAAGTAATTAACATAAAATATAAATATCCATTTAATTGCATTATTCATATATATTTCAGGTATTGAGTTTAACTATTGACTCTGTTTCTCAAGAATTAAGAGCGTTTAATTTTGGTCCCAATTCTTTGGTTCATGAATGAAAAATATTTAATAATCAATGGGAATAAACATGTTAAAACTGATCGAGTACTGAAAATTATAACACAACATGATGACATTATGTTAAATCCTATAATGTACTATTATGAGAGTATATCAGATAGTCGACCCCCATATGAAGATGTGTATTATTATGGACTTGTTGAGAAAATATTTTTATTGGGTTACTACTCTCAAGGTTAAGTCACTATGATGAAATGTAAATGGTTTGATTCAATGACATGATAGGGTATATTTATTGATTATTGTGGATTCAGAGTTATCGACATGAGTTGATTCTTGTCGATCTATGAACCATACATTTTGTAATCAATGAAAAAACAAGTGTTTTATGTGAAAGATCATCTAAGACCTGATTATGGTGTCATTAATGAAGTAATGCCAAGAAATATTTTTCATGATTCTAGGGATGAAATAGACACAATTGTTTCCCCCATTGGTGTTGACGAAAATATTTCATTTGATGACCCAAATGGTCCCATTATGAGAGTTGATTTTGAACCTAAAGTAGTGGTGGGTAATATATAGAAGAAACCATATTTGTTAATAGTTTATTAATTTTACCTTGATATGAGTTTTTGAGGTTGGTATTACTATAATTACTTTAATTTAGTTTCTATTTGGAATGATATGAATGTTTCAGTATTTTTTGGTTTTATTTCATTTAATTATATTTATTTTAATTCATAAAACCGAGTTTAAATCAGATTTTAAAAAAAAATTATAACTTGGTTTTAAATTATTTTGACTAAAACATGTTATGAAATTTTTTATGAATTATTTTAATTCCAAGTTGTATGCTTGATTTTTAAAAACTATTTATAAAAATTTTACATTTCCTTCTTATGAAGATTATAAAAAATACTTTAGAAGATTGAAGGAAGTAATTATTTGATGATGATTGATAGATGCATGATCGTGGGATGGTTCCTTTACTTCCCTTAGTGAGTATAATAATTTTAATATTTTTCTTCTACATTACATATAATTTCATGTTCATATTATTTATAAAATTTATTTTAGGGATATTTAGTTGCACTAAATTTGTTTCCTCCTCATCCTACCAACATGGGTCTGAGCAGGGATGCTCCTATACCTAGACGGAGCACTCGTATTACATGTTTTCACCCTGACCCATCAGTGAACACTCCATATACCATACCTTTTCATCCTCCACTTGAGCATCTAGGGATGTTTCTACCCATGCCTCCATCATCATATCATTTATCCTCTTCTCTCTATACCATGTCTACATCGCCTAAATCCATGTTCCAACCTATGACTCCACCATAATATCATTTAACACATTCTTTCCATACCATGTCTATATAGCCTATGGGGATGGTGCCACATTTACCATTTCGATATCATTTGATGTATCCCCAACCCTAATACCTATATCCTGTCATGTCTATGTCACCTAAATTTCCTTCTATCCATCCAGGATTTGATGATTCTGTTCCTTCATCTCCCACTCCGGTGCATGCAGATCACCCATATCATGCATTTTAATAGACACATCATGCATAGGATAATGATCTAGGATAGACCATGGATCCATAATATCCTATTGAGTAGTCTGAATTAGTTTTTTTTATTATAACTGTGTCAAATTATATCAATTCAGTTTTATACTGTTATACTGTGACTTAATTCTTTTTTTACCTTTTATATTATTCAGTGGGATATTCTAGTAGGAAATGTGGGTGAACCCATATTCAAGAAGAATAGAATCACCAAACACAAATAATATTGTATTAAAATGAATAAAATTAGATGATAGGTAAAAATTCTAGGTAGTGTACAAGCTTCATGGACACTTTATCCAAGTACCACAATATCATTCCGGTGTAACTGGTCTCATGGAGACATCTTGGTAATTACATCATGGACAAAGCATGGGAATAGATATGGGTAAGAAAAGTTTATAAATTTATATCTATATTATTAAAGTATATATATGAATTAACATGTTCATTATAGAGTTGGTTTAACTTTACTGAAAGTGAATCTACTAAGGTTACAAGGTTTATGGATCTTGGGGTGTTATCATTATCGCTCATGAATGTGTTATATGTTGGTTAGAGGATTATAGTTGGTTCTGATTGAGAGGGTTTACCCATATTCCCCAAATGTCCAAAAACAAAATATCAAAAAATGATTGTGTATTGGAAGACTGATGAGTTTAAGGTATTATAAATCTTTAATAGTTTTCATATAAAATTTTATTCTTATTAATCATATTGAATTTTGGTTTTTAGGAAGAATTGGAAAAAATAATAAAGATTCAATGATGCATTGCACACATTAGGGAACACTACAATGACCAAGCATGAGAATTGATAGGTACTTTAATATGATTATAAATAATATCTATATTTATATTGTTACTTAGTTATCTATGTATATTTTCATGTCTTATTTTTTATTCATAATTAATTTTTGATATTGGAAATCTCCAACTTATGTCATATTATGCTATTAAGTAATTATGATATAATATAAAAACATTAATTTTAAAAATTATACAATATATCATTTCATAAAGAACTGAACAATAAGATAACTATTTTTTAAAAACATGATATATAATTATATTTTAACATGAAACAATCCCCTTGGAAATGTGATAGTTTCCATATCTTATATGACTTAGGAGACACCTTACTTCATCTAATTAAAATGTTAAAATTAATTATTAGAACCTTTATCAACATCATTGGTTACTATATTTTTATTTAACTCTATGAGTTATATATTGTGATATAGTGTCTATATCTTAGATAGGTACTTTTATTCCATTTTATAGATTTGATATGCTATGAAAATATTATTAATCATATTCTATTATTTATCTTTTTTGAGTTCTTATTAATGAGTTATCATGGTGTATGATTCATTGTATTTTTGTTTCATATTTATCTATATAGAAATATATTATTAAATGATTTAACATGAAGTGTTTAGACTAGACATGTATGAAATTTAGTCATCCTTTTCAACTTCTGTCACTCACTGAGGCTACTGATTTGGATTTTGGGATTATAGCACTTTATTGAAATATCAATTTAGTAGTGTAACAAACAAGAGACTATAAACCTCTTCCAAATTTATTTTACTATGGTAATATTCATTTTCTATGAATGTTGGTAGTGTTAAATTAGATTTTATTTCTATTTTTAGCACTAAATAATAGATTATATTAATGAAATTTTCATATTGAGTAGCTAAAATTATACAATGTTTATGATTAGTTATTATTTATGAATTTTTCATAAATGTATATCACATGTTTAAATTTATGGATTGTTCATTCATTTAAAAGTTATTATATTTTATTTTTATTTAACATTATAAAATTTTTATATTCTAAATATGTGTATACTAATCAATTTCATTTGTTGAAAGCGATATTGGAAATCAAAGGCCGAGTTCCTCGAGCAAAATTATTTTTCTCGAGTAGGAAGAAAAATTATGGAAGTGTAGTAAATTCACAAATAGAAGAAAATATTGTAAGTATTTTTTTGTATTTCAAATATTTATATGAAACTCATAATTAAATATATTGTTTATATTTCAACAGTCTTCCATGGAGTCCCTTGATGATAAAGAAGCTAAGAACTTTATCCCAAATGATCATTTGAGTCAGGTATTAGGTGAGGAGCATCAAGGGAGAGTCTGATGTTGACCAGGGAAAAAAATAATCCCCTTTAGGTATTGGTCCTCATTAGAATCCTTTCAAACCTCTCAGACCCCCAAGTAGTAAATCACTCTTACAGAAGTAGTTGAGGCAAAATATAGCTTTACGGAAGCGTGAAAGAATATGATTACTAAAAAATTATAGAAAGATAGGTCAGTTATAAGTCAATGAATTCCATCATAGGCTACTACTACTATTGATTCATATGAAATCAATTCACTCTTTAAACGACATCCCAAGTGATTCCAATGAGGGTCCTAGTGGTGGTTGAGATGATGGTGGTGGCGATGATGCTTTTTTATGATGATGTTATTGATGATGATGGTGTTTCTGCTCTAGATGATGATGTTGATGATGAGGATGTTAGTAATAGTGACGAGGATGTTGATGATGGTGATGAGGATGAGGATGTTGGTTGTATGGAACATGTTTAATGACATCAATTGACTGGTTATATGGATATATATATATATATATATATGTTTTATTATTGTAAATGGTTTTAAAATTATTAAAATTATTTGGTTGAATGATTAATATACAATATTTTTACTGCATTTAATGTGTACTATATTTTTTATTTTATTTACAGTTTCAAGATCTGGTGGAAGAGGTGTTGGTACTGCTACTACCAAATGGGAAAAAATACCTATACCCATGGTTTGGAGAATCATGGTTATAGGTTCCTTGTTGCGATCAGATATGCCCAAAATTCTCCAAAATGTGGGTATTAAATGATATCTAGGGACTATACCCACGCCTTCATCGGCCACAGTTCCTAAAATTGTGGGTATAACCTATACCCATGGTTTTAGGGGCTATACCCATGGTTTAAAAATGTGGTTATAGAGTGATTTTCTAGTAGTGAATCAACATTCACTTTTCATAATAACATTTAAAACATTTTTAGGAAAAAAATTTAAATAAAAATTCCTCAAGAAACACTTTTCAATGTAAACCATTTTTCATAAATACGCTTGCTTGAAATAAAAATATAAACAAGGTCTACTGTATACCAAAAACTAGAACCATATCACATAAGAATCATGTCACAAGAGAGAAACATGGGAAAATCCCTATAGGAAACTATAACAAGTGGCATCTTATGAACATCCTATAATAGTGATCAAAATCTTCCAACTCAACTACCAACGACGTTCTCATGCATGATCCACTAGAGAGGATCTCATCCAAAGATCTAGTGGCCTAAAAGCATCCTCATGCATGATCCACTAGAGATGATCTCATCCAAAGTTCTAGTGGTCTCTAATCATATCACATGTTTAGTTAGTGTTGTAATCCTCAATCCTACTAGATGAATCTGGGCCTCAACCACTTCCGAATCAACTAGTGTACTGGTTCTAGTTTTCCCTCCTAGATACCCAGGGTCCCCTTTGTGCTCAAATTCCATTTCACATATCACATAAATAAACACTTTTACATACACATTAAAGGTATCATAAGTACACAAGGAAAACTCCACTTTCACATTTCCACATTGATCCGGTGATCAAAATCCATATAGAAACCACCATTTCCCATAAATAAATCCCCTTTCCATTTCACATGCACACCAAAACCATTTGAAAATACATTTCAAAACACTTGAAGAATTTATGAAAAACCCATTTGAATACACCACAAGAATATTTCATATGAAATACAACCATTTCCATGGGAAAATCCCCTTTCCAAATCATATTCACATCAAAAAAATTTTTATAACATGCTTCACAATCTAAAGACACATTTAAGGCACACCAAAAATAAGACAACATGAAACAAAACCATTTCACTTATAAAATAAACTTTCAACACATTTTCACCATTAAATCTCTTTTAAAACATTTTTACACCTTTCACCGAAGGCATAAAACATATTGACGAAACACTACAATGAAGAACAATTGAAATTTAACCAATTTTCTTTAGAAAACTCATTTACATCACATTTTCATCTCAAAAACATTATAAAAATTATTTCAAACCACACAAGAAAACCATATAACACATTTAAGCAACCAAAAAAGTATATCAAAACCATCTAATAATATAAAATCATGGAACCACCTACCCCACACTTGAAAATTTTTCGAAATCGGTGCGAAACCACAACACCACCACCAAACGACCCTATAAAGGCAAGATAGGACAATTAACCATCAATATTTTTCCCAAAAAACAATATCAAACAAATTTTAGGTCAAACATTCTATTGGAAAATAGGAACTCAAGAAATAGGGAAGAATAACACTAGAAAGATGGAGAAATCAAGAGGAAAAGGGATTACTTGATGTTTACTTAAAGAATCGGGGTCAGACCACCCAAGGATTGAGGTTCAATGACTTAAAGAAATCTTGGAGGAGTCTCTCATGGATAAAAATGCGGAATGGGGTGGATGAGAAAATTTTTAGGGTTAAAATTGAAGAGGGTAAGAAGGTAAATTCCCATTTTTAATGACATGGACAAGTCGCACGGTTATCCTGCATAGTTTTCCAAACCTTTCATCCATCAATGCCCAAGAGGAAAAATCCAAATGGTTAACCCTCATGGTTTGAAAAGTCATGCACCAACCGTGTGGTCACCACTATCCAAAAAATTCAATTTTCTACATGGTTTCTTGGGCAAAGGTGCATGGTTTCCCCTAACCATGCGCCAACTGTGCTCCACCTACTATCAATCCCAAAACATCCATTTTTCATCAAAAACCCAAGGGGAAACTATGGGATAACACAATAACAAAAATAACCAAAATATTACCTCAAAAAAAAAAACGGACGTGAAAACTATGATTTTGATGGTTACACACACATTTTAGTGTTTTAAAATAATAAAAACATGTTTATGGTATCCTGGAAAAACTATTACTCAAAATAATGTGTTGTTGGTTCCTATATTTCACATATAAATCTAATATCATTGTACTCTAATTTCAAGGACATTTGACGTCATTTAACTAGTTTTTACCCCCCTAACATACATTTTTAAAGAATTTAGTATCTTTAAAAACTATTTATTGAGTCATTACAAGAAAAATTCATGTTATATTGACATGATGTCTGTGCATTCACATCAAAAATAATTCAACCATGGTTTTCCATGATTTCACCTCAATCAAAGGCTGCTTTCTATGGTTTTGACCATTACACATGTTGGAGTTGGTGTCCTAGGACCAACTGATTGTACTTTGATTACATGTATATTCAATTTATTTATTATTAATAAAAATTATTATTACAGATTTTTCATTGTTCTGCATGAATCTAATATAATAATTTCTTAGAGTATAAGTCGCATTGATAAGTTCATAGTAGTTCTCCACTATGATGAGAAACTTGAAGTGCTATGAAAAAATTCTTAAATAATGTTCAATGGTTGGATAAGGTACTATGATGGAATGCATTGTAAATAGACTGTTAGGTGTGATTACTCGTAAGTGGATAATTCTTCTTCTTATGAAGTTCAGACTTGGTAATCTCCAAGATGGGGGATTATGGGAACAAACCCACCAGTAGGAATTTTTAATGTTTTGTTGTCATTTAATATTCTAATATGTGAGTTTTTGTAATGATCCTTAAACTTTATAATCATCATTAATGGATTTCATGCCTCACACACTTAGATTTTTTGATGAAAAATGTGATGAAATATGTTCATAGTGAGGTAGGGTATGTTTGGTGCATCATGATTGACATGTCATTAATGGATAAGTTAAGGAAGGATTTGTCTCTTCCAATTTCATAAAATTCGATATCTTGACCCTTTGATTGGAATATAACTACCACAATAAATTAAATTTCCATGGTGTAATGATGTTTTTATTTTAGATAATCAAAGAAATAAATATCGAACAAATAGGTAGGTGATACAGATGTGCAACCTACTTGATGAGATATTGTGATAAAGGGATTATATTACATAGTGAACGTTCGTAGGTGGATTTCATCATTATGAAATTAATTTCTTTTTCTTAGGTTCTTTGAACAATTGGTATACAATAATATTGGACTTTAGAGAAGCCTACCTAATTCCAATATAAAATAATCCTATAGAGTCACACACTAAGTGTTACTGATGATCTTGATTAAATTCTATTTGAGTTTAATTAATTGAATAAATATCATTCTCAAGATTAAGGGATAATTTTATTCATGTTTTATTGATGAATGAGATATTTAAATTAAATATTTATCAAGGTGTTCAATAAATTCTAGAGGAGTTTTAATGGACCAAGATTGTATTTGGTGAAAAATATTAATTAACAAGATAGTTAAATAATATTTTTTATTGTTCAAGTCAACATGCACAAAAAAATATTATTATTACATGAAATGAGGTTTATTAAAGTTTATTGTATTATTTAAGGACAAAAATTAAATTAAATAACTATTTTAAAATAAACCCTATCTCTATAAATAGACGGTTATGTCTATTGTGTAGGGTGTAAAAAATCGATCGGTGAAATTGAAATAGAGAATTATTTCACACAAATAATTCTCTCTCAACTCCTTCTCTATTACTCTATCAATAATAATAAATTCAAGAGATATTCATTCAAGACCGAAGGATGAGTGATCAACACAAACAATACAAGACAATCAATTCACTACGCCAACACCTAAAAATCGATTGACACTGCCTGAAGATCAAAGGAGAATGTGTGTGTCACTACTAGAGGGATTATATCCTAGGATCCTCACAGCTTAATGAATATAGTCTGAAAGGGTCTTTTTAGATGATCAACATTCACATCTAAGAAAGATACTAAGTATAGATATTCATTTTTTAAGATATTAAATAAATTAATTATAAATTTGATGTTTAGGATCCTCACTCATAGTTTCGGGAAACTAAAATATTAAAAGATATTTTAATATATCACCCACCACCACACGATTCCATTGCGCTTGGAACCAATAAGTGGTATCAGAGTGGTTAAATTAAAATTTATAATTATTTATTTGATTTTTGAACCATACAAAATCATGGTTGAATTTTTATTTATTATTATTCATTATTTAATCCAATTTGAATTAACATGTTATCAAAAAATTAATCATTTTTGTTCATTGTTTCATTTTCTTAAATTTTTAATAACATATTAAAAACAACTAGAGATTCCATCGGGAACTGCCAATTTTTTTCTAGTAAAAAAGGGTTACCTGATGTGTACTCAGAAGTACACATTGTGTACTCTAGTATGTTCAACCTGGCCATGCCATGAGATACATGTCATGGCACATAATTATAACACACGGCGTGTTCCATGTGTTGACCAGCCAACCTAGCACATGGTTTTCTACTGTGGCTATCGAGGACTACCACCTCACGTTGCTGACCAAAATGATCTTGGTTTTGAAAGGTTTTTATTATGTTATATTTGTTACCAAAAACAATATTTTTATATCCAAACTCTATATAGATGGATTTTTTTTCAAAATTTTAAATGAAATTTTCTTCTTTTATAAAGATAAATTTTTTATGGTAAGGTACATTTAAATAACAGAATTTATGTATTTGATTACAAAAACCAATTAATTTCAATTAATAAAGAAACTAATTCACATGAATCATACTACACCCAACTATGTAATCATCTTTTAGGTCATGTAAATGAAAAGTAATTGAATAAATTATACCAATATGGATATTTAGATTCTTTTTAATTGAAACCACTTGGTTTATGTCATGTATGTTTACAAGGTAAAATTAATAAATCCCTATTTAGTGGAAAAGGTGAAATGGACAAAGAGATTCTTGAAGTAGTTCATATAGATGTGTCTGGAATATTTTTTATTGAGGCAAGGGGTGGGTACTCATACTTCATAACTTTTAATGATAATATTATTTGATATGGATATGTCTACTTAATGAGTTATAAGTTATATTATTTTGATAAATTCAAGGAATACATGAATGAAATTTAGAAACATATTCTTAAGAATATTAATAAAATTTTCTTAGACCATGGTGGATAATATATTAATCAATAGTTCATTGATTACTTATAGAAGTTTGAGATCCTATCTCAACTCACTCCTCCTTATACACCTTAGTGGAATGGTTTAAGTGAAAGGAAGAACCACACCTTGTTGGATATGGTGAGATCAATTAAGATTCATGCAAGTATTCCATTATCCTTTTGGGGGTATGCATTATAAATAAGATCACAAATACTAAACCAAGTGCCAACTAAAGCAGAAGATGGTATACCAAACCATTTATGGAATGGAAAGAAACCCATATTGTCATACTTATATGTGTGGGGTTGCAAAGAATTTGTTAGGGAATCTTTAGGTAAAAAAATTTCACCATGAGGAAAAAAGTGTACCTTTATAGGATACCCTAAAGAAACAGGAGGATATTACCTATATGACCCATCAAGAAAAAAAAAGAAATAGTGGAATGAAATTCCACATTCTTTTAGAGGGATAACATCTCTAAAAGAGATAGTGGGAGTGAGATAGACTTTTATAAAGTTGAGGCTCAAGGTACAAAAGAGTTTTCACAGAAAAAAATTCCATAATTTCCCATTAAAGAATATACTATTCCAAATGTACAATTATTGAGTAGGAGTACAAGAGAGGTTAGAGAACCAGAACTGTATGGTTTTCTAGTGACCAAGGATGGTGACTCATTATTAGCTTATAATACTGATCCTCCAACCTACATGTAAGTAGTAAGTGGAACAAATGTTTCCAAGAGGAAAGAAGAAATGAATTATGACATGGATTCCATGTACCAAAACAAAGTATAGATTTTGGTAGACCCTCCATTAGATGTAAATATTGTTGGTTACAAATGGATATTTTAGAAGAGACTGGAAATGGATATACAAGTTCGTACCTATGAGGCATGACTGGTTGCAAAAGGGTTTAAACACTGTCAAGACATTGACTATGATGAATCCTTTTTACCAGTTTTAATGTTAAAATCCACTAGAATTATACTTACCATTGTGGATTACCATGAATATGATATTTGGAAAATGGATGTCAAAACATCCTTCCTTAATGGTAACCTTTAGAAAGATGTCTATATGACACAACTTAAAGGGTTTGTGGCTCCAAAGGACGACAACAAGATATAAAATTGTAAAAATCCATTTATGGATCAAATAAAGCATCTTGGTCATGGAAAATTCATTTTTATGAATCCATAATGAAATTTTATTTAATAAAAATGAGGATAAGCCTTGTGTCTACAAAAAATTTAGTGGGAGTGTAGTAATTTTTTAGTAGTATATGTTGATGAAATAATTCTCATAGGAAATGAAATACAAATATTACAGTTTGTTAATAAATCATTGAATAAATTCTTCTTTATGAAGGACTTGAGTAAGGAAACATATATACTTGGGATCAATATCCATCATGATAGATCCAAGAGGTTTCTTGACCTAAGTTAAAGTACATACTTTGACAAGATACTGAAGAGATTCAGTATAGAACAATCCAAGAGGGTATTGTTGCCAGTGTCACATGACATTCATATTTTCAGTAAAATGTTAATCAAACACATAAGGAATGAAATATAATAGAAATGATTCTATAAGAATAAGTGACTGGATCAGTCATGTATGATATGTTATGTATTAGGCTATATGTTTCCTATGCATTAAGTGCGATAAGAAGATATCAAGTTGATCCAAGTAACCACCATTGGATGGAAGTCAAGACCATCCTTAAGTATATGAGACATACTAAGTATATGTTCCTTTTTATAGAGGAGATAAGGAACTAGTCTTCATAGGATATGTAGTTTCTACTTTCCAAAATAATCAATATGACATGAAGATATATACGAGATACATCTTCACTTTGAATGGAGGTTTTGTGAGCTGGAAGATATCAAATAAGGATGTGGTAACATATTATATAGTAGAGTGTGAGTACATTACGGCTTATGAGGCAGCTAGAGAGGAAATATGGATGTGAAACTTCAACCAAGACCTTAGAGTGGAACCTAGTAATAAAGATCCTATCACACTCTATTTTGATAATATTACAACGATGACTCTCACAAAAGAGACAAGGTCACATTAGTGGATGAAACACATAATTCATAAGTATCATAACTTGAGGGATTTTGTTCAAAGAGGTGAGGTTGTAGTGAATATTATTTCAATAGAAGAAAATATGGCAGACCCCTTGAATAAATCCATGACTCAACAAAAACATGATTATTATGTGAGGTATAGTGGGATGAAAGTCGTAGGCAGTTGAATCTAGTAAAAGTGAGAGTTTGTTGAAGTTAGTGTCCTATGATAAACTATTTATACTTTTATTACTTGTATATTCAATGTATTGAATATTAATAAGACTTCTTATTAGATATTGTTCATTATTTTTCATGAATCTAATGTAATAATGTCCTAGAGTATACGTTGCATTGATAAAGTCATAGAAGTTACCCTCTATGATGAGAACATTGAAGTGCTATGAATGTATTCTTAAATAATGTTTAGTGGTTGGATAACATACTATGATGAGACACATAGTACTTAGACTATCAGGTGAGAGTACTCGTAAGTGGATGAGCCTTCTTCTCATGAAGTTCACACTTACAATATAATAAAAATCACCTATTATAATGGGTTATTTTTTTAGATTAGAGGGGGTTATAACCCACTCTAAAAACATTAGAGGCAGTTACCTGTAACTTCTACTAATTTACCTGTAACATGGTGTTAGTAGTGGTTTTGGTAAACCATTTGTAAGGTAACTTTCAATTAGCGGTGATTAAATTCGAGGGGGGTTAAAACCCCATCTAATTTCACTAAAAAAATTCAGTTTAGAGGGGGTTTTAACCCCTATAATTTATTTACCATATTTGGGGTGGTTGAAAACCACCTCTAATTGAGTGATAAGGTCCATATTAGAGGAAGTTTTGGGAATCAATATTAAATGAGGCCAAATTAGGGGGGATTTTAACCCCATCTAATTGAGAAAGATATTAGAATTAGTTTTCTAAATTTCATATTTTTTTTAAATTTTACCCTCCCTTCTGGCCCTAACCCCCCATGCCCCTGTTGGCCATGAGGACCTGGTCCCTCCAGTCCCCCCCCTTCAGCCCACCCATGCGTGGATCCTGGCTCCTCTCATTCCCCCATCCCCTAGAAGGTCCCTCGTGGATGCCCATGCCACACCCTCTCCAATCCCCCCTGGATGCAAAATCCATCCCATTATATTCAACTCCCATGCGGGCCCCTCCACCAAGATAGATCCAGTTACCAACCTGCGCTATCGCACCCTTGTAATATTCTCACAGAGTGTATTGTGAATAGAGGATCTGCAGCATAACATGCCCGTTCCTCTACCACTATGGAGATTGAATTTTGTTAATATATGTACACATTATTAAATTTATATATATTATGAGGCTTATTTAAATAAATAATATTTGAATAAATATTTAAATACATATAAATATATAACCTATATATATTTATATAAATTAATATATACATTTTTATATTATGTATTTATATTATATTCAATTTATACATTTATATAATCTATATATTTTATATGTGTATTTACATACATTAGAGTAAATATATTTTATAATACTATTTATGCTATGTGTATACACATATATTTTTATATTTATAAATATATTTATGTAAATTATTTATATACTTAAATACATATTTATATATTATATACATGTTTATTTATATAATATATATATAACTATTTATTTAATATATTTATATAATATCTTTAAAAATATATTTCTATAATGTATTTCAATACATATATTTATTATTATGTACAATAATATATATTTATTTGTATAAATTATATAATATTATATATAATTAATATTATATGAAATTCATATATATGAAATATGTATATATGAAATATATATATATGAAATAAAATTTTTACAAATATTTCATATGAAATACAATTTATACAAATATTTATATAATGTTATATGAAATACAATTTTATACTACATATAATTAATATTATATGAAATAAAATTTATACAAATATTTATATAATGTATTTCAATACAAATACTTATTATTATGCACATTAATATATAAGTATTTCAATAAATATAATTATATAATATTGTGTACATTAATATATATATATATATTTAAAATTTTTATATCATATAATATTACTTATATATAATATAAAAGAATAAACATATTATTTAAAAATATAGTTATTATTATTATAATATAAATTATAAAAACTACAATATTGAGTTTTTATATGATATATTTTTTAAATAAATTATATTTAGGTATATATTTTTATAATATGTTTTTACTTTTATATTATATATAATTAATATTATATGGAATACATTTTATACAAAAAAATATATATTAATGTACATAATATTAAACAATTAAATTTATGTATACATATAAATACAATTAAATAAAATAACGTAAATATTTTATATAATATGTTCATATAACGTATTTAAAAATATATATAATATTTTAATTATTTATATATATATTATGGATTTTTTTTAAATATTGGGGGTTCACAACCTCATAAAATTTAAAGACATTAGAGGGGGTTTTGAACCCCCTCTAATTTAAAGACATTAGAGGGAGTTTTAAATCCCCTCTAATTTAAAGTCATTAAAGGGTGTTTTAAACCCCCTCTAATTTAAGATATTATCGAGGGTTTTGAAAATGAATTAATAGGGGGTTCATAGCCCCCTATAAATTTTATGATTAAATGGGGTTGTTCATAACCCCCTCTATTTATAAAAAAAAATGAATTAAGAGGGGGTTGTTCATAACCTCCTCTAAATAACTTGTGGTTTATTTGTAGTGTTAGTGATCTCCAAGATGGGAGATTATGAGAAAAGACCCATTGGTAGGAATTATGCATGTTTTGTTGCCATCAGATATTCCTATATACGAGCATGTGTAGTGGTACTTAGACTTTAATATTATACTTAATTCATGTCATGAAATGCACACTTATATTTGCTGATGAAAACCGTGACGACATATGTTCGCAACAAGGTAGGGTATGTTGGGTGTGTCATGATTGACATGTCATTAATGGATAATTTGGGGAAGGATTTGTCCCTTTAAATTTTATGGAAGTTAATATCTTGACCCTTTTATTTGAATATAACTATCACATTAAATTTCATGTCCATGGTGTAATGACATTTTTATATCAGATATTCAAAGAAATACATATCGAGAAAATAGGTTAGTGACATAGATGTGAAACTTACTTGATGAGATATTGCAAAAAAGGGATTATAATACACAATGACCATTCATATGTGGTCCTTGTCATTATGAAATTAAGTTCTTTCTCTAGGGTGCCTTGAACTATTGCTAGACAGTAATCTTGGAATTTTGGTAAGCCTGCCTAATACCAATGAGAAAAAATCACAATGGGTCACACACTAAGTGTTACCTATGATCTTGATTAAATTTTATTTGAATTTAATTAATTGAATAAATATTATTCTCAAGACCAAATGATAATTTTATTCATGTTTTATTGATTGAAAATATTTATTTATGAATGAAATATTTAAATTAAATATTTATTCAGGTGTTTAATAAATGATATAGGAGTTTGAACGAACCAAGATCGTTTTTGGTGACAAATATTAAATAAAAAGATGTTTAAATAATATATTTTATTGTGCAAGTTGGTGTGTGCCACAAAATAATAATAATATTATTATATGGAATGAGGTTTATTAAAGGTTATTATATTATCTAAGGGCCAACATGAAATTAAATAATTATTTTATCCTAAACCTTAGCTCTATAAATAGACAATCATGTATATTGTGTAGGGTGTGAAAAATTGATCTATATAATAAAAATAGATAATTTTTGTGCACAAAAAATTCTCTCTCAACTCCTCTTTCTCTCTCCATCTCAATAATGAGAAACATAAGAGAGATTCCTTCATGAATGAAGGACGAGCGATCAATACAAGGAATACAAGACAATAGATTATCCACCCTGGAACATGGAGATCAATTGAAATTTATTGGAGATCAAAGGAGAACATTTTGATCACTGCTAGAGGGATTCTATCCTTAGATCCTCACAGTGAAACAAAAGCAACATGAAAGAGTCTTTTCAGATGATCAACATTCACATCAAAGAAAGATCCTAATCCCAGGTATTCATTTCTTCCGATATTAAATAAATTAATTATAAATTTTACATGAAATTTCCTCAATCATGGTTTCATAATACTTGAATATTAAAAGAAATTTTAATATATCACCCACCACCGCACACTTCTGCTATGTCCGAAACCAATAACATGCACATTTTAGTGTTTTAAAATACTAAAAACATGTTTACAAGCGTACTAGGAAAACCATTACTCATAATTATATGCTATCAATTTATACATTTCAAAAATAAATCTATGGTCATTGTACTCTAATTTCATGTCCACCAAACGTTATTTTCCTCGTTTTGATCCCATTACACATGTTTTTAAAGACTTTTGTATATTTAAAAACTATTTATTGAGTCATTCCAAGCACCCCAAATGTCAGATAAATGTATTTTCTCTTTATATAGGTGAAAAATAATTAAATAGTGGATTTCCCATGATTTCATCTCAATATGTGGTATTTTTTTATGGTTTTCACCGTTACACACATGTTTTAGTGTTTTAAAACACTAAAAAGCATTTACGGGCATCTCAAAAAAATCGTTACTCAGAATGAAATGTTGTCTATTAATACATTTCAAAAATAAATATATTGTCATTTTCATATGATTTTGTGGCCATATGATGTCATTTTTATGGTTTTGACCCCCTAACACATGTTTTTAAATATTTTGGTATCTTTAAAAACTGTTTATTGAGTCATTTCAAACACACCACACACCACACATCGTATTGATGTTTTGAATATGTGTAGAAATAAAAAATAATTCAAAGGTGGTTACCTTGATTTAACATCAATTTGAGGCCGTTTTATATTATTTTGACTGTTACATGCACGTTTTAGTGTTTTAAAACACTAAAAACACGTTTACAGGCATCCTGGGAAAACCATTACTCATAATGATGCACTATAAGTTCCTATATTTAAAAAATAAATATATGGTAGTTTTTATTTAATTTCATGTCCATTAGACATGTTTGAATGGTTTGGACCCCTAGACACATGTTTTTAAAGACTTTGGTATCTTTAAAAATCATTTATAGAGTCATTCTGAGCACACTGCACATTGGTTGTATGTTTTTTCTATGCATAAACGTCAAAAATAATTCAAAGGTATGTTTTCCATGATTTAACATCAATATGAGAACATTTTATACAATTTTGACCATCACACACATGTTTTAGTGTTTTTAAACACTAAAAACATGTTTTTAGGCTTTTTGGGAAAACCATTACTTAGAATGACGTGCCGTCTATTCCTACTTTTCAAAAATAAATTTATGATCATTTTCTCTAATTTAATGGACATCCAAAATCATTTTCCTAGTTTTTACCACTGATAAAGGTTTTTAAATATTTTGGTATCTTTAAAAACTATTTATTGAGTCATTCCGAGCACAACACACGTCATATAGACATGTTGACTATGCGTACACGTAAAAAATAATTCAATGGTGGTTGTAAAATTATTTCACATAAATATAAGGTCATTTTCTAAGGTTTTGATCATTACACACATGTTTTATGTTTTTAAAACACTAAAAACACATTTACGAGCATCCCAAGAAAACCATTACACAGAATGAAATTCCATCAATTCCTATATTTTACAAATCAATATATGGTTATTATAATATAATCTAATATCCATATGATTTTATTTTCCAAGTTTTTAACCTCTGTAATAAATTTTTAAAGACTTTAATATCTTAAAAAACGTCTATCACATATCCAAAACTGAGAATATATTCTCAAATTATTTTAAAAACATAGGAAAATGATCCATAATTCATTTTGAGATTTTGGAATTGAAAAAACATTAATCCAACATATGATGTGGTCAATATGACTCGAAGTTTGTGTTTTCAATATAAAAGTGTTGTTTTAGTTTAAAATTTCAATTACATTGTAAAATTCAATAAAATGAACTTAGATTCTTTTCAAAAATTAAGCAAATGACCTATAATTCATTTCTGATGTGTAGGAATTGACTACACCTCAATCATACTAATATAGTGGGTGGTATGAATCAAAGTGCATGTTTTCAATATAAGTGTCATTTTACTTTAAAACACTTGTCACATAATCAAAATTTAGAAAATGATCTTGAATTGTTTTTAAAATTTAGGAAAATGGTACATAATTAATTTTTGATGTGTAGGAATTGACCAAATGTAAATCAGACACACGATGCGACCAGTATGACTCAAAGTTAATTTTTTCAATGTAAAAGCATCATTTTTGTTTTATTTATGGAAATTTTATGTGTTCTTTTAATTTTTTTGAATGATCTATGGATTTTAGAATTTACCTTGGTAAGATGATCTATAATGCTGAAAATTTCCTTTGGGATCATTCCCATCATCCTCTGAAATATAGAAACTAAAGAATTTTCAATTTCCAACTACAATTGATCATGTGTTTTATTATAAGAGTCATGTTCTTGAAATTTTTCTTTGAACCTTGAAATTTATCTTTGTGCCTCCTAATCAATGACACTGCCCAAACCCCCAATAAGTTTAGTAGAAAATGATGAATATTTCCTACCAAAGATAACTGATTGAGTATGCTTAGAACCCATCCCCCATAAATTCCCAGGATGCTCCTTCTCTAAAACTATTGCAATCAATTCATTATGGGAAAATGATGATGAATGTGATGGAACTATTACAAAATGTATTTAGTGAGTTGGATTTTTCGCATCAGTTATATATAAGTAACGTGAAAAATCCATGTTTATTACTTTATCACATCGGTTTTCATATAACCAACATGAAAAAACTAGTATCCCACTTTATCAGGCCAGTTATATAGTAACCGACATGATAAAGAGGTTTTTCACATCGGTTATATTTTAACCAATGTGATAAAGAAATTTTCATTGCTTTATCATGTTGGTTATAAGATAAAAAACATAAAAAATCACATTTTTCACATCGGTTACTATATAACTGACATGATAAAACAATAAAAAATTTCATTTTCATGTTGGTTATAATATAAATGAAAAGATATTCAATTTAAAATTCCATGAATTGAGGTTTTGAATCATTTTGGTGTTATTAGATTTCATGAAGGAAAAATTGTTTCTCTCGCATGGAATCCTTAACCTCGTTTCTTCAATCCAGTGGCCTCCAATCTCAGTTTTCCATCTTTATACATCCTCAGTTTTGTTAGCCTCATTTTTTTGATTTCAATCGGCTCGTCTCTCAACTCTCAAGTAAGACTCACGTATCGATCCTCTCTCACGAACACCCTAACTATTATTTTTTTATTTTCATTTATTAAAATCTCACATTATAATTGTTTTTATGTGAAGTGACCATGCTATGATTAAACAAGTTATTTCTAATTCTTATTATAGAATTGAAATATTACTTAGTGGATTAAAAAATTACTTTTGATGATAATGGTGTTAAAATTTTTCCTTAGTTATCCACCCCTTATATTTTATTATTATTAGTTTATGATTAATGGTTTATTATTTTATCTTTTCTTTAAAATTTTTATGGATTTTACGGGATCCTCAATGATAATTTGGATTTTAAATGATATCCTTTGTTAATGGTAGGTGGTATGAACCCTTAGGGCGATTTTTTGGGTTATTCCTATGACATGTGCACAACTTTTTTTTGTAAAATAGTAATAATGAGAAAAATAAATTTTGAAAGTAATATTGGATAGTATTTCATTTCTATTTTCATTTAATTAATATGATCATTATAAGGTTTTTTATTGAACTATGATATAGTATTAAATTTGACTTTGATATAGAAACCTTGTTTTTGGTTTAGTGTAATGTAAATTATTTTCAATCCATTAGATAATTATATTATTTTTCACCTTGAGTGTGTATTGTTAAGAAATATTACATATCCCTTTTATTGGATGCCTCATATAACCATGCCTAACATGGCTGCAGATGTACTCTTGTATTTATTTTCATTTAAATGTTACATATAGATTGAATGATTTTTTTCAACATAGTATCATATAAATGTAAGGATTTATTATGTATTATATAATGGTATATGTGTCCCATTAATCATCTTACTTGTGGACTAATAGACAACATGAAACTACTTCATTTAACATGGAACTTATTAGGATATTATAGTGTTGAGAATTTTTTAATTTTCTAATGTTTTACAAGTTAAGATCAATTATTCCCACTATATCCTAATTGAATTATAAGTCATGAACCATTCTAAAAAATAAGTCAAGTGATTGAATGGATGGTTATTTAATGTATGACTTAGTTAATTGGGGAGAAATATTTTGACCCAAAATCCTTAACAGTTTTCAAATTATAAAATAGTGTTTGATACAATAAATTAATTATATATATAAAAATTAGAGATTAGAAACAATTTTATAGTTTTGAGTTGGTATATTCAAATCAATGATTTCACTTAATTTACTACCATGTTTATATTTTCCTATGTTGGATAAGGTGTAATAAAGAGTTACAAGGGATATCTAGGGGTTTAGTCTTGGAACTATTAGAATGTTTGAGCTAGTGATTTGGGAATCTTGATATGGAATTTCAGAAACTAGGAATAAGGAGTAGGTCTAGATTGGGAGAAAATTTTAGTGACTATTGATATGTCATATATTTAGTGGAACATTATGTTATCTACATTCCTTTTGTATAATTACTATTATATATGAATGTCAATGATTTATTAAATAAAAACTCATAAAGAAATCATAATTATACTAAAAACCTTATTGTATGTTATATAATTAATTAGAGTCACTTTTATATTTATCTATTTTATGATTAGTGTTTTACATCATATTTATTATTGTATTATAGAATATTTTATTAGTTTGAATTCTTGAACATGCTACCCTCCATCTATTCAGTTTCTTATTACATAGCATCCTACATGTTGTCTGTTCAGTATTGCATAATTTATAATATTATGGTTTGTTATATTGAGAAAGTTTTATCTATATTTTGAAAATTATTCACAATAATGGGTAATCATTATTTTTTAGACATTATGATATGACGTTTTTGTCGTTGAAAATATTCTAGTAATGGAAACAAGTTTTTTATTCGATTTAAATAAATAATTCATTAAACATTTGATTTAAATATGAGTTTTTTATTTTAAATGTGATTTATATTTTTAAATAGTTTTCTTTTTATAACTTAAAACATTTAGGATGTTTTTAATTTAATTATAATGTGAAATAATTTGATTTTGTAAAATAAATTATTTTTTTAAAACTATATTAACATATTGTATTAAAAGAAATTTGATGATAATGATGTTTTTAAAATATAAATAATATGTAGAAACATTTGGGATTATAAATTTAAAGGGTGATTAATTTTGATTTAACAATTATATTTTAACTTATATTACATTATTTTATAGAATTTATAATTATACATTTAAAATATTTATTTTTTTTAAAAAATTTCAAAGTTTTGTTAATTTTAAATTATGACATCTATGATATAAATTTAAACTTGGTTTGACTTGAATAATTTATTCTCATTTTTATCACCACTATATTATTTTTACAAGTTATTTATTTTTTATATTTATTATAGATTATGATGAGTCAAAGTTGGATTAGGACACTTCAAATAAGTGATGAATATGAGGAAGGTGTTGATGCTTTTTTAGAATTTTCTAAATGAAATGTTCCAAACAACGACATGTTTTTCTATCCATTCCTAGAATTTTTAAATATGAAGAAGTTGAAAGGTATATAGATCAAATATCATTTAATTTGTTATGTTTTTAATTTGAGTTATAGCTCTTGAATTTGGAATGGTGAAATTGGGAAAATTTTTAGATCTATTGATGATGATTCTTTGCAAGATGATAACTTTGGTGAAAATGAATAAATGATTTATGATATTGAAGTAGAGGAAATTGAGATAGAATTGAAAATTGATCATCTATATAGTGAGGCTGAAAAACCATTGTATCTGGGTTGTAAAAAATTCATGATTTTATCATCGATATTAAGATTAATTAACTTGAAAGTGAAACATGGTTAGAGTGACAAGAGTTTTACTGATTTTCTATAATTGTTGAAAGATATTATTTTTAAAGACAATGATCTTCCTAATTCACATTATAATGAAAAAAAATACTATGATCGATGGGATTAGGGTATAAAAAAATACATGCCTGTCTGAATGACTTTGTGCTATATAGGAAGGAATATAAATTTCTATCAAGGTGTCCTAAATGTGGGACTTCATGGTATCAGCTGAAAGAAAAATTACATAGTGATTTACTTGTTATAGAGACCCATTCCAAGGAATTTTTGTATCTTCCTATAATTATACATTTGAAATGTTTATTTTCAAATTTACATGATGCAAAAAGGTTAATATGACATGTAGATGAGAAGATATGTGATGGAAAATTAAGGAATCTAGCTGATTGTCCACAGTGGAAGAAAATTGATCAGTAGTTTACTATATTCAAAGATGAAGTTATAAATCTCAGAGTTGGACTATGCATGGATAGAATGAAATAATACCGAAGAATTATTAGTAAACATAATTCATGGCATGTTTTATTGTTAATTTAAAACTTATATCTTGAATTTTGTATGAAGTAAAAATATGTCATGTTGAGTTTAATGATATCTGGACCAACATATACAGGAAATGATATTGACATTTTTTTCACCATTAATTGACGATTTGAAACTGTTATGGGAGGAAGGTACAAGGGTGTATGATTATTATAAAATGGAATATTTTTAAACTGCATGCAATGATTATGTTCACTATAAATGACTTCCTAACATATGGAAATTTATTTGGATACTATGTTAAGGGGAATAAATCATGTCCAATTTGTGAACAAAAAACTTCAATTTGTTGAAAGTTGAAGATGAGAATCATTTTGGGTAAGTTAAATGTTTCCATTTAGAAGTTTTTTATATAAATGATCATGATAATGATTTATTAATGTTTTATTTATTCTTAATTTACAAATATCGAGGATATCTCATCAGGATTTTCAATCAAGAAATGTATAACATCATAATTTATCTCAGGGAGGATATACATTATTGGAAGAACAAATGACAAATAAAAATTTTCAAAAAATGAAAGTTGAGTCTTCAGGCTCTGTAGAGGCTGGCCCTCCCCCCAGCAGACATGAAAAATTAAAGAGGGTTCAAATGAGAAAAAAGGACAATATCTTATAGAAGTGTCAAGGGTTGTAGTTGATAAGATTATAGAATGTTTACTTTATTAATTTATTTAAGTTAATTTAATTATTTATATATTGTGATTCATTATGGATATTTTCAAATATTTCATATAGGATTCTCTTGAGGAACATATTGCAGAAGGAGTATTTATAACTTAGGGTAGGAAGGATATATTAGCTACAACATTAGGAAAGACCAAACACCCATGTCATATATGAGGACACCCAACAAGTGTATTGGTAAAAACAAAATTTCTATTTTCTTCAACTTATTCAATGGAGTATCTTTATAAAAAATAGAATATTTGGAATATGAAGTTTAGGATATTTGCGTGATGATATAGGACATTATCAGAGCTTTAGTACAATCGATGTTTGTAGACATACGAAGACAATTTCAGACTGGTGATATGATAAAACACTATTTTATTGAATATTTTATTGATAATAAATGATATAATTTCCTCACATTGTGTTAAATATGTTTAATTAGAAAGTATTTGGGATTAGATCATTCATTTGAATATTTGATGAAAATTCCAGTTTTACCCTTTATAGTTCACTGTAGTATTTTGAAGATAAATATTTTTATATTTATTATTTGAATTATAAATTTTGTATCAGTGTTTTAAACTTAATTATCTACAACTTTTATTCAGGACACTAGAGCTAAAGAGTGCATTTGTTTGTTGAAAATGGGCCATTAAGTCAAAGTTGGGCTGGACTCTCCAGAATGGAGAAGCTTCTGTATTTCGGCTATAACTCATTCATCTGGGCTTGTATTAAGCCCAAATTTTTAGAGGATATGGAAGACCCATATCCGCACATATTATCATTCTAGAAGGCTATCCAATTCACGCTTTTGATGGTCAAATGGGCGGTGCAAGTTGGAATGAAATATTTGGACGAATTTCCACATTCACACTTGAAACCACTTGTAACCTCTCCTCCCCTACCCTCTATAAATTGGAGTTTTTCTAATTTTTAGGGGTTGGGAAGTGAATTGGTAAGTTGAGGGCAGAGTATAAGTGGATCCACTCTAATTCTCCAACCATTTAAATAAGGGTATCTCTTGAAGAAAGGATCCCTTCGACGAAGCCTTCTTCTTCTCCTTCATGTTGTAATGATTTTGTTTGTGTAATAAACTTCTTTGTTATTCTTTTATTTTTTCTATTTTCTTCTATTTTGTTTAAATTTATTCTTCTCTTAATATTCCTATTTGGGATGGAATTTTTTAGTAGAAGCGTTATTGGGTTATACCCATTATAAACCTTTGCACATGCAAAACGCTTCTACGATGATTACGCCACCCATGGAAGAGTAGTTCTTTTTAGTAATCGATCGACCTCTATCCTTCTTCATTCATTTATTTTGAATAAATGAGCTACTTTAATTCACATAATATGATCCATGAATTGTGTTTTTAAATTACAAGAAACTAAGCAAGCAATTGAACAATTAATACAAAACACGCGAGGTTGAGATTTTGTGTAAATTATGAGAGCGCGATCTTAATCGGTAATACAAGACCACATGGGATAAATTTGTAGAGTTCAAATATAATACCTAAACATAATTCATACTCATTTAAAGAATTTATATGTGCTCTAATTAACCACTGACCATAATCTATCCTTAGAACAACAATCAAAGCAGGGTGCTGCGATTGCGTGTTCCGAAGCTAGCCTAGGGTTTAAGTAATTTCATCTTTGTGGTTAAGTTAACTCTCATAGGGTTTGAGGGATAAAAAATTAGGGGATCATAATTATGTTGATATTGATTTAAATGATAATGATTAATAAGTTAATGAATAATTAGAGTTAGATCGATTATGCTTTTTAAAATAGATTTCTAAAAAAACATCTTCTTGTTGTGTCATTTTAATCGAAATTCGTTTCAGAACTAAAAACAAAAAAATATACAATATTCTTCCAACAAAATTCTTCTAGATTCATAAACAATAACAAACCCCAATCCTTTAATGTAGTGTTTTTATTCTATTCTATTTTTTTATAATACCTTTAATAAGTTGTTAAATTCACTTCCTCCTTTGAGAGACGACCTTGGTCAGCCACTCTGCTGCACCTAAGTACCCCAAAATCACCCTAATAATTTGAGGGCGCCCACAAAAGAGCTCTTTAAAATTGGCGCCGTTGCTGGGGAGGCAAGTACTTTATTCAACTATTTAGAGGTATTTCTTTTATTTTTCATTTTATTATTTTCTTCACCTCTCTCTTTATCTTTCCCCTTTCTCAAGTTTTCATTTTTTTCATCCTCTTCTTTTCTTTTTGGACCATCAACTCAAACTTCTCATTTTATTTTATTATGGTCCAATTTATTTCTTTTAATTTTTATTTGATTTATGTCAAGAACTAATCCCAAATATCTCTTAGATCTTGACCCTGAGATTTAACGTAGCCTTAGGGCTCAAATTAGACATTCTCAGTCTACAGGAAGTTTCAATATTCAACCAGTTGGTGAATTCCTCTATTCTGGAAACATTGAAATTGGAATCTATTCAAATTCAAACATAAAAGAGGAAAAAATGGTTGTAAATAATGGAAATGAACTTAATAGAACCATTTGAGAATTGGCTGCACCAGATATTAACTATCAACCAAATTGTATTGCATACCCAAACCTCGAATCGAACTTTGAATTGAAATCTGGATTAATTAACCTTCTTCCAAAGTTTCATGGCTTATCTGGTGAGGATACCAACAAACAACTTAAGGAATTTAATGTGGTTTTATCAAACTTAAAACCAAGAAATGTTTCTGAAGATAAAATTAAATTAAGAGCATTCCCATTCTCACTTGATGGAGCTGTAAAAGATTGGATGTATTATTTACAACCCGAGGATGTAACTTGTTGGAACGATTTAAAACATCTTTTCTTACAGAGATTTTTTACAGCATCAAGGACCACTTCCATTTGTAAGGAGATCTCTGGGATCAAGAAAGCACAAGGTGAGTCAATGTATGAGTACTGGGAGCGATTCAAGAAGTTGTGTGCAAGCTGTCCACATCACCAAATCAGTGGGCAACTCCTCATTTAGTACTTCTATGAAGGAATCACACCTATGGAGAGGATCATGGTGGATGCCACAGTAGGAGGGGCATTGGTGGACAAGAAACCAGTAGCTTCACATGCATTGATCGACAAGATGGACCAAAACTCCCAACAATTTGGCGATAGAGGTACACCACATGTCAGGGGAGTACATCAGGTAAGTCCTTCTTCTCTTGAAAGTCATTTGATTGATACCAAGTTGGAAGAATTGACCACTATGGTGAGGCAGATTTCTTTGGCTCAAAAGACATCCCAACCCCCTCCTTCAAGGCCTTGTGGTATTTGCACTGAGACAAGCCACCCAACTGACTGTTGCCCACAACTCCAAGAAACAGAAGATTGTGCAGCAGTGTTCCCTGGGAGACCATATCAGCAACAAAAACAACAACCATATCCCCAAAAGAAGTTTGATCCAACATATAAACAAGGGTGGAAAGATCAACCAGACATGAGGTATGGCTCTGGACAACAACAAAGGTCACCCTTTCAATAAAACTTCCAACAGCCTCCACCTTACCAGCAGGGTTTCCAACAATCCCAAAGGAGATTTGAAGCCCAAGCATCAGCAAGCCAGCAACAAGGGAATCCCCCAACCAATGTAGATTCTAACACTAATGACCTTTTGAAGAAAATTGTTCTTAATCAACAGAATGAGCTAAAGAGTCAAGGTTCAGAGCTGAGGGAGTTGAAGACTCAAATGAGCCAGATTGCCACCGCCCTCCATGAACTTGTAAGTAAGAATTCCGGAAATCTACCTTCCCAAACCACTCCAAATACAAAGGGGAATGATAGTGCCATCACATTGAGAAGTGGGAAGAAAATTAATGATACATCTCTACCTACCATTCCACCGGGATTCACCTCAACTCCAGAGAAGCCGCATTCCATACCAACTGATGAGAAATCCAAGGAGAAAGATAAAGGTAAGAAAAATATTGATGATGTTCCTCATAAACCCCTTCCTTTTACAAACAGGGTTGTTCAAACCAAGAAGATGGCTGATGAATCAATGAAAAAGGAGGTTTTGGACACATTCAAGCATGTAGAGATCAACATTCCTATACTTGAAGCCATTAAGAAAATCCCAAGGTATGCCAAATTCTTAAAAGAACTCTGCACCAATCAAAGAGGGATCAAGGGAAATGAGAGGATAAATCTTGGAAGGAATGTGTCAGCACTCATTACACCAACTCTAGCAATGCCAAAAAAGTGCAAGGATCCATGGGCATTCACCATCCCATGTACCATAGGGGAGTTGCACTTCTATGATGAAATTTGTGATTTAGGTGCTTCCATAAATGTGATGCCTCACTCTGTATTGTATTCCTTGCAGGTTGGTGAGTTGAAGCCAACAAGAGTAGTGGTGTAGTTGGAAAATAGAGCTACAACATATCCAGCAGGAGTCCTTGAGGATGTACTTGTCTGGGTAAGATACATGATCTTCCCAACAGATTTCTACGTGCTTAACATGGAGGACGATCAGGTAAGTTCTCATGCCCCCATTATCTTAGGTAGACCCTTCCTCAAAACTGAAAAAACTATCATAAATGTCAATGAGGGTACACTTTACATGGAATTTGGGGATGAAGTTGTGATATTTAATGTTATGGACTCCATAAATTACCCCTCTGAGGACCATTCTGCTTTTGTTATCTCCAATTTTGAACCACCAAGTAAAAACTCCATGGATTTTTATTGTCCTATTCTTAGGGAGATTATGAGTATTGGTTCTAGTTTAATGTCTAAGAGAACTTCCACACCTATTTCTAATGAACAAGACTATCTAATATTTGATTTTGAAATGGATTAATATTATGATCTTGATCATGTGAACTCTGATTATGACATGGCTATTGAGTATGCTGATGGATTTGGTGCTTTATTCTCTGATTATGATGATTTCTGTTCTGATACTGATGTTTACTATGCAGATATGTCTGTTGCATCAATTTATCCATCCATACATCACCCCCCTACATTGGAACTCAAGCCATTTCCCCCAAATATTAAATATGCATACTTGCTGGGTGGTGATAAATTACCTATTATCATTGCTAACAATATCTCTTTTGAACATGAAGAAAAACTTTTGAATCTATTAAGAGATAACATTAGGGAAATTGGTTGGACATTGGCAGACATATCAGGTATTAGCCCCTCCAATTGCATTCATAGGATTATCTTGGAGGATGGGGCTAAACCGGTGAGACAACCACAAAGGAGACTCAATCCCACCCTCCTGGAAGTTGTTAAAAAAGAAGTTGAGAAATTGATCGAGGCATGTATAATCTTTCCCATTTCAGATTCTCAGTGGGTAAGTCCAATTCAGGTTATGCCTAAGAAGAGTGGTGTTACTGTTGTTAAAAATGAGAAAGATGAGTTATTCCAATGAGGGTGAAAAACAGTTGGCGTGTGTGTATTGATTATAGAAAACTAAATCAGTCCACTCGCAAGGACCATTTCCCCCTCCCATTTATTGATCAAATGCTTGAGATACTAGCTGGGAAAACACACTATTGTTTATTGGATGGATTTTCTGGAAATTTTTAGGTTCCTATAGCTCCAGAGGATCAGGAAAATACTACATTCACCTGTCCCTTTGGCACATTTTCCTACTGGAGGATGCCATTTGTACTTTGCAACGCCCTAGGTACCTTCCAGCGATGCATGGTGAGTATTTTTTCTGATTTTATTGAGACCTGTATGGAGGTATTTATGGATGATTTTACAGTGTATGGTTCTTCATTTGATGAATGTATAAATAGTTTGGGAAAGGTATTGAATCGTTGTATTGAGAAGAATCTGGTCTTGAACTTTGAAAAGTGTCATTTCATGGTAGAACATGACATTGTCTTAGGGAATGTAGTGTCAAAACATGGGATAGAGGTTGATAGATCTAAGATATACATTATTTCATCCTTACCCTATCCTTCATGTGTGTGTGATGTTAGATCTTTCCTAGGGCATACATGATTTTATCGTCGCTTCATCAAATATTTTAGTAAGATTGCTCTTCCTATGTCAAGATTACTTCAAAAGGATTCTGATTTTGTGTTTGATTATTCTTACAGGACTTCCTTTGATGAGCTAAAGAAGTGTCTGACCACTCCGCCTATCATACATCCCCCACGGTGGGAGATTCCTTTTGAGATTATGTGTGACGCCTCCAACTTCGCGGTTGGAGCTGTCTTATCTCAGAGGGTGGAGGGACGTTCACATGTGATTGCCTATGCATCAAGGACACTGGATTCAGCCCAATCAAAATACACAACCATGAAAAAAGAGTTTCTTGCCGTCATATTTTCTTTAGAAAAATTCTGTTCATATTTATTGGGCTCTAAAGTAGTTGTTTTTCTGACCATGTAGCCCTGAGGTACCTCTTGAAGAAGCCAGATGCAAAGCCCAGGCTGATCCGATGGATGCTCCTTCTTCAAGAATTTGATATTGAGATAAAGGACAAAAAGGAGTCAGAAAACTTGGTGGCGGACCACATGAGTAGGCTTACTCACACACTAGAGGGTGACACCTTGGACCAAGTACCACTTCGGGACACTTTCCCCGATGAGCATCTCTATACCATCTCAGGTACGCATCCTTGGTATGCTTATTTAGTTAATTACATTGTTGCCTTTGAAATCCTAGTGAATTTTAAGAAACATCAAGTCCAAAAATTAAAAATTGAGTCTAGGTTTTATGTGTGGGATGATCCTTACCTCTGGCACATGTGTAGTGACCAAGTTATTAGGAGATGTATTCGTGATCATGAGTTTGAGTCTGTTTTGAAATTCTGTCATACACTTGCATGTGGTGGACACTTTGGACCCCAACGAATAACTAGGCAAGTTTTGGACTCTAGATTATATTGGTCTAGTTTATTACATGATGCCCATGTGTTTTGTAAGTCATGCTCTCGTTTCCAACACACTGGGAATATTTCTAGGAGACATGAGATGCCTCAACAACCCATACTATTCTATGAGATTTTTGATGTGTGGGGAATTGATTTTATGGGTCCTTTTCCAAGTTCATATGGTTTCTTGTATATTTTGGTTTCTGTTGATTATGTGAGAAAATGGATGGAGGAAAAGGCCACCAGGACTGACGATTATCATGTTGTAGTGGATTTTGTCAAGGCTCAAATTTTCTGCAGGTTTGGAGTACCAAAGGCCATCTTCAGTGACCAAGGGACACAGTTTTTCAATAGGAATTTTTCTTCCATCCTTAGAAATTATGGGGTGACACACAAAACATCAACACCATACCACCCCCAAACAAATGGCCAGGCTGAGGTTTCAAATCGTGAGTTGAAACAAATTTTGGAGAAAACTGTGCAGCTAAATAGGAAGGATTGGAGCAAGCACTTGGATGATGCATTGTGGGCTTATAGGACAGCATAAAAGACCCCCATTGGTATGTCCCCATTTCGGATTATTTTTGGGAAAGCATGTCATCGCCCAGTGGAAGTCGAGCATCGGGCATATTGGGCTATAAAGAAATAAAACATGGAATTGGCCCAAGATGGAATTCAAAGGAAGTTGCAAATTCAAGAGCTTGAAGAGATTCGACTGGCATCATATGATAACTCAAGGCTCTACAAGGAAATATCAAAATCAGTTCATGATAAAATGATCCAACAAAGGGAGTTTCATGTTGGAGAGAAAGTCCTTCTCTACAGTTCACGACTGAAGCTGATGCCTAGTAAGTTGTGTTCCAGATGGTTAGGTCCTTATATTGTATCTAATGTTTTTCCTTATGGTGTAGTGGAGATCACAAAAGAGGACACTAGAAGGATCTTTACAATCAATGGGCAACGTTTGAAGAGATACATTTAGGGACTTCCTACTGATGCAGTGGATTTTATCACACTGCATGACCCCATCATCACTTGAGCACATCAGGCTGTTCCTAACCCTTTCACTTTTATATTATTTGTCCTATTTAAAAATTCTTCATTTCATGTGCATATATCATCTCATGGGTTCACATTGAGTACAATGCAATATTTTAAGTGTGGGGGAGGGAACCTTTTAGTTTAGTAATTTCAATTGTTTTCCTGTTTAAAAAAAACCAAAAAAAAATTGTGTGTTTTTCAAATTTTGTGTGTTTATTTTACAATTTTCTATGTTTTTTTTGAAAATTTTGAGCTGAAATGATTCTCATCACCATTTTTAAATCCATATCAATAATTGAAACAATTTACCCCTTGAAACTAAGCTTAAATGAATGCTGAAATGACTTTGTTTCAAGTTCAAATATTTAGTAATTTCATGAAAAGTACACTGAATTTTGAATCCCATGCCACATATCACTGTCTTTATATTTGAAATCACTTTCCTATGAGGCTTCTAAACCATTATTTTCATAATATTTACATTCAACTCACTTCTTGAGAGAACCAAACCATGCTTGATTTAACCAGAATTTGATTTATTTCTATCAAAACTTGAGGGTTTGAGGTACTTATGTTTAAATGATTGAGGTATTTGTTTGGTATTAAAGCCCCTATTTCAAAGAATCCTTTTTTATAATGTCCTACCTTGAATATTTAGTCCTTGTAGCCATTATAAGCCATGCACATCCTGTTAGGTTAGCCACATTACAAGCCAATTTTCCCTATCCAACCAAATCTTGAAGTGAAATTGCATAATCTAGTTGAGCTTAAGTGTGGGGGAATCTATATTGTGTTGTGCCACCACATTCTGTGATAATTTGGGTGGAAAATTAAATTCTGAAGAGATGTGTTTGCGGATGATGAAAATCATTATATTGAAATTTGTGCCTTTTCTGGATCTTTCATGATAAGTGAAGTTGTGCCTTTTCTAGAGCTTCTAATTGAGGTGGAAAGCTGTGCCTATCTGGAGCTTTCAAGAAAATCATGTTTGAGAAGATTGAAATTTTTAATGCTGAAATGATGAATGGTGTAAAATTTACATGACTTTTCATGATGATGGAGCTGAACTAATACTATGGGGATTGAGGATAAGACCATATTTAAGTGAAAATTAGATTAATGCAATTTTTCTTCAAAAAGAGTCAAGCCCTCCTCATTCAGCCTCAGAGTTTTTCACATCTAAATCCTACCAACCGAAAGCCACAGAACAACCCTGAAAAGTACTCATGATAAACATATGTCCTTGAATCACATCGGGTAGTGATGTAGGAATCTATCAAGCCTATGGTGACCCTTTTATGAGTTTGGATGATAAAGACATTGCAAAAAAAATTGACATTTGTGTGATAAGAGAAAATTCAAGTGAGGTAAGTGTTTTGTGCATGGGAGGATAAATAAAGTGGAAATATATTGAATGATATAAATGAAGAACTTTAAATAATGGTTTTTTATAAGGCATGATATCTTTTTTTTCTTGGTGTGTAATTGTTTGATCTCATAGATATGTGTTTTAAAATTGGTTTTGATTTGATGTTGATGTTTACTTGATATGAAATTTTGCTTAGGAGTGAAAAAGGGTAAGTGTGGGGGAGTTGATAAAACACTATTTTATTGAATATTATATTGATAATAAATGATATAATTTCCTCTCATTGTGTTAAATATGTTTAATTAGAAAGTATTTTGGATTAGATCATTCATTTGAATATTTGATGAAAATTCCAGTTTTACCATTTATAGTTCACTGTAGTATTTCGAAGATAAATATTTTTATATTTATTATTTTAATTAGAAATATTTTAACACTGTTTATAACATAATTATCTACAACTTTTATTCAGGACACTAGAGTTAAAGAGTGCATTTGGTTGTTGAAAATGGGCCATGAAGTCAAAGTTGGGCTGGACTCACCAGAATGGAGAAGCTTCTGTATTTAGGCCATAACTCCTTCATATGGTCCTGGATTAAGCCCAAATATTTATAGAAGATATAGGACCCATATCCTCACATATTATAATTTTTGAAGGCCGGCCAATTCACGTGTTTTGGTGGTAAAATGGGTGGTGCAATTTGGTATAAAATATTTGGCCGAATTTCCACATTCACACTTGAAACCACTTGTTACCTCTCCTCCCCTCCCCTCTATAAATTGGAGTTTTTATCATTTTTAGGGGTTGGTACGTGCATTGGGAAGTTTAGGGAAGAGGAGAAGTGGATCCACTCCAATTATCCAACCATTTCAATAAGGGTATCTCATGAAGCAAGGATCCCTTCGACGAAGCCTTCTTCTTCTCCTTCATGTTGTAATGATTTTGTTTGTGTAATAAACTTCTTTGTTCTTATTTTATTTTTTCTATTTTCTTCTGTTTTGTTTAAATTTATTCTTATCTTAATCTTACTATTTGGGCTGGAATTCTGGAGTAGAATCTTTATTGGGTTATACCCATTATAAACCTTTGCACCTGCAAAACGCTTCTACGATGATTACGCCACCCATGGAAGAGTAGTTTTTTTTAGTAATCGATCGAACTCTATCCTTATTCATTCATTTATTTTTAATAAATGAGCTACTATAATTCACATAATATGATACATGATTTTTTTAAAATTACAAGAATATAAGAAAGCAATTGAACAATTAATACAAAACACGCGAGCTCGAGATTTTGTGTAAATTATGAGAGCGCGTTCTTAATCGGTAATACAAGACCACATGGGATAAATTTGTAGAGTTAAAATATAATACCTAAACACAATTCATCCTCATTTCCAAAATGGATATGTGCTCTATTTAACCACTGAACATAATCTATCCATAGAACAACAATCAAAGTAGGGTGCTGCGATTGCGTGTTCTGAAGCTAGCCTAGGGTTTAAGTAATTTCATCTTTGTGGTTAAGTTAACTCTCGTAGGGTTCGAGGGATAAAAAATTATGGGGTCATAATTAAGTGGATATTGATTTAAATGATAATGATTAATAAGTGAATGAAGAGGTATATTTAGATCAATTACACCTTTTAAAATAGATTTCTAAAAAAACATCTTCTTGTTGTGTCATTTTAATCGAAATTTATTTCAAAACTAAAAACAAAAAAATATACAATATTCTTCCTGCAAACTTCTTCTAGATTCATAAACTATAAAAAACCCCAATCCTTTAAAGTAGAGTTTTTATTCTATTCTATTTTTTTTAGAATACCTTTAATAAGTTGTTAAATTCACTTCCTCCTTTGAGAGATGACCTTGGTCAGCCACTCTGCTGCACCTAAGTACCCCAAAATCACACTAATCATTTGAGGGCGCCCACGACAGCGCTCTTTCATGATCACAATCCACCTCCACCAGGAGCTCCTAATCCTCTTACTCATTCGACTCCTCTAACTCTGCCTATAAACCCCACTCTTTATTATCCTACTCCTAAAAAATATCCTCCACTACTTATAAGTTATTGCAATTTATATGTGGATGAAACCAATAATATTTTTTCATATGGGATGATATTTTATATAAACAATAACATTCATCATCAACAGATAGATATAGAAAATCACAAGGTCACTATATTGGATATTATATATGGATCACCAAGAATACCATGTCCTACAGATGAGGTGAGTATAAATTGACAAAGTATCGACCTTTTATTAGTATGGAAATCTATACTTCTTCAGCATGTTACCATATAGGTATGTGTACATTTTATATTTTATTTAATTTTTCTATTAAAATTGTTTTATCATTTTAAAGTTTATATATTTATATAATTATTTACAGGAATACTTTGAAGGCAAATAAATACTATATAGACATCAAAAAATACAAAGTGACACTTTAGATATAGTTTCTACTAATCTTGATAGTGTGTTAACATATTCAAATTCATTATTGGATATATATGAGACTCTAATTGAAGTATATATTTGTGGGCATGAAATAACTATTGGGATTTTTAAAATAGATATCATGGAGCATGTTGTTGGAGATCAGTTGGGAATCAACACAATGAATTTTTTTCCATGTTTGTTAATTAACAAAATTATTTCTGTTCATTTAATTTTTTGAAAATTTATTAATAATTTATACTTATGTTTATTTTTTAATATGTATATTTATAAAATTTGTAAGGATAATGATAGTATATATGTATATGTATTTATGGACCCACAATTTATACCATATGTAGTGAGGAAAATGAATGATGAAGAAAGAACAATTTATATTGCTAAAATATTTCAGAAGAATGAAATTATTTAGTGCTGGTTATTTCCTTATCTTAATGAGTATGAAACATATATTTTAAAAATTGTTCTATATATCTCAACATATTAAACACTAACATTAATTTTTCTTTTATATAAATTTCCATTGGATGTTTGGTGTTTTTTACAATAGAGAGGGAACTTTACTAGCTATTCTCTATCTATGGTGAAGCGTGAGAAAATTTTAAGAATGTATTGGACTCGTAAGTTAGAATATTTTAATACTTGTTAATATTATAATGGATTAAATTTATATATTCATATTATTTTCAAACAGAGCATGTAATGTCTATTAGGAGACCATAAGTAAGAATAGCGCCATGATAAAATATATAAAAGTAAAGGTGAATTTTCATTTACAATTATTAAATTTTGGATATATTACTTAAACATTTTATTTTGAATTTAAAAATTATTTTAAAAATAAATTTAATAATAAATATGGCATAAAGAAATGTGGATATTTTTTTAAGATTTATGTATGAAATAATTACAATTTTGAAAGTTATGATGTTTAATCTGGTTAGAGTTCATTATAAAATTTTTCTTAATATTTCATTCATTTTATTCAGAATACACGTTAAATTTTTTCCTTTTAAACTATAGATTTTTGATGACCCTCATTCTTATAGGCCACAGGAGATGAGACACTTTAAAATATAATGGTCGAATCTTTTCACATGTTTTATTAAATTTTAGTTTATTCGGGCTATATATTATTAACATGAAATTTAACAATTTTATGTGTATTTTTACTAGTTGACATGTTTCTTTTTCTACAGGTATTTTTATTGTAATTTTCTACTCTTTTCTTCCATGGAGAATATGTAAATTGTGACACACCAAGGTTAAAAAAAATTTAAATGCATGAAACTTTTTTTGAGTAGATATTAATAACTATTCTTTAAACATAATTTTTTAGCTTTGATGTTTTGAATATTGAAAAACAACCATCTATAATTGTGTTCAATAAGTTATTTAGAGTCTGATGGAACCAACTTGTTTTTTGGTGAATAGTAACATACCCTTATGAATCGTAATACTAAAAGTAATATTAACCTAATGAATAGTAAATTGTATTATTATTTTATTTTCTTAATGCTTTAAGATAATAACATCTTGGTTAATTTTTCAATGTGATCTAAAAGTAGTTATAGTTTGAAAATTGTTTATTTTTGAATTATGTATGATTTTATTTAAAAATTAAAATAATGATATTTATAAAATTATTTTCAATAAATGGACTTCATTTTTAAATTCTACACGTCAACAAATTGTTAGGGTAAATTTTTGGGATTTTTATGAAACAATTGATTTTTGGTGAATACTAAAAATATAGTTTTGAGTTTCAGTGTGTTAATGAAATCATTAATGATGTAAGAATGATGTAATAAATATGTTCTAATTGTGTACAGTAAACTAAGATGTGAGGTTTCCCAAGTGTCTAATATATTGGGAAAATACCACGGGCAAGCCCATGGTTTTGAAAATACAACTAATGAGGTGTCCCTTGGAAATTATTAAAATATTCCCTCACTTTTGCTATAAATACCAACCCATTACATCATTAACTTCATTCCAATTTCTTAATTGACAAAAATCTAGCCTCTTTACCTCCCTAGTAGTCATCACAAGGTTTTCTAAAGTCCCCAAGGTCCCAACCTTCATGTTTTGGGGGTTACTCTACAAGGTAAGATAATTCTCAGCTTCTTTCTTTTTTCCATTCAAGTTCTCTTTTATGTGGTATAACTTTCAAGTTTCTATACCATGTTCTTATTTACTTATTATTATTGATCTATTCTATATTATGATTCATTTATGGATGGGTGACCCTTGTCCCCTCTCTTTTTAATATTTTCTAAAATCGTGTTGCATAGCTGTTAGGCTACCGAATTTTCGTAAGGGATTTCTCAATTATTCTTTTATTTTGAGTTCATTTATTTTATTATTAGTTCCTCATATACTCTTAAACAAGAGGAATTAATCCTCCCAAAATCATGTATATTATGGATTTTCTCATGTTCATGGAAAATTAATCATCATTCTTCTTCTCCTCTCCTACTTATTCAAGGAATAAAAACATTGTCCGTGATGTGTCGAATTACTGACATCATGGACGATGTGATTTCAATTTGAATTAATTCTTTCAAGTATGGCCATGAAACTATTTTTTATGGTTGAACCAGGTTATAATATATGTATTATGTCTTATCCATGGTTCTGGAATTCCTTTTTACTCATGGATTAAATTTATAAGACACAATGAGGTCGTTATTATCAAAGAACCACTAAAATGATCAAAACGAACATCATAAATGTTTTAACTTATGAATCATACTCATATAAAACCAAAAAATGATAAATGGTGTAAATTTTGGTATTGGAAATATGTAAATACCTTTCCATTACAATTATTTATTTTCAATTCCAATCGAAAAGAATATCCATCATTAACCAATCATGGAAAATGTGTAAAGAAAACACCCCAAAACAATGCAAGGAATACTATACTAAAAAATAAAGGGTGAAATGATGCAATGAAATGATAATTTAAGATATTATAAATATGGGTATGTTTATGTAAGAAATTAATAACACTATTTTAACCATTATAAAATAATTTTAAACACATTTGAAGTAAGAAGAACCCGAGGTAAGGGAATTCTTAACCCGATTTCCATTCGTTGGGTTAACCTTCTTCTTTATTCATTATGTGGTATTAAGACTATTGGTGTGATTAATTTTTGTTTATATTATGTTGTATTATTTTTATTTACAGTTTATACACACATCCTTTAAATTCTATCACTTCTCACTCCCATTATATTTTAAAAGGATTTCCTTTTAAAATCCTTTTAAAACCCTCTTTAATAAATTTCAAAAGGATTGTTTTTTATGTGTATGGAATGAGTAGTTTATCTTGATTTAATGATACTTTATTACCATGATATGTTCCTTGGAAATTATTTATGTTGGGTTGATCCCATTATAGCTCAAGATATGTTGGGTTGATCCCCTTTATAGCTCAATATATGTTGGGTTGAGCTCATTATATCTCAAGATATGACAGGCGAGCCCCATTATAGATCTCCAATGCATTGGGTACTCCAGAGACGGAAGTTGAAAAAAAGGTTATTCTATATATAAGGGTTAATATAAGGGTGATATGGTATATATGTCCCAAGGAAAAAACATGAGTATACTATGCATTCGAGTTTTTATGATATGGGTATTATTGGTTTTTATATTATTACTTGACTAATGCTTTCTATATTTATAACCCTTACTAAGTTTTATACTCATCCCATGTATTTAAGATGTTTTTCATAGTATATTAGGATGGGTAAGGGAAGAAAGGGATTCATGATGTTTGAGATGGAGTGTTTTTGAAGAAATCATGCTTTATGTTTTAATGTCTTATATTTTGAAAAAAATGGAAACTATTTTTAATAGTGTCCTATTTGTATGAATATGGTCTGTTATTTATGTAAGTTATCCTAATTAGTTAAAAATTTAAACCTAAAAAGATCCTCAATGTGTAATAACGAATGTTCTTGTTTAAAATTCAATATTAAGTAACGTTTTAAGGCCTGGTCCTTATAGATGGCATCAAGGATGGTTTAGAGAAATTTAGGGGTTGGGATGATATTAAAGAATAACATAAATGGTTTTTACTCTTTGGTAATTTGAAATGTTATAGAATTTAAATATGAACATGTTGATTCATCTAAGTTATGTTTTTACAGAATGGGTTTCCATCAAAGAAATAGGGAAGTGGAAGTAAGAAGGCACTAAAAGGCTGAGGTCTCTCCGAATCTGCAACCCGGAATGGTGGGAATCAGAACCGAGTAGTTTGTGACAGCAATAGTACAGTTGAATCTAGTGATAAATGGTGTTTGTATCCATACTATAGAGGAACATGATCAACCACAAAGAAACATGCCTTTTGTGGAGCATTTTATGAGGCAACATCCTCTAGAATCCAGTGGAACTGCAGATCTAGTGATAGCCGAAGGATGGATCAATACTCTAGAAACGATATTTGATGTCATGGGATGTTCATATCATCAAAATGTAATACTAGAAATTTATTTTTTGGAAGGTGAAGCTGAACAATGGTGGTCTATGGTTAAGAATACAAGAGAAAGAGATGATCTTGACAGTTTGGAATGAGATGATTTTAAGAGTCTCTTTCTAGAAAAATATTTTCCCAAAACTATTCTACTCAGAATGGAGATACAATTCTTGGAACTGAAGTAGAAATATGATGATTCTATGGCAGCATATGAAGATAATTTTACAAGACTGGCCAGGTATGTACCAGATTTTATTCAGGATTTTGAAAGTAAAATTAATAGATTTTACTCTGGTTTGAAACCGTTTTTCCGAAGAGCTTCGACCTCATGAGAGTTTAAAAGCTATGAGAAGCTTGTTTGTTGGGCTAAAAAAGTTGATATGAAGTTTTCTAAAACATATATGCATCATGATTACAAGAATAAGAATCGATTAGGTTGGCAGGAAATGGGGAAGAAATTGTCAAAGAAGTTTGGAGGTAAGAAAATGAATTTCCCTTCTTGTGAAAAGTGTGGTAAAAGGCATCTTGGTGAATGTCTTGTAAATTATGGAAAATTATACTAATTTGGGAAGTTTAGACACATGACTTGTGAGTGCAGGGAAAGTGATCCAAAAAATAATGAGAATCTGATGGTGAGATGCTTTAACTATAAGGAATTGAGTCATTTTGCTAATGTTTATCCGAAGCTAGTTACTCAAGTAGGGAATCAACAATATTGGAAGCAGAAGGGTTTGGTAAAATATTTCGCAACCACTTTATCATATATTGAGACAAAAAATGAGGGGGTATCAGGTAAATTTATTGTTTTTATAGATTTTTCAAATGTGTTGTTCGATTCTGGGTCTACACATTCTTTCATTTCTGAAAAATATTCAGAAAAATTGGGAATTCAACCTCATGGAATGAAGTTATATCTCATGGTAAAAACACATAGTGGAAATATTATGGTAAAAATAAATTATAAGAAACTTACAATCCTTGTTTGTGGAAATATTTTACCTGCAAACATTGTTGTTTTTCCTCTAGTATAGTTTGAAGTTATTTTGGGTATGGACTGGATTTCTTTTTATCATGCTAAGATAGATTGTAGAGAAAAAGAAGTAGTTTTTTATAAAGAATTTCTGTTTGTGTAAAATAATGAACCCATACCATTAATATCATATCAAGAAGCTAAGAAACCGATTAAGGATGGAAATAAAAGTTATCTTGCTTATATTTTTGAAGATAAGGGAACTATCCAGATTGATGAAGTACCAGTGGTAAATGAATACCTGGATGTTTTTCCTAATGATTTTTCTGGTGTTATTCCCAATCGAGAGGTTGAGTTTAATATTGACTTAGTTCCTGATGTTAAGCCAATTTCAAAACCTCCTTATCTAATGACCCAAATGGAACTTCTGGAATTAAAAAAGCAGTTGCAAGAATTATTAGATAAAGGATTTATTCGACCCAACACTTCACTATGGGGCACTCCTGTCTTGTTTGTTAAGAAAAAAGATGGTTCAATGAGACTTTTCATCGATTATAGAGCCTTGGATAACATTACTGTTAAAAACAAGTATCCTTTGACTCATATCAATGATTTTTTTGATCAGCTCCAGGGAGCACAGTATGTTTAGAAGGTTGACCTAAAGTCGGGGTACCATCAGTTGAAAGTAAATGATGAAGACATCCCGAAGACTATGTTCCATACTAGATATGGTCATTATGAGTTTTTGGTTATGACTTTTGGGTTAACTAATGCACCTACTGTATTCATGGATCTTATGAATAGAATATTTCATGTTTTCTTGGATAAGTTTGTGGTTTATTTATTGATGACATTCTCATAAATTCTAGAAGTAAAGAGGAAAATGAAAAACTTTTAAGGGTTGTTTGGAAAACATTAAAAGAAAATAAACTGTATGAAAAATTCAAAAAGTGTGATTTTTAATTGCAACGGATTTATTTTCTTGGGAAAATTTTAAATAAGGATGGAATAACAATTGATCCTACCAAAAAAAAGTGGTTAATTAATGGATAAGACCTACAAATGTTACAGAGATTCATAGTTTTCTTGGATTAGAAGGTTATTATTGATAGTTTGTTGAAAAACTTTGCATGGTTATCTAGCCCACTAAGTAAGTTAACCTAAAATAGGGTTAAATTTGTTTGGATAGAAGAATGTGATGTTTGTGTTTAGGAACTGAAGAAGAGATTGGTTAATACTCTAGTTTTAGCTTTGCCTTCCCGAAATTGAGAGTTTATCATCTATAGTGTTGCTTGGTTGAAGGGACTTGGTTGTGTTTTGATACAGAATGATCTGGTAATTTCTTATGCTTTAGTACAACTTAAACCTCATGAGTTAAATTATCCCACACATGATTTGGAATGGGCAACTATGGTTTTTTGCTTTGAAAATTTAGAAACATCATTTATACGGATCCAAATGTAAAATATATACTGACAATAAAAGTCTAAAGTATATATTCACTCAGAATGAATTAAACATGCGGTAGATAAGATAGCTTAAAATGATAAAAGATTATGATTTCACGATCAATTACCATCCAGGAAAAGAAAACAATGTGGAAGATGCCTTGAGTCAAAAACATCATGCATCGTTAACCATGTTATATTTAGAAAATGATCCCTTGATTAATTATTTGATGAATTTTGGATTAGAAGTTATTAGTACATGGAATGCATCTATTTTTTTCAGGTTTCAATGCAGTCATCGTTATGAGACAAAATTAAGAAAGCGCAGAAGGAAGACCATAAGCTACAGAAAAAGGTAGAATTGGTTAAAATGGGTAAGCTGTCAGAATTTAACCTTAATAAAGATTGTTTTTTAATATTTGGAAAAAGGTTGTGTGTTCCTTGTGATTCCCAGTTGAAGAAAGATTTGTTGTGTAAATCTCATAGTTATTCATTTTCAGTTCATCCTGGCATTACTAAGATGTACAGAGACCTTTGGGAGTATTATTAGTGGTATGGAATGAAAATGGATATTGCAGAATTTACCATGAAATGTTTGACATGTCAACAGGTTAAAGCAGAGCGGAAGTTACCGAAGGGGATGCTTTAGCCTTTTCCAGTGCTAGAGTAGAAATGGGAGAATGTATCCCTGGACTTCATGGTGGAACTACCAAATACTTCTAGAGGTAACAATGCGATTTAGGATATTGTTGATCAGTAAAAAAAATCTTCACAATTTCATTCTATTCGAGATACATTATCTTTGTATCATCTTTCTTGAATTTACCTCAAAGACATTGTTAGGCTATATGGAGTTCCTCTTTCTATTGTATTTGACCAGGGTCCCAGGTCAACTTCTAAATTTTTGAAGGGGCTTCAGAAGTCGCTGGGCACAAAATTAAATTTTAGTACAACTTATCATACTCAATCAGATTGGTAGTCAAAACGAATGATTCTGTCTTTGGAGGGTATGCTTTGAGCTTGATCAATGGACTATCAGGGAAGTTGGGATCAACAAATTTCTTTAGTTGAGTTTTCTTATAATAATAGTTTTCATTCCAGTATACAGATGGAACCTTTCGAGGATTTGTATGGGAAGCGGGGTCATACTCCAGTGTTTTGGGATGAAGTTGGTGATAAAAAGTTGATGGGGCTAGAATTAGTAGAAGAAGTGGATGATAAAGTGAAGATGATCCAGCAACATTGGAGGAAAGCTCAGAGTAGGAAGAAAAGTTATGCAGATAATAGAAGGAAATACTTCTCTTTCGAGGTAGGTGACCATGTTTTCCATAAAATATCCACTTGGAAAAGAGTGATGCATTTCAGTAAGAAAGGGAAGCTAAGTCCATGGTTCAACAATCCTTTTTAAATTCTTGAGAAAGTTGGAATAGTTTTGTACCGAGTAGCTCTTCCTCTGATTTTGTCTCAGGTACAAAATGTTTTTCATGTTTCGATGTTGAGTAAGTATGTTCCAGATTCATCACATGTCTTGAGCCCAGAACTAGTTCAGCTGGAAGAGAACCTTTCTTATGAAGATGAACCCGTTCAGATTCATGATCAATAGAAATAGGTATTGCAGAATTAGGTAATCCACCAGGTAAATGTTTTTTGGAGAAACCACACGGTTGAAGAAGCAACATGGGAGTCTGGAAATGCTATGAGGTAAAGTTACCCTCACTTGTTTAATAGTTAAATAAAATTATGAGGATGAAATTTCTAGAAGGTGGGGATAATGTAACACCCCAATGTTTAAAATAAATAAATAAATTAAATTCATGAAACTTTGTTTTATTTAGATATTTATAACTATCCTTTAAACATAATTTTGCAGCTTCTATGTTTTGAATTTTGAAAAATAGTCTTCTATAATTGTGTTCAATAAGTTATTTGGAGTCTGATGGAACCAATATGTTTTATAGTGAATAGTAAAATACCCTTATGAATAGTAATATGACCCTAATGAATAGTACATTTTATTATTATTTTATTTTCTTAATGATTTAAGATAATAACATTTTGGTTAATTTTTCAATGTGATATAAAAGAAGTTATAGTTTTAAAATTATTTATTTTCGAATTAAGTATGATTTTATTTCAAAATTAAATTAATGATATTTATAAAATTATCTTCAAAAAATGGACTTCATTTATTAATTCTACATGTCAAAAAATGGTTAGGGAAAATTTTTGGGATTTTTCTGAAACAGTTGATTTTTTGGTGAATAGTAAATATACAGTTTTGAGTTTTGGTGTGTTAATGACATCATTAATGATGTAATAATGATGTAATAAATCTGGTCTACTTGTATATAGTAAAATAATATGTAAGGTTACCCAAGTGGCTAATACATTGGGCAAATAACATGGGCAACCCCATGGTTTTGCAAATGCCACTAATGAGGTGTCCCTTGGAAATTATTAAAATATTCACTCACTTTTTTCTATAAATACCAACCCATTCCTTCATTAAATTCATTCAATTTTATTCCTCAATAAATATATGGACTCCTTACCTCCCTAGTAGTCCTCCCAAGGTTTCCTCAAGCCCTTAAGGTCTCATACTTCATGTTTTGGGAGTTACTCTACAAGGTAAGAGATTTCTCAACTTCTTTCTTTTTCCATTCAAGTTCTCTTTTATGTGGTATAACTTTAAAGTTTCCATACCATGTTATTATTTCATTATTATTATTGATCTATTATGTATTATTATTCATTTCTGGATGGGTGACCCTTTTCCCCTCTCTTTTTAATATTTTCTAAAACCATGTTGCATAGCCATTAGGCTGCCGAATTTCTGTAAGGGATTTCTCAATTATAATTTTATTTTGAGTTCATTTATTTTCATATTCTATCCTCATATCCTCTTACCCAAGAGGCATGAAATATCTATAAATCATGTATATTATATATTTTCTCATGTTCATGTAAAATTCATCATCATTATTTTTCTCCTCTCCCACTTATTCAAGGAATAAAAACATTGTCCGTGATGTGTCGAATTACCGACATCATGGATGATGTGATATCAATTTGAATTAATTATTTCAAGTATGGTCATGAAACCATTTTTTATGGTTGATATAGGTTAAAATATATTAATTATTTATCATCCATGGTTCTGGAGTTATTTTTTACTCATGGATTTAATTTATAATACAAAATGTGGTCGTCATTATCAAAGAATCACTAAAATGATCTAAACGAACATCATTAATGTTTTAACTTATGAATCATCCTCATATAAAACTTCAAAATGATAAATGGTATAAATTATGATACTGAAAATATTTAAATATATTTACATTCCAATTCTGGTGTTTCACTTCCAATCGACAAGAATATCCATCATTAACCAATCATGGAAAACATGTAAAGAAAACACCCCAAAACAATGCAAGGAACAAAATACTAACAAACAAAGGGTGAAATTATATAATAAAATGATCATTTAAGATATTATAAAGATGGTTATGTTTCTGTAAGATATTAATAACACTATTTTAACCATTATACAATAATTTTAAACACATTTGTAATAAGAAGAACCCGAGGTAAAGGAATTATTAACCCGATTTCCATTTGTTGGGTTAACCTTCTTATTTATTCATTATGTGGTATTAAGATTATTGGTGTGATGAATTTTTGTTTATATTATGTTATATTATGTGTATTTATAGTTTATAAACATATCCTTTCAATTCTATCAATTATCACTCCAATTATATTTTAAATGATTTTTTTTAAAATACTTTTAAAACCCTCTTTAATAAATTTCAAAAGGATTGTTTTTTTATGTGTATGGATTGAGTAGTTTCTCCTGATTTCAAGATAATCTATTACCATGATATGTTACTTGGAAATTATTTATTTTGGGTTAATCCCATTATAGCTCAAGATATGTTGGGTTGATCCCCTTTATATCTCAATATATGTTGGGTTGAGCCCATTATAGCTCAAGATATGACAGGTGAGCCCCATTATAGCTCTCTAATGACTTGGGTACTCCAGATATGTAAGTTGAAAAAAAGGTTATTCCATATATAAGTTTTAATTTAAAGGTGATATGTTAAATATGTTCCAAGGAAACAACATTAGTATACTATGCATTCGAGTTCTTATGATATTGGTTTTATTGGTTTTTATGGTATCACTTGACTAACACCTTCTATCTTTATATATCTTACTGAGTTTTATACTCATACCATATTTTTAAAATGTTTTTCATAGGATATAAGGATGGGTAAGAGAAATAAGGGATTTGTGATTTTTGATATGTAGTGTTTTCAAAGAAATCATGCTTTATGTTTTAATGTCTTATATTTTGAATAAAATGGAAACTGTTTTTAATAGTGTCCTCTTTGTATGAATGTGGTATGTTATGTATGTAAGTTATCCTAATTATTTAAAACTATAAACCTAAAAAGATCCTCAATGGGTAATAATGTATGTTATTGTTTAAAATTCAATATTAAGTAACATTTTAAGATCATATCCTTATATAGATAGAAAAAAATTATAAAAAAACTATTTATCACATCAACTATGTGGGAACTGATGTGATAAATCAATAAACATTGGTTTATTACATGGGTCACCACATGAACAATGTGATATAAATTTTATCACATCAGTTATATGGTAATTGACTTGATAAACCAATTTTTATGGGTTTATCATGCTCGTTATCAAAGAATCAACATGATAAAACTATATGGATTGGTTTTTCACGTCAGTTTTTTTGGTAAACAAACATGAAAAAATGTTTTTAACATAGTTTATCAAAGAACCAACGTGAAAAATGTTTACATAATATTATTTACAACATAGGTTTTCATTAACCAACATTAAAAAAATATTTACAACGTCACCTTCAATAAAGACACTTAATAACTGATGTGAAAAAGAAAAAAACCGACATGAAAAACGTTTTTGTGTACTAGTGAGGGTTCTCATACCAGAATTCTTGAGTTTTAACCTGTTAAAAAAACACTATTAACAATGATTTTTAAATTATCTTAACTTCATAATATCATCTAATTAATAAATTTTTCATTACTATTTAATGTTATTTCATTACTATAAAAAAATAATAATGAAAAATAAATTATAACAACAAACAAGCCATAAAGTTAATTAATTTGGGCTAGCTTCAGGGGTCAAATAGTGCCAAATTGGAATAATTTGATCCATAAATACAACACAATTTAATTAGTTTTAAGTATTTCTTGTTATGATAATTTATTTTTCATTATTATGTTTTTATAGTAATTAAATAACATGAAATTGTAATCAAAATTACTTACTCCAACATCTTTGGTAGGTTTATTTACAAAACCTCCATTGTGTTTCCTATAAACATTAAGCCACATCTTTTTATAGTTAACAAAGTGAACTAATTAATTAACCTTTATAAAAAATATATACAAATTATAAGAATCCTTTAATTATAATAAAATAATATAAAAAATAATGGATAAAATACAAACCAAGATTGTTATTTTTCTCAAAAGACTATGAGACCCAGTGATATATGGAATGACTTGTTTCTCATGATTAATAGTATTTTATTAGATAATTACTAAAAAATAGAAACATTAATAAAAATTTTAATTTTATTTTGTTTATGTTATTAAGATACTATAAAATATTCAATTAAATCATGATATGAATATCTATTAATATTGAAATACATCTTCCATTTCTCATGAGAAACAACTTCGTACACTTTCTGACACATTTGTCATGATATTAGAGATGTGTTATTAAACTCATTCTATAATCTCCATTTATTACCCAAAATATTCAGATTCTATGGGCTTGAAACAAAGTAAGGGGAATTAAAATGAAAAAACCTTTAGAAATTAAAGACATAACAATTTATAAGTATATTAATATTTTTCTCATGTCTTTTAATTTAGTTATAAATGAATATCAAATTAACATTACCATTACTTTATTATCAAAGACCCCATTTTCTGAAGATGTGAGAATATGCCTCCAGTCATTATAATTAATTGGAAAGATCACTATCTCCCAAGAAAGATTCCCAACAATCTATCCATATATTCTAACAACATCACTATTAATCACCCCAAAATCATCAAATAGAATGATAATATTGAAGTATTTTAGGTCCCATACATCTACCATGTTCATATTTATATCCCTTCTATTGTTATCTTTATCTGTATGAAAATACAATAAATAATTAATAAAATATATAGTTTTTTATACAATGACATACGCACCAGTAATGTTAACTCTCTAATATCTTCTAGATGGAGGGGTGACCCACTGCTCCGTCACCAGAGGTGTATCATTGGTGGGATACCAACAACATATAGGGAAACTACTGGCTCATTAGAAGTATCTAGTATAACAGAATCACTCAGATCTATTGAAGGTGATGATAGTGGTGGTGTGCTCCAAGATGATGTTTGGCTATGATCTCAATTTTTTTATTCTCATAATTCCCACAATTAAAATGGTTCAAATATATTAAATGTATAAAAAAATTGAAAAATAAAAGTTTTTACAAAAAAGAAAATATAGATAATGTATATATATATAAAACACTTATAAATGAGAAATTTTAATATAGTTTCATAACCAATTTATACATTCAATTATCTCTATCTCCATTTTCATCATTTTTATCAACCTCCCTTGCGATGAGTGATTCATTTTCACCCTCTCTTATAAGTTCTACTATTTGAATATTATTGGGAAAAACATTGTTCAATGTTTTTTTGTTGATAAGTTTCAATTTTACAAAGTACAAATTGATATTCATCACAAATACCATACATGTATCTCTTATTTAAGTGTAAAATAATATTCAAACCTTCATTTATTTCATAATTCACATAATAAACCATATTTTCTTATAGATCCCAGATAAATGGATCATACTTTACATGATCACTGGTATAGATCAAGATAAAGACGTTGACATGATTAAAATGTAATGAATATTTCATTATAGCCCTATCAATGTTGACCCACTTGAATTTGAATAATACAACTAAAAATTGACCATGATAATTTAATTTGATTATATCAATCATATTTTCATAGTATCCCACCCTTTCCTGTGTAAATACACAAGTATTTTGAGTTTTCAAATCTTATTCATGATAAATATTATGAAACTTGAATCCATGAATATTGTAGGCCTCAAATATCTTAGCCTAACTTAGATGTCCTTAATCCAAACCTTCAAATTATTTGATATTTTAGATCGATTATCAATATTCATTATCTAAAATAAGAAGATATAAGTTGTTAATTTTAATATATAAAAAATAAATACACATTAATAATATGAATATGAGTATGTACTTACACAAAAGTTTAACCATTTGACAATCTCCTTATTAACACTTTTTTTAATTCCAACTCATTTTGAGCTTGACCCCTTAGTTTAATATTTGTTTTTAAATCTCAATTATTTAATAAATGGATCTACAATATGACTATTGAGTAGAAAATATCATTGTGATTGTAGTAACTCTAATTCAATCATTGTAAAATTTGACCTATTTTTAATTGGTCATCCAATAGTTGGAAATACGAATGACTAGTTTTCAAAATGAGAATTAGTGTAGATGTTTTCAACACCTCCAACACAATTTAATATAGTCTCAATCCCATACAAATACCTAGAATATAAGTTCAGTCACTCTTCATCTATGTAACCTTTAGCAATAGAGCCTTCTAGTTGATCTTTATTCTTCACATATGATTTCAAGTAACCTAAGTACCTCATGGAAAAAAATAAAAAACATATTAAAAAATTTTACAAAATGATTTGATAAAATTGAATTCATCAATGAAAATAAAAAAAATATTAATGAACCTCTCAATTGGATATCTTTGAGTCAGAAGTTTTACTTATTACTTTTCCATTCCTTTAGTTTTAGAAATTATAAACACTCTATTAAAACTATGTTTACTAATTCTTTATGTCCCAAGTGTTTTAGTATGTTTTTTTGTTGAAAAAATTACTTTTTTGGCAACATAAAAATAATTATAATGTATTATGAATATGAAATTATCATTTTTAAATATGATCTATCAGATCAAGGATAATTCCGATTTATCAGACTGACCATTATTATGACCAGTGTTTAGACATTTGTCTTGTCTATCATACTAAAAAAATTCATGACCATCAGAATGATAATGGTATCGATACATAGTAATGATCCTTATAAGGTTTATCGTGTTAAAAAATAGTAAGGAATTCCATTGGAATATCCTAATTTTATAATTGGAATATATAGAATTTGTTTCTATTATAAGGAATACTTAATATCATTATAATGGTTCTAAAAAAAGTGACATCAGGCATTCAGTAATAGATGAGATGTTAGGTGAAAGATGTCTGAGGTCGTTGAAACTAACTCATATATATGAAGGATGAGGCTTTTCCTATAAATATCCAGCCATTTGAAGAGTTGGGAGCTGATAAATTTTTGCAACTAAAGTGTTCTAAATATTTATTAGTTTTAACTTCTTGTTATTAGTATTTGTAATACATTAGAGAGTTTTCATTCTCAGAAATCCTTGTCAGAGTTGTTTCCTTTAGAAAATTTTCTTTTTTATTTTATGTATGATCATTATAATGATTGAGTAATTATGAGGATATGAATATGGTGAATACGATCCACCATATCGAGGGATTCCGTGGTTAGGAAGACAAAGTCTGATCATCGTATCGAGGGATTACAAGTATAGAAAGACAAAGTCATTCTGATAATCTTTTTGAGGACATTCCTGGCAAGGATAACAAAATTTATAGTAAGTAAAAAACTATGGATACATTTATTCAAGGTTATTTAGTACCCTTACTCTTAAGGTTAAAAAAATGAAATAATTTAATATATATTTTAAGTTATTCTTACATTATAATATTTTGTATTGATTGTTTTTACATGTATTTATTTTACTGTGCATATTACTATAGAATGTTTTCTTTAAAAATATTTCTTATCAATTGTTTTATCAATGTATCTATGATAATGATTATAACATACTCTGATTAAATCTTATGATTTCTAGTTTTGATTCTGACACTCTAATCATCAAAAAATATTTGAGTCTGATATTTTTACTTTAATAGGTTTTGTATTTTGTTTTGGTTTAATGTTTTTAAACTAAAATTCACCCCTCTTGTAAATAAACTAATGAAGAAATAATTAATACATTTTCATTTTAAAATCTTGATGCATATTTTTAAAAATTTGGGATAGTTGTTATAATTAAATTAATTGTTATCAAATATCTTGTGTTTGAATGTATTCCAATACTTTTAGTAGAATGTTATTTCTATTATTTATTATATGATTATTTATTTAAAATAAAATTGTTTCATATTTTATCATTGACTAACATATCATGAAACTATGATTGCTTTCCCATTATTTTTTAAAATCACAAAGGGGGAGATATCTTAGGGAGTTTTCTAAAAAGAGGAGATACTATTTTAAGTTGGAGAATTATTTTTTAAGTTGGATTTGTTTTAATAATTTCAATGTATCATTAAGTAGTTATAAACTTAGGGGGAGTTATAAATAATATCTTCAAAGTTCTTAAAAGAATAAAGTTATGTAAGTTTTTCAAGTTATATTTTTCATTTAAGTGTTTTGTTTTCTTCTTTCCAAAAAAGGGGAGATTGTTGAGTCAAAATTTTTACTTTTTATTATTACATTCCTTTATTTTTAGAAATAAAATAAACTCTCTTAAAATTATATTCACTAACTATTTATGCCCTATGTTTTTTAATATGTTTTTTTGTATAAAACATTACTTTTTACCTAACATAGAAATAATTATAATGTATTAAGAATACGAACTTATCATTCTTCAATATGATCGATTAGATCAAGGATGAGTCTGATGCATCAAACTGAAATTTATTATGACCAATGGTTAGACTTTTGTCTTGTCTATCATACTGATAAAAGTCATGACCATCAAACTGATAATGGAACTGATACATCAGACTAATCCTTATAAGGTTTATCATATTTAGAAATGATAAGGAAGTCCATTATATTATTCTAAGTTTATAATCAGAATATATAAAATTTTTTTATATCCTAAGTAATACTTAATATCATTGTAATGGTGCTAAAAAAATGAAATTTATCATTTAGTTACATATGAGTTATCATGTGAAAGATATCTGAAACCATTGCAACTAACTTAGAAATATGAACATTTGGGCTTTGCTTATAAATAACTGATCATTTGAAGAGTTGGGAGCCAAAAAAAATTTATAGATTAATTTTTCTAAATATTTATTAGCACGAAATGCTCATTATTAGTATTTTTAACACTTTAGAGAGTTGTTGTTCTCTGTAATCCTTGTTAGGGTTGTTTCTTTTAGAACATTATATTATGCGTATGATCATTGTAATGATAGAGGGATTCTAGGGATAGAAATATGGTGAATCCGATCCATTGGATCTAGGGATTCTGGGGCTAGGAAGATAAAGTCTATTCATCATATCGAGGGCTTCCGAGGATAGGAATATATAGATATTTCAATCATCATATCGAGGAATTTACTAGTAAGGAAAGACAAAATTTATAGTAAGTATAAAACTATGGATACCTTTAGTTAAGGTTATTGACTACCTTCAATCTTAAGGTTAAAAGAATGAAATATTTTAATATATATTGTAATTCATTCTTACATTATAAGATTTTTTATTTCTTGTTTTTAAAAGTATTTATTCTGCAATGCATCTTACTATAGAAAGTTTATTTTACAAATATTTATTATCAATTGTCTTTATCAGTGTATTTTTGATAATTATTATAACATACTCTGATTTAATCAGATTTTTTCTGGTTCTAATTATGAAACTTTGATCATCATACAACCTATGAGTTCAATATTTTTTTACTTTAAGAGTTATTTCATTTTCATTTAGTTTAATATTTTTTAAACTAAAATTCACCCCCTCTTGTAATTTTAACTATCTTAGTGAGTCTTTCAATCCAATAGATATATCCACTGATAGTGTACTGGTCCAACTTTTTTAGCATCTTCAACCAGATGAATAGTCAAATGAATCATGACTATGAAAGATGAAGGGGGAAATAACATCTTTAAATGATAGTGTCAAAGTTATTATTTCTTGAATTTTATCAAATTAGGTTAGATTTAGAGTTTTTCCACAAACCTCTCAAAATAATGCACACAACTCAACTAAAATCACAATTACTTTTTTAGGTAATATATTATGCTATTCCAATGAAAAAAACTTCTATATCAGATTATGTGAGTCATGGATTTTCAATCTTTGTAACTTTCAATGTTTTAAGTTAATGCACCTTGAAATTTTACTAGGATATCTATATTGAACTTTTAAATTCCTTAAAGATCGAAAGAATACGTCTTTCTCATGATTTTCCGTTATAAAAATAGACAAAGTATACTTTCCACTCTCATTTTCCCACAAAAAATGATTTATATTCATTGATTCCAAATTCTTATGATCATTAAGGTGATCATTCGATTTACCTTGATCATTAAGCAATGTAAAAATTACATTATTATACATGTCCTTATCAATATGAATTATGTCAATATTATGACTTATCAAATTAAATTTCTAATAATGAAGTTTGAAAAATATACTCATTTTCTTCCACAATTGTGATCCATCCACTTCAGATACTGTACCTAATACCCTTTTCTCCCATTCTTTAAACTGATTACATTTTCCAAATTTTATAGTGGTATTTGTTAATTGTCCCAATATTTTTGAACCAGATAACACCTTCAATGGATTTATCAATTAAATATCTCAATTTAATTGCATCTTATTAAACCTAGAATTATGAGAAGAATCAAGAAATTTATGAAGACACACAATACACCATTTTATAATATGAGTTAATCATTTATGTTCAAAATAAAAATTACAAACTGGAAAATCCAAACCAGTATGAGTGGTCCAACTGAATAAGTTTCCTAGAATAGGAAAGTCACTAATTGTACATATTAAATTAGGATTAATTTTGAATTGTTTTCTCATTTAATCATAATATGTTTCCATGCCATCATTCTATAATTCTAGAAATTATTTGATTAGAGGTTGAAGGTATAACATCAATTTACTTTCCAAGAATTTTATTTATAGGAATAAACATTAAAATAATGAAAGAATTTTTCTTTATAAAAATGCATGGAGATAGATTATAGGTGATCAAAAAAACTGTACAAATGCTATAATTAATACTTGAAGTACAAAAAGGTTTAACACCATCAAAAGACAATCCCAAACATACATTCCTAGGATCTGTAGAAAAACAGAGATATTATGAATCAAACCCCTTCCATGATTTTGAATATTTTTTATGTCTCATAAAGTCATTATTGTTACTATCTTAATCATGCCACTTCATGTTGTATGTAGTCTTAGATGACATGAATAATCTTTACATGCATGGTTTCATAAGAAATTAATGAAATACCTTTTTAGGAATTTTCTTCTTCTGTTTCTTCCTGGGGTTGCATTGATTTGTACTCTCATTGTTGTTCATTAAATTACATATACTTGTATGAAGTCTTATGCATTATTCTTTATTAGAAACTTCACCTCAGTAAATCATGAAATCATTAGGGCATGCATATATCTTTGTATAATTAATTCTAAGTTTGTTGATGATTTTATTCATCTCATAGAATGATGCAAGGATCTTAGCTTCACTAAATGCTTCATGAAGAAGCTATAAAAAAATGGACATTGATTTTTCAATAATTTCACAGATAAAGTTGATATGATAAATCTTAAGAAGAAAAGAAAACATCAGATACATGGAACACTTTTTATATATTTCTTATTGTCCATCTTCAACTAATTCATAAAAATAATTTTTTTATCACTAATGTTTGGAGAAAGATTAACCTGCTCAGGATCAACTAAAGGTTATTTTGATCTATTAAAATCTCAAACATTGTATCCTAAAAATAAAAATGTTCCATATATCACGTTCCAAACTGAATTTTCCTTGGATGAGTCACTTAGTGTTTTGTTTATAGGATAGTGATTATTTTGAATTTCCATAAAATTTGATTAACCATGCCAAATACAACTTAAATATTGACCAGAAAACCTTTTCAATATAAAATTCTCATATAATTCATTTCTATTCAACCATATCTTGAATTTACAATCAGGACACATACATTTTATTCTACCATCCAATGATCATTTTTTAATTTCATAATCTAAAAATTATTCCAAATCCTTGGCATATCGAGGTGTATTTCGAGGTAAATTAATAAAAATTATATATATATAAGTATTGTATTGTCACTCTTATCCTTGTAAATTCATATATAATGATATAAATGTTTAATAAAACAAGTAATATCAAAATTAAAAATCACCCAAATTCATCATTGACCAGTTTAGGATCTTAATTTGACATAAAAAAAATTCAACATAAAAACGATTCAATACAACATGAAAAACATGAACAACACAAATGAATAAAAATTACTCCTCAAAATAATAGGTTCATAGGTTGAGGAATAAGTTTATTGAGCTGAGGGGAGATGGAAACAAACATGGGTATGGGGAATTAGGTCGAGACAGAGGTAAGAGGATGTTGATGTCATGGGTATAAGGGGTCATGGATGTTTCCACTATTGGGGGTTTCATTCTCCAGGAAAAGGGGAAGAGAGGCCACCATTGGTGGCCACCGTTGAGGAGAGGGGGTCACTATAGGGTTTTATTTTGGGGAGAAGGGGGGTTGGGGTCAGAGGGAACATAGGGTGTGGAGGGGAACTCATCATCGATGAGTAGGGGGTTCAGGGTTATGGGGATTAGAGGTGGGGGAGGGGAGGTCTTCATCAGGGATTAGAGGGGTTAGGGTCATAGGGATCAAAGATGGGTTAGGGGTGGTCATCATCGAGGAGTAGGGTAGATCAAGGCCAAGGGGATGAGGGGGTCAAGGGGATTGAGTGGGGGGGGGAGGGGGTTGAATTTGGGTATATTTTAATGATTTAGAGTTGGTTTAGATAAAACCACCTCTAAATATAAAAATTAAAAAATACAGTAGTAGTTATATTAAATCACCACAGTATTATAAATTATATTTAATACTATTTGTTTAGTGGTGGTTATTAGAACCACTGCTAGTAAACCACTTCTAAGACCACTTTTTTTGTAGTGAAGCTAAACTCATTTTCTCATTTTTAACATTTGATACATGTTTCATGATTTAAAATGAACTTTAATTCTAAAAATAATATTTCAATAATTCTAAGTACATCACATTTAAAATTTATGAATGATTCATTATTATAGTTCACAAATGACTTGAGTATTGTTATCCTAAATTGATATAAAAAACCTATTTGTTTGACCATTTTTGAACAATTTATATTCATTTCATAATTGTTTTTTTAGTTTTTAAAAACCACTTTTCATCATTCCAAGTAACAAAAATGTTGAATTAACATGTGATTTTTTATTACAGATCACAATCTAAATTCATGTGTAGTTTTTTCAAATGTTTAATTCTTGTGTTTTCTTAAATTTACATGAAAAATTATGTTTACATTCTCATCTCAGATTTTTTGATGCACACTTGATAATTAAAAATTAATTTTAATTATTAAAAATAATTTTCGATCATTTTAACCATCCGAATTGTCAAATTCACATGTGATTTACTTCTCCAAGTAAAAAAATGAATTCAAGGATCATTTTTTAAATTTTCAGAACAAACCGACCCTGTTTTGGTCATTTTTTGATCATTTAATGCACAATTAATAAATACTAAGGACATATCCAATCCAAAATCCCAAAATGGTGTAATATTTAAAAAATAGAATATCTACGATTAAACTATATTTAATACACAATTACATTTTTCACTAAACATATATTATATTAAAAAAAATAATTTTCATTCAAAAAAATGATATTTAATTAAATAAATAAACTATAATAAAAAAACAAAAAAAGGAATGGCATCACAATAGTGAAATTACATATTTTTCACTACACTATAACACAACCTATAAATAATATCTATTTTAACACTTGGTTGGAGCTCCAATTATACACCATTTTTTATTTCATGCCAAAATGGAGTGGGTTGAAGATGCTTTAATACTTAGGAACATTCAATCATTTTGAGAACATCTCATGTCAGATCCACTATGGTTTATACAAACTACCACTAATTGGTATGTTAGAATTCATTCCATGACAATTATTATTATTTTTCGACACTTGAATTGTCATGAAACAAATACTTAATGGAAATTTGAGTTTATTAGTGGCCATTGTACAAAAAGAAACAAAATACTAAATGAATTCATGAAAATATTATGAAATATATTTAGTAGAATTTGTTTCATGTTTAGAAGCTATTATCAAGCTTCAAACAATAAACTTAGTAGTAGTTTTGAAAGCTTCACTAAATGTTGTCATATGACTTGATATATAGAGTAAATCTAATGAAAGTTAAAAAAACATCTCTATTTATTTTGGTAATACCATATCTAGAGGTAGTTAAAACCATGTAAAATTATGATATTACAACAATAAATTTTTCACTAACAAACCTCATTCCATTTTATTCATTTCAATAAAAAATAAAGATCCAATACATGTAACATATCTTCATCCAATAAAGTACAAAAAATTACATATTTTACATCAATTCTTAATATTACAAGTTGAAAAATTTGCAAACTCAAAGTTATCATTAATATTACAACTTCCAAAATATCAAGAAACATATTCGATTCTCCACTACACCACATCCCCTCTGCTATCCCCATACAAGGCTTGTTACTCATCCAATTATTTCCCACTTTCAGCCTCCGGTTCCAACATTTCAGAAAAATAACTGAAAATTAGTAACAATCACATTAAAAAAATTAAATAAAAAACAATAGAATCCCCACTCTTGAATTAGAATTGGAGTTTTATGTTACTAGTTGACAAAGGATATATATAAGGTGGTAATCAATCCTCCTTTAGGTATATCCAAAATAAAACAATAGCCTATAAATATTCAATTCCTAAGTAAATCCATATTAAAAAACTTGAAAAAAATTTGGGAATCATTAGAGTGAAGGGATTCAAACAAATAGGTTTTGGTCATTGATGAGAAAATATAATATTTAACTAAGAACGAAACATGATACTTAGTCAAAAACCCATGTAAAATTAATTTTATAAGTTCAAAATGGATATAAAAGATAAAATAAGTGTCATCCAAGAATGTAGGGGTTAACTATAAGGATAACTTAGAACCATATAGGTTTACTAAGAGAGAAGGTTGAGTTAGTGTTCAATTAATATTTTAAACACTATTGGAGTGCATCTATTATGGTTAAGTTTTCAACAAGGTTGTATATTTTTTATTAAAATGTTGAAAATAGTACAAACTACATTCAGATCATTCTTTATAAATATTTTTAATTTCAAAACATATAAAATGATATTATAGGGTCATCTATTTTAAAAAATAGAAAGCGATGATTACTATTATCAATTTCAATGATCTAAATATTATGCTATGTTAAAATAAACTAAAGAATCATTATATCACCAATGTAAGTTCGGTATATTAAATGAAATTAAAAAATTAATGATTATTAAATTAGATTTTAGCATGATTAATAAATATTTAAAGAGAGAAAATGTATTTGTTAAATATTTGATGAAAAATAGTACATCTATTGAAAATTATTATGAAATCAAGAATGCAGTGTATAATTTGGAAAATATTTATAAAAAATGAAGCTTGATCAAATGATTGTATATAATTATTTCCCAAACATGTCTATATGATGTTATGTGTTTGTGTGTGTGCAGATATAACACCTCAGTCAAAATAACTCTATAGTATCCCAATCGACATGATATGTGACCTTAGGTGCACCTCCCCATATGGCCGAGGCTACTGACTAGTAGAAAGGTCATAAATCATATATTGGGGAGACTATTACTTCAATATCATAACCTCCAATAATAAATATATAACCAAGCATCATCCAAAAAAAATAATTATATTACAAAAAATCAATAAAACATATCCATGATATATATAATGAAATAAAATCATATAAGCATATATCCTAACTGATCACCCAATAGGGTGATCAAATACATAAAATAAAAAAAAAATAAAAACACAAGGAGGATCTACTATAATCCATGTACCTCACCTCATCTAATCTCCATATCCCTATCGAGATGCTCCTACCTGATCCACTGAACAACCTATTCTTCGACCTATACAATAGAAATAAGGCCTGTATGCACACTAAAGTGACTATTAAGGGTGTGAGAAGTACATATCATTAGAGTCTCAACAAGTTCCATAATATATGTTATCATATCCATGTGTATTCAAATGAAATATAAATGATATAAATAAAACACTTGAGAGTATGAATCAAGTCACTGTGTGCTAACCCGACCACCACGACACCTGAACATACTTTCTTCAGCCCCCATTAGAGAAGAAGTTTCCTCATTACACTAATCTCGATCCTTACCCATAGTATTTGGGTAGGGTTCCACACTAGTATTTGACCCATACCTGAACATATAGGGTAGGGTGCATTATTTTATCTTAATCCATACCCAAATATGTAGGGTAGGGTGTCTTACCAAGTCCCGACCACTACCCTCTATCTCAGGGTAGGGTCCCATACCAAACATCTATTTTATCATACAAATTCTCAAACAATACTCTCTTATCAAGGTTGAGTTCCATATCACAACCTGACCAATGCCTCCATAATCAAGTTAGGGTCCTTTAAATACTTTATCACACAAGGTAAGGCTATATATATAATCTCATTCCACATAAAATTGACTCTTCCCCACTTACTCAGGGTGGGTTACATACTACATCTAGAATTGGACCATAAATTCTCACTCAAGGTCATCCTAACAACAACTTCTCACTTAGGATGAGTCCTACCAACACCTTTTCACTCAAGGAAAGGCCATACATCGAGATTTTACATCACATCACATATTGCATCACATCTTGATCACTACATTCTCACTCAAGGTAGGGTCCAACCAATATCTTCTCACTCAAGGTGAGGCCATACCCTAATATCTCATTCCACATCATACATCACAACTCAACTGAAACCTTCTTACTCATGATAGGGGCCCTACACCATCTTCTAACTCAAGATGAGGCCATACAACCAGTCTCAATATCCATCATGCACCCAACTGGTCACATGTATGCAATAACAATAATGATAATATAGCCAATTCCAAAAGCTCACCAACTCATTGTTGGGGTTCTATCCACTAAGGACCTACCCCCATGCCTATAAGCATGTATTTTCATCCATATAGACTCATAGGATAATCTTTTCAAGACTGTCTTGGTCACATAATCACAACATGTCAAATCCTTCAACATTATCATCTCACCCATAAGGGAATCTACTAGGACCTCCAAACCCAACCCTATATATTCTCATCAGTACCAACACAAACTCATCATCCAAAGATGACCTCACAAATCGAAGGAACTTCCCTACCCTAGCCTCAATATTGCATCCCAAATCCTTATTTTAAATTTTCCTCATAACTTGGTCCCTCTAACTGAGAACCATCTCAACTAACACACACTATATTCCTTGCCACCCTCTAGAAAATTGTCCAAAAAATTATCACAATTTATTATTGAGTCATTTATCACATCCCCCTTAGGAGAGCTCTGAGGACTGACATATATAGAAAACACTATAATCTACACTACATCAATACCCAAAGGGATTATCCCTCTCATAACACACACGAAGCCTCTAGTACACCCTCAAGAGGGTGTTCCCCACATGTGTGATACGTATAACCATATCACCTACCATTACTAGGACTAAGCCTCTCAGGCATGACCAAACAAATATAAGGAACTAAACTAGGATTTTTATGACCTATCCCAAATAACAAGGACCTATCAGAGGTCCTTTTAATCTCCAAAAATGTCCTCTCACCCTAGAGACATAGTCATAAGAAGATTCCAAAATACCCAAAGTGAAAGGGATCACTTAATCCACTTTTAGGAGGTTCAATGACATCCAATAACTTTACCTAGGAAACTCTTGGTACCTATACATTTTACTAAAATTCAAATAAAATTATTAATACATGAAAAATCATGCATAAATAAGCATATAGTTTTTTTATTAAAAGGACCACTGACCTCTAATAAAGAGATATCATCCTCGCTAACCTCCACTCATCCTTGTCTAAGATCAATCATGCCTCATCCAAGCTCATCCCAATACCCAGTCCCATATCTCAATCCATCAAATACAAATTATAAATTATAATAAATTATAATGAATTATTTTAATTTAAACCAAGGAGGCATAATGACCAAAACACATTGAGAAACATTTCACCACAGAAACTATACATTACCCTATGCATTCATCCTCTTGAGACATCCTCAATCCAAGATGAAAAAATAACCATCATTTAATCTCAGTTACACCATGATATGATATAATTAACATCAAAACCTATCTTGAATCACTAAAAATTAGAGGTATATTGAAGTTAAATATTTTTAGTAGAAAATATAGGGAGGAACTCAGCTTAAATAACAATAAAATAATTCAAAAATCACCCCTTGTCAAAGGAGAAGAAATAGTGAATGATATGGGGAAGATTCTACTAAAAATGGAACTCTGTGCACCCCCTTTCCCTCTAAGTCATGATGGTCCAACCTAAAAAATGAGACCACCCATAATTTTTAAAAATTGGAGAAAGGTGTAATGCCTCGACCCAACTCACTATATGAATAGTATCTAGATCGGTTCTACATGTAAATTAGGAACACCACCCCAAACCCCATAGGATTATGACCAATAATGGATGTCTAAGGAGACACCATTGGGAGGTTATACCCCATGTATTAGAGTGCACAATATAATAATAAATAACTAAATACCATATATCATAATAAACTAAATGAAGAAACTATAAATATAAAAAAGACTAATAATAAATGAAATATATAAAAGTCCTGAAAAACCAGACCAAACATACACCAACCGCCCATTGCACTTTATACATATATAGACCAAAATAAAATAAAAATAAAAACTCATATCTACTAAAACTTCGAGACATAACTCATCACAAACTTCAGTCCTCATCCAAGCTTCTCCAATTTGATCATGTAATCCCAAGTATCAGCCCAAACCTATGCCTATAATAACAATGTGATAGATGCTTGGGTACCCATTTATAATGGAGGCTCGAGCAGGGTTTTAGTATATAACTCATTAGGGAACCACCAATGTGGTTACATACTAACTGATATATTCTATGATATGCGCATGTGGCATGACCAGTTGAAATAAATAAATAAATTACAAAACATAGACAAATAAATAATAAAAACCACCCCATACCAAATTTGTACCAATTATGTAGTGCCTATAAGAATTTCATGATGAGCATGACTCTATAGTATCACCATCTCCCTATGGGTGTATGCATATAACCTGAACCATGAACAATAACCATCATTGATCTTCAAGTTGATGACCTTGATCAACCATACCTACTTTGACCAACATCGGAGTGTCTTTGATCATGAGAATCAACTTATAGTAACCTACATTCTCTCTTTAGGGATCAATTTCTAATAGATCTATTGATGATTAGTAGATCCCAGGGACATCACTAGGAATCCCTCATCCTCAATCCCTTAGACTGAACCCCATGATAGTAACTAGGCATTCTTGATGGCAGACTAGAGACTGATTCCAAGGAGGTGTAAAACACTAGGAAGTCTTATACATCAAGTCAGGATTGATTCCTAGGTAAACTAGAAAATCAATGGGAATACCCTTCCTATATCCCAGGTTCAATATCACATGCATCCAATATCTTACAGATCCATAAGTTAACTATATCTAGTGCGTCCACCTGATCTAAGGGGGTATCCTTGGAATAAATCAAGGGGATCCAAAAACTACCCTAGATATTTATAACATCTATTTGTAGGGATATATTCCCACCCAACACTTAATAACACCATTCCAATCCTAGGAAATTTGGTAATTTTCAATGGTTTACTGGTATCACCATTTTAATCCCAACACTAGAGAATTCATAATGGTATAACTTTATCAAGGTAACACCTACTATGTTGAGAATTCTTATACAAGTTCAATAAAAAATCTCTGATGCTAGATCCTAGATACTACGCCTAAGCATCCACTACTGTATCAACTAGATATCTGGATTCTATCCAAGCTAGGAATCCACCCCCCAACATGCTGTGAGACCGGATACCAACTATACCAGACATCCCATGGTCAAATCCATATGAATATGTGATTACCAGTTATCATGGGAACTCACATCTTTGTGAGGACCAATGGATGATTCCCATGAATCCTGGGAAATTACATTTCATGAAGTATAAATATAAATCCAAAATAAATATACCAAGAGGTATAGATGAATTCCCATGCCTTCCATCATTATCCCAGCACCATAAGGATTATAAGACAATTCAAGTTCTATGATTACACCCAAAACCATAACTAACCATATCCAAACACACCTGATCTATGCCATTCAATCACTAGGGAACCCACTGGGGTACCCTAGGTCACATTTGAGGCACCCCCACATGGGTCCTCGATCTTGAATTAGGCCTAGGGTCGACACCTGATGCTCTCAAGATGCCAAGTTCCATGAGATCATCAACAAGGTAGAATTAAATTACTATCCATAGCCCCCCCACACATGAAAAAACTCAGTAGATTACACCTGGACAATCTTTTTCCTTAATGTTTCACTCAGTCAATTTTCTCACTCAACCCATGTTCATCCTAATTTAAAAGAGAGGCTACCCCTCAGGGTACTGACATCAAGGACAAACTAAACCATGGTCACAACCATTACCATTAGTGGATTAGGAATCAAGATAGATCATAAGGTCCCATCATGGATCTTAGATCTCTATAAGGTCCAAGGAATTTTATTTAACTAATCTATTAATTAAGTAACTATAAATATCTATTTATATTAGGATACTAACTCAAATAATAAAAGGGAACCACCTATAGAGGTGATCCCTCACCTCACCTTCCACATGGGATCATATTAAAGAATACATACCTAAAAAGGATATCTTACTATTTACTCCCAAGGGATGATAGATCTTCCTAGGGTTTCCAAGATCCATCCACACCTATTAATAGATCACATCACCACAAAACTCCTAAATCATTCCAATAATTTAAAAAAAATTAATTATATCAAATATAATTAATTAAAAAATTTAATTAAAGTTGGGAATATTTACTTAAAAATCACCACGTTACAACTTAGTATTAGAACCAAAGACAACTATACATGGGAGGACCCTAATAGAACTTTAGTACCAATTCAGGAAAAACCCCTAAGCATTGAAACCAAAACCATCATTAATTTAATTAAACGCAAAAGAAAAACCTTATATAATTCCACAAAATGATGTAATATTGATAATTAAATGAACCAAAACACCCTAAGATAATCCTAGGATGTACTATACCTAGGATGCATAAAAAAACCTTTGAAATATGGTTACTTCACCATTATATGGTAAGATATCCACTTATTAGCTAAACAAAAATAATGTAAAATTAGTGAGGTAGAGGAAGTAGATGAAACTAAGTAAGGAGAAGAACTTGTACCTTGTATAATCATTGAAAATTTCCAGGAATGGTTCCCCAAATAAAGATAGAATAAGGGAAAATAGGGGAGGAACCCTCATAAATGTGAAATATAAACAAAATAAAAGTAAGGAGGCCTTCCCCACTTAAACTAAATGGGGGATGAATGTAATTTTACCCCCTAAAGATCCCATCAGTGAGCTGATGGAGGCCAATGGATGGATGATATCTCCAGGTAGTGCTATTTCTATTGCAAAAAACCACTTTTTAATCTGTGGTTTGCTATAGCCTAGGCTATAGAAACCACCTAACCCCTCCTAGGGTCCCCCTAAACCCCTAATATGCCTCCCAAATCCCAAAACTCAAACAAAAACCTAAAATTTATATCTCCATACTTCTGGAATTGTGTTTCGAATCTCAGTTCTAAAACTAACCATTAGAGTTTTTGACTTATAAACAACTTCTATATACTTTATGATAACCTATTTTCATTGTTTTTATTATTAATAAACTTCTTATCACACCATGAGTTTTATTCCACATGACATAGTATGTGATAATTCATTAAGAGTAGATATCTCACTAAAAAGTCATATAAGTTCCCCGCTATGATGATAAAACCAAAGTGCCACAAAATTATTCATAAATATATGTTATATAGATGGATGATATCATTTAATGGAACAAAAATGATACATGCAATCAAGGGTGGAGACTCATAGGACTTTGAGAAACTTTCTCATGGTGTACACCCTTGGTAATTTTTAGTATAAGAGATTATGAGAACATGACCTGCTAGTAAGAAATCCACAATTATATATGTCAATGTATGTTTCTATCTATGAATTTTTATATCGTTCCTTATAATTTAATATTATTATTAATTTATATGATTATTCATTCACTTTTATGTATTTATAAAAACTGTGGTGATATATGTCCACACCGAAGTAGGATATGTCGGGTGCGTCTCGAGTATTATTTCATTAATAAATAACATAAGAAAGGATTTTCCCCTTATGTTATTTAAAAAAAGTTGATATATCACAATGTTTTATGGAAATAAAATATCCAAAATAAATCCAAGTCCACAGTGTTCTATGGGCAAGCTTGTTTCAATAAATTCAATGAAAGAGACATCAATCACATACGTTGATGACACCCACATACAACCTGCTTGATTAGAGATATCATGATAATGGGATTATATTACATAGTAATCATCCGTATGTGGTTTTATTTTGTTGTAACATTAAATTCTTTCTCAATGAGTTCTTTGTCATTTTACTATATACAAACCTTTTACTTTGGGTAGCTCCAACCAATGTCAATGACAAAGAGGCCTACAGGGTCACACACTATATATATCCAAAAATTCAGTTAAATATTAAATATTATTTATTATTTTACATGTTGAATAAATATTATTTCCATGCATTGTTTAATAATTATTCATGTTTTCTTGATTACTTATATTTAGTAACTAGTTATTCTAGAGAAAATTTTATGAGAAAATAGTTAATAAATATTTATTTTCTATTAAGTGAATATCAAAATTTATTTATTTATTGGTGAATAATGTAGTGAAATTTATTTATTAAATAAATAGTGATTATTCTTAGTCTGATAAATATTGTGGGGGAATGACAAAACAAGTTTAATGGTCAGGTAATAAATAATATATATTAAATACAATTTGAATAAATTTAAACAAATTTATTCAATACATAATATTTAATTAATTCACTACTTTTGCGCATGTCAAGAAATAATAATAATAATATTATTATTATAGAAATTGGGTTTCATGAGGATTAAGAAAATAATATGGGCGCACATGCAATTATTATTTTCTAACCCTATCACTACTTAAAACCAAATATATTATTTCCAACTCTAATGCTACCCATTGTGTTGGTTGTGCACAATGACTCTAGATAATCCTATCATTCCCTAGAGAGTCTCTCTCCAAGAATTCTCTCAAGAATATAAATCTATATTCATATTACACCCTCTTGATATTATATAGATCAAGGGGAATACTTCTTGAATATATTCTTGTGGTGAATAAGGATGAATGATGAAAGTATTAGGATCTACCATGATAACACACCAAGATTCCTATGATTATTCTTTCAGGTTCATTGTTCATGAGTGGATCACCTCTAGAGAAAATATATACTTTATTCTTGTGATGTAATGACAATAAAACGTAAATAGATTTTTAAATTCATCAATTAAGAAATAATTCTTCACAATGCAATTCTTTAATTACTTAAATTAATTATAAATTTATCATGTATTGATCCAATATTTTGGTTCCATCATTCTCATATCAATTAATATTTGATTCAATTCCATTAGTTAATATATTCTTTTTCAATGTACATCTCAGATTAATCATTGACTATAACAAAAAACCAAGTTAGGCATGCTCCACCTGTGCTTCCATTGCACCCAAAACATTCAAGAATTATAATAGAGGTCAAATAATAATTTATAAATATTTAAATTTAATTAATTGATTTACAAATTTACCATTATTTTTCAAGTATTATTTAATCATTATTCAATCCTAATCATGATATATTATATTATTCCTCTTCATTATCATAAATATACTCAATAAATTTATTAATTTTTAATGGATAATATTTCAATAACTCCTCTAGAAAAGTTGAGGATTATGTCTAGAGAGCACAAGAGTACATGACTTGTAGATTGCTGGTATATACTGTGTACCCATGTTTAATGCGCCAAGAATTATCATGGGATAATTCAAAATTAATTTTGAGCATGTTCATTTATCACATGTGATGTGTATTTAATTCACCATGTATTGACCGGGCCATCCTGGCACATGGTTATCCAGACTACATAGTGTGTAACTTGTGTACACGACATGCAGTCCATTATTCAAATACATGCTATGTACTTTTACATGACCCAAATGAATTGTGATTGTGTAACTCATAGACCATATGATGTGTAACCCACTCAGATGACTTGTAATATATTAATTTTTATAGTAAGATAGCACACCCAGTCCCTAGGAGTGTGCCACAGATAGATGAAAAATATTAATAAATGACATGTTTCTGGATAGTACACATTGTGTAAATTAACTATTTAAGTAGAATTGAAAATTAATTTATTATATTATTTAAACCTTATCAACATGTGATTTGTGTGTCATTCAGTTGACTTTTACATTCCATGTGATGGGTTATATATATATATATATTAAATATCTAATTAATTTTTGAATAATATTTAGAATTATATATTGTATATATGTATTAATATAGTGATTACTCTATGTATATTAGAACATAACATGATATATAAATAACATGTGTTCTATGTTTCATTCTACTGACTCATACATTCCATGAAATTACATGATAAGACATGTATGCTACATGCTTCTTGAGTAAACAATATAAAAATACAATACATGCTGGGTAGTTTGGATAGACACTCTCTATGTTACCTATAAGGTACATTTTCATACATAGTAAATTTTAAATAAATTTATTTAATTTGTTTAAAATTTTGATGGATGATAATATCAAGAAATTTTGGATGAAAATTAAGATAAATGAATTGATTAATTAAAGAATATAATTAATTGATTTGAGTACAATTTATCTTAAATAAGAATTATTTGCATTGAATGCTATTTTAATAAATGCATAATTCACTACATGTATGTGGATTAGAGTGAACATAGAATATACCTTTGTATGTGATTGGTCTCCTTTTAATTTATTATTAAATAAATTGATGGTCTGTGCATAATCCCTCCTCTCATTATGTAAGGGTCTATGTTCCCATAGTTTCCTTTTACATAAATCCCCTTAACCAAAACTTTGGTTCCCGTCACTTGCATGTTAGTAAAATTTTATATAATGGATAGATCTCCTAGGGGAGAGGATGTGGTTTAAGTTGGAGCCTAATGGTTTTGGGTACAGTGGAAGCGTGTGATGGTGGGCGATATATTAAAATTTCTTTTAATATTTTGATGCTTAAAACCCCAATAGAGGACCTTTCATGTTAAATTTATAATCAATTCATTTAGATAAAAAGAAAGTAAATACCTAGGATTAGGATATTTATTCGATATGGATGTTGATCATCCAAAATACCCTTTAATATTGCCTTTGTTGTGATATGAAGATCCAAACATAGAACCCCTCCAGCGGTGATGCACACATGATCCTTTGATATCCAAGAAATGCCAATCGATCTCCATGTTCTAATATAGAAAATAGATTATCTTGAATTGTTTTTGTTGATCGTTTATCCTTTAGTATTTATGGAATATTTCTTTAATTTCTCATTCTTGAGAGGGATAATGAATGAGGATTCAAGACATAATTCATTGTATACAACAATTCTCTCTTTTTGATTGCTCTATTAACTATACATAATAGACATAAAAGACTATTTATAGAGCTAGGGTTAATATAAAGAAATATTTTAATTTCATTTTGGCCCTTAAAATAATATCTTATTATTAATTAATCCTATACCACAAAATAATAATAATAATAATATTATTCTATGATACATTCCAACACACACATATGATAAATTTCATTTACCAGCTTATAAATAAATATCCATCACCGAACATGGTATTGGTCCATTTGAACTCCTCTAAATTTGTTGAATACCAAAATAAATATTTTATTTAGAAATAAATATTTTATTCACTAATAAATATTTTTTATCGATAAAATGTGAATAAAATTATTCCTAGGTCTTGAGAATAATATTTATTTTATTAATTAAATTCACTTAGAATTTAATCAAGATCATCAGTTACACTTAGTGTGTGACCCTCTAGGATTATTTCTCATTGGAATTATGTGAGCTTGAATAAAGTCCAAGATTGCTGTCTAGTAACGGGTCAAAGAACCCAAGAGAAATACCTTAATGTCACAATGATTACAACAACATATAAATACTCATTGTGTAATATAATCCTTTTATCACAATATATTATCGACCAGGTTTCACATACATTTCACCAAAATATATGCTCGATATATCTTTCTTTGACCATATGAAATAATCACGTCGTTACACCATGGAATTGGTATTTAGGAAAATGGTTCTATTCTAATCAATGGGATGAGATACCAGCTTCCATAATGATGGAAGGGATAAATCCTTATTCGACTTATCCATTAATTACATGTCAATAATGACACACCCAAACAACCCTACCTCACCTCAAACATATGGCATCACAGTTTTCATCAGAAAATCTAAGTGATCATGTCATGACATGAATTAATGATAATATTAAAGTCTAAGGACCACTACACATGATCACAGATTAGAATATCCAATGACACCAAAAGATGGGGAATTCCCACTGGTGTTTTTATTCTCATAATATTCCATATTGGAGATTAAAATCCATGAAATTCATGAAAATAATCCTCATCCACTTATGATTACTCATACATGAAAGTATATATAATATGTTTCCCATCATATTATATTATCCAGCTATAGAACATTATTTAAGAATATCATCTTTTCACTTCAAGGTTCTCATTATAGTGGGGAACTACTATGACCTTATCAATACGACATATACTCTAGGTCATTATTACATTAAATTCATTCAAAAAATTAATAATATGTAATAATATGTTTTATTAATATTCAATATATCAAATATACATGCAATCAAATTAAAAATAGTTGGTCCTAGGACATTGACTCCAAAAAAATCCCACTTAGACTAGGGATGACTACCTATGAATTTCAGTACACTATAACTCACATGATAATTATGTTTCAGTTGATTCATGGATTAGTAAATAGGTTTTCCATGTTTTATTCCATGGAAATACTGCTCACTACAACCTCACCTCTTTAAGAAAAATCCATTAAGAGATGATAATTCTGAAGTATGTGCTTCATCCATTAATGTGGCCTTGGATATTTTGTGGGAGCCACTGCCACAGTATTATCATAGTAAAAATGTGATAGAATATTTACTACTAGGTACCAAATTAAGATATTGGATGAAGTTTTTCATCCATACCGATTCTTTATCTACCTTAGAATCTATAATATACTCAGAATCTACTACAGAATCTAGGACCACAACTTGCTTTGAGCTCTTCCAGCTCACAACACCTCTTTTAAAAATTAATATGTATCCTGTTTGAGACTTCATGTCTTATTTAGTAGTTTGGAAACTATAATCTACACATTATCTAATTATTAGTTTCTAATATCCTCCATAAATCAGGAACATATACACAGTATGCCTCATATACTTAAGGATAGTCTTGACTTCCATCCAATGGCGATCACCTGGGTCATCCTAAAATCTTCTTACATACTTAATGTGTATGTTACATCTATCCTAGTACATAGAATTAAATAACTTAATTACCCAATTAATGAAATGTATGGAATCATTTCCATTCTATTTCTTTCCTCATGTGTATGAGGACACATTTTCCTTGAAAGATGAATTCCATGTGATGATGGAAATAATCTCCTATTATATTGATCTATACCAAATATCTTCAATATATTGTAAATGTATGAACTTTGACTTAGGTTGAGTAGTCTCTTGGATCCATCATTATGTATCTTGATTCCAAGAATATATGATACCTCTCCCAAGTCCTTCATAGATAATAATTTATCCAACCATTCTTTAATAGATTGTAAGACTAGTATTTCATTTCCAATGAGTAATATGTCATCAAAATATACTATTAATAAAATGACTACACTCAGACTAAACCATTTATAGACACAAGGATCACATTAATTCTTTATGAAACCAAATTTCATTATGGCTTCATTAAAATGAATTTTCCATGAACTAGATTCTTTCTTTTGTCCATAAATTATTTTTACAATTTTCATGTCTTGGTGGAATCCTTTAGAGTAAGAAATCCTTCAAGTTGTTTCATATAGAAATATTCATGACGTTTCCCATTAAGGAATGTTTTTTCTACATCCATTTTTCAAATCTCATAGTCATGGAAATCCGTAATGGAAATTATAATTTTGATAGATTTCAGCATTGTATCCCGTGAAAATGTTTCATCATAATTTATTCCTTGACACTGTTTAAAACCCTTTTCAAATAGTTTCTCTTTATAGGTACTGGATTTTACTTGCTTTTCTAGTTTCTTCTTGAATACTCATTTTCATCCAATAATATTTACATCCACTTGAGGATCTACCAAAATCTAGACTTGGTTTTGGTACATGAAATCCACTTTAGAATTCATGGTTTCTTTCCACTTGGAAACATCTGGGACACTTAATTCTTCCTTGTAGGTTATAGGATCATTATTATCAACTAATAATGAGTAAATATCCTTGGTGACTAAAAAACAATACCATTCTAGTTATTTAATATCTCTAGTACTCCTATAAAATAGTTGTGCCTCTGGAACAACGTCTTCTTCCTTGGGGATTTATGGAAATTTTTTCTTGTTCAAACTCTTGTGTATATTGAGCTTGGAATTCATCGAAGCCTATCTCACTCACACTATCTCTTTTATATATATTATCCCTTTTAAGGAATGTGGGATTTATTTCAACCAAAAACTTATTTTCTAAAGGATTGTATAGCTAGTATCCCTTTGTTTCTTTATTATATCCTATAAAGATACACTTTGTTCCTTGGGGTGCATGATTTTTATATGAGGAGGCCTTAAAAAATGTTTCAAGATCCTACACATGTATGTTAGACAACATAGGATTCCTTCCATTATAAAATTGGTATGGTATACTGTATGTAACTTTAGTTGGAACTCAGTTTAGTACATATACTACTATTTATAATGTGTATCCCCAAAAGGATAATAGATGAATCACATGACTCATCATTGATCTGGTCATGTCCAATATGGTGCAGTTTCTCCTTTTTCTTACATCATTCCACTGAGACGTATATGGAGGATTTAATTGAGATAATATCTCGAAATCCCATAAATAGTAAATGAAGTCTTGATTAATATATTCTTCACCATATTCTAATTGGAGTTTCTTAATCTTCTCACCAATTTTCTTCCCAACTTAATTCTTATATTCCTTTAATTTATCAAAATAATCTAACTTATACCTCATTAAGTAGATATATCAATATATACAAAAAATTATCAGTAAAATTTATGAAGTATGAGTACCCACCCCTTTCTTTAATATGAAATGGTCCACACACATCATTATGAACTAATTCAAGAATCCATTTATCCCTTTCACCTTTTCCACTAAATGGGGATCTGGCCATTTTTCCTTGTAAACATGCGTGATGTACACCAAGTGTTTTTAGTTCAAAAGAATTTAAATATCTATCTTGATTTAATTTAGTCAAGTGTTTTTTGTTTAAATGACCTTGATGGTGTGCCAAATTTGGGTGTGGTATGATTCATGTGATGTAACTTCATTATCAATTTCAATTACTTAGTTAGTGTAATCCAACACATAAAGAACATTATTTAAATATTCCTTACCATAAAAAATGAAATATTTATAAAATAAGAAACATTTATTCCCAAATTTGAAAATAAATCCATCTTTATCAAGTCTAGATACATAAGTAATGTTTTTGGTAATGGATGGAACATAATAACAACCCTTCAAAACCAATATTATTTCAATCATCAACATGAGGTGGTAGTCCCTGATAGCTATAATACTAAGTTTAGCTCCATTGGATTCTCATAGATCTACCTCATCTCATTAAATCTTTCTAAATATTCTTGGTTGCTATATTTGAATATATATGTGAGAACCACAAGTTGTATATAATACCCAATTTTTAGAAATAAATAAATTTCACCTGATGAAAAATGGACCTGAAGCTTCCCCTTGCTTCTTTAGATGGGTGCAGTTTTTCCACTAGAGGCCCTTTATACCACATGGAAAATAAACAACATCCTATTAACCTTATTTATATTTTATCTTCCTATTATATTAATGGAATTGTGAAGAAGCCTTGGTATTAGGGATTTTTGGTTGGCCTTTCTATTTATTAACCATAATGATGGCAGAATTTTCATGCTTCATATACTTATAAATGGTGAAGGAGAGTAAGTATATATGGGAGTTACTTCTCAATATTTTTCATATTAAAAATTTCAACAAATATTTAGAAGATATGAGGGAGTGGTGTAAGAATGAGATCAGTTCCTAGTTATTTGGTGATTTTAAACCCTTGAACTTATAGGTGCTCAATGTAGCCAATGATCTTGAATACATGAGGCCCAACTGGGGAACCCTCTCTAAGATTTATATGAAAAGAGCCTTATAGATCTCAAACCATTCTTATCCAGATCTCTCCTAGTATAAACCTCAATGGTTCTCATCATGCTATAAATATCCATGTTTTCATGAGATTTCATGAGTTCACTAGAAATAGATTAAGGCATCAAATATTGAATGTCCACAACATCACGCAATTGTTTTTCATAGAGAATAAAATCTTCATCACTTGCCTCCTAAGAAGGTGGATCAGGTTGTGAGGATTCTAGCTTGTAATATTTCCATTGACGGTGTAGTACAACTCAAAGGCATCTAAACCACTCATATAAGTTACTTCCAATGAGGAGGTTGTATTTCTAGCATATATATTTAAAGGATAGTGTGGATGATGAACTTTACATATTATTTTAAAATTAAAAGGTAATATTATTTTTACTTTTTATTGATTAAAAATTATGTGAGAAAAAATAAATTAATCGACTTTTTTTTACTAAATCTCCCACTATATTAGAAAGTCTCAATATCCCCCACTATTGAACTCATAATGTTTAGTCACTTTGACATTCTAGTAGAAAGGACCCCCATTACCTTTCTTAATGATCAAGAATTTTCTATGAAAACCATAAAAGAGTAATTAGGTTGGTGGTCTTGCTAATTTCAGACTTGAATCACCTTGATTTTTTGAGTGGATTCCTCTATCTTGAAATCCTAACTTGGATTTCCTCAACACTTTCCTCTAAATTTGTATTGAACAAACTTTGGATATTAAAATTAATACATGTTTGGTTAATTCAACCCAAAACCCTCATGAAAACTCCCCAATAAAAGTATGTATCCAGACTTTGGCCATGTACGACACTCAATTCTATGGTTTCATTCCCAATAAGGTAATGGAAGGCTTAGTCTAACTTAATATTAGATTGGGGGATTTTAATTAATTATGCATAAATTTTATCTTGTTTTATACTTTATATGTCTTGTTAATATCAAGTTAATTTTACTCAATTAATTAACCATACTGTATAAAACATTTATACATAATCCATTTATTTAAATTCCATATTTTCACATTAATTCATTTATTTATGTGATTGAGGTATTTCATCCATAAAGTAAATAATGCATAGATATAAATAAATAAATAAATAAATGACCCGATCATGAGATTATATAAAGGTTGATTTAATGAGAGGACATTAAATCAACCTTTGACCATGGGGAAATGACTCCTCTTCCCTGTCATGTCATGAGTTACAACATTCCACTGGCCACCTATGTATCACTTGAGTTTTTATCATAATGGTTTTATCTTGAACCACCACCATGCACCTTGGGGAAATCCATTAATTACATGTCTTTATAAATGACATGCAGGTGAAGGGAACCAAAGTATTGGTTAAGGGGGTTATATAACTAACCATGGACACATAGGTCTTACATAATAATGAATGGGGGGATGAATCGAAGGCCATCATATTAAATTTAATAACAAATAATTGAAAACCCATGCAATAAATTAAATTAAAACATCCAACACATACACATGACTTGGTTAAGATCATGAACGGTCTTACATGTAATGTATACACAAAAGTAAATGGATAACATTAATTTATTATTTATTATTTATTATTAATATAAATACAATTTCATTAATTAATTAATTAATTAATTAATTACCTTTCATATTAATGACCTTACGAATCCTCTTAAATATTACCATCATAAAATAATTAATGGGAAATAAATAGTAAAACCAATAGTTGTAGATTTTTTATAATAAATTAATTGATAATTAAAAATAGTTTAAAACCCATATTAAATTTTCAAACAATTAAAGTTCCAATTAAATCAATGAGGTTTTAATGTTTTAATTTTTAATTTAATGTAATTTTTAATTATTTCATTAATTTGGAGACTACATAGTGCGCACTATCCAACTATATACTGTTTACCTTGGTTGCCATGTATCTAGGTTACACGCCTGGGGATTCGAAATGTTGACTCAACCAGACCACATAGTGTTCAATTTCTAGCTACATTTTGTGCATCAACTTTTCATATGCCCGAGATATTTCATGAGTATTTGGTGTGTATCTCGATAGGATCACACGACATGTATAATCCCACTACACACTGTGTATCCCTTATGTTGTGTGTCTTTTGTTCCCATAGAATGGATCCCCATGTGTTTCAGATGTGGGAAATGACGAACTACATGACATTTACACTACATAAACATCATTTATACCATAAATTCTATAGGATATCAGTTTCATATGGTTTTACCTTATATAATGACCACACAGATTGTGCGATTTATGCTGCTAACCCATGAAAACTACACGACGTGTATTCTATCTACATTCCATGTATGTTAACATCCCATGTTCTAGGTTGGCCTAGTCTATAAATGGTTTTAAATAAATTCACATCATGAAATTTACTACTCAGCGTGTTGTGTATCCCTCTTCACATACATGTGTAGTTCTCATGGGTACAAAACGTGTATTCTGACTATACCCTATGTAACATAGTTTTACTAACCCAAAATTTGGAACATCCTGATGGAATATCTGGTTCTTTATTTGTTCATTGATGTTTAATAAAATGAAACACTGAATGAACATGATTAATATTTTAATAATATTTTAATTCTAATCGGATTAATGAATGAATAATATGAAATGAAAATATTCAACCATGATTGCGTATAGATCAAAAATCAAATAAATAATTATAAATTTAAAATGTGACCACTCTGATATCACTTGAAGGTTATAAGAATAGTAGAAGTGTGCAGTGGTGGGTGATATATTAAAATTTATTTTAATATTTCGATGACCAAAACCCCAATAGAGGATCTTTGATGTTAAATTTGTAACCAATTTATTTAGATTTAAATGAATTAAATACCATGGATTAATATCATTCTTTGATGTGGATGTTTATCATCTAGTAAACCCTGTTGAATTTCCTTCATTTTTCTATGAGTATCCAAGGATATAATCCCTCTAGTGGTGATCCACATGTGCTCCTTTTCTCCCCAAGCAACACCAATCGATCACCGGTTACTAGTGTGATAATTAAAATGTCTTATGTTGTTTGTGTTCAGGATTATTATCATGAAGTTTTCACTTGGTAATATCCAATATGAGATATTATGGGAAAAGACCCTCCAGTAAAAAGTATTCACATTTTGGTGTCATCATATATTTCTACTAGCGGTTCTATTCTCATAATATCCCATCTTGGAGATTACAAAATACAAGCTTCATGAGAAGAAACCTCATCCAATTATGAGTACCCACACCTAAGATTCTGTATAATATGTATCCCATAATAGTATGTTATCTAACTATAGACCATTATTTAAGAATATCATCATAGAACTTCAAGGTTCTCATTATAGTGGGAAACTTCTACGACCTTATCAATGTGACATATACTCTAGGACATTATTACATCAGAGTCATGCTAAAAAATGAATAATATGTAATAATTTGTTTTATTAACATTCATTACATAAAATATATATTTAATTTAAGTAAATATAGTTGGTACTAGGACACCAACTCTAATATATCCGATGAAAAACCAATCCTAGAGATACATGGGTGGATAGGTGGGAAGCTGCAACATGAACCATGACATGGTTCAAGGTGATTTTCTATAAGGTCAAAGGTTAGTTTATCGTATACTATATAAGATAACCATTAGTAAAATCTGATGACCATACCACTCTTATTATTTTATTTGTTCCAAGTTTTATGTTTAATTTCATTAGGTATGTTTTTTCACAATCACATGAATTAATGAATTAATAAGAATGCTAGATAGAATTAAAATAAATTAGATTATGTATCAAATTTATCTAATATATGGTTAATCACTTAAGTAAATTCAATTAATATTAAAATTAATGAAATAAATATAAAATGGGATATTTATGCGTAAAATATTATAATCACTCAAGTACATATAATATGTTGATATAAATTTCCACTACTTGGGTATGAATCAAACCATAGTTCAAAGTTCTTGACCAAATTATGTTGGGGTCATTTTAATTATCAAGGATTTTATATCTTAATTTTTGGGTCAAATTAAACTCATTCACATTAAGGGTTGATTGCCTCCATGATACTTAGTGTAGTTAGTAGAAAAAGTGTTGAGGAAATCTAGATTTAGGATTTGAAGATCAGGGAGTCTACTCAAGAGATCAATGAACTATGAGTTAATGAAATTATTAAGATATGACTACCTAAATACCTTTTAATATCTTGATAGATCTCCATATGGATTATGAGAATGGATATATAGATACTTTCCACTAAAGTAAAAGGATATTTCAAAACTAACAGTGAGGGATATCAGGTTTCGATAAAATAGTTGTAGATTATTAAATTTAATATTTACTATCCAATATTATTAGATAGAGTACTAAAATTATTCTCTTCTCAATTGAAGAAAAAACAAAACACGTGACTTCAAACATATCACTTATATCCATACTTTATAAGGATAACCTTATTACTCATACTAATTTCCAAGAATATAACAGGCTCTTGTTAATTATCTATTCCATGAAAAGAAAATAAATATTCTAGAAAACCCCATTCCAGAAGCACTTGGCCAAGAGGCTTGTTCGGAAGAATTATCTCTCTATGAAACACATTTTTATGATGCCACAAATATCAAATGTTTCATGCTATCTTACATGCCCAATAAGCTTAGAAATAAATATGAGGATATGGATGTTGGTAGTATGATGTCTCACCTTCACAATCTCTATTAATATAAGAAAATATAAGAGATATGTGAAATATTCAATGGGATATTCACATGAATTATTGGAGTGTCAAAGCTTACTAAGACTCATATAGTCAATATGATTAGATATATAGAGAACATGTATATCTTGGGCATTAAATTACCTGATGAGTGAAACAAAAATCTCATCTTTTTATCACTAAAAAATACTTATTCAATTTTATTATCAATTACAATATGAGAAATAATGAGAAGACTCTTTTAGAAATTCTTACCCTCATTCTCTTAGTTGAAAAGGACATGAGGTATGAAAATCCCATAGTCCTGATAGTGAATAAGAAAAGGAATAATAAGAAAAATGGTTCCAATACTCACTCTAAGCCTAAAGATCCTAAGAACCATCCTTCCAAGAAGTATAAGACTCAAAGAAAGGTGAAAGTAAAGGAAGAAGTGTTTTTTATGTGGAAAACTGGGCAACTAGAATAGCAACTATACCTAGAAATAAAGAGAAGATAAATGTGTGTTCATTATTAAGTGCAATCTTTCTATATCTACACATTGAATATTAGATATATCTTTTTTTTTCTCACATATATATCCAAATATAAGAACCAAGTTGATTCTGAAATATTTCTAGATGAGAGTTTAATCTTTGAGTAGTCAATGAATCACGACTTGTTTCCTTGGATATAGGAAACTAGAACCTTCCATTTCCAACCAAAATTATTTTGGTTTTAAAGAATTTTTATTTTGGGCCAAGTGTTACTAAAAACATAATCTCTATTTCTTATCTTGAAATGGATGGGTTTATTTTTAAATTTATAAATAAAGGAATCTTTTACAAAGAAAACATTTGTTACGGTATGAAACAACTAAATAATAACCTTTTATGTATTAAATTATGAAATCCAAATATTAGAAATTAATAATGAATAATGTTTGCCTGACTCATACAAAACCCAGTTGTGGCATTACCATATTGGTCATGTAAACAAGATTTTTTTGAAAAAGATATATTAATATGTTTTTTAACTCCTTTGAGATAATAAAACATGAAATATGTCATACTTGTTTGCAAGAAAAAATGGGCAAAACACCATTTAGTGGATAGGGTGAAAGGGCCAAGGAGATTCTAATATTAGTTCATATTGATGCGTGTAGACCATTTCCAATAGAAACTATAGGTGGATATTCTTATTTAATAAAATTTATAGATGACCTAAGTATATATGGTTATATCTACTTGATTAGGTATAAGTGCATGGCCTTTGATAAATTTAAGGAATTCAAGAATGAAGTATATAATCAAATTGGTAAGAAGATAAAGAAGATTCAACCTGATTGAGGTGTTGAATATCTTAAATAAGAGTTTATAAACTTTATGTGGGAGTTTAGGATTATATCCCAACTCACTCCACCTTATACACCATAGTGGAATGGTGTTAGTGAAAGGTGGAATCATACCTTTCTTGATATGGTGAGGTTGATGATAAGTCATGTAGATATTATTTTATCCTTTTGGGGATATAAATTACATTCTACAACACACATTATATACTGAGTACCAACTAATATGGAAGATAGAATTCCATATGAGTTAATGTATAAAAATAAATCCATGTTATCACACACTCATGTATGATGATACAAGGATTTTTAAGGCCATATCTGACAATAAAATCTCACCCCAAGGCACAAAGTGCATCTTTATAGGGAATATTAGAGAAACAAAGGGATGTTATCTATAAAACCCCTTATATAATAAAGTTATTTTCACATGAAAATCAAACTATATTGGGAGGGATAAAATCCTCAAAAAGGATAGTGGGAGAAAGTTTGACTTTGACGAAGTTGATGCTCAAGATACACAAGAGTTAGTACAGGAACAAATTCCATAAGCCCCCACGAAAAGGTTGTTCTTGAAACACAAGTTTTTCATAGGAGCCCCAGAGAGGTAGGAGAACCATAAATATATATTTTTCTATTAATTGAATATGGTGACTCATTATTGACTTATAATAATAAACCTCTCTCCTATAAACAGGTAGAAGAGTGCTCAGAAGATTCAATAAGGAAAGAATCCATGAATCCTGATATAGATTCCATGTATCAGAACCAATATTGAGTTCTGGTCAACCTACCAATTAGTGTAAATCCTATTGGGTGAAAATGAGTATTGAAGAGAAAAATGGAAGTGTAATGTAATTTAATTACCCATAAAGGAAGGATAATGTCTAAAAGGTCTAAAAAATGTTAAGGAACTGACTATGATGAAACCTTTTCTCTAGTTTTTAGGTTTAAATACATCATAATTATACTTTCTATAACAACTTACCAAGACTATGAAATTTTCTAGATGGATTTAAAAAAACATTCCATTAATTTAAACCATAAGAAGATGTCTATATAAAACAACCAGAAAGGTTTTGTGACTCCAACTAATTCCAAAAGGTTTTGAAAGTTGTAGAGGTCCATTTATGGAATGAAGTAAGAATCTAGGTCACAAAACATTTGTTTTGATGAAGCTGTAAAAGAATTTGGTTTTATTAAGAATGAAAGTGACCCATGTGTTTACAAGTGGTTTATTGAGAGTGTGGTTATTTTCCTAGCAGCATATGCCAATGAAATATTAATTATTGTAAATGATGTACCAGTCTTACAGTCAGTTAAGGAATGGTTAAACAAGTTATTCTCTATGAAGGAATTTGATGAAATATCCTATATTTTAGGGATTAAGATTATTTTTGATAGACCCTAGAGACTTTTTGGACTAATTAAAGGTACATAAATTGACTAGATACTAAAGATATTTTTTATTTAACAATCTAAGAGAAGATTGGTTCCAGTTTCACATGGTATATATCTTTTTAATAAAATGTATCCTCAAACAGATGAGGAAAAAGAAATAATGATTATTATCCCATACACTTTTGAAATATGATTAATCATGTATGAAATTTTATTTACTAGGATTTATGTTTCCAAAGACTTGATCATGGTATTCATATATTAAGCTGATCTAGGTGAAAAAATTGGTTTTCTATTAATTCAATGCTTAAGTATTTGATAAGAACTAAGGATATGTTCCTAGTGTATCGTGGAGATGATTATCTAGTCATCAATGGTTATAATGATGCTAGTTTTTAAACATATTATCATGACCTAAAGTCATATTCATGATAAGTATTCAGTCTTAATAGAGGAGATGTGAGCTAGAAGAGTTCAATGTAGCTAGTTTTCACTGATTCTACAGTGGATTTTGAGTATATAGTGACTTATTATGTAGCCAAATAAGTTATTTAGATATGTAACATAGTCTAGGAACTTGGTGTGGTTCCTAATAGTAAAAAATCTATCATATTATATTGTGATAATACTACAATAATGGCTCTCGTAAAAGATCCAAGGAAACATCAAAATACAAAGAACATACTATGAAAGTATCACCTCTTGAGGGATTTTTCTTAGAGGGGTGAAGTTACTATATAAATATTTTTAACGGAAGAAAATGTGGGGGATCCCTTGAATAATGTTTTATCTTAGCATGAGCATGAATATCACATGAGATCTGGTAGACTAATTTTTATTAGAAGTTAGCTCTAGTGAAAGTGGGAGTCATTTGGAGTTAGTGTCCTAGAACCAACTTATATGTACTTTATGATTACATTTATTCATTATTTTTAATATTAATAAATTTATTATCACATTATGATTGTTTTTATATATGAAATATTATGTGATAATTTCCTAAGAGTGACTGTCACACTAAAAGTTTATAGAAGTTCCCCACTATGATGAGAACCCTAAAGTGTCAAGATATAATTCTAAAATATATATTTAATAGCTAGATGATATCATTTTATGGGATAAAAATGATATAGGATATTAGGGGTGGAGACTCATAGGAATTTGAGGAACCTTCTTCTGGTGTACTCCCTTGGTAATTTCCAATGTAGAAGATTATGAGAACATGAACCACTAATAGGAAATCCACATTTATATGTGCCAATGGATGTTCCTATTTGTGGATGTGTGTATTGATACTTAGACTTTAATATTATTATTTACGGATATTATTAGTTGTTTAATTTTATGTATTAATTAAAACCATGATAACATATGTTTGTAGAGAATTACATTATGTTGGGTGCATCATGAGTAATATTTCATTAAAGAATAATGTTAGAAATTATTTTTACCTTAAATTCCTTAACAAAAGTTGAAATATAAATCCCTTTTATGGAAATAAAATAGCTTAAATAAATTTATGAACATGATGTTCTTTGGGCATGTTTATTTTTATAAAGTCAATATAAGATACATTGAGCACATAGGTTGACGACACCAGTATGCAACTTGCTTGATTAGAGATACTGTGATAAAGGTATTATATTACACAATAATCATCAATGTGAGGTTTTATGTTGTTGCAAAATTAAATTTTTATCTATGGTTTCCTTGGAATGTTTCTAGATACTGGACTTAGACTTTGGGTGCTTGAACCCAATTCCACTACGAAATACGCCTAGAGGGTAACACACTAAGTGTATCCAAAAAATTATCTAAATATTAAATACTAAATATTATTTAAAATTTTGAATAAATATTATTCTCATATGTGGTTTAATAATTATTCATGTTTTCTTGATTTCATATATTAAGTTACTAGTTATTCAAGATTATTTTTGGAGTAAAATATTTAATAAATATTTATTTTTTAATTAGTGAATATTATATTTATTTTTTATTAGAAAATAATGGAGTGACATTTATTTATTAAATAAATAATCATTATTCAAGTATTGATAAATATTTTAGAGGAATGGTATACTGATTTTAATGGTCTGATTAGAAATAATATATATTAAATACTATTTAAATAAAATTTAAACCATTTATTCAAGAAATAATATTTAATAAAATCCCAGGTTTTGTGTATTTCAAGAAAAAAAACTTATTATAGGCATGGGATTATATAGAGATTAAGGAAATAATAAGGGTTCATGTGTAATTATTATTTCTTACCCTTGCACTATTTAAACCCAATTATATTATTTCTAACCCTTACGCTAGAAACTGATTTGGTTGTGTATAAAAAATCCAGAGAGTTGTCTAAAGCCCTTGAGAGAACCTCTCTAAGAATGCTCTTAAGAATGAAGAGAATTCTTCCTCTCCCACCCCTCTCGATCCTTTAGAGATCAAGGAGAGTCCTTATTAGAAGTGATTCTCATGGTGATAAAGGAATAACAATGAAAACATTATGATCTACCATGATAAAACCCAGATATTACCAAGGTGATTCTTGGAGGTTTGTGGTACATGTGTGGGTCATCACTAGAGGGAATATACACATGATTCCGATGATGAAAAAATGGTATGATGTAAATATATTTATAGATTCATTAACAAAGAAAGAATTCATCATAAGGAAATTCTTTAATATATTAAATTAATTATAAATTTATTATGTAATGATCCTAAATTTTGGTTGCAGTGTTATCATGTCAATTAATCTTTGATTTAATTCCATTGGTAACAAAATTATTCTTAAATGTACATCTTATATTAATCATCTATTATGAAAACAATCCTTGTTAATAATAATGCACTAATGCTTCCACTTCACCCAAATCCTTCACTTATCCCCTCACCAAAATTGAAAATTGAAAATTATCTTGAAATCAAATCACCTGTACAGACATGGGGATCAATAAAAGGGAGTGTAAAAACATGACCTGAAGCATCATGAAATGATTACCCAGCCTAGGATGTAGTTACAACATGAACCAAGGGGTCATGGAAAGACACCACATCCATAGATACTTCCCCACAACATGACCCCCCCTTCAAGAACCCATCTCAATTTGACCCCTTTGGCCATTGTGTGATGCCCTGCATACAAGAAGAACTAAAATCCACATGACTTTCCCTTCACAGTGTAGCATTATCCCTTCATGGGGTGGTCTTCAAAATCTACACTGTAATTACTCCCCATGAACTACCATCACAATGTGGCACTCCACCTCATGGTACAACACCATGCTATAACCCTCCCCTTCAATATCATAGACTTCAGACCCCACATTATGATTCCTCCTAATAGGAAGACTCTATGGTGTGACCTAAGGGTCCTAATATAACCCAAATTCTCCTCAAAATAATCACTAATGAAATACATAAGTATTTTCCCAAACTCATACATAATATTCTTCATCATGTCATGAAATTTTTGACCATGATGTTACCATACAAAAAGTTTTTACCTTAGCTAAAATACATCAAAAAATCTACAATTCCATGAATCTAAGATGTCTCAACGTTACCCATTACCTCTATGTAATAATGTCTCCCTATCCACAATGTGATCCCTTAATCAACCCCTTGTCACAACATGACCCTCGCTTGTCATGAAGTGGTGAGCCTCCAGAAAGAAAAATTCACATCAAGGCCACCCCAAACCTACTCAAAATCTAAAAAATAAAATTTCTCTAGAGGAAAATGACTCCTAATTTTATGGTTCATTGAAAACTACCCACCAAAACCCTTCCCATACTTGATAATCACCCAAAAATATATCCCTAATTCCAATCCATTAATCAGAATCCAATATTACTCATCATTATCATATCTGAACTAAACTAGACATGCCTCCATTATCCATGCATTAAGCCTAAATACATCAAATTTCCCCTAAAAACCCCATTTAGTCTTCAAAACACAACCATGATACCTTATATGATGTAACTAATGATATTTCCACCTCACCACATCCAATTATATACAACAACACCAGTCATCCATCCTTTTGTTAACTTCCCTAAAAAATACTTCGTTGTACCTACCAATTCATCAACACATATCCTGATCACAATTCTTTAATTCCAAATAGAATAAAAAAATCATCCAAAAAATAAATCTAATTTCAAACCCAACACTTGGTTTAATTTCCATGGTTAGATACTGAAGCAACCAAATACACCACCACACTCTCTCCATGAGTAATGTCACCTCTAATATCTCACTCTCTATCAAATTCCACCACACTTATTCTATGCAACTTGAAACAAAAAAAAAATATTGTTCATAATATATGAATCCCACATCTGGTATTCTCTAAGGAATCAGACAAAATATGATCCAATTACTCATCAAAATATCAGTGTCATATTGAAATTCCTATAACTAGTTTTACCACATCCACATCCCTTGAAAAATGAGGGTTGTGAATCCATAATTGATATGATTCTCCCCACTATAGGAGTATATTTATCATCTCTCTTGTGAACCAAAACACCTGGTCTCCATAGACCACATATTATCCATTACCAAACACAATAATAGAACTTGACCTTCTCACTCATACCCAAGTTTCAACAAAAAACACAAATCTTAAACCATTAATCGATCACCAAAAACATTTTACTTAGTTTTCATTAAAATTCACCCACAATGAGGGTCACCTCCTCATATATGCAATGTTGTGATCACCATATATAGATTCCCTTATACCAATCCTAGAGAATAATTCAAAAAATGTTCTATCATCACTCATGTTTTTCTCTTCACAATCCACAATCATCCCATCCTTAATAATACCTATCAAAGAACAAATGAGGATCCACTATACCAAGGTACCCCCATCCATTTCTGATGCATCCTACCACCAAATATTATAACATTCCATCCTCATAAAAACATCAGACCACCATGGAAACAAGTGTTCCATTAAATCCATCAATTCTTAACCTGAAATCGGATAATCACTGATCCATAGCCTAATAGGAACTGCACATGACCAGTTCAAGAATAACCTCATGTATCGAGGATCTTCCTAAAAAATCATTCTAACAATGACTACCCTTTTCCCAGAAATAGTGAATCTCATAATGAACCCAATCACTGGTTCTCACCTACTATCTATCTTGATCTCATAGGAACCTAATAATTGTATACCCCCTTACCACCCGACCACATAACCTGATTCACTCCCATGAGTTGTGTCCCATAGAAACTAGGCTTAAATGCCAAAAAACCATAAATTCTCCCATTACATATAAATATGATCTATCCAAAAGAAATCCTTGATGCTTTCCTTATAACAAGACTGAGTCAACTCACTTGGATTGTGGTGTAAGGAAAAGAGATCCCATGTCACCCACTCTTTTCATCATGGATCAGGGGAACTTACAAGGAATATTAATAAAATCCTATAGGATGGAAATATAATTACCTATAAAAATAGGTTTGGTAATGGACTTCTGTCTCATCTCATGTTTATTGATGACATTATATTTTTTATTAATCGAAAGAAAGGATAAATTACTAGGTTTACTAAAATAATTTATACATATACGAATATGAGTGGTCAAATATTCAATCAAAGGAAGAGTTGTGTTTTCATCTCCAATAAATTCTTAGGGAGACATAGTAATGAAATTCTCAATAACCTTGTCATACAGTGATGAAAATTTCTAATAGTTTATCTTGGGGAACCTATTTCTAACAGAAGGTTCAAAAGGTTTTGTTTGAGGATATCATCAACCAGATCATTGGGATAATTTTTAATTATAAGAACAAGTTTCTATCATTCGATGGAAGGATCACTCTGATCAACAGTGTACTTACATATACTCCAATGCATGTTTGATTCATTATTAATCCAATGAAGGGGAAAAAAACATGAGAATGCTATGATATATTTCTTATGGGATGAAAAACAATATGGATGATGTCATTGAACTTTGTTGAAATGAATTAGAAAACCAAGAGATGAAGGTGGAATTGTCTTACATAATGTGGTAGAAACCATGAGAGACATGAAATCTATGTCAGAGTGGGAAATTTTTGAAGGGAATTCATTATGGGAAATGTTAATTAAAGATAAGTATGGGGAATACTAGAGGGTGTAGACCGTGTGAAAAAGGGACTATAAATCTTAGCGTGGTTCATGATCAATCAAATAGAGGATTTGTAGGGGAAGTTCACCGGATATTGGGTCATGATGAAATCAAATTATGAAAGAAAAATTAGACTAGAGAAACCCTACACTTCCAAATATGCCCAGATCCAACCATATCATATATGGAGGCTAGATTGTATCTGACTTTCATGGAATCCATCCTGAATCAAGACCATAAGGATATTAATGATAGCATCATACTAGTTTATGAAACAAAAATTTTCATTTTTGTAATCTCCAACTCAGATAGGTTTTGTAGTTGGGAATTCATAAAAATGAATCAAAATTAAAATAGCATGGATAAATTTGATTTGAAGCTATGGTTAAAAGAGAATCTAGGTAAGATGATTTTTTTTAGTTTGGATATTTCTTAATTAAGAGATCTTGATATATGATAATGTTCAAAAAATAGGTGTGGTTCTGGCTTCATGATGCCAATGCTATATATGACCACAATAAGAGGGAACATGGTATTTTTTTTCAAGGTGAGTAGGAGAAGGGGGATTGGGACCACATGTGATAGGGGATGAGTTTATGTTCTAGTGGAGACTCTATGTAGTATGTGATCGAGGCCTAGTTATGAGGATCTTGATATCAAGGGAAGAAGGAAAATATTTTTGGAATGGTATTTTTAGACATGTGATAGATTCTATAGATTGATTATCCTGAAGGCCTAAATTTTTATTTATTTTTGGATAAACCCCCTTTTAAGAGTAAAGGGTGAAACCTCACATGACTTCCAAGACTTAAATACATTAACAAAATACGAATATCAAAAGGGCCACAATCATCCCAAAACAATACTACACAGAAATACCCCTCCCCAACATCATCATCATTATGGAACACCTCCACCTTTGCATGGCTTCTTAACAAGCTGTCCCATGTAGAAATGCATGGTCCTGGTACCGTAGGCTATTCTATACCCTCTCAATATTTGAAATCAGAATATCCACACACGGTGAATGCAAACTTCTCTAAATTAACATCTGAATCAATCCTTATAGAATGTTTGGGAAAAGCCAACACCAAACTGAAAACAAAACAAATGAGAAAAAACTCCTTTATAGAAAATGGCCAAGGGCTTTTTCACTAGAGAGGTGGTGGTTGAGTGAGAGATAAAAATGGTTCAATGATTTTGGGCTTCATATCCTTATTTTTTGCAGATAATTCATTGGCGTGGAGGCTAAAGCCTTGTCGACTGGTCTCACTCTGTGCAAGCATTTCAAGATTAAAATTTCAAAAGTGGAATCCAATTCTATTGTGTTGTTCATGTTTCTCAAAGAGAGGGATAAGTTACCTTGGGAGATGGTTTATATTGTCAGGTACTACCAAAATTATATGAATCGAAATATTTATTTTATTCATAATTGGGGAGAAGGGAATTGTGTGGATGATGTGTTAGACCAAAAAGGGAGACCAATAGAGAGATTGATTTTTTACACAAGTTTGGGGTCCTTACCCAATGATTTCAAGCTCATTATTAGGAATGATTCTATCAGTATTCATTACTTCCACCCACCATGTGTCGGGATAGCCTTTCATATTTGTTTTTCATATAATTTTTTCTTATATTCTCTTCCTAAATAAAAATTTAATTTGAAGTCAAAGTGTCTATACGTGATCTATCAATCCTATATCAAACCATATATCATCACCATCTACCATCCCATCAAAAACCACACTCTAAAATCAGTAAGTCTAGGCATAAAACCAATTATCCCCTCTAAAACCAATCTCAATACTAAATAAATATAAGTGATTTATGTATTGAAGGAAGAAGGTATTCCATATTCATTTATTCTACCCACTAAATTGTATCCACAACCTCAAGGAAACATATTCCTAATCCAATCCATCTCCTCAGAATATATTTCTGACACCAAACCGTTGTCAAGCCATCCAATTTAGGAACCAACACACCAAGGGTTACTATACATCGCATTTATGGAGGGACTATATGTAACACCCCAAGATTCCATGGTACACTTCTCTTTCAATAATGCAATAGCTTGCATTGTACGCAAGTTCGAGATTCTAACACACCGCGACCAATCAAAGTAGACGTTAGGAGTAGTAATACCAAATTTTTAAAATTTTATAAATTTTATTATTAAAATTGGACTTCATTTTTGGTTTCAGAATATCGAAATTATCCTAAGTTGAATTTTTCGTTTTTTTTTCTGAGAACTTCCAATTTTTTTATGAATAGTGTAAAATACTAAACTTTATTTAAAAACAACTTTTTTAATCAAAATAATTTATAGTGATAAATTATATTATTTAGTGGTTTTAAAGTATAATTAGAATATATTTTTACCATTTTATTCAATGGTGGTCATTATAATTAATTTCACTTTGATATTGGACATAAACAATTGTCAATATTTTGATTGATATTCTTTCGTAAAAACACGCTATTTGTTTTGACAATGAGAATTAATTATAAAATTTATTAATGAAAATTATATGTTTTTAATTTGGTAAAATAAACATCATATTAGAATTTGGAATATCAAATATAGCTTAGGGTGAATTTTTGGTATTTTTCTGAAAAACATCAAATTTTGATGAATAGTGAAACCACTAAGTGGTAGTTAAAAAACTGATTTTTTTTAAATGAAATTTTACTGCTTCTGTGAATTTAATTTTAAAAATACGACATACATGGTTATAATTAGGAAGTAAAATGTGGTTCAATGGGATGAAAATAATTTTTGGTGAATAGTATCTTTTGAGTTTTATTAACCGCGATTAGAGGTAATTAGAGTAATTTAAGGTAAAAATAATGTTATAATAATATGAAATTACCTTGACACATGTCCTACTCTTATTGAATGAATCATGGCCGACCAAGAAAATCCATGGTTCAATTTGTGGGACCCCATGGAGCCACTTGGGTAAGATAATGACATTAATACCTTTTATTTAAAGTAAAAATAAAAATGTCACAAACATGTATAGTTTTACTATAACAATTTTTACAAGGGGTTATAAAAGTTATCTTATTGACTATAAATTTTCATTGGAAATATAAAAATATTTCATACATCATGGTAATTTTTTTATAATTTTTAGGAATTAAATAAATAAATTTATTTATCACACCATGATGATGCAACGATTACCTCATTAATGAATGATTTAAATAAAATGAAAAGATAAGGTAAAATCTAAGACTTAAACTTGTCTAAAGCCTATTGGATGTGTGGATTTAGAACCCTTATCACCTTATCCTAGAAATATATCATTGTGGGACCTTTAGAATCCGAAAATCATTTCATAATAATGTAACATTTCATGAATTTCCAAGAGTGAACCTCCTCTCCTCTTATAAAAGGCCCTCACCTATACCACCTTATTCACACCATAAAATCCATTTGGATAGGAAAACCTCTGCCCAAATACTCTCTAAACTTCCCTCTATTACTCCTAGAAGCCTCACTTTGGGCAGAAGTCTTTCCAAGGAAGCCTTTGTCTCAAATAAAAAAGAGTTACCCGATTTTAAGGTAATGTATTCTCTTATGTTCTTTTGTTTTATTTTGCTTATCCAACCCCTTAAACTCTTTTTATTACTTTCTTTTGTAAAAAAACTAGTATATTAAATATAATAGGATTTTTTTATGAGAAGGATTTGATTTACACTTACACACACCTTCGTCTAATGGTTAAAGAACATATTGTTTCTGTGGGTGACGAATTACTGCCTCACGAAACGATGATTGTTCAATATTCTTTTAACACCTCTCATGGTGGCCATTAAGATGTCACTATATTTATATATGATATATATTATGTTTATGATTTCCTTATACTTATGTATTTTTTATTTATGGAATACCTTTATGATTTCCATTATGGGTAAACATGATAATTTCATTTTAGGAAGTGCGGACTACCGCCCCCTCAAAGTGATTTGAATCATTAATGCCATATGTGGGATGTATAAAGGATGGAGTAAATGATATTATATATGATATTATACTGGAATTGTAATATACCTTTATATCATTATTATTTCATTCCATTAAATATGAAATAATAATGAAAGTAGCGTTCATACGTACGTACGGCTTACTGTCTCCATGAACGATGCATTTCAGTTCTTACCTCTAAATGTTTTGTAATATTATAAATGCATTTATATACTGGATTTATATGATATATATGATATCTACATCATGAATAAAATTCTGGAGATAATGGATATTTTACCACATGAACAAATTGTAATTATAAGAAGTTTATTGTTGAATCAACTACCAAAGATCGACAAAACAACCGTTATTAACTTAAATAATTACATAATGTTAATAACATGGTAATAAGTGATATAAAAGGAATAATGAACTTGAAAAAGGTTCTTAAGAAAGTATAAATTAACTCTAGTTTATTATTCAGGAGATTAAAGAACAATCGAGTCAAGTCGGACACGATGTAAGGGACTTCGTCTCAATCTCCTTTCATTGAGGCATATTTTGTTTTATAGACAAATTTCTTTTATATGGTGGATAAACCCCTTTTAATTTTACATTTATTAAAAAGGAATATTTTTTATACGAAGCGCTTTATTAAACGAAAAAAGGGAATGTTTTTTTTTCATATGTATGTGGCAACAACGACTTCTCCACCACTGTGACCATTATTTGAGTTTTAGTTTCCTCTACAAGCCATAACTTTTTTTGAAAAATAAATACCAAGTTTTACTTTTATTTTATTTTGGAATTGAAAATGGTTTTATTATATCAATATGTTTTATTGATATCTTGTGATTGAAATTTGGAAATATTATGTTTCCTTTATGAATGTTTTATGTGATACGATTATGTTATGGTTTATGATATGTTTAAACCTTTTCATATAAGGAATGAATTGGATTTAGTATGTGATGGGTGGAGCCCGCTATAGATCCTCGATGCATCGGTAGGTCTCATGAGACAAACTAGTGTCTTGGCACAAGTCCTTGACAAAATCTTATTTGTAGTCTTGGTAGAAGACCTTGACTATGTGGTTATGATAGTCTGGAATTATGCATTCCATCATTATGAAAGTGGTTATTGATATTGCATGTGATTATTCGACTATTAGAATATCCATGTGAATAAGTAAATGGCGTTATTTAATTTTACTTTTTCCATATTATGCTGATGTTCAAGTTTAAAAGGCTTTTGTTTTAGTTATACATTGCCTTAAATGTTTATATTTATTTATGAAAGTTTCCACTATATTGTTATCCTTACTGAGCATCTGAGCTCACCCCTTTATATGTTTTATTTTTCCCAGGATGTGAAGAAATATTTTATGAATGACCTGTAGGGATAGTCTGAAGGGGATATGAGTGTGGACTATAGAGACTATGTTATTGTAGTTTTTCACTTTATGATGTAATATAACATTTATGAATGCATCTAGTGTTTCCAAGGCTACTAAACTAATCGGTCTTTCAAGACTTGATATTTTGTGATCATGCCAATGTTATGTAATAAAGCACCAACTCTGGGTAACAGGGGTTGTGGCATTACAGTTGGTATCATAGACAGTTTAGTATTAACCTTGAAAGTTATATTTAGATAAACTCTTAATAGAGAACATAGCCCTAAGATAGACTTTGAGGATTAGTATAGAAGAACTTCTTAGAATTTTGGTATTATAGAGATTTTGTGAGTTTTCCAAGCAATACATCCCTGTCTAGATACGAACAGGTAGAGGCGGCTCTGGCACATATGTACCTAGTTGTAAAACCCGAAAAACTGCTTTGAGCTAGACTCGAACGGGAACTGGTGCATGACAATGAGCCTTGCTGCACTCTTTGTTACGACACTCCCAGGGGATATGCTTAGGATAATTCTCATTTTATTTAAAAACCATTATGAAGGGTTTATGAGTATATACTTCCTCAAAGAAAAAAATTTCTTTTTATGATTATGGATTATATCCATAAACTGTTCAATTTATGTTAGGTGTTTTTCATGTTTGTTATTTTGTATTTCGATTCATAAACTAATATAGTTTATTATATTATTTAGAAATGGAACCTAGTGGAATGAATGGAAATCGTATCAATGCATGCATTCCATGTAGTGATTTCCCTCCTGCTCAAGATAATTATAATGGAGCTGGTGATACAACTGGTGCTGATTAGCTTATCACCATACTGGGAAAAATCACTCAGGTTATGAATAATAACATTACTCATATGGAGCAACCTGATCCGTAACGTGGAGGATCAATGCTAGACCTCTTCATGAGGCAAAAACCACCAAAATTCAATGGGAGTACAAATTCCTTAGTAGCTGAGTAATGGATAAATTCCTTAGAGAAAATATTCTATGCCTTGGGGAGTAGTGAAAGGGAAAAGGTTATCATGGAAGTTTACCGCCTCATTGGAGATACAGATCAATGGTGGTAATTGATTCAAAATACAAAGGAAGATGAAGAAGTATCTAGTATGGAATAGAGAGAGTTCAAAGAGCTTTTCTTAGAAAAATAATTTCCTCGTGACCATCGAGAAGATATGGAAAGACAATTTCTGAGTCTGAGGTAAAAGGAGGATGAGAATGTCGCAAAGTATGAGTTTAACTTTACAAGGTTAGCGAGGCATGCTACAGATTATATACATAACCCGAGAAGTAAGATTGATCATTTCTTTGATGGGTTAAAACCATTTCTTCATCGAGCTTTAGTATCACAATATTTATCAACGTATGAAGATATAGTCTCATGTTCTATCAAGACAAAAAAGGAATTCTCTAAATCTTATGACAATAAAGTAAAGCAAGAGAAGAATAGAACGGTGGAACAAGAGACAGATAAAGGGAAAAAGGGAAATAAGGATTTTCCATTTTGCGATAATTGTGGGAAGAATCACCCCGGTACTTGCCTAAAAGGAATGAGAGTTTGTTATAAATGTGGAGAAAAAGGTCACCAGGATCGTGATTGTAAGGGAAAGAAAGATGCTGTCAAGGTTGAATGATACAATGGTAGAGAAATGGGGCATTATGCAAATGAATGCCCTAAGCGCCAAGGAAACTTACCTCAGAAAAGGCCAAGGGAGCAAGTCCAATCTTATGCTGTTACTACAGTTGAAGTCGAATAATTATTGTATTTGTGTTTTTGGACTCAAGAACTATATTATGGTTATAAGAATAATGTGATATATATAAGATTGTAATGCAATACTTGTTGTTTTCATTAAGGTTTTAATATGATGAAGATAATCATATTTTTAGTATGTGACAATAAGAGAAACTTTACTTTGTTTAGGGAATATGATGAATTGATTTTGGAGTTTAGACACCTTTTAGAGAAAGTCTGGACATAGGTATTTTGGATAACTATAAAGGTTGGAATGGATTAAGTTTAACATTGGATAATATTGTTTAAGGTTAAAACATTTTTGAAGATTATTTTTGGATTTTTATAATACTATAGTTTTAGGAAAAGGACAACCTGCTGGTTGGGGGATAACCCGTCGCGTCGGACAAAGCTATAGGAATCGAACCACAACCATAGTGCGACATGCCTTTATTTACTAACACTACCCTACAGGAAGTCCCTGGTTATTAAAAAATAGTTTTCCTAATCTAAATGGTATGTGTTAATATTTTGAACCTTGTATGGTTAGGATAAATATAATATTTTTGAGTTCTATTATCTTTTTGAGTGAAAGATGAGTTTGTGGTTGAAATTAGTTGAAGGTTGAAACTCTACTTGTCAAGCATATATATATATATTTATACCTATCTCTTATTCTATGAATAAATTAATTCTTAAACTTTAGGAAAGGGATATTAAAACAAAAAATGTGTTATCCTAATACCTTATGTTTTTTTGAACTGATGATATTCTAAATCAACATAGATTGAAGGCTTTGAGGCCCTCAATTTTACACTTGTTTGTTATTGATGACCTCAATCACTCCCTAGAAATATTTACATTTTTCCTCCAATTATATGTCTCTAATTTCCACCAATGTTCTCCTAATCAAGATCATAATTTGGTGGTGACTTTTTCATTTCCCTTTCCCTCTTATTAAGGCTAAATTTTATTAACCTTATTTCCAATGTGGGTTTTCCACAAAGGTATTTTCTATTTTCAACCTTTTATTTTTGAAGAACATTTTCAAATTGCAAGGAAGAAATTTATTGAAGGAGGGGAGAATGTAACACCCCAAGCTTCCATGGTACGCTTCTCTTTCAATAATGCAATAGCTTGCATTGTATGCAAGTTCGATATTCTAACACACCGCGACCAATCAAAGTAGCCGTTATGAATAGTAATACCCACTTTTTGAAATTTTATAAATTTATTACTCAAATTGGACTTCATTTTTGTATTCAGAATATCGAAATTATCCTATGTTTAATTTTTCGTTTTTTTTTCTGAGAACTTCCAATTTTTTATGAATAGTGGAAAATACTAAACTTTAAATAAAAACAACTTTTTTACTCAAAATAATTTATAGTGATAAATAATATTATTTAGTGGTTTTAAAGTATAATTAGAATATATTTTTACCATTTTTTCCAATGTTGGTCATTAGAATTAATTTGACTTTGATATTGGACATAAACAATTGTCAATCATTTGATTGATATTCTTTCGTAAAAACACGCTATTTGTTTTGAAAATGGGAATTAATTATAAAATTAATTAATGAAACTTATATGTTTTGAATTTGGTAAAATATAAATCATCTTTGAATTTGGAATATCAAATATATCTTAGTGTGAATTTTTGGTATTTTTCTGAAAAACTTCAATTTTTGATGAATAGTGAAACCACTAAGTGGTAGTTAAAAAACTGATTTTTCATTTAAATGAAATTTTACCGCTTCTGTAAATTTAATTTCAAAAATATGACATACATGGTTATAATTAGGAATTAAAATGTGGTTCAATGGGATGAAAATAATTTTTGGGGAATAGTAACTTTTGAGTTTTATTAACCGCGATCAGAGGTAATTGGAGTAATTTAAGGTAAAAATAATGTTATAATAATATGAAATTACCTTGAAACATATCCTACTATTATTGGATGACTCATGGACGACCAAGAAAATCCATGGGTCAATTTTTGGGACCCCATGGAGCCACTTGGGTAAGATAATGAAATTAATACCTTTTATTTAAAGTAAAAATAAAAATGTCACAAACATGTATTATTTTACTAAAACAATTTTTACAAGGGGTTATACAAGTTATATTTTAAACTATAGATGTCAATTGAAAAGATAAAAATATTCCCTACATCATGGTAACTTATTTATAATTTTTATGCATTAAATAAAAAAATTTATTTATCACACAATGATGATGCAGCAATTACCTCATTAATGAACGATTTAAATAAAATGAAAAGATAAGGTAAAATATAAGGATTAAACTTGTGTAAAGCCTATTGGATGGGTGGATTTATAACCCTCATCACCTTATCCTTGAACTATATCATTGTGGGAACTTTTAAAATCCGAAAATCATTTCATAATAATGTAACATTTCATGACTTTCCAAGAGTGCCCCTCCTCTCCTCTTATAAAAGGTCCCCAACTCTACCACCTTATTCACACCTTCAAATCCATTTGGATAGGCCAACCTCTTCCCAAATACTCTCTAAACTTCCCTATCTTACTCCTAGAAGCCTCACTTTGGGCAGAAGTCTATCCAAGGAAGCCTTTGGCTCAAATCAAAAAGAGTTACCCGATTTTAAGGTAATGTCTTCTCTTATGTTCTTTTGTTTTATTTTGCTTCTCAAACCCCTTAAACTATTTTTATTCCTTTATTTTGTAACAAAAAAATTATATTAAATATACTAGGATGTTTTTATGAGAAGTATTTGATTTACACTTACACACACCTTCGTCTAATAGTTAAAGAACATATTGTTTCTGTGGGTGGTGAATTACTGCCTCACGAAACGATGATTGTTAAATATTCTAGTAACACCTCTCATGGTGGACATTAAGATGTAACTATATTTATATATGATATATATTATGTTTAAATTTTCCTTATGCTTCTATATTTTTCTTTTATGGCATAACTTTATGATTTCCATTATGGGTAAACACGATAATTTCATTTTAGGAAGTACAGACTACCGCCCCCTGAAAGTGATTTGAATAGTTAATGCCATATGTGGGACGTATAAAGGATGGATTAAATGATATTATATATTATATTATACTGGAATTATAATATAACTTTATATTATTATTATTTCATTCCATTAAATATGAAATATAAATGAAAGTAGCGTTCATGCGTACGTACGACTTACCATCTCCATGAACAGTGCATTTCATTTATTACCTCTAAATGTTATGTAATATTATAAATGAATTTATATACTGGATATATATGATATATATGATATCTAAATCATGAATATAATTCTGGAGATAATGGATATTTTACCACATGAACAACTTGTAAATATAAGAAGTTTATTGTTGACTCAAGTACCAAAGATCGACAAAACGACCGTTATTAACTTAAATAATTACATAATATTAATAACATGTTAATAAGTTATATAAAAGGAATAATTAACTTTAAAAAGGTTCTTAAGTAATTAGAAATTAACTCTAGTTTATTATTCAGGAGATTAAAGAACGATCGAGTCAAGTCGGACACGAGGTAAGGGACTTCGTCTCAATCTCCTTTCATTAAGGCATATTTTGTTTTATACACAACTTTATTTTATACGGTGTATAAACCCCTTTGACTTTTACGTTTATTCAAAAGGAATATTTTTTATATGAAGAGTTTTAATAAATGATAAAAGGGAATGTTTTTTTGTTGTACGTATGCGGCGACAACGACTTCTCCGCGGCCGTGACCATTATTTGAGTTTCAGCTTCCTCTACAAGCCATAACATTTTTTTGAAAAATAAATACCATGTTTTACTTTTATTTTATTTTGGCATTGAAAATGGTTTTATTATATCAATATGTTGTATTGATATCTTGTGATTGAAATTTAGAAATGTTATGTTTCCTTTATGTATGTTTTATGTGATACGATTATGTTATGGTTTATGATATGTTTAAACCTTTTCATATAAGGAATGCATTGGACATAGTATGTGACAGGTGGAGCCCACTATAGCTCCTCTATGCATCGGTAGGTCTCATGAGACAAACTAGTTTCTTGGAACAAGGCCTTAAAAAAATATTAATTGTAGTCTTGGCACAAGGCCTTGACTGTGTGGTTATGATAGTCTGGAATTACGAATTCCATCATTATGAAAGTGGTTATTGATATTGCATGTTATTATTCGACTAGTAGAATATCCATGTGAATAAATAAATGACATTATTTCATTTTACTTTTTCCATATTATGCTGAAGTTCAAGTTTAAAGGGCTTTTGTTTTAGTTATACATTTCCTTAAATGTTTATGTTTATTTATGAAAGTTTCCGCTATATTGTTATCCTTACTAAGCATCTGAGCTCACCCCTTTCTATGTTTTATTTTTCCTAGGATGTGAAGAAATATTTTATGACTGACCTGTAGGGATAGTCTGAAGGGGATATGAGTGTGGAATATGGAGACCATGTTATTGTAGTTTTTCACTTTATGACGTAATATAACATTTATGAATGTATATAGTGTTTCCAAGGCTACTAAACTAATCAGTCTTTCGAGACTTGATTTGTTGTGATCATGCCAATGTTACGTAATAAAGCACCGACTCTGGGTAACTGGGGTCTGGGTGTTACACTATATATCCATCACCAGAGAACATCCCTCTATAATATCAACTTGAATTATAATTTGATGAAAATAATGCAATTTTTTGGCTGATTATAATTCCAAGAACAAGTTATATAAAAAGTCATATAAGTTTTTGATGAAACTTTAAACAATCGAACCCCCTATCTTTAGTGAACTCAATTACACACAATAATACGAATGTTATGTTGATATTATATATCAAAAAATATAAATATAAATACGTCTATTTACACTATGTACTTAGATAAAAAACCATAGATAATAATATAAAATAAATGCATCCCACTTTAATAAATATCTTAACCATAACCATGAAAACCAAGAATAGAAATCTCATAACCCTAGTAACCTGGACTTCCCGGTAGAAAGGTGTTTATGAATCACTAGTCCAAGGGATATCACAATATTTGATTTGTCATTATTCCATATATACCATATCCAAAATAGTAAAACAAAATAAAATATGTTATGATACCACTTTGTAATGCCCCAAACAAAATCACTATGTAGTATCTCGATTGGAACCCTATGTGACTTTAGGCATGCTTCCCCATATACCAAAGACTATTAATTAATGACGATTAAATAAATAATAAATTGAGGAGACTATGAAATTGATATAATAACCATAAATTATAAATAAATAACCAATAATCATGCATAAAAAACAATCAGAGTATAAAAAATTAGTACAACATATCCATCCTATATCAAATGAATGTAGTTTTACAAGTATAGATCACACCTAATAATCCACCAGTCCGATCCCATATAAAAAATAAACAAAATAATAAAATTATGAGGAGGCTCTACTATCATACTTGATCCTAACCTTATATCATCTTTATATCCTTATTGAATTTCTCCTGCCCAATACACTACATAACCTGTGCTCATACATGTTCAATAGACATAAGGTCTACAAGCACACCGAAGTACCCATGTAAGGTGTAGTAAATTCATCTTAATAGGGTTAAAAAAATTTCCCATAATATATTCCATAATATCCATGTGTATGTATGAGGAAAATAAATTATTGAAATCAAACAAAAATGAATGTGCATCACATCATTATGGGATAACCAGGATACCATGATACCTGACTATACTAGCTCCGACCATCACTGGAGAATAATTTATCTATTTACACTAATTCCATCCCATACCCTAAACCTTTGGGTAGGGTGCTGCACCAGGATTAGAATCCTACCAAATGATACAAGGTAGGGTGAATTACCATGTCTAAACCCATACCTTAATATATAGGATATGGTGTCTTACTAAGTCCTAAACACTACCCTCTCTTTTAAGGTAGGGCCCTGTACTAAACTTATACTGCATCATACTAATCCTTGACCACTACCCTCTTCTCAATGTAGGGTTATAGATCACAACCCAACAACTACCTTATCACTCAAGGTATGTCCATTACAATACCTTCTCACTCATGGTAAGACCATACACCCAAACCTATGCCACATCACATCTACCACTCCTCTCTCACTAAGGATGGGTTACATACCACATCACAACCTAGACCATACCTTCTTAATCTTAGTGGTAATTCCAACTCGTTCTTACTCAAGGTGAGATTTACAACACCTTCTCTCTTTAGGTACAACCATACATTGAGATATTGTATCACATCACATACTAAATCACATCCTGACCACTACCTTCTCACTCAAGGTAGGGTTTTTTTTAGAACCATCTCATTTAAGGAGATGGAAAACCATGAGATCTCATATCACATCACATGTAACAACCTAAATACTACCTTCTCACTCATGGTATGATCGTACCATCCCCTTCTCAATCAAGGTAAGTCCATCCAACTAGTCTCAACATCTAAAATTCATATATTTGGGCACATGCATGCAATAACACTTAAGGAATCATAGATCATAAAACAAGATAACTAGTCCATCATAATAGTGATATACACTTAGGATTTAGCCTCATGATTCAAAGTATATCTCCTATTCCATTTAGTCTCATAATATAATCTTATCAAGGATTCCTCATTCATATAAGCACAATATTTTTAATCCTTCAACATTCTCATCTTTCCCGTAAGGACACCTACTAGATCCTCCAAACCCAGACCAGTCTCTGCTCATCAATACCAACACACACTCATTATCCCAGAGTGACCTCATAGATTGAAGTCACTTCCTGAATCCTTCCTTAAGAGGTTCTTCTAAACCCTCATCTAAATTACACATCAGGATCCAGTTATTCTAAGAGATGACCATTTACAACAACTCACACAAAGTCCCTTGGCCACCCATGTCAAGATGTCTATACAATTCTCATAACTCATGATTGGGTCATATCTCACACCCACCTTAGGAGAGATCTCAATCCTAACATCTGGAGAAAACCCTCTATGTCACATTAAATTAATCCCTTAAGGGCATATACGATTCAATGGGGAAATCAATCCTGTAATACACCCTCAATAGGGTATTCCTTACATGGGTGAGATGTATGAATGTATCACTAGCCACTACTAGTACTAAGCCTCTCATTCCTACCCAACTAGATCAATGGAAAAAACCTAGAACATCCATGACTCATCCTGAATCCCAACATATTATCTTAGGCCCTCATAACCTCCACTGACATCCTATCACCCTTTATTTTATAGTTTCTTAGTGATTCCAAAAAACCCAAAGTAAAATATAACTGTTAATACATCACTAGGAGGCTTAATACTATCTATTATCTTTACTAAGGGTAATCATGGTCCCTATACCTTTTATTTAGATTTATACAAAAACTTGAAAGCATTCAAAATCATACATAAATATGGATATTATTTTATACTAAAGGGAGAACCTACCTATAATAAGGAGTTACCATCCTCTCAAAGATCAACTCATCCTTGGATAAGCTTATCCATGCCATATGCAAGATTATACAAATACACTAACCCCTATCTGAATACATCCCATAAAAATTATTAATTATAAAAATTTATAAATAATTAATTAAATTTAAATTGAGGAGGAATAACATCTTAAACTAATAGTGCTACATCAAACCATCAAAACCGTACATTGTAACACCCTGACCCTAGAAGCCTGGAGCCAGTGTATAACTATATTAAATTAGAATGATTATAAAGAATCAAATATGAAAGGACCTATTAGTTTATCAATTTTTGAAAAAAATATTACATATATGATACCCATATTACATTGGTAAATAGAAAATAAAACATAATACATAATAAGGAATAATAAACTGTGTCCTTGAAACTCATTCCAAGAATTAATCTTTATATCCCAGGGAATGGAAAAAAAATATATGGGCTCAAATACTCAGAAAGGGTAAGTAAAATGGAATAAATAATGAATCAATGAGCATAATCATCATGGAAAGGTTAATAACTGATCACACATTCCATATAAATATCTCAATAAGGCATAATCAATATGGCATGCTAGATAATTGAATCACATTACATTTATTCAATAAAATGATAATTAAATGAATCCATAGATTTTTAAAGGAAAAAATATCATTGATAATAATAAATTAATTCTTAATAAAGTAAATTCTTAATTATTGGACTTCATGTTTCCCAGGAACATGATACCTTTACAATCAAGATATATTCTCAAGACAGTTTAAACTACTCTGATTTGGACAACCGATTTATCTCATGAGACCACTAATGCATTGAGGGGCTTACATTAACCAGTCCCAAACCCATATAGTTCATGTATAGATCATTTATCATATATCTAATAATCAATTTAATTAATAAAAAATATCTTATCATCAAATATCCGTATTGAGTAAAAGATATGGATTTATCTACATTTCAAATAATTATCAAAGTGAACACTATATGTAAAAAATGGTATATAGTTTAGGAAATAGTGATATCTATTGCATTATAATTTTTATATTTAAAATATAATGTATAATAAAAATGACCTTAAGTAAGTGATTGTTTCTAGATAAAGTTAACAATCATAAAAGAAGGTGATATCATAAAGATGACTTTTACCACTTCGTAATTTTCAAGTCAAAAGCCCTTGGATGAGATAGTTCAAAGTGAAACTAAAAATACCATGAAGTATGAGTGAATAAAGATATTAAATGAAAAATTGATATTATATACACCACATTAATGTGAATTTGGGTATAATAACAAATAATTATGAATGGAATGTAACTTGAGATGAAATCCATTACCTTGCATTTCCTTTTGGATGAACATCATTTAAACTCATGTATTAGGGTTTCAAACATGTTAATAACTTATTAAAAAACCATAATCATATTTATAATATAATATTTTATCTTCTTATGATATCTTATTACCCATTTGTTAATAATATTTCATTATTTTCAATATTTTTGGTGTTAATTACTTAGTTTTTTGAGTATGTTTTGACTTTTTAGTTATTGTTCATATTAATTAGACGGTGATTTCATCATCAATGGAATGTAAAAAATAATTTTATTATAAAATATATTCAGTATATATAATAATCCATAACATCTGGATATAGGAAACGAAATTCACTGTTCATGGAGATGGTAGGCCATACGTATACATGAACGCTACTTCCATTTATTTGTAGTAATAAAAGAATGAAAAGTAAATGATATATATGTATGTTATAATTTCACTATAATATTTATGTTATATATTTCACATATTTTTTTTATCAAAACCATCCCTGAATATAGTCCATGTATATTGTGAACGAATCACATCACTTTGAGGAGGCGGTAGCCCACATTTCCACAAATGATGTTATCATATTCCAACAAAACAGAAAGAATAAAGTTATGTGTTATATAACAATTAAAGAAGAATAAATTAATAATAAATATATTATATATATCATATATATAATATATAAAATATAAATTAATCATTATTCCAATCTTGAACGGTGGTAATGAAAAAACAAACGACCTCAGTTTGTGAGGCGGTAGTCCGCCGTACTCACGAAAGAGGATTGCGTATCCCATTTGATGGATGCGTTTGAAATTTTAGGTATAAATATTAGCATGAAAACATCTAAGTATATTGAAGATACTGATGTTTTTATATAATCATTATATAAAAATAATTTAAGGGATGGATAAGTAAATGAAACAAAAGTGATTATTGAAGAGGATTACCTCTTATTCTGGTAACTCCTTTTGGTTTATACCAAAAGACTTCCTTGGTTGGATTTATGCCTAAAGTGAGGCTTATAGAATGAGGGTAGGGATGTTTGATGATTATTTTTGGCATATTTTGGTTGATAAAAAGGGATTTATAGGCATGAATAAGTGGGAGGGGTGAGTACCTTTTTATAGTGGAGGAGGAGTGGCATTCTTCTAAATATAAAAAAGTGAACAATATTGAGAGGTCTCACTTACATCATGCACTTAAAGTAATGAAACAAATTTGATACATGGGAGTATATTGTCTAAATATTTCTATAAAATTGATTTTGTACAAGTTTCTATGTCATTTTGGCCTTTAAGTATAATGTTTAGTCCCTTATTAAGCTTAATTTTACCTTAATCACTAAACTTAATTTTAAATGTATTTTCTAATATTTTTGGTCAAAAAATAAGTTTAAATTAATAAAAATTAAAAATTATTATGATTAGAAATATTCAATCCATTTTTAAAAATTCAAATCACATAATTAGTAGAAATTAAATTAAAACTTATCCCACAGATTGGACGACAAAGTGGGTTTTTAATGGGAAAATGTTCAAAAGTTTGAAATGTTTTTATATCAAATTCCAATTTTAAATTGATTAAAATGAAATAATTTGGATTAATTTATGTATAATTGATCTAATTAAACTTTAAAATCAAGTATAAATATATTTTATCATTATAAATTAATTAGATGAAAAGTCAATTTTCAATTAAAATATAGCATTTTTTCACTATTCATTAAAAAATGAAACTTCTTAGAAAAATACCAAAAATTCACCCAAATTAAATTTTTTAAAATTAAAATTTTTAAAATTATGTTTATTATTTTATATTTAATTTATAAAAGTGTCAAAACTCATATTTAAAATAGGTGTGCCGTTAAATGACAGTAAAACCGCCTTTATATAAATATAGGGTTTTATGTGTAAAATTTAATTTGTTATTATATCATGACAATAAAATATATTTAATGAACGTACAAATATTTTATTGAATATATAGTGCATATATTTAATTAATATCACATAATTATAGTGATTAATTTAATTTCTTAAGATAAAATGCTTTCAGAGTATAAAAATAATTTTTTATAAAAACATTTCCTTTATATTAGATTGGTTTTTATATTCATTTATAATTAATTAGTAACCAATGAATTAAAATATATATTTAAATAATTTATTTAATTATATTCAAAAAAAAAGTTAATGTCTAGGGGATAATTTTAATTTTAACTAATAATATTAATAATATTTGGTAAGATTCGGTCTTGCGTGTAACACAAGCCACCAAAGAAACTCATTGCGTACAACGCATGAAAAAATCAATGTTGAATGCATTAAAATATATAGAATAGATTAAATATATTTTAAAATATTAAATATATTTTAAATTAATGGTATATTATATTCCCATATTCTCTTGGTGTTGTGTTTCATACACACTATCAAATACAATGTCTTTATTTTAGAATTTCAGAGTGTTACATTCTACACACCTTAAATAAATTGTATCCTCAGATTTTAAACTTGATCTCGGTAGTTGAGGGTTTGATATTTTAAAATAATTTTTTTTGAAAACCCACATCATAAATAGGTTTAATAACACTTCTTATTAATAAGAGGGAAAATTAAATTGGAAGTTCACCACAAAATTAGGCTTTCAAATAAGATAAAATTAGTGAAAACATTGAAATGGAAGAGAAATATAACTATCAAGTTCTTATGGAGATTGATAAAGATCATGTTCATCTGAAATTTGATAACCACAAAGTCATAAACAAGAGGTGTGAAAATATTCATTGATATCATTAAAAATGATGATATCAGGACAACATTTTTGTTTCAAAAAACTTTTCCTAGAGTTGAGGAATTATTTCAATCTCTAATAATTTAAGTAAATATACATTTCTATTTCATAAACAAAATCTTATCCATTAGTTATGCCTTGAACCATTTCTACTTACATGTTTCATAATATTATGAAGTAATACATTTACCTATAAAACCTCATTCAAATATCAGCTTAAACCATTTCATAAACTGCTAACCTTTCAAAAGATACTGATCTAACACTATATAATCATTTCCATGGTAGTTAGTAGTATACAATTTAATTTAACTGTATCAATCATATCTTTATCCAAACATCATTGTCTCAACATCAGGATTATGTTAAGGGGTTTATTTACCTCAACCATGTGTTTTAAAAAATGTTCAACTTGCTATTGAATCACTTTTCTTGGTACCATTCAACATATTCTCTCAAATACTTAATGAAATAGTACTGCAGTACAATCCTTATATATTTCATAATTTATATAATGATAACACCATAAATAAAATACATTTACAAAACATTTATTAGATATAAATATAGAATCAAATTAATCATTCCACTTCAGTTGTTTAAATAACATAAGATTAACCTTAATCCCTTAGCTTCTTCTGAGGTATATTCTTATGATGATTGGGGAATTCATTTGTAAATTACCCAAAATGTTTATAGTTGTAACACTTAATAGAATCATTTTAATTATTACCTTTTCATTATTTAACATGATGAAACTTTTCTCCACACTTACAAAAAACTCCCAATCCTTTCAAGCATTTACCAGGGCAATTCTTTCCATAGTTATCACATGTGGGAAAATCCTTCTTTCCATTATTCCCTTTATCAATATTTTTTAACATAATATTATTCTATTTATTCCATTAAAAACCATAGGACTTGGATAATTTTTTATCTATATTTATATCATATAAAAATATTTCATTGTATGAAGAAAATGTTTGAGAGACCAACGACCTTCAGGTATTTGGATTAAGATCATTAAAGAAGTGATAAATCTTACACTCTGTGTTTTGTAAGATATTCGAAACATACCTTTATGAACATGTAAAGTTAGATTTATACTCTAAAAAACTTTTTTCTCCCTTTTTATTTAAACTAAGGAACATTATCTTCATCTTAGTTTTTTGTTCATGAGGTATATATTAGTAAAAAAATGTGTCCTTAAAAAACCTTCCAATACCTGAGTTCTATTTACTTTTCCTCCCTAGTATTATAGATCAATGAACACCATTGATCAAAATATACAATTATAAAATACACTGAAAGTGTAATGTTTTCCTTTTCACCACATTACAATTCCATTAAAATATTCTCCAATGACTAAATCCATTGCTCATCCACTGTTGGGTCAGTAGTCCCACTAAATGATGGGGGCCTCTATCTAATTAAGTGAACCAATATCATAGAATCTAATTGCAGAGTAGGTTTCTCCATCCCATAAAGATTATCTCTTATAAAATGATTAATCTTCCCTAATATATCCACACCTTTCTCAGTTCCAATACCATCTATATGATATTTCATAGTAGGGAAACCTGTTCATTTTTCATGAGTATTGATAGAATTCTTCCATCTAAGTACCATTTATATAAAATGAGATATATTATATTAGATCATAAAGATACTAAATTTTTATAATTATAAACATGGTGTAACACTTAACATAAATTAAAAAATTTATTCACAACTAATCTCATAATCATAAACATGGTTTCTTTGGGGATATATTTACTTTCAAATACTTCATAATGATTTGTAATGAAAATGAGAATTATCCTAAGAGTATCCCCTGGGAGTGTAAAACTAGTTGTGTAGTAAGGAACATTGTAATGTACTAGGTTATGCTCAATTCACTCATGAAACACCTTTTTAGAGTTGTTACCCCTAGGTACATATATTCCTGAACTATGTCCACTTGTAGTATCAAGACATGGATTTATTACTAGGAATACCTAAATAAACTCCACCTTAACAAATTTTAGGATGTTCTTATATACTTATACTCAAATTCTATCTTTGGGTTATTTTCCCTAATCTATTTTTTCTAAATATAGTTTCCAAGGTTTCTACTAAACATCATTTGATACCAACTATAATGCTCTGACCCTAGAATCCTGGAGCCGATGCCTGACTATATTAAATTAGCATGATTAAAAGGAACCAAATCATAAAGTACTAATAAGTTTTGTAGTTTTGGAAATATATATTACATGCATAATTCCCATATTACATTGGGAAATATAAAATAAAACATAATACATAACAATGATTAATAAACCCCCTCCTTAAAACCCATTCCAAGAATTCATATTCATATCCTAGGGAAAGGAAACAAATTTATAGTGAGATCAAATGATTAGTATGGGTATGTATAATGGAAGAAATAATGAATCAATAATCATAATAATCATGTAATGGTAAAAATCTGAGCATACATTCCATATAAATATCTCAATAAGGTATAATAAATATGGCATGATAGATATTTGAAACACATGCCATTTAATCAATAAACTGAGAATGAAATGAATCTATAGACATTTCAAAGAAAACATCTCATGGATAATAATAATAATTGAGTTCTCAATAAATAAATTCTTAATTATTTTATTTCATGTTTCCCAGGAACATGATACCTTTACCGTCAATACTTATTCTCAAAACAGTTTAAACTACTTTGATTTGGCCAACTGATTCATCTCATGAGACTAGCGATGCATTGAGGGGAATGCATTAACTAGAACCCAACCCATATAGTGCGTGTATAAAGAATTAATAATATATCTTATAATCTATTTAATTAACTAACAATATGACTTATCATCAAATATCAATTTTGAGTAAAAGATACAAATTTATGAACATTTCAAACAATTGTCAAAGTGAACACTACATTTAAAAATGGTATACAGTTTAGGAAATAATGATATACATTTCATAAGAATGTGGATATTTAAAATTGAATTTATAATAAAAATTATCATAAGGAAGTGACTTTTTATATAGAAAGTTAATAGTCATAAAATAAATTTATACTGCAAAGATAATTTTTACCACCTAGTAATTTTCAAGTCAAAACCCCTTGGATGATATTGTATAAAGTTAAACTAAAAATACCATTAATTATGAGTGAATCATGATATTAAATTAAAAAGTGGAAGTATATACACCACATTAAAGTTAATTGGTGTATAATAACAAATAATTCTCAATGGAACGTAAATTGAGATAAAATCCCTTACCCTGCGTTTATTTTTGGATGAATATCCTTTAGCCTCATTTATAAGGGTTTTAAAAATGTAAATCACTTATTCCATTACCATAATCATATTTATAATATTATATATTTTCTTATTATGATATATTATTACCCATTTGTTAATAATCTTTCATTATTTTCACTATTTCTGGTGTTCATTGCCTAGTTTTTCAAGTATGTTTCAACTTGTAACTTGTTGCTCCTATTACTTAGATCACGATTTAATCATATATAGAATTTAAACCATGATATAATTATCATATATATTCATTATATATTTATTTATTTATAATAATCCATAATATTTGAATATAAGAAATGAAATTCACCATTTATAGAGATGGTAGGCCATATGCATACATGAATGCTACTTCCATTTCTTTGTCATATTAAAAGAACAAAACCTTAATTATATATATTTATATTATAATTAAAGTATAATATTTATTTCATATATTTCACATATTTTTATTAAAACCATATCTTAATACATTCCATGTATAGCGTTAACAAATCACATCACATTGAAGAGGTGATAGTCCACACTTCCATAAACAATGGTATCGTATTCCCAAAAAATGGAAAGCATAAAGTTATGTGTTATATAAAAATTAAATAAAAATAAATAAATCATAAATATAATATATATAATATATAAACTATAAATCTATCATCATTTCAACCTTTAAAGGTGGTAATGAAAAATTGAACGACATCGGTTCGTGGGGCGATGGTCCGCCATACACACGAACGATGATTGCTTATCCCATTTGATGGATGTGTGTGAAATTTTAGGTATAAATATTACCATAAAAACATATAATTTTATTTTATATACTTATATACTTATATAATAATTATATAAAAATAATTTAAGGGTTGGAGAAGTAAATAAAACAAAAGTGATCGTTGAAGAATGATACCTCTTATTCAGGTAACTCCTTTTGGTTTATACCAAAAGGATTCCTTGGTTGGATTTATGAAAAAAGTGAGTGTTATATGATGAGGGTATGGATGATTGTATATTATTTGGGCTGATTTTGGATGATCCAAAAGTCTTTATAGGTGTGAATAATTGGGAGTTTTTAGTGCCTTTTTAAAGTGGTGGAGTGTCATTCTTGTAAATATAAAAAGTTAAAGAGTATCGAGAGGTCTCAATTACATAATATGCTTAATATAATGAAATAAATTATATAAAAGAAATTATATTATATAAATATGCACATAAAATGTATTTTGGATAAATTTATAGGTCATTTTTTCCCTTAAGTTTAATGTTTAGTCCCCTGTTAAGATTAATTTTACCTTAATCACTATAATACAGTTTAACTGCATTTACTAATATTTTTGAAAAAAACTAAGTTTATATTAATAGAAATTATAAATTATGATGATTTAAAATATATGTCCATTTTTTAAAAATCTAATCACACAAGTGGAAAAAATTAAATTAAAATTAATCTTGTAGACGAGACGACGAAGCAGGTTTTTAAAGTGAAAATGTTCAAAAGTTCAAAATATTTTTATATCCAGTTAAAATTTAAAATTATTGAAATTTCATAAATTTGATTAATATATGTATTATTTAACTAATTTAATTTTAAAACCAATTAAATATATAGTTTATCATTATAAATTAATGAGATGAAAAGATAGTTTTCAATTAAAATTTAGTATTTTTTCATTATTCATAAAAAAATTAAACTCGTCAGAAAAATACTAAAAATTAACGCAAAGTAATATTTTGAATTAAAATTTCAAAAATTAATTTATTTTTTTAAATTAAATTTATTTAAGTGTCAAAATTCATATTTAACATATGTACACTATTAAAAGTCGGTAAAACTGCCATTATAAAAATTAGGATTTTATGTGTAAAATTGGGTTTGTTGTTATCTTATAACTATAAAATATATTGAATTAATTTCAAAACATTTTAAAGAATATATATTATATATATTTCATTAATATAATCCATGAATATTAATTAATTTAATTAATTAAGATAAATCACCTTTGGAGCATAAAAATAGTTTTTTATAAAAAAATTCTTTTATATTCAATTGGCTTATATATTAATTTATAATTAATTTTTAACCAATTAATTTATGTATATATTTACATAAGTTATTTAATTATATTAACTAATGAAACTTAATGGCTAGGAGATAATTGTAATTTTAAATAATAATATTAATTATATTTAGTAAGATTCGGTCTTGCAAGTAATGCAAGCCATCAAAGAAACTCGTTTAGTGAAACACAATCTAAAATCAATGTTTCATGAATTGAAATATATAAAATAGATTGAGTATATTTAAAAATATTATATATATCATAAATTCATGGGATCTTATATTCCCTAATTCTATTGGTGTTGCATGTCATACACACTATCAAATATAATTTCATTATTTTAGAATTTTGGGGTGTTACACACATAACCCTATGAGTTCATCCTTCCCAAAAATACTTTTGACAATATAAGAATAATTACCATAATTTAAGCTCAATTACATCATTATATTATGTAATAAACATCAAAACCTATCCTAAATCACCAAAAATTAGAGGTATAGTGAAGTGAATTAAGAATAAAAGTGAAAAAAGGTAGTAACTCACCTCTAATCACAAAAAATGATCCAAAAATCATTCCTCATAAAATGGTAAGAAAGGGTGAATGATAGGTGGAGGATATAACCAAAAATGACACACCATGAACCCCACATTTCCCTTTAAATCATTAGGGGATAACTAGGAAAAGATAGGACTTTCCTTCATTTTTAAAACTAGTGGAAGGGAATTTCATGCTTTGAACCTAAGCATAATGACATGGTGGATCAACTTGGGGTCTGGTACACCTGTGAACATTTACATGTGGTGTGAGCCTCCCCTTCATGGAATCTTTCATGGTTAACACCTCTTGTATTGAAATGATTCATCTCCTTCAAGAAGAACCAAAATACTCTGGGTCTAGCCTTCACAACATGGAATCACACTTCATCTTGTAACCTTTTCTCTTCATGACATATCCTTCAGCCTCCATACTATGAATCCACCCCCTGAATAGAATTCCTATCATAGACCTCCACCTTGTACTAAAACTCCCCACCACGACCCTCCCCTTAATTTTAATATACTTCACAACCCATTCCACAATGCCAGATCACAAAAATCCTTTATGAAGTGTCTTAAGGTTCATGACATGAGCAAACTTATCCATGAAAATTGTAAAGGAAATATGTAAGGATTTTTAAAAAACCATACATAGGATTATTTATCATAGTGTGACACCCCCGAATATGTCATGATAATATGTTAGTTTTTTTCCTTAGCTAAAAACATGCACAAAAATCATTTATTTTATGACACTCATTTTTCACGGTGTGACCTGTTACCTCTATGTTGCAGTGACACCTTGGCCATAGCACAATCCATTGATCAACCCCTCATCATGGTGTAACCAACATCTACCATGGAATGGTGATCGTTTATTTGTAACAATTAATATAAATGCTACCGCAACTCTACTCAAAATCCATATATTCAATTTTCCCTAGAAAAAATAGCCCTTAAATTTATAGGTAATTATAATAGTGAATATATTTGTTATGAAAATAAAAATAAAATGAAGAAAATGTAGAATAAAAGTGTGAATTTATAAAAAACTTTAGTTATGAATACCCTAAAAATGTCCCTATTTCTTCTAGAATACTACCTATAATTATCTAAAACATATATTCCAATGAACTTATCATACCTCACTACCTCAAACCACTCGACAATACCCATATCAGTGGTGTTTCATAAGATCTCAGGCATGCCTCTCAATATGAAAAATGATTATGACTAGAAATGAGGGTATATTGAGTGATATCGGGGATAATATTCCATTTAATAGTTGTAATAATAATAATGACATAAAAAAATAAATTTTAAACAATTGTAACAACAAGACCAAAAAAAATATTCAACCACTTTACTAAATATTTACCATCCCCTAGTCATATAAAACAACCAAGATCACTCATGGGCCGATCACATATAAACACGTGTAAAATGAAAAAATAATTGCTAACTCGATATCAAGGAACCACCCAAACCATATATAAAATCATACCATCTATCACATTCAACATTTTCATGCCCCTCTCTACTAATCTCGTAAAGTTGATCCTTTTTTTCCTGTACTCAGAACCATAAAGTATACTTACATCCCAAAGGGCTTGTGTTGGGTGTGAGTATAATCTCAGTTATCCAACCCCAATAATATCCCTAGTTTACATCCATACATATAATATTTTATGAAAAATGTAAATAAATAAAAATCATTCATCTATGAAATAACTTTATACCCATGTTCTCAACAACCATAAGTGATCCATTACCTTTTTTGACCACTATTAGAGTGAAATGATACATCTACAGTCTATCACACTAGAAGATCACTTGAATTTACCAAAAAATAAATACTCTATTAAATCACATAACAAAATAACCATGTAAACATTCCAAGACATCCTCAAACCCCCAAGGGCAGGTCTACAACCATATCAAAATCACAAGGACTTTTACCTCTGTTTTCTAACCATCACATCAATAGCCTGGAAAGCCCAAGGCATGATAATACCTAACTTACCACAAACCTAACCCATCCCCCCAACATAAGTAGAGAACATAAATACCCTATCTAGTGGTATCAAATACTATTGAACATGGAATTTTATAGTTAATACCTCCTCTATATTGATGGTTAACACTATCCCCTATGTCACTTAATCTATGGAGGCCTTCACTCCCAATGAGTTGTCAACACTACCTCATGGGTCATAATCTATGTTCACACGAACCCAATATCCTTGCTAGTGACCCATGGTGTAAAAAATCATTAAAAACCTAGGTCAAACCACCTGAAAACCTCTATCACCACTTGTTAACCATGTTTCTCAACCATGGAAATAGTCACACCACCCGTTTCATCTCAATGAACCATGTCACCTCACTTTCAGTGATCAAAATCACTCATAAGAACATGTTCCATTCTCAACACATTCCCATAGAACCACATAAGTTATCATAGCATAAAAACTATATCTATAACCATAATCATAAATCCTAAACAACTATGGAACAATATAATACACCCACCATGTGTTACTGGGCCCAACCAAAACTATTTTGACACATGAGTACACCCTTAGAAATATCTAGGGTTAAAAAAACTCTAATAAGTTTATAACCTATGTCACTTGGTCCATCCCACCGATGTTTTCTTACCATGCATCACATAACAAACATATAAGTCTAGAATATGATAGGCACCACCTACATATAGTTAAAAGGAGTACAATTGTTAGGTAACTCTGGTTTATTATACTTTAATTGAAAGATTTCATAAAATCTAGAAAAACAAAATTTTAGGGAACCATTGTAGAAATAGAGATAATAATGAGAAATCTAAAAATAATTTGCTTATAGACTGTTAGAATCACCTATAAATAACTCCTAGGATTAAAAACACCAATATCTGACATGAAATGAGGGATATCTCTCATGAATTGACAAGGAATGAGAGGGAGAGGGTGTCTAGTACTGATGGATGAATATACCTACTTTTATCCACTTTATTCAATTATTAATTAATTATATTAATTAAAACATCTTAATTTTTTAATGAACAGTGCAAAATATGGATATATCACTTATTTATTGGTGTGAAACCCCCTTTATAAGACCCCTCATTATGTGAGACCCCCCTTTTTGTGAGTTTTAAATCTTTAAAGACTAAATTTCACTTGCCAAGGTTTCTTCATGGCATGAATCTTTAACTATGTAGAGATAAAACCTGAAACCTATTTTTTTCAAAAAATACCAAAGGAATCTTATGAATTTTTTATCGCATGAACAAACCCACCATGACATAATTTGTTCATTTTTAGAAGATAATTTAACAAAAATACAACCCTAAGTTCTTTTTAGCATGTGACCCTAAGTCATTATGTGATTCTATCACCATGCTGCAACTACCATGCATCATGGTGTGAATATTTAATATACTAGAATTATAGACCCCGAGACCAACCGACTGAAAGGATCAATATTAATCCTTTTTTGAAATCCTAGACATATTCATGGGGTCCAAAATCATGATTCCAATCTTATATCCTACCCAAATCACCATTCCAAAAACCCAAAACCTTACAATCTCCCCAACATATAGTTTTTCACCCCCAAGTTATCCCAACAAAACACAGATTATACTCTAATAAAATCAAAGAATACTAATCTCCACATTCCCCAAACACCAGGAAAATGATGAACACATCCATCTTATTCTAAACTCCTAGAATATATAGCTAACAACTCTATATTTTTATTCCTTCTATGGACACCCAAACTATAAAAATCACATATTCGGTTACATCTCGACCCAAATAACTAATAAAATAATGGTATCACTTAGGTTCATCCCACACACACTGACTATAAGCATAAAGACACTAGTCATCACCCATCATTACCTCACATAATCCCAATGACCCCATATCATCCAACATCATAACTGATACCCACTTTATCCCACATCATTTCTGATGCCCACTTTAATCCTGCGTCATACCTAATTTCTGCATCTCATCTCGTATCATACCTCATGACCACTTATTATTGAGGGAAACAAATCCCAAATTTACCATGGAACACCTCGACCCCAGTTACCTAGATTTGGTGCATTATTACATAACATTTTCAGGATACAAAAAATCATGTCCCAAAAGACCGATCAATTTAGTAGCCTTGGAAGTACTAGATACATACATAAGTTTTACATTACATCATGAAATAATGAAAAATAACATTGTGTCCCCTTTGAACACACTCATATCCTTGATCTATCCCTACAGGTTAATCATAATTTACTTCTTCACATCCTAGGAGAAGGAAAACATAAGAAAGGGGTGAGCTCAAATTCCTATTAAGGATAACAATATAGCAGAAACTATTATAAATAAGCATAAAAATTTAAGGCAATGTATAAAACTAAAAAAAATCCTTTTAAACATAAAATTATGGATAATATGGAGAAGATAAATCAAATAATTCCATTTAATTATTCACATGGATATTCTACTAGTCGAATAATCACATGTAATATCAATATCTAATTTCATAATGATGGAATGCATAATTCCCGTCATCATAACCACATAATCAAGGACTCGTGCCAAGAATACAAATAAGATTTTGTCAAGGCCTTTTTCCAAGACACTAGTTTGTCTCATGAGACCTAACAATGCATCGAGGAGATATAGAGGGATCCACCCATCACTTTTTAAGTCCAATGCATTCCTCATATTAAATGGTTGAAATATAACATAAACATTTGTATTAAAAATAGCACAAGAAATGTTAATACATTAACCAAAAACCATGAATGGTATAAAAATAAAACATCCACAGTAAAATATATCAAAACATTCAATACAATATGGAATATTTTTATCATAGTAAATCAACTTTGAACAAGTATAAAATCCATTAACGGATGATGCCATAGATGAAATCAAAACTATTTGAGAGAAATATATCTTTCTATTTTGAAATTATTTAAAAGTCATGTAATTATAAAAGAAAAAATTTATTTTAAAAATATTATTATAAGATTGTAAGGGAATATTTAATGGTGTTATAACTACGGAGAATAGCCGCACCCGCCGTATGAGTTAAAAAAACATTCTTACCTTAATTTGTCGTAAAGGTCATAAAGTTCCTTGTTTGGAAAATGATGGAAAGATTCCATTCAAACCATTTTATAAAAAGTAAAATAAGGGTATAAATGACTTTAAAACATAGTACATTAAATAATAAAAATGTTTTTAATACATTTTTAAGAAAGAATTATGTGTATGATAAATAGGTCCCAATAGACACTTACGTAAAAACTACCTCGGATAATAAATTGATTTTGAAATTAATCCTTACCATGTACTTATCCTTGGTCGAGGGTACATTAAAATCCTGTATAATAGTTAAATCATTTTTATTAAATTATAAAATAACCACATACATAAATATGATATCATATATGATCTTCTAATATTGCTTTGTTAATAATATTTTAGTAGTATGATTGTTTCGGGTGTTAAATGATTGATTTTCCTTTATATGTTTTTTTATGTAAGTCATGTCTGTTATGGATAGGATGTAGTTGATTCATATCCAGAATAATATTATGTTCTAAAATATTATTTTTAATAATCAAATGAAATTTATTCTTGAATGGTTACGATGGGGAATGAATCTCATCGCGTTCGTGGAGACGGTAATCCGTACGTACGCACAGACGCTACTTCCATTTTTTTTAAATGGAAAGAAAACCAAATGATACATAGGTATATTATTATTCTAGTATAATATAATATTTTATATAAATTACATAATTTCATTAACACCATCATTTATACATTCCATGTATGGTATGAACGAGTCATATCACATTGAGGGGCCAGTAGTCCGCACTTCCTCAAATGAAAATATCGTATATATACAACCTGAAAATAATAAAGGTATGATATAAAAGAGAATTAAAGAATATTATAGATAAAAAATATCATAAATATCATATATAATTATATTTCTATCATAATGGCCCCCATAAAATGTGGTAGTATAAGATTGAACAATCATCGTTTTGTGAGACAGTAGTTCGCCGTCCACAGAAACATTATGTTCTATACCCATTAGATGGAGGTGTGTGTAAGTGTAGTTAAAATAATTCTCATAAAAACAACCTATTATATTGAGGATACATGTTATTTTATAAAATAAAGGAATAAATAGAGTTTCTGGGGGTTGGAGAAGTAAAATAAAAGAAGAGAACTTAAGAGAAGATGTTGCCTTTAAATCGGGTAACTCCCTTTGGTTTGAATAAAAAGGCTTCCTTGAAGTACCTCATGCATTAGGTAAGGCTTGTAAGAGGAATAAGGGTATTTAGGGAGCTTAATTTGGCAGATGTTGGATGATCCAAGGGGCTTTAGAGGTGTGAGTAATGGTTTATAGGTGATGGATTTTTATAAGGGGGATGAGGGTCTCTTTAGGAATGTTGGAAAATATTATTTTATTATATAATGATATTTAGTTTATAAAGGTCAAAAACTCATTAAAGTAAAATATAAGATGATTTATGTTCTAAATAAAATCATAAAACAATAATTGGATAGATTTTGGATATTGTTTTAATTTTTATAATCTCATTTATTTAAATAATTCCTTAATAAGGTAAACACTGCATCATTATTGTGTCATAAATAATTTTATTAATTTGATGTCTAAAAATTATAAAAAAATACCATGATGTATGAAATATTTTTATATTTAAAATTAATATTTATAGTCTAAAATATAACTTATATAACCCCATGTAAAAATTGGTTTACTAAAAGATATATGTTTATGTCATTTTTGTCTTTACATTAAATTAATTAATATAAAGTGTCATTATCACTTTCAAGTGGCTCCATGGGGTCCCACAATCGACCCATGGATGACCATGGTAGGAAATGTGTCAAGCAATTGGAATAGGACACATGTTAGGGTAATTTATTATTATTATAATAATATTTGTTCACCCTTATTTACCAGATTTACCCTTTAATCGTGGTAAATAAAATATTTACTGAAGTAAATATTCATAATGTATACAAATAAAAGTTACCTATTTACAAAATTTGGACCTCATGATTCCAAATATGAAATCTATTTTTCCAAATTCAAAACAAAGAAGTTTCAGAAATTAATTTAAAATTAATTCTCGTTGTCAAAACCAAAAAGCTTGTTTTTAAGAAATAATTACTATCAAAAGATTGACACTTGTTTATGTTCAGTTAAAATGTGAAATAACTTAAAATGACTTAAATTATATTATAGGATAAAAATATAATATAATTATACTTTAAAACCACTAAAATTTATAATTTAACACTATACATTATTTTGATTAAAAAACTTGTTTTCAATTAAAATTTAGTATTTTCACTATTCATCAAACTATGAAAGTTATCAGAAAAGTACCAAAAATTTATCTGAACTAATTTTTTATACCCCAATACTAAAGAATAATTTAATTTCAATAAATTTAATATATAAATGTGTCAAATATTGGTTTTAAAAAAAGGTTCACCATTAAAAGGTGAAACAATTGCATTTTTTGAAAAATACTTCTTTTATCTGAAAAAATGAATTTGTTATTATATTATGTCTAAGAAACAAATAATATGGATTCTAAAATTATATGGAGTATATAAAATTCAAAATTCAGATAATAATATTCATAATTGCTTTTTGAACAACTAGTTTGGTAAGTCATGGTATGCTGGAACTTGGTGTTGCGTGTAGCGCAAGTTATTGAATTACTTTGATGAGATAATATACTATGAAATAATGGGGTGTTATATTCTACTCTCCTTAAATAAATTTCATCCTCTCAATTTTATTTTTTTCTTTGAAAATAAAAGTTTAAAAATAGAAAAATACCTTTGTGGAAAACCAACATCGGAAATTGGGTTAATGAAATTTAGTCTTAATAAGGGAGAAAGATAAATGAAAAAGTCACCACCAAATTATGATCTCGATACATTGGAGGAAATTAGAGACACATAATTAAAGAAAAAACATAAATATTTATATAAAGGTATTGAGGTCATCAATCACAAACTAGTGTAAAATTGAGGGCCTCAAAGCCATCAATCTATGATGATTTAAAATATAATCGGTTCAACAAAACATAAGGTATTAAGATAACACATTTTGGTTTTTAAGATCCCATCCCTAAAGTTTAAGAATTAATTTATTCATATAATAATATGAAAAAATATACTTGACAAGTAGAGTTTCATCCTTTAACTAATTCCTACCACAAACTCATCTTTCACTCCAAAGGATAGTAGAATTCAAAAATATTCTATTTATCCTAATAGTATAGGGTTCCAAAAATAATGAATTTATAATTCATTTTTCAGATTATTTTAAAAAATTACATTATAAAAAATAGAAAATCACATAGGCCAGTGGTTGGGGATGTACCCTTGTCACCCTTCGGTTGCGGGTTCAAGTCTCCCATCCTTGCCAGACGCGACAGGTTGCCTCCCGACCTCCGGGTTGTCCTTTTTATGAAAATCCAAAAATAATCTTAAGAAATGATTTAACCTTAACAATAGTATACAATTTCAAAATTAATCTATTCAATCCTTTATAATTATCCACAATACTTCTTTCCCAAACTCACAATCCAAAATTTACAAGGATGGTCACATAATATACATGTGAATACCTTCATCGTGCATTCTTTTAAAATGTGGTAATAAAATGAATTTCCAGAAAACCATATTTGAATAGGTATGTACTTATTTATTCATTTTTTAAATCAAATAATACTGGATATAATCCTTAAATTGAAAAATGTTCTAATCACCAACAATAATGGAATAAAAAAACATTAATTAGTTCCAAGGTAGTCAATAATATCCTATATAATTTTTCCAAATCAATCATCCTTTATTCCAAAATAAATACCACAGTATCAGGACCATATTAAAGTTTATATTTCCTTAAACCATGTATTTTTTCTAAAAGTTTAACTTACTATTGAGTCACTTTTCTTAGTACCACACAATATCAAATCCTTAATGAAATAGTACTACAGTAAAATCCTTATATACTGAATAATTCTTATAACTAGTACATCATTGATAAAAAACTCAAAGGAAATAATTCTTTAATAACAACATAAGAACACTAGTCATTCCTATTCATCTATAGTAGTATCATAACTTGATTACTATCCAATAGAATCATTTGGGGCATACTCTGATGATTTGGACATTGATTTGCGTAGTGTCCCAACTCCTTACAGATTAATAATTGTACATTTGAAACCTTTTTTTACCCATGAAATCACGTACATTGTGTCCTTTTTCTCCACACTTATAACAAACTCCAATTCCCTTCAATCATTTACAAAGGTGATTCTTTCCAAAGTTATCATATATTGGAAAATCCATCTGTCCCCTCTTCCTTTTATCCATCTTTCTCTCTACCATTCTTTTCTTTTCTGGCCTCCCTTCAAAGCCATAGGACTTAGAGAATTATTTAATTATCTTATTAACACATGATACTATTTATTTATATGATGAGAATAAGTGGAAAATTATTTCCCTTCTAAATGTTGGATTAATACCCTGAAATATATGATCCTTCTTACTCTTTGGATCAAGTGTATTGATGGAGTTCTCATTCCTTATACTGAGCACCATTTCTAAACAATGGAATACACTAGATTAGTTTATGAATCACAATACATAATTACAAACTTGTAAAACACTTAACATAAATGGAACAATTTATGGATTCAATCCATGATCATAATTTTTTTTATTTGAGGATGTATATAATCATAAATCATTTATAATGGTTTGTAAAGAAAATGTGAATTATCCTAAGCATATCCCCCGGGAGTGTCGTAACTAAGAGTGCAGCGATACCCGTTTTCGTGTACAGGGATACCTTGGGTCAAGCCCAAAACTCATTGTCGGAGTTTTCACTCCTAGGTACATCTGTTTCAGAGCCTCCTCTACCTGCTCGTATCCAGACAGGGATGTATTGCTTGGAAAGCTCACAAAATCTCTACACTACCAATATTCTAGGAATTTCTTCTATAATAATCCTCAAAGTATATCTTAGGGTAATGTTCTCTAATAAAAGTTTATCTAAATCTAGTTTCCTAGGTTGGTACTACACTTCCTCTGATACCAACTATAATTCCCCAACCCCAGTTACCCATAGTTGGTGCATTATTACATAACATTGGTATGATACAAGGAATCATGTCTCGAAAGACCAATTAGTTTAGTATCCTTGGAAGTACTAGATACATATATAAGTTTTACATTACATCATGAAATAATGAAAAACAAAATTGTTTCCCCTTTGAACACACTCATATCTTTGTCCTATCTCTACAGGTAAATCATAATTTACTTTTTCACATCTTGGGAAAAAGAAAACATAAGAAAGGGTGAGCTCAGATGCTCAATAAGGATAACAATATAACAAAAATTATCATAAATAAGAATAAACATTTAAGGAAATGTATAAAACTAAAACATAATTCTTTTAAACTTAGATTCAACATAAGATGGAAAAGATAAATCAAATAATTCTATTTACTTATTCACATGGATATTCTACTAGTTGAATAATCACATGTAATATCTATAGCTAATTTCATAATGATGGAATGTATAATGCCGGAAATCATAACCACATAGTGAAGGCCTCATGCTAAGAATACAAATAATATTTTTTAAGGCCTTGTTACAAGAAACTATTTTGTCTCATGATACCTACCAATTCATCGAGGAGTTGTAGCGGTCTCCACCCGTCACTTACTAAGTCCAATGCATTCCTCATATGAAAAGGTTGAAACATAACCTAAACATTCATATTAAAACTAGCATATGAAATGTTAATACATTAACCATAAACCATGAATGGTATAAAAATAACACATCCAAAGACAAACATATCAAAAAACCTTCAATACAATATGTAAGAGTGGTATCGTAATAAATCAACTTCAAATATTTATAAAATCCATTAAAGGATGTTGACATAGATGAAATAAAAACTGTTTGAGTGAAATATCTCTTTCTATTTTGAAATTATTTAAAAGTCATGTAATTATAAAAGAAAACATTTACTTTGAAAACATTCTTATAAGCTATTAATTTAAGCTTTAAGGGTGTTATAATGGCGGGGAATATCTGCACCCGACGTATAAGTTAAAAAAACATTCTTACCTTAATTTGTCGAAAAGGTCATAAAGCACCTTGTTTGGAAAATGACAGAAAGATTCCTTTCAAAACTTTTTTTAAAAAGTAAAAAAGAGTATAAATGACTTTAACCCATAGTCTAGTAAATATAAAAAATGTTTTGAAATACATTTTTAGGAAACACAGATGTGGATGATAAAGAGTTCCTAGTAGACACTTACGTAAAAATAACCCAGATAATAAAGAGATTGTGAAATTAACCCTTACCATGTACTTTTCCTTGGAAAAGGGTACATTAAACTCCTGTATAATAGTTAAATCGTTATTATTAAATTATACAAGAACCACATACATAAATATGATATCATATATGATCTTCTAATATTTCTTTGTTAATAATATTTTAGTAGTATCATTGTTTATGGTGTTAACTGATTCATTTTACTTTATATATTTTGTTACGTAAGTCATGTTTATTATGGATAGGATGTATTTGATTCATATAAAGAATTATATTATGTTTTTAAATATTATTTTTAATAATCAAATGAAAATTATTCATAAATGGTTATGATGGGGAATGAATCTTATCGCTTTCGTGGAGACGGTAATCCGTATATACACACGAACGCTACTTCCATTTTTTTAAAAGGAAATAAAACCAAATGACACATAGGTATATTATTATTCCAATATAATATAATATTTTATATATGTTTCATAAGTTTATTAACACCATCCTTTATACATTCCATGTATGGTATGAACAAGTCATATCATATTGAGGGGGCAGTAGTCCGTACTTCCTTAAATGAAATTATCGTATATATAAAACATGAAAAGAATAAATGTATGATATAAAAGAGAATTACAGAAGCTTATAGATAAAATAAATATCATAAATATCATATATACTTACAGTTCCATCATAATGGCCACCATAAGTGGTGGTTGTAGAAGATTGAACAATCATCGTTTTGTGAGGCAGTAGTTCGCCGTCCACAAAAACATTACATTTTATACCCATTAGATAGTGGTGTGTGTAAGTATAGTTCAAATAGTTATAATAAAAACAACTGAGTATATTAAGGATACTGGTTATATTATAAAAGAAAGGAATAAATATAGTTTAAGGGGTTGGAGAAGTAAAATAAAAGAAGATAACTTAAGAGAAGATGTTACCTTTAAATCGGGTAACTCCCTTTGGTTTGAACCAAAAGGATTCCTTGAAGTGACTTATGACTAAGGTATAGATTATAAGAGGAATATAGGGATGTAGGGAGCTTAATTGGTAAGAGGTTTGATGATCCAAGGGGCTTGAGAGGTGTGAGTAATGGTTTAGAGGTGATGACTTTTTATAAGGGGTAGGATGGGCTCTTTAGGAATGTTTGAAAATATTATGTTATTATATAATGATTTTCGGTTTCTAAAGTTCAAAAACTCATTAAATTAGAATGTAAGATGACTCATGTTAGAAATAAAATCATCCAATAACAATTGGACAGGTTTTATATATTTTTTTAATTTTTATAATCTCATTTATTTAAATCATTCATTAATGAGGTAAACACTACATCATTATTGTGTCATAAATAATTTTATATATTTGATGTCTAAAAATTATAAAAAAATACCATGATGTAGGAAATATTTTTATCTTTTAAATTAATATTTATATTTTAAATGATAAATTATATAACCCCATGTAAAAATTGGGTGACTAAAGGATATCTAATTTTTTCATTTTTGTCTTTACCTTAAATTAATAAATATAAAGTGTCATTATCACTCTCAAGTGGATCCATGGGGTCCCAAAATAGAACCAAGGATTCCCATGGCCAGAAAAGTATCTTCCAATAGGAATATGACACATGTTAGGGTAATTTAATATTATTATAATAATATTTGTTCACCCTTATTTACCAGACTTACCCTTTAACCATTGTAAATAAAATATTTACTAAAGTAAATATTCATAATGCCTAAAAATAAAAGTTACATATTTAAACCATTTGGACCTCATGATTAAAAATATGGAATCAAATTTTCCAAATTCAAAACATATAAGTTGCAGAAATTAATTTAAAATTAATTCCCGTTATCAAAACCAAAAAGCGTGTTTTTATGAAATATTAACTGTCAAAAGATTAACACTTGTTTATGTTCAGTTTTAATGTGAAATTACATCCAATGACCTAAATTATATTATATGATAAATATATAAACTAATTATACTTTAAAACCACTAAAATCTATAATTTAACACTATAAATTATTTCGATTAAAAAAGTTTTTTTCAATTAAAAGTTTGTATTTTTCACTATTCATAAAAATATAAAAGTTATCATAAAAGTTCCAAAAATTTATCCAAACTTAAATTTTATGTCTCAATTATAAATAATAATTTAATTTCAATAAATTGAATCTATAAATGTGTCAAATATTGGTTTTAAAAAAAGGTTCACCATTAAAAGGCGGTAAAATTACATTTTCTGAAAAATACTCCTTTTATTTAAAAACATGAATTTGTTCTTATATTATGTCTAAGAAACACATAATATGGATTATAAAATTATATGAAGTATAAGAAATTCAATATTCAGTTAATACTATTCATAACCACTTTTTGAACGGCTAGTTTGGTAAGTCGTGGTGCAGTCGAACTCATTGATTCATGTTGCACAAGTTATTGAATTACTTTGAAGAGGTAAAATACTATAAAATCTTGGGGTGTTACATACCATGAATCATTTTTTATTATCACATATTAACCGACACCTGGTTAATTCATTTATCATATAAGCACCTCAAGTAGTAGTATCCATCATGAAAATCAGAACCCGTAGTCACACACTCATGACATACCTCTGCTTATCATCATCAATCTGGCCTATTCTGAGTATGTCACCTCAAAAACATACAATAGTATTGAATTTTAACCACTTGATGATAGACCTACCAGTGGATATATACTCCCTTAAAACCTCTTTCCCCACCACTAGGTATCCCACTCATCACTATGGACCATATGTATATTCATATCCCAGTTACTGGATCCTAGTGTCACTCCTAGTGCTACCTCAGATTCTAAAGTCTTCACTGATTAATAACTCCTAGATGTTTGTGTGGTACTCTAACAAAAGATCCATAGATGCCCCATCTGGCTGCATGATTTGCACTCCTTTGGTGGATGGTCACACTAGGACCGAATGTGTCCCACCTACCTACATCAAAAACACATTATTGATGATCTAATACACAATGGTATCATATTACCTCTATTCAAGATGTGTTTTTGTGTCTCCTCACAGACCCATGTCTGGTTACCTACAGCTCCACCACTCGTCTCAGCTGACCCAACTATCCAGCTTGGTATGGTCCCACCTAAAATGTTTTAGTAAGCTAAAAAACACCTGATTAACTGCCTATTAGAATGAGGTCAACCTAGATATTTTTACCTACAACCTGATAGTATTCCATAACTCATTCATACAATATATTACCACAAAAATCATGTATCCTTCCATCATTATTACAAAATATAATAGATCTGTGGACCTCCCAATATAATCCATAACCGAGGACTCTCACCATTGTAGGTGAATGAAATCACAAGCTTGGTCCAAATTTAATGTATTTGAAAAAACATTATTGAAAAACATAGTCCTGAATTACTTCAATGTAAACATCTCATGCCTACCTACTTTTACCATTATATCCTACCATCATTTTTTAGTCCATTGATCATAGATGTGACCAACTTCACCCTCCACCCTAAGGGTGTCTCAATATGATCAAATATTGATACATAACCTATTATAGGGATGATCAAATTAATTATTTATAAAACCTACTTACTACTAGTACTTTGGTAATAATGTTTGAACCATAGGTAAGGTGAGGTTATGTGACCAAAAGAAAATAAAGTCACACTGGCAAAAACAAAACACAAAATAGAAATAAATATAGAGTGATGTGATGGTGTAAGTTTAAAAGAAATGAAGTAAAATAATTAGTGGAGGTTAGAAAGAAGTGGAAAAAATAACAATATATTTTAAGGATAAATATTTTATTAAGATTAGGGAAACTATACTAGATATAATTTATTGAAAATATCCATACTGCAACAAAGGTTTAAATTAAAGAGGTGCTTAATTTGTGTGAGAAGATTACTTTACTTAATTTTCATTAGAAAAATTAACCTCATCCGAGTTATCTATTGAGGAATACTATTTCTAAAAATACTTAAGAAAATTATTCTTCCTCTTGGAGAAGTGTATTCCGAAACCTTTTCCTACCAAGTAATTTTGTAGTGGTTTCTAAGAAAAAAGGAACTCTACTCATCAGCTGTCAGTTCATGGAGTAGATTGAAAGATATTATCATGTTGAAGCGAAAACGAGAGCTCTAGATGAGTGGAAAATATACCTATATGATTTTCAATAAAATATATAATAATAAAGATTATAATAAATTCATTTGATCCAATACAACTACAAAAATTATCTACACATTCTAGAAGAAGAAACCATAATTTATTTCAATAAAAAACATCTTGGTACAAGAGAAGAAGAAATTAGAAAAGAGATAAGAAATGCCTATAATGATATTGAACTCTTCCTCTATCTCAAACTCCTTTTTATAGGTTTAGGTAAAAACAGAAGTGTACGATGTGTTGTGCCCAACTTTGATTTTTTTTTCATGATCGACGATCAATCCGATATTTACATGATAATAAATATCGTGATCAATGGAATTGAATAAAAGAATACAAAAAATGGATAAAACACTGGAACCATAGCATGGTATCATCACATATTATTTATAATTAATTTAAGAAATTAAGAATCACCTTGAGTGAAATTATTTATTCAACGATGGATCTAACAACAGATATATGTTTTACCATCGTTGGGTTGTAGGGATCTAGGAAAAATTCCATCGGGTGGTGATCCACATGTGTTCCACAAATATCCATAGATCACCATATAATTCTCCATGTGTTAGTGTGATAGATACTATCACTTGATCCATTCAACTTTTATCTACACAATAATCACTTACAAAGGATTATTCTTGATCTCTCCTAACACGAGAGTGGAAGGTGGAGGAAGATCACTCTTCGTTCTTGAGAGAATTTTAGGCAAGGGATCTCTCTAGGGCTTCGAGATGATTCTCTAGATTCGTTGTTCAAAATAAAAAAAATGAATTGGATCTCTTCAAAAATTATATAATTGGGTTTATATACAACTAGGGTTAGAAATAAATAATTAAAAAATGACAATTTAATATTTATTTAATCTCTTTGGAACCCCATGTTTATAATAAAAATAATAATATTATTTCTTGACATGCAATTAACTTGCGAATTAAATGAAATATTATTTATATATATTATTTCTCAATGGAACATTAAAATATGTTTTAATTTCCACCACAATATTTACCAGGCCTTGAATAATGACTATTTATTTAATAAATAAATATCACTGCTTTATTTTTTAATAAATAAATAAATATTATCTTCATTAAATAGTAAATAAATAATTATTAATTATTCTGCTCACATAATATTCTATCGAATAGTTGGTGAAGGAATATATACGATCAATAAATCATGAATAATTATTAAATCACATATGGGAATAATATTTATTCTACTTTTTAATAATAAATAATAATATATTATTTAACTGAGATTTTGGATACACTTAGTGTGTGATCCTTTAGGCCTACTTCTTAGTGGAATTAGGTGAAGTAGCCTAATGTCTAAGGCTATCATCTACAAACACACCAAGCCACCCATAAAGAGTGAAGTTAATGGAATAATGGAATAATACCTCATATGAACACTCACCATGTAATATAATCCCCTTATCATGAAATCTCTAATCAAGAAGGTTAGATACTGGTTCTATCATCGTATGTGCTCTATGTATCTTTCTTTGAATTTCCAAAAAATCAAACTTTATTATAGAATATCATTTCAATGGATTTATTTAGGCTATATCATTTTTATAAAAGGGACTGAGATATCAACTTCTATTAAAGAACATAAGGGGCTAATCCTTTCACTCATTATTCATTAATGAAATATTACTTGTGACACACCCAATGTATCCTACCTCACGATGAACATATGTCATCATAGTTTTCATCAATACATAAAAGTACATGACTTACTATACTCATTAATAATAATAATAAAGTATAAGGATAAATATATAGATCCACAAAGAGGAACATCCAATGACACATAAAAATGTGGATTTTTCACTGATGGGTATCGTTATCATAATATCCTTCACTGGATATTACCAAGGGCGTACACCATGAGAAGGTTCATCAAAGTGATATGAGTCTCCACACATGATATCCTGTATTATTTGTGTCCCTAAAATGATTTCTTCCAGCTATATAATATATATTTAAGAATATTGTTGTGACACTCATGGGTTCTCATCATAGTGGAGAACTACTATGACATTTTAGTGCGATATCTACTCCTAGGACATTATCACATAATATGATATTAAAAGAACAATAATGATGTGATAAGTAGATTATTAATATTAAAAATAATGAATAAAAGTTATCATAAAGTGCATATAAGTTGGTTCTATAGAACCAAATCCAACAAACTCCCACTTGCACTAGATAAAACTGCTGACAACCTTAAATCCACTAGCTCTCACATGATACTCATTCTTTTGATGAGATTGGACTTTATTCAAGGGGAACACCATGTTTTCTTATGTGGAAACTCTTCTTACTTCATCTTAAACCCTTTTATAAAAGTCCATTAAGAGTTGATACTTTTAGATTATGTTATTTTTCTATTGGTGTGACCTTGGCTATTTTTCAAGAGCCATTAATGTAGTATTATCACAATACACTGTGATAGAGTCCTTACTTCTAGGTACCACATCAAGATCCTAGAAAAAGTTTCATATCCAAACAGATTCCTTGGATGTATTGGAAGACTAAATATACTTGGACTCTACTGTAGAATTTGTGACAACTGGATGCTTTAAACTCTTCCATATCACCACTCCTCCAATGAGATATAAAACAAATATTGAATGTGACTTTAGATCATTATGATATATTTGAAAACTATCATCATGATAATACATGATGACCAGATCCTTATCTCCTCCATACACTAGGAACATATCCTTATTTATTCTCAGATACTTAAGGACAAGTTTAATAGTAGACCAATGCTATTCTCCTAGATCAACTTGATATCTTCCTACCATTATCAATGCATAGGAAAAATAAATTCTATTACATAATATGGAATACATGATTGATCTTATCATATAAATGTATGATATCTTACTCATTTTCTCTTTCTCCTATTGTGTTTAAGAACACATTTTATTAAAAATATGTATACCCTGTGACACTGGAACCAATCCTCTATTGGATTGTTACATACTAAATATCATTAGTATTTGGTAAATTTATGTACTTTGACATAGTCCAAGAAGTCTCTTGGATCTATCACAAATGATCTTGATCTCTAGAAGATAGATTGATTCACTAAAGTCTTTCATGGAGATACACTTGTTTAACCATCCCTTAAAAACTATAAGAATGGTATGCCATTTTCAATAAGTAATATGTCATCAACATATACTACAAAAATAATGAAGACATTTCCACTAAACCTCTTATAAACACATGTATCACATTTATTATTAATGAAACGAAATTATTTTATAGATTCACTGAATTGAATGTTCCAGGACCCAACTGCTTTCTTAAATCCATAAATGGATCTATACATCTTGAAGATATTTTTGGCTTCACATGAAGTCAAAAAATCTTCTAGTTGTGTCATATATATATATTCATGAAGGTCCCCATTAAGCAAAATATTTTTTATGTCCATATTCCAAATTTCATAGTCACTATAATCTTCTATACCAAGTAGAATTTTGATGGACTAAAACATGGAAATTAGTGAAAATGTTTTATCATAGTCAATTCCTTGATGTATTTTAAAACCTTTAGACACTAGTTTCTCTTTATAAGTATTAAATTTACTTTCTTTGTCTATTATTTTCTTGAATACCCATTTACACCCTATGTGTTTTACATTTACTGGAACATTGACTAGAACCCAAACATGGGTCTGATAAATGGAATCCATTTCAGAATTCATGGCTACTTTACATCTTGCAGATTCTGATCTCCCTATTATCTATTTGTAGAAGATAGGTTCATAATATCAACCAATAATGAGTCACCATATTCAGTGACTAGAAAACCATATCTCTTTGGTTCTTATACCTCTGTAGTGATCATATAAAATACTTGTGTTTTAGGAACATATTCTTCTATGGGGACCTATGTAATCTATCCCTCTAACAAATATTTTGTATCTTGAGCATAAACATCATCAAATTCAATCTTTATCCCACTATCATTTTCAAATATGTTCTCCCTATTAATAAATATGGATTTTCTAATGAAAATAACTTTTTTATCTAAGGTTTTGTATAATCATTATACATTTGTTTTCTTATGATACCCAATAAAGATACACTTTGTGTCCTAGGGTTCTAGATTGTTTACTGGGAAGGCCTTAACAAACATATCACAACCCCACACATGTGTATGAGACAAAATGGGTTTCTTTCAATTTCACAATTTGAATGGAATTCCATTTACCATTTTAGTTGATACTTAGTCTAATTTATATACTGTAGTTTGTAATTCATTTCCCCAAAAGGATAATGGAAGATCTGGATGACTCATCGTTGACCTTAACATGTCTAACAAGGTATGATTTCTCATTTTATTAACACTATTCCACTATGGAGTGTATAGTATAGTGATTTGATTTAGAATCCTAAAATCCCATAAAAAATTTATAGACTCTTGGTTAAGATATTCACCCCCTCAATCCGATAAAAGATTCTTTATCTTCTTTCCAAGTTGATTATCTACTTCATTATTGAATTGTTTGAATTTATCAAAGGAATCAGACTTATACCTTATTAAATTAACAAATCCATATCTAATCAAGTCATCTATAAAATTTATAAAGTAAGAATATCAACCTATATATTCTACTAGAAATGGTCTACACACATCAGTGTGCACCAATCCTATAAGATCTCTGTCCCTTTCACCCTGTCCACCAAATAGTGGTTTGGTCATTTTCTGTGTAAATAAGCATTACATATTTCAAGTGGTTTTATCTCAGAAGAGTCTAAATAACCATCTTGATATTGATTTCTCAAATGATTCTTATTTATATGTACAAGATAGTGATGCCATAGTTGGGTGTTATATGGGTCGAGTGAACATGATTCATTATCTATTTACAGTATTTGGTTTTCATGATTTAATACATAAGGACCACTATTTTAATGTTCCATACCATACCATATTTTTTTTATAAAAAAAATAAATTTTATTTCCAAACATGAAAGTAAACCTATCTACATGTAGGAATGATATGAAAATTTTGTTCTTGGTAATATTTGGTACATAATAACAATATTTTAAAACCAATATCAATCCTATTGGAAATTAAAGGTTGTAGTCACCAATGACTAGAGCTTACAGCCTCACACTCTAACAATCTTTCAGAATCTACTTGGTTCCTACATTTGGATATAGATGTGAGTAGCACAAGCTGTATCCAATTACCAATGTGTAGATATTGAAAGATTACACTTGATAGCGAATGAACCTTTATCTTACCCTTGCTTCAGGGTGCAATTCTTATTTCAGTGGCCTTGCTTTCCCCATGAAAAACATACTTCAACATTTTCCTTGGCTTGCCTCTAGATCTTCCTCTTCTTGAAAGGACAATGCTTGGGAGATTTAGACTTGTTATGAGTCTAGGGTCACTTTTCAGTATTATTACTTTTCTTATTCAAAATAAGGACCATGGGTTTTGTCACAACCCATTTCCTTATCCACTTATAGAATTAGAGTAAGATGTTTAAAAATAACCTTCTCATTATTTATCAAGTTACAATTAAAAAAAATATAGAAGGTCTTGGGAAGTGAAGAGAGAATGAGATCCGTGTGAAACTCATTTAGGAATTTAATCTCTAAGATGTCTAAGTGTCCAATGTAGCTAATAAGCTTGGTTACATGAGGCCCAGTTGGCACAGACTTTCCAAGATTAGTTGTAAATAGACAATTGGAGATATTTTATCTTTCTTGAATTTCTTTCTCTTGATAGAGATCCTAAAGGCGATACATCATTCTATACGCATCCATATCCCCATGTTGCTTCAAAATCTCATTGGTCATGGATGAATTCATGAAAAAATAAATATATATGCAATCATTAAAATGTTTCTCATATAAATTTAACTCTTGATCACTAGCCTCATTAGAGGTTCATCAGGAATATATTCTTCCAACACATATAATTTCGTTTCATGGCATAGGATAATGTATAATAGCCTTTTCCACTCATGGAAATTTTCATCGGTGATAAGGTTATTCATATCAAGTATGGATCATTGTGACTTGTTTGAAGTAATTTTTATTTACATTTCTACAAATAAAATGAGAAAATTTTTTGTACTTTATCTAATAAAATATATACAAATAAAAAATATTATATTTATTAATCTCTCACTATTTTATTGAAACCCAATAGCCATCACCATTGGCTTTATAATACCCTATTACTTGGAAATTATAGTGAAAATGATCTATATTACCATTACCATTACCCTAACCTTGGTTGGTCAATAACTTTGAATGGTTTTAGGTTGGAATACCAAATGCCAACTACATTAACTCACAATTCTTTGATCTGTTGAGTGGAATCCCGAATCCTGAAATCCTTAAATTGGATTTCCTAAAACCTTTCCTCTCAGTTACACCAAGTACTTATTTTTAACTAAACCCTTGATGAGAATTAAGTTATGTCAACCCAAAATTCCATGTTATAATTCCATGATAATTGATATCACCCCAAATTTGGCTAGTCATGAGCTTTGAACTGTGGTTCAATTTTAACTGATGTAGTGGAAGACTATAAAAACTTAATAATTATAATTGAGGGATTTTATGTTTATGAATAAATTTAAAATTATTATCTTTATTAAATACTTTTTAATATTTAGGGTGTTTACTTAGGTTACTAACCTTGTCTTAGATTATATTTATGTATAATCCAATTTATTTTATTTTTGTCTTGTATGCTTATTAATTAATTAATTGACGTTATAGTGTTAAAAAATCCATAATAAAATAACCATGAAACATGAAAGAAATAAGATAAAAAAGTGGTATGATAATGAGATTTTAATAATGGTTAATTTATCTAGTTGATGATAAAATAACCATCAACCTAGGGGAAAAACACCTTGAACCATTTATGGTTTGTGTTACAGTTTTCCACCTGTCCACCTATATATATCTCTTGGATTGGTTTCGAATCATCTCCAAAATTGAACCACCTCCACTAGATTGGGATATCAATCCATTAAATATGATTTTACTCACACTAAAGTGAGGGGAAGAGGTTTTCATAAAAGAAACCATGGGCATATAGTACCTTACATAATAAGAGGAGAGATGGCACGTGATCCAATAATTAAATTTAATAATACATTAAATGAAACTAATCAAATACAATGGTCTGGTCTAGGATCATTATCATCTATATTCATGAAATGAATTACACATTTAATAAAACTATAATTCAATTCCTAATTTTTCTTATTTAAATAAATCACGCTCAAATCAATCAATTATCTTCTTTAACAAATTAATTCTTTTTATCGTAATTATCATATGAATTTCCTTGTGATTATCATCGATCATAATTTAAAAAAATAAAATAAATTTATTTAAAACTAACTATGTACTTGAATGTGACTTGGAGGAAATATGGTGAGTACCCATTAGAACTACCCAATATGTATTATACTTACATATATTTTAATCTTGTGACATGTGACATACATGGATTATCACATACATTAATGAAATGTATTATCAAATTAATGATTACATGGATTACATGATTTTTCTATCATGTGTTATGTTTCAATTAACATAGAGTAATAAATGTAATATGACTCATAAAAGATATGTATATCCAAACATCACATAGAAATTAACTAACCATATATATATATATATATATTAAAATCCATCACATGGAGTGTCTTATCAACTTTATGAACACAACCAAGAACATGTTGATCAGATTTTTACAATGTAATAAATTAATGTTAATTATATGTAATTTGGTCAAAGTACACATCATGTACATTGGAGCTACATGGCATGTATGTTTCCTCACCATCTATCTATGACACATGCCTAGGGACTCAATGTGTAACCATTCTGCAAAAAAAAGTTGTAATGAAAGGAATTTACATAGGATACACGTCATGTGGGATCCGATTTATATGGTCACCAGTTAGGTTGGTCAGGTAAGAAGATAAATGGGCCGTATGTGACTAAAGGACTACACTCCATGTATGTTAGTTACACGGTGTGTACTTTGGCTGACTGTATGATAGGATGTCCTAGTCAAAACGTGGTGTATAATTAAATACATCACATGTAATAAATTCACATGAATTTAATTAATTTTGAATTAATTATTAGTGTATTAAACAATAGTATATGGTGTGTACCTCTGGGTAACATGACATGTACTCTTGTGTTATTCATCCAGATTCCTCAACACCTCCGGATGAGTTCTTTTAATTTATTTCATTAATAAAATTAATCTATTCGATTATGTTTATGATAAATGAATAGTAATAAGAATACATAGTAATTTGGATTAAAGAAAAATTAAAATGTAGTTTAAAACCAATTAATTATGCATAAATCAATCAATGATATTTAAATAATTATAAATAATTATCTGATAGCTCTGATACCACTTGTAGTTTCTGGGCATAGTGGAAATGTGTGATGGGTCATTCCGAGCTTTTATTTTTGTCATGATTGATGATAAATATGATATTTACATGGAGATAAACTCCATGATCAATGAAATTGAATCAAAAAAATAAATACAATGGATAAAATGACAAAACCACTTCATATGATCATTACATATTATTTATAATTATTTTAAGAAATTAAGAATTATATTTCATGAAATTATTTATTCATTTATGGATCTAAGACCAGGTCTACATTTTACCATCGTTGAGTTATAGGAATCAAGAGTATATTTACTCTAGTGGTGATCAACACATGTTCCACAATTATCCAAATTTCACTGTAGGAACATCTAGGTGCTAGAATGATAGATCCTATAAATTGTGTCGTTTTCATTTGATTTACATAATAATATATTCCAAAGGATTCTTCTTGATATCTCTTGACTTGATATTGGAAGGTGGAGGAAGATTCCTTTCTATTCTTGAGAGAATTCTTAGAGAGGGTAGATCTCTAGGGTTTTGAGAGTATTCTTTGGATTCATTGTGCACAAAAAAACAAATGAATTGGATCTCTTGGAGAATAATATACTTGGGTTTATATACCACTAGGGTTAGAAATAAATAATTTCACAAGTACAATTTAATATTTATTTAATCCCTATAAAACCCCATGTATTAATAATAATATTGTTTCTTGACACGTACTTAACTTTAAAATTAAATAAAATATTATTTAATCAAATAATATTCAAAATATATTATTTATCACTAGAATATTAAACTCGGTCCTCCATTCCTCCACAATATTTATCGAGCCTTTAATAATGAATATTTATTTAATAAATAAACATGAATACATTATTATCTAATAAATAAATAAATAATATATTCTTCAAATAGAAAATAAATATTTATTGAATATTTCACTCACATAATATTCTCTCAAATACTAGAGTCAGAATATATGTGATCAATCAAAAATGAATAATTATTAAACCATGAGTAGGAATAATATTTATTAAGCTTGTTAAATAATAAATAATGATATATTATTTAACTCAGATTCTAGATACACTTAGTGTGTGGCCCTCTAGGCCTCTTTCTCAGTGGAATTAGGCGAAGCAGCCTAAAGTCTAAGGTTAAAATCTTACAACAGGACAAGGAACCCATAGAGAAATAAGTTGTTTCACAATGAAATACTACATCATTTGAATGTTCACTATTTAATATAATCCATTTATCATTATATCTCTAATCAAGCATGTTACATGATGGTGCCATCAACCTATGTTATTGATGTATATTTCATTAAATTTCGAGAAATCAAAATTTCCTATATAACACCATGGGAATGGATTTATTTAGGCTATATCATTTCCATCAAAGGGCCTAAGATATAAAATTATGTTAAAGAACATAAGGGACAAATTCATTCTTTCATTATTCGTTAATACAATAATACTCATGACACACCCAATGTATCGTACTTTACCGTGAATATGTCATCTTGGTTTTCATCAATACATCAAATTACATGAATTGTAATAATAATTAATAATAATCTAAAGTTTACGGATTAATACACACATCAACATATAGGAACATACAATGTAACATACAAATGTAGATTTCGTACGACGGGTCTTATTCTCATAACATCCTAAACTAGATATTACTAAGGGTGTACACATTGATAGGGTGCCTAGAAGTCATATGAGACTCCAACTCTGATAGCCTATATCATTTATGTCCCTAAAATGATTTCATCTTAATATATAACATATATTTAAGAATACTTTCATGGAACTTATGGGTTCTCATTATAGTAGAGAACTGCCATGACCTTTCAGTGCAACAACTACTCTTAGTATATTATAACATACAATGTTACAAAGAACAAAAATAATGATGTGATAATGAGTTTATTAATATTAAAATAAATAAATAAAAGTTATCATAAAGTATTTATAAGTTACTTCTAGGGAAAAAACTCTAAAAATATGACCCCTACATCGAGTCCCTAGCCTCTAGTCTATCTCCTATCAATCACATGCTGAATGGATGATCCAATATGATCGTAGAATTTGAGGTGGTGAATGGAGTTATGGATAGTAAGATGGATCTCAAGACTCCATAATATTCTCCCTTAAATCATGTGAAAATTCAAGCATCATAGCTAGCTCACAAGCATTAGCTTCAGTCTTTCCTGAATGGCCTCCACATGGTGTTCCTTCACTGTTCATTTCCTTCTTCCTCGATGAATCCAGTGAAACCCCCTCAACTAATTATCACAGAACCACATTCACCTTCCTTCAAAAATATTTTCTATAAAAAATATCTACGTGATAAGCACAAATGAGTACTAGATTGATTTAATTTTGTTAAGTATCTCTCAAAAATTCTATAATCTTCCCAAGTATTCCCACAACTTGTACCAAACAGAGACTTCCATTTGACTTTGATTATTTTTATTTGATAATTTTAGGGATCTCATTTTAGAATTTCGTAACCAATTTAATTTACCTTTCTGTATCCTATAAACTAGAGTTGGATTTTCTATTGGAATTAAATTCTATCCCATATACAACAAAAAATGTAGGCCTTTACCATGATGCATCTTCCCATTCACATAACGTAACTTTTAAATCCATCACTCAAATTATATACATAAATTTTAACTTATTGACAGTGTAAACTAATCCAAAAATAACTAAATAATGATCCCACATTTTCTTAAGTATAAATACCATGGTTCAATCATAAAAACTCATTATATATAATATTCTTCTTGAATGGTGATATGGCATGTGATACTCATCACAAACTTAATCAGTAGTATGCCCTAGAAAGATCCCATCCTATAGCCCCATTATGATCGTCTTATTCTTTTACACTTTAAATATATTTTATATTATATCATGTATATTTATAAATAAATATTTCACTAAACTATTATTCTTTTAATCTTGATTAATTTTGAAAATTCTTCAACAAATGAGATTAGGAGGTATAAATTTAAACCGGAGATATTAATTCAGTTGAATAATCACACAAAAAAAGGATTACAAATTCATCCAAATCATTTAGAACTTATTTAAGGTGGATTCTTTGAATTACTTCTATTATTAACAATTTATTTTCATAATGACATGATAAAATACCAATCTTGGAATATCAGATATGATAAATAGTTTTTGTGAACACTATTGGATAATTTCAATTGGGTATTGTTTGTTTTGACCAGGAAAGTTGGAATCATGATTCTTTGTCTTAGTTCACTGTAACCTTAGTTTCCTCAATTTTATTATGATTTATACTTTATATTAAAATGACTAACCATTTGGTATCCTTATTAGATCACTCTGATATGACAACCAATATTAAAATAAAATCCCATCTTCATGATCACCACTACTATTTACATGAAATGGGTTGATGTCTCCCCCATAAATAAACCAGATTAGGTCATCTCCTTATTACTCAGAAAGATATAAAATTTTAGTATTCCCATTAAAATTAAGTATTACTCAGGTATATAACTAATTAATCCTTTTTCTGATCAGAATCAGTTCTTGAACATTCATTAGTGGCTGACTCAATATAGCTCATCCTCATGTCTATGTGTCATCTTCTTTGAAATTATAACTAGGAATCCTCACTAGTGAGAACCCATATTAGTCTGAATGTGTATTCTAGGTATATTATTGTCTTTAAAAATTCTCCTATCATCATTCTTCTATCAGTGATTATGAATCATCCATAATATTTATTAAATTTAGATTTTATTTGAATGAATCAAGTCAAAATCTCCATACCTCATCTTATAAGATCAATTAAACTCAAAGATAAACTAGAAATTTAGGTCTTCTTTTTGTTTCAAAACTGATGAAACTATGCTTGATTAATTTCTAATCATATTATTTAATAATTGAGCCTCAAAATCCTTTAGATTGATCTAATTCCAGGGATTTTAGGTACAATAACTTCTTTGAGTTTTATTAATATAATGTTGTGGATCAAAAAAAGGTCCATATTAATGATTATTAATTCAATGGATCATCTTCTCTATGAAACCTCACTATCTTGGAATGTGAGCTTTATCATCTTAATTTAATTTTAATCTAAATAAAGTTTCATAAATATTTAGTTACTCGATATTAATATTCTAATCTTAACTACACTTTCACAACCTCAATCTTGTCTCATTGCTTCTTTTGTTGGACTTGAAGTTTGCTTTAGAGTATTAAATATAACATCTAGTGTGTGTCAATATTTAAATGTATAATCATTGAATTTGGGGACATAGTGGTCTTATTTTTCTTCAAATTGGTATGGAAGATATAAATTAATATAAAATTTCAGGCTCTTGATGAAAATTGACACTCGTATGCTTTGATATAGACTAGAATTGGTTATCCTTCAATGAACGAGCTCGACTCCATCATCAAAATCAACTATAGATTCAGTGTCTACTTATAGTAAAAGGGTTTGTTAGTGAAAAAATTATTCCTTCATGATATTAAGATTTGATCACAATCAACTTAAACTGGTTCCGTAATCACAAGCCTCTAATTTCATGCCTAGTTTAATTGGAAACACATATATCCTGAAACTTCCATCATTTTCTTGGGTCATCTTCCTCACACTCATTTGAGCTAGAGAAGGTCTTTAATCTTTATATTCAACTGGATTCAATATTAGGTTCATGCCTAGATTCTAGTTGTTTATCATTATCCTACTTTCTTAAAATTTAGTTAAAATCCTTCTTTTGATGTGGAAAGATCCCTAGTTTTGGTCAAGCTACACTATCCAAGATGATCCGAGCTTCATTTGTCTTGGATTTCAATCATTAGGCAGCTTAAATTGATCTTCTTTAATAAAACATGGGAGTTATCCTACTGTATAAAACAATTTATTAGGATATTTATCATGTTCGATTGGATCTTTCTCTTATGGTCGACTATGAGGAGAGGCATAACAATTTCGATTTCACTTAAGACTAGTGCATTAGGATTGTGGTCAGTTGAGGGTTCCTCATGGTAGGTTGAAATTTAGCATGCATAATCTTGGTACTCCTTATGATCAGTTAGACCAGGAGGTACCACATTTTCTAGTGTAGCACCCTAATATTTTATGATTTATTTTTCTTTAAATAAATTAAATTTATTTTATATTTTACTTTTTAAAAAACACTTAGTTTAAACTAAACATGATATACTGCTGAGTAATTATTATTTAATGTGAAATTTATTAATTATATATTGGATTGGTGAGTTTGAATAATATTTACTAAATTATGAAATATTATTTTTTACATTGGAATAAAATTAATTTGTTAGTTTTAATTTTTTTATAATTTAATATAATTATATTTTATGGTACAAAAATATGTTTTTTCTAAAAAAACCATTTTTATACACACAATTCATTTTTATCTCAAAAAAATAAATTAATCAATTTTGATGAATTATTTTAATCAAATTTGTATATGATATATTAAATAAAATGTTTTATCATTTATATAATTGTTTTTACATGACAAGGGATAAAGGTAAACCCTATTTTATGCTTATTTTTTTTGTTTAAAATGATTTCGTTGCATTTTACACACTTATTTTAAAATTAATTTCTATCACTTATAGAGATTAAATTTGATAAAATGGATTTTATAATTTAAATTATAATACTTAATATTATATAATAAATTCAATTTAATTTTTTGTTAATTATGAATTGTAACTAAGGTAAAAAGTCATTATAATGGTAAAGGTTTAAAGGGGTTAATGAGGTGTTAAACTAAAGATATAAGGGTTAAAATGTAAAGACCCGTAAAATTCAAGGGAAATTTTTTCTAAATTTTCTTTGGGATTTTACAAGAACGTAGTTTTTGATGGCGCCTGATTCCGAGGCCCGGTGTGCCCGGAATTTCTATCCGAAGTTTAGCTCGGGTACGTTCAGTGAACGAACGAGCGGGAATTTCTAACTTTTGAATCGGTGCCTGGAGTCGAATTCCGAGGGCACCGATGGAACCACAACACCGGTAATTGCTTAGGAACTCTTGTTTCGGAGTTGCGTTTACGCGAGGGGAGTTATTAATTTTTGTGGTAGTTGAAAATAAAAATTAACAATTTTTATTTTTTCCCACTTGGTAGTTTTATCCTAAGTAAGGATGTTGGGGGTGGGACCCACTTTTGATAACCAACCTTGAGAGGATAAAGTATGGTGGGACCCACACGAGCCCAACCCCTCACTTTCCTAACCCCTCTAAACCCCCCATTTAAGTTTTGCTAACTTATGTCCTCATTAATTTTATAACATCTTATGTTATAACTTAAGTGAGTTAAATGTGGGTTTTGAATTTTCAAACTCTTGAAATTCAAAAACCTATGTTGGGTTAATAAAATAAGTGGGAGGCATATTTTATTTTGTTGTTAGAGTTTTGTCGTTGAGAGATTTTGGGAAGAACACCTTCTTCTACGACGGAGAACGCGAAGAACACCATCCTTAGCGAAGAACATCTCCGCCGAAGAACGTGGAGAACTTCTTCCACGACGTTCTTCTTCCGCGACGGTTTTCCGCGATGAAATCTCCGTCAACGTCTTCGAATCCTCGCTTCGCGATGTCGACGTTCTTTTTCCACGACTCCCAACCTCCGCGACGCTCATCTTCCGCGGCTCGTTGACGTGCACCATTCTTGAAACGGAGGTAGGGGTTCGACTATTTTAAGTTGGTGATTCTTTCCTTCGAATATGAAAGATAAATCTGATGGCCATGTTCCAATTTTTAGTTAAATTAAAAAAATTGTGAAGGATAAACGTTTTACGTTTCGGCCAACTGCTATTGATATAACGGGGAGGGATCGGTCCGCACAAACACGGACGATACCCCTCCCCCCTTTTCTATTCTTCGGTTTTGATTAGCGAAGACGGTAATGCATCGTTGCACCACGCTTGAGCGAAAGAAGACGTGAACGATGTGGGCCATGACGAAGAAATGCGACGCCGTCGCGCCGTGTCGAGGGTACGAACAAGGCCAGGGTCGGAGTCGGGCCGCGCCGGAAGGACGCGGCGTCGTCACACCACACCGGACGAATTTGCAGCCATCCTGGAAGTAGCGGCCGGAAAAACCACCCACCAGAGAATTCAAAGAAGGCGGCCGGAACTCTGGCCGCCGGCGCCGGAAGGCGCGGGACCGCGGGGTCCCGCGGTGAGAAACCGGCCGGCCCTGCGCGGGCCGGCCGTTACAGGGGAAAAGATGGGGGGTTTCACCCCCCGGGTTGCACATGGCGCGGCCCCTTAATGGGGGCCGCCGTTTGATTTAAAGGAGGGGTAAAGCCCCTCCCTTGGATGCGCTCGCACAGCGCGCTGGCCGCGCTGGCCGCACCGCCGCGCTGGCCGCGCCGCCGCGTCGCTGGCCGGGCCGGGCTTCCGGGCTGGGCCGGGTCGTCGGGCCGGGTCGCCACCCGGGCAGGGTCGACCCGGTTCGGCCAACCTAGGGGGTACTGGGTCGGGCCGGGCCTAGACCCCCTATTTTCGGACAGAGTTAGTTCAAACGTCCATATCTTGGGCTACAGACCTCCGATCGATGCACCGTTAGTTGCGTAGCAATCCTTGGAAAGAGATGGTCGTTTCGATATATCACACTCAATGTTTCGGAATAATTTGGGTTCGGCTGGGTTGGTTCGGATACGAAACCAACCGGGCCTTCGGAGCGGAAACGCTCGTAACTTGAGCTCTGGACGTCCGATTGATGTGCCGTCGACTTTTTTGGATTCCTCTTAGTGAGGCGGATCTTTTGGCTTACTCCGCTCGAGGTTTGGATGCCGTCGGAGTGCGGTCGGGTTGGTTCGCTCACGAAACCAACCGGGCCCCTGGAACGAAAAAGCCAATAACTCACAGACCGGGCGTCCGATTGACGCGCCGTCTATCTCATTGCTTTCCTCTTGATGAGACAGAACTTTTGGCATACTTCGCCCGAGTTTTGGTTGCTTTTGGATAGTGGCCAGGTTGGATTGTACCCGAAATCCAACCGGGCCCCTGGAAAGGAAAAGCTGATATCTTTCAGACCAGAAGTCCGTTTGATGAACCGTCAGCGGCGTTAGTGATCACATTGAGAAACGGTCCCTTTGAGTAGAACCTATGAGTGTTTGGGGTATAGTTGAGTTACGGTCGGATTGGTTCGCACACAAAACCAACCGGGCCCTGGGGACGAAAAGGCTAGTAACTCATAGATCGGGCGTCCGATTGACGCGCCGACTGTTGCGTTGAGACCCCTATGACAAGGCGGTCCTTTGAGATACTTCTTCGTGGGACTTTGTGATACATGGAGTATCAAGCTATAGCTCATGGAGCGGACCCTCCTGGAGACGAGCGTACGGAGTATGGAGACTGTGTAGCCGGCTGAGACCTAACGACTGCTTGACCGACTCGACTTGGAGTGAGTCGACTCGCCCAGTGGACGGAGCACCCGGTATTTGGCGACAGACCCACGACGGATGGAGCGCCCGGTAGTTGGCCGCAGACCCGCGGTACTCGACAAGAGGAGTACCTCTGTAGGCTATTAGGGGGAGCGCCCGGTATTTTGCGACAGACCCTCAGCGGACGGAGCACCCGGTAGTTGGCCGCAGACCCGCGGTACTCGACAGGAGGAGTACCTTAGCAGTCTTAGGTTAGTGAGCAGTACCTTGGAGTCGTGACATGACCACTGTACACTTCAGAGACGTAGCTATTCAGCAGTTACAGTTTCGATAATGAAAATCTTGGTTTGAGCTGAGACTTTTGACCTTTGTGTTTACCTCATGATTGAGATGGGTCACTTGATAACTTAGGTATATGTATGGGCATATACCTGGGTAGTGGTTATCCGTTGATTTCATGATCCTTGTGTTTCCTCAAGATTGAGATGGGTGACATGATAAATTAGGTATATGTATGGGCATATACCTAAGTAGAGGTTTTCTGTTGAGATCTTCTTTGTGGTTATCCTTGTTGGTTTTAGTGAGACCTTGAGGGTCTCGGGGTCCCTACTAAGTATCGTTATACACACCCCTGCACGGGCTATGCCCGCACCTCGTTGTGTTGGTTGCAGACGACGGGCAGTGCTGACAGAGGCTGAGTGTTCAAGGACTGGATGGTACCCGGAGGTGGACTACACGACGAGTCAGTACCCGGAGGTGGACTACACGACGAGTTAGTATCTGGAGGAGGACTTCACGGCGAGACGACACACGGAGGAGGTTGATGGGCGAGAGCGTTGAGGAGGCTATCTGTACCTACCCTTCCGGTAGGATCCGTGGCGGACAATCCAGGAGCTGCGCTATCTGTACCTACCCTTCATGTAGGATCCGAGGAGGATGACCTAGGAGATGCTTCCTTCTTCCAGCTGTTTGCCTTTTTCTGTTGTACTTTCGTTCAGTTGTAGCTGCACTTTCAGTTGGGTTCGTATTCTGTCCCATTTACTTTTCAGCACTTTCTTTTGTACTTAGTTTTTTGCTTCCGCTTGTACTCTATGGTGTTTTGTTTACTTTTATAAAGGAAATGTCTTCCCAGTTATTGGGATTTACGCCTTTAGTGCTAGTCGCCAGCCCCTGGCCTATGGAAGGCGGGCATGGGGTAGTCACGGCACGGGCCCCATGGACGGGTCGTGACAAATTGGTATCAGAGGAGTTGGCTATACCGCAGAACATATAAATCTGATGTTTTCTTTCTATGAAGCAATAGTGTTAAGGGTACCGAGTATGGTCTTCAGTTCAGGGAATCCAGTGTTGGTGCGGGCGGCTGACGTATCCATACACCAGGACCCTAACAACTGATTTCCGACTTTGTGCATGAAAACACTGATTGCGTGTGTGTTTCCAGAAGTTTTATTTAAATATCAGCTCAAACCAGGTCAGCTCACCAGGTATAAGTCTTTTGAACATGTCATGTTTGTTCCTTTTAGGATGCCTCCCCGTGGACGACCAGCTAGAGCCCCGAGAGTGGTACGTACTGACAACCCGCCGAGCGACGTGGCCTCAGTACAAGGCCCTATCATAGTTGAGGCACCAGAGGTACTACTAACCGTTGGGCCACCGATGCCACCAGCCCCAGCAGCAGAGGGTGCACATCTCTTGAGTGCACTACACGAGTTCCAGCGCTAGAGACCACCCAGGTTCTAGGGAGGGACAGACCCGCAGGCGGCTGAGGATTGGTTGGAGGCTGTGGTGAGAGTCTTCAGGCTAGTGGGGACGCCGACAGACTTCATGGTGATTCTTGCTGCCATCCTTCTTCAAGAACCAGCAGGCAGATGGTGGAGCATGATGCTCCAGATGCATAACGAGGCGACACTTCTTTGGGCAGACTTTGAGAGACTGTTCCAGGAAGAGTTTGTACCAGCCACCCTTCGAGCGGTGCGTATACATGAGCTACTTCAGCTGTGGAAGGGGAGCATAACAGTGGCACAATATTTAGCGAGGTTCACAGACCTCTCGCGCTACTCCACAGATATGGTACGAGACCCGTTCTTTAGGGCCCGAACCTTCGAGCAGGGGCTCAGGTGAGAGATTAGATCTTCTTTTGTCTCTCACAGCATTCCGACCCAGACAGGGGTGTTGGAGAGAGCCCTCTTAGTAGAGATTTTCCTTGCTGAGCAGTCTTCAGCAGCACGACCCACCACTAGCCGGCTTGCAGCAGAGTCTTCTGCAGCAGACAGTAGACATATGACACAGAGGTCCAAGAGGACCAGACCTACCGGTGGCCGACTACACGACTCAGGTTTAATTGTGCGGGGGAACCAGGGTGGAGTCAGATCCAGTCGTGCCGAGAGTGGACAGTGTTACTCCTACGGCGGGATTAGTCACATGGCACGTGACTGTCCGACCCACCATGCAGATGACCAGCAGTTAAATGAAGAACCTCCCAGCCATAGGCAGAGGTTCGATCAGGGCAGACTGCAAGGAGCAGGCGACCATGGAAGAGGAGCTGGTCGTGTAGCTGGAGGTGGACGACGCTTCGGGGTGTTGCCACCCCCACCACCAGGAGGCCCACCGCGACCACAGGGGACAAGAGGACATGGGAGAGCTCAGCTTCAGGCAGCTGAGACCTATGGTCATGGAGCTCCAGAAGCAGATGGATAGGAGCGGTACTAGCTTCCGACCTGGAGGCTATTGATCAAGTTGCTTCGAGTTTTGTTTATGTTTGTCTGTAGTTGCTTTGTGTCTTTGTACTATGAGCTGCAATAGTGAAAAGACACTTATCTTTGTAAAGTTTTCTTTCCTGTTTTTTTTTGTTTAGTTGATACTGAGTGGTCCCAGTTAAGACTGTTGACTTGACCCTCACTTTCGAGATTTCTACCGGAGGAGACCTATTGACCTCACACTGATGCCGACAGTGTGACTCGACCCTTGGAGGCGAGAGTGACAGTTGGATCTCTTGGTAGTTACGTCGAGGCCTTACGACGTCATCCATGGCATGAATGCATAATTCATGTCAGGATTGACTGTATTAGGCAATGAATGTTGTTCATCCAGGGGATGGGACCAGATTTCTCTTATCGGAAAAGAAGAAATAATAGTATCTCTTGTGAGACTAGAGAAGGTCCAGGTCATCCAAGAGCGGATGAGGACAGAACAGGGCCGACAGAAGCCTTATGCTGACAGGACTTGGAGGCCTCTAGAGTTTGAGGATGACGATCACGTCCTTATACGAGTCTCACCTCGTTGAGGTTTACAGAGATGTGGCCAGGGTGGAAAGTTATCTCCGAGGTTCAACGGACCTTTCTAGGTCCTCATCTGGGTAGGCGCGGTGGTTTACCGCTTGACCCATCCACCTTAGTTGCACTAGGTGCACGACATTTTCCAGGTATCTCAACTGAGGAGATACATGCTCGACCCTTCGCATATCATCGACCATGAGGAGCCGGAAAATGGCGATGGGGTTACTTCCACGGAGGTTCTAGTGGGGATCAAGGATCAACAGGAATAAATCCTACGAGGATGATCGATTCCTCGGGTGCACTTTCTATGGCAGTACGGGAACCTCCAGGTGAGCACATGAGAGCGGGAGGCTCAGATGCGTGCTCAGTACCAGTTTTGTATCCCTAGTTTGCGTTGAATCTTTACAGGGATGTAAAGCCCTGAGGTGGGAGTAATGTAAAGACCCGTAAAATTCAAGGGAAATGTTTTCTAAATTTTCTTTGGGATTTTACAAGAACGAAGTTTTTGACGGCGCCTGATTCCGAGGCCCGGTGTGCCCGGAATTTATATCCGAAGTTTAGCTTGGGTACGTTCAGTGAACGAATGAGCGGGAATTTCTAACTTTTAAACCGGTGCCCAGAATTGAATTCCGAGGGCACCGATGGAACCGCAGCACCAGTAATTGCTTAGGAACTCCTGTTTCGGAGTTGCGTTTACACGAGGGGAGTAATTAATTTTCATGGTAGTTGAAAATAAAAATTAACAATTTTTATTTTTTCCCACTTGGTAGTTTTATCCTAAGTAAGGATGTTGGGGGTGGGACCCACTTTTGATAACCAACCTTGAGAGGATAAAGTATGGTGGGACCCACATGATCCCAACCCCTCACTTTCCTAACCCCTCAAACCCCCCCCCCCATTTAAGTTTTTCTAACTTATGTCCTCATTAATTTTATAACATCTTATGTTATAACTTAAGTGAGTTAAATGTGGGTTTTGAATTTTCAAACTCTTGAAATTCAAAAACCTATGTTGGGTTAATAAAATAAGTGGGAGGCTTATTTTATTTTGTTGTTAGAGTTTTGTCGTTGAGAGCTTTTGGGAAGAACACCTTCTTCTTCGACGGAGAACGCGAAGAACACCATACTTAGCGAAGAACATCTCCGCCGAAGAACGTGGAGAACTTCTTCCACGACGCTCTTCTTCCGTGACGGTTTTCCGCGATGAAATCTCCGTCAACGTCTTCGAATCCTCGCTTCGCGACGTCGAAGTTCTTTTTCTGCGACGCCCAACCTCCGCGACGCTCATCTTCCGCGGCTCGTTGACATGCACCATTCTTGAAACCGAGGTAGGGGTTCGACTATTTTAAGTTGGTGATTCTTTCCTTCGAATATGAAAGATAAATCTGACAGCCATGTTCCAATTTTTATTTAAATTAAAAAAATTGTGAAGGATAAACGTTTTACGTTTCGGCCAACTGCTATCGATATAACGGGAAGGGAACGGTCCGCACAAACACAGACGATACCCTTCCCCCCTTTTCTATTCTTCAGTTTTGATTAGCGAAGACGGTAATGCTTCGTTGCACCGTGCTTGAGCGAAAGAAGACGTGAATGATGGGGGGCACGACGAAGAAACGCGACGCCGTCGCGCCGCATCGAGGGTACGAACAAGGCCAGGGTCGGAGTCGGGCCTCGTAGAAAGGACGCGGCATCGTCACACTGCGCCGGACGAATTTGTAGCCATCCTGGAAGTAGCGGCTAGAAAAACCACCCACCGGAGAATTCGAAGAAGGCGGCCGGAAGGCGCGGGACCGCGGGGTCCCGCAGCGAGAAACCGGCCGACCCTACGCTGGTCGGCCGTTACAGGGGAAAAGCTGGGGGGTTACACCCCCCGGGTTGCACATGGCGCGGCCCCTTAATGGGGGCCGCCGTTTGATTTAAAGGAGGGGTGAAGCCCCTCCCTTGGACGCGCTCGCGCAGCGCGCTGGCCGCGTTGGCCGCACCGCCGCGCCGCCGCCCTGGTCGCGCCGCTGGCCAGGCCGGGCTTCCGGGCTGGGCCGGGTCGTCCGGCCGGGTCGCCGCCCGGGTAGGGTCGACCCGGTTCGGCCGACCTAGGGGGTACTGGGTCGGGCCGGGCCTAGACCCCCTATTTTTAGACTGAGTTAGTTCAAACGTCCATATCTTGGGCTACGAAACTCCGATCGACGCACCGTCAGTTGCGTAGAAATCCTTGGAACGAGACGGTCATTTCTCTATATCACACTTAAAGTTTCGGAATAATTTGGGTTCGACTGGGTTGGTTCGGATACGAAACCAACCGGGCCTTCGGAGCGGAAACGCTCGTAACTTGAGCTCCGGACGTCCGATTGATGTGCCGTCGACTTTGTTGGATTCCTCTTAGTGAGGCGGATCTTTTGGCTTACTCCGCTCGAGGTTTGGATGCCGTCGGAGTGCGGTCGGGTTGGTTCGCTCATGAAACCAACCAGGCCCCTAGAACGAAAAAGCCAATAACTCACAGACCGAGCGTCCGATTGAAGCGCCGTCTGTCTCATTGCTTTCCTCTTTACGAGACGAAACTTTTGGCATACTTCGCCTGAGTTTTGGTTGCTGTTGGATAGTGGCTGGGTTGGATTGTACCCGAAATCCAACCGGGCCCCTGGAACAGAAAATTTGATATCTTTCAGACCAGACGTCCGTTTGACGAACCGTCAGCGGCGTTAGTGATCACGTTGAGAAACGATCCCTTTGAGTAGACCCTATGAGTGTTCGGGGTATAGTTGAGTTACGGTCGGATTGGTTCGCACACGAAACCAACCGGGACCTGGGGACGAAAAGGCTAGTAACTCACAGACCGGGCGTCCGATTGACGCGCCGACTGTTGCGTTGATACCCCTATGACAAGGCGGTTCTTTAAGATACTTCTTCGTGGGACTTTGTGATACTTGGAGTATAAACCTATAGCTCGTGGAGCGGACCCTCGTGGAGACTAGCGTACGGAGTACGGAGACCGTGTAGCCGGATGAGACCTGACGACCGCTTGACCGACTCGACTTGGAGTGAGTCGACTAGCCCAGTGGATGGAGCAACCGATATTTGGCGACAGACCCACGGCGGACGGAGCGCCCAGTAGTTGGCCGCAAACATACGGTACTCGACAGGAGGAGTACCTCTGTAGGCTATTAGGGGGAGCGCCCAGTATTTGGCGATAGAGCCTCAGCGGACGGAGCGCCCGGTAGTTGGCCGCAGACCTACAGTACTCGACAAGAGGAGTACCTCAGCAGTCTTAGGTTAGTGAGCAGTACCTCGGAGTCGTGACAGGACCACTGTACACTTCAGAGACGTAGCTCTTCAGCAGTTACGGTTTTGATAATGAAAATCTTGGTTTGAGATGAGACTTTTGACCTTTGTGTTTACCTCATGATTGAGATGGGTCACTTGATAACTTAGGAATATGTATGGGCATATACCTGGGTAGTGGTTATCCGTTGATTTCATGATCCTTGTGTTTCCTCAAGATTGAGATGGGTGACGTGATAAATTAGGTATATGTATGGGCATATACCTAAGTAGAGGTTTTCTGTTGAGATCTTCTTTGTGGTTATCCTTGTTGGTTTTAGTGAGACCTTGAGGGTCTCGGGGTCCCGACTGAGTATCGTTATACTCACCCCTGCACGGGCTATGCCCGCATCTCGTTGTGTTGGTTGCAGACGACGGGCAGTGCTGACAGAGGCCGAGTGTTCGAGGACTGGACGGTACCCGGAGGTGGACTACACGACAAGTCAGTACCCGGAGGTGGACTACAGGACGAGTCAGTATCTGGAGGAGGACTTCATGGCGAGACGACACACGAAGGAGGTTGACGGGAGAGAGCGTTGAGGAGGCTATCTGTACCTACCCTTCCAGTAGGATCCGTGGCGGATGATCCAGGAGCTGCGCTATCTGTACCTACCCTTCAGGTAGGATCCGAGGAGGATAACCCAGGTGCTTCTTCCTTCTTCCAGCTGTATGCCTTTTTCTGTTGTACTTTCGTTCAGTTGTAGCTGCACTTTCAGTTGGGTTTGTATTCTGGCCCATTTACTTTTCAGCACTTTCTTTTGTACTTAGTGTTTTGCTTCCGCTTGTACTCTATGGTGTTTTGTTTACTTTTATAAAGGCAATGCCTTCCTAGTTATCGGGATTTACGCCTTTGGTGCTAGTCACCAGCCCCTGGCCTATGGAAGGCGGGCTTGGGGTAGTCACGACACGTGCCCCAAGGACGGGTCGTGACAAATTGGTATCAGAGGAGTCGGTTATACCACAGAACTTATAACTCTGATGTTTTCTTTCTGTGAAGCAATAGTGTTAAGGGTACCGAGTGTGGTCTTCAGTTCAGGGAATCCAGTTTTGGTGCGGGTGGCCGACGTATCCATACACCAGGACCCTGACAACTGATTTCCGACTTTGTGCATGAAAACACTGATTGCATGTGTGTTTCCAGAAGTTTTATTTAAATATCAGCTCAAACCAGGTCAGCTCACCAGGTATAAGTCTTTTGACCATGTCATGTTTGTTCCTTTAAGGATTCCTCCCCGTGGACAACCAGCTAGAGCCCCGAGAGTGGTACGTACTGACAACCCGCCGAGAGACGTTGCCTGAGTACAAGGCCCTATCACAGTTGAGGCACCAGCGGTACTACTAACCATTGGGCCACCGATGCCACCAGCCCCAGCAGCAGAGGGTGCACGTCGCTTGAGTGCACTGCACGAGTTCCAGCGCCAGAGACCACCCAAGTTCCAGGGAGGGACGGACCCGCATGCAGCTGAGGATTGGCTGGAGGCTGTGGTGAGAGTCTTCAGGCTAGTGGGGACGCCGATAGACTTCATGGTGATCCTTGCTGCCATCCTTCTTCAGGAAGTAGCAGACAGATGGTGGATCATGATGCTCCAAATGCATGACGAGGCGACACTTCTTTGGGCAGACTTTGAGAGCCTGTTCCGGGCAGAGTTTGTACCGGCCACCCTTCGAGCGGTGTGTATAAAGGAGCTACTTCAGCTGCGGCAGGGGAGCATGACAGTGGCACAGTATTCAGCGAGGTTCACAGACCTCTCACGCTACTCCACAGATATGGTACGAGACCCGTTCTTTAGGGACCGAACCTTCGAGCAGGGGCTCAGGCGAGAGATTAGAGCTTCTGTTGTCTCTCACAGCATTCCGACCCAGACAGGGGTATTGGAGAGATCCCTCTTAGTGGAGAGTTTCCTTGCTGAGCAGTCTCCAGCAGCACGACCCACCACTAGCCGGCTTGCGGCAGAGTCTTTTGCAGCAGACAGTAGACAGATGACGCAGAGGTCCAAGAGGACCAGACCTACCGGTGGCTGACTACACGACTCAGGTTCAGTTGTGCAGGGGAACCAGGGTGGAGTCAGAGCCAGTCATACCGAGAGTGGACAGTGTTACTCCTGCGGCGGGATTGGTCACATGGCACGTGACTGTCCGACCCTCCATGCAGATAACCAGCGGTTAAATGAAGAACCTCCCAGCCAGAGGCAGAGGTTCGATCAGGGCAGACTGCAAGGAGCAGGCGACCATGGAAGAGGAGCTAGTCATGCAGCTGGAGGTGGACGACGCTTCGGGGTGTTTCCACCCCCACCACCATGAGGCCCACCCCGACCGCAGGGGATAGGAGAACATGGGAGAGCTCAGCTTCAGGCAGCTGAGGCCTATGGTCATGGAGCTCCAGAAGCAGATGGACAGGAGCGGGACTAGCTTCCGACCAGGAGGCTATTGATCCTGTTGCTTCTAGTTTTGTTGATGTTTGTCTGTAGTTTCTTTGTGTCTTTGTACTATGAGCTGCAATAGTGAAAAGACACTTATCTTTGTAAAGTTTTCTTTTCTGTTTTTTTTTGTTTAGTTGATACTGAGTGGTCCCGGTTAAGACTGTTGACTTGACCCTCACTTTCGAGATTTCTACTGGAGGAGACCTAGTGACCTCACACTGATGCCGACAGTGTGACTCGACCCTTGGAGGCGAGAGTGAGAGTTGGATCTCTTGGTAGTTACGTCGAGGCCTTATGACGTCATCCATGGCATGAATGCATCATTCATGTCAGTATTGACTGTATTAGGCAATGAATGTGGTTCATCCAGGGGATGTGACCGGATTTCTCTTATTGGCAAAGAAGAAATCATAGCAGCTCTTGTGAAACTAGAGAAGGTCTGAGTCATCCAAGAGCAGATGGGGACAGCACAGGGCTGACAGAAGCCTTATGATGACAGGACTTGGAGGCCTCTAGAGTTCGAGGATGACGATCACGTCCTTATACGGGTCTCACCTCGACGAGGTTTACAGAGATGTGGCCAGGGTGGCAAGTTATCTCCGAGGTTCAACAGACCTTTCTAGGTCCTCAGCTGGGTAGGCGAGGTGGTTTACCGATTGACCCATCCACCTCAGTTGCACTAGGTGCACGACTTTTTCCAGGTATCTCAACTGAGGAGATACATTCTCGACCCTTCTCATATCATCGACCATGAGGAGCAGGACAATGGCGATGGGGTTACATCCACGAAGGTTCTAGTGGGGACCAAGGATCGACATGAATGAATCCTACGAGGACGATCGGTTCCTCGGGTGCACTTTCTCTTGCAGTATAGGAACCTCCAGGTGAGCACATGAGAGCGGGAGGCTCAGATGCGTGCTCAGTACCGCTTTTGTATCCCTAGATTGTGTTGAAGCTTTACGGGGATGTAAATCCCTGAGGTGGGAGTAATGTAAAGACCCGTAAAATTCAATGGAAATTTTTTCTAAATTTTCTTTGGGATTTTACAATAATGCAGTTTTTGACGGCGCCTGATTCCGAGGCCCGGTGTGCCCGGGATTTCTATCCGAAGTTTAGCTCGGGTACGTTCAGTGAACGAACGAGCGGGAATTTCTAACTTTTGAACCGGTGCCCGGAATTAAATTCTGAGGGAACCGATGGAACCGCAGTGCCGGTAATTGCTTAGGAACTCCTGTTTCGGAGTTGTGTTTACGTGAGGGGAGTTATTAATTTTTGTGGTAGTTGAAAATAAAAATAAATTTTTTTTATTTTTTCCCACTTTGTAGAGTTATCCTAAGTAAGGATGTTGGGGGTGGGACCCACTTTTGATAACCAACCTTTAGAGGATAAAGTATGGTGGGACCCACACGAGCCCAACCCCTCACTTTCCTAACCCCTCTAAACCCCCCCATTTATGTTTTGCTAACTTATGTCCTCATTAATTTTATAACATCTTATGTTATAACTTAAGTGAGTTAAATGTGGGTTTTGAATTTTCAAACTCTTGAAATTAAAAAACCTATGTTGGGTTAATAAAATAAGTGGGAGGCTTATTTTATTTTGTTGTTAGAGTTTTGTCGTTGAGAGCTTTTGGGAAGAACACATTCTTCATCGAAGGAGAACACGAAGAACACCATCCTTAGCGAAGAACATCTCCACCGAAGAACATGGAGAACTTATTCCACGACGTTCTTCCTCCGCGACGGTTTTCCGCGATGAAATCTCCGTCAACGTCTTCGAATCCTCACTTCGCGACGTCGACGTTCTTTTTCCGAGACGCCCAACCTCCGCGACGCTCGTCTTCCGCGGCTCTTTGACGTGCACCATTCTTGAAACCGAGGTAGGGGTTCGACTATTTTAAGTTGGTGATTCTTTCCTTCGAAAATTAAAGATAAATCTGACGACCATGTTCCAATTTTTATATAAATTAAAAAAATTGTGAAGGATAAACGTTTTACGTTTCGACCAACTGCTATCGATATAACGGGAAGGGATCGGTCCGCACAAACACGGATGATACCCCTCCCCCCTTTTCTATTCTTCGGTTTTGATTAGCGAATACGGTAATGCATCGTTGCACCGCGCATGAGCGAAAGAAGACGTGAACGATGCGGGCCACGACGAAGAAACGTGATGCCGTCGCGCCGCGTCGAGGGTACGAACAAGGTCGGGGTCGGAGTCGGGCTGCGCCGGAAGGACGCGGAGTCGTCACGCCGCGCCGAACGAATTTATAGCCATCCTGGAAGTAGCGGCCGGAAAAACCACCCACCGGAGAATTCGAAGAAGGCGGCCGGAACTCCGGCCGCCGGCGCCGGAAGGCGGAGGACCGCGGGGTCCCGCGGTGAGAAACCGGCCGGCCCTGCACTGGGCGGCCGTTACAGGAGAAAAGCTGGGGGGTTACACCCCCCGGGTTGCACATGGCGCGACCCCTTAATGGGGGCCGCCGTTTGATTTAAAGGAGGGGTGAAGGCCCTCCCTTGGACGCGCTCGCGCAGCGCGCTGTGCGCGCTGGCCGCACCGCCGCGCCGTCGCGCTGGCCGCACCACCGCGCCGCTGGCCGGGCCGGGCTTCCGGGCTGGTCCGAGTCGTCGGACCGGGTCGCCGCCTGGGTCAGGTCGACCCGGTTCGGCGGACCCAGGGGGTACTGGGTCGGGCCGGGCCTAGACCCCCTATTTTCGGACTGAGTTAGTTCAAACGTCCATATCTTGGGCTACAGACCTCCGATCGATGCACCGTCAGTTGCGTAGCAATCCTTGGAATGAGACAGTCGTTTTTCTATATCACACTCAAGGTTTCAGAATAATTTCGGTTCGGCCGGGTTGGTTCGGATACGAAACCAACCGGGCCTTCGGAGCGGAAACACTCGTAACTTGAGCTCCGGACGTCCGATTGATGTGTCGTCAACTTTGTTGGATTCCTCTTAGTGAGGCGGATCTTTTGGCTTACTCCGCTCGAGGTTTGGATGTCGTCAAAGTGCGGTCGGGTTGGTTTGCTCACGAAACCAACCGGGCCCCTGGAACGAAAAAGCCAATAACTCACAGACCGGGCGTCCGATTGACGCGCCGTCTGTCTCATTGCTTTCCTCTTGATGAGACAGAACTTTTGGAATACTTCGCCCGAGTTTTGTTTACTGTTGGATAGTGGCCGGGTTGGATTGTACCCGAAATCCAACCGGGCCCCTAGAACGGAAAAGCTGATATCTTTCAGACTAGACGTCCGTTTGACGAACCGTCAGCGGCGTTAGTGATCACGTTGAGAAACGGTCCCTTTGAGTATACCCTATGAGTGTTCGGGGTATAGTTGAGTTACGGTCGGATTGGTTCGCACACGAAACTAACCGGGCCCCGGGGACGAAAAGGCTAGTAACTCACAAACCGGGTGTCCGATTGACGCGCTGACTCTTGCGTTGAGACCCCTATGACAAGGCGGTCCTTTGAGATACTTCTTCGTGGGACTTTGTGATACTTGGAGTATCGAGCTATAGCTCATGGAGCGGACCCTCCCGGAGACGAGCATACGGAGTACGGAGACCGTGTAGCCGGCTGAGACCTGACGACTGCTTGACCGACTCGACTTGGAGTGAGTCGACTAGCCCAGTGCACGGAGCACCCGTTATTTGGCGACAGACCCATGGCAGACAGAGCGCCCGGTAGTTGGCCGCAGACCCGTGGTACTTGACAGGAGGAGTACCTCTATAGGCTATTAGGGGGAGCGTCCAGTATTTGGCGACAGACCCTCAGCAGACGGAGCGCCTGGTAGTTGGCCGCAGACCCGCGGTACTCGACAGGAGGAGTACCTCAGCAGTCTTAGGTTAGTGAGCAGTACCTCGGAGTCGTGAAAGGACCACTGTACACTTCAGAGATTTAGCTCTTAAGTAGTTACAGTTTCGATAATGAAAATCTTGGTTTGAGCTGAGACTTTTGACCTTTGTGTTTACCTCATGATTGAGATGGGTCACTTGATAACTTAGGTATATGTATGGGCATATACCTGGGTAGTGGTTATCCGTTGATTTCATGATACTTGTGTTTCCTCAAGATTGAGATGGGTGACGTGATAACTTAGGTATATGTATGGGCATATACCTAAGTAGAGGTTTTATGTTGAGATCTTCTTTGTGGTTATCCTTGTTGGTTTTAGTGAGACCTTGAGGGTCTCGGGGACCCTACTGAGTATCATTATACTCACCCCTGCACGGGCTATGCCCGCACCTCGTTGTGTTGGTTGAAGACAACGGGCAATGCTGACAGAGGCTGAGTGTTCGAGGACTGGACGGTACCCGGAGGTGGACTACATGATGAGTCAGTACCCGGAGGTGGACTACAGGACGAGTCAGTATCTGGCGGAGGACTTCAAGGCGAGATGACACACGGAGAAGATTGACGGGTGAGAGCGTTGAGGAGGCTATCTGTACCTACCCTTCCAGTAGGATCCGTGGCGGACGATCCAGGAGCTACGCTATCTGTACCTACCCTTCAGGTAGGATCCGAGGAGGACGGCCCAGGAGCTACTTCCTTCTTCCAACTGTTTTCCTTTTTCTGTTGTACTTTCGTTCAGTTATAGCTTCACTTTCAGTTGGGTTTTTATTCTGGCCCATTTACTTTTCAGCACTTTCTTTTGTACTTAGTGTTTTGCTTCCGCTTGTACTATATGGTGTTTTGTTTACTTTTATAAAGGAAATGCCTTCCCAGTTATCGGGATTTACGCCTTTGGTGCTAGTCGCCAGCCCCTGGCCTATGGAAGGCGGGCTTGGGGTAGTCACGGCACAGGCCCCAAGGACGGGTCGTGACATAAAATGAGAAAAATACTTATCTATATCCTATTAAATGGTCATATTTTGACTTTATATCATTTAATATTTAACTATGAGTCATTGTTAAGGAATTTTTAATGAGAAATACATTAATATATTTGAATCTTTAGAAAAATTCCAACTGTGTCCACTAACTCACTTATAAAAGGACACCCCCTCCACTTTCTTATCTACAATTCAAGATCCTATTATCACAGAAAATAACTACCCAAATAATTTCTTAATATTCATACCCAAATATTATATGTTATTTTTTTATCATAATACCATATTAAGTAGGATTTAAGTATAAAATTAATGAGGTTGTCCGAAGAAGTGGTATATGTTCTTATTAATCTTTTTCAAGTTCCATTATTCTTATACTTCCTATAAATATATTTTACACATACTAAAATAATTAATAAAATATCATTAATATAATAATATGTTATTATGATTATATTATAACCAATTCCACCTCCTTGACATCGAATGGGAAATGAAATTATAGCTTATGCGTACACGTGAACCGCCTCCCCCATGTAACGATATGATTCATTTTCCATCACCATATTTCATGGTTGGTTATTATGATGGTTTTAATGTTTATATATTATATTTATTAAAAAATTATCCTTTGATATTTATAATATCTTATTTTCCTTCTTACAATTCCATATGTTAGAAAAAAGGTAACATCGCTCCACCATACATGTGGACTACAACCTCCACAAAGCAATGTGATTCATTTTTCATTTATGATTTAAATGGATATTAATAAGGATATATTTAATGAATATAAATGATATTTATGATATAATAATGTTTATTTAAAATTTAATTATAATTATTATTTCTTTCATTATGTCCACTGAAAATTGAAAACATCACCCATGTGTTTATACGAAGTACCTTCTCCATGAAGTGATGTAATTAATTTTTCATCACCGATTTATATGAATGGTTATAAAAGTTTAGATAATGGATAAATTTAATACTAATTTAATGATTAATATTATGTATATGAGAAAACCATGAATAAGGTGAATGTACCAAAACCATTAAACTGAAACATGCATGGAAAAAACCAATTTTCACCTGAATTCCCATTTTAAGAAAGGATTGTTAATAAAAGGATAATTACAAATTATAAAAGAATGGTACATAGTAAATTTTGTATTAATATAGTTCTAAAATATATTTATATTAAATATATATTTATTATGTAAGATTTTTGAACATATAGCAATATGAAACTTGAGGTAAGGGATTTATGTTAAAATCTTATTTATTTTTGAGATTTTCTATACAAAATTTATATTAAGGGAAATTTTATGGTTGTTATCCATTAAAAACCTTTTATAATATTTTCCTCTATTTATTCCTAAAATATTAAAATAATTGTATCATTTTCATCTCTTTGGTACTGAAAATGAATGATACTTTTTTAAGAAATACCGACCTTATTTCTTATTGAAATGAGAATCCTTTTCTTCCATGTCCATATTTTCTTTAAAATATTTTGAAGAATGTTTTTAATATTCTAAAATGATGGTTTAAATTTATTTTTAACCATATTTTTATTTCTATATTTTTTTAAAAAATAACCTTTTTGGAGTTTTCTGAATGAGGTACTTTTTTCCAAAGGTTTGAAAAAAATATTTATTTTAATGCATACCACATAAAAATATTTTCAGCCATCATGAATAGTCTTTTATTTGAAGCTTCCTTTTTAATTTTCCATGGTTATTTTGAAATATTTTTTTGTAATATTAGGGAAATTATTATACTATAAATAAGTTATTTCAAAATGAAAATGGTATTTTCCTCAAGAAATGTTCCAATGATATTTTAAGGTTATTTTTATTTATGATAACATCCATTTAATTATGCTTCATAAGGGACATGATCCAATGATAATATAATGATTCTTTCTCAGGATGGTTATTGATTAGGATGATGAAATCTTGATGAAACCAATTATATTTTGCATGGTTTAATATATAGTGAAATGATAAATTGTTTCATGAACTTATGGTATTAAATTGAATGGATTATGATTATATGATTTCTGGGTATATTCTAGACCTCCAATAAATTGAGTAATGTTATATAGATATCTAATGAGATGATGATGATAAGTGTGTGCATGATTACATATAGTTATTATCACATTTTTATGTATGAGTATGATTTCTACTAGCTATGCTCATAAGAATATCCATGGACTTGATTGTCAATAACAATGTTCACATTTTGATGCGTGAGTAAGATTTATTTTATATATGATAACAAGTTCTTGTGTGGACATGATTTTTAATATCCATGTTCACAAGATTATTATTTTCAATGATTATAATTCAATATTTCTATGTTATGACTCTTACATGATGATTATTTATTTGACACACTTATTAATCATGCTTCTAGATATGAATTGATTTTAGAGTTCATGATTAAGATTTTTTGGGTATGAATATTTTTTGTTAAGAATTTGAACTTGAATATGTTATCATACCCTTATGATCATCTTATTATCTTATGATAGATACCATGTTTACCCTTACTGAACATATGAGATCACCATTTCTTATGTTATCTTTCGCCATGTTTTGATGGAAGGTTCTAAGTTTGATATGTCTAGAAGTGTAAAAACATTAAGATATTTTTGGGAGATGTCAAAAATATTTTATGAAATAATTTGATTATGTATCTATTATCCAAATAAACTAATAATTTACGGTCCACAATAATGTATAATTATGTTATATATTGAATATTCATCTAGAATGATGTGATATTTATATATGTTATTCTGGGGTTACCACAGTTGGTATTAGAATATTGTTTAGTTATTTTTTGAGATTTTGTTATAGGAAACATGAGTATTGAACATAAGAAAAACTATGTTGAACCAAAAGTGATATAGGATGAACTTGAAGTGTCATTGGTTGATAAGGAGGAGTCATAAATTATGAAATCTTATAAATTATTTTCTTATGATTTCTTACTCTATTTATTGTTTCTCAATACTTATTTTAGCTATTTTTAGTTTATTCAATGGATGAAAAAAGAAACAATTATGCCGAAAATGAATGTGACATGTAATACAATGACTTTCCTCATGAATAACCAAATGAATTTGGATCTTGTATTCAATATCTTTTGGATACTACCATTTAATTATATTAATATATAAATAATAACATGAACCACTTTGAGCTTCTGAAGGCACTAAGGAGGGAGAAACAATCCATTGATACTTTTATATAATAACATACACTATCCTTCGGTGGGTCTTCTGATCCACTAGTTTTTGAGAAATGGATCAATTAAAGATGAAATATATTATTTATTTCTTCAATTCTTGGACCATGAGAAATTTGTTTTATCTATTTTTTGATTGGAAGGTGGTGTTGATAAATGGTGGACTCTTATCAAGAACACAATGAAAGAGGTATAGATAAATTCAAGGGATTTTGAGGAGTTTAAAAGGGTATTTCTCAATAAATAATTTCCCTGAACTCTTCATACTAATATGGAAGTGGAATTTTTGGATCTAAAAAGTAAGGATGATGAATCCATTGTTACCTATATATAAGACATTACAAGACTTTCAAGATATGATTCCAGATTTATCATCAACCATGTGAGAAAAATTGTTTGAATATATAGCATCCCAAAACTAAGTCTTCAAAATGTTTTATCCATAAGATACATTGTTAATTATGAAGAAATCATTAAATTTTCTCTTAAGGTAGAAATTTATAGTGGAAAATCTAATTATTCATTTATTTTTAGTGATATGAATAGAAAAATGGAGCTTCATAAAAACCCAAATGGTAAATCCCATAGAGTAAAGAAATTCTAACCACATACATATAGAAAATATGGGGAAAGAACTCATGAATCTATTTAAACAAAACTTGGAAATTTATTGACTATTTAAAGGTTTTCCATCGAGATAGTTATTTTTGATGAAGTATGAAAAGGTTGAAAAATTCAATAGAGGAGAAGAAGGATTCACCCAATAAAGTTCAATGTTTCCAATTAAAAGATATTGGTAATTTTGAAGATCAATTAACTAAGAAAAGAAGCAATGAGTATATTTGGCCTCAAAACCACCTTAATAATAAGGATAAAGGGAATGAATTTATTATCATGACTGAGGTGGGCCTAGATAATGATATGGGGAAAGGAACACTTACCATCCACTCTAGATCTGAAAATATCATATTTGATGTTGTTTATTAGCACTCTTCTATATCTAACGAATTTACTAATAGAATCACATCACCACCTCAATTATTAGATATTGAATTAGTATTAAAAACTTATAATGTAATGATGAATTCATCTAAAGTTTATAGGTCCACTTTAATAGAAGTTTTTGGGAATGTTCTTCCTAAAAATGTTGTTATTCAACCTCTACTTGAATCTGAAGTTATATTGGGAATGTATAACTTTATTTATATAATTACCGTATTAATTTTTGATTAAGGGAAGTCACATTTTATATTCCAAATAAACCTACTATTTTCTATTTGTGTAAGTATGAACTTGAACTTCTAGTGTAAATTAATTACATTGTATGGGTATTACAGCCTATTCATGAGGATATTTATCTGAAATGGTTTGGGAGAAATTCAATATTGAAGATATATCCATTGTTCAAGAATATGTTGATTTGTTTCCTGAGTACATTCCAAACCTTCCTATAAATCATGAAGTTTATTTTTCAATAGAAATCATACATAACTGTATACCTATCTCAAAGAATCATTATAGAATGAACCCAATTGAGTTGTAGGAATCAAAGAAGAAACTCTAGTATAATCTTGATAAAGGATCCATACACCTAAGCGAATCACCCTGGGGTGCACCGATTCCTTTTACAAATAAAAAATGGGTAAATACCAATTTTCATTTATTATCAAGAACACAACAAGATCACTATCAAGAACAAGTATCATTTACCCCATATTGATGACCTATTTGATTCACTATATGGATATCAATACTTTTCAAAGTATGATCTTAGTTATGGGTTTCATCAATTGAGGCTCAAAAAGGAGGATATACTAAATAAAACCTTTCATATTAGGTATGGATATTATGAATTTATATCAATTAACTTTGTACTTATCAATTCCCCCACTATCTTTATGGATCTAATGAATAAAGTCATTAGAGATTACGTTGATCAGTTTATTGTAGTCTTAATAGATGATATTCTTATATATTCAATGAGAAAGGGAGACCATAAAGTTCATTTGAGGACTATATTAAACACATTAAGGAATAAGAATACATGTTCTAGATTTAGAAGGTGTAAATTATGTATATAAAAAGTTTCATTCCTGGGTCATATAATCTCAAGCAAGGGAATATCATTAGATCTTTCAAAGATGGAATTTATTGACCATTGAACCAAAATAACTACTATGAATGAAATCCATTGTTTTTTTATTTTATAGATATTATAAATACTTTGTAAATAATTTCTCATGGTAATATAATCCACTAACCAAGTTGAAATGGAAGGGAGCTAAGTTCCTATGGATATATGAATGTGATGAAAATTTCAAGGAGATGGAGATGAAAAAAAGGTTTGTTAACACACCTGAACTCACACCACCCTGTAGGGGAGAAGGGTTTATGATCTATAGTGATGCATTGAAAAGGGAATGGGATAAATAATTATTCATAATGATATGTTGATATCTTATTCCTTACACTAATTGAAAATTCATGAGAAAAATTACTCGCCTACTAATTTGGAGTTGAAAAAAGAAATTTTTTCATTGAAAATATAGATGCATTATATTTGTGGTGAAAGATGAGATATATATAATGTCGATAAAATATTTAAGTATATATTCAAATAGAAATATTTTAATGCATTCCAACAGTTATGGTTGGAATTGATTAAATATTATGACTGCTTAATACACTTCCACCTCAAGAAGGCAAACAAGGTGGATGATGCATTGAGCTGGAAGGACCATGCTAGTTTGTCCATGATGAGGATGGAAATAGATATAATATTTTTGAATTTTATGAAGATGTAAATTATAATCATTAATAAATGAGACATATAATATCCTTCTTAGATGGATGTTCAACCATCCATCTATGCGAATATTAAAGAGGTGCATGAGGAGGATGTTAAACTATAGAAGAAGCTGAGAGATGTTTCTGAGTTCAAAAATTATTGTGATTGAATGATATAGTTAAAAAACAAAGTATGTGTACTATTAATACCATATTTTAAGAAGGAGATATTGGATGTTACTCATAGTGCATCATTCTATATTCATTATAGAGGTATGAAGATGTATAGAGATATGAAAGAGTATTTATGGAGGGTAACATGATAAGGGATATTATTGATTATGTATTTTTATGCATGGTATGTCAAAAAGTTAAGGCCTATAGATATAAGTATAAGTGAATTTTACAACCATTACCTATACCAAAATATAAATGGGAAAACATCACCGTGGATTTCTTCATCAAACTCCCCAAAACATCTAAAGGGATCAATGCTATTTGGAATATAATTGATTGCCTTATGAAGTCAACACATTTGATTTAAATAATATAGGGTTTATCTCTTGATAAAATTTACAAGTTATAAATTAGTTATTTATCTAGGTTTCATGGAGTACCACACCATATTGTATCTGTTCCAGATCTGATGTTTACCTTGCTATTTTAGAGAAGCCTTTAACAAGATTTGAATATGGAGTCGAACTTTTGCACTGTATGTTATCCATAAACAAATGTTCATTATAATAGGACCATTAAAACCCTAGAGTATATTATTATATCCTAATATATGTATTTAAAAGGTGTTTTAGATCAACACCTTCCTTTGATCGAATTTTCTCACAATAATAGATTTCACTCGAGTGTTCAGATGAATTATTATGAAACACTCTATAGTAGGGAGTGTAAAACTACAATGATTTGGGATGAAGTTATAGAATGATAGTTATTGAGACCTGATATTGTTGGGGAAGTGGTAGAGAAGGTTAGATCCACTCACCATCATATCAAGGTATCTAAGAGTCAACATGAAATGTATACCTATAATCATTGGTTAGATCTAGAGTTCAAAGACAGTGACAAGGTATTACTACGAATATCACCTTAGAAGAGGGTTATGATATTTTAAAATAAGATAAAATTTAACTATAGAGATATCAACCCCTTTAAAATTATTTATCATATCAGGATAGTTTCTTATCTCTTGGTGCTTCCACTGAAACTCTATCAAGTTCATGATGTGTTCCACATATCTCTCCTAATGAAGTAAAAACCTAATCATTCACATGAAATGAACTTAAAGGTCATACAAAAAAATCATGAAATATATTATGAGGAAAAAACAGTGGAGATTATAGATCAAATATAGAATGTTCTATGGTACAATAACACTCACTTGGTCAAATTTTTATGGTGAAACTAGAAGCTACATGCAAACCTGAGGATGCGATTAGGTAGAAGTATCCTATGTTGTTTACGTCATAGTGAAAAAATTTAGAGTGATAAATTCTTATAAGTGGGGTATAATTCAATACATATATATATTTTATGATAATTTTCTCTTTAAATAATTTTATTTTTATATATTTATTTACACGAAACACTGAGTTTTAATGAACTATGATATAATATTGAATTATTATTATTTAATGTGATAGTTATTGATAATCAATTGGATTGGAAGGTATGAATATAAGTAAATAAATTGTTAAAAATTATTTTTTATAAAGTTTTAACATTAATTCATTAGTCTTAAATTGGATATAAATTAAAATAAAACCATCTAAAGGTAAACAAATTGTTTTTCAAAAAAAATTATTTTTATATGCATAATGTGTTTTTATCTTAATAAATTAAATTAAAATATATTTATGAATTATTTTAATTTAATTTTTACATAATATATTCAATAAAATATTTTAAAATTCATATAATATTTTTACATGTAAATTAATGAAAGTAAACCTAGTTTTATGCTTAAAAATGTTTTTTTTCTAAAAATGCTTTTGTTGAGTTTTTTAGTCATATTTTAAAATTAATTTTTTTCCAATTATAGAGATTAAGGAATAAATATTTTAAATAATAATAATTAATATCATATTATAATTTTAACTTAATTTTTTTCTTTATGAAGAGTAATCTAGGTAAAAATTTATTATTATGGTAAAGGTCAAAAGGGGTTAATGAGGGGTTAAATTATTGAGATAAGGGTTAAAATGACCTAAAAATATTATGAATCCTATTGGTTGATCATATATAGAACCTATATCATATCCCATTTTAATATGATTCATTTTTGATCCGATTTTATTGAGTAATACATCAATATATTTTAATCTTTTGAAAAAGTATGACTATGACCTATCATTCACTTATAAAAGGACACCACCTATCCTCTCTTATCCTCACTTAAACTACATCTTTTCTCAAAAAACACCTACCAAAATCATTTTCTAAAATCCCTCCCCATTTTATAGAGGTATGTTTTTATCAGAATACCATCCTAATATGTCTTTACATCAAAACTTAAGGAGGTTGTCCGAAGAAGAGGTATATATACATTTTCAATATTTTTGAAGTTTTGAATCTTCCTATACTTCCTATTAATCTATTATATCCATACTAAAATTACTATAGTATGATAAATATAATTATATGTTATTATTATTATGGGACAACCATTTTAAACCACCTTTACATGAAATGGTAAATGAAAGTATTGCTCATGCATTCATGTGGGTTATCGCCTCCATATAGTGATATGATTAATTTTCCAGCATTATCTTTCAAGGTTGGTTATAATGAAAGATTTAATGTTTATATATTATATTTATGAAATAATTATTATTACGGATCTATAATATCTTATATACATTATTACTCTCTCAACCATTAGAAAAGGATAATGTCACTCGTGCGTATGTGTGGACTACCACTTACATGAAGTGATGTGATTTGTTTTTAATTTCTGATATAAAATTATAGTAAAAAGGATAAATTTAATAAATATATATAATATTTATGATATAATAATGATTCTTTATAGGTGAATTATAATTTACCTTTATTTCATTCCATCCATCAGAAATTGAAAGCAAAAGTCGTGCGTATGTAGAAAGTACCGTCTCCACAAAGTGATGTAATTAATTTTTTATAACCATTTTATATTAATGGATATAAAAATTTATATAATTAATAAATATCATACTAATTTTATTATTAATACTATTTATATGATAAAAACATTAACATGGTGCATATATTAGAACCATCGAACCAAAATATGAATTGAAAAAGGACCAGTTTTCAAGAGAATGTCCATTTTAAGGAAGGATTATTAAGACACGGATAATTATAAATTTTAAAGGAATGGAAAATAGTAATTTATATTTGAATATGGTTTTTTATTGTACTTATAATAAATTTAAATTCAATATATTGTAGGTTTTAAAGTGTGTGAAGCAAGATGAGAAATTAGGTTAGGGATTTATGTTACAATCCCATTTCTTTTTGGGGCTGTCTATACTGAATTTATATTGAGGGTAATTTTAAGGATATTATCCTTAAAAAATATATATTTTATTATACTATAGTTATTACTATAAATATTATTCAATAGTTTCATTTTACTCTCTTTGGTACTAAAAATGAATGAGAAAATGTTTTTAATAAAAATCAACCTTATTTCATCTTGGTTCAGGAATCTTTTTCTTCTATATCCATATTTTATTTAAAATATTTTAAAAAAATTATACTATTTTAAATTGATTTATTAAATTAGTTTTTTCAAATAATTTAATTTCTATAAAAATGTTTTAAAATAGTATTCTTTTTTTTTTCAAACAATGTACTTTTTACCAAAGGTGTGAATGAAATATTTGTTTTAACATATACCACATAAATGAATTTTCCTACTACTATGATTAATATTTACTTTAAATATTACCCTAAAAGTTTCCATGGTTATTTTAAAAGAAAATATTTTTTCTAATATCCAATAATTTTTTAAACTTTAAATATTTTATTTCAAAATGAAAAGTGTATTTTCGTCAATAAATGTTCCACTGATCTTTTAAAAGAATTTTTATCTACGAAAAATACTTTAATGTTACTTATATTTCACTAGGGTCATGATCCAATTATAACATACTTATTATTTCTGTATATGGTTAACTATTGCGATGAATAAATCCTAATGAAACCCATTTTATTCTCAATGAGTTAAGCTATGATAAAATGATAAATGCTTTAATGACCTTGTGGTATACATATGAATGGATTATGATAATATGATAGTTGGATCTCTTATAGCCCACCATTGAATTGCGTAATGTGATATAGATATCACATTAGATGATGATGATAAGAATGGACATGATCATAGATATCTATATTTAATTTTTTTTCGAGAGTATGGTTTCTTATAACTATGATCATAATATTATTTGTGGAAATGATTGAAAAAATATATGTTAAAATTGTGATGTATGAGTATGATTGATTCTAGATATGATAACAAAATCAGGCATGGACATGATTGTGAATTACAATTTTCACAAGATTATGATTTCCTATGCTTATAATGCCACATTCATATGTTTTTAATATTTAATGATGATTATTGCTTTGAAACCCATATTAATCATGCTTTTGTCTATGAATTGATTTTTTAGTTTGTGATCTAAACATTAATGGGTATGAATATTTTATATTGAGAAGATTCATTTGATTATGTTATCATACCCTTATGATCATATTATGATCTTATGATTGATATCTCCCATGTTTAACCTTATTAAGCATCTGATATCACCCTTTAATATGTTTTATTTGTCCTTGTTTTGATATAAGGTTCTATGTATGATATGTATATAAGGGTACTAATATTAAGATCTTTTTGGGAGATAATAAATATATTTTAAGAAATAAGTTTATTATATATCTCGTATCCAAAGACACTAAACATTTATGGTCTTTGAGTGTGTATAATTTTTCTATGTATTGAATATTCATCTTGAATGATGTAATATTTATGTATGTTATGCTTGGTTTTCCTCAACTTGGGTCTCCAAGAATGACCGATCCTCATTTTACTCTGCGATTGATCAGAACCTTCTCTTCACAGTAGCTTTAATTGATGTGGTATATTGGTATTAATTTGAGTTCAGTTGAGCTAACATGGATCTATAAATCATCTTCACGGAAGTTTGATAAAAATACACACAATTTATTGATCTACTATGATTCTTCATGCAACAACTTTGTTCATGGTTGATTATACAATTTTTCATTTTGTGGTAGGCATGACTGATATGTTGAAATATTTCATGAAAGTATGACTCTTGAAGTAAGAAGGGTTCATGAAAAAGAATCATATAGACGAAAATTATAATTATTTCAAACAAAAATTTCAAATTCAAAACATATTAAAACAAAAAAACTTTTTAAAAAATAAATTAATATTCCATTAATTAAATGTTAGCAAAATATTGAATGAATTAATTTCCCAAACAAATAAAACCATCTTTATATCTTGAAAAAAATATTTACAATGAAGAGTATAAAAAATTTAATTAATTGATATGTTTTCATTTAAAATATTTGGAACAGGTAAAATAATGATCATTTAATCATTTATATGCCGAAACACATAAAATCATTAAAACTTATCTATTCAATGAATAAAAACTAAAAAAATAAAAAAAAATTGTTCCTAAAATTTTTATACTCAAAGTGAGGGACAATTAAACCATTTCACACCAAAAATCCCCCATTATCCTAAAAAATATTTAGAGAATTATAATTTCTTCACAGTTGACTTGTTACAAAAAATTCCCCAATTAAAGTTCACTTTCACATAAAGAAAATGATTTAATCAAAAAACCGGATGTGAAAAAGTGTATCAAATACACGCCATATCAAATATCATCTATAATGACTTTATCTATTACTCCACCTATGTTCCACCCAATCCTTGGAATAAGGGTGGGTGTGGAAACTAAAACTATTGGGTAAAGTAGTCCATATATGGCTCATGTACCCGATCTCCTCAATAGATACTCTAGATAATTCACACTATGATCACCTTGATCTACTAATCTAACCACTACACTAACTCCTCTACCTTTTGTGGATATCCTACCTACCTCCAAGCTTCTACCTTAATATCATGAACACCCCAGATCTTAGGGGCCTTATCTCGTGTATTCCCTAGTGGAATCACATGTTTCCCTCCCAACACTCCAATGGATCCTATCTAGGTGGAACCTCACCAAGAAACAAATACCATGATCAATATAGATACAACTATCAATATATCTCAAATAGATAAATATATAATATGAAGCATTACCCACTATCTTTACACTTTATTATCACACCCATGTACCATATTACTGGCCTTGCCACCTCCTCCAACCCATGTTAGGGTTAGGTAACACACACATAATACACATCTAGGATCTCATAACTGGGATAGATGATTATAATTCCACTAAAATTATATATAAGAAAACCCCATATAAGTTTTTCTTGAAACTTTAAATAGACTAACCCATTTTAATTTTTGGAACCACTTCCCTCCATTGGTCAATTGAGTAGAATGAAACCAATACACTATACCATAAAACACTATTTAAACTATTTTTGTAACTTTAAAAAACTATGGCCTTTTTTTTATTTCTAGGTTCTAAGAAGTAATCGTAAGAAACACACATATTTCATGTATTCCCTATGTGTATAAAATGATTCATGTGTACTCCCTATTGGATATTGGGCCCAAAATTCCGAAATAAAAATCAATAATATAAAAAAATTTAAAAAATATACCAACTATAACCTTGAAAGAAAAATAGAAATACCAGTGTCTTTGGTATCATAGACTTTAGTCTATAGTCATGCTAGCCATACACAAATCATGGCATCCATCCTAAGTACCAAAACATTCATAGAATGAGGTTCTACCACCACCCAAATATGAACCACTTTGTAATAACCTATCTTTAATGCCACTTTGAAACAACCAAAAAAAATTCCACTTTGTAACCAACCTCCCTAGGTACTACTTTTTAAAACATGAGATCTAATAACACTATTCATGCCTCACTTCCCCAAACCACTCAATAATGCCCATACTGACGGTGCATCACAGGACCTTAGGCGTGCTTCCCCATAATCCAAAGGCCTTCAATAAGTAGTGAGGTTCTATTGAGTGATAAAGGGGAGACTATTCTCTCCAATGGTAACAATAATAATAATGAGACTGTGAAAGAAATTTTAAATGAAAAAAACAAGACCAAAATAAACACATGATCACTTTAATAAAAATTTAATATGCCATAATAGTCATTAAAAACAACCAAGATCACCCTTGGGATAATAAATACAGAACATGTAAAAAATGGTAAAAAATAACCACTAGACTGACACTGAGAAACCACCTATCTGATAAGAAAAAAACATTCTATCTTTTTCACGCACCATCTGCATGCCCCTGTCCTCTAAACTCCAAATATTGAGATTTTTTCTTTTTCAATACTCAGAACCGTAAAGTCTGTGTTCTGAGGGGCTCATGTAGGGTGTAAGTATGAACATAGAAATCCATCAATAATGGTGTCCATAGATTAAATACACACTTATATAAGTGTTTGGAAAACGAAAATAGAAAAAATCAACCATATATCACACAAATATATCCCTATGTGCTCAATAAACATAGGTGGGACTTAAATTACCTTGACCAGTTCCAGAGTAGAATGATACATCCACAATTTTCACAATATAAGAGACCTCAAACTCATAACCAATACACACTACATGAATACATTTTCCAACATAACCATGTAAACATTTAGAGCCACCCCATTTCCCCTAAGGTCATGTGACAACCATATCATATTTTTTAAAGATGTTCATCTTCATTTTACCATTTCTGTATAAAAAAACTAATGAACCCAAGGCATAGTGACACCCTCCATTCCAAAAACATGGTCTACTAAGTTTAAAACATAAACCATGAGACTAAATCCCCCATTTAGTGGTCTCAACTACTAAAAACAGTTTCCTTTTACAGTGAGAACATCCTATATACTGATGGTCAATACCATCCCCTATGATGCATAATATATAGAGGCCTCCACTCATAATGAGTCATAAATACCACCACATAGGTCGTAACCCATGTTCCCATCACCTCAAAACCTTGTAAGACACCCACATGGAACAATGTCACCAAAAAACTTGGACACACCACTGTTGAACGTCTGTTATCTCCTACAAACCATGCTGCCCAACTATGGTATTGGTTACACCATCCACTTTATCTTGGTAAACCATATCACCTCACTTTAAATGATAAACATGACCCACAGTCATATATTACATTCCAAATATGTTCCCATGGAACCATATTAGTCATCATAGCCTAAAAATTATACCCATAACCAGCTTCATGGCACTCAAGAAATCATAAAACTATATAAAACTACTTCTATGGAATTCCAGGATTAACCACAAAATTTTAAACATATGAGGTCACCATTGGAAATCCCTAGGGTTGAGAAAAATCTAGTCAATTCAAAATCAATCTCACCTAGACCACTCCACTCTTTATTTCCTACCATTCATTACATAATAAATATATAATTTTTCAATAAGTAAAGATACACCTACTTGAAGTTATAAGAACTACACTTGTCAAGAAACTCCTTCTCATTAAGCTCTAATAAAAAGATTCATAAAAATATAAAAAACACTATTTTTGGGTAATATCAATGTAAATAGAGAAAATAATAATAAATATAAAAAATAATTCTTAAAAAAATTTAAGCTTAACCATGGATACCTCCCATGTTGAATGATACCAATAACTGATAAGAAATGAGGGATATAACTCAATAATTTAAAAGGAGGGAGAGGGACAGGGTATCTGATACTATTTCCTAAATCACCATCCATTTATCCTTTTTATTCATCTATTAGTTAATTAAATTAATTTAAATCTCTCTCTTTTTTAATGTATATGAAATTCAAAAATGAAACAACTTGGTTTACATCAAGAATCCCCCCTCTCCAAGACCCCTAATGGGGTGTGTTCCCCTTCATGGTGCAACATATCTCTCGGAAAACCTCATCATCACTGACCAGGGTCACATCCCAATGTGATCTTTGACTTACATGACATGATTTCTAAAAAAATTAAGTTTTTTCACAAATTCCCATATAAATATTATGTAATTGTTGCAACATCACCATACCCATCACAACACGATTCATTCAGACACAACTATGATTTATCCATAAATATGGAAATCAATACTTCATGGAGTGACACCCTATGTTTTGGAATGAATCACTCTCTACACTATAACTCCCATGCATCACATCATGAATCCTAACTACAATAGAATTCCAGATTCCCAGGATCGACCAACCCAAAGTCTTGATCTTTAGCCTATGCTGACATCCCTGAAACTTTTAATAGGCTCTAAATCACAAGGATAATCTTGGATATGACCCAAATCCCTATTATTAAAAACCAGGGCCTTACAACACTCTCCAAATATGTTAACCGATCATTCTGTGTTTTACGTTGAGAATCGAGATCTTAAATACTATTACAAAATTTATGAATTTATTTTTGTGATTTAGGATCCCCAAAATCAATAAATCCAATGTATCTGACATAGTCATAAAATATATACATGAACAATAAAAAACCATGATATATATGACCCACATACCATAATGTTAACCCAAACATAATCATATTTCCCTAAAAGTTGAGCAATAGTATCCTCCTTAGTTACAGAAGATGATAAAGTAGGGTTGGCATCCTATGTTTCTTTGATTTTATATTATAAATGGAACAAAATTAAGTAATATATTTATTTAAGAGAATAAAATTATAATTTATGATGTCTAGGATAATGTTTTATATAATTTTATTCATGTAACTATCATCGTTTTTATAGAAAACAAACCAAAAATCCATCTGACCAACATCATGACCTGCCTTATTCGCCTATATTGAATTATTACATAACTAAAACTTTCATAAACTAATTTATAATAATATTTATTGACATATATTGTATAAAGTTAAATAGTACATACATTTCCATATATTTTTATAGTGTAAATATTCAAAAAATATGTGTGGGGAGTTACCTTCTTTTGTTGAATAACTACATTTCTTAGAGAAATTTCTTAAATAAATTATATGTAAATAAAAAATGAAATTTTATTAACATAGGTGTATTAATATACCAAATTAAAGAAAATAATTTATGTGATTCAACATGATGATGATCAAAAAATAACTTCCACTACTCTCTAGGTACACTATTATGGGCATTTTTACACGTTGTTTAATTCATTCCACAACCTCTAATTGAAATATTTCTATTTATTGCCTATTTTTAAGGACTATGGATGTGAAATAACATATGGAATATCAATATAAAATAAAAAATACAAATAAAATACCTTAAATTCATTATATTATTAACATAGTAGTACTAGTTTCCAAATTAATCATATATGAATATACAAATAGGATAATACCTTTACTTGAATATGGAAAAAATAATTATTCCATACAATTGGAATATGACTCCAATCAGTATAAGTAATGGTGAGGTATGGTGATTCACATGATAACTAGCACAATATCAACCTAGAAAGGCATATTTCATCCTTGGTAGGTACCCAAAATGTGTCAAATGGGATAACTATCTCTAGGTAAATGAAATTATAAACATATTGAGGGTTATTTTTTATCTAATTTATATTATTATATTTTTATATTTATCATATAAATTAAGAAATTTGTATAAATATTTAAGTAATTAATTCCATCTAATTAAAATAAATACCAATAATAGTGACACATTTATAGACACTTAAAGGAAATCGAGTCATGTTCTAACTTATATAGCGTGGTTACATCATTTTTGACCCACCCAATGACCAATCCTCATCTATATAAGTCATATCTATGGATAAAAACATATTATGATGACTATAAATAGTTATAATAGTAAAATTAAAGGTATGTGATGAAGTATACCATGTGCAGTAAGGGTTTAAGGATATCCGGTGCAATTAATGCTCTCTATGTCACATGTGGAGAACATTTATCCTATATTATAGGTGTACTATATATATCTTGATTAGAGTGACTATCTTGTACCATTATTACTCTAAGTATAATAGGAGTTAAATGTCTATCTTTTTCTTTATAGCATATAAAATATATAAATATATTTGAGTGGGGAATTCCTATATAAAATATCAAGAAACAAGTAATTAAATTAAAGGAAAATAACACACATTCCATTCTATTATAATCATATATAAGAGTTAAAATTTTCCTTTCACACTTATTTTATCCCACTCTTTGGTATCTACTAATATAGTATGTTACATCTAAATTATGTAAGACTAGAATAAACTAGGTCAGTATACTATAATAATCAAGGAAAAAACCTATGAACCAAGAGTCTTTATCAATTTTTATCCCATTTTAAACCCCAAATAAATCAAATAAATTTAAAATTTTCTTTATTTTTATATAACCTTTGAAAAAAATTCATTTAAAAAAATATTTATTTAAAAGAAAATCATATTATAATTTTTACTCAAGTAATAAATTTTAAAACAATCATCTCCAAAAATACTTTCAAGAGAAATTCAAATTCTATGTTTTTTTGGTTTAAATAATCTTATTTTGTTATAGGATCTATTGAGAATCAAGTTGAAATCATGTGTTACAAATATAGGAGTAGGTTTAATTAATTCTCAATAGCTACCTAAGATAATTGTGGAATCATTTAATGTGTTTAAGATAAATATATTTCAATCTATCATCCTAAACATTAATTTATTAGAATTATATATTAATCTAGACCGTTATAAAAATTAATTGGTAGAAGAACATTATTTTTTTATCTTTAATATTTTAATTATTCTTAAGGTAACTTTTTGTGGTTCATTGATCACTTAAAAATACATTACATGTTTCAAATATTCATATGATTTGTGAATTTTTCTTTGAATACTTTCAAGTTGAATTTAGTTATTTTTACTTAATATTCCAATTACATATCTATAACCTTCAAATATTTCTTTAATGAAATCCATTAAACTATTACTATTGACAAATAAATTTTGATAAAACTTATTATATATATATATATTATTTATTATGAAATAAAAAATTATTATGACATCAAGTATGACATGTTTTTCCAATATTTATTTTCTTAAATATTAGAAAAAATACTTTTAAAAAATGAATCATAAGAATATAATGTAATAAATCTCAGAGTAACATTTCCATAAAAAATTTCAAAAAATGTCACATACACACAAAAGTTCAAAAACCTTTTTCTATAAATAATTTATTATGCAATGAAATTTAAATAATGATACTGTAAGATACTCTTGGATCTATTTATAATAATTAACATTATCATTTACATTGGATTAAAACATACTTGAAAACTAATGGTAGGGGACAAGGTGACTGTAGGGGTGTGGTTATTGTGATGAAACTGGGGGAGGGAGTTGCATATAGGGGAGGGAAATTAAAGCAAGAGATGTGGGTATAGATTTAGGGCATGACTCAGTAAAGTGGGGGAAGGTTAAAGGAAATGGGATGTATTTTCTTTTGATTTTTTAGTAGTTTTATTTAAAAAAACCATTTCTAATTAGTGGTGTTTTTTAAAAACTGACATTAATTAGTTGGGGTTAAAAAAAACTATTAATTTTTTTTAGTGATGGTTTTTAATATTACAAATTAAAAATGATGAAATCATTTTCTGTGAACTTTTAGGAGTGGGTTTAGAAACCATCTCAAAAACATTCCCTCTATTTTTCTATTTTTTGATATTGAAATTTCCACAATTAACCAAGAATATTATATTACATTTGAACGTTTGATACTCATTTTACATTTAAAATTGAATTTAAAATTTTAAAATCTATATTCAAACATTTTGATCGCTTCTAATTTCATATTCACCCATGATTTATTTCTATGCATATAAAAGGTTACAAAATAATTTTCTTAAATCACCATGACATATTGAACTATTTCACTCATTTTTTTAATATTTTATGCTCTTTTCATAGTTAAAAATAAATTTTAATACTTGAAAATTACTTTCAATAATTACAAATAACTCTCGAATCAGATTGATCCTTGGTTGGTTCTTACATGTTACAAATGACTTGATAATCATTATTATAAATTCCAATGAAAAATCGATCTCATTTTTTCATTTATGTATAGTTCACCCCTACATGAATATTTTTTTACAAGTTTTTTTAAATTTCAATGAAAAATAAATTTTTTTGTTTGATTTTGAATGTTTAACATTTATTAGAAAGCCCCATAACCTAAAAAACCATAATTATGAGTTTAATATCACAAATTTCACACTCTTACATTACAATGATCTTTTATGTTTATATTTATAGATAATTATGGAAACAATTACATAAAAAAGTGTACATTTCCACAAAATGTACATTTTAAAACAAAAATTGGTTCATATATTTACATTTTTATTTCATTCATGACAGTTTTTCTTCATTCAGGAAATTTCACAAATGACCATGATATATTTCATATACATTCTTATGCCCTATGAAAATCATTTTAAAATGTGGGATGATAAAAAAACTTAGTAATGGATATCAAAATAAATTAAAACCATTAATCCCTTTTTAAAAACATGAAAATCAGTTAGGAAGTTTTCATTTTCAAAAATAAACTTTGATCTAAACTAATCACTTACTCACTCATGTGAAAACCTTTATTGGCCAAATTTTTTCATAAAAAATTTAATATCATGCACAAATATAAACTCATAACCATGATTGTTTCTTGAGAAATCATAAGAACTCATGAAAACCTTTTCTTTGAAAAAACATTCACATTTTGAGGGTCAAAACCTTTCAAAAACTCATTTAATTACCTCATGAAGTAAATGTATATCCATTAAAACTCATATAAAGCATAAAAACCATGTATTAATATTGGGAAATTATCCTTATAATCACCCATACAGATTATTAACCTTTATGGTTAATTCCATCAGGTATCTTCTTAAGTAAATATCATTACTCAATGAATTATTGTGTTATATTGGACCCAACCACCATCATATAAAATTTTAAAGAACCATATCATGATAAAAGAACATAAAATATTGTATTTCAATCATAAAACTCATATATTTAGCATTAGATACCACAAGAAAAATCAATTTCAGTTATCTCATAAAATGAGAGAAATGTACTTTTCTCTTGAAAAAATGTTAAAACTAAAAATTATTAGAATAAAATGAATTGGATAATTTTTTGAAAAATAATGAAATATTTTATAGGATGATTGATAGTGAACAATTACTATTATATATGTAAAATTAGTTCATGAGGTAAATGTTAAAAAACCATTCTTTTTTTACTATGTTCAAAATAGTCAAAAGTGACTCATATAGAAAACATTGAAAATATTATCTTTTAAAACCTTTTTATAGAAAGTAAAAATTACTTTTCATTTTGTTTAAAAATATTTTAAATATAAATAGAGAAATTATTGAAACACTAATAAGAACATGGACATTGATGAGAATGATTTTAAATCATTTAAATCAAAGTTGTAAATAAAAATCCATTACCTCAGGTTCCAACATGCCACATATGTCTATTTCATTACTTAATAATAAACTTATACTAATTATTTACATTCCTAAGAAATTTTTTTATGCTAATTCCTTTTTAATTATTCCTTTTATTTAATTTATTATTGAAGAGAAAAAGTTCATGGTTGAGGAATTAATGTTTTATTTTTTGTTAGTATATTATAAAGTCAATATATGAGGAAGACTTAACTGAGGATATGATGATGTATAAGCATTGGATATTATTCTTGGTAAAGCATACATGTAATTACATTGGTTGATTTGGATTTTTCCATGGTCTTTAGAAAAATATGTGTGAGGCTAAAATCCTATAGAATTAAAGTAAAGAAGTTCAAAACATAGTGTTAATATTAATTATTGTAATTTTTTAATTTTTATTAATGACTAAGACTTTTGATAATTTTGTTTTTAGTTTTCAAAATGTTTAAAACAAGTTAAGTATAAAAAATAAAGAAACCATCAATTAATTGGGTGAAGAAACATTTTAAAGAAGGAAATGAAATATTCTTTTATTTCATGAGTAATTTTAATTATTGAAGATATGTTTTGGAATTTATATAAATTAATTCCATTATTTAAAAAGGTATAAGTTGAGAATATTAGATTTAAATTTTATGTTAATAATTATATGGAATTTCTGTGAATATTTTCACTATTTATTTTTATTATAGATTACATAAAAAAATTATGCCATCGATAAGCAACAAAGGACCCTCCTCAACCACACATTTGAGACCTAGGTTTAACACATGGGAGGTAGGTCAACTTGGATAGCCATGAAATCATGTTAGTGTATTATGACATGAATAAAACATATAGAGAGCACACATTAAGAGCATAGTTTGCACATGGAACACAGGAGAGTGCCTAGGTAGACCACACAATAGGGTGGTATGGCCCATGATGGGCGTGTGTGAAGTGTATCTGATTACTGACAACACTTCCAAGTTGAGAGGGTTTTCACACAACTTTTATGATTAAGATGATGGAATTTGTTTTGAATAGAAAAATGGGATAATCAAAGCATATTACTATTCCTCCATTTAAGAAGTTATGGATCTAATAGGTCCATTTGACTGAATGTAATCTGACGCCTCTCGAGCCTCCTTGTTATCCTCTCATTCCTTTGACTTATGAAGATTTTTTTCACATTCCATTCTTTATTATTCTATATGATTAATCAAAGATAAAAATTTCATAGGCATGTTGGGATTGAGAAGAGATATTAATGTGAGGATCACACCTGAAACCTTACTGCATGGTTTATATGATGTGTTTTATATCAAGAGTTCCAAAAATATTTCTACTACCATGAATGAAATAAAGGAACATAATATTCCACATGAATAAGATCTATCATATAAATCCTTCATTAGGATATCATGTATCTACAAGTCATCTTGTGAGGTACTAACATGGAAAACCTCAGTCACATGAATCATTTGAGATTATGTTATTGCATGAGTTTCAAATATATGAGAGTTTTAAAAATAAGAATTTGATATGAAGATATATGTGGAAATTTAATTATCCTTGAATAAACATAAATTTAAGAGGAGAGGAGGTGGAAATGCCTTCAATAAATATAGAGGCAGGGTTGAGGTTTTGTGTTTTCATTCGATATTTTTGAGATCTATCATTTTCAGAATAAAAAAAGAGCAACAACATGACTTGTCAATGATAAGGATAATAATATCCCAAGGTATTTGTTCATGAAAATGAGTGGATATACTACGTAATTTATTCACATGAAATAGATGAGATCTTTTGAAGCACTTATAGCTTTACTCAATGTTTTGAGATATTATAGGTATAAAAGATATTCATGTGATCTATTTATATAAAGAGGATCATGATACTTTGCACATTGTATATGTGAATAACTTTTAAGTCATGTAAACACATTTTATCTATAAAAGAATAAAATATATGATACATTCATGAAAATTATATTTCTTACATAGGAAGACATCATTATGATGGACAATATTTATAGTAGAAAAGTGTATATGCACTAAAACTTGTACACATGTTTTAAAAAAACACTAGATGTTGTATTCATATGCATTTAGATATACTGATTCCTTACAATGAATAAGTGTTGATGATCAAAGAATAACTCTTGATATTGAACATGAGAAGAACACAAAATATTAAGAATAATAAAATGGATATTTGATAGGGTTTATTCAAATATCATTCAACATGTATTACATTATGCATGAATGAAGTGAATTCGAATAAATTGAATTGATAATTTTATGTTCTTGAGTTTAGAATTTAGAAACAAGTTGTATTGAGTTTGTTCAAGTTTAATCTTGAATAAAATAATATCAAAAGAAAGGAACTGATTCCAGGAACTTCATTCTCATAATGTAAACATTATTTCCCAAGTATTTAACTAACTGAGTAAACCAATACACCACTGTATCGAGAATATAGAGGAGATTGAATCCCAAAGATACTTTATTTAGGATAATTTTATATCTGATTATTTTGTAATATATGGAGAACTAGATCATTCCAGATCTGGTGTAAAGTAGTTTCATGATGAATATGATTATTCCAAGAATATGTTTAAGATCTTAATGGTGCACATGATCTATATTGATCCTACAGGTTCATGGAGGAAGATCACTTTGAATAAGTAAGAGTACTTTCTATTACTGAATTAAAAACACAAAGAAAAGAAAGGAGATTATTACTTGGTTGTATAAATAGTTTCTTAAGAGGCTCAAGATTTGGGTGTATAAAAAATCTAAGATAGGATAAGAGGAGATAAGAGAAGAGAATATGATTGGTGTTTCTAACCAATCAAGGTATAAGTGTTGGTTGCTGGGGTGTATAACTAGAATCAAATGGGGTGTATAACTAGTTGTTTCCATATCCATTGTAATCAATAATATAATTATAGTGAGGAATATATGTTATGGAGTCTAAATAACATGAAAAGGAGTTAGTATTTATACCGAACCATGTAAATACTATGATTCATCCTCTTTATTATTATTTTTACATATAAAGTGAGAATGTGATACATTGTTGAGTGGATCAAGAACCTTAAAATGTTAAAGAGGCTAAATTAAAATGAAAAAATTCATAATATTAAACCACTAGATCACCCCCACTCTTAGAGGTATCTATCTTGGGTATCTAAAATTGGTATTAGAGAAAAATTTCCCTATAAAGATATATTCACTATTTTTTATATCTTTAATAAAGTTCAAATTTAAAGATATTTTAGAGTTAACTCATATGAGGAAAAAGGAAGATATTCTTGATGATATAAATCTAGATATTTCTTCCAAGACTCATAAAAATTGGAAAAAAATATAGACAATTAAGTTGAAGAACAATCTAATAGTAAATAGGAAACATCACTAACTGAAGGTAATTAGAGTGGAACAAGTTGTAATTGTTCGGTTGATTAATATTCTTCTAATGAAGCTTTCATAATATATGATTATGATTTATAACTTACTGATATTAATTATAAATCCAAATAACATATGAATAATGTTCCTAAAGAAGTGGTAAATTGTATTCCTAGTACAATCAAGGGTATTCTAGATGAAATCTTACAACTAGTATAAGTGGATAATTCCACATAAGAGGCATTGAATAAATGAGGATGGCATATGAAACACACTCACAAAACATACGAGAGTAAAAGATAAAATAATATCACTTTGAAATGAAATATATGTTAAAGCCACTGAATAATTTCAAATTAATGTTTGTGGGAAATATTTATTTGATATTGTTTTTGTATAAGCCTTCTATGCCCTTGAAAAATTGCACAAAGTTTTTATAGATGTCAAAGATACTCAATTATAGGTTTAATATAAAAGTTAAAGGATATTGCTAATTATTTACAAGAATCAATAATGATTCATAAAGAAAAAATAATCAATATAAAGGAGGATTAGGAATATGGCTTGAGATTAGTTTAGGATGAGAAAAAATCCCTCAACATGGAGTGTTTTATGTTTGATGTGAGATTAATGAATTGAGAATCACTACAAGTTAGAACTTCAAATATTTATTGAAAAATAGATACTTCCACAAAAATTTTCATTGAGAATCATGACTATAGATGACTCATTATTTTGGAAATAAGAGCATGATATCACCCTATAACCAATTGGAAACATCCTCTAAGAAGAAGGTACCCCATAACCTAGAAACTGACTTATGTACTAATGCTATTTTAATTATTTGTATAAGTTCTTAACCAAATTATAGTAAATCATGTATGGTTAAAAATAATCATAAAAAAACACATCAAGGGTTTATTTGTTAATATTTATGAAGATATGTTCCTCAAAAAGTATCCCAAAGATTGGTGGTTCCACTAAAAAATAGAAAGGTTCATAACCTATGAAATCTTGATAGATTATAACAGAAAAGAAGTAAAAAAGATTCATTGGATAATTTTGTATTTATATAAGTTTAGTAATAAGGTATTATAATTCTTTCATAACTTTTTAATTAATGAAAATAATATAAGGCCATAAGTAATGAGGTTAAAACCTAAAGAAATTAGAGTAGCTATTAACCAAAAATAGAAGTCAAAATAAGAACAAAATAATTTGGGTGATTAAAATAAATCCAAACCTAATTCAATCATGAATAAAAAAGTGTTATTATTTCATACATCATATATAGATATAAATATTTCAAAAAAATTACCTTACCATTGAAAAAATAAAGCTCAATTTGAATAATTATAGAGATAATAGGTGTTAGTATAGAATAAAAATCAAGGTAGAAGATCTAAGTTCTGTGGCATTTGCTGATGCTATAAAATATATGAGAACAAAGAATAATATTTATTTTATAACATGTAATTTATAATAATATCCAAGGGGTAGTCATGGTGAATTTTTGATAACATATTATCAAAGAAAGAATATAGTGATAAAAAATCCATCTATGTTTCATACACAAAATAGGTATGAATTCTCAGAAGAAGTGTGTGACTGATGTATATTAGAAGGTCCTAAAATTTATAAATTCATGAACATACTACCTAGAGAGGATCCCTATATTATGAAATGGAATAGGTTTCAAAATAAAAAAATGAAAATCCATATAAATATTCTAAGAAGACCGAGAATGTCAAGAAAGAGTGCCTAATTGTATATCAAAATCAATTGAAATTGGATAAACAATTGGAGGAAGTTGAAAAACTTGCTAAAGGTAAAGGAAAGAAAGTAGCTTCCAAAAATGAGTTGTAAAGAGATATTACACATAACAAAAAATTTTAAGGGAAGATTCCAAAGAATACTTCCCATACTAAGAGTGGAAGAATATAATGTCTCAGGTTGAGTGGAATCTTTGAGCCTAAATTTTGTTCAAGAGAAACATAAGAGGTCCCACATTTTACCCCTTTCTATATTATTTTATACCATAATGAAGGGAATTCAAGGATATCAATTTATCCCTTTATAGGGATCATATATGAGTTAAAGTTGTTAAATATTCACTTTAAAATGAATTTGTAACTTCTAAAAAACTTTTCTAAAATTTGAATATGAGGTTTGTAAATCACACCTATATCCCTAGTTTAAATGAAATGATAATTTTTAATCAAGAAGGATTTGATATTGATATAACAAGGGGTATATAAATATATTTTACCTTGAAATTTTTGATTTGTTTTTCATGATATGTGATGGCTACAATATATTTACATATTTGATTGTTTGAGTATCCCCAAAACCCAAATAATTGAGTTATCTGAGATTTTTGTCACATGAATAATAATTTATTGAAATTATTGATCACCAGAGTATTAAAATATTTTTCTTACAAAGGTCTTGACCACATATACTTAGATATGTGTAGCTAATGGATCTTTTTTAATAAAAAAATGTGATTTCATCATTTTCTCACAAGTGGACAAGGATGAGTCCTCAAATGAAATGAAGAGAAGAGGATTTAATGATGACATGAAAATAAGAATGATTATATGATAAAGACCCCTTTTTATTTTTTATTTATTTTCAATAAAGGGTGTAAGAATATTAACACTAAGAATTAAAAAATTATCAATAAAAAATTCAAATGGGAATATTATAGATAACAAGTGCATGATTTAAGAATGAATGTTGTATTTTTTGTCAGTATATTATAATGTCAATATATAAGAAAAAAATGAGGTTATGATTATATAGAGTAATTTTATTTCATTCTTGATAAATCAGCCATATAAGTCTATATGTTGATTGAAGTTCTTCTATGGTCTATATAAAATGAAGTGTGTGGGTACTAGCTTGTATAATTCAAGTAGAGAAGTTTAATACAAAGTGGAATTACTAATTGTGATGATTTTTTAAATTTTATTTATTCCTATGACATTTTCTAATTGTTTTTTGGAGTTCATACAACATTTAAATGAAGCAAGGGATAAAAAATGAAGAAACCATCCCTCAAGTGGGTGAAGAAATATTTTTAAAAAATCCAAGCAATATTCTATTATTGAATAAGGAATTTTAATTTTTGAAGATGAGTTTTGGAATTTATTTAAATTAATTCCATGATTTAAAATGGATGATTTAATAATTGTGTCTTGTAATTTATGTGAATGTTTTGGCCAACTAATTTTATGAGATATTACTTTAAAAAATTTGAACTACCATAGCCCACTAAGGACCCGCTTCAACCACACATGTTGGAGTTAGGTCTACCATGTAGGAGGTAGGGCATCCTGGAAAACCATGGTGAAAAGTGAGTGTATTAAGGCATGAATGGAGGCTACATGGATCACATGTTTATTGAATAACATGAAAACAATGAATTTAGGTGAGTTCATGAGTGGACTACACATTGGGGTGTCGTAGCCTGCGATGTGCGTGTGTGAAGTGTATCTACGTTTCGAACCCAGTTAGGATTAAGAGTTTTTCTATGAAGCTTATATTATTAAGTGGATAAAATATAGTTTGAAGAGATATTTAGGATACATAAAGCATATTTCTATTACTCGGTTTAGAAATTTATGGTTATAATAGGTCCATTCAATAGAAAGTAATTTGATTCCTCTTAATCCTTCAGGATATCATCTCATTCTTTCGATTTATAATGGGTTTCAACACATACCATTCTTTATGACATTCCATGATTTATCAAATTTTATATTACCATGGGAATATTGAGCTTGAGATTTAATGTTTATTTGATGATCTCAAATAATTTTTTTTCATGGTTTCTAGGATATTCAAGTGATAAGGAGTTCCAAAATCTTACTACCACCATGAATTAAATTAAGGAATATAAGACGTTGCATGAACAACATTAATAATGTGAATCCTTTGTTAAGTGATCACATATCTTATAAGAATTTTATGAAGAATAAAGGTTATGAAAAGGTACCATCACATGAAACCTTGGTCTTGTTAATCATTTGTGATTAAATGAACTCATGCGTTTGAGAAATTCAAGAGATTCAACATTCGAAATATTGATATATGACTATATCTTTATAAATTTAAGGATAATTGACTCAACATTAAAAATGGAGGAGAGGCGGGGTTGAATCCATTTGTAAATATAGATCTAGGTATTAGGTTTTTATCTACCATTTAAGATTTTTGATGGATCCCATTTTTAGAAGAAGAACAGATAACCCATGTACCTTGTTCATAGAAAGGATAAGGATATCCCACATGATTTGTTCATACAAAGGAGAGAAGATCCCACATGAATTTTTAATTCGATTGAGAGGATATCACATAGAGAATTTCTATATTTTTATAAAGTATTGAGATACCATTTTTATAAAATATATTGACACGATCTATTTACGCAAAGTGGATCAAGATACCAAATACATTATATACGCAAATCATTCTTGAGGTTTCACAAACACATAATATCTCATGAAGAATAATATCTAAAATCCATTCATGTAAAGGATCTCATTTTCATAGTCTGAAATCATTGTGAAGGGAAGTATGAAAAATATCAAAGCTTATGTGAAATCACACTCATACAAACTTTTTTTGAAGAAACACTAAATAGTGAATGCATATCCATTAATATATATTGATTCTTCACAAGGAAAAAGTGATGATACTCAAGGAATTACTCATGAGACAAAAAATTAGAAGCATATAAAATTATAAGAATAATTAAATGGTTATCTATAAGGGTTTATTCAAATGTCATGCATCATGAATTACATAATGTATGCATGAACTGAATTTGAATAAATTGAATTAAGAATTCGAAGTGCTTGGGTTGAGAATTAAAAAACTAGTTGTACTAGGTTTGTGAAAATTTAATATTTTATAAAATAATATCAAAATAATATAATTAGGTATGATAAATTCATAATTATAATATGATATTTTTTACTAATAATTTTACTAATTTAAGAAATAGATACAAAACCCTATCAAGTAGAGAGAAAAGAATAAAGTCAGAAGATTCTTGTCGGTGGAGATTTTCTTATTTGAGAATTCAGTAGGATAGGAATAACTAGATCATTTAAAATATAGTATAATGGAGTTTCAATACCAAAATTATTGTTCTAAGAATCTATTAAATTTATTTAATGTGTACACTAGAAGTATTGATCCTATAAGATCATATAGGAATATCACTTCAAATATGGAAGATGACTTTATACAGTCAGATAAAAAACAAAATGAAAAGGAATGATCATATTATTGATATTTATAACCATTTTCTAAAGATTGTTGATATTTTGGTTTATAAATAATCTAAGAGAACAAAAGATAAGATAATATAGTTCGAGTGACTAACCTACTGAGACAGTAGAGTTGGTTGTTGGGGTGTAAAACCAATATCAACTGGAGGCTCGACTACTGGGGTGTATAACCAGTTATTTCATTATCCATTATAATTTATGATGAATTTATATTACATAATCTATGTTGGGGAGTCAAAATAACATGTATAAGAGTAGGTATTTGTGACAAACCTTTTAAATAATGTGTGTTGTGCTCTCTTTCCGTAAAGACCCGAAAATTTCAAGGAATTTTTTTTCTTAAATTTGTTTGGAATTTTTACAAGAACGCAGTTTCTGACGGTGCCTGATTCAGAGGCCCGATGTGCCCGGAATCAATTTCCGAAGTTTAGCTTGGGTACATTCAGTGAACGAACGAGCGGGTTTTTCTAACTTTTGAACCGGTACTCAGAATCGAAATCCGAGGGTACCGATGAAACCACAGTGCCGGTATTTGCTTAGGACCACCTATTCCGGAGTTGCGTTCGCTCGGGTGTTGATGGGGAATAAAAATATAATTGTTTTATATTTTTATTTCTTCACTAAGCGGTTTAAGTGAAAATTAAGTTGTATCTCAACTTAATTTCTCTCTTCTAAGTGGTTTAGCCCATGTGAGGGAGTTGGGGTGGGACCCACTGATGTTCTAACTTCCCTTGAGAGGATTTAAGATGATTTGGGGCCCACACGAGCCCCCACCTTTTTCACCTTCCCCAAAACTCTTTAAAACCCCCCTATTTATTTTTGTAACTCATCTTAAATTGAGTAACCTTGCTTTTCCTCTCTCTCTCCTCTCATTAATGTGCCAAAACCTAAAATTAATGAGTTAAGCTCCCTAATTAATTGATTCATTTTAATTAATTTGAAAGTCATTACTTTTTTTTATAATATTGGGAAGCCTAATGTTTTATTTGCCTCGGAAAATATTGGTTGGGAGACTTTGGGAGAATTAGGAAGAATGACTTTCTCTCATCGACGAACGCCGAATCCACCAAAGATCGACGACATGTTGACCTTCTTCCTTCATCCAAGGCAATAGCATGAGGTGACACCCATGAGGAATGGCGATTTTCTTCCTCTTCCTTCATGTCAAGGGAGAAGACACCGTCCGCGTAGAACATCGTCAACGTCTTTCCTTCCAACGTCGATGAAGTGATGCTACGAACGACGAATGACACGAGGTAGGGGAATTTATTTGTTATTCTCTTTATCTTTTTAGAAAAGAACGACGAGCGCAGACCAACCATTTCCAGGTTGATCCGTAGATCGTTCGTTCATGCGGGTTGATGTTGAGGTTTATTGTTTTAACCCGTGAATTATTTCCTTGCCGTATGTCAACTTCTATTTGTTGGCCGCCTGCAATCATTATAACGGGAGGAGGTCGGACCGCACATACACGGCCGACCCTCCACCCCCGTGTTTTTGATTATGTTGCGGCTCGAACAAAGGTGGTTCGGTGCAATGACACCACGCGGAAACATGGAGAATTACGGCAAGGATGCACAACACCGTCGTGTCGCGCCGCCGAGGCTGAACGAAAGTGTGGTCGTAATTGGGACCATGAAGGCGAACGGAAGACTCCGCAGTTTGTTCTTTTGACGTGCGGATCGATGGGCATTGACGGAACGGGCCGTAGGGACGATTTGATGTTTCCGCAGTGAAGAACGGGACCCGGGATGAGCATCGGCGCAGACAGATTTGAAAACGGACCACCGGAGTAACTCCGGTGGACCGCGGACACCACCGGCGGCGCGGGTCGCCGGCGGCAGGCATCGGCCGGCCGCCCGGCGCCCCGGCACGCCACCTGGAGAAACCGCCGCGGCTTCAGCCATGGTGGCGAAGTGGTGGATCCAGCGGCCGCGCGGGATCCAGGGGGGGGGGGACGCGGCGCGCGCCGCGTCCGCGGAGCACTGGCTCGCTGGCCGAGCCAGCGAGCCACCCGGCTGAGCCGGGCCGGCATGGGCGGACCAGGCCGGGCCGCGCCCAGCTGGGCCAGACCCGGACCCGCGTCGGGCCGAAACGGTTCGGGCCGACCCAGGGGGGGTTGGGCCGGGTCCGTCCGGGCCCAGACCCCCCCGTTTTCGGATCACTTTTGGTTTTTTTCCCATATATTGGGATACAGACCTCTGATCGATGCACCTTCAGTTGCATAGCGATCCATGGATCGAGATGGTCGTTTTGGTATATTACACTCAAGGTTTCGGAGAACTTTGGGTTCAGCCGGGTTGGTTCGGATATGAAACCAACCGGGCCCTCGGAGCGGAAACACCTATATCTTGAGTTCCGGACGTCCGATTGACGTTCCGTTGACTTTGTTGGATTCCTCTTAATGAGAAGGAACTTTTGGATTACTCCGCTCGAGGTTTGGATGCCGTAAGGGTGCGGTCGGGTTGGTTCGCTCACGAAACCAACCGGGCCCCTGAAACGAAAAAGCCAATAACTCACAGACCGGGCGTCCGATTGACGCGCCATCTGTCTCGTTGAATTACTCTTGAGGAGATGGAACTTTTTTTCATACTTCACCCGTGTTTTGGATGCAGTTGGATAGTGGCCGGGTTGGATTGTACCCGAAATCCAACCGGGCCCCTGGAATGGAAAAGTTGATAATTTTCAGACCGAACGTCCGTTTGAAGAACCGTCAGCGGCGTTGGTGATCACGTTGAGAAACTATCCCTATGAGTATACCCTATGTGAGTTCGGGGTATAGTTGAGATATGGTCGGGTTGGTTTGTAAACGAAACCAACCGGGCCCCTATGACGAAAAGGCTAATAACTCACAGACCGACCGTCCGATTGATGCGTCGTCTGCTGCGTTGAGACCCCTATGACGAGGCAGTCCTTTTAGATACTTCTTCATGGAAATTTGTGATACTTGGAGTATCGACCAGTAACTCGTGGAGTGGACCCTCCTGGAGATGAGCGTGTAGAGTACGGGGACCTTGTAGCCGTCTGAGACCTGACGACTGCTTCACTGATCAACTCGGTGTGTTTCAGATAGCCTAGTGGGGAGCGCTTGGTTGTAGCGGAAGACCCACGGCGGAGGAGCACTTGGTTGTAGCAGAAGACCCGCGATAATAAACAGAAGGAGTACCTCTGGAGGCTATAAGGGGGAGCGCTTGGTTTTAGCGGCAGACCCACAGCGGAGGAGCACTTGGTTGTAGCGGCAGACCCGTGGTACTCAACAGAAGGAGTACCTCTGGATGCTATGAGGGGGAGCGCTTGGTTGTAGCGGCATACCCATGGTGGGAAGCGCTTGGTTGTAGCAGCCGGCCCACAGTACTCAACAGGAGGATTACCTCAGCAGTCTTAGGTTAGTTAGCAATACCTCAGAGTCGTGACAGGACCACTGTACACTCCAGAGACGGGGCTCTTCAGTAGTTACAGTTTCGATAATGAAAATCCTGGTTTTAGCTGAGTCTATGACCTTTGTGTTTACCTCATGATTGAGATGGGTCACTTGATAACTTAGGTATATGTATGGGCATATACCTAGGTAGTGGTTATCCGTTGATTTCATAATATTTGTGTTTCCTCATGATTGAGATGGGTTACTTGATAACTTGGGTATATGTATGGGCATATACCTAGGTAGAGGTTTTCTGTTGAGATATTCTTTATGGTTATCCTTGTTTGATTTAGTGAGACCTTGAGGGTCTCGGGGTCCCTATTGAGTATCGTTATACTCACCCCTACATGGGCTATGCCCGCACCTCGTTGTGTTGGTTTCAGACGACGGGCAGCGCAGACAGAGTCTGAGTGTTCAAGGACTGGACGGTACCCGGAGGTGGACCTCACGATGAGACAATATCTGGTGGTGGACTTCACGACGAAACGACACTCGGATGAGGTTGACGGGCGAGAGTGTTCTGGAGGCTATCTGTACCTACCCTTCAGGTAGGATCCGTGGTGGACGATCCAGGAGCTATGCTATATGTACCTACCCTTCAGGTAGGATCCTCGGTGGATGGTCCAAGGGCTACTTGTCACCTTCAGCTATTTTATCTTTTTCCTTATACTTTACAATTGGGCTTGTATTTCCGGCGCCTTTAGTTTCAGCACAACTTGTTTCAGTTTTACTTAGTGTTTTACTTCCTCTTGTACTCTGTGGTGTTTTGTTTACTTTTATAAAGGCAATGCCTTCCCAGTTATCGGGATTTATGCCTTTGGTGCTAGTTGCCAGCCCCTGGCCTATGGAAGGCGGGCTTGGGGTATTCATGGCACGGGCCCTGAGGATGGGTCATGACAAATTGGTATCAGAGGAGATCGGTCCTACCACAGAACTCGGGACTCAGATCTTTTTCTATGTGAAGTAATAGTGTTGAGAGTACTGAGTGTGGTCTTCAGTTCAGGGAGTCCAGTGTTGGTGCGGCGGCTGACGTATCCGTACACCAGGACCCTGACTACTGATTTCCGATTTTGTGCACAAAAACACAGATTGCGTGTGTGTTTCCAGAAGTTTTAAAGTCAGCTCAAACCAGGTCAGCTCACCAGGTATAAGACGTTGACCGTGTCACATCTGTTCAGGATGTCTCCACGCAGACAGTCAGTTGGAGTTCCGAGAGAGTACTCGATGACGGCTTACCGAGCGACGAGGCTCTAGTGCAGGGCCCTTTTTACTATGTTGGAACCCTCGGGTGGTGTACCAGCAACACCAACACCTGTTGGGCAGAAGATGCCAGCAGCTATACTAGCGAACTGTGCATGCTAGCAGAGCGTGTTGCACGAGTTCTAGCAGTAGAGGCCTACGAGGTTACGAGGCGAGGCAGATTCCTAGACAGCCGAGGACTGGATGGAGGCGATTGCTAGAGTTTTTCGCTTAGTAGAGAAATCGGTAGAGTGGATGGTGGACTTGGCCATTAGTGATTTCCAGTGAATGACCATGAGGATGGTCCACATAGTGATGAGGCTTCGGTACGTGGACTGATGCCTAAGATAGTGCCTTCAGGTAGTGTGTCAGCTATACATCACTACCTGTTGGTTAGCAGTTACAACCGGCGGTACCGGTAGGTGACACATGTAATATTACTTCCTTACACGTGTTCTAACATCAGATACCCTCAAGTTCTGAGGCAAACCTGACTCACAGGCGGCTGAGGACTGGCTTGGGGAGGTGGCTGAGAGTCTTCAGGCTAGTGGGGATGCCAGCAGACTTCATAGTGATCTTTGCTGCTAGCCTTCTTCAGGCAGCAGCAGGAAGGTGGTGGAGCCACTTGTTCTAGTTTTGCGATGATATGACGTTCACATGGGAAGACTTCAAGACCTTCTTCAGGGTGGAGTTTGTGCCAGTAGCTCTACAGCCCGAGCGTGTACAGGAGCTGCTACCTTTGCCGCGGGATTTTAGATCAGTAGCCGAGTCATCTTTGGGCAGTAGACAGATGATGCAGAGGTCCAAGAGGACCATATCTAGCCGTACGAGGATAAGGAAGTGTTATGAATGCGGCAGGAAGGGTCACCTGGCACGTGACTATCCGACCCACCGCACAGTCGATCCGCAAGCTTTAGAGGAGCCACCGAGGCAAAAGCTGCGGCAGGTGCTTGAGCAACAACCGAGCAGTGGACAAGGCAGTAGAGCTCTGGGAGCTGGTGGACAGGAGCAAAACTAGTGGATACGTCCCTTGTACTTCTAGTTCCATGTTGCTGTTGTTTTCGTGTCTTTGTAGTATGAGCTGCAATAATAAAAAGACACTTATCTTTGTTTGCTTTCCTGTCCTTTTGTTTGGTTGATACTGAGTGGTCCCGATTAAGACTGTTTACTTGACCCTCAGTTTAGAGATTTCTACGGGAGGAGACCTAGTGACCTCACACTGATGTCGATAGTGTGACTCAACCCTTGGAGGCGAGAGTGATAGTAGAATCTCTTGGTAGTTACGTCGAGGCCTTACGACGTCATCCATGGCATGAATGCATCATTCATGTCAGGATTGACTGTATTAGGAAATGGGCGTGGTTCATCCTAGGGATGAGACCGAGTTTCTCTTTTCGGAAAAAGATAAATTTTAGAAGCTGTTTCAGATCGTAGGCAAGGAAGGTGCAAATCATACAGGAGCGGATGAAGACTGCACCGTGCAGTAAGAAACGGGAAACCAACACCAGTCTTAATCGGGAGTGTTAAATGTTTCAATAAGAGGAATCTTAAAGGAAAGATGAATTTGCAGAGCAGCAGACGTGGAAGCAGAGCTAGGAGAGCAGCATGTGGTGTTGTACTTTTCAACATGTTACAACCACCCGCATTTGTTGTCCCCTCCAGGCTCAGGGAGCTGGAGGGCAGGGGAAAAGAGTAGCTGCATGCGGTCAAGGAGTGCGACCGAAAGGGCTCTAAGGATGATTCGAAGTGCGGACTTTGTCTTCTACTAGCTGTCGTAGCCACAGACATCGATACGAATCATACCTTCTTTCCATGAATCTTGTCCCAGACCTAGAGTTTCCAGTTAAGCCGTTGACTTGACCCTCACATCTGGAGATACCTTTGGGAGAAAACTCAATAGTCACACTTATGCCGATGGTGTGATCCGACCCTTGAGGCGAGAGTCTCGGTTGGGACCTCTTGGTGGCAGCATCAGGGCCTTACGACGTTAGTTTAAGTATGGATTGAGAAATCACTATTCATACTCAAATTGACGGTATTAGGAAAACGTCAGGATGAGTTTTCCTTGGTCGGCGAAAAGGAAACCCCAGGAAGCACATGTTAAACTCGTGCATGGAGGGTGTACCTGATCATTCTTGGGTCGGCCAACCTTACCCTCGTGACAACATGAGTTTTGAGTTTCAGTTCTATTCAGGAAAGGGAGACCTATAGAGTTTCAGAATGGCGACCACGTTCTTATGTGGGTCCCACCTCGACGAGGTTTACAGAGATGTAGCCGAGGTGGCGAGTAATCTCCGAGGTTCAGCGGACCTTTCCAGGTCCTCAGCTAGGTAGGCGAGGTGGTTTACCGCTTGACCCATCCAGCTCAGTTGCACCGGGTGCACGATGACTTCCACGTATCTCAACTGAGGAGATACGTGCTTGACCCGACGCATGTCATCGACCATCGGGAGCTGGACTTTGGCGATGGGGTGAATTTCATAGAGGTTCCAGTGGGAATCGAGGATCGACCGGAGCAGATTCTACGAGGATGGTCGATTCCTCGGGTGCGCTTTCACTGGCAGTACGAAAACCTCCAGGTGAGCACATGGTAGCGGAAGGCTCAGATGCATGCTCAGTACCGCATTTTTATCCCTAGTTTATGTTAAAGCTTTACGGGGATGTAAAGACCTGAGGGGGTAGTAATGTAAAGACCCGTAAATTTCAAGGAAATTTTTTTCTTAATTTTCTTTGGAATTTTACAAGAAAGCAGTTTCTGACGGTGCCTATTCAGAGGCCCGGTGTGCCCGAAATCAATTTCCAAAGTTTAGCTTGGGTACGTTCAGTGAACGAACGAGCGGGTTTTTCTAACTTTTGAACCGGTGCTCAGAATCAAAATCTGAGGGCACTGATGAAACCGCAGTGCCAATATTTTCTTAGGAACACCTATTCTGGAGTTGTGTTTTCTCGGGTGTTGATGGGGAATAAAAATATAATTGTTTTATATTTTTATTTCTTCACTAAGCGGTTTAAGTGAAAATTAAGTTGTGTCTCAACTTAATTTCTCTCTTATAAGTGTTTTAGCCCATGTGAGGGAGTTGGGGTGGGACCCACTGATGTTCTAACTTCCCTTGAGAGGATTTAAGATGAGTTGGGGCCCACACGAGCCCCCACCTTTTTCACCTTCCCCAAAACTCCTTAAAACCCCCCTCTTTATTTTTGTAACTCAACTTAAATTGAGTAACCTTCCTTTTCCTCTCTCTCTCCTCTCATTAATGTGCCAACACCTAAAATTAATGAGTTAAGCTTCCTAATTAATTGATTCATTTTAATTAATTTGAAAGGCATGACTTTTTTTATAATATTGGGGAGCCTAATGTTTTATTTTCCTTGGAAAATATTGGTTGGGAGACTTTGGGAGAATTAGGAAGAACGACTTTCTCTCGTCGACGAACGCCGACTCCACCGAAGATCGACGACGTGTTTACCTTCTTCCTTCATCCAAGGAAAGAGTATGAGGTGACGCCCATGAGGAACGCCGATTTTCTTCCTCTTCCTTCGTGTCAAGGGAGAAGACGCCATCTGCGTAGAACATCATCAATGTATTTCCTTCCAACGTTGATGAAGTGATACTACGAATGTCGAACGACACGAGGTAGGAGAATTTATTTGGTATTTTATTTATCTTTTGAGAAAAGAACGACGAGCGCGGAACAACCATTTCCAGGTTGATCTGTAGATCGTTCGTTCATGCGGGTTGATGTTGAGGTTTGTTGTTTTTACCTGTGAATTATTTCCTTTCCATATGTCGACTTCTATTTGTTGGACTCCTGCTATCATTATAACGGGAGGAGGTCGGACCGCACAAACATGACCGACCCTCCACCCACTTGTTGTTGATTATGTTGCGGCTCGAACAAAGGTGGCGCAGTGCAATGACACCATGCGGAAACATGGAGAATTACGGCAAGGATGCGCGGCACCGTTGCACCGCGTCGTTGAGGCCGAACGAAAGTGTGGTCGTAATTGGGAACGCAAAGGCGAACGGAAGACTCCGCAGTTTGTTCTTTTGACGTGCAGATCGACGGGCATTGACGGAACAGACCGTAGGGACGATTTGATGTTTCCGCCGTGAAGAACGGGACCTGGAATGATCATCGGCATAGACGGATTTGAAAACGGACCAACGGAGTAACTCCGGTGGCCCGCAGACACCACTGGCACCGGCCGGCCGCCCGGAGGCGGCAGCGCCCCGACGCGCCGCCTAGAGAAACTGCCGCGGCTGAAGCTGCAGTGGCGAGCTGGTGGATCCCGCGGCCGCACGGGATCTAGGGGGGGGGGGGACGCGGCGCGCGCCGCATCCGCGGAGCACCGGCTCGCTGGCCGAGCCAGCGAGCCACCCGGCCGAGCTGGGCCATCTTGGGCGGACCGGGCCGCGCCGGGCCACACCCTACCGGGCCGGACCCGGACCTGGGTCGGGTCGCCCGGTTCGGGCCGACCCAGGGGGGGGGGGGGGTTGGGCCGGGTCGATCCGGGCCCAGACCCCCCCCCCCCCCGTTTTCATATCACATTCGGTCTTTTTCCCATATCATGGGCTACGGACCTCCGATCAACGCACCGTCAGTTGAGTAGAGATCCTTGGATCGAGACGCTCGTTTCAGTATATTACACTCAAGGTTTCAGAGAACTTCGGGTTCGGCCGGGTTGGTTCAGATACGAAACCAACCGGGCTCTCGGAGCGGAAACGCCTATATCTTGAGCTCCGGACGTCTGATTGACGTGTCCTTGACTTTGTTGGATTCCTCTTGATGAGACAGAACTTTTGTATTATTACGCTCGAGGTTTGGATGCCATCGGAGTGCAGTCAGATTGGTTCGCTCACGAAACCAACCAGGCCCCTGAAACGAAAAAGCCAATAACTCACAGACCGGACGTCCGATTGACGCGCCGTCTGTCTCGTTGAATTATTCTTGAGGAGATGGAACTTTTTGCATACTTCACCCATGGTTTGGACGCAGTTGGATTGTGGCCGGGTTGGATTGTACCCGAAATCTAACCGGGCCCCTAGAACGGAAAAGTTGATAACTTTCATACCGGACGTCCGTATGACGAACCGTCAGCGGCGTTGGTGATCACATTGAGAAACAGTCCCTATGAGTATTCCCTATGTGTGTTCGGGGTACAGTTGAGATACGGTTGGGTTGGTTCGTACACGAAACCAACCGGGCCCCTGTGACAAAAAGGCTAATAACTCATAGACTATACATCCGATTGACGTGCCGTCTGCTGCGTTGAGACCCCTATGACGAGCCGGTCCTTTGAGATACTTATTCGTGGGAATTTGTGATACTTGGAGTATCGAACAGTAGCTTGTGGAGAGGACCCTACTGGAGACAAGCATGCGGAGTACGGGGACCTTGTAGCTGGCTGAGACCTGACGACTGCTTGACCGATCGACTCGGTGTGTTTCAGATAGCCCAGTGGGGAGCGCTTGGTTGTAGCGGAAGACCTACAGTGGAGGAGCGCTTGGTTTTAGCGGAAGATGAACGGTACTCAACAGAAGGAGTACCTTTGGAGGCTATGAGGGGGAGCGCTTGGTTGTAGCGGCAGACCCACAGCGGAGGAGCGCTTGGTTGTAGCGGCAGACCCGCGATACTCAACAGAAGGAGTACCTCTGGAGGCTATGAGGGGGAGCGCTTGGTTGTAGTGGCAGACCCATGGTGGGAAGCGCTTGGTTGTAGTATCAGGCCCACAGTACTCGACAGGAGGAGTACCTCATCAGTCTTAGGATAGTGAGCAGTACCTCAGAGTCGTGACATGACCACTGTACACTCCAGAGACGGGGCTCTTCAGCAGTTACGGTTTCAATAATGAAAATCAATGTTGGAGATGAGTCTATGAACTTTGTGTTTACCTCATGATTGAGATGGGTCACTTGATAACTTAGGTATATGTATGGGCATATACCTGGGTAGTGGTTATCCGTTGATTTCATAATATTTGTGTTTCCTCATGATTGAGATGGGTTACTTGATAACTTGGGTATATGTATGGGCATATACCTAGGTAGAGGTTATCTATTGAGATATTCTTTGTGGTTATATTTGTTGGATTTAGTGATACCTTGAGGGTCTCGGGGTCCCTAATGAGTATCGTTATACTCACCCCTACACGGGCTATGCCCACACCTCATTGTGTTGGTTGCAGACGACGGGCATCGCAGACAGAGGCCGAGTGTTCGGGGACTGGACGGTACCCGGAGGTGGACCTCACGATGAGACGATATATGGTGGTGGACTTCACAACGAAACAAAACTCGGAGGAGGTTGACGGGCGAGAGCGTTGTGGAGGCTATCTGTACCTACCCTTCAGGTAGGATCCGTGGTGGAAAATCCAGGAGTTGTGCTATATGTACCTACCCTTCAGGTAGGATCCTTGGTAGACGATCCAGGAGCTTCTTTTCAACTTCGAATGTTTTATCTTTTTCCTTGTACTTTACAGTTTGGATTGTATTTCCGGCCCCTTTACTTTCAGCACAGCTTTTTTTAGTTTTACTTAGTGTTTTACTTCCTCTTGTACTCTGGTGTTTTTTTTACTTTTATAAAGGCAATGCCTTCCTAGTTATCAGGATTTATGCCTTTGGTGCTAGTCGCCAGCCCCTGGCCTATGGAAGGTGGGCTTGGGGTAGTCACGGCACGGGCCCCGAGGACGGGTCATGACACTTTCAATATTTTTACATATGAGGTGAGGCTGTGAGACATTATTTAGTGGATCAAGAACCATAAAAAGTTCAATAGGTTTAATTAAAAGTAAACAATGCATAAAATTAAACCTTTAATTCTCCCCCACTCTCAGAATCATCTATCTTGGGGCTCTGTAATTATCATACTCTATTTAGTTACTAAGTTTGTTAAGTTTACATCAGATGTTTTGAGGTCGTTCAGAAAAAAATAGATTTCATACATTGACCATGGTCAAAGGTGTCATTGTAACATAATCTAAAAAATATTAAAAATTTAATAATAATAATTAGTTTACATTAAATATACTTTTAAAAAAATCCATTTAATGCGATGGTAAAAAATATGAGATACATTGTTCATGGAGGTAGTAGTTCACACAAACACATAAGAAATTCATTATTTTTTATAATGGATTAAAAGTAAATAAGGTAGATAAAGTTTAAAGTTTACATAATAATAGTAATATAATAAATATCATATTGATTCATTAAATTCATCTTTATAACCATCCATGTGATGTGGTGATGAAAAATGAATTTCATCGGTTCGTGGGGGTGGTATTTTGCACATACACACAAGTGATTTTTTCATTTTCCGATGGATAGTGAGGAAAGAAGGGAGACAATATATTATATTTATATAATAAGAATAATTTCATTAATATAATATATACTAATTAAATAAATCTTTAATATATTTCATGCAAGGTAGAAATTAAAAAATAAACACATCACTTCGTGAATATGGTAGTCCGTATATTTGCATGGGTGATGTTTTGATTTAAAATTATATGGAGAGGATGTATAAGATATTTTTTTACAAATCCCATCCAAAAATTTAGTTTAAAATAATAATATTCTCAATATGTTTCTAAAAAAGTAATAATGAGCTTTATGCGAACTACCGTATACTCTAAAAATATTTTTATTTAAATGGGACTATTATAACCTAGATGTTAAATTAGTGGGTATGAAAAGTAATAACCATAGTGTAAAAAATATTTATAAGGGTTTTAAATATTTATTTTTTTATTAATTCAAAATAAATAAGTACTAAATTTTCATTGAAGTCATTTTATACTTCAAAAATATGTTTTCTTCAAAAATATTTTTAATGCATTTTTTTGTACATATATTATAATTAATTTCATATTTTTTTCAAATATTTTTTTTAAAAAAATTAATATCATTTTTTAAATAATAAATTCAATATTATCTTAGGGTTATTTTTTTGGTATTTTTCTAAAAAAATTTATTTCCTAATGAATTGTGTAAAATATCGATTGTTTTTGTAAACCTGTCATTTGTTTCGTTAAATAACATAATTTAAAAATTATATTCTATTTTGGATTTGGTTTTAAATTAAAATAAAATCTATTTTATTTTAAAAAATATAAATAATTCTATAGGAATCAACATTATATTTTATTTTGGCCTAAGTTCATTTTTATCCATAAAAACTCAATTCTTAAATAAATTGCTTTTCATTGCATTTTAGACATTTATATTAAAATTAGTTTCTTCCACTTAATGACATTTAATCCTCAAAAAATTAATACTTGGAATTATGTGGTTCAAATTTTGAAAATATTTCCATTTTAAATTTATATATAATGTTTAGGAACCACGATAAAAGTTTTTCATCACGGTAATGGGTGAAACATGTTAATTAAGGTTAAAAATATGGAATAATGTCTCATATTGATCCAAAAACATGAATTTTTTAAGTAGATTATATTAATTCGACCATATCCATATTAAATTATAATATATAGCATTTTGGTACTATTTTTCTTTGATAATGACATATATATTATTTGATGTTAAGAAAATTACAAAATGCAACTCTCTTTCTTTAAATATTTGTAATATATTTTTATTGGTATAAAAATAAAAAATGAATGAATATAATTTTTTTTGGAACATAAATAAATTATTTTATTTTGATAATTTATTTTTAGTTTTTTTTGATGGTATAATTACCTTAAATTCTTACGTAACACCGGTACAATTCTTGTGAAAGTAGTAGAAAAATATAAGAAAATTATTTAAGAAATCGAAAAATAATTTTTTTGGATGAATTATGGAATAAAATGAATTTAATAAGTAATTATAAATTATAAATAATTTTAATTTTTTATATATTATATTTTCATTACTATATTAATGTTTCTAAATTCAAATTAAATGATAGTTCCAATCACGACTTTAATAGTATTTTATGATAAAAAACATTTTATTAAATGATTTAAAAATAAAAAAAAATTAATTAGGGAAATTGGGATTTTAAATCGTCTCAAAATTCATTCATTTACCATTTTTGAGTCACTTTTCACCTTATAATTAAATTTATAACCCTTATATGCTAAAAAATGTGTTACTATGGTAGAGGTTAAAAAGGGTTAATGAGGGGGTTAAATGAAAAAATAAGGTATAAATGTTACTTAAATATGTATAAATTTTATTTTTTGAAGTTATTTAAACATTATAATGTCATAAATTTGAAATTATATCCACTGTTTTCCACTTGACATGATTAATATAAGTATTAATTTTAAATATTTTATGTAATTTAAAGTCTTTCCTCTCCCTAACCTATAAAAGTAAACCTCTTATGATCCCTTATTTCTCAAATTTTGAGCCTTTTATATCATCCAATACCTACTCTAATACCTTATCCCATTCCTTAACCTAATCCTGTAGCTTATTTTCTTTCCCAAAAACCATCCTATGAAGGCTTAAACTACAAGCCAAAGGAGGATTTCCAAAGAAGAGGGATAATTCTTAACTAAATTCTTTCTGTTTATTTATTCTTATAACTCCTTAAATTATGCCATAATCATGTTGAAAAAATAATATTAGTATATATAAAATATTAAGTATTTATTATTTCTATGTTACAACTCTTATTAATCTCCATATCTATCCTATGGGAAACAAAAACATCCCTCGTTCATTTGTGTAGAATAAAACCACCATGAAGCGATGTGTTTCGATTTTCAACACTACCGCATAAGGATAGTTATTATGATGCATTTAATGACAATATAAGATATTAATAACATAATTATGATTGTTTAAGTATAATATATCATTTACCTTCTTACCCTTCCACCTTTTAAGAAATGATAACATCACTCATGCGTACATGTGGACTACCACCTCTATGAAGAGAAGTGATTCATTTCTCATGTATTACTTTAATAGATGATTATAAAATTTAATTTAATGTATAAAATTATAATTATTTTAGGATTAATATTATGGATATTATGGAAGAATTAATCCTTTGACCATGGTCAATTTATCGATGTTCTTTTGAGATTTTTAACCTAACATCCTCAAAACATCAAATATGAACATAACTAATTTAATAAATATATAAGGAATTGTAATAAATGAAATAAAAAGGATAATAATAGGGTAATAAAATTGAAAAATATTCTTAATATAGTATAAAATTAATATAATTTTATTATATAGGATATAAATTACATACGTGGCATGTTAGGCTCGAGTTAAGGGGTTTCTTAAGTCAATTTTTTTCATTAGGTTATATTACTTATTTATTGTCTATATTATGCCAATATTATGCGTGTAATGACATATTATTATTTTATATTTTATTTAAAATTATTTTATGTGGATTAAATTTATTTACACATAATCACTTCATTGAGTAGTTCACACTTCAATGTTATGATCTTTCTATGGGTTTCTCATATCACTTTTGTTTTAGTGAGATATATAATATATTCAACACTTGTTTATTTTGTGAGGTGTTTATACTAGTCCATTGATAATTAATATAATGAATCTATTTATATTCATTATATTTAAAGTATCATTTTAGGTTATTTATTTTAATGGATTTATGATTAAAATGTTACCAAGGTGGTAATGGTTTATCTAATATTCTCATTTTTTATTCAGGATTTATTAGGTTTTTGAAATAATTTATATAAAAATTTAATTATTGTCCCCACCATATTATTAATGATTTATTTATTCTGTGGTAGTTTTCGTTATATTCTTTCACTTACTAAGAATCTGATCACGCCCTTTATTATGATTCCTTTCCCCATGATAGTAATAATGGATCTATGAATAAATTCAGGGATATACTAAAAGAAAAAAAATTAAATTCTCACTAAAATATTATAGATTTATTTCATGTTTTTAAAATATTAATTTTTGAATATTTTATGTATATATTCTCACAAGATTGTTAAACTATTAAATTCTTTATAACGTGAACCCTTGTATCTTGTGAAAATGTTTAAAAATAACCACCAAATCTAGGTTATTGGAGTTGGGATTTTACATTTGGTATCAAAAGATGTTTAATAAGAAATTTGGGAACTATATTTAGGAAAAAATAGATTATAAAACATAAAAATATGATATATTCTAGGGATAAGTCTAAGTATAGGTTAATATCACGAAGCTTTGGTAAAGTTCAGATTTTGTTATTTTCTTAGAAAATAAATCTCTATCTAGATACTCGAAAGTGGATGTGACTATAGAATATTTGGACCTAGGGGTAAAAATATTAGTGGGGTATATTGGGTATTAACATGATCATCACTAGTGAAAAATGAGTGTTCCTAAGACTCCACACTTAGATAGACACTCTCAGAGGACATTTGGTCTTAATTCACATTTCATTATAAGAAATGATGATGAATGGGGGGAGAGAACCTATGGAAACTGATGATATTCCATTGTGATATGGGATAAACCTATAAAGTCATGGGTTAACAATTCTATGGTTTATAATAATTTTAAAGGTCTAGATACCCATTTTTGGGATTTTATGTGATGGGAGTTTAAAATGATATGGATATTTTGGGATACATTTATGGGAATACAACCATTTAGTTTATCATGTTTTTTAGTGAAATGGTTAATTTAGGGGAAATGATTTTATGTTTTATGGAAATTTGTTGAAATGTATTGATAACCATTACGTTTAATATAATCCTTGATTTTTAGGTAAATATTTATAATTGTGATAAAATAGTTATTAAAATTTGGGAAAATATTTTTATCTTATAAATAACTATGGGATAGAAAAGTGATTTAGTGACTAAGTGATTAAAGTTATTTTTTAATTAGATCTCTATATTTTGAACATTATATTATTGAGATAAAAAAATAAAATTATCTAATAATGGATTTTATTTGAGTAATAAAAGTTGAGTAAAATTTTGAAAGCATACAATATTTTGTGTCAATTCAGGTCATTTATTGAAAAGATTATCATATTCTGTAGATTATATAATTAAGAAATATACACTTTTTATTTAAATTTATGAGTGATTATTTTTTTGGAGATAAATATTAAATTAATATTGAGAGAATATGTGGTCAATTGTTTCTGATTTTTGAGTTTTCAACTTGGTCAAGAATATTTTAAAGAGATTTAAGGTTAGTTATTTATGTAATGATTTATGTTAAACTTTGGGTGTTATTATTGAGGGTTTATATATTAATGTAGTATTTCTTTATATAAAGGTTTATTCATATTATATATTATCTAAATTTGTCCAAAACATTTTTGGTTTTGATTAATGGATAAAAATAAGAGAAAAAAGTTGTCATCTATTTTTTTTGTTTGAATATTATGATTTGATGAAAGTTATTTTTAGTGCTTGAGGATTGAAAAATTCATTATTTATCATTTATAATATGGGATTAAGTAGAAGTGTAAAAATTTCTTGAAGTACAACCAAAGGATGAAATTATGCTTATGGAATGGAAATAAATCAAGTAAGTATATTTTATCATGTTATCTATCTTTATAGTAAAATAATACCTCAAATCTAAGAAATAGATCTTGAAATAAAAATGTTATCCTTTTACATTTATTAAGGATGAATTGATTGTGTTTATTATCTATTACTTATTTATGGTTTTATGGTACTTAAATTTCCCATGACCATGTTCTCTACCACTCTCTATTATTCTAGAATGTCATTTTTCTCCTCCAAATCCCTATTTGTAATTCCCAATAATAATACTTATTATCTGAGAAACTGATTATGTGTTATTTCAAGTTACCTTTAAGTTTCACACTTCTTCCTTTAGAAAGAAGTTTCATTATGACTCTATATGGTGCGGTGTTTTAACCAAGGTGTTATCAAATATTGAACCTTTGATTATTGAGATAAAAATTGTGAGGAAAATTTTATTTAAGTTGGGAAGGGATAATTTGGTACCCAAAAAAATTAGTTTAAAATAATACAAATCTTGATATCTTACTTAACATGCAACAATGAGCATTAAAAAAATATGACATACTACATAAAGATTACTATTTAAATATGACTATTATAACCTAACTATTAAATTGAAAGGTATGAATATTAATAACTAAATTATAAAAAATATGTATAATGGTTTTAAATAATTTAAATGTATTAATTAATTTATAATAAATAAGTACTATTTTTTGGTAAATTCATTTTATGCTACAAAAATATGTTTTCTTCAAAAATGTTTTTTATTACATTTTGTTCATGAATATTATAATTAAATTTCTAAAATTTTTATAAATAGTATTTAAAAAAATTAATATCATTATTTTAAATCATCATGTATATATTATCATAGGGTGATGTTTTTTGGATTTTTCAAAAGAGATTTATTTTTCAGTGAATAGTGATAGATACCTTTTTTTATAATACTTTGATTTATTTTATTTAAAATAAATAATTTTAAGATCCCATTCCATTTTTATTTTATTTTAAATTAACATAATATTCATTTTATTTAATATATTATATACAATTTCATATTAATAAACATTGTATTTTAATTTGGTATAATATCATTTTTGTGCTTAAAACACATTTTTTTAAAATATTCTTTTTTGTTTCATTTTATACATTTCTATTGGAATTGATTTCTTATTCATATATAAATTTAATATTGAAAATTTTATTAAATATTTTTAATTAAATTTTCTATATATTTTAATCCCATTTTTTATCATAATGAATAGTAACCATGGTAAAAGTTTATCACCACAGTAATGGGTAAACCTTGTTAATTAAGGTTAAAATTTTGGGGTAAGGTCTCATCATCAAACAAAAACTTGAATTTATTTCTCTTTATGAGATTAATTTGATGATATACATCTTAAAATAGAATATATGGTAATTTGGTTCCATTTTCCTTTGATAATGATAATTATATTTTTTAAGTTAGGAAAGTTACAATATGTCACCCTCTTGCTTTTAATATTTCTAATATATTTCTATTGGGATAAAAATAAGTTATGGATGAATATAAAAAATTATTTTTAATATAAATACATTATATTTATGATGATATTTTTTTAAATGTTTTTATAATGGAATAATTACATTAACTCTTACGCAATGCCATTAAAGGTCTTTTGAATGTGGTATAAAAATAAAGTTAAATGATTTTTAAAAGAAATAAAATTAACTTTTTTGGATTAATCGTGATATTTAATATATTTAATAGGTACTTAAAAGGTATAAATAATGTTAAATGAGTTTATATTCAAATTTCATTTCAGTCCTGATGGATTTGAAGTCAAATTAATTGAATATTCCCAAAATAAATTTAATGATATTTTATGACACAAAAATTTATTAAATGATTTAAAAATAAAAAAAAATTAAATTGAAAAAATGGAATATTAAATGGTATAAAATATCATAAATATACCATTTATGATCCATTTTTCACCTTTGAAGTAAATTTATGACCCTTAAAAGCTAAAAAATGTGTTACCATAGTTAAGGTTTAAAAGGGTTAATGACGTGGTCAAACCAAAATACAAGGTTAAAAATGTAAATTAGACATGACTAAATTTTATTGGTTAAATTTATTTAGTACTTATCATATCCTATGTTTTTAATTATACCCGTTTGGTTCGAATTTAAATGATTATGATATATATTATATTTAAATATTTTATGTAATTTTAAGTGTGTCCTTTCCCTCACTTATAAAGGAGAACCTACTCTCATAACTTATTCACAATGTTTGAGACTTTTATCTCATAAAATAAATACCCTAATACCTTAATTTCTTCCTTCCCTTCATCATATATCTTCTTTTCTACGCATAATACCATCTAAGAATGCATAAGGTTTTAGGAAAAAGGGATTTCCAGGAAAGAGGTATAACCTTTAACTGACTTCTTTCATTTTATTTATTATTATACCTCCTTCAATTACTCCAAAATCATTTTGAAATAATAAAAATAGTATATAAAATATAATAATAGGTTATCATGAATATTATATAACCTTTACTCATTTCCATATCCATTATATGATAAATGAAAATGACACATGTGTGTACATGTGTACTACCACCTCCACGAAGTGATGCGTTTCATTTTTCATCACCACCTAATAAGTCTTATTATTTTGATGAATTTAATGAATATATAATATATTAATTAAATAATTATGATTTTTAAGGATAATATATTACTTACCATCTTACCCTTCCCCCTGTTAAAAAATGGTAGCGTAGCTCGTGCGTATGTGTGAACTACCACCTCCAAGAAGCGAAGTGATTTTTTTCATGTATTAATTTAATAAATGATTATAAAATAGTATTTAATGTATAAAAATAAAATATATTTCGTTATTAATATTCAAGTTATTATTTATCCATGACCCATTTGACAATGGTCAACCTATCAAAGTTGTTCTGCGATTATGGATTGAACATTCCCAAAACGTCTGACATGAACTTAACTAATTTATTAAATATATAAGGCATAGTAATAAATTAAATAAAAGGGATAATAATATGTTAATAAACATTAAAAATTTTCTAAATCAAGTTTAAAATTAATATAAGTTTATTATAAATGAGATAACATGCATATGTGGCGATTTAGATTCGAGATAAGGGGTTTCATAACTGATTTTTTTCATTGAATTATATTAATTATTCATTATATTTGTTATGATAATATTATGTGTATAATAACTAATGATTATTTTATATTATATAGCCACTATTTTTATTTTTATTTAAATTCATTACACATAATCACTTCATTGATTAATTCTCACTTCAATTTTATGATATTTGTAAGGGTTTCTTATCTCACATTTGTTTTTATGAGACATATATCATATTAACCACTTATTTATTTTGTGTTGTGTTTATACTAAAAAATTGATAAAATATTTAATGAACATATTTATATTCATTTTATTTAAATTTTTATATTATTTTATTTCTTTCAAGTTGGTTATGATTCAAAAGTTTACAAAGTGTTAAGGGTTTATTCTAATGTCTCATTTTTATCTAGGACTGTTTGTGTTTGAATTATCATTGAAGGAACATATAAAGTTTTTCTATTTTAAACTCTATATGTTTTCCTATTAAATAGTTATATATGAAGTTTATAGGTTTTCCTTTCATTTTCCTTTCTTTTGTGCCTAATACGATAGAGAAAACATTTGTGAGAAAAGTTGACCTTATATCCTCTTTTGCTAAAAAACTTTTTCGTCCATGTCCATGTTTTCTAAAAATGTTTCAAAAATATTATTATTTACATTTTAATGATTTATTAAGGTCATTTTAACAATATTTTTCTTTATTTAAAATGGTTTAAAATATAGTCTTTTAAATTTTTATAGCATGAAACATTTGTATTTTCTTTACGACATGCAGAAAATGTTTTGAATGTATATAGCTTAACCGAATCTTCCATCCATTATGACTAATATATTATTTAAATATTAATTTATAGGTTTCAATGGTTTTTTCAAATAACGTTTATTCCCTAATATTCTGGAAAGTTTTATATTTTAAATGAGTGATTCAAAACATAATAGTTTTTTTCCTCAGGAAATGTTTCAGTGATATTTTAAATGTATTAACATTTATGTCAACATACATTGATGAATATTATGATTTAACAGGGATGAAATCTAATAATACCATCTATCATATTATTATGGATGGATTATGATAAAGATATTATTTTTTTTACTTAGGAAAAATATTGGCAATCCATTTTCTAGTTTTCAAATTGGGTATTTATATTAATGATGTAATGTATAGACTGTTAAGACATTTCCATATGATGAATTCCAAAAACATAGTTATGGGAGAGTCCTATTATGGTCCCTTGACAAATTTTTAGTTCTCATTATAACATTCTAGACCTAGGTTCCACTAACTTGGTGCCCCGATCTTGGTCATCACATGACCTCAAGCGTGTCTCCCCATAATCCAAAGGTTACCAAATAGTAGCGAGGGTCTAGATTAGTCATGTAGGGATACAATACCCTCTTTATCATATTAAGACACAAAAAACAAACATATAAGTAACAAAAATGTTATGAAACATCGAATAACATTCATATCCAAACTTATCCCAAATTGGGTGCAAACCACAAGCAATAGTAAATATTTCATGTCATGCTACAATACCAAGCGAACAATACCCAAAATAAATACGACCACAAAATAAAAAAATGGTCTTAAATCTAATTCAGGAACCTCATTCATGCATGTCCCATGTCCAACTCAACTCCCTAGCATAGGGCCCTTACCCTTGTCCTGATCTGCAAGCATGAAATCTTCTCAGTTTCCTAGTGGAGGCCTGATCAGGGTTTGAGTACAACTCAGTAGGTCACCACCAACAGTGTTTAAAAAATATCTAGTCTAATAGATAGTGCATGCATATATTCATAAATGGAAAGTAAAGGAATGATAGTTTGGGAGCCACTCATTAACCTTTCTATACTTTGCTATCACTATTAGGATTATTGTTCCAACTTCATTGTGTACATTATATCATCATTAGTTCATCATAAAAATTTATTCCATGAGTCAGACATTTAACTTATTCAAACAATATTCATGGAATTTATCATTCTTTATAAGATAATGATTTAAGTCCCTATATCACTAGTGATGAGCATATCATGTAATCACCACACTTATCTTGGAGCCCCAGTCCAGGTATTTTCATTGATTACAACCATTGAGGGCATAGAGCATTAGTCTAACTCCCAAACCTGTGTATTCTTGGGTAGATTATAACATCATTCCAACCCTACCCATGGGAGGATCATCAGTACTTAATCCCACCACCAAGACATGTGCATATTCTTATTTATCAGTTTACCATATTTATCTATATAACAACCAATAAAACCAATAAAGATAACAATCATGATTCATAGAAATTAACATGGGATTCAAATGTTATTCCATATACTATTCATAATGCCTTTTTACACTACACATACCATTATCACAATTCTCTTTCTCAAGTATCAAACCATTAACCATATTCATCAATTGAAAATCCATTACCAATACCATTTTCCAACATTTCCCTTACACTCTCCCTCTTAGGGTTTTGAACATAATTAATTATCCACAAGGCACAATCCCCATTGAACTAATTTAAACCATTTTTATTACCATGCCAAACAATCCCTTAAGTCATTACTAAGAATTGGAACATTATAATAATTAATTTTCACTCCCATTAAACATTTCAACATGCTTATCAAGGGATCTACATTGTCTCACAGAAAAATTTCTCATACTTAGGTAACTTCTAAGTGGGGAAAGTATCGGTGCACCCCATGGGTGTCCCTAAAAAGTTCAAGCCATCCTCCATGTGTCCCATGAGGACCATGAGGGTTTCCATTCATCATTTAGACACCCATGACACCAAATATCATCAAAGATCAAAATAAAATGTAGGGGTAAACAAGAAATAACCACAAGCATACACAAATCTCAAATGCAACTATAAAATATAACATTTAGACCACCTACCTCGGATTGGTCAATGAACGCACCCATAATCGAGGCCTTGGATCCCAATTCAACACCCCTTTGAATCCTCAACCAAGATCTCACTTGAAAATAAGGATTTAGAGCTTATGAAGGAGATAAGGAATAAATGTGAACCCTGAACCAAAAATAGAAGAAAGAGGAGGATTAGACTTACTCATATCTTTGATTCACAATCGAAAACAATGAAAATGACCTATAAATGAAGGAGAAACACCCTTGAAAGCTCATGGGAGCTTTGGTTAGTCACTAGGGTTGCAAGGGGGGATAAAGGAGAAAATCCCAACTTAGGGTTAAGAATCCTGTAATGGTATTTTTCTAAATTTTGAAACTTTTCTTGGATGTACAGTTTACCCAAATGATTTGAAAATCCATGCATAAACCATGTGAGAAGTAATATCCCATAATCACCCCTTTGCATGGTTATATTAATCGTGTGATAACAATGCACAATCATCTATTCAATGCTGCATGGTTACCTAGGATGATCCAACTAGTATGCATTAATTGTGTGAAAACCGTGAATCCTTCCCAAAAACTCATTTTCCCTCCATTTTCATTCCCCAAACCCCATAAACACCCCTAGATCTCTCATAAACTTTGGAAAGCACTTATTTAACTAAAAAAATGGCTTAAAATGAAACATAAACAAAACATACCTTAAGAAAGTCTCAGATCTTACAAGCTCCACAGCTTAGGATAGCTCATCCTCGAGCCGCTCTTCTCGAGCATCATTGAGTTTCTGAAGAAAAGTGATTGGTCTAGTGGGCTTGCATATCTGACACTCTCTCCCAAGTTTCTTCCTGTATGTTTCTGTGATACCATAGAACATGAAATAAAGACACAATGTTTCCCCATAAAATCTTCTCACTATGATCCAAAATAAAAACATGATGCTCCTCAAAGGACTCACCATGCTCAATCTCAACATCATGAAAGTTTTTTACATTAGATTGATCAGGATGATACTGCCGAAGTTGTGAAACTTCAAAAATGTCATTCACCACACTATAACACTGTGGAATATCCAATTGATAAGCCAATGGTCTGATCCTATCCACAATCTTGAATGGCCCCACATACCTGGGTGTCAACTTGCCCTATTTCCAAAATCAATGGTGACCCAACCTATGAGACACCCAAAGAAATACTCTACCCCCCACCAAAAACTGATGAGGTCTATGACACCGATCCTCATATTAATTCTACCTATTATGGGTAGTTATCATGTTCTTATAGATTAAACAAAATTTCTATGACATCTCCTACATGAAATTTGGTCCTAACATCTCATATTCCCTGGCCTCTAACCAACACAATAGAGATCTATATGGTCTCCCATATAGTGCCTCAAAAGGTGCCTTCTGAATTTTATCCTGGAAACTACTATTGTAAGAAAACTCAACAAATGATAAGTGATATACCCATAAACCACCAAAATCTAGGACACAAGCTCTCAACATGTCCTCCAATTATTAAATCGTACGCCTAGACTACCCATCCCTCTATAGGTGATAAGTAGTACTCAAAAATACATGGGTACCAAGAACCTTCTGTAATCCCTAGCAGAAGCACGATGTAAAAATTGGATCATGATATGAAACTATGGTTCTCAGCACACCATGAAATCACACTACTTAACTAAAATAAAACTCACCAAACTGATATACTGTGTATGTCTCCTAGATCAGAAATAAATGAGCCACTTTAGTCAACTGATCCACAACAACCAAGATTGAGTCATTCTTCTGAGGAGTCCTCAGAAGTACCACTACAAAATCCATAATTACATCATTCCACTTCCATTATGGTATGGTCAATGACTAAAAAAATCCACCAGGGAATTTGTGCTCGGACTTCACTTGTTGATAGATATGGAATCATGCCACGAAACCCCGCAAATGACTCCTTCATCCTAGGCCACCAATACAACCTACAAAGATCACGATACATCTTATTCAATCCAAGATGAACTTCCCACCTCGATGTGAGGAACTCACACATCAACTTTTCATGCAAACACCCTGGTACCAAAACACACCCACTAACAAAGATGATTCAATCACCACTTATGGCCCAACTATAAGGTGAATCCCCTCCTTTATGTCTTTCATTAATTTCTAAACACTTTAGATCCTCCAGCATTCTCTCGTTGTGTAACGTCCCTGTTTCGGAAGCCACCCAGAGGTGCCCCGTACCCAGTTGGTCACATGGCCTCAAGCGCATTTCCCCAAACGCCAGAGGCTGCTGACTAGCAGCGAGAGCCTTGGGTGTGATAGTGGGGAAACTATGCCCTCATTGGAAGAGTAGCACAGTGGAAGGGAAACAAATACAAAATAGCGGAAGCAGTAAACATCCAGCAACAGTAAACAGTAGAAGACTGAAATAATAAATAACTGGAGCACATATATATATATATATATAATGATGCATGATGCATATGTCTAGGAAAACAGCTAAACAAGTCACAATGCAGAAATAAAAATATTACTAAACCAAGTACAAAAGAAACAGATAAATGGCTCCTCAACATCACAGGCCTAATCTTGGTCCCATGCTCTCCAGCTCCACAAAAAGTCAAGTACCTATAGTAGATGGGTGCTTTCCCTTATCTATACCTGTAACAATATAATCTATTTGGGTCCAAAAGCATGGCCCAAACAGGGTGTATGACTAAGTCCAATTAGGAAACCACCCAAAGATCTGTGCCTAACAGTCAGCGAATATATGGCAGGTAATGGTACAAAAGAAGTAAACAAGAGAAGTACTCACCAGAAACAATTCCACATATAAAAAACAACTAATCAAGTATAGTAACCCTCTAGGAAGTGAACCCAACCTATCCCCTCTAGTTTAATTATAAGAATATGTAAAGACTCTCTGAGGAAGTACTCACAGTCAATTCCCCTTATAGTCAAAGGTAAAATAAGACTCTCTGAGAAAGATCCCACAGTCCATTCCCCTTATAGTCAAAGGTAGTCAATAAATCTCTAAGGAAGCTCACACGGTCAATTCCCCTTATATCCCCAAGGTCAAGGACTCTCTGAGTAATCTCACTTGGTCAATTCCCCTCATAGCCCCAAGTCATTCAAGTAATTCAAAGAATCTATGAGGAAACTCACACGGTCAATTCCCATTATACTCTAAAGTAGTCAACGAATCTCTGACGAAGCTCACTCGGTCAATTCCCCTTATAGCCCCAAGTGGTCCTAGGTTCTCTGAGGAAGCTCACTCAGTTAATCCCCCTTATATCCTAAAGTTCTCAAAGACTCTCTGAGGAAGCTCACTCGGTCAATTCCCCTTATAGTCTACTACACTAGCTTCTCCCAGTCCTGTGTAGGTCAATGAGCGTAGTAGTGAAATATGGCCAAAGTAAACCTATAGAACTACTTTGATGACCAGTCTACAACATAAAAAGCCTTTCAAAATACAAACTCTACACCCTACAACAAAAGACATGGAAAATAGGCAAGGCATCCAAAAGTATAAGTAGACCAATGGTCGTAAACAAAACATGCATGGGAAACACATCCAATGCATAGCAATGAACCCTATTCATATCCAATCAAACTCTACACAAGCCTACAGGAATGGCAGGAAGATAACCGGGGTAAAATTGTAAACGCACAATACCCCGTTCAAGGGTATTGGGAATAATTTTACATAATACTCAAATACTTTAAACATAAAGGCACAAACCACCTACCTCGAGGTTGGGAGATTGTAATATGTGAACCTCGAGGCTTAAATTGCCCAAGAACACTATAGATATACAAAAACATCTAAAATGTTCAACCGAAGATAACTTAGAAAAGAAGAAGAATCATGAAATGAAGCTCAAGTAGAAGAGAGAGCTTACCGATGTGATCCCAACACAATCGACGACAGTAGAATCAGAGATCAGATGGAGGCTCGGGGGCTCAGAGAAGGATCACAGCCGTACGAGTTCTCTTGGACGAAGAAAACCTTGAAGAAGATGGTTCTGGAGAATAGACGCGACCCCAGTGTGTTTAATAAAAAAAATAAAGTACATGGCGTGTACTCGCCATTTTCATACTCCACTTTAGGCAGCCTCCAAGTCACCCCCACACGGCCATGTGCATGGCCACTAGATGACCAACACCCGACTACCTGTGGAAACCGAGTACACGACATGTACTCATAAAGTACACAATGTGTACTTTGAAAATTTACAGAATTCCATCTTTTTCTAAAAAATGACCAGAAAAGGAAAAACATACCTGAAATGAAGATCTGGGTTCTTACAAACTTTGCCCCTTAAAGAAATTAATCCTTGAATTTCCCTAGCGTGACATAGAAGAAGAAACCTTTAATAGTTCTGGACACTATGCTCGTACATCGACCTCCCTCTCCCAAGTATCATCCTACACCTGCCTGTGCTGCCATAGCACTCATACCAGAAGGACATACCATTCACAGAGAACCTTTGTACTGTGATCAATAATCCAGATAAGATGCTCCTCAAATGACTCATCCACTTCCAACTCAACCTCCTCGGGTTGGAAAACGTGTGGCAGTTCTGAGAAGTAAAGTCGAAGCTGAGAAATGTAGAAAACTTCGTGCATAGCCTGGTACCTCTGAGGTAACTACAACCGATATGCAACCATCCAAACTCTCTCCAAAACCTCAAATGGACCGACATAGCCCAGTGAAAGTTTACCCTATCTCCTAATCCCCTTGTCTCCCAACCTTGGTGTGACACGCAAGAAAACCTGATCCCCAACCATGAACTCTAGAGGCCATCTTTGCTGCTCAACATAAGAATACTGTTGAGATTGCATAGTAGCCATCCTTTTCCGAATCAACTCTATCTACTCTGTGGTTTCCTAAACAAGACAAGGTCCCAGCTAAGCAGCCTCTCCTGCCTACAGCCAACATAAGGGTGATCAGTATGGCCTACCGTACAAAGACTCATAAGGTGCAATCTGAATAGTTTCTTAAAAACTATTATGGTAGGAAAACTACACAAGATATATATGCTTCTCCCAAGAACCTCCCAAATCCAGGATGCATACTTGGAGCATGTCTTAAAGCACCTGAATCGTATGCTCGGACTAGCCATCTGTTTGGGGGTGGTAAGATGTACTCAAAAGTACCTGTGTAGCCCAAGCTTTATGAAGCCCCTTCCAGACCCGATAAGTAAAACAGGATTCCCTATCTGAGATAATGGAGTGTGGAACTCCATGCAGGCATACAATCTCATGGATTTAAAACAGTCCTAGCTCATCAACACTGAAGGTCTCTTTTACCAGAAAGATGTGAGCAACCTCCATGAGTCTGTCAATGACAACTGAAACTGCATCATTCCCTTGAGGTGACCTCCGAAACCCTATTACGAAATCAATTGAGACGTCGTTCCACTTCCACTTGGGAATAGGAAACTGCTGTAAAAGACCTTCTGTTCACTGATGCTCCACCTTCACCTGCTGATAGGTGGAACACTTCATGAAAAAACCTGCAACATCTCTCTTCATACCTGGAAACCAATATCGAGGGTTTAGATCACGATACATCTTGGTGACACCAGGATGAACTGCCCAAACTGAAGAATGAAAGTCCCACATCAACTCCTCGTGTATGTCTACTGGCACCCATACGCGCCCTTAGAAATGAAAGATCCCATCCTCACCTATAGTACATCTAGGAATAGGGTCCTCTCCTAACATAATTTCTCATAGGACTAGGCCTTCCGAATCTGATAGCTGCCTCATTCGCACTCGATCAAGAAGTGTAAAGGTAACAACCATAGAAGAAAGAAAAGTCTTCCCTGATCTGTCGTGAACCTCCAAATGCATCTCAGAGAACTGAGCCGTGAGTTGGCATTCACTGCTGGTCTCCTGAACTGCCTGTATCTGAGTCCTCCTGCTCAACACATCAGCCATTGCATTTCCCTTCCCAGGCATGTAGGCAAGATCAATGTCAAAGGACTGAAGGTATTCGACCCACCTTTGCTATCTCAAATTCAGATCCCGCTGAGTGAAAATGTACTTGAGACTATTGTGGTCAGTGAAAACCACAAAGTGCTATTTCAAAAGATAATGTCTCAAATAGCGTAAGGCATGAACAACTGTATCCAACTTGGGATCGTGCATCGGGTAATTCCTCTCATGTGGCCGAAACTGTCGAGACCCATACTCAATGACTCCATCTCCCTACATAAGAACAGCTCTCAGACCAATACCTGATGCATCACAGTAAACAGTATAGCTCTTGCCCATCTTTGGGAAGACTAGTATCGGTGATGAATTCAACCTCCCTTTTAGCTCCTGAAAGGCTGAGTTGCAATAATATGACCACAATAACCTTGAACCCTTCGTAGTCAAACCCGTCAGTGGTGCTGTTAAGTGTGAAATGTCCTTTATGAAATGTTTGTAGTATCCAGCCCGCCCTAGAAAACTCCGCACCTCAAAGACGTTCTTAGGATGCTCCCAGGAAGCTAATGCTCTTAGTTTCTCTGGGTTTACTGATACTCCTATCTCTGAGATAACATTACCCAAGAAGTGAATCTGATCCATAAAAAAGTGGCATTTTGAGAGCTTATCATAGAACTGATGCTCTCTCAGTGTACTCAAAATGATATCAAGATGGGTATTATGTTCATGTCGAGTGTGAGAGTACACCAAGATATCGTCCATGAAGACCACAACGAAGGAATCCAAGTATGGATGGAACACTCAGTTCATCAGTTCCATGAAAACTGTAGGCACGTTTGTGAGACCAAACGACATAAATACATACTCGTATAGACTATACCTATTTAGGAAGGCTGTAAGAAGAATATCTGATGCTCTAACATGCAACTGATGGTAACCGAACCTCAAGTAAATCTTCAAGAACACACGACCTCCTAGAATCTAATCAAAGAGATCATCAATCATTGGAAAGGGATATTGGTTCTTTACCATCAACTGTTTCAGCTTCTGATAGTCCACACAAAGCCTGAGGGTACCGTGTACCTTTTTCACAAACAGGACAGGCGAACCCAAGGCGAAGTACTGGGTTAGATGAAACTCTTTGGCTGTAACTCCTCCAACTACTTCTTGAGCTCCTGAAACTCAGGCGTACCAATCCTATAAGGAGGAATAGACACCGGTGTCTCTCCTTGCACAAGATCAATAGAAACGTTTACCTCATGCTCTAGATGAAAAACTGAAAAGTCCACTAGAAAGACATCTCTGAAATGATTCACCACTGGAGGAATGTCTAACTATGAAGTCCCCTGGTCATCCAGATATAGATTAGAAATCTGGGATGTAACTTATCCTAACCCATGATGCTTGTGTCCCACTCTGCTCGCCTGTACATCCCATTCTCCCTTATGAAGAAACAATTCACCTTCTAGTGACATGAAAATCACCCTTCGGTGATAACAGTCGATGACTGCCTGGATTGGAACTAACCAGTCCATTCCGAGAATGACGTCATAACATGTCATCTCTAGGACATAGAGGTCCTATAAGAAGTGACACCCACCAACCTGTAGGGGGAACTCCCTACACTGACGTACACTAGATGTTCTAGTCTCCAACAAAGTGTCTAGAATGAAGATATCAGCAGAAGAAAAGATGCAGAGAACAAGGCTCTCCATGACAACAACAAATATAAAGCTATGGGAAACCCCTGTATCGAAAAGAGTAGAAGAAAAAACTGAGGCATCTAATATCGTACCTCGAACTATAGAGGGTCTAGGATCCTACTCCTACTGGGTCTGCTCCACTACCAAATTCTAACCTGTAACGTAGTCCTGTGACCCTGCCTGACCACTCTAAGATATTCCAACCTGATGTCGTTGAAAAACGGACGACTAGATACCACGACCACGACCTCCACCTAATCATGAATGGTCGGAAGAACTCCAGTTTCCAGACTGGTGGGAAACTGGTGGTGCTGCCCCAGAATGCAGAGTCATAGAAGAACCCATGTCACCAGCTGCTGGTGAGAAGTTCTGATAGAAGCGCTGATGGTGACCCATCTTGCCACAAGATCGGCACTCCCCTAGGTCTCTTGGGAAACATGGCCTCATATTCATTCTCTTCCCGCACTGGTAGTACACCACCTGGACACCAGAAGATGCATCCCGCCTACTCAGATCTCTTCATGCTGTCTCCCTATGGCGCTTCCTACTATCAGAAGGAATACTAACTCTTGATGTCGAACCACCCTGGATGACAGCTCCAGAATCCCTCATATTATGCTTTGGGATCAGCTCTTGGATGATGATAGAGGATATCGAAGTCAACCTAAATATGTTCACCTACGATCAGATGTCGTGCCTCAAACTATCCTAAAACTTCCATGTAAGGAAAAACTCATCACCCCTAAAATAGACGTGAAACGCTAAAACTCTGTGAAGCGAGAGGAATACACTATAATAATAAGAGTACCTTTCTCCAGAATCATTAAATCTCAGGCTCGATCAGCCCTCATGGTCTTCGGATAGAATAAATCATAGAAGATTTGACAAAACTCATCCCAATCCATATTATACTGGCGTCCTGCCTGTGAGATCACATCTCACCACCTCTTGGAGGATTCTTGAAGCATGTAGGCAGAGAGATTCACTATATTATCTGGAGGTATCTACAGATGCTAAAAAATCATTATCATGGCTTCTATCCACGACTCTGCAGCTTGAGGTCCTCCATCCCTTGAGAAAGTGGGAGGATGATGCTACTGAAAGACCCGCATCAATTCTACCATTGACGGGGCAGGAGGCGGCGCTCCCTAGAAGTTCTGAATCATCCTCAAAATCCCTCTCTGAACTGTGCATCAACAGCAATGTCTGGTATAATGGCTGGTGCCAGGACTGGAATGACAGGAGAATCTGCAGGTAGTCCCTAATTAGCCATGTCCAATGTCTGATCACCTCCTGGAAACTGGAGTACAACCGGAGGACATCTCAGTGGCATGAATCTGCAAGGTCACCACACAACATAGAAAAAGATTATCAAGGACTGAAAACTAGAAGTGTAAGAAGGAAAAATGAGAAAGAAAGCACTCAAATTTTACCAAACACGAATACACGGCGTGTAAAATTCCTACACGGCATGTTACCTTAAGTCATTTACATGGGCGTGTACTCCTTCCTAAAATGGCCATGTAACACCCCAAACACATGGCGGGTTTTCTTACCACACGTTGTGTACTTGAATCATCTTCCGCTACCCGATTCTTTCTACATAGTTAACCCACACAGATCTCCTAAGACAAGACTACACGACATGTTCACGGTAGACATGGCGTGTACTAGATAAGCTCCACCTGGCCTGTGTTGTTAGTGACATGACCTGACACACAGCTGACACTACATGGTATGTTCAAGGTGGACACAACATGTACGTGAAAGGATAACACTGACCCATTTTTTTAGTTACACGACTGGGTACCTGGGTCAGACTACACAGCATGTTCAATCTTGACACATTGTGTATAGCTTAAGGTTTATCCATTTGTGTTGTTAGTTACATAGGTGGACACAGGGTCAACACTACACGATGTGTTCAACTAGTACACGGTGTGTTCCCATTAGACTTTCCTCATTCTGTGTCTCTACCCACATGTCTTATGACACGGTTAGAGACTACACGACATGTACATAGAGCAGGAAACATGTACTTAAGAAAAACTATTTCTTCCTGAACAGAAGAACAAATGGCATGCAGTCAAAACTACACGGTGTGTATTCTGGGTTTTTCTGGACAATAAGCCTCAGAATATACTCTGAAACCTAGAAAAACATAGAAACTAACACTGAATGTGCCAAATTATAATCCGTGAGGGCCCATACTCCCCGCGAATCAAAGTTTTGCATCTTATACACATTATAACATAGAAAACAAGGCGATAATTCACCACATTCTGGTCCATGAGGACCCATAACACCTCAAGAACCAAAGTTTTGTGTTCATTATAACAAAATATTAGATAAAAATACCCAATCAAACAACAAGTATTTTTTATCAAGGCATATATCACAACAATATGCATATTATACACAACATCTATCACAAAAACTTGCAATCTCTAATGCACCATAGATGTCATGGAAAGAATGCATGACATGTGATTTCTAGCATGTTTCTATATGATGAATGAGATGGAATACCCTCATCTCATTGGGTTTCAACAAAAATAGAACCTCAATAACATTAACGGTAACAACACAAAACATGTGAATCACTCAAGGTGAGATAAAATCAACTGTAATGATTGAAAAAATAGAAAAATTGAAATTAAACGAGGTAGATTGGCTTTTCCATGTACACGGGTTAGCTACTCTCGGGAAAAAATTATTACCAAGTACCTATTTCATCCTATCCCTTGCTAAAGGCTTCAAACTGTAAGTCAAGAGAAAAGAATTCCTCTGATACCACTTTTTAACATCCCAGTTCCGGAAGCCACCTAGAGGAGCCCCGTACCCGGTTGGTCACCTGGCCTGAAGTGCATTTCCTCAAAAGCCAGAGGTTTCCGAGTAGCAGCAAGAGCCTTGGGTGTGATAGTGGGGAAACTATTCCCTCATTGGAAGAGTAACACAACGAAAGGGAAACAAATACACAATAGCAGAAGCAGAAAATATCCCGCAATAGTAAACAATATAAGACTGAAATAATAAACAACTAGAGCACACATATATATAATGATGCATGATTCATATGTGTAGGAAAATAGCCAAACAAGTCACAATGTTGAAATACAAATAGTACTACACCAAGTACAAAAGAAACAGATAAAAGACTCCTCAACATCGCAAGCCTAAGCTTGGTCCCATGATCTCCTGCTCTACAACAAGTCAAGTACCTAAAGTAGAAGGGAGCTTTCCATTGTATATACCTATAGTAGTATAATCTATTTGGGACCAAAATCATGGCCCAAACCGGGTGTGAGACAAAATCCCAATAGGCAACCACCCAAATATCTATGCCTAATAGTCAGTAAATATATGGCAAGTAAAGGTACATAAGTAGTAAACAAGAAAAGTACTCAGCAGAAACAATTTCACATATTGAAAAAAAATAATCAAGCATAATAACCCTCTTGGAAGTGCACCTAGCATATACCCTTTTATTTAGTTATAATAATATGTAAAGACTCTATGAGGAAGCGGTCACAGTCAATTCCCTTTATAGTGGAAGGTAAAAGAAGACTCTCTGAGGAAGCTCACACAGTCCATTCCCATTATAGTCTAAGGTAGTCAATGACTCTCTGAGGAAGCTCACACAGTCAATCCCCCTTATATCCCCAAGGTCATCGAATCTCTAAGAAAGATCACTCGGTCAATTCCCCTCATAGCCCAAGTCGTTCATGTAATTCAAAGACTCTCTGAGGAAGCTCACATGGTCAATTACCCTTATAGTCTAAAGCAGTCAAGGACTCTCTGAGGAAGCTCACTCGGTCAATTACCCTTATACCCCTAAGTGGTCCTAGGTTCTCTGAGGAAGCTCACTCGGTCAATCCCCCTTATAGCCTAAAGTGCTCAAAGACTCTCTGAGGATGCTCACTCGGTCAATTCCTCATATAGTCTATTACACCAGGTTCTCCTGGCCCTGTATAGATCAATGAGCATAGCAGTGCAATATGGCCAAAGTAAACCTATAGAACTAATTGGCTAACCAGTCTACAACATAACAAGCATGTCAAAATACAAACTCTCCACCCTACAGCAACATGCATGGAAAACAGGCAAGGTGGCCAAAAGGCTAATTAGACTAATGGTCGTAAACAGAACATGCATGGGAAACAAATCCAAAGCATATAAATCAACCCTATCCATATCCAGTTATCCTCTACATACGCCTACAAGTATGGAGGGAAGACAACTGGGGTAAAATGGTAAATGTACAATACCACGTTCAAGGGTATTGGGCATAATTTCACATAATACTCAAAGAATTTCAACAGAAAGGCACAAACCACCTAAATCAGGGTTGGGAGATCTTTATATGTGAACCTTGAGGCATAAATCACCCAAGAACACTGTAGGTCTATAAAAACATCTAAAACATTCAACCAAATATAACTTGAAAAAGAATAGGAATCATGAAACAAAGATCAAGCAGAAGAGAGAGCTTACCGAGGCAATCCCAACGTGATCGACGACGGTCGAATCAGAGATCAGATGGAGGCTCGGGGGATCATAGAAGGATCTCGGCCGTACGGGTTCTCTTGGACGAAGAAAACCTATAAAAAGATAGTTCTAGTGATTAGGCATGACCCCAATGTGTTTAATGAAAAAAAAATAAATTACACAGTGTGTACTTTTGAAGTACACAGCGTATACTCACCGTTTCCGTACTCTGCTTTAGGAAGCCTCCAAGTCACCTCCACACGACCATGTGCATGGCTGCTATATGTCCAGCACCTGGCTACCTGTGGTAACCAAGTACACGACATGTACTTCGAAAATTTCCAGAATTCCCTATTTTTCTGAAAAAACAGCCAAAAAAGGAAAAAAATACCTGAAAAGAAGATTCAGGTTCTTACACTTTGACCCAGCTCAAAAGCTTGAAATTAAAATCTAAATATTCCGATTCCATTTTTCTGAGCCCATCCTATACCTCCAGGTGTATCTTTGAAAACAAAGACATTATTTTCCATTTAGAGTTTGATTCTTGACTACCTGATTCTGAGCATTCTCACTCAAAGAATTTGAGACATTGTTCCCTTTTCCCAGTGTGTAAAGAAACTCAAAATTGAAGGATTTTAGGTACTTGACCCACCTTCACTATTAAATATTTAAATCCCTCTGAGAGAAGATATACTTTAAACTCTTATGATCAGAAAACATTGTGAATCATTCTCCAAACAAGTAGTGTCTCCAACACTTTAAGGCATAAACTATTGTAGATATCTCAAGATCATGAGTAGGGTAGTTTCTTTCATGTGGTCTCAACTGTCTCTACTCGTAAGCTACAACTCGATCATCCTACATCAACAATGCCCCAAATTCAACACCAGACACATCACTAAAACAAGTGTACTTATTACCAGGTTCAAGTAAGATTTGAATCAGTGAGATTGTAAAACACTTCTTTAATTCTTGAAAAGAAATTTCAAATTCCTCAGGCCAATCAAAAATAACACCCTTATTGGTTATGAATGAGAGTGGTGCTACCAAATGGGAGAAATCCCTAATGAACCTTCAGTAATAACCAGCCAACCCCCAAAAAATCTAAACATTGGAAACACTTTTGGGCTAATCCCAAGACACCACATCCTGGACCTTCTTTGGATCCACTAACACACCTAACTCAGAAATTATGTGTCCTAAGAAATTCAATTTATTAATCCAGAACTATAACTTTGATATATTGGAATAAAATATATTTTCTCTTAGTGTACTCAAGATGATGCCAAGATATTTGTCAGGATATTAGAGACTTCGTGAGTGCACCAATATGTCATCAATAAACACAACCAAAAACTGATCCAGATATGGTTGAAATACATGATTCATTAGTTCCATAAACAGAACCGGTGCATTGGTTAACTCGAACTGCATCAACAAAAATTCATATAACTCGTACCTACTCTAGAATGATGTTTGCATTATGTTAGAATGTCTCACCCTCAACTGATGGTATCCTGATTTGAAATCGATCTTGGAGAAAACTGTGACCCCCTTTATTTGGTCAAAAGGTTATCAATTCTAGGAAGTGGGTATTAGTTCATAACTATTATCTTATTTAAGTTCCTATAATTGACACATAGCCTCAACGGCCCATCTGACTTCTTGGAAAATAGAATGGAAGATCCCCAATGTGATTTAATAGGATAGATAAATCTTTTTCGCTCCAACTCCTCACACTAAAACTTTAGTTCCTAGAGTTCTAAAGACACAATTTGATATGGTGGAATGGAAACCAGTTCTACCCCTAGAAGAAAATAAATCATAAATGCAACATATCTCTCAGGTGGTAGCCCAAAAAATTATCTGGAAACACATCTTGAAACTGATCCTCCATAGGAGGAAATACATGTTTCTACCCTTCCCTGTAATCAAGAACAAGGAATACCCCTTGGGACTTGAAAGATCTAAACTACTGACAAAATGGTTCTTCACAGCCATATCAAACATCCCACTCATCATGAAGGACATAAGCATCTCTATGAGAAGTCATAAACATTAACTGATGTCAATAACAATCAATATGGTCTTGATACTACACTAAACAATCCATTCCCAATATCAAGTAAAAACTTAAAATTTACAAAACAAACAGATCCCATAGGAAATGATATCCACTAACCTCTAAGGAAAAACCTTTACACTGCCGTATATTCTCAACTCACACCCCCAATGGAGTATCAAGTGACTTAACTCCACATACACTTTCCATAGTTATTCCCAACACTACTAAGAACTGTGCCGAAATTAAATAATTTGTAACACCTATGTAAAATAGGGAATTTTAAAGTGTGTAATCTATAAGAATATTACCTTGAATGGTAAAATGTCCAGCCTCTCCTCCTCCAGGTGTAGACTGAACTGTGTAGGTGGCCAATCTCCCGAACTTGGGATCCAGCCTGAGTACCCTGCACTGTATAACCCTATTTGTACGAATAGTCCCTCCTTAGAGTTACACGTCCACCACCCCTACCCGTACGACTTGTGGAGTTCTAAATACCTACCTAGTATGGGGTAATCAACCCCCTTCATACAATATTCACTGATCTTTATCCCCCAACACTTCTCATTTTCTATAGGTTCCTACAGAACCTCTACACATGGCCTATCTTACCACATGCTCTTCACTAAAAAGGTGGTAAGGAACATTGAATTCACACATGTTCTAGCATTCCACACTAATAATAGAAAACTCTATCATAAATTGAGAGACTATTTCCTCTTTCTTTCCATGATTTCCACAACTTACATGGTGGAAATTATTGAAATGGTGCTTCCTTATATCAGAAGTCACACCACTAGTTAGCCCCACCAGAACTGTATGTCTACACCTAGAGGCCTCTTTGAGGCTTCCTTCTTTGATGAGGGAATGATACATCACCTTAGAAAAGCTCTTCACCTAAAATATATTTACCTAGGATCTTATCTTAGTCCAAAGTCTATCATAAAAGAACCTTTCCATAGCTGCCTCATCTCCACTAAAATTGGAACAAAGCGTTACAAGTCTATGAATTGACCTACATACTCCATTACAGACATCACCCCTATGTAAAACTCATAAACTTAATAGCCTTCTAATTCTTTAAGGTTTCTAGGTAGTAATGATTTAGAAACATTTTCTAAAAACTCTTCCACATCATTCATTCTACTTGTTTAGTCTAAGATAATATATCCCACCAATTCTTTTCCTGGCCCCGCAACATATAGGCTACCAAATTAACTCACTTCTTGGAAGGAGTCTCCGGATGATCAATAATTGTATTGATAGAATATATCTAGAAATCAGATACATCTGGACCACGTTATCCATTAATGGTCAGAGGGTGATGGAATTGGAACTCCCTAGTCAACTCGAACATGCTCAGTGTGACCCATCTTGGGTCACGTTCTGTCATCTATATAAAATGAGAAAAGTTCTCACAAAACTTATCCAACCTATCATCCTGAACCACTGGGTCTTCTTGATCCACTATTGTGGGAGAATCCATGGTAACATCCTTTAGTCTCCGAAATGGAACATGCCTTTGTGAGGGAATTTCTTTTGAAATGAAAACCACTAAATTTTTAGAACACAACCATGAGACTTCCAAAAGGCACAAGGAAAGGCTCATCGCTATCCATAAAAAAACCAATTTTCATACACTTTGCACTAGGATTTATTAAATATGGAACACTACCCTCAACCATCCTTCTTAAGACCATGTATAACATGGGGTACCTAAATCAAATGGTTACTAGCCCTACCTTTACACCTTTTTAAAATGAATCATATATCCCAAATTACTCCCACAAAATTTTAATTCACTTAACTTTATTTATCAAGAATCATTTTTAAATTATTACTTAGCATTATCATTTCCCTTTTTACCCATTTATATTATCCCATTAGAAAAAAATTCAAAACTTTCAAGAAAATCAAATGCATTCAACCCATTATATTCCGCACACCCATCCCATGTATGTGTGCGTACTATGATGCATGTCACTTATATACATAGGTGCCTAGAATAATGCATGAATGCACAACCTCATGCCATTTTGGTCATAAGAAAAATATCATAAATATATCACATCACACCACATGTGCATCACCCAAGAGTGAAATGTCATCAAATGTAACAATACACAATATGAACAACAATTATCACCCTGGGTGATGTGGGTTTTCCCCGTACGTGGGTTAGGTACTCCCTGGTACGAGCTCACTACCAAGGCCTGACAATATCATAATATCCTTTTTACCATCCAAAAATAGTAAGAAATAGAAAATGACTCCCATGATACCACTTTGTAACATTCTATACCTAGGTTCCACTAACTCTGTGGCTCGATATGTGTTGTCACATGACCTCAAGCATGACTCCACATAAGCAAGGGGTTGCCGACTAGCAGCGAGGGTCTATATTGGTAATGTGGGGAGACTATACGCTCTTTACTAGAGTAATCCACAACAGAACACAATATAAATAGTGGAAACATTAAGAAACAACCAAAAACATGAATAACAAAAAATCTCCCAAAAGGGTACAAACCAGAAGCAGTAGTAAATATGTTATGTCATGCTACAATACCAAGTAAAAAACAAAAAATAAAGACAATAGAGAAATTCCAAAAATGCTTCAGACTCTAAGTCAAGAACCTCATCCATGCATGTCCCATGTACAACTCAACTCCCTAGTATAAGGCCCTCACCCTATACCTAACTCAGAAGAATAAAATCTTCCCGAGTTCCCAACGGAGGCCCAAACATGGTGGGAGTACAACTTAGTAGGCCACCACCAATGGTGTCTACAAAATATCCAGTTTAACAGATAGTGGTTGTAAGTATAAATATATGGAAAGTTAAGGAAAGACAATTTAGGGGCCATTTTTTAACCTTTCTCTAGTTTTCTATTACTATTAGGATTATTGTGCCAAGATCATTGTGAACATCATATCATCATTAGTTCATCACAAACATATATTCCATGAGTCAGAAATTTACCTTATTCACAAAATATTCATATAATTTATCATTCTTCATAAGAGAATGATTTAAGTCCCTATCTCACTAGGGATGAGCATATCAAGTAATCACCACACTCACCTTGGAGCCTCAGTCTAGGTGTTTTCATTGAATACAACTTTTGGGGGAATAGAGAATCAGTATGACTCCCCAACCCATGCATTATTAGGTAGGTTAGAGAATCAGTCCAACCCTACTCATTGGAGGAGCATCAATTATTAATCCCACCAGTAAGCCATGTGCAAAAGATTATTTATCCATTCACCACATTTATCTATATCACAACTAATACAACCAATAAAGATAACAATCATGATTCCCAATAATTAACATGGGATTTAAATGTTATGCCATAGCCCATTCATAATGCCTTTTTACAATACACAACCCATTATGCCAATTATCTTTACCAAGTCTCACCCCATTACAATATTCATCAATTCACAATCAATTACCAATCCCACCTGTCAAAATTTCACAAACACCCTCTGTCTTAGGGTTTTGAACAGAATTCATTAGCCACAATGAAAATCCCTATTTAAATAATTTAAACCATTTTTATTACCATTACAAACAATCCCTTAAGCCACTAATAAGAATATTAACATTCTAATAATTCATTTTCACTCTCATTAAAAATTTTATCATGCATATCAAGGGATCTACATTGTCTCATGGAAACCTTGATCATACTTAGATAACTTCTAGGTTGGGAAAGTATCAGCGCACCCCATGGGTGGCCCTATAAAGGTCAAGTCATCCTCCACATGTCCAATGAAGACCATGATGATTTCCATTCATCATTTAAACACCCATCTCACCAAATATCATCAAAGTATAAAAAGAACAACTAGGGGTAACCAGGTAATAAACCCAAGCAAGAAAAAATATCAAATGAAACTATGAGATATAACTTGTAGACCACCTACCTTGAATCCATTGAAAAACACACAACTAGTCATGGCCTTGGATCCCGATTCAACACCACTTTGAATCCTCAACCTATATCTCACCGGAAAAGAAGGGTTTTAGGGCTTCAGAAGTAGATAATTTATAAATGTGAACCCTAAACCAAAAATAGAAGTAGGAAGGATTAGCCTTACTTGGATCTTAGATTCACAAAAAGGCACTCCAAATGACCTAGATATGAATTAGAAACACCCTTGGAACCTTTGGTTTGTCACTAGGGTTGTAAGGGGGAAGAAAGGAGGAAATCCCATGTTGGGGTTAAGAATCCTGTGATGGAAATTTCTTAAATTTCTCAACTTTATTAGGCTGCACAGTTTACCCAAAAGGATATCAAAACCATGAAAATACCATGCAAGAGAAACTGTGTAACACCCCATGATTCCACGATACATTTACATTTGAATAATGCAATAGCTTGCGTTGTACACAACTTCTAGATTCTAACACATCTCGACCAATCAAACTAGCCGTTATGAATAGTAATACCCACTTTTTGAAATTTTATAAATTTTAACGTTCAAAATGGACTTCATTTTTGGGTTTGGAATATTGAAATTATCTTAGGGTGAATTTTTGTTATTTTTCTAAAAACATTCATTTTTACGAATTGTGAAAAATACTAAATTTTAATTATAAACATATTTTTTTAAAAAAAATAATTTATAGTGATAAATTATACTATTGAGTGGTTTTTAAGTATAATTAGATTATATTTTTTCTATTTAATCCAATTTTGGTCATTGGAAATTATTTCACATTTAAATTGGGCATAAGAAAATGTCATTATTTTGATAGTTATTATTTCTTAAAAACACGCTTTTTGTTTTGACAATAGGAATTAATTTTAAATTAATTTTTGCCACCTCTGTGTTTTGAATTTAGAAAAATGGATTCAAAATTTAGAATCAAGTGGTTGAAATTGTGTAAATAGGTAACTTTTATTTTAGACATTTTGAATAATTACTTCGGTAAATATTTTATTTACCACGGTTAAAGGGTAAATCCAGTAAATAAGGGTAAAATAATAATATTATAATAATATTAAATTACCATAAAACGTATCCTAAACCTATTGGATGATACATGTATGACCATGGGAATCCTTGGGTCAATTTTTGGACCCCATGGAACCACTAGTAAGTGATAATGACACTTTATATTAATTATGTTAAAGTAAATACAAAAATGACAGAAGCATATATCTTTTAGTAAAACAATTTTTACATAGGGTTATATATGTTATCTCTTTGAATATAAATATTAATTGGAAATATAAGAATATTTAATACATAATGATTATTTATTTATAATTTTTAGACATTGAATAATTAATTTTATTTATGACACAATGATGATGTAGTATTTTTCTTATTAATGAAAGAATCAAATAAATGGTATTATAGATGTTAAAATAAATATAATTTTAAAGTTTTTATGCCATACAATAGTTTTATAGGTTATTTTGACATGTTAGTATTGATTAAATGAATTTTTTTTGAAGTAATAATGCTGTTAGGAATAAAAAAACAAAATAGAAAATAGTGTCAAAATAGACATAAAAGAGTTTTTTTAAAAAATATTATATTATTAATGGATATTCTATTTTTAAAAATATAAATTTTGGAAAAAGGCCTTAAATAATATTATATATGTAATTAATGAACTACTTGAGGTTCTCTTGAATGTTTATATTATGTTTATTAACCATATAATATAAAAATACAAAGAGACATGGTAAATGTCAAACTAATTAACTAAGAGTTAAATCTAGAAGATAAGATTAATATAGCAACCCAAACATATCTAAAACCTATTGTTTGAGTGATGTTAGAACCATACCCACCTTATACTAGAAAGAAATAATTTTGGGGCCATTAGAAACCAAAAATTATTTTATTATAAAATAATATTTCAATCCTTTCCTAAGGTGCCCCTCACCCCTCTTATAAAATGGAACTTCCTCTTCTCTCTAATTCACATCCTCGAAGCCATTTGTCTCATCCAAAACCTACAAAAATACCCTATAAAATGTCCTAAATTCATCCTAGAGGCCTTACTTTAGTCAGAAATCCAACCTAAGGATCCCTTATTATCAAATAAAAAGGAAGAACCCGAAGAAGAGGTAAATATTTCATCACCTCTTTCAAGTTCCTTTCTTCTTCCACTTCCTCTTTCATTGTTGTTTCTATTATAAAATAATAAATCAAATATATTATATATACTTTGATGTTATTATAAATATGGTACAACCATATTCATTATTCTATCCATCCTTTGAATGACATGTCACCATACATGTGTACGTACGACTTACCATCTCCACGTTGTGGTGTAATTGTTATTCAATACATTATTATTTGTATGGGTATAATAATGATGTTTAATTGATTTAAATAATAAATATAACATGATAATTATTCTGTATATATGATATACCATCCAATTATAAATTATTTTAATATCAAAATAATGATATTGTCGATCGTGCGTACGTACGGATTACCGTCTCCACGAACGTGATGAGATTCATTCCCCATCATATCCATTCAAGAATAATTTTTGTTAAATGATTAAAAATAATGTTTAAAGACTTAATATCATTCTGAATATGAATAATATACATCCTATCCATAACAAACATTACTTACGTAACAAATCCTATAATGGAAAACGAATCAGTTAACACCCGAAACGACGATAATACTAAAATATTATTAACAAAGAAATATTAAAAGATCATATATGATATCATATTAATTTATATGATTATTTTATAATTTAATAACAATTATTTCGCCATTATATAGGAGGTTAACCTACCCTCAACTAAGAAAAAGTATAAGGTAAGGGTTAATTTCACAATCTCTTAATTATCCGAGGTTGTTTATACGTAATTATCTACTGAGATATCTTTATCAACCACATCCATGTTTCTTAAAATGTATTTCAAAACATTTTTACTATTTAATAGAAAATGGGTAAAATTCATTTATACCCTTATTTGACCTTATATGTTCTGAAAGAAATCTTTCTATCGTTTTCCAAACAAGGTACATTATGACCTTTTCGAAAAAATTAAGGCAAGCATCTTTTTTAACTTATACGGCGGGTGCGCCTATTTTCTGCTGTTATAACATCATCAAAGATTCCCTTACAAGATTATAATAATATATCCAAAATATTTGTTTTCTTTTATAATTATATTAATTTTAAATGATTTCAAAATAGAAAGAGATATTTCTCTAAAAAAGGTTTTTATTTCATCTATGTCAACATCCTTTAATGGATTTTAAGATTACTTGATGTTGATTTATTATGATACAAAACATCCATATTATATTGAAGGTTTTGTGATATGTTTGACTGTGGATGTGTTATTTTTACACTATTCATGGTTTATGGATAAATTATTGACATTTCGTTTTCAAGTTTTAATACAAATGTTTATGTTATGTTTAAACCTTTTTATATGAGGAATGAATTGGACTTAGTATGTGACGGGTGGAGCCTGCTATAGCTCCTTGATGCATCAGTAGGTCTCATGAGGAAAACTAGTGTCTTGGTACAAGGCCTTGAAAATATCTAATTTGTAGTCTTGGCACAAGGCCTTGACTATGTGGTTATGATGTCTGAAATTATGCATTCTATAATTATGATAGTGGCTATTGTTATTTCATGTGATTATTCGACTAGTAGAATATCCATGTGGATAAGTAAATGGTATTAGTTGATTTTATATTAACCATATTATGCTAAAGTTCAATTTTAAAAGGCGTGTGTTTTAGTCTTATACATTGCCTTAAATATTTATGCTTGTTTATGAATGTTTGCGCTATATTTTTATCCTTACTGAGCATATGAGCGCACCCCTTTCTTTGTTTTATTTTTCCCTGGATGCGAAGAAGTATTTTATGACTGATCTACAGGGATAGTCTTAGGGGATATGAGTGTGGTCTATAGAAACAATGTTTTTGTAGTTTTTAATTTTATAATGTAATGTAAAACTTATGAATGTATCTAGTATTTCCAAGGATACTAAACCGATCGGCCTTTTGGGACACGATTTCCTTGTATCATTACAATGTTATGTAATAATGCATCGACTTTAGGTAACTAGGGTGGGGGAATTATAGTTGGTATCAGAGGAAGTTTAGTACAAACCTTGGAATCTAGATTTAGATAAACTCTGATTAGAGCACATTATCCTAAGATAAACTTTGAGGATTAGTTTAGAAAAACTTCCTAGAATTTTGGTATTGTAGATATTTTGTGAGTTTTCCAAGCAATACATCCCTATCTGGATATGATTACGTAGAGGCGGCTCGAGAAAATATGTACCTAGGGGTAAAACCCGATAACACTGCATTGAGCTTGACTCGAATGAGAACTGGTGCATGAAAACAAGCCTTGCTGCACTCTTGGTTACGACACTCCCGGGGGATATGCTTAAGAAAAATTTGATTTTATTTACAAATAATTATGAAGGGTTTATGAGTATATACTTCCTCAAAGAAAATATTTTTATGATTACGAATTATATCCATAAACTGTTCAGTTTATGTTAAGTGTTTTACAAGTTTGGAATTATGTATTTCAATTCATAAACTAATATAGTATATGCCATTGTTTAGAAATGGTGCCTAGTGGAAGGAATAGAAACCATATCAACGCACATAATCCCTGTAGGGATTTCCCTCCTACTCAAGATAATTATAGTGGATCTGAAAAAACAACTGGTGCTGATCAGCTTATCACCATACTAGGATAACTCACTCGGGTTATGAATAATAACCTTACCCGTATAGAGCACCCTGATCTATAGCATGGATGATCAATGTTAGATCACTTCATGATGAAACAACCACCAACATTCAATGGGAGTACAAATCCATGAGTAGCTGAGAAATGGATAATTTCCTTAGATAAAATATTCCATGCCTTGGGGAGTAGTGAAAGGGAAAAAGTTGTCATGGTAGTTTACCGCCTCACTGGAGATGCTGATCAATGGTGGTCATTGATTCAAAACAAAAAGGATGATGATGAAGTATAAAATATGTAATGGAGGGAGTTTAAAGATATTTTCTTAGGAAAATAATTTACTCATGACCATCGAGGGAATATGGGAAGACAATTTCTGAGTCTGAGGAAAAAGGAGGATGAGAATGTTGCAAAGTATGAAGCTAACTTTACAAGGTTAGCGAGTCATGCTGCAAATTATATACATAACCCAAGAAGTAATATTGATCATTTCTTTGATGGGTTAAAACCATTTCTCTATCGATAATTGGTCTCATAATCCTTCTCATCGTATGAAGATATTGTCTCATGTGCTATCAAGACAGAAATGGAATTCTCTAAGTCTTACGACTTTAAAGAAAAGCAAGAGAAGAAGAGATCTACTGAACACTTTGGAAATGGAAATAAGGGGAATAAGGGAAATGTTGAATATCCATCCTATATTAAATGTTTGAAGAAACACCCCGGTACTTTTCTGAAGGGAATGGAAGTATGTTACAAGTGTGGTGAAAAAGGCCACCAGGCTCGTGATTACAAAGGAAAGAAAGAGGCTGTCAATGTTGAATGATAAAATTGTAGAGAAAGGGGGCATTATGAAAATGAATGTCCTAAGCGCCAATGGAACTTACCTTAGAAAAGGACAAGGGATCAAGGCCAAGCTTATGTGATCACTACTGTTGAGGTTGAAGCTTCGAAAGACGTGGTGGAAGGTAATTTAAAGGTTTCCTCAAGTTTATAAAATGCTTTATTTGATTTGGGATCATAGAATTGTTTCATATCTTCACAGTTTTCTAATAAAATTAGATATTTCTAATTTGATTTAACAAGGGAGTTTTCAGTCAAAACTACTAAGGTAAGTATCATTAAAACAAAGTTTTGTGAATCTGTCCCCATTAGGTCATATAAATGTTCTTTATCTGCTGATCTCATCATCATTATCATGATTGAATTTGATATAATACTCGGTATGGATTGGAATTCGGAACAGGATGCAAAAATTTATTGTAAGAAGAATGTGGTTACTATTTTTGACGATGATGATAAAGAACGACTTATCTTTAGAGTAGAATCGTCACCAGCAGATTCTTATCTAGATCCACTCCCAATAGCTCAACTAAAATCAATTATTGGGGAGGAAGAGAATGAAATAACTGTGGGTGAGGAAACGAATATTCAAATAGAGGATGTACCAATTGTGCAAGAGTATGTTGATGTATTTCCAGAGGATTTATATGGACATCCCCCAGAATGAGAAATTGAGTTTTCCATTGATTTAATTCCTAGTTCAAGGCCCATATAAAAGATCCCTTATAGAATGGCCACTAGGTAATTAGTGGAACTAAGGAAACAAATATAGGAAATGAGTAATAAGGGATTTATTTTCTATAGTGTTTCTCCATGGGGAGCCCTTGTCCTTTTTGTTAAGAAGAAAGATGGATCTATGAGGTTGTGCATTGACTACAAGGATATCAATACTATAAAAATAAAGGAAAAGTATACCCTACCTCAAATTGATGATTTATTTGACCAACTTCATGGAGCTCAATATTTTTCAATGATTGACCTTCGATCTGGATACCATTAGTTGTGCGAGAAGAAGGAAGACATTCCGAAGACAACATTTTGAACTAGGTACAGGCATTAAGAGTTTACAGTAACGCCTTTTGGATTGACTAATTCACCCCCATCTTTATGGATCTAATGAATAGGGTTTTCATGGAATATATTGATGAATTTTTAGTGGTATTTATTGATGATATCTTGGTATAATCCAAGATCTATGAAGATCATGAAAATCATTTGCGCATTGTCATGAAGACTCTTAGAAGAAATGAATTATATGGGAAGTTTTTCAAGTTTGAATTCTGGATTCAAGAGATTTATTTTCTTGTCCATATTGTCTCTAAGGATGGAATATCTTTTGATCTTTCAAAGATCAAGTCAATACAAGAATGAACAACATCGACGAGTATAACTGAGGTACACGGTTTTATTGGTTTAGCAGGTTATTATTGATGTTTCGTCCAGAATTTTGCCCGATTGGAAAACCCATTAACCAAGCTCACACGTAAAGGGGTTAAATTTGTTTGGACAAAAGAGTGTGAAGAATGTTTTGAATAATTTAATATTATATTATTCAATTCTTCTATATTTACTCTACCATCGGTGAATGACGAGATTATTATTTATTGTGATTCTTCAAAGAAAGGACTTTCTGGTGTCCTTATGCAGAATGATATGGTTATTGCCTATGCATAATGATAGCTAAAAATTCATGAACAAAACTATCATACTCATGATCTTGAGTTATAATCTGTAATCATTTCTTTGAAGATATGGAGACACTAGCTATATGATGAAAAATGTGAGATTTATACTAATCACAAGAGTTTGAAGTATATTTTCTCACAAAAAGAACTCAACATGAGGCAAAGGTGATGACTTGAACTACTCAAAGAGTATGATTGCACTATAAACTACCACCTAGGGATGGTAAATAAGGTGGAAGATGATTTGAGTAGAAAGGATCATGGACTTTTGAACAAGATGAGAGTTGAAAAGGATCCAATATACATGGATCTAGTAAAGATAGATATGGGAATAACCATGGAAGGTAAAACATCAATGATTTTTCAAATGGTTGCCAAACCATCTTTACTAGAAAGGATAAAATGTTCTTAGGCTGATGATGAGGAGTTTCTAAAGAAGATTAAAGCTTTGAATGATCGAAGATTGAGTTAATTTGTATATGAAGATGGAATTTTTAAATTTGGGAAGAGACTTTGTGTTCCCGATATAACTGATCTAAAAAGAGAATTGTTGGACTATGCTCATAGCTCCAATTTCTCTATACACCATGGGAACACCAAAATGTATAGAGATTTGAAGTAACATTTTTGGCGGTACTACATGAAGACAAAGATTTCTAATTTTGGGTCAAGATGTATGGTTTGTCAAAAAGTGAAATCTGGAAGACAACAACCAGGAGGAGTCATGAACCCTATTCCCATACCTGAGTGGAAATGGGATAATATTACGATGGACGTTGTCATGGGACTACCAAAGACTCCTAGAAGGAATGATGCAATATGGGTCACTATTGATCATCTTACCAAGTCATCACATTTTCTTGCTATAAGAGAAGATTTATCATTTGAAAGTTTAGCAAGACTGTATATTAATGAAGTTATAAGACTTCATGGAGTACCCCTATTGATTTTTTCTGATCATGATCCACGTTTTATATCAAGATTCTGGAAAAGTCTTCATAAAGACCTAGATACTAAACTTCGTTTGAGCACTTCCTACCACCCTCAAACTGATGGAAAATCCGAACGGACTATTCAAACCTTAGAAGACATGTTTAGATCTTTCTCACATGACTTTCAAGGTTTGTGGGATCAATATTTACCTATGGTAGAATTTTCCTATAATAATTGCTTCCATTCAAGTATTCAGATGGCACCATATGAAGCGTTATACAGAAAGAGATTTCGTACACCAACTTTTTAGGATGATGTTGGTGAAAGAAAACTCATAGGCCCAGAAATTATTGAGGAAACAATGGAAAATGTAAGGTAATCCAAACCCACATCAAAGAATCTCAAAGTAGGCAGAAGAGCTATGCTGATAACTGAAGGAAGGATTTGGAATTTCAGGTAGGAGATCACGTTTTCTTGAAGGTATCTCCATGTAAGGGAATTATACGATTCATTAAGAAGGGTAAATTGAGTCCTAGGTACATAGGACATTTTGAAATTCTATAACGAATTTGGGCTGTAGCTTACCGTTTGGCAATGTCGCCATTCTATCCAAAGTTCACGATGTGTTCCACGTATCACTGTTGAGAAAATACATGCCTAAACCAACACATGTAGTTACCTATGAGGAATTAGAACTAGAACCTGATCTGTCTTATTGCGAAGATCCTATCAAAGTTCTTGATACAAGAGAACAAGTGTTGAGAATCCAGACGACTCTTCTGGTAAAAGTTCTATGGAGAAACCATAAGATGGAAGAGCCAACGTGGGAACCCGAGGAACTTATGATGAAAGACCACCCAAATATTTTTATGAAGTAATATTATGGAAAGTTTGAGGATGAAATTATTTGAAGGATGGGAGAATGTAACACCCCAAGCTTCCATGGTATGTTTCCCTTTGAATAATGCAATAGCTTGCGTTGCACACAACTTCGAGATTCTAACACATCGTGACCAATCAAACTAGCCGTTATGAATAGTAATACCCACGTTTTGAATTTTTATAAATTTTATCATTCAAAATGGACTTCATCTTTGGGTTCGGAATATCAAAATTAGCTTAGGGTGAATTTTTGGTATTTTTTGAAAACATTCAGTTTTTTATGAATAGTGAAAAATTCTAAATTTTAATTAAAAACAACTTTTTTAATCAAAATAATTTATGTGCTAAATTATAATATTGAGTAATTTTTAAGTATAATTAGATTATATTTTTACCATTTAATCCAATGTTGTTCATTGGAAAAAATTTCACATTTAAACTGGACATAAGCAAGTGTCAATCTTCTGATAGTTATTATTTCTTAAAAACATGTTTTTTGTTTTCACAACGGGAATTAATTTTAAATTAATTTCTTAAACCTATGTGTTTTGAATTTATAAAAATGGATTCAAAATTTATAATCATGAGGTATTAATTGTTTAAATAGGTCACTTTTATTTATAGATATTTTGAATAATTACTTCGGTAAATATTTTATTTACCATGGTTAAAGGGTAAATCCGGTAAATAAGGGTAACAAAATAATATTATAATAATATTAAATTATCCTAACACATGTCATAACCCTATTGGATAATACATGTCCAACAATGGGAATCCTCGATTTTGGGACCCCATGGAGCCACTAGTAAGTGACAATGACACGTTATATTAATTGAGTTAAAGTAAACACAAAAATGACATAAGCATATATTTTTTAGTAAAACAATTTTTACATAGGGTTATATATGTTATATATTCGAATATAAATATTTATTGGAAATATAAAAATATTTCATACATAATGGTATTTTATTTATAATTTTTAGACATTGAATAACTAAATTTATTTATGACACAATGATGATGCAGTATTTTCCTTATTAATGAAAGAATCAAATAAATGGTATTATAGATGTTAAAATAAATATAATTTGAAAGTTTTTATGCCATAAAAGAATTTTATAGGTTATTGTGACATGTTATTATTGATTAAATTAATTTTTTTCAAAGTAATAATGCTGTTAGGAATTAAAAAAAACAAAATATAAAATAGTATCAAAATTGACGTAAAACAGTTTTTAAAACAAATATTATATTATTAATTGATAATATATTCCTAAAAATCTGAGGTTCAGCCAAAGATCTTAAATAATATTATATATGTCATTAATTAAACACTGGAGGTTCTCTTGAATGTTTATAGTATGTTTATTAACCATATAATATAAAAATACAAAAAGACATGGTAAATGTCAAACTAATTAACTAAGAGTTAAATCTAGAAGATATGGTTAATATAGTGACCCAAACCTGTCCAAAACCTATTGGTTGTGTAGTGTTCGACCCATAACCACCTTATCCTTGAAATTAATCATTTTTTTCCATTATAAACCGAAAACGATTTTATTATAAAATAATATTTCAATCTTTCCCTAAGGTTCCCCTCACCCCTCTTATAAAAGGGCACTTCCCCTTGTCTCTAATTCACACCTTAAAAGCCATTTGGCTTCGCCAAAACCTACCCAAATACCATCTCAACTATCATAAATTTATCTTAGAGTCCTTCCTATAGTCATAAAGCCAACCTATGGAGCCATTTTGATCAAATCAAAAGGAAGAACCCAAAGAAGAGGTAAATATTTCATCACCTCTTTCAAGTTCCTTTCTTTTTCCACTTCCTTTTTCTTTATTGTTTCCATTATAAAATAATAACTCCAATATATTCTATATAATATGATGTTATTATAAATATGGTAGAACCATATTCATTATTCTATCAATCCTTTGAATGAAATGTCACTATACGTGCGTACGTATGGCTTACCGTCTCCACGTCGTGGTGTAATTGTTATTCAATACATTATTATTTGGATGGGTATAATAATGACGTGTAATTGATGTAAATAATAAATATAAATGATAATTATTTTTTACATATGATATACCATCTAATTTTATATTGTTTTAATATCAAAATAATGATATTGTCGCTCGTGCATACATACGGATTACCGTCTCCACGAACACGATGAGATTCATTCCCCATCGTATCCATTCAAGAATAATTTTTATTAAATGATTAAAAATAATGTTTAAATACTTAATATTATTCTGAATATGAATAAGATACATCTTATACATAACAAACATTACTTACATAACAAAGCATATAAAGGAAAATGAATCAGTTAACACCCGAAACGACGATAATACTAAAATATTATTAACAAATCAATATTAAATGATCATATATGATATCATATTAATGTATATTATTATTTTATAACTTAATAAAAATTATTTCACCATTATAAAGGATGTTAACCTACTCTCAACCAAGGAAAATTACAAGGTAAGGGTTAATTTCACAATCTCTTCATTATCCGAGGTTGTTTATACGTAATTATCTACTGGGATCTCTTTATCATCCACATCCATGTTTCTTAAAATGTATTTCAAAATATTTTTACTATTTAATAGAAACTGGGTTAAAGTCATTTATACCCTTATGTGACTTTTTATGTTCTGAAAGGAATCTTTCTGCTGTTTTCCAGACAAGGTACTTTATGATCTTTTCGACAAAATTAAGGTAAGAATGTTTTTTAACTTATACAGTGGGTGCAGCTATTTTCCACCGTTATAACATCATCAAAGATTCCTTTACAATCTTATAAGAATATATACAAAATATATGTTTTATTTTATAATTATATGAATTTTAAATTGTTTCAAAATAGAAATAGATATTTCTCTAAAAAAGGTTTTGATTTCATCTATGTCAACATCCTTTGATGGATTTTAAGATTACTTGAAGTTGATTTATTATGATAAAAAAAATCCATATTGTATTGAAGGTTTTGTGATATGTTTGACTGTGGATGTGTTATTTTTACACTATTCATGGTTTATGGATAAAGTATTGACATTTCTTATGCTAGTTTTATTACGAATGTTTATTTTATGTTTAAAAATTTTTATATGAGGAATGCATTGGACTTAGTATGTGACTGGTGGAGCCCGCTATAGCTCCTCGATGCATCGGTAGGTCACATGAGACAAACTAGTGTCTTGGCACAAGGCCTTGAAAAAATATTATTTGTAGTCTTGGAACAAGGCCTTGACTATGTGGTTATGATGTCTGGAATTATGCATTCCATCATTATGAAAGTGGCTACTGATATTGCATGTGATTATTCGACTAGTAAAATATCCTTGTGAATAAGTAAATGGAATTAGTTTATTTTATATTTACTGTATGATGCTTAATTTCAAGTTTAAAAGGCTTTTGTTTTAGTATTATACATTGCCTTCAATGTTTATGCTTATTTATGAAAGTTTCCGCTATATTGTTATCCTTACTGAGCATCTGATCTCACCGCTTTCTATGTTTTATTTTTTCCGGGATTCGAAGAAGTATTTTATGAGTAACCTGCAGGGATAGTCTTTGGGGATATGAGTGTGGTCTATAGAAACAATGTTGTTGTAGTTTTTTATTTTATAATGTAATGTGAATCTTATTAATGTATAAAGTATTTCCAAGGCTACTAAACTGATCGGTCATTTGAGACATGATTTCCTTGTATCATGCCAATGATATGTAATAATGCACCGACTCTGGGTAGCTGGGGTTGAGGCATTACATACTATACCAAAATCAAACCTTTTCACGGTTTCCTTGGAATTCCACATGGGTTTCTTAATAGTGCAATAACCAGGCATAAGAATCTATCCAAATCTCCACAGTTACCTAGGATGATCGACATTGTTTTCACTAACCATGCGCAAACAGTGAAACATGACCATAAACCCCTTTTCCCTCAATTTTCATGTCCCAAACCTCTAGAACATGCCGATCCGTCTCATGAAATTTATAAAACACTTATTAAACTAAAATAAAGGACTTAGACTGAAACATAAAAAAATACCTTAATAAAGGTCTTAGATCTTACACTCATGATACAAACTAGCTTATTTATTTTGTATATGCTTTACTTATTATTTATGAAGTCTTGGCACGAGGCCTTGATGGTATGGTTTTTATTTCATACCACAAGGAATTGACGATATGATTATAATGTCCAATGTTATGCATTAAACCGTTATAAAACATTTTATTATTATCCATTTGATTATTTATGTTTTTATGTTATCCATACACATATTAACATTTTATAATTTTAGTTATACGGAATATTTTATTATAATTTTATATATTCTATATTATTTATGATTTATTTATTCAGTGATATCTTTTATTGTATGATTTCCCTTAATGAGCTTATGATCTCACCCTTTATTATGTTTTACATTCCACAAGATACCAAGAAGGTATCTATGAATGATTATAGGGATATATTATAAGAAATAATAAAGTTATCACAAAGATTATAAATTTTTATTTCATGTTTTTAAATATAATGTGAGAATTATGTATGTATCTTGTCTCCCATGACTGATGAACTATTTAATCCTTCAGGATATGATCCATTTTATCAAGCACCAATATTGTAAAATATTCATTGGATCTGGGTTACCGGAGATGGGGTGTTACATTACGTCAACATAATTACGTATTATTATAGTGAAGATACTAATTTCATTATATTAGTACGGTGAAAATATATTTTAAGGTTGTATAAGAATAAGTAAACTTAAGAGAATTTGTTTAAGACTTGTACCTCCTCATAGGATATCTTTATTTCGATTATAAACTAAGGCTTCAAGAATTAATCTTTTAATGAGAAAAATCCATCTAGGACATGGGGGGGAGATATGGGGAGGGGTTTCGGTATGTATTTGTTGATCTAGGATTCTAAAAGTGTGGTAATAAGTGAGTACATGAGGTTCCCTTTTACAAGTGAGAGGAGTGGCCCCCTTCTAAATACAAAGAACTTTAAATTAAAATAAATTAATTTCACATGTAAATTAAATCCAATTTAGTCTAATTTCAAAGATAGGATATGGTAAGTTCGAATAAACTTATAAAAACTCATTTAGATATGTTTTGTTGATATTTAAATGCTTACCTCTTAGTTTAACCCCATTTAACCCCCTTTAAACCATACCGTGGTGAAAACCTTTTACGACGGTAACTGTTAATTATGAGTAAAATTGAAATTGAACTCATTATTTTTTTTTGAAAATTATGATTAAAAATACGCAATATATTTTCAATTATTTTATTTCCAAAATTGGTAAAAACTAAATTTTAATATAATTTTGAAAAACATAATGAAAAACAGTTTTAATAAAAATTACCCTTCTATGCATAAAAATGAATTTATACCAAAATTGAGTATAATGTTGATTACCGTGGAGTTATTTGGATTAGGTAAAATTAAAGGAGACGTATTTGGATTTTAAACCAAAATAAAAAAATAACCTCTTAAAAACATTATTAAAAGAGAATAACCAAAAATAGTTTTTATTTGAATAAAAACTTTACTTAGATTTTAAAAATGTCAAACAAAGATTTCTATGTTCAATATTATAATTTTAAATTATTTATTTTAATTATTAAATATATATATTTTTATAATATTTTTAAATAAAAATTTATGTTATTATGATATCATGACAATGTCATAGTGGTGAACATTTTGAAAAAATCAATTTGTTTCATTATTCACACACAAATCATCCTTTTAAGAAAAATCTCAAAAATTATATGTATAATAATTTTGACATGATGAATTCAAAAATTATTTTCACTTAATCAAATTAAAATTTTAAAATTCATAAATTTTACTTTGAAATGAAAGAACACATTATAAGGACAAACCACTTTTATAGAGAAATTACCCTTTTAATCATAAAGTGTTCTTAATATTATTTCATATCATCAGTCATGAACCAACCCGGGTCGACCTTGAACTGGTCACCCGATCCAGTCTGTGACATGGCCCAAGAGGCGTTCCCGATCCTCCCGGGCTGGCGATAAGCACCCGGGAATCGTCAGAAATGAAGGGAACATTTTTTCACAGTAATAATAAATAAAAGCAGAGGAAATAATAAAGAGAAACTCGAAATAAATAAAACAAATAAAGCGACTAAACAAGAACTAAAAAAATAAACCTAACCGAGTGGAACAACCACTATCTCCATGTGACAATGCGAGTCACTCTCCAAATCACGACTGAACATCTCCCAAGGCGAACAAGCTCGTGTCGAACCTGCAACAGAAGCTAAAAACAAGAAAAAACTATAGGCATGAGTACTAAAACTGAGCAGGCTAGCCCAGTAACTATTCTCAATGCACTTACATTAAATAAAGAAACATTAATTTCAGGTTTGAACTACATTATATAAAATATGAGTTTCCACACACACTTTCATTTATAAGGCAAGTAATATTCCATTCCCCATTTTAATTGAAAGCATGTTTAAGATTTGGAGGACAAGGATGCATTACATTTTTAAAACATTTTCGAAAACAATTTAAAATCCAAATTTTAGTTGGTAAACAAGAGGAAGAACATATTCACACACAAAACACACAATAAGGGCAGTAGAAAAGTGGCGCATGGGGCCAACAACCAAACTAATCACCTCGAATGTCATCCACATACAAATAAAAGCTAAAGAAAACGTGGGTCAAACCCAGGAGCTCATGAACAATCCAGAACGTACTATACATGTGACTCATCCTGAAGGCATCCCTACTCTCGATGACGTCATAACGCCCAAATGCTTGATATCTCCCTACCTGGCCTAACCGAGGGGCCCAATCCCCTAGCAGAGTATAATCCATACTAAGGGCCACTAGCCAGTGCGTAATCTAAACTAGTGCAAAAATCATTCTTAGAAGATTCACATACTATGCCAGGTTCCCATGTCAACTCGAGCATAAAAATCACGCTCAACAACTCACACAATCATCGTACACAACAAAACACCCATGAGTCACATCAAAGAATGTTTTTCAAAATAATTTATTTTGTTAAAGTTCCAAACGGTCCTTAACCAACCACTAAACACCAACCTATTTTCAAAAGAACCAACATTTGTAAACTCACTTGAAAATAATCAAAGAAACACCACCTTCAATCTCAAAACCATTTGAAACCCCATTTAATAAATCCATTTCAGAAACCCAAATCACCATTTTGAAACTAAAGGCGCATTTTCAGAGGCCAAAGTGGCATTTCATAAAACACTTGATATGATAATTTCAATGATGTCATCTATTTTACTACATCACTAGATAAGAACAAATCCAATTTAAGACAAAAAATTTTTCTAACAATTATATACCAATAATTAATATAAAGAAACTAGATGTGAAATGCAGGAAATAAATGATTCTTAAATTTAAAGGTTTATTCAGAGAGATCCTACCTCAAGCATCCCAAGCCAATGTTTAGCATTCGACACTTCCTTACTCAAGTAGTCATCCACTCGTGTGCACATACTTACATATATATTTATGTATATCATTTACTCAATGCCCGTACTCCCCGCACCATGAGGGAATAGGCACATAGAGGATATACACATTTATATATATATATACATACCTTCGTATAAGCCCACGAGTCTTCAAAAGGAACTAGAATCACTACATATAATTTGATAAATCATTTAAAAAAAATTATAGAACACATCAAAGTAACACAAAAAAAGTTTACACCAAAAACACACCCGATTTCTTATAAAAAAAGATAGTTAAAACCAAATTCATAACAAAACTCTTCACAAACATGTTCCACAATACAAATTCCATTTAATAAATCATTGAAAAAATTATTAAAAAATTTCAAAAGAACACAACAAGGGATTTCATCAAGATTACACCAAATTTTTCCATGTAAATCCCACTTTTAAACTTATTACATATCAAACCTCTCCAAAATTACTTTTTCACCATTATATAATTTAATAAACCATAAATAAAAGTTTATAAAAGAACTTTTCGGAAGTGAAACTTGTCTTTACCAACAAAACTCATTCAAAAACCTATTTTATGACCAAACACACCCCAAAAACATATCAAAATAGAATCTAAAACCCCAATAATATTTTATAAACTAGTTTCACAATTCATAAAACACCAATTAACAATGAAATATAATTTTTCATCCAAGGCACATCACATTTCAAATAAACATGCCACTTTAAAAATCAAACGCATAATAAACACGCATAAAAACTAATTTCACACCATGAAAACTAGTTAATAAACATGATATATTAACTAAATGAGAAAATTAATCCATCAAACAAGAATTATACATAGAAACACTAACCTCGATATAGAAAAAACACCGCAAAGATTGTGTGAAAAGTCTACTACACTTCAATCACACTACTACCAAACTCAGATATGTCCTAATTCAAGAATTGGACCAAAAATATCACAATTGGACCATAAAAAAATGTAACCCTATCCCCGAAACACTTCCAAATGGAAGAAAAAATCCACTAGTGTAGCAAGCACCTGTGGCGAGGGAGAGGAAGGCTAGCCGAGAATAAATAGGGGCTTTTAGAGGGGCGCCACGCCAAAGAAGAGGTGTCACTAGAGGTTTATCCAAGTTCGAGAAGGGGCGCCGAATGAGGAGAGAGGTGCGAGGAGAAGGGGTGTCGTGGGGCGATGTGCCGGGCGGCAAGGTGAGCTTGAAGGGAGGGGGTTACTGGTCTGGATCACTGGAAGAAGAGAGAAAAGGGATGTGGGGTTCGTAGGTGAAGGAGAGGCGGGGGAGAGTGGGTGTGGGTAGGGTTAGAGGCGAAGAAATGGGCCGACAAGAAGAGGGGGATGAATAAGGGAATGGGGGAAAAAAGAACAAAAAAAAAATAAAGGGAAATGAAACGTAAGAAAAACAAATAGATAAATAAATAATATAATTTTTATAATAATAATAAAAATAACTTGTTAATAATTTCATAATTATACTAATTTAAGAATATATTTTCACTAATAATAGTAATAATAATAATTAGCAAATTTAATAAAAAAAGTGACTTTTACAAATTTATAATTATAATAATGACTTAAAAAATATAACTTAATTTAAATATTAACTTAAATAACAATAATAATAATAATAAAACAAAAATGATAAAACCAGTCACGGAATAAAAAGAATTTCATTAATTATTGGGTATGGACACCGCGCACAGACATGTGCCTGGTCACGGGCACAGTCATGTGCCCATGTAATAATGAATTTAATAATAAAACGTTTTATTATTAAGGTTGGACACTACAAACGGTCGCACGTACGGTCGCACACCAATATAATATCCCAAATTTCTTTTAAAATAGAACCGGTTCAAACCACAGCTCAAAAGAGAGACCCAAAATAATTAAAATAAAATATACATTGGGCCAGAGTGTGACAATTCTCCCCACCATGACACTTTCTTCCCCTAGAAATCCCTAAAAGTCTTAACCATGAAAATATTTCAAGAAAGACCGCGAAGATAGCTAAAACAAAACTCAATCACCCAAAGATCGGGCATTCAAAACACCCATGACCTGAAACTCCAAATATCTCAAAAACAGAATCACCAAGAAAAACAACCAGCAACAAGTAATTCACCACCAAACACAACTACAACATGGAACACCTGGAACCTAATTTAGGGATCACCAGGACCACTCTAAATCTCCATGAATGCCTGTCAAGCGGCCCACTACCCAAGCTAACCAATTATCACAGTCAACAACGGGCAGAGCAGAAGTAAAGGGTTGCCCCACTAAGCACACTTTCAAAAGAGAGCTTCCCCCTAGTTCATCCTATAGTGGTCTCACCACCATATTAGGATCCTTGTCAAACATTAGTTCTCCAAACCAAAACGTCTCACAAATACAAGAAAACCTCCAACACTAACTTGACCATCCAAGCTTCCCAAGTTTAACCAAGCCGATACAAGAGGGGATATCGGCGGGACCCTCAGTGGGTCTCCCCACCATTTTAGAATCTTCCTAACACCACGACACCCACACGGGTATTCCTAGTTTACTTTGAGCGATACAGACTGAACTCTTCATCTTGAACCCACCAACATAGGCCGGACTGCATGGATGATTCCTATACTGGACAATGCTCCACCACATGAGATGGTTTTGATAGCAGAAACCCCTATCCTAGTGACAAACTGGACAGGCGCACACCAATCCACTAATACATGAGAATCTCTGAAATGAGTACAATTTTGACTCCTAAGTGTCCCATAAGAAGGTTTACAGGGCCCTCCTGAAGGCTTTTAAAGAATATGGATTCTCAGAACCTCTTTAAGGCCCATGAGGAACTCTCATAAATTAAGACCATAGAAAGGAGACAAGGGCTCCATGAACCTCACAAAAAGTATGATGCCTTTAGAGATGATACTGCAATAAGGAAGTTTATATTGTACCCATCCATCACTATGGACTTATGTCGGACCAAGCTCGCACCACATTCGACGAGTTTTGACTGCGCGCAAGCTTCACCCCGAGACCTATGGCTGGGGCCCTGATGTCTGAAGCATCTACCGCCTTGCAGTCATAAGATGACCACCTCTAACTGGATCTTCCTCCACTAGAAAAACAACTTGCATACTTCTCCTCATGTCCCAAGTATCCACTACATCAAATTACCAACTGAGAATTGTGACAAACAACTTGAAGCACCCGACTGACCACACTAGAGACAGGGAATTGAGCGGTCTGTTAAACGTGCGACACAAACTGACAGAAGGGGCACTTCAAGAACAAGTCCCCTTGGTTCACACACCTTGTCGGATGAGGAAACTTCACCTACCACAACATAAAAAATAACAACATCCATTGCGAACATTAAACTGATTGTTCCACAGAACCTCTGGGTAACATGAGACTAGCTCATCAGAAAGGTCAACACACCTTCATCTCTGCCTGTTGATTGGTCAAGCGCCTATGAAATTCACCACTTTCTCTCACCTTCGCATAATTTTGTAAGAACAAATGATTAAGTTAGTCTTAAGGATCACTCACGACATCCTTATTCTTAACAAGAACGGAATGATCACCGTGCACTGGTTTCACTACTACAAAAACAAGCAAGGGAAACTCCCCCTTATATCAACACTAGGCAAAACCGCTGATAAAGGTTACCCTTTATTAGCGCTTTTCTAGTGCTGATATAGGGCCTCTTTATCAGCACTATAAAGGCACTCATAAAAAACCTTGTATGAGCACTAAAATTGTAGCGCTAATACATTGATTCTTTATCAGTGATTTTCTAGTTCTGATTAAGAGGCCCTCTATCAGCGCTAGAAAAGCACTGATAAAGAATACCTTCATCAGCGCTAAAATTTTAGCACTGATAAAGGGCAACATTCATCAACTCTAAACAAAGTGTTGATAAAACGACCCTTTATCAGCGATAGAAAAGTGATGATAAATAATCCCTGTGTCAGTGCTAAAATTTTAGCGCTGATACAGGGTGTTTTTATCAGCGCTTTTCTAGCACTGATAAATAGTACCATTATCAGCACTAAAAAAGAACTGATATAGGATACCTTTATCAGTGCTAAAATGTTAGCGTTGATATAGGTATCCTTTATCAGTGCTTTTTTTGCGTTGATAAAACCTTTGTCTATTTTTTTATAAAGTCAGTCGGACAGTGCCCTCGTTTTATCACGACCAAAAGCTCTCGCGGTAGTGGAACCCTACGACTCCCCTTTGCCACCTACTGAGTTCAATTTTCCAGACCTCTTCCGCCCTCTCTTATTATTGCCAGACCTCCTCCGCCCACTAAGTTTGTGTTTCCAGACCACTGCTTCCCTTGATCTTCGATTTGCCGGACCTCCACCGCCTGCAATGACCTCGAGCTACGGTTTACCGGACCTCCCTTTAAGGCATGTTTTCCAAATTATTTTTTAATATTGTTATCCTCTCCCATCACACATAACCATATGTTGATTTGGCATGATATATTTAATGGATATTTGAGATTTTGATGGTTTTAGGCTATATGATTCATCCTTTTCTGGAAACCTACATATGTTTTAGGTTATTTCCATTTAAAATACATTATGTTTCCTTCTATGGTTGTCTTTTTTTGGTGTGTGTTTGAGACCATTAAGGTGGTTATTATTCCTTATTGTCCTCTGATTCACAACTTCTTAGTTAGAGCTCAATCTTGATGTGTTGGGTGGTTTATCTTTTAAGATATTAGTTTTCCATCTTTGTGAAAAAACCATTTTATATGATCAATTTATGGTTGGAAATAGATAGGCTTTTGGTGTGTACTCAAATGACTAGGATTATGAAGTCTCTTGATGGACTAGGAACTGGGAGGTGTTGGTGTCTACTTCAATGAGACCGTCGATGGGTGACACTCTATAATGGGAATTCAAGGTTTCCATCGAGTACTTGATCGAGGAATAAATGTTTTTTAGTTTTTTACTTTATTTTTGTTGGTTTAATCATGGATGGATATTGATTGTGTTATTTCATTTGGATTCATTGGTATGTTTTGGGTGTACCTTTCCTAAGGTTTCGAATTATGCTCTTAGTGGTTATTCATGGTTATTAGTTGTAGTCTCTTATTTGGGGGAAGGGATGTGTTCTTAGTATATTTCCATCTTATTTCCCACCATTTTAGTGAAAATTTAAATGGTTGGGTGAACTATGCTAGGTATATGAACATTATTTGGATTTTCACTCTTCTTAGTGATGTAGACATGTCATTTGGATATGTATGATGTTCTTGGAGGATATACATTAAGGGTTCTTGGGAATATTGGTTACCTGTTCATTTTAATTTTTTCGTTGTGGTCCTCTATTTGGTGAATCTTCCAATATTTTGTGAATTTTCCACACAATAATTATTGGGTGGAATTTATTTTTGTCTCATCATTTTCTATCCTTCGTACTAGAATACTTATTCGGATAAAAAGAGGAACGATGGGGAGAATTGTAACATCTCAGTATCTCTTTCATCAAAGCAATGCTCTTTGAGTTTTTTTGGGTTTCTTGAGGGGTCATAGGATGTCCTAGACTGTCATAGAAGGTGTGGACGTGAACATGTAGGTTGAAAAGCTTCATGTGGTCCATCGAATGGCCGGTGAGGGTAATTTTCTAGGCAATGGGATTCACAATGGATACAAAAAAATTATATAGCCATCAGCTAGCTGGTGGGTCTGTAGTGACTAGCCAGTGGGATAACCTATGGTTATAACATTTATACTATAACCATTGTCTAGCTGGTGAGGGAAACTATCTAGATAGTGGTGTCGTTTTATATGAGGAAGCATTGAGGTAGTAGGGTAATTGTACCCCGATACCCCCATTTATTTATTTTATCTTCTCCCTAAAGTTTAAATCAACCCACTCAAGACTTGGGAGCCCCTTTGTATAGTTTAGCTCTTCAATCATCATCACTTGATGGATTGAAGTTTCATTCGAAATGTTGATCCAATTTTGGTATTTATTTCTTTTCTTGAACTTCAATCTCTCTCCATCACCCGATTCTTTGTTCCTGGGGGATATGGAAGCCTTGGTATTTACTAGACCTATAATTTTTATAGGGAATTATGGTTATAGTATCTCTTTTACCTTTTATTGAGATCCCTTTTATTTGATTCACTGTTCTTCATTTGAGTAGACTCATTCAGATTCATTGTGTTTTGATCCCAAATATTCCAAGTGGGTGTTTCTGTACTATATCTTCTTTTGGGGATTCATGTGTTTCATGAATTCATATTTTATCCATTTGAAGTTGGTTAGACATGTTTTGATAATTTTGAAGAACAAAATAACCCTATTAATGAAAATAATATATGGAATGGATGGAATCTTGTTGTGAATTAACCTTTTTCATTGAAATAAATTAGGTTTCCTTCTACCATTGGTGGATTTGATATTATAAATGAAAATCATGGTTTAAAATAAAGATAAGTTGATTCTTTAAATAAAATTCCAAATGGTTTGGCATGTGTTTGTTTATAGAATTTTTTTGGGAATGATTTCCAAAATAAATTAAAATTCCTTGTTTTTAAATGGTTTATGGTATTGGTATTTTAAAAAATTTAAGGGGATTGATTGTCCTTTTGAACAAAATACCTTTAATCCTGACCACCATCCACTATTTTTTTGGGGGTGACTTTAATGTCATTTCCAACCCAAAGGAAAGGAAAGGTAGAAGCCCATTCCATAGGAAGGCCATCATGGAGTTTATTCAGTTCATGGCTAGGAAGGGCCTCATTGATCTCAGCGTCTTAGGTGACAGTTTCACCTGATAAAACAACTGCAGGGGCCACCACTGCTTGTGGAGTCTATCGGATAGGTGTATAGCCAACATGAAAGCCACTAACCTATTCTCAAATACCATGTTTTTCCATCTTGCTTGAGGTATTTTGATTCAATCCCCCCTCTTGGTTTCCATTTCTTCTTGTAATTATCATCATGAACGGTTCCACTTCCACCAGTAGTGGGTTAACATCCTAGGGTACCAGGAAATGGTTTTGGAAATATGGAATGAACCCTTGTAAGAGTATTGGGCCACCTTCAACCTCAGTGACCTGACCTCGAACCCCGATAGGTGCGTGTTCTCCCCTTCCTCCTCAGGAACCTTCACCACCTGGGACTACTATCACATATGGGCTCCTTCAGAGTATTTTGATAGATGGAATGATACCTTTGGTTTATTGGATTATTAACACCAATTTGAGATTTATGTGTGATTATATACTTATTATATTTTCTTATTATTTCTTACACACCACCACTTGAGTCGAGTAACCTGATTGAAATCCATATTGGTACTTTGGTTCTGATGTAGATATGGTTTTTTATGTGTTTGTGACATGTGTATGTGTGAATATATGGGTATTTAGCCATGATGATATTGAATGTATGGAAGAGACCTAGGAGTGGTAGATGTATCATTCTTGATTATTCTTGTGTTTGGTCTGGGGTGATTTGAGGAAACTATAATGAATCTAAAGTAATTATATTTAACGAAGATGAATAAATACTAATGGTTAGGCTCTATTAATCTTTATCTTTATAAGGAATTGGTTCTCTTATAATGTATTTAGATGTCTTGTTTTGTGTAATTGAACCATAAATAATAATATTTGAGATTCAAATAGGATGAAGATGAATAAAGATTGTATGGATGCTAATCGTTTGACAATAGAGTACGAGAACGGAGTGAAAGAGTTCACCAAGACTGCAAAGGATCACAAAAAGGATCCTTCTCAAATCCTTTGTCTGTGTTTACGTTGTTTTTATTCTAGAATAATTACTCCAGAGGAGTTGGAAGAACATTTGATATGTCATGGAATAGATCAGAGTTATAAATGTTGGAATAAACACAGAGAAAAAGCGAATGTAGCTACTGGATGGGATAAAACTTCATTTTATGGATAATTAGATATGAATACAAATATGGATAATGAAGAATACCATATGGATGATGTGATTATAGAAGTCAATTATGATGAAGATCGTATTGAGGAAATGACAAAGACAATTGAAGATAAACTCCATGATTGCCCAAAATTGTTTGAGAAGTTAAAGATTTGTGCAAAGATGCCATTGTATGCTGCTTGCACTGAGTATACAACATTGTCAGCTGTACTGAAGTTTTATAAATTGAAAGCAGGCAATAGATGAAGTGATGTCAATTTTATGGAACTACTTGCTCTCTTGAATGACATGCTCCCGGAAGATAATGAGCTCCTAAGAAGGACAGATGAAGCTAGATGAATTCTACGCTCGATGGGTATGATTTATGAAAGAATACATGCCTGCCTGAAAGACTATATATTGTTTCGCATGGAGAAAATATCACTTACAGAATTCCCAAAGTGTGGTGCTTCTCGATACAAGAAAGATAAATCCAATCCAACTAAAGTTGTATGGTACTTTCTAATCATTCCAATGTTTAGGCGTCTATATGGAAGTGAAGAAAATGCAAGACAATTGTCGTGGCATGCAGATAAAAGAAATAAAGATGTGAAATTACATCATCCGGCCGACTCTACTCAATGAAATAAAATTGATCATGAGTATCCTAAATTTGGAAAAGAGCTGAGAAACCTTCATCTGACATTATCTACAGATGGAGTGAATCCTTTTGGTTTTCAAACCATCACTCTTAGTACATGGCCTGTTATATTGGTAAATTATAACATGCCACCCTAGTTATGCATGAAGCAGAGATTCATCATGTTATCCATACTTATATCTGGACCAAAAAAACCAGGTAATAATATTGATGTTTATCTAGCTCCTTTGATCGAGGATTTAAAGTTATTGTGGGATTCATGTGTAATGTTGTATAATGATTATAAAAGTGAATACTTCACGTTGTGAGCGATGTTGTATAGGACAATAAATTATTTCCCTACTTATGTAAATTTGTCAGGATATTGCATTAAAGAAACTCAAGGGTTTCCAGTGTGTGAAGAAGATACAGAATCAATTAGGTCGAAATATTCATCAAAATTTGTGTTTCTAGGACATTGTAGATTTCTACCTCATCGGCATAAGTACCGATCTTGGACGACATCATTCAATGGAAGTTCAGAACAATGCGTAACACCATCTCCACTAACAGGTGATCAACTGTTTGAGAAAGTAAACGATCTGAACACTATTTTTGGTAAACCATTTTCGAAAAAACATACAAAAATAGGTTGTAAATAGAGATAAGTTTTTTTTGAATTACCATAATATAATTGTTTGTATGTCAGACATTTTCTTGATGTGATGCATGTGGAAAAAAATATATGTGACAGTGTTATCAGAACGTTGCTAAATGACCCTGAAAAAACAAAAGATCAAATTAAGGCAAGGTTTGACATGGTTGACATGGGAATACAAGAATATTTGGCTCCCATGAAGGGTGAAAATCGAATGTTTCTTCCTCCAGCTGCTTATACTCTTTCTAGGGAGGAGAGATATTAGTTTTGAAACTTCTTCAATGATATAAAGGTTCCAGAGGGGTACTCATCAAATATCAAGAACATTGTGTCAGTGAATGATTTTAAGTTAAAAGGTTTGAAATCACATGATTGCCATGTTTTGATTCAAGATCTAATTCCTATAGCTTTACATTGCATTTTTCCCAAGAATGTTCATCATAAGTTAACCAAACTTTTTTTCCTTTTCAAAGCTATATGTAGAAAATTTTTAGACCTGGAAAAATTCCTAGCTATGGAAAAAGAAATTGTCATCATATTATGTGAATTAGAAATGTTCTTCCCGCCAAAATTCTTTGATATGATGGTTCATTTGATGATTCACTTGGTGAGAGAGATTCAACTTTGTGGCCCTGTGTACTATAGGTGGATGTATCCTGTTGAACAATATATGAATATTTTGAAAGGGTATTCCAAAAATCAAAGTCAGCCAGAGGGTTGTATAGTGGAGCGATATATTGTTGAGTAAGCCATTGAATTTTGTACTGAATACCTATATGATGTGGAAAGCATTGGTCTCCCGAAATCTCATGAAACTGGACGCATTGAGGGAGAGGGAATTTATGGAAGAGAAGTTGTGACAATCAGTATTACAGATCGGGATCAGGCCCATCTTTATGTTTTACATAACAGTTGGAAGGTTGCTCCATATATTGAAACTCACAAAAAAATTATTAGGCAGTTGAATCCATCAAGGTCTGAAAAATGGTTATCAGATACACATAATCACCAGTTTATAGGATGGTTTCAGGACCATATTTTTAAGTAGTTGGATGAAAATATGAATTCAATGTGAGAATGACTTTGATGGCTAGCCACTGGGCCATGTGTGTATGTATTATCTTACAGTTGTTATGTAATTAATGGTTATAAATTCTATACATATGAACTTGATGAAGATAGTACCATGAAAAATAGAGGAGTTACACTAGTGGCTGAAGCGATGTATGTTTCTGGTAGTAAGGACAGAAATCCAATTTATGCAAATATGTCATACTTTGTCATTATCAAACTAATATGGGAGTTGGATTATACGACATTCCAATTGTTGATTTTTCAATACAAATGGGTTGATAACAACAATGGTGTTAAAATAGATGAATGGGGATTTGTGAAAGTTGATTTTAGTAAAGAAGGGTACAAAGACGAATAGTTTATAATGGAATCACAAGCGGTACAAGTTATTTATGTTCCAGATCCTGCAAACCAAAAGTGGTCAATTGTTCTATTATCATCCAAAACTACTGAAGGTTCCGATGAAAATTCAGTTGAGGAAAATCCTTTTAGTGGTATTTCGCAATAATTTTGGAGCGGTCCCATTGTAGATGATGTTTTGTATGTTAGAGGAGACCACAATAAATGGATTTGGATAATCGATAGAGGTGTCAAATCCATTCAACCTTTGAAAAAAAGAAAGAGAGTTCAATAATCAGGTTATATTTTATTTTTAATATAGATGTTTTTATCTCATGTTATTATCTTATCATTACTGAAATTATGTAATCTAAATTAACTGTTCAACCAATTTTTCAGATAATTACTTCTGCACATTCTGGTTCTCCTAACCTTGAGGCTGAACAAGTCTCTAAAGCTGCTGCTGCTGCGGCTGCTGCTGCTGCAGCTGCTCCTGCTGCGGCTGCTGCGGCTACGGCTCCTTCTTCCCTTAGTGTTGAGGTCCAAAAACCATCAGAATATGCCGTTGATACCATTTCATATGAACATGTAGATTCTGTTGATATCGATGAAATGGTAGAGAATGAAGGACCGACGCTGCAGAAAACACAGGTGCGTCATATTTTGACGGTGTTAACCAAAATTCTTAAGGCAAAAAGAAAAGGGATCAAATTTGAAGTCAGATGGAATGCATGAGGCCAACATGTGAATCCCAACAAGTCTATGTTTAGCAGCTACATTGGTGTTGTCACTCGACAACACGTGCCGATTGACATAGATTCATGGCACTATGTTGTGTCCAGGATGAAGACTAGGATCTGAGAAGAAATTATGGTAACATTATGCATTTATTTCTTTAATTTACTAGCAAATAAAATAATGAAACAATGTCTTACTCTTCTAAATCTCTTTCAAAGTACATTTATAGTAGAATATTCACACAATGATTATGTACTAGGGCTTGCAGGAAGGATTCATCGAGGTTTTCACACTATTTTAACAAGATGCCACCTGAAAGATTCCAAAGGTAAAATAAACCCACACCCACCCATTGTCTACACTCACCTGATATCCCAAGAAGCATGGGATGCATTTATTGGCCTCCATGGGGATGAGAAGTTTCAGGTACATTGTGGGTGATAATATGTTGTTTGAGGATACCTATATTCATCACTTTGATAGTCAATATTTCATTTATGAAACAGAAACTCTGTACTAAAAATAAGGAACGTGCATCAAAACCGACATACCCCTATCGTAAAGAAAGGATGGGGTACGCTTCATTAGAAAAGAAAATGGTACGTATTTTAAATTTAAAGTAATATTGTTAGGTGATAATAAAAAACATCATAATTATCTTTCTATGTTTATATGTAGATTGATGAGTCTAAAACCAAATGAACTTCCATCCCACATCATGTGATATGGAAGGAGGCACGTGTGAACAAAGAAGGGAAGTTAGTATATAAGAACACACAGAAATTTTGGGAAATATGTGTAAGTATGAAACAATGATAAAAATATTTGTTTTAAATTGCTATTATAGAAAAATAATTAGTTAATTTCCTATATCCGACAGTCACAGGAATCAGCTACTCCTGTAGTGGATACAGACCTATTATTGAAAACATTGAAGAAGCCATAAAAATATGATCGTGTCAAAGGTGCAAGGTTTGGGGTGACACCTTGAGTATATTTTGAGAAGAAGAAAAAAACGGATGATACAAATGAAAAATTGGAACAAATGAGCGAAAAAATAGCAACCCTTGAAGAATGATTGCAATGGAAGGGAGAGTTGCTAGAAACTTTTATGGGTGGGAAGAAAAGGGAAGACACAACTCAGGAACAACCAGCACGTGAACATCCCGCCCTACCCCCCACCATCTTTGAGGTAAGCCATTCACCTCAAAAAACTGTCTTAGCCGTGGTAATCAATATTCTAATAATTGGTCCCATGAAATGTGAATCAGACAAACACTGATAATTTTTCTGTACTGATCTTCTATAGGGTGATAATGATTGTGATTTATCTTTGTCAACACCCACCTATCACCAGGTAGCGAGGGCTATAGTGTTCAATATCCCAGATGCCACACTGCATAATAGACCACTTCCGAAAGATCATCTAAAAGTGACGATTATTGTAGCTCATGACCCAAATGAAGATTTACCTATTACACTTGATGATTATGATATTCATATGGTCGAAAAGGCTATTGGGACATTCATTGCATGGCCGTCACAACTTGTAAGAGTACATGCGTACAAGGAGGTATTTATTTCCATTTTTTTCAATAAAAACCCTTAACAATTAATGAAAAAAGGGTCTGAATCAATGATTGTTGTTATAGATGGAGAAAGGGAAGGGGTGAAAAACATCGGCTCAAAACCATCTAAAGGATCGACCAACCGATCCCAAGGAGCTACTGAAAGCACAATAACACCACCTATTCTCTATCCACATTTACTAGCCTTGAAGATTCATGTGGATATGAAGCTAAAAGATGGTAATAATCTTATAGTGGTTTTCAAAGAGAATATATACGAAGAGGAAAGTCAAGATTTAGTTGCTACTGAAATTGTAAATGAGATCCTCGAAAACGGTTGGCTAGGCGTCACAGCTGTAAATGTATATATGAGGTATGTTTCCATGAATTTATTTTCTAAAAGCTGATCTAATGTGAAAATTATGACTAAATGCATTTTATATTGTTGACAATCGCATTTATGAAAAACAGTTGAAGGAATTTTCCCATGAGCTAAGATTTGGACTCGTTAGTCCTCATATAACATCAACACACCTAAAAAAATAGATCCATTAAAAAGGGATGCAACAGTGAATGGATTTCTGAAAACATTTGAAAGCATGATTATAGATGACAGACTTTTCCTAATACCAACCATACAGGGGTAATACTCTACGATTAAAGCATATCAATTATATTTTCACTTTATTTATTAATTATTAATTTTTGTGTTTTTAGGAAACATTGGTTACTAATTGCAGTGAACTTGGATAATCCAAAGATTTATTTTCTGGATTCAAAGCAAGGATATCCATCAAACTGACCACACATGATGGAGTTTTTGAATCTATAAGACACTACATCTTATGTTTTAGGTCGAAACATCAAGTAATATAATTTATATTATCTTTTTCTAAGGATTCTATTATGATAGGGAGGTGTATCATTATCGTCTAAAAAAAGGAATGAGGACAAGGGCTAAGCATAAGGAGGTGAGAAAGTACTACGTCTGGACAAATATCAGGGTATATATAATAAAATTTCACTATCCAAACACATCTCAACACAAGTTATTTGTTCTTCTAATGATCAATTTTTTACAGTGTCCAAAACAAACAAACAATAATGATTGCGGTTATTATGTTTGTAAATTTATGAAAGAGATCATTTTTCATCAACAAACTAGCATCCTTAAAGAGGTATTTTCAAAAACAACTACTATTTCGTTTAAGTTATTTATTAATTATTTATTTTTATATTTTGCAATACTAATCAGACTGCCGAAAAGCCTCATAATCACAAGAAGATATAGATATGTTCAGAAATGACTATCCCACATACCTGATGTAATATTGTACACAAATACAATGAAGATATGACTTGGGGACATGTACAATTGGTGGTCATTTTTTAGAGGGGTTAAGGGGATCAAAAGATGAAACATTGTTGTTTGTAAATGTTCTTTGGAAAATTGTAATTTTTATTAAATAAATCATCCTTTATCCAATGAGCCATTTTCCCATTTTAACAGGTGATATTCCCCAGCAACATGCAAGAATGCTGAGCCACTCAAAGGGTCTCTGTTTTGTTTAAAATGGACACGATTTTAAGTGAAAACAAAAACTGACCTACAAAAATCCGACCAAATGAATTTGGATTGTCTTGATCCTTTTGAATAATGATCCACGGGTCCTTGGTGACATGTACGAGTGAACCCCGCATCAATACGAGGCATGGTGTGGCCGGTACCACACAAAGGGTGTCTATTCTGTTTAAAATGGCCACAATTTTAAGTGAAAACAACAAATGACTTACGAAAATCTGAACAAACACATTCGGATTGTTTAGATCATTTAGGAGAACAATCAACGGGTCCTTTTTTGATGTGTAGGATTCAACCCCGCCTCAATACGAGGAACGATGTGGCCGCTAGCACTCAAAGGGTCTCTCTTTTGTTTTAAATGGACAAGATTTTAAGTGAAAACAACAACTGAAGTATGAAAATACAACCAAACACATTCATATGGCCTTGATATTTTATGAGAATGATCCAAGGGTCCTCGATGACGTGTACGAGTCATCCCTGCCTCAATCCGAGCCACAGTGTGGCCACTAGCACTCAAAGGGTCTCTCTTTTGTTTAAAATGGACACAATTTTAATTGAAAACAACAACTGACCTAGGAAAATCTGACCAAACACATTCGGATTTCCTTGATATTTTATGAGAACGATCCAAGGGTCCTTGGTGATGTGTAAGAGTCATCCCCGCCTCAATATGAGGAACGGTGAGGCCGATACCACTCAACATGTCTCTATTTTGTCTAAAATGGACATAATTTTAAGTGAAAACAACAATTGACGTACGAAAATCTGACCAAACGCATTATAATTGTCTTGATAATTTAGGAGAACGATCCAAGGGTTATTTGTAATGTGTGAGAGTCAACCCCGCCTAAATCTGAGGCACGGTGTGGCCGGTACCACTCAAAGGGTCTCTATTTTGTTTAAAATGGACATGATTTTAAGTGAAAACAACAATAGACCTACCGAAATCCAACCAAATGCATTCAGATTATGTTGATCCTTTAGGGGAATGATCCAAGGGTCCATTTTGATGTGTAAGAGTCATCCCCGTCTCAATCCTAGGCATGGTGTGGCCGCTAGCACTCAAAGGGTCTCTATTTTGTTTAAAATGGAAACGTTTTTAAGTGAAAACAACAACTGACGTACGAAAATCCAACCAAACGCATTTAGATTGTGTTGATAATTTAGGAGAATGATCCACGGGTACTTTGTGACATGTATGAGTCAACCCCGCCTCAATATGAGGCATGGTGTGGCCGCTAGCACTCAAAGGGTCTCTATTTTGTTTAAAATGGACACGATTTTAAGTGAAAACAACAACTGACGTACGAAAATCCAACCAAACGCCTTCGGATTGTATTGATCCTTTAGGAGAACGATCCAAGGGTCCTTGGTTATGTGTATGAGTCAACCCCACCTCAATCTGTGGCACGGTGTTTCTGGTACCACTCAAAGGGTCTCTATTTAGTTTAAAATGTACATGATTTTAAGTGAAAACCACAACTGACGTATGAAAATCCAACCAAACGCATTAATATTATCTAGATCCTTTAGGAGAATGATCCACGGGTCCTTGGTGATGTGTACGAGTCAACCCCGCCTCAATCCGAGGCATGGTGTGGTCGGTACCACTCAAAGGGTTTCTCTTTTGTTTAAAATGGACACAATTTTAATTGAAAACAACAGCTGACATACGAACATCCAACCAAGTACATTCAGATTGTCTTGATCCTTTAGGAGAACAATACACAGGTCCTTGGTAACGTGTATGAGTCAACCCTGCCTCAATCCGAGGCACGGTGTGGCCACTAGCACTCAATGGGTCTCTCTTTTGTTTTAAATGGACACAATTTTTAATTGAAAACAACAACTAACCTATGAAAATCAAAACAAATGCATTAGGATTGTTTTGATATTTTATAAGAACGATCCAAGGGTCCTTGGTGATGTGGAAGAGTCACCCCCTTCTCAATATGAGGCACGGTGTGGCCGCTAGCACTCCAAGGGTCTCTCTTTTGTTTTAAATGGCCAAAATTTTAAATGAAAACAACAACTGACCTATGAAAATATGAGCAAAAGCATTCAGATTGCCTTGATATTTTATGAGAACGATTCAATGGTACTTGGTGATGAGTACGAGTCATCCCCACCTCATTCTGAGGCACAGTGTGGCCGGTACCACTCAAAGAGTCTCTATTTTGTTTAAAATGGACATGATTTTAAGTGAAAACAACAGCTGACATATGAAAATCCAACCAAACACATTCGGATTGTCTTGATACTTTAGGAGAACGATCCATGTGTCCTTTGTGACATGTAAGAGTCAACTTCGCCTTAATCTGAGGCACAGTGTGGCCGGTACCCCTCAAATGGTCTCTATTTTGTTTAGAATGGAAACGATTTTAAGTGAAAACAACAACTGACCTACGGAAATCCAAAAAAACACATTCCGATTGCGTTGATCCTTTAGGAGAACAATCCACAGGTCCTTTTTGACATGTACGAGTCATACCCACCTCAATCTGAGGCACAATGTGGCCGCTAGCACTCAAAGGGTCTCTATTTTGTTTAAAATGGATACGATTTTAAGTGAAAACAACAACTGACATATGAAAATCCAACCAAACACAATTAGATTGTCTTTATCCTTTAGGAAAACGATCCAAGGGTCCTTTGTGATGTGTACAAGTCTACCCTGCCTCAATTAGAGGCACGGTGTGGCCGCTAGAAATCAAATGGTCTCTCTTTTGTTTTAAATGGACACAATTTTAATTGAAAACAACAACTGACCTATGAAAATACAACCAAACACATTAGGATTACCTTTATCCATTAGGATAATTATCCAAGGGTCCTTGGTGATGTGTAAAATTCAACCATGCCTCAATCCGAGGCAGGGTGTGGCCAGTACCACTCAAAGGATCACTATTTTTTTAAAATGGACACGATTTTAAGTGAAAACAACAAATGACGTACGAAAATCTAACCAAACACATTTGGATTCTATTGATATTTTTTTATAACGATACACGAGTCCTTTTTTACGTGTACGGGTCAACCTCTCCTCAATCCGAGGCACGGTGTGGTCGGTACCACTCAAAGGGTCTCTCTTTTGTTTAAAATGGACACAATTTTAATTGAAAACAATAACTGACCTATGAAAATCTGACCAAACGCATTCGGATTGTCTTGATCCTTTAGGAAAACAATACAAGGGTCCTTGGTGGCGTTTATGAGTCAACCCCACCTCAATATGAGGCACGGTGTGGTCGGTACCACTCAAAGGGTCTCTATTTTGTTTAAAATGGATACGATTTTAAGTGGAAACAACAACTAACGTATGAAAATCCAACCAAACACATTAGGATTGTCTTGATCCTTTAGGATAATGATACAAGGGTCCTTGGTGATGTGTAAGTGTCAACCCCGCCTCAATCCGAGGCACAGTGTGGCCGCTAGCACTCAAAGGGTATCTCTTTTGTTTAAAATGGAAACAATTTTTAATTGAAAACAACAACTAACCTATAAAAATCTGACCAAACGCATTCGGATTGCCTTTATCTTTTATGAGAATGATCCAAGGGTTCTTGGTGATGTGTACGAGTCATACCTGCCTCGATCCGAGGCACGGTGTGATCGCTAGAACTCAAAGGGTCTCTATTTTGTTTAAAATGGACACGATTTTAATTGAAAACAACAACTAACCAATGAAAATCTGACCAAACGCATTCAGATTTCCTTGATATTTTATTATAAAGATCCAAGGGTCCTTGGTGATGTGTAAAAGTCCTTCACTCCTCAATATGAGGCACGGTGTGGCCGGTACTACTCAAAGGCTCTCTATTTTGTTTAAAATGGACACGATTTTAAGTGAAAACAACAACTGACGTATGAAAATCCAACCAAATGCATTATGATTGTCTTGATCCTTTATGATAATGATCCAAGGGTCCTTTGTGACGTGTAATAGTCAACCCCGCCTCAATCAGAGGCATGGTGTGGCCACTAGCACTCAAAGAGCCTCTCTTTTGTTTAAAATGGACACGATTTTAAGTGAAAACTACAACTAACCTACGGAAATCTGACCAAACACATTCGGATTGTGTTGGTACTTTAGGATAATGATAAAATGGTCCTTTGTGACATGTAAGAGTCATCCCCGCCTCAGTCTGTGGCATGGTGTGACTACTATCACTCAAAGGGTCTCTCTTTTGTTTAAAATGGGCACAATTTTAATTGAAAACAACAACTGACCTATGGAAATCAGACCAAATGCATTAGGATTGCCTTGATCCTTTAGGAGAAATATAAAAGGGTCATTTATGACGTCTATGAGTCATAACCATCTCAATATGAGGCACGGTGTGTCCAGTACCACTCAAAGGGTCTCTCTTTTGTTTAAAATGGACACGATTTTAATTGAAAAAAAACTGACCTACGGAAATCCAACCAAACACATTCAGATTGTGTTGATACTTTAGTATAACGATACATGGGTACTTTTTGACATGTATGAGTCATCCCTTCCTCAATCCGAGTCATGGTGTGGCCGCTAGCACTCAAATGGTCTCTCTTTTGTTTAAAATGGACACAATTTTAATTGAAAACAACAACTGACCTATGAAAATCCGAACAAATGCATTTGGATTGCTTTGATCTTTTATGAGAATGATCCAATGGTCCTTGATGATGTGTAAAAATCTTAATTAAGGGTTTTATATATTTTTAGGTAAATAATTTGTCCAGACCATGTTATCCCCAAACCGAAAGGGTTCAAGCCACATAGAAAATACATTAGGATTATGGGGCATTAAATTCCATAAAGGGTATCCAAAATGGATGTATTGTGGAATAAATGCTATTTAATTGTGAATGTAGAGGTAGGTGGATGAGTAAAAGAGAATATTGGGACATTAGGATATTATGTGCACTAATGGATGAGGGACATCACTTGTGTGGGTCATATTGTGAGGCTGTATGATTCCACTAACTATAATATGACATGATTATACATATAAAGTCAGGGGAAAAAGTATATGGAAGTGGGATCCCATGTAATTATCACATGTTGGATGACGTGATATTAGGGGACTGTAAATCACAAAAAAATCCTTTCAACACTCACCACTCATGTTCCCTTAATCATATATTCCCTTGATGCAACTGTCGTAGCTTACCACCCTCAAAATCACTATGCCACCAGGGTATCTTAGTTTAGTTTTACATAGATTCTAATGAGATATCTAATGATCTAGTCAAAATTATATTATCAATGTCTAGAGATGCCGTGGATGACATCTAGAGACTGGGATGACCCCCATGAATTTCATATATTGTGAAAAATCCATGAATGATAACATGAACTAAATTAGACAACTATGATGTCCAAATAAATAAAAAAAGTGGCATATCCATAGTGACACCATTTCTGGTTTTTTTGTGTCATAGTATCACTATTAAAGCTTTAGAGAAGAATATGTGGCATTGGATAATTAACACCCACTACATCATGATCTTGACCATTGTGTCATCACAATGATGGGGCTTGAACCGAAGGTTGTGGATACACTATATAAATTACATAAAACATTGTGGATAATTTTAACCAGAGTTTACGATAAGAATCTATGATATATTATTTAAATTATTCCATAGAGGTTACAAATGTGGTAGTGTTGCGTTTTTCAAGGATAAGGGGTCCACAACATTATTATTTCTGATGGTCCAGGGGTAAATGAAGAATGATAACATAAATTCTTCTACATTGTAGATACTATCCACCCTAGTGAAGTTTTGAATATGAAATTTGAGTATTTTTTTGGATGAAAGAGTTATTATCAAGGGGGATATGGATTACCAACTCCAGGAAGAGGCATTCAAGATGGGAATCAGATTCCATAACGGTTATTCCCCCTAGTTTCTGTCCATTTCGTAAAATCTGTTTCAGTATAATATAAAATACTCGATATCCATGTGATTTCTGAAATATACATCACATTTCCTTGGAGAAAATTATGCAAACCTATGAATGAGGGCCTCATATTCCTTGAATAATGATGGAGAACTCCAAAAACCAATAACGGTGGAGATTATGAGTGATTGGTAAGGGATGATGATCTTTTTGAGATTCTACAGTAAAAAGGGTTAAATAGATAATTTTATGTACTTAATTAACTTATGAATTATGTGTTAATGGTGTATGGGTATACTTGTTGTATGGGTATACTTGGTCTAATTAGATTATGATTTATGTGTCAATTTTGTATTGGTATACTTGTTTTATTAGCTTATTGAGATGCTGATTTTTTTTTGCAGGTGTTCAGGTGTGCTGCTGCAGATTATTTCGTAGCAGCAGACACAACATTTATCAGCGCTAAAGGAGTGCTGATAAAGTCTACCTTTATCAGCGCGTTGTTAGCGCTGATAAAGGGTACCCCCCTTTATTAGCGCCGAGTATTACAGCGCTTTCTTAGCGCTGTTAAAGCCCGTTTTTAGCGCTGTTAAAGCCCATTTTTGTAGTAGTGTTTCATCCTGCTCCACCAGATGTACTCGAGAAAAATTACACCCACACAACATTTGGAGTTCCTCCAAAACCCGAGATAATCCTAGATTTTCCAAATCATTCAATGATATCCAACTGACCTCGACGTCTTCAATAGACACAACTGAGCAGAACCCAACTCTGAGACCTGCTGGACACCCATGGGACCTTTCTAGGGGGGCATATCCCAAACAAGAAGCAAAAAACTCCTTCTACAAATCCAAACACATCACAAAACAAACATCATCACCTTAGAATTTTTTTAGTAATTCTAGTTTAAAACATCAATTCGTTTCTTTTCAAGGAAAAACAACCACTTGAAGAACCAAACATAGCACAAAAAAACCTAAAAGCTCTTTTGAAATAGTCATCTTCACTCTGAACTCAAAGCCATTTTACAATTACAAAACCACTTAAGCACAAAAACCCATTTTAGAGAAAAACCCACTTTTTAGGAAAGAAGAATCAGCCTTAGAAATCAATCACTCACCATCGATATTCTATGACGCCTCACAAATATGAATTTTCGTGCCACTCAGGAACCCATCCACACGATCAACCAAATACTCATTAATCAAGTTCACATACACACATGAGCACCCATAGGAATACCACTAGAAAAAATAAGGCTCTTATGTTTTCAAAACAAAACATTCCGAATATTCCAAAAATACAGTTTTCCAAACCATTTAAAAACAATTCAAGGGAAATTTTCAAAATTCTTCAATTTTTCCAAAATAACTCACTTTCATTACAAATAACCCAAGACGTTCTTTTAGAAATTAATCCTCAGAAAATAAAATGACAACTTCCAGAAACAAGGTTAAAAAAAATTCACCCTAATAGCACACCAAATTCACACCTAAAATAAAATAAGTGCAACCCCAAAGTCTACTTTCCTTTAAAAAACACTTTCGCGACAACCCAAAACTGAAGCAAGACATCACGAACACTAAAGCACATGGACAGAGAACTAGTGGTCTTGCCTCAACCTACAACATGGTTTAGTAGACCATGCCCTAGGCAAGCACCAACCACTAGGAATGTCGAACCGTACTCTCGGGAAACACATGGGTCGCTACTCCATGTGAGGCCACGCACAGTACCAGTTTACTCCTATTATCATCCCCCATCCACAAAGACCAAATCCAAAACATGAACCCCAAACTAGCCCTGGTTACTCAAGGATCTAAGCGAGAAAGAGTTCACAACATTCTTCCCACACCTACCACTCATGTACCAACAATCCTCCCTCTGATCTACCAAACACCCCAAATAACAAGAACAAAACCTCCTCTGATACCATTTTGTCTCGAACCAAACCGGGTCAACCTTGAACTGGTCACCCGAGCCGGTCCGCGACATGGCCCAAGAGGCATTCCCGATCCTCCCGGGCTTGCGACAAGTGCCTGGGAATCATAAAAAATTATGGGAACGGTTTCTCCCAGTATAAATAAATAAAACCATAGGAAATAATAAAGAGAAACTCAAAATAAATAAACCAAATAAAGTGACTAAACAAGAACTGAAAAAAAACTAACAGAGAGGAACAACCACTCTCTCCATGTGACCTCACGGGTCACTCTCCAACTCACAACAGAACGTCTCCCAAGGCGAACAAGCTCGTGTCAAACCTGCAACAGAAGCTAAAAAAAATAAAACACTATAAGCATGGGTATTAAAACTCAGTAGGCTAGTCCGATAACTATTCTCAATGAACTTCCTTTAAATAAAGAAACAATAATTTCAGGTTTGAACTATATTATATAAAATATGAATTTCTACACACACTTTCATTTCTAGGGAAAGTAATAGTCCATTTCCCATTTTAATTAAAAGAAAGTTTAAGATTTTGAGGACAAGGATGCATTACATTTTTAAAACATTTTCAAAAACAATTTAAAATCCAAATTTCAGTTGGTAAACAAGAGGAAGAACATATGCACACACCTAACACACAATAAGGGAAATGGAAAAGTGGCGCACAGGGCCAACAACCAAACTAATCACCTCAAATGTCCGCCACATAAAAATAAACGCTAAAGAAAACATGGTTCAAACCTAGGATCTCGTGAACAATCCAGAATGTACTATACATGTGACTCATCCTAAAGGAATCCTTACTCTCGATGACGTCATAACGCCCAAATGCTTGATATTTCCCTACCTGGCCTAACTGAGGGGACCAATCCCCTAGTAGAGTATAATCCATACTAAGGGCCACTAGCTAGTGTGTAATCTAAACTAGTGCAACAAACATTCTCAGAAGATTCACTTACTATGCCAGGTTCCCATGTAAACATGAGCATAAACATCACACTCAACAACTCACACAATCATTGTACACAACAAAACACCCATGGGTCACATCAAAGAATGTTTTTCAAAAGAATTTATTTTGTTAAAGTGCCAAACGGGCCTTAACAAACCACTCAACACCAACCTATATTTAAAAGAACCAACACTTGCAAACTCACTTCCAAATAATCAAAGAAACACCACCTTCAATCTCAAAACCATTTGAAACCCCATTTAAGAATTCCATTTTAGAAACCCAAATCACCATTTTGAAACAAAAGACGCATTTGCAGAGGGAAAAGTGGAATTTTGTCAAACACTTGATATGAAAATTGTAATGAAGTCATCTATTTCACTACATCACCAGATAAGAACAAATCCAATTTAAGATAGAAAATTTTTATAATGATTCTATACCAATAATTAATATAAAGAAACTAGATGTGAAATGCAAGAAATAAATGATTCTTAAATTTAAAGGTTTATGCATAGAGATCCTACCTCAAGCATCCCAAGCTGATGTTTATCGTTCAACACTTTCTTACTCAAGTAGTCATCCACTCTCATGCAAATACTTCCATATATATATTTATGTATATCATTTACTCAATGTATGTACTCTCCGCATCATGTGGGAATACACACATAGAGGATATACGCATTTATATATATATATATATACATACCTTCGTATATGCCCATGAGTCTTCCAAAGGCACTATAATCCCTACACATAATTTATTAAATCATTTAAAAAAAATTATAGAACACATCAAAGTAACACAACAAAAGTTTACACCAAAAACACACCTGATTTCATATAATGAAAAAGCCACTTAAAACCAAATCTATAGAAAAACTCTTCACAAACATGTTCTGCAAAACAAATTCCATTTAATAAATCATTGACACAATTATTAAAACATTTCAAAACAACACAATAAGGTCTTACATCAAGATTACACCAAATTTTTCCATGTAAATTCCACTTTAAAACTTATTACTTATCAGACCTCTTCAAAATTACTTATTCACCATTAGATAAATTAATAAACCATAAATAAAAGTTTATAAAACAACCTTCAGGAAGTGACACTTGGCTTTTCCAACAAATCTCCTTCAAAATACTATTTTATGACCAAGCACACCCCAAAAAAATATCAAAATAGAATCTGCAACCCCAGTAATATTTTATAAACTAGTTTCACAATTCACAAAACACCAATTAACAATGTAATATAAGTTTTCATCCAAGACACACCACATTTCACATGAACATGCCACTTTAAAAATAAAACACATAATAAACACGCATAAAAACTAATTTAGCACAAATCAAACTAATTAATAAACAGGATATATTAACTAAATGAGAAAATTAATCCATAAAACAAGAATTATACACATAAACACTAAAATCGATGTAGAACAAACACCGCAAAGATTGTATGCAAAGTCTGCCGCACTTCAATCACACTACAACCAAAATCAGATATTTCTTAATTCAAGAATTGGAAAAAAAAATATCACAATTGGACCCTAAAAAAATGGAACCCTAACCCCACAACACATCCAAATATAAGAAAACATCCACCGGTGTATCATGAACCTGTGGCGAGGTAGAGGAAGGCTGGATGAGCAGAAAGGTGTCACCGGAAGTTTAGCCATGCTGGTGAAGGGGTGCCGACTGAGGAGAGAGGCGCGAGGAGTAGGGGTGTCGTGAGGTGATGTGCTGGGCGCTGGGGTGAGCTGGAAGGGAGGGGGGTTGCCGGTCTAGATCACCGGAAAAAGGGAGAAAAGGGAGGTGGGGTTCACAGGTGAAGGAGAGGTGGGGGAGAGCAGGTGCATGTAGGGTTAGAGGGGAAGAAATGGGCCGAGGGGAAGAGGGGGATGGAGAAGAGAATGGGGGGGGGAGAACAAAAAAAAGAAAGGGAAATGAAACCTAAGAAAAGTAAATAGATAAATAAATGATATAATTTTAATAATAATAATAAAAATAACATGTTAATAATTTCATAATTATACGAATTTAAGAATATATTTTCACTAATAATAGTAATAATAAAAATTAGCAATTTTAATAAAAAAAATTGCCGTTCATAAATTTATAATTATAATAATGACTTAAAAAATATAACTTAATTTAAATATTAACTTAAATAACAATAATACTAATAATAAAACTAAAATGATAAAACCAGTCGCCGAATAAAAAAATCGCATTAATTATTGGGTATGGACACTGCGCACAGACACATGCCTGGTCACGGGTACAGTCATGTGCCCATGTAATAATGAATTTAATAATAAAAATTTTTATTAATAAGGTTGGGCACTACACATGGTCACGCGTACGGTCTCACACCAGTATAAGATCCCAAATTTCTTTTAAAATAGAACCGGTTCAAACCGCAACTCAAAAGAGAGACCCAAAATAATTAAAATAAAATAAGCATCGGGTCAGAGTGTGACATCATCTACCAATGAGTGTTAACTTATTTTTTTGGTACATTATATTATAATAATGTACTAATATTTTCATTTCATTTTAATAAAGTATTATTAACTTTAATCTAGTGTTTCCTAAATCACACACTATTCAACTTGATATTTATTTAATGTAATACATACTGAAATATCAGACTTACATTCAACTCCACTTAAAGAAATTATTCATTCATAATTTTTATCTCATGTCTAATAGGCATGGTGTAATAAAAATTTAGAATAAAATCCAAGGAGTGGAATATTACATTTAAAACCATTAATTTTAAAGTGATCCCTAATACAAGAACGTTAAAACAGAGGAAGAGGATGAATATATAATGGAAGATAAATACGTGTTAGTGGAAATAATTAACTTTTAATACAAATAGACTAAATTTCCTTTGGAAGATAACTTTAATGTATTTTTTATGGCTTGTAAACTTATCATTTTATAAATATTTATTAAAAAATACATTCACCATTATGAGACACATACTTGTGAATGAGTTTCGAAAAGCATACCCTGATACTTGAGAGATATTTTCCATATAATACTTGATATATTTATCTTACTCCTACTTGAGTATAATGAATTATTTTAACATCATGATTGGGTATAATAAAAAATATAATTACTTTAGTTATTTCTATACCATAATACTAATTTATTATTTGGATTGTTCTTCAAGTAGTTTTCCATCATTTGTTACCACATATTCTAAATGATAAATAACTATGATTATTTTTTCATGTCTTAAGCACTAAAATTAACTTTTAATAAGTCATAGGATGGAAAAAAGGAAGACAATACGTTCCTATTTTTTATATCTATTAACCAAAAAAATATTTAACATGATTTTAGATAATATGTAATATCAATAATCCATCACGTGAATAAACAATACACTAATTTTAAAAAGCTCAATAATAACTCCAAAAGTTCAATTTAAATAATTCTACAAATAACTAACCCTATACTCTTCAAAATATACCAAACCAAAATTAAAACTATAATATTTGAATGATTTGAACACATATTATTCAAAAATAGACATAACATTTATCTCCAAAAAATAAAAATCTCACATAAATCCACATAAAAATATTTATATTCCTTAATCATGAACTCTCTAAAACATGCTAATATTTTCTATAAATGGACTAAATCACCATAAATCCATAGTAAAATCATACATGGTTCTAAAAGTTAACTCAAATTTTATTCCTCAATTAATATAAAAAACTTTGACATAAAGTACAATATTATACCAAAATAATCCATTTATCTTGATTCATATAATTTTTACAAAAATATAGTGAAATTCATCCAAAATAAATTTAACCAACTAATCACCAAATCAATTTTTAATCCCATGATTCTTTATATGATATAACATGTGTTCCTAAAAATATAATAACACTTTACTCCAATTAACCATAATTACATTAACATAAAAGATCATATTAACCCAAAATGTTATCTTTATATCACAAATTTTATCCCCAATATAATAATATTATTCCCCAATATCCTTTATAGTTAACCACATGATAAAATTTAGGGTTTCAAATACCTCAATAATCTATTAAAACCCAATAAACATCTCCCAAAATATCATTAATCACCATTGAATACAATCACGTAAGACTTGAAAAGTGTATCTATACTTTTCAACATATTATCATTATTAAATATTATCAATCGTTAAATAGAATAACACTATATGATAAACCTTGAAACCCTATTTGTAAACACTTTAATCATTAAAATCTTTAATAAACCTTTAAACATGGTTTTCCATCTTATTCCATAATAAATTTTTCTACAAAAAAAATGAATAACTTCCTAAGATTCATAAATATGAATTTAGTTTTGTCTTACTACTTAAAAAAAATAAAAACTATTAAAATAATTCATACATTTTATATTTTATGCATTGTTTCTTCATCTTCAAATTTTTAGCATACGAATTTTTTAAACCTTTATTCATATGATTTAGCTCATATATTTTATGATATTTCTACATAGGTAATCAATTCTCATAATGAAAAAACTACCCATTTTTAAAAAATTAAATTGATACCTTAGGAAGAACTTTATTCCCCTCCTTTTTGTTAACTAAAATATTCATTTTCTATATGGAAATTTATATAACTATGAACTACTTCATGAAATATGAAACATATTATTTGTTATTTTGATACATTTCATTAGGCACTTATTACCATATTTTTGACATATATAAAGTTAAATATTTTTATATTCATGATCTTTATCACTTAAAAATCCAAGAAATTACATTTTCCCCTTATTTTAGGAAATATGAAAATCATATAGGTTCATGTTTTTAATCATTACTTGAGATAGATGATTAAAAATAACCACATGAGATTTCACTCTTTATCCTATCACATTTGGTTTCTCATTCAGAAAAAACCACACTTTCTAAAATTTCCATTGCTAAATTGGTTCCTTATGGTTTTATCCATTTACTAAAAAAACCAGTTAGTGTGAGTATATCAAATAAAAACATAATAAACCATCTTATAAAGAATATAAATATTAAGATATCCTTAAGAATTTCATATTATATTAAAATATTTCGATTCATAAAAAATAACCATGTTTATCTATAACTTATTAAAAAATAATTTTGTAGATGAATATTGACTAACTATACCAAAACATCACATTAACCCCAATAGTTTCTTCATCAGACAACATCCTAACCTAGAAATTTATCTAAACCCTTTCTCTAATACCAAATATAATTCCTCATGACAAAAAAATCCATAATTATGAGTTTTATAGAAATTATTTCACATTATTTTATTACTAAGATCATATAGGTTTAGAGTTTTACATAATTAAGAAAACCATTACCTAAAAAAGTGGACATTTCTATACATTGTAAATTTTTTCATAAAAATATGTTCTCATATTTTTCCTCTTGTTTAATTCATTAAATTTTTTATAAATTCAATATGTAACAATTGAACTTTTTTTAATTACTATATATCCTTAGGCCTTGAGATTTTTTTGAAAATTTAGGATGAGAAAAATTAATTCCATTAAGGGATATAATATGAAAAGGAAACCATTAGCCTCATTGGAAAAACATGAAAATACATCAGAAAGTTTTTATTTTAAAAAATAAACTATGAGCTTAAATAACTATATAATCAATCATAAATACAAATTTTTTTCCCAAACTTTTTTTATACAACATTTTATAGTATACATAAATGAAAAATCATAACCATGATAGTTTCTTGGGAAAACCTAAATAATCATGAAAACAATTTCCTTGAAAATTAAACCTTTCACCTTTAGAAGGTCAAAACCCTTCTTTAAGTCATTAAATACATCATGAAGTTCATGGGGTTAGATTAAAAATAATTGAAAGAATATAAAAACCATATAGGAATCTTGGGAAATTATTCTTACTATTACCATTACAATCATCCATAAAAAGTTGTAACTTTGATGGTTAATTCCAACATGTCACCCTTGAGACCATATAATTACTCAATGTATTAGTGGGTTATATTAGACCCAACCATCATCATAAAAACTTTATAACTACCATATCATGATAAAAACACATAAAATAAAGAATTTAAATTTTAAAAATCATAAATCTTTGAATTAGATCCCATACAAAAAAACACTTATGGTTGTCTCATAAAATAAGAACAAATGTCCTTTTCTCTTGAGATAATTTCAAAAATAAAAATTCCGAGAAAAATGAGAATAAACCATGAATATTATAGAGGAATATTAATAATAAATAATGGCTATGTTGACAATAAAATGAGTTCATGAGCTAAATTCTAAAAAAATAATATTTTTATACTTTGGTAAAAAGAGTCAAAACTGACCTATATAGAAAAGATTGAAAAAAATAAAATTTTAAAAACTTTTTTTTAAGTACGTCAAAAATAATTGAAAATTTAATTTAAAAATATTATATGTATAAATAATAAAATTATTGAAATTTTTACAAGATCATGTACGTGGAAGATAAAGAGTTTACATTATTTAACACAAGGTTTTAAAGAAACATCCCTTACAACGAGTTTTGACTTTCCACATACATATTTTAATTTCCTTAGTAAAAAATTAATATTAATTATTTAAATGATTAATAATTTTTTTTATGTTCATTAAATCATTATTATTAATTTTATTTCATTTATTATTATGTTCATATAATAATTAATTTGGTTAATTTTACATATGACATTTGAAGGTTATTTTTGTCCAAAACTGCTTTGGTGTGTTGACTGTGGTCCAAGGGGTCATCGTTAAATCATATCCATGATCTTAAATATTTTATAATTATAATTTTTATGCATTAAATATACTTTTAAAAACTTCCATGCAAGGAGATGATGAAAAAATGAGGTACGTCATTCAAATAGGGGGTCGTCCGCACATATGCATGAGTGAAATTATCATTTTTCTAATAGATGAAAATAATATAAGGTAGATAATGGTTTAAATTTAAAAAAAATTAAAAATAAAATAAATATAATATTTGTTCATTAAATCCATCCTTATGACCCTCCATGTGAGGTAGTGATGAAAAACGAATTACATCGCTTCATAGAGCTAGTATTTTATATGTATATACGAGAAACATTTCTATTTTCCGAAAGATAAAATGGTATGAAGGGAGAAAATATATTATCTTTATAAAAAAATAAATTTTTAATAAATATAATATTAACTAATTAAATAAATATTTAAAATAAGTTCTGTGAGGTGGTGATGAAAAATGAAACACATTGCTTCGTGGAGATGGTGGTCTATATATACACATGAGCATTGTTTTCATTTCTCATTAGAGAGAAAAGATTTAGAAAATAGTATTTACTTAAGAATAATGGAATATAAGTATATTAAATTTAATTTTGACATTATATTTTTATGGTTAGAATATATTTAAAAAAGGTATAAGAATAAATTAACTTAAATGAATTCAGTTAAGACTTATACCTCCTCCTTGGATATCTTCCTTTGTCCATCACCTTACACCTTCTAAAATTGATCTTTTGGAGAGACCAGGACTTTGAGGGTGGGGTTTAGAGTGTTAGTGAGTTATGTTTTAGGTATTTTACGATATAGGGTGATAAATTATCTGGAATAAGTGAGGATATGAGGTATTCTTTTATAAGTGAGAGGAGTGTTACCTTTATAAATATTAATGACTATAAAATATAATAAATGTATTTCTCATGTAAAGTAAATCACATCTAGTACAATTTTATAAATATGACATTTTAAGGTCCAAATAGACTAATATAATTATATTTATAAATTTCTTAGAGATATTTTAATCCTTATATCTTAGTTTAACCCCCTTTTTATGCATCTTAACCTTTATAGTAGTGACAAACTTTTACCATGGAACTATTCATTGTGAATAAAAATAAAATTGAACCCATTAAAAAATTTAAATATTTCATTTAAAAATATAGAATAAATTTTCAATTTTAAATTTACACAAATTTGAAAAATCACTTTCAATATGCTTTTTCAAAATTCAACGAAAAATCCATTTTCAGAAAATGTATTTTTAAGTAAAAAAACGATTTTATACCAAAATATAGTATAATAATGATTCACGTGAAATTAATTGGATTATTTTAAATAAAATTAAACTTCTCTCAATTTAAAATCAAATAAAAACTGAAACAAATATCATGAAAACGTTATTAAAAGAGAAGAACCAAAAATAACTTTTATTTGAATAAAAACTTTACCCATATTTATAAAATTTTAAACATAGATTTTTAAGTTAAAAAATGTAATTTTAAATTATTTATTTTACTTATTAAATATATATCTTGTATATAAATGTTTTTTATAAACATTAAATTTAATCATATATCATGATAATTTCATAAAGGTGACAATGTTTAGAAAATCATTATTTTTTACTATTCACCCAAATATCATTTTTTCAAAAAAATAAAAATGATTCAACTTAAGATAATTTTGATATTTTTAATTCAAAAATAAATTCCATTTAATCAATTTAGTATTTATGAATTCATAAATTTAACTTTTAAATGAAAATATAAAATATAATGAAAAACCACTTTCATAGAAAAATAACCCATTTAAAAGTGTTTATAACTTTAATTCCTATCATTTACCTATGAGTGCTAATTTATTTGTTTTGAAATTATATAATAATAATGTATTTATGTCTACCTTTCATTTTAATAAAGTATTATTCCCTTAATGCGATGTTTCATATATCACATCTTATTCAAAGAGATATTTATTTAAAGTAATTAATATTAAAATCTCGGGGCGTTACACACATTTAGGAGTTAAAAATGAATTTCAATTCTTCGAAGTTATTTTTCATCATTTGATGTGACCCAAATTCCAGGTTCATATGAAATTTTTTCTTACAGTTGATAGATGACTTGTTAAACATTTTCTTAATTTTCAAGGGAAAACATAGCTTTATTACCATTTTTATCTATTTAACACATGTTTGATACTTATAAATGAATTTTAATTATTGAAAATAATCTTCAATCATCCTTTTTACCTCTATATTGGTCCATAATTTTCTTCAATTATGAATTAATCTCATTATTTAGTAATTATGTCTTAAACTAATAAAAGGGTAAAATGATAAATTTACCCTAGTGAATGCCCTTGTAAATATGTTCTGATTATTTTGTTGATCTTGAGGATCAAATTTTACCCTTGGGTTGAGTTTTTTAGGGATTCCGAGTCATTTTATTTTTGAGAAAATATTTAATATTTAATTATTATGTTAATAATTGTCCCATAAGTGTGAAAATCAGTATCCTGCAAATAGAGCCTTAGGTGGAAGGTCTGTCACCGTAGATTGACTTGTTATGGTGGTGTTTATATAAGAGTGGTATAATTATTTTTTTAATTTCAATCATAGATCAAGATAATTTAATTACTTTATTAAAAGACTCGATGAACTTTATCCTGAAGGAGATATAATCTAAATCCATATTTATATATGATATATTTATGGGATGTATTTTAGATTGCATGAAAATTATAATTCTTGGGAATTTATTATATCATATCATGTGTTTTGGACACCAAAACCATTTGACCCATGTAATCTATTATTAAATGTAATCATTTTATATTTATATAAAATGTTTAGGGAGTACATTCATATGATCCATGAACCGAACATGAAATTTATACTTTCATTTTAATGAATGATTTAATGTATAAAACACCTTAGAAAATCATCATTTGTTAAATAAATAACTTCTAAGTGATTGGACTGTGTGGTGTGTGGATGTTTAGTTAGTGATTCCTAGGAGCTCGAAGCACTATTTATACTACACCTTTATGCTTGAGACAATATCATGCTGTGGGGATAACATAGATCCTATCCATATGATTGATGATTAAGATCATCTTGTGGATACCTACAGAGTTTGAATAATTATGGTGACCACTTTGGTGATCTTTATTAAATGCATCTTAAAAGATAAAAATGTGGTAGATGCTATTTGGTGTAAGGTATGGAGAATATAAAATATTTCTCTATTTATATATTTTATATATTTTAATATAATCCTATATGGGTATAATAAAAAAAACAGTTTAAATCAATTCTTCTTGATCTTATAAATTTTGTTAAATTCTAACTAAACCCTTTAGTAGTAACAAAACAAGTAAATAATTTAGATATAAAAAATATTATGATGGAATGAATAAGAAACTAAAAATAGTGTAGTGTTTTGGGTTTCAAAATGGTTTACCCATACATAGTAGGTCCGTGTAATTTTAACTATAGAGTTAGCTTTACAAAGATGGGTTTGTTAAGAAAACCAAGTCATTACTGTTATATAGATCAATTACATAAGGGTGACCATGGGGATTAAAATATGTGAATTATCACATATAGGTAACTTATTTCTGAACTTTATGTGAAGGGGTTCATATAAGGGAAAACAAAATTTCTCTATGGCTTCGTAAAGGTATGTTTCGATATACCTTTACATGGAACATTGGATGCATAAAGATAGCCATTGTATTACTTATACGAGGGATCTTGCATAAAGGTAATTTTGGATTTAAAAGGGCTATACAAAGGTCATACAATAACGTGATCCATATACAAATAGGTATTACCCTTATGCAGTGGTTCTAGAATTCAACGCAAAGGTAGATCAATACAAACACTTATGTGAAGCATTCACATAAAGTTAATTTCCTTTTTACCCTTACTAAACATGTTAAATTAAAGATATGTAAAGGTATGGAGCAACCTACCTTTACTCATGGGATCCAGAATTAGATTACCCTTATACTGAGTGTTTGCGTAATGTTAGAGTGAGATTACCTTCACACAGGAATGGTTTCTAGTGTAAGGGTGGGTAGAAAAATATTTAATAAATGTTTTTAAATTTTGAAATATTTTTAATGGTTTATAAAATGTTTATAAATCATTATAAAAGTTTTTCTGGGAATATTTAATTTATAAGGAATTATAAATAAATAAAGAAATTATAATTTTTTTAATTAAATTTAATAAATATTTATAAAACATTTGTATTCCCAAATATTAAATGTTAATATTTGAAATACAATTTAACCATATTATATGGCATAACTTATGATATGGAAATTAATGTGTTTATTTCTAAATCTTAAGTGATAATTTAGAAAGGATTATAAATTATGAAATAAGAACACAATATTAATTTTTCAAATTATAAATTGTTTATATAAATTATTTTGAATTTTAAAAATTAAATGGTGCCTTATTTTGAAATTATTTAAGCCATATAAAAAGTTCTTTGATGATTTATATGATCAAGGTTTAAATAATGATTAATTATATGATATTTAAATTATGAAAAATGTGTAAATAATATAAATTATATTATAAATAGTTTATAATACATAAAATATCATATATTTAAAATAGAAATTCCAAATAATTATGAATATGAAAGAGTTTATAATGGAATAAATATAAGATTTTTATATTCATAATTATAGAATATCTATAATGTTGGAGAAGATATTATATAATTATTTTTAGTTAGATTTAATTTATGAATTATTCATAAATTTCTATCTTATGTTTAAATATTTGAATTGTTTATTTATTTAAAAGTGATTCCCTATTGTATTCATGTTTAGTGAATTGTTTATGAAATGTGAATATTATGTATGAATTATTTTAATTATTAAAATTATTTGAGATAGAGACTTGTATTATATTCTAGGAATGTCTATATAATTAATTTAGTTTTCCATCTACCATAATATTAGTTTGTATATATTTTTCGAATATTAGTTTTTAGAGTTATGATGAATTGGATTCTCACATGAGTAATGTATCCCTGGGTATAGGGACTGGGGGTCGGACTACCCAACCACATGGAGGCTTATACCATGTCAAGGTTGGTGAATGGGGTTAGCTATCTATCACTCCAGGCTTACTCATGTAGAGATTTTCAATCTCATATAACATTAATATATTGACTGAGGTCTTCCTGTACCTTATGCATGTAATACATATCGATATGTATGATATGATTGAATTTTATTTTTGGGTGAGTAACACAAACATGTGGGATGTGTAAAGAGTTACACATAAATATGGTTTGGACATATTTATTTGGTTGAGGGAATAAGATTATAATCTAATTTTCAATAATAATAATTATATATCAAGAATAACATGAGATAAGATGGTGAGATTAAAATACATTTCTAATATGCGGTGTGAAATTCCTTCCAATGTTGCATTTATCAAGACCTCAATCATCTTACTAGATAGGTCATTCCATATCATAGTTCCCCTAGATTATCTTATATAAGGAATCCATGGATGGGTGACACTGGATTAACCTGGGGATGGTTAATTCATATTTATGTTCCCCTAGAATTTCTCTTTTATCCAATTCATGGTGTTTTTTTGTGTGTTACACTACCAGGGATACCCTAATACGAATAGGTTACCTAATTAATAGAGTTGAGTATATCCATATGATGGATTTAGAATAAAATTTATCTGCTCAAATATCCATGATTCACAACTATTTTGATTGGGATAATTTCCTACCTAAATAACTTAGTGGTGATAGAAACTATCTTCTTGGGTTTTTACATAGTGAAATATAGATCTTTTCCCAATAATGGATATGATGGATTTTAAAAGGGGTTATCATTTTAGTGAGAGAATATATAAAAAAATTCCTTATTAAATGGTTTATAAATAATTATACTCTTTTAATAAAATCTTCTATTGTAGATAACATTATTATCATCATTATCAAACTAAAATTTGATATAAATATATGAAAAAGGGAAGATTAATGTAAGAAAATCCTTAGACTGGTAACTTAAGAAAGGTTCTTAAGTAATATTGGTGATCTAAGAAACATTATTAAGGAAAATTCTATGTATTGGAACAATTACTTCCTCAATAACCAAGTGTTGAAATTGTTCAACAAGTGAATGTTGATGCTAATGTAAGAATGGAGTGATTCATTCAAGGTTTCAATGGCATTAGACAAAAACTTTATTTTTCTAGTTAGGTAATTTATCATAATGTCATATATCGAAATATTTCATCAATTTCATTGAATTCAAGAACAAATTAATCAATATCTTCATAGTGTTGAGAATCGATGAACTAATCATATGATGTTTAGATTGTGGGACTATATGGATAATATAAGCGGGTAAATGTTCTAATCAGAATAAGAAAAGTTAGTTGAAAATTTCAATAATGTTTCTTAAAGAATCCAATCGAGGTCATTGAATCCTAGGGTTTTTAGGAAGGAGGAATAATTATTCCATATGATTGGATTAACTTGAATACCATACAGAGTTTATAAACTCCATTGAATATCCATGTTTGGTATGGATGTTATAGAAATTAATTATTCTCTTATGAATTTTATATGACACCAAATGTATATTTTACATGTTTTATAAATAAATAGGAGTTAAAAATAAAAGGAAATATTGTTTGATCATAAATTTTACATTAATTAATAAAAATGTTTCTACAGATGAATCTGAAGTATTTTATTAAGATAAAATGAATAAAATTAAAATATTTGTATCTTCATCACATTTCTCTTATGTGATAAGAGAAGATGTTTAATAACCAAGAATTTCTATGATTAAGTGTATAAAAATGTTTTATGATTCATTAATTTCTATAATAGGATTTTATAAGAAGATATGGGTAAAATAAATTTATCCAGGATGAATGTGTTTATCCAAATATTTATTATAATATGGGGGAATGTGTTCCTTCCATGCATTGATGGTATATTTTAAGAAATTCTTATTTTCAAATAAAAATGTTCCAAATAGATAGAATATAATATATGATATGGAAATAACAGTTTATTAGTTAAATATTCCCACTAAAATGAAATAAATATCCTTTACAAATCTAAGAGGATTTCTGTATCTTATAAAGATATTCTGAAAATAATATATTTCCTTAGATGTTAGTGCGAGTATGTTTGGGATTAAAGAAGTTCAAAATTTAAAAATAAAGTATAACACCATTTTAATGTTTAAATGTTTTTTACTTAATATCCTAAAATTGTTGGTACATGTGATGGTAAAGAAATATGTAATGTGTTACATTTATTTTCCATTTGAAATTGGATATAACTATTTCTTAAAAGATTATATGCATTTAATATTTCAATGTTTTTCACACAATTCCCAAAAAGAGTTTAGGATTTGTGATGATAAAGAAAAAAATATAAAGAGTTACATTTAGTTATCAGGAAAAATGAAATACATCATTCCTTGAATAATTATACTATTCAAATTGATAATTGAATTACAATTTATATCCTAAAATATTTTAGTGAATGGAGGTAATGAAAAATTTGAAGAGTTACAATAGTTACCATAACAAAGTGCTTTTCACTCTATCCTAAAATAGATTAGGAGGAATAATTAAAAATAATGTAAGTAGTTCAATTATTTTAAGGTAATTTTTTGATGGAATAGGCTTCAAAAGATTATGATAATTAATGTGGAAAGAGTTTTAAGTAGACAACTTAAGTAGACATCACGATATTTGATGTTGTGAAGTTAAGAAGTTTTAATATGTTAAATAAGTTGAATAACTATGAATATGATTCCTAAATCTCACCATTATTCAAATTGTATTTTTTTATATATTTTACACTAAAGAGTTAGTGGGAGTTTTTTATCATATGGTCATATAGATATGTGACATGGATTAAATATAATGAAATGTGTTGAAAAAATTAAAATCTATAACAAACATAAGGTTGATCTCATATTTTATCATATATTATATGTTAATCGAGTGCTTATGTTGGGTTTGTTAAATATTCTTAAAGATTTTAAGAATATTAAAATTTACAAAATTGAATGGAAACCTCCATTTTATCATTCTTTCGTTTTGGATACACAAATTTATATATAGATATACATTTAATAAAGTGGAATGATAATTTACCTCTCAAAGTACGAATTTGAGTTTATCCCTAACCAATATTCACTATGAATTATCATAGGTTATGATATATTTTTATGGTTAATATGAGAAGAATTATTTTATGGAGATACACTATATACTCATGAGGAACAAGACAAATAATATGGTTCATTGTGTTCACTGTATGACAAAATTAGTATACCACATGGAGTGTCATATAGATTTTTTTTGTATAAAAGGGGTGATTGGATCATATTTGAGTCCCCAATACCCAAGGTTGGTGAGATAGATAACATGAGAACCTTTATAATTTGATACCGTACTTATACAAGTATACATATTGACTTTTTTAATATGTGTGTGTGTATGGGGGGGGGGGGGGATGTTTCGGACCATGTTACTAGTTAGAGCATTTCCAAGATGTTATTTTCCTCTCATATAATAAATATGACATATGAGACCTCAATTGAGATAGAGTATGGGTGTTTGTGGACACACCTAGATATTATATATCTATATGTATAAGGGAAACATGATCTAATTATCTATAAGGATGAATGATATGTGATGTATTTATCGATTAGACCGGTATATACTTCGATAATTGAGAACAAATGAGTCAACATTATGAGATTAACATGATCTATGTCCCATGGTCACTTGTTGTACTGAAAAAAGGGAACATATGAGAATGAAAATTTTCATGTGATTTATAATTGTGGACATATGTATAGAGATATATGTATTTGATAAAAATCACACTATGTCCCTTTATAGGTTGAGTAGCGTTGAATATTTTATTTAGGAAACTTTTTACTTTCATATATGGATCCAGAGATTCATATTTTTTTGTTAATTCTACAAAGGCATATGGGGTCACAATTCATGGTTGAACAAATTGGGATTGAGTTTGACTCATATAGCTACTTCTAATTTATTTTAGATTTAATCCAAATGTGTTTTGTATTGGTATTCACAAGGTTTTTTATATTATTTGATACAAGGTGAAGTTAGTGATTAATTTGCAAAAGTATTTTGGAAGATATCAAAAAAGAGTTTTGGATATGGGTTCACAAGTTATTGTTTATGATAAAATATTACCTGAAATTTCACAAAGTCTATTTGGATTTTGAATAACTGGGAAATTGAAGGATATATGCCCTAAATCCATATCTCTATATGATATATTTATGGCTATATTTAGGCTTGCATAAAAATTATGATTTGTATGCATAGAGTATATTATTTCATGTGTGATAAACACCTGAAACATTTCACCCATGTAAGTTATCATTAAATGAAAATTTTTCAAATTTTTATGAAACATATAGGTAGTAAACACATATGTTTCATGAACAAACCATGGAATTTATTTGTGCATATTAACACATGAGTTAATATAGACTACACATTCAGAGCATCCTTGGGTGTTATATAAATAACGTCCATACTATTACAATGTGTGATGTATAGACATTCATCCAGTGAATCCTAGGAACCCTAATATATCTTGATACTTCTCCTTTTTTCTTGAAGTACAAGAATTCCCTGGAGATATCATGGATCCTATACATATGATAATTGATTTAGATCAACCCATGGATACATTCAGAGGTGTGTTGCTTATGTTTTTCCACATTAGAGATCTTTATCAAACTCATTAGATAAATATTAATGGGTTTTTGATGGTATTATATGTTAAGTATTCCATATTTATAATATTTATCCATTTTAGTAATTTATGTAGTTTCATAATACTTTTATCAGAGATCCTTTTACTAGGGTTTAAATCAATTCCACTCGATCAGATAAATATTCTTTTAGTTTTTGATACCTTATATAATGATGTGTATACTACTTATTAATTATAAAAAGAGTTTAATAGTTGGGTTAATCTATGAGGTGGAATATGAACCATTTGGCTATTCCACAGTGTATAAAATATTAAAACTCTAATAGGATCCTTCATTCAATGAAGGAAGCCTTAAAAAAGAAATTATTTTATGTCATTTAAGAAAATAATGATAATTCTCTATTGGTCAAAGTTATCTTATTTTATCTTATCTCTATTTTCAATAGAGGAGGAGGTGCTATCACTCCATTATGAATAATAGGTCATATTGAAATATTCAGAGAATCTAGTGGTTGGTGGACTCTAATAGAGGTATTATTTTTTTGGTTCTTGTTGAGGTAATGTGATCAAACTCACTAACAGTGAAAATAAAATTCCTGGATAATGAGTTATACTTGTTTTATGGTTTTCCTATTTCATACTATTTATTTCACTCTCAGTCCATCTTGGAAATGTTTTTATGTTTTATTCCATATCATATGATCCTAGTATTATCCCTCAAAACCCATCAATGATATTAAATTTTTTAGTTATGAATTTCTAGGATGAAAATAAAAAATACAAAAATGGTTTTGGTGTTTTTACAAAACTATGGTTGTTGTTATTTCACTATTTCATGGTCTACAATGTTTTTCCTTAACATAAAATTGTTATCTAATCACTACATCATAGTATGAAAACTTTTATTTGAGAAAAATATAGTTTAATGAAAAACTCCTTGGTTGATATAATCATAAAATAGAGTGTCATTTTTTATATCACTATGATGTGGTGAGCCGACCACTATGTCATTGATAGAGTCACAATTGAGACCTTCTATATCATCATTTTTTTGTGGGAATACATAAATGAAACTCTATGTGGATATATATTATTTCATGTTGTAAAATGTTTTGTATAAAACAACTACATCATGGTGGAAGTACATGGTCTTTAGAAAACCTATAAAAATTATGTTTGTCAAAAACCTTCCCCAGTATGGGCCCAAAGGACTTACAGTGAATTAATGTGACTATATAATATATCAGAAGTGATTATTATTATTATTATCATCAAAATTTATTATATCTCATGTTAAATTACTAAATTATTCATTTATTTATGAAATTCCTACATAATAATTCATTTATATGAATTCTTTCTATGATGTGAATATTATATGATTTATAGTAATTTTTTTAAATTGATTCATATAAATTTTCATGTTTTGTATATAAAAGTTACATGTAAGGTATAAAAATATAAGATTTAGTTTTCTCGTACCATTAATTTGATTTTTTATGGAGTTATGAGTTTGGATTTAGAGTTTAATTAAATTGTACACATATTAAGTGTTATTATTATGATAGAATTGAAGTCTTTCCTAAGTAAAGAACCACTGGTAGTGGGAATTTGAGTTATAATTATCACTATCCTGAGGGCTTATTCCATGTACAAAAAAGTGGGGGTTGGCTACTCATCATTGCACTTTTCGTTTAATGTTAATTTTTTAGTTTTATATGATTCAAAACCTTTAAAGGAAAGGAATTTATGTACCTTATGCCAGAGATTCATTTGAACATTTGTAGATAAATTTTGATTCTATTTTTGGGTTTGTAATACAAATTTCAAGTTGTGTAAAGAGTTACACATTAATATAGTTTTAGAGTATTAATTTTGATAAAATAATATGGGTTATAAAACTAAATCTATTGAAGAATGCATACATACAATTAGTATATTACATGTAAATATTTTAAGGGATGAAATAGTTATGAATTATATTCATAGGATGAATATAAAATGGTAATATTAATAAAACCCCTAGAAATACTAAGTGTGATATTCCTTCCATATCAAACAAATGTCATGAGATTGATCATATTAAAGGTAAGGTCTGGAAAAATATAGGTTTCCGTGAACTATCTAATGTAATCAATACTTTCTATGGGTGATCCTATTAAGATTAGGTGCCCATATTCAATTTTAATATTTAGGTTATATTTAGTTGGGTGACCCTAATAAGATTATGTTCCTATAGTAATTGTGTTTGGATAATTCATATAATGAATTGTGAATGGAATTTTAAACCTAACTATCCAAGAGTAATATGATATTTTATTGGAATAATAACCTACTTAAATAGATAAATGATGAGAGAAATGTCATAGACACAAATTTTAGTAAAATACGAATTTTCCCACCAAAGGTAATGATAAAAGTGTTTATAATTTTAGTGGGAGTAATTTCATTAAAATTCCTTGATGCAAATATATATAACATGATTCTCGCCCATATAAATATTTTTATTATAGATTATGGAATGTATCATGATTAATAATTTGATATTTCTTATAGGAATGACCTATATAGTAATTATATATTGAAATCTAAGGTCAGAATGTGTTTCTAAAGAGAATAATATTGAGCATGTGAATGTGTTTTTTATGGAAATCAATTTCTCTAATTATTATTCAAGGGCATTGGATTCGAGGTGTTTATAACACGTATGTGTTGATGAAAATAGACTAAGAAATATGGGAGAATTTATTAATGGTAAAATATATCTATATATTGAAAATGAGTAAAGAGTTATTACATTAAAGGTAAATACTTATGATCCAATTCCATCGAGTTGATTATTTCTAGAGTTGGAAAATTATTTCTAGGTTCTAAAAACAAACATAATTTTTACATCAATATATTTTTTAAACAAGTAGGGATTTTCATTCATTATTAAGAACAGTTTTTTTTCTATAAACTTAAATTAATTTTTTTGTTGTATTGGGAATATAATAAATGGTTTATATATTCTTGATATAGTTAATCTAATCTATTTCATTAATGATTAAAAGGGAAAGGATGATTCTATCACTAGTTTTATTTAGAATTGTCAACATGGATATAAAAATGAGAAATAAATCTAAATAATCCATAGAGATGAATTTTTGTACTTAACAAATTATGAATCATTGGACAATTTAAAATATTATTTAGTAGAAAAAATAAATAAAAAAACCATTTAGTAGAATAAGTGGGAAGGATATTAAACTACTGTATTATATATATAGTGATGTATTTAGAACAATTAGAACTTAAGAAAGTGGTGGGTAAAATTAATTCATAAGTTTTTCTTATTAATTGAAGAAATATAGTTATGGGTTTCAAATGAGATGAAAATTTGAAAAAATTGTAAATTTTAATGTTTTTAAAATTTATGAATATAATCAATTTGGAAAAACATATTAATATTCTATGTTCAGATCAGGGTGGTGGATACATGGGAAAAGAATTTATTGATCATTTGTTAGATTAGGGAATTGTTTCATTACCCACTCATCATGTAACAACATGGTGTAATGGTGTGTTTAAAAGGAATAATTGTACCTTTTTGGATGATGACGAGTCACTGTGACCTTCATTTATCATTCTGGGGATATTCTCTTGAATCTATTGCATTAAAATATAACCGCGTTCTATCTAAAATATTCATAAAGACATCATATGATATATATACTTCTAAACAAACCATTTTATTTATATTATGATTATTTTTGATTGTAAATAATATATAAGATATTTTTTACTTGGAAATCGTGACTCCAAATCATAGAAAAGATTATTTATTGGTTATCCTACAAAAATATTGAGTTATTATTTTTATAATTATACTGATAAAAAAAATTTAAGAACAAAATTTTTTATTTTACCTAAGAAGGAATATATAAATTTAGGAGTAAGTTAGAGGAAATTAAAACATAGAGAAGTTCAAAACCAATATATAGGAGTTATTACTAGGATGAAAAATGAGACAGTTCTAGCAGTTTTTATTGAATTAGAAATGACTCATATTATATAATAACCTTCAAGTTTTGATAATATTTTCTAGGATATTAGTAGATATGGATTTATTAGCGAAAATTATTAACAATAAATGTTCATATATGATAAACCTAATACCTACCAAGAGTCTATTGAGAATTAATTTAGAGATTAATAACTATAGGCTATAAAATTTTAAATCGAATCCATATACACAAACAATTTTTGTAACTTAGTGGATGTTCCTGAAGGGGTGATACCCATACGATACAAGTGGGGGTTCCATAATAAAAATTGCATGAATTATAGATTGTATACCTATAAAGATTATATGGATGATAAATGTTACAAAAAAATTCATGGTTTTGACTATCGAAAGATATTTTGTCCAGTTTAAATGAAAAAATTAATTCAAATATTAATTTCTATAAAAGAATATTATGATCATGAGATATATAAAATGAATTTAAAGATAAATTTTTATTATAAGAATTTATTCGAGGATGTGTATATAATAAAACCTAAAGGCATTAAGGTAAAAAATTCATTTTCAATGGATTGAAAGTTCAAACAGTGTATTTATAAATTGATGTAAGCATCTCAGAGTTGGTGCATCCTGTTTGATGATGCAATAACAGAGTTTAGTTTCATAAGAAACATAGATTATTCTTATGTTTACTAGTGAATTATTAGGAATTTTGTGCGTTTTTTATATTTTATGTCTATGAAATACTTATCATTGGAAATGATTTCATAAATTTACATTATATGAAGGAATGGTTGGGAAAATATTTCTTGATGAAATAAATGGTTGAAAAACCCAATATATTGGGTATGAAGATTTATATAGATATATTGAAGAGGTTGTTTGGGATGATTCAAAATAAATTATTAGTAATTTAATAAAGAGGTTCAGCAAGGAGAACTATAAGAATGGATTTTGACTAGTATTTCATAGAATGAAATTTAGGAGGATTCAAGATCCTTTTTAAAGAGTTATAGAGGATGTAAATGATTCCTTGGGCTGGTGTCGACGGTCGCATCAGTGGGTATTTGAGAAAACCGGTTTTGAGGTTTTTCATCTCTCCTGATGCTTATTTCCCGTAGTTCATGGTACCTCGGCCAGTTCTGGGTGACTTCAACACCAGCAGTGATGGTTTTTCAATTTGAAGGCTTGAATGGATTTCATCCACTGTGATTGGATGATTTTAAGTGGTGAAGTGTTGAATTGGCGATGTGGTGAGTTTATGTATGGTTTCTCACTTTTCCTTAAAAGGGTTTTCATATTAAAAAAACAATTTTTAGATAGTTACATAATAAGAAGCAATGATGAATTTTCAGGTCATAATAATAACAAAGGATATGTTCTTGATCGTTAGAGGTGATGATAAGATATTTATTAAGGGTTACATTCATGTTAGTTTCCATACCAAAAAAGATGATATGAGATCTAATTCTAATTTCATGATTTTCCACAATGATGGAACTATCATTTGGATTAGTTTAAAAGTATCCACTATGGAAAACATGACAATATAGGTAGATTAAATTACTATATCATATGTTTTAAAGGAAACTATTTATTTCAAGAAGCACATCTCAAATATTGTGGTGATACTAGCATTGATGAATAAATTGAGCTTTACTATGAAAAATATAGAGCAATTTATTAGGTTGAGGAACCCTAGTCTCACCAAAGGTCTAAACACATCCTTTGAAGATACTTTATCATTTGAGATAACATAGAGATGGGCGATAAAATGAGAAATGTTAGAAATTTTAATTGATTTTTATTTCCAATAATACCAAATATTTTCATTATTTTAATGTAGTCAACGCATTTTGTGTGTGTTTTGGAATTAATTAGGAATTAATTATTAAATGGATGAAATTCACGATTTTAAGTGATTTATTCTTTTTTTTTTGAATTTATTGGGATAATTTATATACTTAAAATGGTATTATAAATGATTCTAAGGTGTCAAAAACTTATATGTGATATTAAATCACCATTATAAATGGATACATGACATTAGAAGAGAATTCTGAGTTGTGTGTGATTAAAAACATCACAATTTGAGATTAAAACTTCCAAGAAGTACTCTAAATGAGATTAACTAACTAAAAAAATAATTGTCTGAGAATAAATAAAAGGGGGAGTCCTCACATGAGATTATTTTCCATGTAGGAGGATTCGTACATCAGTTAAATTAGGATGAGTAGATACTCATGTTAGTAAAAAAAATGAAAACCAAAAACTTTATAAGATAAAACTATGTAGAATCATTGTCACATGGGATTAAATGGGTATGCAATATAATTTAGGTTGATTAACCAGTCTAGTAAATAGTCAAACATAAAATTAAATGATATACATTGTGTGTTAGGTGACCTTAAATTAAAATATTCAATAACAATGTTCAAATAAAAAAGGTGATATGGAAGATTAATTATACAAGTTCTAAGAATGTATTAGATTCATTAAAGGTTATGTCCTACTGAATGTGGAAGTTTAAGCCTCATATTAGCATTACCCAATTTCCAACCTTTACGTATAAATCATTTTACGGGGAACATTTCATGCTAATACTCTATGACATCCCCATTACATAACCAACATATGAGTCTTTTTTTTGTGACACAAACTTTCATAAACTTAAGATAAATTTTAAATCAATTAATAACTCAAGTAATGGAATAAGAACATTTTAGAGCACTCAAGAACTCTATTAGAGTTTAAAAATGTTAGTGGGACAGAAACAAGTTCAACATGGAATCCCTAAAGAAAACACTTAACAACCAATGAATATCATCATCTCCTTATGAATAAAAAATAAAAACAGGACAAAGTAATTATGTGTTCTATTAATTCAAGAAAAGTGGAAAATTAAAAGATCATGGGAATCAAGTGAAACATAAAATAAATATAGAGAACAATTTAATAGTCATGGAGAATATACCAGAAGTCGAACACATGTGAACAACCAAATGAATATTATTCCACCATGAGATATTTGAGGAGATTGGTTGAAAATATTGAGAACCACCTAAAACACTTCCATTTCTATTAAAAATGGAAGTATTCCACTATATAAAATGTTATCAACCCAGAGATTATCATAGGAGTTTTAATGTATTTTTTTTCACTTAATTTTAGCATTAATAACAGATTCAATTCATTTTCTTTATTAGTGATTCCATATCTTTAAATTTTCCATTTGGGTATCTATACTCCATGGTTATTGTAATGTCCCCGACCTAGAAGCCACTAAACCGGTGCTCCGAGCTATGTGGTTACATGAACTTAAGCGTGCCTCCCTGTATGCCAAAGGCTGCTGACTAGCAGCGGGGGTCTGTGGAGTCATGTGGGGAGACTATACCCCCTTTTTATCAGATTGAGTCGCAATAGAAATAAACCAAGTAGCGGAAAAAATAACCAATAAACAAGGAACAAGTATAAAAACCAATTCCAACAATAAACATGCCATGTCATACTACAAGTGAATGAGTGAACAAAACCTGAAATAAAGACAATGGACAAAATCCCCAAAATGGTCCTGACTCCAAGTCCGGATCCTCCACCAAGTGCTACCCATGTCCACTCATTATCTAGAAAGGACCCTTTCCCTTCTCCTGACTTGCAAACATGAAGTCTACTTGGGTACCTAATGGCGGCCCGAGCAGGGTGTGAGTACAACTCAGTAGGCCACCACCAATGGTGCCTACAAAATATCCAGCATAAACAAGTAGTGCATGAAAAATGAATATGAATAATAATTACCAAGTAATTACTTGATGTTCCATTAACAAGTTCAGGGCCAAAGCCATTGCCACTTCCATTACCATTCATTACACACCAATTATCATCACTTACCAATTCATCACATTTCCATGGGTTAATCACGTACATTATGTTACATGGGTTTAAGGATGAAAATCACAAGAAAGAGGGTAAACACATGGTTATCCTATCCCACTAGGACTAACCCCCTCATAGAAACCATAACCTCACCTCAGAGCATCAGTACAGGTGGATTTAACTTTTAGGAGAATAGATCCTCAGTCCTCATTCCTAACTCGATCATTTAGGGTGGAGTTTAGAACATCAGTCTTCGCTCGAACCGTGGGCGTATATCCTCAAGTCATACCCCACTCTACCAAGCCATGTGCATATGCTTATATATATATATGTAACCATCAACCATCAAAACCATTTCCCTTCAGAAAACACTATTCACAGAAACCCACATGGAAATCCACATCACGCCTTAACCCATTAATACATTATCATTTCACATCATTTAAAAATTCTCCCAATTCCCATGTGTTATGCCTATCTCACTAAGAATTCAACACTAGACCCATAATTCATCCCATTATGGTCTTTAATCCATTTACACATTAACCCATTTAACCCGTTCATCATTCCCATGAATCAACCATTCAACCCATTCCAAATAACCTTAAGGTTATTTCCATGTCTAGGTGCGTCAACTAACTTCTATTCCAAGTTTAACCAGTCATGCCAACATATTCATCATGGGATCCACCATTTATTACAATATGGTCACTTGTTTAATAACAATCCCTATGTCCCGAAAAGCCGGCGCATCCCATGGATGGCCCCAAATTAGGTCAAGTCAATCCCAACACATCCCACGGGGATCGTGGGGGTTCCCATTTTCCATTTCCAACACAATTATTACCAAAGATTCCAAGGTTATTCAAAACATAACCAAGGGGAAACAAAAACACAACTAAACATGCACACATACCTAAATAACCATTGAATTTAACTTATTGACCACCAACCTTGAAACCATGGTTGAACGCACCCTCAATCAAGTCCTTAGACCTTGATCCGACCAAACTTTGGAGCTTAAACCTAAAAATCACCCAAAAGATAGATTTTTAGAGCTTCAGAACAAGGGTGAGAGAAGATACAAACCCTAAACCAAAAAGAGAAGCAAGGATGGGATTAGCCTTACCTAGAGCTTCGATCCGCAACCAACGATGCTCTAAATGGACAAGAATCGAAGAAGAACCACCCTTGGGAAGATTGGGTAGGCCAAGTTCATCACTAGGGTTGAGAGGGGATGGATTGAGGAAAATCCCGAGTTGGGGTTTAAAAGCCCGGAGTGGAAAACTTATAATTTTTCCCTACTTTATGTGGCCGCACGGTTTAGCCGCACGGTTTGAAAAACCGTGCGCATGCTACTTCACGGAAGAGAAGGGTTGCACGGTTTACCTGGGTAGGCCACACGGTTTTCCTGGCCATGCACAGGCTGTGCGCCCTGGCCTGTCTTGCCCAACTTTCCTTTCCTCCGTGCCCCGATCCTCTGAAACACTCCCATGGCCTATCATACTTTCAGAAGACATCCCTTGAAACCCAGAACAAGGGATTCAACCAAAACATAATGAAAACATACCCTTCCAAAAATTGGGATCTTAAAACCTCCCCACCTTATAACGGCTCGTCCTCGAGCTGAGTTCCCAAGCCTCATTGCTCTACCGAAGATAAGAGTTCGGGCCACTGAGCCCGCATATCTGATTCCCACTCCCAATATTCTTACTAAACTTTCCCATACTGCCATAGTATTCTCACTAATGGCACAACCTTGAATCGCAAGACCTTTTCACTATGATCCACCATAAGAACTGGATGCTTCTTAAAGGATGCATCAGCCTTAAGCTTCACATCCTTTACATCAACCACGTGAGATGGGTCAGGGTGATATCGTCGAAGCTGCGACACATGAAACACATTATGCATCCCACCATACTGATGTGGAAGAGCCAATCGGTAAGCCACTAGTATGATCCTCTCCGCAATCTCAAAAGGTCCCACATACCTGGGCACTAACTTACCCTGCTTTCGAATCCGACGGTGACCCAACCTTGGCGACACCCAAAGGAACACTTTATCACCCACCGTAAACTCAAGAGGTCTATGCCTCCGATATGTATATGACTTCTGGCTACTCTGAGTCATTGCCATCTGCTTCCTGATCAACTTAACTCTCTCTGAAGTATCCTTCATGAGACTTGGCCCAAATAACTCAGATTCACCAGCCTCTAGCCAACACAACAGAGATCTACATGACCTCCCATAGAGTGCCTCAAACAGTGCCATCTGAATCGTAGCCTGAAAACTGTTGTTGTAGGAAAACTAAACTAACGATAGGTGCCTCTCCCAAGAACCACCAAAGTACAAGACACAAGATCTTAACATGTCTTCCAATAGTTAGATCGTATGCTCTGACTACCCATTCGTCCGCGGGTGGAAAGACATACTCAAAAACACCTGCGTACTAAGCGCCTTCTGCAACCCTTTCCAGAAACGCGATGTGAAATGTGGATCTTGGTCTGAAACTATGGTTCATGGAACACCATGCAACCACACTATTTCGCAAACATACAACCCACTCAACTGGTCGACTGTAAAGGTCTCCTGAATTGGTAAGAAACGAGTCACTTTCGTTAACCGATCCACAACCACCTAGATTGCATCATTCTTCCATGGAGTCCTCGAAAGATGCATGAAAAATCCATTGTTACATAATTCCACTTCCATTTCAGAATGGGTAATGGATGCAACAAACCACCTGGGCGTTGATGCTCGGCCATCACCTGCTAATAGGTAAGGCACTATGCCACAAAGCCCCCAACTTCCATCTTCATTCCAGACCACCCGAACTTCCATTGGAGATCACGGTACATCTTGGTCAAACCAGGATGCACTAACCACTTTGATGCATGGAACTCACACATCAACTCTTCCTGCACACACTTTGGCACAACCACACGATCACGAACACGGACAACACTGTCCACGTCGATGACCCAACCAGAAGGTAGCTCCCCACCTTTAGGATTTTCCTTCATGATCAAACACTAAGGATCATCAAGGTGACCTTCCTTAACTAGAATCAAAAGCGTCTAATCCATCGTTAAGGAAGCAAGTGTGACCTGACCACTCTCCTCCTGCACCTTGAAGTGCATCTCTGCAAACAAAACCATCACCTTCCACTCGGTGCTGGACTCTTGAACCGCCAGATTCTGAACCTTCCTACTCAGAGCATTAGCAACACTGTTTCCCTTTACCGGCGTGTACACCAACTCAAAGTAAAATGACTGGAGATATTCAACCCATCTTCACTACCTAAGATTTAGATCCTGTTGTGAGAAGATGTACTTTAAACTCTTATGGTCGGTAAACATAGTAAATTGTTCTCCCAACAGATAGTGCCTCCAGCACTTCAAGGTGTACACCACTACAACCAAATCAAGGTCATGAGGGGGATAGTTCCGCGCATGGGGTCTCAACTGCCTTGACCCATAAGCCACAACCCGCTCATCCTACATCAACATAGCCCCAAGTCCGACTCTGGATGCATCGCAAAACACGATGTATTTCTTAACCGAATTAGGTAAGATCAATATTGGTGTGGTTTTCAACATATTATTCAACTATTGGAAGGAATTCTCACAAGCCTCAGACCACTCAAACCTGATTCCTTTCTTGGTCAAGCCCGAGAGTGGGGCTGTCAAGAGATAGAAATCCTAAATGAACCTTTGGTAATACCCAGCCAAACCTAGAAAACTCCAAACATCTAAAACACTCTTGGGATGCTCCCAAGATACAACTGCCTAAACCTTCTCTGGATCCACTAACACACCTACCTCCAAGATGATGTGACCCATAAAATGCACCTCACCTATCCAGAATTGAAACTTTGATAGCTTGGCATATAGCTGATGCTCTCTTAGCATACCCAAGATGATATCAAGATGTTGGGTATGATCATCATGAGTTTTCGAGTACACTAAGATATCATCAAAAAAGACAACCAGAAACTGATCTAGATAGGGATGAAAAATTCGGTTCATCAAATCCATAAACACCACCAGTGTATTGGTCAAGCCGAAAGGCATCACCATAAACTCAAACAACCTATACCGACTCTAGAAATCTGTCTGCAGTATGTTAGAAGACCTCACCCTCATCTGGTGATAACCTGACCTCAGATCAATCTTATAAAACAATGATGCACCCCTCAACTAATCAAATAGGTCAACAATTCTAGGAAGACAATACCGATTTTTCACCGTCACCTGGTTCAACTTTTGATAGTCAACACACAACCTCAACGACCCATCAACCATATTCAAAAAAATCACAGGATATCCCCAAGGAGACGTACTAGGACGGATAAACCACTTACGCTCCAACTCCTCAAGCTGATCCTTCAGTTCTTGGAGTTCTGCTGGTTCCATTCGGTATGGTAGAATAGAAACTAGCTCCGCTCCCGGCAGCAACTCGATCATGAACTCAACATCCCTCTCAGGGGTAACCCAGAGAAATCCTCAGGAAACACGTCCTGAAACTGATCCACCACAGGAGGAAAATTAGATTGTTCACCTCCCTCACCATCATCAAGCATGAGACATGCCACTTGAGACATGAGTCCACTCATCTGTTAACAAAACGGCCCCGCACGCCCTACTCGAATATCCCATTCACCATGGTGGACATAAACATCTCCCTCAAGTGACCTGAATGATACTCTGCGACGATAATAGTCTATATGCACCCGATACAACACCAACCAATCCATTCCCAAGATTAGGTCAAAACCTGACAGATCAAGAATGAACAAGTCCCATAGAAAATGATACCCACCAACTTCCAAGGAACATCCCTTGAACTTCATGATATCATCAACCCGCACCCCCAACAGGGTGTCAATTGACACAACTCCACAGGTAAACCCAGCACTACCAGAAGCTGAGCAGAAAAAAGAGTATGTGGAACCTATGTCAAACAATGCACTAGAAAACATAGAAGCTACAAGGATAGTACCTCAAATAGTTGACGGTCTAGCCTCTCCATCAAGAGGAGAAAACTGAACTGCCTGAAGCTGACTTGCCCCATTACCCTGGGATCTAGCCTGAACACCCTATGCCGCACCACCCAGCTGGCGTGAGAAATCTTTCCCTGGAGTCCCACATCCGCCACCCCTTCCAGTACAACCCATGGAGATCCAACTGCCTACCTGATATGGGGAAACTGACCCCTTCCCATATCCGGTATCTTCTTTTCCTCATTATTCTCACCCATCTGCCGAGGTTTCCTGCAGAACCTCTGCACATCCCCAATTCTGCCGCACAAACGGAACTCAACTGGAGGTTGAGGAAAATGAACACACATATTCCCCGGCCTACTGCATAGATAAAAAAACAACTGGTTCCCACTCCGTGAGGCTAACACCCTCTTCTGACCACCTTGCTAGAAACTTTCTAAATGGTGCTTCCGACCTTGGAAAGATGCACCACTTGTCCTCCCAGTTGGCACAACAAGCCCACCACCCGAAGATCCCTTCAGGTTCCCTTCAGAGATGAGTGTCTGATCCATCAACTCTACAAACTTCATCATGTGGAATATATTCATTTGACACCTGATCTCAAGTTTCAACCCATCCGGGAATCGCCTTGCTATCACTGCCTCATCCGTGGATAACACTGGGATGAAGCATCGCAAATCAGTGAAGTGACTAGCATATTCCATCACCGATAGCGATACCTAAGTCAGTCTCATAAAATTTTAATCCTTCTGCTGCTTCAAAATCTCTGGGTAAAAATGATCTAGAAACTTCTCCTGGAAAACGGTCTATGACATCCCCTCAGACTACTCAGTCTGAGCCTGAATGTCCCACAAACGCCTTGCCTGGAACCGCAATATGTAAACAGACAGCTTTACTCTCTTTTCAACAGGGGTCTCTAGATGATCCAGTATCATCTGGACAGACTCTAACCAGAACTCCGCTACCTCTGGCCCACCCTCTCTAGTGAAGGTCGGATGGTGCTGCAGCAGGAACTCCATGTTCAGCTCAAACATACTCGGAGCAACCCGCCCTGGGTCCTGATCCAACATCTGCATAAGGCAAGCCAAGTTCTCTTGGAACTAGTCTTCTCTACCTTCATTGATCACCAAATTTTTGTGCTCTTATTCCAGAGGAGTGTTCTCAGCAACATCCTCGTGTTTCCCAACTGGTAACCGACGTCGTTGTGGCATCTCTCTTTATTGCCAAGTATGAGGTTTAGCACGCATACCATAAAACATTCACGACCTTATAAAAAGGCTCTTTACTAGCCACAACAACCCATTTCATATAATCATTCAATGAAATTAACACCTCAAATGACCACCCCGACCATCCCTACTATGGGCCATGGTTCACTTGGGGTAAACAGCCATGCACTACCACCAAACTCACACAACATTTTACAAAAACATTTCCCACTTCATTTCAACCCTTACATTAATTAACCATCATTTACCCACTTGTTTAATTTCATTCTTCTCATTATTTCTTGGTTTCATGAAATGAATGATGCACCCTACTTTCCTGACTCACACACCCATCCCGTGCGTGTTCCTAACACGATGCATGCCACCTATCTCCCTAGGTGCATACAATGATACATGAATGAAAATCCTAAGCTGTTAAGGCCACAAGCCAAATATCATAAAATAGTCACATCAAACCACATGTGCATCACCCAATGATGAAATATCACCAACAGTAACAACACACAAAAAAGAACAACATTTCTCACCTCGGATGACTTGGTTTTTCTCTCGTATCTGGGTTAACTACTCCCAAGCGCGAGCTCATTACCAAGGCCTGAAAAATATTAACCCTTGGAAACCTATCCAAAATAACAAGACTTAAGAGAAGGAGAAGAAATCCCCCCTCTAATACCACTTTTTAACATCCCCAACACGAAATCCACTAAACCGGTGCTCCGAGACGGGTGGTTACATGACCTTAAGCGCGCCTCCCCGTATGCCAAAGGCTGCCGACTAGTAGCGTGGGTATATGGAGTCAAGTTGAGAGAATATAACCCCTTTTTATTAGAGTAATCTGCAACATAAATAAACCAAATAGAGGAAGCAATAACTAATAAACAAGTAAAAAGTATAACTATTTCCAACAATAAACATGCCTTGTCATACTACAAGTGCAAGAGTGAACAAAACCCGAAATAAATACAATGGCCAAAATCCCCAAAATGGTCTCGACTCCAAGTCCGGATCCTCAACCAAGTGCTACCCATGTCCACTCACTATCTAGAAAGGACTATTTCCCTTCTCCGGACCTGAAAACATGAAGTCTACTTGGGTACCCAACAGCGGCCCGAGCAGGGTGTGAGTACAACTCAGTAGGCCACCACCAACGATGTCTATAAAATATCCAGTATAAACAAGTAGTGCATGAAAAATGAATATGAATGATAATTACCAAGAAATTACATGGGGATCCATTATCAATTTTAGGGCCAAATCCATTGACATTTCCATTACCATTCATTACACACCAATTATCATCACTTACCAATTCATCACATTTCCATGGGTTAATCACACTCATTATGTTACATGGGTTTAAGGTAGACAATCACAAGAAAGAGGTTAAAAACATGGTTATCCTATCTCACTAGGACTAACCCCCTCATAGCAACCATAACCTCACCTCAGAGCATCAGTCCGGGTGGATGCAACCGTTAGGAGAATAGATCCTTAGTCCTCATTCCTAACCCGTGAATTTAGGGTTGAGTTTAGAGCATCAGTCTTCGCTAGATCCGCGTGCATAGATCCTCAAGTCATACCCCACTCTACCAAGCCATGTGGACATGCTTATATATATATATGTAACCATCAACCATCAAAACCATTTCCCTTCGGAAAACACTATTCACAGTAACCCACATAGAAATTCACTTCATGCCTTAACCCATTAACACATTATCATTTCACATCATTTAACCATTCGCCCAATTCCCATGTGTTATGACTATATCACTAAGCATTCAACACTAGACCCATAATCCAGCCCATTACGGTCTTTAATCCGTTTACACATTAACCCTTTTAACCCATTCATCATCCCCATGAATCAACCATTCAACCCATTCCAAATAACCTTTAGGTTATTTCCAAGTCAAGGTGAATCACCTAACTTCTATTCCATGTTCTACTAGTCATTCCAACATATTCATCAAGGGATCCACCATTTATTAAAACAAGGTCACCTGTTTAATAACAATCCCTATGTCCCGGAAAGCCGGCGCATCCCATGGATGTCCCCAAAATAGGGCAAGTCAATCCCAACACATCCCACATGGATCGTGATGGTTCCCATTTGCCATTTCAAAGACCATTATTACAAAAACATCCAAGGTTATTCAAAACATAACCAAGGGGAAACAAGAACACAACTAAACATGCACAAATACACTAATAACCATGGGATATAACTTATAGACCACCTACCTCGAAACTGCGGTTGAACGCACCATCAATCAAGTCCTTATACCTCGATCCGACCATCCTTTGGAGCTTCAACCTAACAATCACCCAAAATATAGTGTTTTAGAGCTTCAGAACAAGGGGGAGAGAAGATACAAACCCTAAACCAAAAATAGAAGCAAGGATTGGATTAGCCTTACCTGGAGCTTCGATTCGCAACCAACAACGCTATAAAAAGCCAAGATTCAAAGAAGAACCACCCTTGGGAAGCTTGGGTCGTCCATGTTCGTCACTAGGGTTGAGAGGGGATGGATGGAGGAAAATCCGAAGTTGGGGTTTAAAAGCCCGGAGTGGAAAACATGTAATTTTTCCCAACTTTAAGGGGCCACACGGTTTTACCACACGGTTTGACAAACCGTGCGCAAAACGTGCACATGCTACTGCCCGTAGGAGAAGGGTTGCAAGGTTTACCTGGATAGGCCACACAGTTTTCCTAGCCATGCGCAGGCCGTGTGCCCTGGCCTGTCATGCCCATCATTCATTTTTTCCATTCCCCAAGCCCCTGAAACACTCCCAAGGTCTTTCATACTTTCAGAATACATCCCTTTAAACCCAGAACAAGGGATTCAACCAAAACATAATGAAAACATACCCTTCCAAAAACCAAGATCTTACAGTTATGGAGTATTGACATGAGGGTTTTCTCCAAGATATAGATTTTATGGGTCACCAAATCATTAAGATTTAATTATGTGATGCTTTTATTTCTTATTCTTGATGAAATGGTGAGTGGGAGGGAAGTGGATCTGTTGTCATTAGCTTCTATACATCCCATTTTTTATTTTTATCTAACTTAAATTATATATTTTATCCCTCAATTTTACCTACATTATCTTCATATGGATGGAGTTGATAATATATTGGGATGAACTATATATGAAGAAATGGGGTATTTGGATGGTGTGGTGCCATCAATTTTGGCATTTTAACTATTCTACAATATAAAGGATATGGAGGTTGGGGTACTATTTATGATTTTATTTTTAATTGATCCCTATAAATTTTAGAGAAGGTATTGGATAACTAATGGTTTTTTATATTTCAATAAGATGGTTTTAAGGCAGCTTGTGGATATTGAAGTTCCTATGTGGTTTAATATGGGGATATTTCCTTTAAACTTGACATTTTATTTCTTTTCTATTTTTATTTTTTATTTCACAACTCTTTCCATCTTTCTACTTCTTTAATTATTTTAAAATATAAAATAATATTAACAAGTCACATTAAAAAATCAATGTTTTTAAAGCCCCTCAAAGAAAAACCTTTATTATTTGCTAATATATGATACTAATGAATCTTTAATTTCTATTTAAAAACCCTATAATAATAATCATGTAAACATTTGTGACATTTTTCAGAATCCTATACATTCACTTCACTTATTTTCACATTTTTTATAGATAAATTTCATTTATAAAAAGTAAAAAATGGTATAAAACACATGAATTTTAATTTTATGACTTCATCTCAGTAAGATTCCTAGGAAGAACAGAAATGATGGGTTGAAAATTTTTTCCTCTTGAATATGATAACAACATAATCTTAAAAGTGTAGGACGAATAAAAAAATATTTTTAGAGCATTCAATGTATGAAGAATGAAAATAGATGAGACTATTTAATAATATAAAGAGTTTGAGCACCCGATAGTCATGATTTCCCTCCTCAATATTTTATGTAGAGAAATTGTTGAAATGTTAGTGGGAGCTCATTGAAAACCTTCTCTCTGACCACATAATATTTCTAGATGCACTACCTTAAGTGGTTAGGATATATTATCCATTTATAGGGGGATTTTATATTTATATTTATTTTATTTTTAACTAATTGGAAGTGTAATTACACCTCAATACTCTTTAAAACATAGTGTAGAAAGAGATCCATTAGAGACCCTAATAGAAAAAATATAAATAATCTATGAGTTAGGTAGTATATTTTATAGAATAGGATATCCCAAAAACATTTACCAAAGATACATTGGCACAAGTTAATGACCTCTTGGGGGAATATTATAATATAAACTCATCATGTTTTAATTATATTCACTTTGAATTTATTATTAAATCTCTCTATGATTAAATTTCTGATATAGCACTAGTGAATAAAGTGTTGGTTTAGGGAGACAAATGAGATTTGGAAAAGGTATTTGAAGAAACTTACTTCATTATTATACCCAAATTTGAAAGATATACCTCATTGGATTCTATGTAGTCATATAAAAAAATTTAAAAACGGTCCACACCAAGAAGGAAGTAGTGCCAAGGTCTTAGTGAAACTCAATCCCCACTAAAACTATGGATAACAATTGGTACTGCCTAGCCAATGGTAGAAAAACCTAGTACCGACTTGGGGGTTCAAACCAAGTATATTTTCCCTTATATTTATTTACATTTAAATTTTTGATAATTTTTTTGTTGTTTTTGTTATTTTTGTTCATATGTTTTCATGGAGGGAAGTAGTAAAAGACTACACAGGAAGATCATTTTAAGAAGCTGTCGATAAAAATATACCAAGTTGTTTCTCTCTAATATTTTACAATCTTATTTGAATATATAAAAATAATAATTGAACTTTAGGGATAGAATATTGAATATGAGTGTTGGGAGGAAAATGTTCCTACTTCTGGATAAGGTTTTTTAATTTATTTTTTATTTTTGTGTGATACATGAGATGTATCGGATTTTTTTTTTAATTTTTAGACAATTATGTTATTTCCATGTTATTGAAATTATAATATAAAAACTCACATTATTGATAATATGTTTTTAATACCAAATTAATTTTAAGAATTTAATTAATTTTGATTTCATTGAGAAGTTCATGCATATAACATACTATCAAAATAAAACTAACCCAAATTGAGAAGAATATAATACTTTTTAAAATTTTCTTATATTTCTTTGTTTCTTGATAGAATAAGACAAGTCTCAAAATATATAATTTTATTTTTGGACTTACTCATTTTTATGGGGGTTTAGGTATGTTTAAAATATTGAAGGAATTTTTTGATATTCAATGTCCCATTGTTTTCAATCCTACCTTGCATATGAACTTTTTTGATATGCTTAGAAACTATGAATGAAATTTTTGTGCTTCATTAAAATCTTAATATATTCCCACCCATCTCTTGATTTTTAAATTCATTTTTTATAATTTAAGACATGTGTAGAGGAGGTTTTTAATACGAATTAATTTCTGATGGAGTTTCTTGCTTGGTAGGATATAATTATAGGGTTTCCATTTGAATGTGTAAAAAATTCACATTATCCATGAAATATATTTTTCCCTCTTTGTCTCAAAAAAATGAGAAAAAATTATATATATATATATATTTATAATTAATATGAATAAGGGATTGAAATTTTTTATTATTCTTACTAAATGTTTCATGATACTAATTATGAAAAGAAAATTGGAATGAATTATGTTTCATCTTTCATTACATTAACTTATAATCCTTTTATCCAGGTAAAAAATAATATATATATATATATATATATAACCAGATAAGAGGATGATTCCAACATTGTTTGTTATGTGTTTATTTATAACTTACCATTTAAAGTTGGTATGAAAATATTCTGATTTTTATATATATAAGGGAGGAATAGAAGTGTATTTTTAGTATATTTTCTTTTAATTTCATGCATTAAACCATAACAGACTAAAAATAATCTTTGAATATTATGATTCTAAATGGAAAACCACAAACCTCAATAACCAAAACAACCCATAAAAAAGTCATTTTTATTGAGAAGAAACATTTCATTTTAGAGGATATATAGTCACTTTGTTAGATTATATAAAGTGTGCATGATATGAGGAAGAAGAATTGTTTTTAAAGTACATTTCTTAAGAGAGGGAAAATTTTCCAAGTTATTCATGAATAGATGCACATGATTGGATAAATGTACATGGGTGAGATTTATTTTTCATAATATAAGGTAATTATAATGATTAAATAAGAAATATGAGAATAACATAGATCTCATTTAAATATTTGATTTAATTGGTATGATATTTTCTTGAGGGTAAATATTTCTAAGGAGTAAAATCTACTAAGTGTGTGTGTGTGGGGGTAGATAAAATGGGAAATTTTTGAATTTTTAATTGATTTTAATTTCTAATATTCCACCATAATTTAATTATTTTAAGGAAATTATCATGTTTTTTAGTGTTTTAGAATTAATTGATAATTATTTTTTAAACTAAAGTTCATGAATTTTATTGATTTAATCATTTTGTATGAATTTATTTGGATAATTCATACTTTTATTAATGGATTTTCAGTGATTTTAATGTGTTAATAGTGGATGTGTGATATTAAATGGCCATTACAAGAGGATGCATGGAATTAAATGAATAATTCTAAGAAATGTATTATTAAAACCATAACTGTGTGAGACAAAAGAATCCTAAAAGTACTTTATGTGGGATTATCAAGCTATGGAAAGACTTTCATGAGAATTAATTGAAGGGGAAGGTCTCCCTTGAGATTAATTTTTGTGTGAGAGGAGTTACACATTAGGTTAGTCAAGATGTATAAATACTCCCATATGAATGAACATGTTTAACCCAAAACTTATTTAAGATAAACCCCATATTGAGTATTTATATGTGATATTACCCTATATGAGATTACCTAGGAATGAAACATCCCTTTTGAAGATTAACTCAATTGGGGACCAGTTTAATGTTAGATTAAATGGGCCTCAAAATGAGCTATGGGATATTAATTTGAAATATTCAAATTAGGAGTCAAAATAAATAAGTTACTATAAAATATTTACATGAAAAAACCCCAAGATCACATCAAATTCATTTAATACAGTGTTATGTTGAACATGGAGGTTGTAGCCTCATATTATATTAACTCAATTTTCTATTTATTTATATGAATCAAATCAAAGGGTCCTACACTTTATGCCAATACTCTATGATATTTCTATTTAATAATCAACATAAGTGGATCTATTTTTTGATCCATACACTTTTATGAACTTATAAACACATAAAAATCACACCATCACATGAGTAATGGCTCAAGGAATAATTAAGAACACTCTAGATCTCTATTGAAGACTAAAAAAATTTGTGGGGGTCTATCTAAGTGAAACGAGGTTTCCATGAATGAAACTCCCAACACATAATTAATATTCTCATTCAATTGTCAGGAAAAGTTGGGAAAAGTCCAATAGTAATTCCACATGTCATGAATCTAAGAAAAGGGTCATCTTGGAAGATTATGGGAATTAAGGTCACTAAAAAATATAGACTATTATTTAAGAACCATGGAGAAGATCCTAGAAATGGAACTCATGTATTTATTTTAGGTAATGCTATTATATATGGAGATAATCAAGTATGAAGGAGAAAAATCTTGAGAACCATGGAATTCACTTCAATATCTATTTAAAATGGTACTAGTATACTGTGTAAAGGGTTCCCAATCTAGAAATTACCACAAGAGTGATACTATATTTTTATCTCACTATATTTTAATACTTAGTATAATTTACTTTCATTTTAAAGGTTTTTCTTCCATATCTCCCTCTGATAAACTGTGATATCTAAATAGAATCGTTATATAGAATTTAATTGAGGATTTGGTCCCCGAGGATATTGAATGGGTCACCAAATTATTACACTTTAATTATGAAATTATTTATTTCTAATTGTTGAATCTATTTTGAGTGGAATGGTAGTGGATCAATGACCATTGATTACTTATACTCACATTTTATATCATGTTCTTTATTATATCACATCTTTTATCCCTCATTTATCCTTGATTTCTATTCATACAGGTGGAGTTGGTAATCTAGATGGATGAACCAAAAACATTGATCTAGAGTGTTTAAATCATAGGTTACCGACATGGGTTATGAAGTTATATAGGTTCTAAAACATTGATATGAGGAAGTGTATAACCATTGGTATTGAGCTTTATATTAGTAGAGTTTAGAGTAACTTATGGATAATGAAGTTCCAATGTGGTAAAATAGGGGTACATTCCCTTCCAACTTGAAATTTTCTTTCTTTATTTTGTTTCTATTTTCATTAAAAACTATTACTATGTTTATCCAACACATATTATTTTATAAAAAATTAAAAATATTAATAAGTTGTGTTTAAAAATGTTTGTTTTCTAAGCTTCTTGAGGATAAACCCTTGTTATCTCCCAATATATACTCCTAAGGTATTTTTTATTTCTATTTGATATCCTCACAATAATCAACCTTTCCATGGGTGATTTAGTGATCTATTAGGTAGATAGAAAGGAAACTGTAGTTGATCCATTGTCAAATAAATTAACATAATAGAAGTATGGAAGTCATGTGAATAATTTGGGTATTGGAAACATGAGGGATTGGATGTAATGGTAATTATCAATGAGATTGTATCATGGTTTTATAATAATGTAAATTTAATTTATTATTAATAAATGTGTGATTTATATATTATATGAACAATATAATGAAAAAATGCTAAAAATTATGACTTTGAGTTATCCCTAATTGATGATAATCATGTAATATTATTGGATAAGATGACCTGTTAATATTAACATGAGTTAAATCTTTTATATGATGTAGAGTAGACTCATGATATAGTATATAAAGACTTATTGTCTAGTTTTACCTATGGAATTATCTCACTTGAAATTGTATACAATCATTGATAAACTTATAGGCGTGTTCTTAATATTAATCCCTGTTATATAATGTTTAAAATATACTTAGCATGTGAACCTTCATACTTTGATACATCTCATATGCCAACCTTGAGGTTGATCTAATCAATGGGTGGTTAGATATGTTTGTAATAATATCATCCGTTGAGTTTAATAACGATGAGATTTTTTCTCTTGAATTATAATTATTATAACTAGTTCCATTATTGAATTAAAATGAGGAAATAAATATACATACTTAGTTGAGAGACATGTGATGTGCTCAAATACTTTTATGAATGAAATGTGATGTGTTCATTAAAATTAGTCAGTCTATTTTATAAAATCATGAACATATGATATTTATTATACTAAATTTTCATGTTCCAAATCTAGAGGTCACTTGATGATGTCCATTTTACAGAGATCTCATCAATCAAAATTTATAAAACCTAGAATATATCTTAGTGGATTACCAGGGTCATATCTCAAGGAACTGATTCTAGAGCATCAATATTTGAGTACTTATTTTTGTTTTAGTTTTATTTTATCAATTTTAAAAATATAGGGGGGTGGTGGTGTTGAATATGTGAATAAAGAATATAATACAATTTAGTACTAAATGAATGATAGAAAGAATACACCATCATATTCAAACTTATTGATCATTCATTATGTCATTTATTTGATCCTACATTCTTCCCTATATGTGTTCTAATTATCCACACAAAACCTCATTGGATGAATAATGTGAATGGAACTCAAATATAATAAAATTTCTCCAAGAAACAATACCACCACTCGCTCAAATATATCACAATAATGATCCCATTCACTACCTAAAATATTAATCCCAATTTTACATCAATAATAAAAATTGTTAGAGGGAAATTTATTTTAATAATGTTAAATGATGTAGGGGAAAGAGAAGGGATGTGTATAATATTTTTCTCTATCCATCAATCACATAAAACCCCAAAATAAAATATAAAATCGAATCTAGGTGCATGGACTCTCATTCATTGATTTTCATCCAATGTGAAATCCTTATGTTAACCTCTCATTGTGATTGAGATCTCGAGAATCACCATCACGTCACAATGGGAGAATAATTAAGAAAAATGGGTATAAGAACAACACAACATGACCAGTTGAACAAAATTCTAAAACAAATTATGTAAAATGTTGGAAAAAATTATAAAATTTTAGATAGCCAGTAGGAGCTGAATACTTCACAATGGGGAGGGGAAAAATATTAATGTAAAACATGAATCTTCTTCATCATTGGCCTTGGTTTTCAGTGAATTGAACTTTGAGATCCTTATTCCTAAGACCACTTCCATGTATCCAAATCAAGGGTCACAATTAATGAATATAGCCTCCACTTGAGTCTTCCTTCTCTTATATATATTTTTCAAATGATATCCACCTTCTTCTTCATAATAATGATTCCTAAATGGTTTTTTTGTTATAGCTATTTCAAATATAGTGGACCCTATGGAAATGAGTTTTTATTATGGGTTTTCCATTTTGGGGATTTTATATTTTATCCCCCCTAATTGTACCCTTATACAACACCACTGATCACCCTTATACTGATAAAATGTTAAGGGTTCTACCTAGAGGTTGTGCCTTGTGATTAAATTAATGCATGGTATATTATTTCCTTTATGCAGACAAGGAATGAGAAGTGTGACCTTGATGTAGATTTTTCGGCTCAAGATGTACCCCTATATAGCTTATATTAATCTAGGATTCCTTTATCTAGTGGATTAGAACAATAATAACTTTTTATATCCTTTATATACTTAAGCTTGGAGTCATAGAGGTACCCTTACATATCACTCACTTATGCTTGATATTTCACAAAGTCCCAAATTTATACAATTGGGAGTGGACAGAAAACTCATATGATGTAGAAATTTTAGAAGGTCCTTTAATTATCTGACACATGGTTAACAATTAAAATGAGTGGTGAAATATCATTTAGGATTTGAAAAGTAAAATGAAATACCCTTGAGTTGGAATTTTAAAAATTCCAAAATTCATATACTCAATAAGAATTTTGACAGGTTGAGGAAAATACATACACGACTCTAGGATGATCATGAATTTACTATATTTTTAGAAAAGTAAATATCATATGGGAGTATGCAATATCATATGTTCCAAGAGTGAAAATTCATAAGAGATCTTCTCCACTTTATAAATTTCCATACCTCTAACAAATAAAAAATGAAAATCAATGCATGATTATTCCATATTAAATTTAAAACGTATTAAAAAATGAAACACAAAACTAAAAATTCTTTAGAAGACGAAATTCCAAATTCAAAGACCATGGAATGGATTCAATTTATTCCAAGAAATGAATAAAACATGTAAAAATAATGATTTGGTCCATTTGGAAATTAAAATCTATATTCACTCATGTAATAAATATGTTATGATTACCTTTGTTTTGTTTAAATTAAAAGGTAAATGTCCATTGAAAAGTGGTTCAAAAAAATGAAAATATTTCCTCTCATCACTCATCTTCACATAATCTATTGTAGTTATAGTAAATAGAAATAATTTAACCCATTAAAAATATTTTCCCAACCTAATTTAAAATACACACAATCAAATTGAATAATGAAAAGATTCATCCATTACATGAAATGTCATGTCTCATATGTGAATTTAACTCAATAATTTACTTGAATCCAAATCAATCTTCCAATAATTGGAGAAAAAAAATTATATTTTATTAGAATTAAAACTATAATAATAATCAATTTAAAAAATAACTCTTCCCTAGGTTTCTTATACCAAAGATCCATTTTATAGTTGCCTGATACAACTTAAATGAAATTATTATCAGTTAATTACACCATTATTAATTTTTTAAATATTCCCCTAACCTAATTCAATTCATTTTTAAATTATGTATTAATTTGAATTTTTCCTATCCATGTGTGTGAAAATAACTTATTGAATTCAAAAATGGATTTTATTACTCACACACCCAGTGTCTAATTGTCTTATAATATCATTGTAGGATCCAAATTGACCATTTAATTCAGTTTCAAAGGACTTATATAAATATAATTTTAGTAAGCTCCCAGGGGTGTTCTTTTTCACAAAGTCTAATTATCCCAGGTTTATGTTAAAAAATATAGTTTCTTCAAGATATAATTCAAATTCCATAAAACTTTTCTATCATAATTCTTTTCCTAGTTCTAAGTTCAAACGTTCCATGAAAACCATGGATATAATCACTCATCAATAATGAATATTTTTTAATACTAGAATCAATGGAATCATCATAATTACCATGAAATCTTCTACTAGGTAGGAAAATAATTAATGTTCAACATACCTACCCTAAAACACACACTAAAAAACTAAAATATTGTTGGAAAAAAACATGAATAATTTTATTTATAGATTCCTAAAAAGGTCTAAAAATATTTTATACTACTCTAAAATAGGTTTGAGGTCACCCCCACATGTTCAAAACTATCCCATTAATCTCAAAAAAATTAATGCAAATTGATTTGCAGTGATTAAAAATTGTGTAAAAATAGAGAGACAACATGGCTATTTTCAATAGGATTCAGTTAACCTCTCCCCAAGGTGGTTTGCAGAAAACATGAACAAATATCACAGGTTTCTGTATACTTTGGGAAAACTATAGAATATAGAATTAAATAATGAGATATTTTATAATAAATAATTAAAACAAATAAAAACTAAAGGTTACTTGGTTTAAACAACCAAGTGGGTACTAGTTTATGACTGATATCAACAAGAAGTTCCAGTTATTAACCCTAATCATAAGTGGGGGGGGGGAGTGATTGGGTGTCTTTGTTTCCTTAATAAAAACCACCAAATTTTATTTTTTAAAATTTATATGAGTGTATACTAGTTTTAGAGAACCCCTTGAATAGAGTTTAATAGTCCATACCCTAAAATATAGAAAAAAATTAAATCTTAAAAGGGGTTTGAGAACAATGAAATGGGCCTCTATGTCATAGTATTTTTATCTTCTTCTACATGTTTTTGATGGTGTAGTTATGGTGGTTATAGATTCAAAAAAAGTTATAGAACATTTTCTTCATCATTGTCCACTCCTTGATTGGAATTATGATAACTATTTTGAGATATTTTCATATATATATATATATATTTATTTATTCAAAATGAACAGTATTCAATTCTATTATAACATTTCTATCCACTGGTTCAACTTATTTCATAGTGTATATGAGAATATTATCAAATAATTATTCACCCATATCTTATTATTTAAATTAGGGAACATATTATTTTATATCCAAATCCATATTCTCTTATATATTGGTTGGTAAAGGTTCTTAATAAATATCCCTGGTAAAATTATACTTGAACAGACTTGAAAATTAAGAATAATTGGATCGGGAGTTAGAGTTCAATTAAAGTAGTTAATGATCAAAAAAATTTATTTAAAATGCAATTATACTCCCTTAAGTTTCTCAGACACAAGATCTAACTTCTGAATGAAGGCCTATAGACAGGGTTTATTTCGATGGAGTAGTGTATCCGTAAGATTTTCCTCAAATCCCAACATCTCTTACTCCTTTTCATCTTCTATAGAAAACTCATTTAATTATGATTTTTTATCGTTAGGATATAAGGGTTCATTTTTTTAAATATGTTTTGGAAAGTTTAAATACAAGTGAATCACGATTTTGTTCATCCCCCGATAATGGATCTGCTAAATTAGTTCTTCTTTAATGTCCTTAGGTATTATTTCATATTTTTAAGGGAGTGAAGGATTTTCAAGAAGTTATTCCACCTTTAAAATTGATATTATTATAGGATCAACTACACGTTAACTTTCTTCAATCACTTAATAATCATCTTCTTCATGTCTCCATTACTATATAAGTTTTTTAAGGGGGTGCACATCATATCCATCACATCCTTGAATTATCCTAACCCACTCTATTACTCTTTTAAATTTTATTCTATTATTAAGGAGTTGTTAATGATTTGTGGTATCTTATTTGATGTTATTTTATATTAATTCTGATGGTATTTGGGAGTATATTTTTGTTGATATTATTTATTAGTTTAGTATACTCCATCCTCATACCCACTTGTGTGTACCAAAATGTTTATCAAGATTCTAACCATTAATATTATCCTCCTTAGGCTCCCATGGGAATGTGAAATAGGTATATAAGTGGATATCCATTAAATAATGGTCCCACTGTTATGCTTATATTATATTGTTAGGGTGAAATATGGAAAGAAGGAAACAAATAAAATAAGAAAAAAAGAAAAATAAATTTAATGAAAATCATTAATTAAAAATGAGATATAATAGTGAATAATCAGCTTGATTACACAACAATTTCACCAGTTTAATGATGTGCCTATCACTGGGCTCTTGTCAAACATAAATTAGAACACCTGGAGTGTTGGTTAGTGGTATATCACGGTCACATATCAAGGATATAGTCTTACAACTTCACTATCATAGAACTTATGGTTGTTTTTATTTTTATTTTCAAAATTCTGAAGATAATAAAATGGAGGAGGACTATTGAAGATGAAAATAGGGAACAAAAAAATTTATAGAAAAAAATGAATTTTAGAAAGTAGATTCCCTTGGATTCCACCATAGTTATCCTTCCTTATATCACTATTTTAATAAATTATTTATCCCTTTACATGTTCTAATTTTCCATAAAAAACTTCACTATATTAGTGATGTGAATGGACACCATACTTAAGGAAATAAACCCAATTTATTATCCCACAAACCTATCAAATGGATTAAAAAATTGAGTCTATCCATTTCCCAACCCAGTGTTCCAAATCATACATCAATGATCCAAATTGTGGGAGATCAATTAATTTTTTCAATATAAAAGTTTAAGGGGGAAATATACGTGAGATATAAAACTATCACCTCTTCCCCTTAATCAAATAAACCCAAAAAATAAAAAATAAAATAGAATCTAGGTCCATGGAATCTAGTTCACTGGTTTTCATCTAGTGGGTGATCCCCCAGTTAACCACTCATTATGTTTGAGAGACTGATAATGACTATTAAATAAAACTGGGATAAGTGAAAATAAAAATAGTGGAAAATAACAACACAACATTAAAAGTTGAACAAAATGTTTTCCAAAATTTAATTAAAATGATGAAAAATTTACAAAATCTTATCCAGTCGATATGAGTTAAATCTGCTACAATAGGGAGGGTATAAAATATTCACAATAGTATATTTTTGTATTCATCCTCTTAATTAGGTTTTAGTGCATTAAGCATAGAGATATTTCTTCCTCAGATCATCTCCACATGTTTATATTGAGGTTCATGATTGATAAATATGGGACCCACTTGAGTCTCCCAACTCTGCTCAATATTATTCCCATAAAATCCTCCTTCTTCTTTATCTTGATGATTTCTAAGCAGTAACTTTTTTTTGAAGCTATTGCCAATATGGTGAAAATAGTGGAAAGGGTTTTTTGTTGTGGGTTTTTCATTTTGGGGATATCAAATTTTGTTTCCCATAGTTGTAACATTATTACATAGCTTCAGGGGTCGGGGTCCTACCTTGATGCAACACCTTGTGAGAACCTTGATATAGGGAATATTATTACCCTTACACAAATTAGGAATAAGTTACATAAAATTGATACAGTTCCTATAGATATGAATATTCCTTTAAATTTATCATTTTAATGTGTGATACCTTTGTGCATTGATTTAAAACCATAATACATTTATGTATACCTCTTTTACTCATGCCTGGAGTCACATGGGTATCCTAACATATTAATCACTCATTATTGAAATATGGAAAACTCACAAAGTCATAAGATTAGCGGTTGGAATAAAATTTATATAAAATGAGAATTTTATATGGCCATTTAATTATCCTACACATTTTGAAAAAGAAATATGATCAATTAAATCTTTTATTGACCACGAGACGTAATACAACATCCCTATGGATCAAAATTTGATAATGTGCTAAAGTCGTATGCTTGATAAGAAGTATGGAAGGTTGAAGAAAATTCATATGTTCCTCAAGAAAACTCATTAAAACTCTATATTTTGGAAAAATAAAATTCACAATGAGGTATACAATATCCTATATACCCAAAGTAAAATTCATATAATATATTTCCCAGTTTTCAATTTGGAGTCCTACAACCCTTGAAAAATGGAAATAAGTGAAGTATTATTCTAGATTAAATTCAAAATAGATTAAAAAAATGAAAATAAAAACTAAATTCATTTAAAAAAAATGAAATTTATCAATTAAATATCAAGGCATGGTTTCAATTTATTCAAATAAATGAATGGTACATGTAAAAATCTTGATCTAAACCATTTAATAATTAAAATATAAATTCAATCAAGTGAAAAATATGAGATTAGTACCCAAAATTCTTCTAAATTTTAGGGTAAAATTTTATTGAATTGTTTTCAATAATTTTTAAATATTGGATCTCATAATCAGTACATTTCTCAAAAAAGAGATTATATAAGAATGCATATGATATATAGATATATTTACTGTGTAATACATATTTATATAGAGATATGAGTGTATTTTATCCAAATAACACCACCTACCTTTCTAGCTTGAGTAACATTGGTGTTTTATAAAAGGTACTATTTTCAAATAGTTATGGATTATGTAATTCATTATTTTTTTCAATTGTATAAATCATACAAGGGCCATATATAAGAACCTGGAATGAGTTTTTTTTTTATTTTAAAATTTATTTATCTAAAATGTGATTGAGGAAACAGACAGGCATATGTCATGGGGTTTGAATTTTTTTTCCATAAGTTAAAAATTCAATAAATTGGTTAACAAAGGATGTCTCCTGATAGGAGTGTGAATCAATCAAAATGTTCACTTTATATTAGAGAAGGAAGTAGAAGTTGTTTTTGAAATAGTTTTATTTTAAAAAGAATGAAAAAATTAAAATAAATGTCAAACAGAAATTGATGACGGGAGTGATGGGTTAAGGGTATGGTCATCTTTTCTAATGTCATTGTGGTAATAAAAATAATTCCCCCTATCTACTTATTTAATGATAAATTAATGACTCCCCAATCAAGTTGTAAACCACCCTTGGTTGAAGGAAGCAATGAAAACCACTCCAGTATGCATTAAAATAAGTAAATCATCCCCAAACCACTAAAGAAGGTCCAAATATGGAATTTTTTATGATTATAAATCTAGAAACCATTAACTTATTCCAAAAATGTGCCAATTATTTCTATATACTCCCACCTAAAATAGTTTTCTTGATCGAGAGAAACTACACTTGGGGGAGGGAGATTAAATCACTTCAACCAAAGTTATAAATAATGAATAAAAACAAAACCTAAAATTAAATTTCATTAAAATAATTAAGAACTAATAAAAATAGTAAAAATTCAACAAAAAATGAGAGTTTTAAATTAAATCACAAGACCTTGACCATACAAATTGAAAAATCTCCCCAACCTTAACACTCAAAAGTCTTACCCCTCCATTTGTAGGGTCATAGTGTCGAATGGGGAAAAAGAATGAATTATGAAATTTAAAAAAAGAGAAAATATAGAAAAAAATCACTTCAATATTATAATAATATATAATATCACATATTTATCCTTCTTAAACACCTTTTAATGGATGTGGATGCACATATTTACAGGGTTGAGGGGTGAAAAATTTTCCCTCTATTTTCTTTCCACAAAACGTTTTCGATTATTTTGTATTGAAAATGGAAGAATATCGGGATGTTTTATTTATAAAATATGTTCCTCACTCTCATGATCATGTAACTTCAAAATATCATGCTTCTTGTTTTATTTTATTAAATTTTACACCTGAATTATTAAAAAAAATGTTTTATGGATAAAGAGGCTCTTCAAATTCCTCCACATTGACACATTAAAAGGATGTATTAATAAGTGAATTTATTTAGGAAGTTTAATGTGAAAAATAGGCTCATAGTTTTTTTTCAAATACATCCCTTATGACCACATTTTGAGGTATTTAGGCTTATATATTGAAAATTTACTATGGTGGGTTCCATTCTGTCATCGATAGAGATTTTTTAACTTGATTTATTTTTCTAGGCCTTTGGATTTCGAATTATCTCTAAGTAAAAAATAATAATTTTCATCACATTAAAAAAGGATGAATAAAAAAATAATCAATCATATTAGGCCAAAATTTAAAAAAGTTATTCTCAAAATAAATAAGTGACAAAAATAGTTAAAATTCCAGAATTACTAAATTTTCACATTTTAAAACAAAATTCAGAAAAAACACTAAAATGATGAAAATAAACTCAAATTTATTAATTGGAATATATTAAAACAATACAAAATATATTAATAATTATAAAAATATTATATCTATCAATTCCCCTATTCTTTTTAATGGGACTCTTGTACAAGTAAACCTCAAAATTGAATCAAAGAAAACCCATACCCATGAGATCAAACAATTTGAAAAAAAGAATTAAAATATATCTTTCCTTATCAAAAACCTTTATTTCAAGTTCCATATTTAGATAATTGAATATATTTACACTTTATTTATCCTACCATGCACACAAAACACCTACCTAAAAATAATTTTCTCTCATGTCAAATATGTAAACTTTCAAAAAAAATTTCTCATCCAAAATCATGAAAGGGTCACTATAGGCATGATAAATTCCAACATATTCACTCGATGTGATTTAAGGGAATATTTTTATCATGAGTAAATTATAGGGTTGTTCTTTATATTATGGTTTTTAGTATTTATATGACAAAAACTCTGAGGTTGAATGAGGAGGGTTTGACTCTTTTTGAAGAAAAATTGAATTATTCTAATTTTCACTCAAGTATGGTATCCTCATCACTTCCCTTAGTAGAAAATAATATCTAAAATATCTATGACAATATCATAGACATCCTACACCATCAGAATTTCATAAAAAATCACATTTCTCTTTTCCCTTTTTTTGAAAGCTCTAGATGGGCATAAATTTCTTTATCCTTATGAAGCTCTAGAAAGGTATAACTTATTTTCATTGAAAGATCCATAAGAGAATTTTTTTTCATTGATAGTTCCAAAAAGGTGAATCTTTAAAAAAATGATTTTTATAGAAAACACATCTATTTAACATTTTATTTTCCACCCAAATTATCACCAAATTATGTAGCACAACATAAGATAGCTTCCCCCCCATACTTAAGTTAAACTTTATTGCGAAATTTCACTTCAAAAGAAGGATGGATAGGGAAAATTGGATTGTAATGAGGATGAACTAATATTAAGTACATGTATTATAAGGGATTAAAGTATTAAACATACAAGGAAGGAGAAAAAAAGTATTATCTTGGAAAGGGGGATTTAAAACCAAATAAATTCCTTAATCATTTCAAACAAAAGTACCTAAAAACCTCAAGTTTGAATTGAATTAAATAAAGTTATAGTTAAATAATGCATGGTCTAGTTCTATCAATATGTAAGGTGAATGTTAATAATATTAAAAAATAGTTCATAAGTCTCATATGATAATGATTTCAATCATAAAGACATTGAGATGTGGAATCTGTTTCAAAAATCAGACTAATTTTCCAAAAATTATCAAATAATTGATCTTAAAAAAATTTCATATTCAACATTCATTTAATCTCAGTTTCATTTGATAAATTGGTTCACTCATTTATATGGGTTTAAAAAATGTAATAGATAATAATTTGAGATCACAAGTTTCAAAAAAAAAAGAAACGCACGACAATTTGAAAAATACATTTTCTTTAAAAACACATAACAAAACTACAAATGAAAATTCTATAATAGAATGCTTCCACCCCACACACATAAATTATGTAGTTACGTAAATTAATTCAGGTGTATTTAACATGTAAGTATATTTTTAATTTAATAACAAAAATAAAGCAAGTGCAAAGAAGAGGTGAGACCAGATGAATTTTATTGAAAAATAGGTTGTAGGAGTGTGATATCATCTACTAGATTAGATGGAATATTCCCATATAATTTCATCAGCCTGTGTCCATTAACTATGAATGGATCTCTATCTACATAATTCACAACTGTAAAGCACCAAAAGTATGTACATGAGTAACTATAAATGGACCTTTCCATATAGAACAATGTTTACCTCTCATCGGTTTGAGTCTTGAGTTGAATAATAACACTATGTCTTCAGGATGTAAGTATTTTTGTTGGATCATCATTTCATGATCCAATCTTTTTCTTTTTTTGTAAATATTGTAATTTTAAAATTCTTTCCTTATAATTTCCTTGAGTTCCTACAACATCAATCTTATACATTTACCAATGCTTTCAAGATCGAAATTCATATTTCTCATCAGCCAATACTCCTTATACTCTAATTCTATAGGTCGGAGGCAAATTGTACCATAAATGAATATATATAGACTCATTAAAATTGAGGTGTTGTAGGATATCTTGTAATCCCATAATGTGTCTTCCAAAATTTGGAAAAAATCCTCCAAATTTAGCTTAAAAATATTTTACAAAATTCCTTTAATTTATCTATTAGACACTTCATCTTTATCATAAGTATATGGATTTTAGGGGGTTTATGTTTAATGATGAACCATATAAATTTTACATAAATTATCCATTCTATTATTGAAAAAGTAACCCCCCCTGATCATGGATGATGGCTCTGGGTACAATGAACCAACAAAATATGTTATCCCTGAAAAGATCAAAAATAAATTTTGCATCGTCAGTCCTAATGGATTTTTCTTCCACCAATTTTGAATCATAATAAAATGAAATTAGGAAAGGGAATATAAAACATATCCCCAAATAAATTAAAGATTATAAAACCTTTCTTGTACTACATTAATGTCCAAAGTGGTATAAAAATGCTAAAGTGTGATAAAAAACATTGATAGATTCAATTTTACTTTCAATAAAACATCTTCATATCACTTGGTCATTGAAAAAATTCTAAATAAATGCATCATCCAAAAATGTAATATATGTATTAAGATTTTATTTTTTTAATTTTGTGGGAATTGTAATGAGATAATACATGATATGTTAACCGATAATTTACTATATCAGCATACCAAGGAACTTCTCCTCCAATCATGTACAACTACTCTCTTAGAATGTTATCATTCAATGGTTCTTTGTTTGGAATTTCAGCTTCAATAGTATTGGGAAATCTACTTAAGTGATCAGAAACTTGGTTATTAGCTCCCATATTGTATTTGATTTCTATGTTTAACTCCTCTAGTAGTAACATCTATATCACTACCCTCAGTTTACCTTCATCCTTCTTTATCGAGTACCTAAGATCTTCACGGTCAAAAAATACAGCGAATTTAGTTCCAATAAAATATGATCTAAATATTTCTAAATAAAATAAAACTTATAATTTTTTCTAAGTTTGTTTAATTTAATTATGTTTCATCTAAGGTTCTCAAGGCATAATAAATGAATTGTGTCTTGTCCTTAATTCATTGAGAAATTACTTTTCTAACTTCTTGGTCAGAAGCAAAAAAAAGTAGCAAGAATGGTTCTTCCCAATTTAGTGGAAGCATACCTTGTGTTGAAATCAATATCATCTTCAAATCATCCAAGGATTCCCAAAAAGAACATTGAAATAAAAATCAGCATCTTTGTAATCTAGATAGAAGGAGTGAAATCTTATTGAAATCACTAAAAAGCCTCTTGTAGAATCCCTCATGTCCTAAAAATGATCAAGCATCTTTCAAATTTTTTTGATAAGGTAATGAATTTATCAATTCAATTTTTGATTTATAATGTTCAGTGAATTTTTTTGAGATGACCTTCCAAATGAATATTCCCTTATTCACCATGAAATAATGCTTTTCAAAATTTAAAATAAAATTATTTTTAATGTATTTTTTCAAATCATTTTCTATATTTTTCAAATGATGGTAAAAATAATTAAAAAAAACCATGAAATAATATAAGTAAAACTCCATGAAATATTCAATGTGATCAGAAAATATACTTACAACGCCCCTCTAAAATGCACAAGAAAAAATACATAATCCAAATAGAATCCTTTTATATGAAAGAGTACCAAAGGGACCGGTAAAGATAGTATTATATTGATTATCGCGAGAAATAGGTACTTGAAAATAACATGAAAATACATCCTAAAAGAAATAACAAAATATCAGTAATAGTATCTCTATCATCGGGTCAATGAAGGGGAAGGGGAAATGATCATTCTGAGTGGCCTAATTCAACTTCCTAAAATCTATGCACACTCTCAAGCTATTCTAAATTCTCACAAAGATCAATTTATTATTTTCATTCCTCATAGTGGTTAGGCTAGTATATTTTTTAACTGCATGAATGGGGATAACCCATTTTGAATATGAAATGTGATAGATGATCTATGCTTCCATGATATTCTCGATATCGTTCTTCAAAACCTTCATCATGGTGGGATTCAACCTCATTTTGGGGTTGCATAATTGGTTTGTAATATCCATCAAGAATAACTATATGTGTGAATAATTTTTATTTTATTAATAATAAATTACTTAATCCACACCCTATTTATTGTAAATACTCTCTCAAAATATTAATCAATGATTTGTTGGGTTTTAGAAAAATTATAAGCAATTATCACTTGTAATTTCTCTCTCTCTATAGGGTACAAATATTTCAAATTAGTAGGGAGTGTTTTTAATTCAAAATCAAGGGGATTCTCAAGGGATGAAATTAAATAAAGGTTTAAACTTCCATTTTTTGGACCTCTTACACACAAGAAATCATATCGTATTCTTTAATATTTAAAAAATTATCAAGGAAATAAGATTTTACTTTTTCCTCCAACATGAAATCAGAATATCCATTTTTTTGGTAATTCAAATGTTCTGTGATATTTTAAATGAAAAAATTATCTCATAATGCTAATAATTAATTTCATATACCGTATTCTTCAATTGGTTCTATACCAAAATCTTGGAAGAGTTCAAAGGGTGAGTGATCATCAGATGGGTGCCTCATGGATTAAAAAATATTGAAGTAGATAGTTCAATCTCCAAAATACATGGTGAGTGTCCCTTCATGGAAATTAATGATGTTTTGGGACATATTTAACAAAGGTATCACAAAAATTATGGTTTAGTGTGATGGTATACTATCTTGTTCTATATTTATCACATAGAAGTTAGATTGGAATTAATGACATTTGACTTTATCCGGGATATCCTCCTTAACTCCTACTGGAAAAAATGTTGATATAGTTTCATGATAGACCCCCACATAGGTGGGTTTCAAGTCTACCATATCAAAATATTATATACTAAGTGAGGAAATACATTAATGAAAGCACCTAGATCACAAAAATAATTAAATAAATTTAAAAATCCAATGGTGAATGAAATAGAAAATGTATCTGGATTGTAAAATTTGTTGGGAAACTATTTTATGATAAGGGATGAGACAATTATTCCTAGGTTAATACTCTAATTAACATGAAATCTCCTTTGGTTTCGGAAAATATCATTAAAATATTTAGTATAATTTGGAATTTTTTTGAGTTCTTGAAGCTATGGGATATTAATTGCCAATTTCTAGATGGTGTCGAAAATTTATATTTGAAGTGATTATTCCATAAATATATTTGATTATCTCATCATTTATGTAAATTATGGGGTTATATATTTATTATACCTTTTATGTATATGAAATGGTGTTTCTTATCTCTTCTTCTTTGGCCTATTAGTCTCCTCTTCCCTTTATTCTTCTTAGTGTATTTTCACACAATTTTTCAAATTCCCAACTTCATTATCCCTCAAAAAAGGTGGTCTTGTTTCAGGTTAATGGGTCAGTGGTGGTGGTATTTCTTATCTGATTCTTATTTTTATTAGGCTGACATTATTCTTTGGGTTTGGTATCATTTGAACTATAAATTTCAAGGGTTTTTTGGATAGGATTTCCACAAGACTTCCAACATTTTTTCTAGATTATAAGACTTATCCTCTAGGCCATAAACCTTGGATTATAGTTTTTGTCAGTGATACTTTGTGATGGTGGATATTTTCTCATAGGTTATTTGGAAAGTGGGTGGTTGGTGGAAATAAGGATGGTTATAAGATTTATTCTTTTGAAATGGTGGTGAGTTTTGGAATTGTTGATGGAATGGGGGTTGGTTTTTGGAACTGATTTTGGTGTAGGGGACTAGCTTGATTATTCTGATTTCTATATCTATATTGGACTTAGTTAGGATCTCTAAATATTTTATTTCATTTTAAATACCTCATATTAATGTTTGTTTCACAAATTTACATTCCCTATATTTCATTACACTAGTTAGTGAAATGATTAGGTGGTGAGCATAAACCACATACTTTAGCCGGTGTTTATTATTCACTTACTTATTTCAGTTCCCTATCTCTCCCCAAAGTTGTTAGCTGCTCAATGATAGTTTCTATTAAGGGTGATTTATGGGAAGTTATTACCTCATGAGTAACTATTATTCCAGTACATCTTGTACCAAATTGTTGCGAGTTCTGAGAAATATTCTCAATCAAGCCCTTGGGTTGTTATGGTGACTTGTTAATCAATGTGCCTCTAGATGATGCATCTAATAGGCTTCTATCATTTTCTTTTAATCCTAGATATAATAATACAATAATGTGATTCTCCTTAATTTCTTGATTTGGGAAGCTGGTGTATATCTTTTTAAATATTTCCCAATACTCGTAAAGGGTTTATTTATATGGGTGTATGATGGAATAGATATATTTTATGATGGTTGTGATTTGGGAGGTAGGTAATAATATTTTCATGAATCATCTCACTAATTAAATCAAATCATGAAAATATCCTTATTGAAGGTGAAATGATCATTCTTTGGTAGTTCCATCCAATAAAAATTGGAATGCCTTCCAATTATCATATTCCTCAGTTACTCCTTAGGGATGAATGTAGAGAAAACAAACATGAAATATTAAATATGTTTTTTAGGTCTTCAACTTCCCATACATGATTTTTTGGAAGAAGTGGGATCATGTTAGGTTTCATCTCAAAATAATTTTGTAACTCTGGCATGGAAAGAAGATTATTTTGATTAAGGATTTGTGGTGCATATAGGTCTCTAATGGTTTGGCTTTGATTTCCATCCATAACGACTAGCTCAGAAGGAAAAATTGAAGTTTCACTCGAGTTTACAAGATAAATTTCCTCAAATTTAGATTGAAAATTAATGTTTCTAAATCTATTCAATATGGTTCATTCAATTTCATGTTCTAAGGGGAAAAGGGTCACTGTTTGTGGTTCCAGTCATGTAATTTTGAAGAGAACAATATATTGTTGGAACAACTTCCCTTGAAAATGTGCCTTGTATTGACATTTATATATCATGTGTTGTGACAAAAAAATATTTACTATCTTATAAATGAATTAATGTGGTTAAACAGGGGATTATATAGAGAGGAGTTTACAAAAATCTTATTTGTCACTTGAAATTAGAGAAATAAGTAGAGAATGTTTTTTTGAAATTATTTGATTTCTAAAAGAATGAAAGAAATTAAAATAAAGATTTAACATAAATTGATGAAGGGAGTGATGAGGTAAGATTAGGATCAATTTTTTCAATGTAATAATGGCTATAAAAACCATCCCCCTCTCTTCCTATTAAATGGTAAATGAAAGACTCGATCAAGTTTTCAATCACCCTTGGTTGAAGGAAGCAATGTAAACCACTCATATGTGCATGAAAATCAATAAATAATACCAAAACACTAATGGAAGTCCCAATGGTGATTTTTTACTTATGAATCTATAAATAATTTACTTATTCCACAAACATGACAATGATCTCTAGACACTCCCCACTTATCACAATCGGCTCGATCAAGATAAACTGCATAAAATAGATGGTGATTAAAGAACATAAACCAATGATATAAACAATTAATGACACCAAAAACCACAATATAATGGCATTAATTTAATTGGGAACCACTGAAAAAAAACTATTAAATATAAAAATAGAGTTTTAAATTAAATCACAGTACTCCGACATTACAAAAAAGAAAACCCACCCTTCCCCGATCACTAAAATTTATGCCCCTCCATTTGAAGGGTAATAGAGTTTAATGGGGAAGAATAGAAAATTATTAAACTAATAAAATAGAAAATAGAAAATTCACATCACTTCAAGGTTCCAATCCTCCAACAGATACCCAATTTTTTCTTCTTCAATACCTTTAAATGGTAGGGGATGCACAAATTTATACGATTGAGGGTTGGAAAATTTTCCCTCCAGTTTATTTCCACCTAAAGTTTAGATTATTTAGAATAGTAAATGGACTAATATAAAACATTTGTATTTATAAATTATATTATAATATATATTTTTATGATCCAAAAAATATCATATTCTTTGGAAAAGTTTTATAAAATTCATACTCAAATTACTAAAGAAAACAACTTCTGGATGAAGAGGCTCTTCAACTTCCTCCACTTTGACATATTAAATGGATTCATTATGAGTGATGTTCTCCATTAAATTTAGTTTGCAAATTAGGCTTAGAGTTATATTTCAAATACATCCTGAATCAACAAACTTTGAGGTATTTAGTATGAGATATACCACATTTACTTGGGTGGGGTTGATTCGGTCATATAGAAAAATTTTCAAATCGATTGACTTTTCTGAGCCTGTGGATTTCAAATCATGTTTGGTTCGAGAAGAATAAATTTCTTCCCATGGAAAAAGGAAGCCTAAAAAATAAGAATAAATATAATTGGTTCCAAATTTTAAAAGTTGTGCTTGAAATACAGAAGTGATAGAAAACTTTTAAAATTAAAAAATTTATCAATTTTAAAATTTTAGCTCAAAATTCTACAAAAATATTAAAATTATGAAAATAAATATATTTTTATTAATTAGAATGGATTTAATAAATGAAAAAAATATGAATAATTATGAAATTATTATATTTATTAGAGTCATAAGCCATATAAACATGATTAATTCAAAAATTTAAGTCAATAATCCATTAATCTTATAAATAGTCTCATAATCCTGAAACCAAAGGTTTATTTTTTGGGAGATTAACTACATAAAAACACATTTTAAAATAATAATGATAATTTCTATTTAATAATAAAACTCTAAAACACCTTCTAGGTATATCACATATAATAATCATCTTTATAACCTAAGGAATAGAAACATAAGAAATGGGTGGGCTTAAAAACTAAGTAAGGTAAACATAAGAGATAAAAATGATGATTATAAGTGAGAAAAAGATAAAAATGTGGATTTGAGAGAATAAATAATACCCATTTACATAACATTAGGAAAAAAATTCCTAGATAAAATATACATCATTAGACATGATCCATCATAACATGATTATGTGAAAAACATAAAAATGTGACATAAAAATTTTCATAGAAATCATAACATAGTGGATTGAGATCAAAAACTATTTCCATTAGTGAATAAGGATTCAATCACCTATTTAAATTTTTAGATATATTTGCACTCACATGTTTCCCATGGTTGATTAGGGTTGAATCACATATTTCCCTTGGTTGATCAAGTCCTAAAAAATAATTTACCATTATATCATGAGATATAAAACAAAACCTAATTCATTGGAGGACTATATTGGGCCCATATATAACTTAATGAAAATACCATACATACGTGCATGAGAATATCTTAAAAACATTCATTTTTTAATCATCACTTAAATAAACCGTGGAAAAGGGATGGGTTTCATGAAAATATAAAGTGAAAATTTCATAAGAAAAACAAAGAAGTTTGATGACAATATTAAAAAATATCCCTAGTGAAATACAGGGAATATTAATGGATATTTACTAGATAAAAAACATATTTTATAATATCTTCAAAAATTACTTATAAAATGAGAATAAATACACTTTATGTTTTTGATCAACTTTGAGAAAATGTTTACAAAATAAGGGAATTAAAATTTATTTATAAAAGCATGAAAATATATAGGGGAAGTTTTATAAATATATCCAACAAAGGAAACTAGAAAAATGTTAGTATTTACATCATTTAAACATAATATTACATTCAAATTTTTAAAAAGTCAATGTTCTTTGAAAATGATCTTTCCAAAAACGTTAAAACAAGATTTATTTTGAAAAGAGATTCCAGTTAATTGAAAAATACATAATACAATAATATAATTAAATATAATAAAATTCAGAAAACACTAACAAAATTTTGATATGAAAATTACCAAGAGGGATTTTCATTCCTAAGAAATATCATCTTGAATTCGAGATTGGAAAGAAACCTTATTAATTTAGTATCCCATGAACCAAAAGTTAACGAAAGATAAAATTTATTATGGATATGTAACACCTATAATTATTATTAAAAACATGAAAAAAATATATCAATGTGAATTATATACACTAAAAAGAAGAAAACATGTGGTGGATCTGGCATAAGTCTCAAAGAATGAAGATTGATATGAGAAACCTCTTACCTAAATCCCTGGCTTCCACAAAGATGATTGAATCTAATGTATAAAAAAATAACTATCATAATAAATTATTTAATAAACTTATTAAAATATATAATATTTTATAAACTTTATTTATATTTATTTATTACAAATACATAAATTATTTATAGTTTGTTTTCATTATCAGATGTTATTTGTTTCAATCGTATGTTTAGTTCTAGTTTCATAAAATTGGTCTAGATTCTTGTTTATAGAGTCTAAGTTTGTAATTCAGATATAATTCATGGTATTTTATCATATTTTTCATGATGATATATAAAGTTATAAGTTCATCTAATAATATTTTTAGTCAGGATATAGATATATAAGATTTATAATGATCTTGATTCAATTGTTTTAAATAACTGAGGGCGGTATGTTAATAATAAGTTATAAATTGATATAACCCTTACATAAACTTATAAAAATACTTGATCGTTAATTTCCAATAATACTAGTATTTACATTTCTATATACATCAGTGATAGAAATTTATCATGTCGTTCATGTAGGATGTTAAACCGTCCTAAATAAGAAAAAAAATAATTTTAGGGTGATTAAGCTTGAGAAAGTGATTATTTTAGCATAATATAATTATCACATAAGTATAATGATATTATTTATATTTTAATAAAGTGTTTAACAAAATTTTAATTTATTTAGTTACATAAGAAAATACTATATTGAAATATAAAATATATCACTTTCATAGAGGCGGTAGTCCACACGTAGCATAAGAGACATTTTAATTTTTCTAAGTAAAACTGAAAGGGTTATAGATTATTATTAAATAATAATCATAAAATTTCAGTATATAAATAATAATTATTTAATTATAATATAATGTATAAAATATATCTTGAAGAGCAGGAAAAATAAAGAAAAGAACTCAAATTGTTAGGGAGTAATTAGAATTTTTTTACATTACTCCTTGGAAGACTTATTTTGAAAAAAGTATTAAGACTTTCAAGGGTAATATTTTGAGAAAATAAAAATAAATAGAACATAAATTGGAATTTTTGGTAGAGATTTTGTTATAGTTTGTGCCAAACTAATTTTCTTTGGTTGTGAATTGATATTGAGTGGCGAAGATTCATTTTATAAGTGGAGGGAGTCGAATTTTTGTAATAAAAAAGGTAAATCACTATTTTAGGGTAAAATGTAAGTAAATAATGGAAATAATAGAATGGCGAAAGAATAAATCTATATTATTACTAAACTATAAATTTTAAAATGAATTTTAAGTGTTTTACTCATAGAATTTTCACTTTTTCCATTTAGGTTTCTAAAGAAGAAAATAGTTTTAACAAATGAAATTTAATTTCAATGCCTAAAAATATAATGGAATTTATTATATAATTAGTACATAATGATCAAAATATTTAATTACATTTTATCAAATAAAATTTTTATGCGTAAGAGAAATTACATTTAATATTTCCACATGCAACATGTAAAAACCTATTTTTATGGAAGAGTATTTTTCAGTATAAAAATTATTTTAGGGTAAAATTATCAATTTTTTTTGATTTTCACAATCTTAATAATTTAATTATTATGAAAATAATATTTATATAGCTTAAAATAAAATCCAAAACATAATTTTTCCTTGTGATACCGTTATTAAAGAAAAATAGGAAAAATAATTTTTTATTAGAATACAAGATTACATTGGTTTCAAAATTATAAACATGGGTTTTATAAATTTTTCATACTATTTTTAAATTAATAACTTTATTTCGTTAAATAAATTTTTGTTCATAATTTTTTTATAAAAATATTTACTCATAATTAGATCGCGATACTGTCTAAAAAACTACAACACTAATAAAAACTGTCTTTTTCATTATTCACCTAAAAATAAAATATTTTAGAAAAATACCAAAAATTAATCCTAAGATAATATTGTAACTATAAATTGAAAAAGTAATTTAATTTGTTCATATCAATATTATAAAATTTTAGATTCAATCTTTTAAATAAAATCAGAAATAATATATTGAAAACTATTTTCATAGGAAAATAACTTTTAAAATATTTAATATTAACATTATTATTTCCCACCGATTACTAATTTGTGTTAATATATTATTCATATATAAAAAATATAAAATAGCTAGTTTCTAAAAGTAAATTTCATATAAATTTGATTTTATGAGAAAATAAATTTTTAAGAATAAAATGATCTCGTCGGTTTCATCAATGCATTCCTAAATAAACATTATTATTATTTGAAATACAAAATGAATTTTTTAAAATATATGTGATAAATAACATATTAAATTAATAATTACATGTTTATGTCAGACTAATTTATAGTTACATATCCCCTCATGATTTCCACGTATGATTTAAGCATAAGGTATGATCTGGTGACAATCTTGTGAGGTGGCTCAACTAGCTTGAATATCCTAGAAATTTCCAAGAGATTGAATTTCTATTGCATATAATTTATATCACACAATAATTATTAGAGTTTTTCTTGGGATAATTATTGTGAAAATCCTATTGAATCTGCCTCCTTTCCATGCTTTAAAAAATGAGCTTCATAAGGGAGATTCCTGCTACCCAATTCCATTTCTTTCATTTTTCTTCATAGATTTCATAATTTGGTTACTTCAGTTTATAATCTCAAATAAAATTTATATATTAAAGTATCATGTCTTCATTTTATTTTTTTATTTTCACGTGGAGAATGTTATCAAACACAATATATATATTTAAACTAATGATATATAGTAAAATATTGGGGAATTACATTCTCCCACCTTATGTAAATTACATCCTTGCGATTTTAATTTCTACTCATCTATAAAATTGTTAAGGGTTTCCATGAATTAAGATTTTATTAATAATGAGGTTTCATCCTCACTATCTTAGGTTTGAATAGTGAAATAACCTTTTACCTTATAATAGTCATGTCACTAATATTGATTTTATCTTTAGTGGTTTGAGCTAATTACCCCTCATTATTCGGTTTTAAGACCTATATATTTGGATTAATTTTTAATAGGGAGTTTATAATTAGACTTGTACTAATAAGTGATCATTGGTTGTTTTTTAATTTTAAATGTGATTTTCCAATCTTGGAAATTATCATGGTCTCTAGGTAAAGGGAGATAATCCATTACCAATACGACATTAAATTCCAATAAAGGAAAGATAATAGGAGTTTATAGGGAGAATATCTATCCAGGGAAGAGTTATAGACATGGTACATAAAAATCATACAATCAAAAGTTTTTATTATTTTTTATATCTGGTTATTGGGATAGTTATTTGATGTACTTAGAAATCATCCTAGTGACACATGTTTATATAGGGAACAAATAAAACATAAAACCCAAAGTCCTTGAGGGGATGATTAGTTTTCCTCACGCCAAATTATTTTTGTAAATAACTTTTGTATTTGAAATTTAATAACCTTTCCCTAGTAATCTTGGAATTTGATGTTTTATATACCTATCATCCTTGAAAAACCTTGAATTTGGGCATTGATTTGGGTAATTTCTACATTTTCCACATTCATATCATTGAACTGATTGTGGAAAATAATGATGAACTCTTTTTTCCTTTCATCGTGAACACTAAAATCTTCTTTTTTCCTCAGTAATTAGTTTCTCATAAACTCTATTTCCACACATAATACATCTTCCAGTTCATTTGAGACAATCTTATTTGTGCCTATTACCACACTTTTTACATAATGGAATTTGAATTATCTTTACATCTTGATATTTATAACCTGAACTCCCATGATAATCCCTAATTATCTTCTTTTGTGTGTCTAAAAACTCAAGTAATTTCATATTGGTAATTATAATTCTTGATATATGGTTTTGTATACGCATAAATGTTTTTACTCTAGAACTAATACTATTAGGTTTCTCATTGTGATAATTTTCACATTATCCATGGCTTCCAATTTTACTTGGTTCGTTTAGGATTAATCTATTACTAAAACCAAAAGTTGATAATGTGTGTGATGGAAATTTGAAATTATAAGATAAGTATCAAAAATAATCTCATAAAAAACTCATCCTTAAAAGTTATTACTCATTGAAACCATCTCATTAGTTTTCAATTTAAATATAATAACTCTCAATTGAAACTAGGTTTCTTTTGGTTGGGTTATCTCACACCCCGTGAACTAATAACATAATAAATCCTTAAAAAATTATTATAAAGAGTGAATTTCATTGACTAAAACATATCCCCCAGGAGTTTATAGAAAATCATGTAGTCTCTAGCCCACTCATTGTATACCGAGTGAAGATCGAGTTGATACTCAATCAATATTTTTTAGCGTGATTACCCCTAGTTGAATCTATTCCACAACCACATCAACTTTTTAGTGCCTACGATGAGATATAATATCTAGGGAGAACAACATACAAAAAAATTCATCAAAATCATGGATTGCCATCCGATAATTGACTTATCTTTAGCAATTTCACTAAATATCTATTATCATAATCACTAAAATTAACTAATCCTTTTCTGATACCAACTGAGGTGACCCGGTCCAAATAAACACGCTAAATTTATTATTTTATATCAATAATCATGTCATCTTACAGAAAGTCACATAATCCTGAGAACCAATGGTTTAGTTTCGTAAAAGATTTATACATAGAGAAATTATTTTACAATACTCCTGAACATTTCTACAAAATCATACAACTCTAAAACTCATTTATTGGCATATCATACATAATAATCATCTTCATAGCCTAAGGAATAACAAAAAAAGAAAAGGATGAGAACATAAACTCTGTAAGGGAAACATAAGAGATATCCAATGATGATAATAAGTGAGTAAAAGATAAGCATGTGGGTATGGGAGCATAAACAAGATCCATAAATATATCATTCGGAAAATATACCCAGATAAAACCACTACTACAAAAAATGCAATATACAACAGTAGTAAAAAGTGATAATAAAGGTTGCCTTTATTAACACTAAAAAAGTGCTTATAAAGGGTACCTTTTATCTATTCTAATAAAGTACGAATAATAGGTACCCTTTATCAGTGCTTTTTTTTTTTGCACCGATAGTGGGTTAACTTTAAGAGTATTTTTTTTGTGTTTATAAACAACACCTTTATCAGTGATTTATTTTTATCATTGATAAATTATAACCTTTATCAACACATTTTTTTGTGCTGATAAAGGTCCAAATCATGCATGCCAGTACTATATCAGAATTGCATAGGTTTGGCCTCTCATTTATAAATGATTTTTCCAAAGAAAAATATCAAAAGCTTGTTGTAGGGATGGGCTCCCATATGCACCTTCCAAACACTTCCATATTCACCCCTTCACATGCCTCTATAGGTTAAGGCCCACTCTATGCTTCCCTCATGCCTTGGACCACCCACATACACACGGTCAAGTCCTACCTGACCTGACCCACCTACACGATGACCCATCACATGGCCCAACCCATTCACAAGATCCCGTTTTTTAACTAATAAAAAAAATATAATTATTAAAAATATTAAAAAAATTAACTTAATTAAAAAAATTGAAAACGAAAAATTAAAAAATATTACACATTTTATTATTAATATAAATTCTATATATTATTATATTATAAATATTAATAAATATATTATATTAAATATAAATATATAAAATGAATAAATTCAAATAATTAAGAAAATAAAAAATAAAAATGAGTAAATTTAAAAAATATTAATTTTTTTATTAAATAAATAATTATTAATAAATTGAATAAATTTAATATACATATATATAAATTATAAATATTAAAAAAATCATATATTATAAATATAGATATAAAGAATGAATAAATTGAAATAAAAAAATAAAAAATAAAAAAATTATATCAAATAAAATTTTTAAAAATGAATAAATTTTATTAAACAAATAAATTATAAAAGAATAAATTAAAAAATTATTAAAAAAATTAGTAACTGAATAATTATTAATAAAAATGAATAAATTATATATATATATACATACATTAATTAAAAATAGTAATAAATAATATATATTAAATATATATAGAAAGTGAATAAAATGTAATAATTAAAAACACATTAAATTTTTATTAAATTTTAGTGGTTTTTATACATAATTATTCATTAATACATTCAATAGAGAAATATATTCATATATATATATAATTATATATAATATTTCCTAAAATATAATTTATTTAATAAAAGATATTTATTCTTACATTAAATAAGTCATATATTTAGTGAATAATGATTTAGAATTTAAAATTAATATTAATTAAAAATATTTACTATTTGTATCGTGTAATGGAAATTGATTCAATTTTGTTTGATTTTTCAATTTAACATATATCAATTGAATGTAACACTAATTTCAAAACTATATATATGTAATTAATGAATTTTTATATACAATGAACACACACAAATATTTCCGTAATTAATGAAATCTTATATAGAAACACATACACCTAATATTTATGTAATTTATTCAAATTTTAATATTAATTTTATAATTTCATTTAGTAACATGATACATTTAATATATTCTTTTTTAATCAATGTCTTTTAATATTATTAATGTTAGGTATTATTTATTCATTTCTAATATTTTTATTTTTTATTTTTTTGGAATTCCATCATTTTCTAATGTTTATTTTCATTTATTTATTTAAAATGTTTATATATTTTCAATATGTATTCCTCTTCATTTTAATATATATCCATATTTTTCAAGTAATTTATATTGAATTAATAAAACTTATCCATTTTTACAATATTTTTAAGGTGTACTCATTTTTAATTATTCAATTTCACTCATTTTTAACGTACTTGAATTTAAGATTATATATTAATTAATAATGTTAAAAATATATTTTTAAATAAATATTTATAAATAATTATATTTATAAATGTATATTACAATATTTATAAAATTATATATTTATAATTATAAATAAATAAATATTATTTTCTTTAAAAATTATTTTTATGTTTATATATATTAGGTGTTTGGGGGTAAAATTACTATTAAACATACACACACCTCACACATAGGTCGGAAAGGAAGACCATAGCCACCCCAAGGGGATAACCCACCCACCAAGCCTTATTTATTCTATATATGCCTCGTAGACCTAGTGGTCATGAAACCCATTACATGGACCATATGCCCAATGTTTTGACTCAAATTCCCATCGGTGAATAGTACTGCTACTATACCTGGGCTGCTACAGTGCTGTCACTGCTATAGTTCATGCTATAGTGTCCCTGTTGCTACAATTCCAACGTTGATATAGTGCTGCAACTATACTACTATAGTACCTGCACTCCATGGGTTTTGAACCCCCAACTTTGATGTAATACTATAGGGTGCTTACCACTATGCCAAACCCCAACTATATACAATTATAATTATATTATTATATATTCAAATAATTAATATATTTACTATATTTATTTTTATATTTATATTTATATATATTTATCAAATAAATATATATATAAATATATAAATATATATAATGATATAAATATATAAATATTATTTTTAAAAAAAGAATTTATATAATTATAAATAAATAATTATATACTTAAATAATTTTAAAATTATAATAAATATATTCAAATAATGAATATATTCGCTATATATATATATTAAATATACATATATAATTATATAAATATATATATATATACATATATATATAATTATATAATTATATATAATTATATATATAAAATTATAATAATTATATTTAAATAATGAATATATTTTCTATATTTATATTTATATTTATATATATTTATTAAATATATATATAAATATATGTGTGTGTGTATATAATTATATAAATATATATAAATATATAAATACATTTATAAATATAAATATATATAATGATATAAATATAAATATATTTATAAATAATTTACAAATATATTTATTTATAAATATTTTTTAAATGTGTATTTACTATGTTTATTAAATTATATATTTACAACTTTAAATAAAAAATATATTTTTTTAAAAAATTATTAATATAATTTTTAATTAATATCTAACAGCTCATCCATGGATTTGAAAAAACAATAACCATGACCCCAAAATATACTAATAAAATAAAAATGTACAAGGAAAAAGGGAAACATTCCAACAATTCATAATGCCCACAACAAAGTAACCAAGTGACCGAAAAGTTCATGTCATTGAGGTCCCTAGATTCTTAGGATATAATCCTATGCCTTTTGGGTGTCGACCTCACCACCATGTCTTGACCCTTTGGAGGGCCACACAATCTTTATCTGATAACAATTCAGTTGAGCTTTCTAGAGTTGAGCATATCCTAAATTCACAAAATGAACCTTGAAATTCCATTTCCGAGTTGGACTTGAGTCCATCTTCAAAATTGATAGAAAAATACTTATACACATCTATATAATTATTTAAACCCAATACCTCCTGTTACATTGATGGAAAGGTAACTTCAAGTTGAGAGAAGTATCATTTTTTCTCTTCCTTGCCGAGGCATGCAATATGCCTTTCCCCTTCCAGGTCCTTTAGGTGTATAATATTCATGTTTTTTGTCTGTGTAGTTTGACATTCCTCATATGAGACCTTTACGAATGATATATAAGAATTATTCATTAACTAATTGAAACAAGGAGGATATGACCACTCCACCTTCCTAGAGTCAACAATGCTTCTTCTAAGTGGGTACTCACCTTGTAGAGGTGAAACCTGTGGAGATTCACACCCTAGAGAATCATCTTGCTTTTGAACCAAAGTAGATAGATCATTCACATTAGATTGAAACTTATTAACTTTGGATTTCTAGAGCATGGAAAAATGGAATCCTTCATCATCCACTAAATTTTTCTTACCTCTACTCCTTGACTCTTGCACCACAATGGTTCCTCCGGTGTCCTAATTCAAAGTGCACGGACCCTTTTTATTAACTAAGATGATATCATTTCTACCCAACTAGTGCATCTCATATGAATCAATGTCACTGAATCCTCGAGCTCTATAGGATTTGTTGACACTAGTAGAGTTGGAATCATCCATAACATTAAGATCCAGAGTGAATCTCTTTTTGGTCAACTTTAGAGCATTTTCAGAACATTCCATGGAATCTATTCCTTAATAAGTGGATTATTTATTGAAGTTATATCCCCTTCCAGAAGAAAATATAATATGATACCTTCCCTTAGGACTCTTAAGTTTTCCAAAAACAATTCAAGCCACAGATAATAATTAGGTATGGCCCTGACCTCTCATTCACCTTCCTTCTACTCACTTAAAGGTACAACCTGCTCTTCCATCACCACATTACCAATAAGAGAATCCCAGAATAAGAGTGAATGAGATGCCTTTGTAGATTGTTTATATTGTGGAAATCCATAAATATGGTCTTTATCTATTTTCATGTCAGTAATATCAGCCCATGATTTAGAATGACCAATGTTCTCTCCAGCCGAGGAGAACACATGAGGTAGTAGCTCCTTATCCTTCACAGGCTTCTGGAAATGATATCCATATGATCATATATATCTATCTCATTGATCATTTAATTATAATGCAATTAATTATCAGGGGGTGGAGTCTTTGTGATAGAAACATCCTTCCCCTTGAAATTCATCCAAAATTTACCGGTAGGATGGTCATTCATCCCATAATTCCCACAAATATCATTCTTCCAGCATGTTTCCTAGGTGTGTCCAACATATATACATTCATCATAGAACATGGGGTTTTCTCATGTACAACATAAATGTGAATATCAATGTTAGGAGTATAAAGAGTATCCTACTCAATGATGGTATAAATGAGATCAATCTCTACAAGAATCCTAGAAAAATACCTAAACTGCACCAGCTCAGTTTTTATATCAAGCCGGATAGGAGTTCTTATTACTGTAGTGATGTCGTGTTATTTTTTTGGGTGCCATATGTCCCAATAGAGCCCATGAAGATGAATCCAAACCAGATATAAAGAATTCATTGACCATGAGACATTAAATTATAAGGACCATTCATGAATATCCAGCCATCTCGGCTATAGGAACAAAAATCTAATACTCCACACCATCAACATGGACTCTACCAAAGAAAAGAGACAATCGAAAAAACTTCAATCAATAGAGACACACCACTAATATGAGAGGCCCCATATAATTGACATTTGTTGAACCAAATCATCAATCATCCAAGGTGTCTCACAAATATATTTAAAAGATCCCTAACATAAACTATTTTAGTTGAAACTCTCAAGATATCACATAAGTCCACTATCTCCCTCTCACCCCTCAAATTTCTCTAAGAAAAATCAATCATCAAATCTAATGTAGGATATTTTTTATCCTCCTCTCTCATTGTTTGCTTGTTTAAGAACCATAATGCGTGTTAGTGTGGTGTTTTCTCGGATCTATGCTATCATATGTTCTAAGATTAGGGTATATACTCCTTGTGGTTCTACTCTTATTGATCTCACAATCCTAAATGACCAAAACTTTAACCTTCGAGTTCAATGAGCCCCCTACAATTAGTTTGGGTTACTTACTTAGTAATTTTAGTATTGTAATTGGTTTCTTAGTCTATTTTTTTCTATAACTATATAGAATGTAATCACAAGATAGATCCATTTTATATGGAACATGTTCCCTACTATATGGAATGAGTATCATCCCATTTAGTGGAATTCTCACTCTCTTCATTCCTAATTTTTTGTTGGAGTTTCAAAAAAATAAAATATTTCTATATGAAAAATATTATAATTAAAAATTTGGTCATTTTTATTAGATATTTTAAATGAATATTATGAATATTATGTTAGGTATTGATGAAAAATATATATACTATTTTTCTAGTTAATTGAATCCTTTGAATTTTGAAAATTCATAGGTGAATCTGATCTTTTCCTTTGTTAGTGGTTGATCTATTTGTTTTTTTCTTCTTCTAATTTTATATAAATGACAACTTTATTTAAAATTGATGATGGTTTGGTTCTTGATAATTTTTATATTCATTGATGAAAATAGTTTTTTGAAGAATTTTTTAGAGATCATAATTTTTTTATAATTTTTTTAATGTTAAAAGTTATCAGAATTTATGAAAATACCATTTGTAAAAATCATTTCATGGTTAATTTTATTTTTATAAAATCGGATAATTTTAAAATAATGATATTGCGATTTAATGTAAAAAGGATTTATGTTTAAAATGATAAAATGTTTTGGAATGATTTAATGAACCAATTGAATAATGGATGTGTTGGTCATGAAATTATTTAATATAATGTTTCTAGTTTTTGAAGACTCATTTGAAAAATTATGTCATGAGAATTAATCTTAAACTGAGTCTAGTGGATTCATTATTTAGAATGAGGGACAAATTCCCCACATAGAGGTTTGTATATATAATGTTTACGTGAAGAGACTAAAACTATGTCTCTCCCTTGATGTTTTTATATTATATATATATATTGAGGGATTATAGTATTTTTTAAATTTGGATTATAGTTTATTTTATATAGAAATTATTTCATTTGAAAATGTGATATTTATGAGAGTTGTACTTATATTTCCTATGGACATTGTTTTGAAAGATGGTTATGGAATAAAGGGATGCTCACCAAGTAGAAAACTCCTCCATATTCCTTTTACAACATAAGAAAATTAATCCATTTCATGTCCATTGATTTCCAACATCAACTTATTTATTATTAAAAAAACATTGAATTTACATTACAATTAAAACAAATTCATAAAAAATATAACTCCAACCCGTGGGCACTTGACTGATCAATTCAATTTATCATGTTTAAAATCTCTAATACTTAAGAAAAATAGTTCTTTAAAAAGATAACATATTTTTATATTAAATAATTTTAAACACCTCCTATAAAATTTAATTATTCATATTCAAACCATTTATGAAATTTTGTTTTCCAACATATTTATTATTGATGATTTAATTAATATATGTCTATAAGTGATTTAGTTGAGTAAGAAATAATTTTTATTAACATTGTTAATAATATATTTTATAATTATACATTAAGTAATGATTTGAAATCCCTTGATTTATGATGTAAAGTATATGAAAACCTGGTAAATGAAAATAAGTGATGGAGGAAAAATTTATGATTGATGTGGATACCTATCATTGGTAAGATGTCATAATTAAAGGAAAGAAGGATTAAGGGTCAACTGATTCTTTTCGGTGGTCAAATGTACCATATGATTTCAATTGATCACTGATTTTTCTGGATCTTTGAATTAATAATTCATGAAAATTTTCCACTAATATGTGATAGCCACCACAAATTTCCCACACCTTTAAATATATACTTTGACTATTAATGAAGCACTACATACCCCCCATATACAAAGTTAAAAAATGAATAAGCATCAACTCCTCCCAATTTTTGGACTCCCACCAAGAAATGTTAAAGAATTAATCCTATAATTATCATCATTTTGTTAGGGGAATCTATGTAATTATAAAATTCAGTCCTAATAGCAATGGAATTTTTATTTTCATAGTGAAATTGGAGGATATATTAGAATTTTGAAACTGAAATAACTGTCTCAATATGAGTGTGTGTAAGATCATCTATTTGAGCCTTCTCATGTTTAGACTAATAAAGGATCCCCTTACAGGGATCATACTACTGATTCATATTTTTTTAGATTTAGGGAACAAAATAAGAAATTTTTTCCAGTACTTCACCAACTCCCAACCAAGGAACACTTAGATTTAAGGAGACTATTATCATCCTAATAAACTTAACATCCTGAATAGTTATTATTTAATTTTTTTCATTATACTCAGCCCCCATATTTTCTAGACATTACCCTATTTTTCTTGAACTGATCTGAGTAATATTCATCCCATACTGAGTATTGATGACCATTTTGGATGAATTTATAGGATAACACCTACCACTAGTGAAGTAATTATTTTCTTAAATTCAATTCACTATTTCTTTTAAAGAATACTGAAATTATTTTAAATAATCAAATATTGGGTTCCCCTTATTAGAATTATCTATAAATTTTACCTTTGATTACGAATATCTTATGTGTATTTATTTATTTTTTGAAAAAATTAATATTTTATGAACCTAACAGGATGGACATGAATAAAAAATGGATGAAAACTAATCATTTGACAAAAGAGTATGAATATGGAGTCAAAGAGTTCATTAATCTTGAAATGAAGAAAGTATACAACCATTATCAAATCCTATATCTATGTTTACATTGTTTTTATTCTAGAAAAATCAGTCTGAAAGAGTTATAAGAACATTTTATTTTTTATAGAATAGATTATATCTATAAATGTTGAACTAAACTTGTGAAAAAACCGAATGTGCACACCGCTTGAGATCATACTGCGGTTTATGGATAATTTGATTTGAATAGTTGTATAAATAATGATGTAGATTGTATAGAAGAAATGAAAATGGAAATTGAAGATGACCTTCATGATTTTACAAAGTTGTTTGAGATGTTATATAGCATTAATAAGAGACAATTGTATACCGGTTGTACTAAATACACGAAATTGTTAACTATATTGAATTTATATAATTTAAAATTTAATAGAAGATGGAGAAAAAATCTTTATGGAACTTCTTTGTCTCATAAATGAAATGATAGTAGAAGAAAATGAACTTCCTTGTCAAACATATGATGCTAAAAAAATGGTATATTCAATGGGAATGATCTCTAAAAAAATATATGCTTTTCCAAATGATTTCATATTGTTTCACAAGGAAAATGAATCACTCTGAAAATTTCATAAGTGTGGTGTGGATGGACACAAAATAGATGAACCTTGTCCTTTTAAATATCTATGAACTACTATAAAACTGGGTTTATCCAGTGCTAGGGCTTTAATAGTGCTTGCTAAAAGCACTGTTAAAACCCCCTTTGTCAGCACTAGAAAAAGCACTATTAATGGAAGTATTTACCAATGTTTTTAGCGCTATTAAATGGGGTCTTTAACCATGTGAAAAAATCACCGTTAAAGGGTTCCCTTTATCCGTGCTTTTTTACAAGCATTGCAATTGTAAAAAAAGTGCTGATAAATGGGGGCATTTATCAGTGATTTTTTCTATCACTGATAAATGGTATATTTAAAAAAATTATATTTCATAAAAAATGAATTAAAATATATAAATACATTAATATTTATATAAATATAATACATATTTTTAAGTAGGTTTTAGATAAGGTAAATCAATATTTAAACATAATATATAAGACAATTAGTGAAGAAGGATTATAAAATAATTGAAAATATTTTTAATTAATAATTCTATCATTATTACACTGTAATAGTAATTTAATATCAATTTGAATATAAAAAAAATCAAAAAATCAATAAAAGATCCAAAATAAGTTGAAAATGTAACAAAAAGTTCAACGAACCATAAATTTTAATATGGGTGTCCGTTTGAGCTCTACCAAATATCAAATCGAAGCTTCCAAAAAGATTTATACCCTATAGACTCGGTGGGGACCTTGTTCCAATTTTTTTGAGTCCAAAAGGCTTATAAGGACTCCAAAACTACGTTTTTAGTTGGGGTAACCCAATTTTTTAACATTCGATGGATTATCATCCCCATTTAATTGGGTTTTATTTCCTTTTTTTTGTTTAGACTAAATTTATTCCAAGGGATTGCATTTATATTGATATCATGGTTTTTAAATTTTATTGCTTTTCACAATGAAGTTTTATTTTTAATTAAATATATCCATATTTTCTAATAATTTATCAATTTTATAAATACATATATCAACATATTTACATAAAAATGTATTTTTAAATATATAAAATAAATATTTATTATTCATTTTATTTAAAGTAAATAATTTTCCTTTTTATTAACCTCATAAAAACGAGATAATATGTATATATATAACTATACAATTAATGTTTAAATATAAACACATGCATTTTAATAATTAACTAATATATGTATATATTATAATATTTATAAATAAATACATATTCGAAATATGTGTTTAAAACAATATGTAACCTTTTTTAAATTATAAAAATATATTAATAATGCTTATATATATATGGGTGTATTAATAAATGGATATTTATTTATTTTATATTCTTTTTTAATGAATATAATATATAATATATTTAAATAAAATAATTATATTTATATCACACTCACATATATATTTTATAAATGTATTTGAAAATAAATATATAAATACATGAATAAAAAATATATATGTAAATAAATAATTAAATAAATATATATATAATAAACATAAATATCATTAAACAGACAACAAAAAAACATAGTGTACTTGTAAAGGCCTTCCATCATCAAAGGAGTGGTGCAGGGTTTGAATCCAGGTGGGCGTGCCTGAGGTTGGATATTCTCAAAGAAATGATAAATGGGGTGGGGGTGAAAAGCATTGATAGGTGGGCGATATATTAAAGGTTTCTTGGATGTGTTAATATAGGGTTCGAGCACATATAGGTCGGAAAAAAAATATAATTTTACACCCTTTAACAACACTGCCTTTATTAGTGTTAAAAAATGCTATTAAATTCCCCCTTTAAGAGTGCTAAAAAAACTGTTAAAAGGGTCCTTTAACATTGCTAAAAATAGATTTGTTAATGTACCCTTTTAAAATTTTTTATTTTAGCTCTGTTAATGGGGTCCTTTGACAACACTTTTTTAGAACTGATAAAATCCTAGGTATTTTAACCGTGCTCTGGTAGTTAGTGTTTTTAACTCTGAAAAAAGCCTATTCCAACATTGTTAAAGACCTATTTTATAGTAGTGATAGTTTTTTACTATCATTACATAGTTTAGAAGAAAATATTGATGCCAAGAAACTATTATAGAATTGAATTGGCATGAAAATACAAGAATTAAAGATGGGAAACAACATCATCTTGTCAACAGTCCTCAGTGGAAGAAAATTGATTACGAGTATCCTGAATTTGGAAATGAGTTGAGAAACTTTCATCTTTCATTATCTATATATGGAATAAATCCTTTTCTTGAAAAATGTAGTACTCATAGTATATGGCTAGTCATGTTGGTAAATTGTAACATGCTGCCATAGTTATGTATGAAGTGAAAATACATTATATTGTCTGGGATTATATCTAGACCAAAACAACCCAGTAATGATATTGATGTCTATTTGGGTCCATTGTTCAAATATCCAAAATTGAAATGTGATACAAGTGTTTCAATGTACGATTCTTATATATGTGAATAATTCACATTGATGGCCCTGATTTATGGGATGATAAATGACTTTACTGCTTATGGAAATTTGTTAGGCTATAGATATAAAGGAATGATGGGTCATCTAATTTGTGAATAATTCACACACTTAATTTGGATAAAACATTCCTCAAAGACTATTTTTTTAGTTAATCTTAAATTTTTACCTTAAAGACATAAATACCAATCCGGGATGACAACATTCGATGGGAATATCGAACAAGGTACAAAACTGTCTCCACTAACAGATGATCAAATATTTGATAAAATAAAAGATACTGAAACTATTTTTGGTAAACCATATTTGAAAATCCATATGAAATCATTTTGGAAAAAGTGACTAATTCTCTGTGAATTACTATATTAGAGTTATATATAAATCATAATTTTTTGGGGTCATGCATGTAGAAAAAAATATATTTGATTGTGTTATTGGAATGTTATTATACATTCCTAAAAAACATTATCATGGTTAAGTTAGATATGATTGACATGGGTATAAGGGAAGCATTTTCACCAGTGGGGGGTAAAGGGAATAATTTTCTTCCTCTAGTAACTTACACTCTATCCAGATAAGAAAAATTAAAATTCTCATTTATCTTAATGGTTTAAAAGTTCTATAGGGGTATTCACAAAATATCAAGAATTTCATTTCAATGACTAATTTGATGTTATATGGGATAAAATCACATGAATGTTATGTTTTTATGAAAGATTTTATTTCCATCACTTTACATTACATTATGCCTAAAAATTTATGACATACATTAATCAGACTCTTCTTTTTTTTGAAATCAATTTACAGTAAAGTTATAGACCAGGTGAAGTTTTGAATCTTAAATAAGGATTTTTCAGTCATACTATGTGAATTATAGATGTTCTTCCCACCATAATTATTTGATATAATGGTCCACCTAATGGTTTACTTGGTTATAGTAGTTCAAATATGTAGTCATGTCCATTGAAGATGGATGTACACCATTGAACTATATATGAATATTTTGAAAGGGTATATCAAGAATCAAATTTTTTCAGAAGATTTTATTGAAAAATAATATATTGAATTGTATATGGATTAACTGTTATATATTTTGATATCATATGTCTCTTAAAGTCTCATAACAATAGATTCCTTATGGGTGAAGGGATTTTTGGAAGATATGTTATTATAATTACCATCATAGAGTGGAATCAAGAAAACCTTTACATTTTACATTATAGTGAATATGTTGATCCATATGTTGATGCCCAAAAAGAAATTATTAGATATTTGAATCCATCATGGGATAAAGTACATATAAAAAATACACATAATCCATATTTTATAGGATGGTTATGAGATAATAATTATAAAGAGTTATCTAAAAATGCAAATTTAATTGACGAATGAATCCGATGGCTGGCCAAGGGACAAAATGATAATGTTAGATCCTACAAATGTTTTTCAATCAATGGTTATTTGTTATATACCAAAGAATAAATTGATTTTATTATGATGAAAAATAGTATAGTAACATTTGTGGAGGTATAGATGCACATATCTGGTTACAAGGATATAAATACAATTTATGTGAATATTTCATATTTATGTATTATCGAATAGATATACAAGTTGGATTATAAAACATCTCAGGTTTATATTTTATATCATAAATGGTTTAACAATACGAGTGTAGTAAAACTTTATGAAATGGGATTTATGAAGGTGAGTTTTAGTATGGAAGGGGAAAAGGATGACCTGTTCATAATGGAATCAAAATAAGTGAAAGTATTTTAAGTCTTAGATCCAACCACAAATAATTGGTTAATTTTCCTACTAGTTACTAAAACAAATATAGGTTTAGATTAAAATTCAATAAAGGATGACCCTTTTATTGGGAGATCACAATCATTTCATGGTGGTCCCAATGTAGACAATGTATTGTATATTAGATGAGACCACAAAGAGGGGATTTGTATTCTAAATAGAAGATCCAAATCCCTTCAGAATTTTCCGAAAAAGAGTGTTCAATGAGAAGGTTAATGTTTTTTAATATAATATGATTTTCTTCTTATAATTATGTGTTCTCTACTATATTTACGTAATCTAAATTAAATGTTTACCCACTAATGAAAAAAATTTCTTCTACACATTATGATGTAACAAATCATGGGATAGAATAGGTGGTTATGGATGAAATAATAGAATTATTAGGGGATCAAAAAAAGTTGTTTTTAAAAAAACAACAATGACATATCATCATAGTGTTGACTAAAATTATCAATGAATGAATCAAGGTCATATAATTTTAGGTTTGCTATAATCAAAACAACCAACTAGTTAACCCCAACAAGTCAATGGTCATTAGTTATATTGGGGTCACAATGAGGAAGAATATAATGATTGATATAGAGTCATGGATCCTTGTCCGAAATATAATTAAGGAAGATATTTGGGAAGATATAAAGGCAATGTTTGGATAAACATTTTTTATTTTACCAAAAAATTGTATAATGAAATGTTGATTTAATTTTAATTATTTCTTGAAGAGTTATTTTACTTTAGATGATTTCAATTAGAAATATGTCTTAATGGACACTAGAAAATCACATAGAGGCTGTATACGCTTCTTACCAAATTTAATCTAAGGGATATTGATGGGAATGTAAATCTCCTCCCACTAGATACTTATGCGCATAATGTAATAAATGAAACATATAATGATTTCATCATCCACCATAATGATAAATCATTTTAGGTTCATTGTAGTTGATAATATATTATTTGACATTATTTGTTTTATCAAACCTCATTCAAATTTTACAGTTTATGAAATAATAAAGCAATGTTGAAAATAAATAATGTGCATCAAAACCAATATACAACTATTGAAAATCAAATATGGGGTATGATTCACTAAATAATAAATTGGTAGGTATTTTAAATCAAAAATAAAATTATTATTTGGGATAAAATAATATATATTCAATTTTTAAATGAAAATTGATGAATCAAAATTCTAACCCACTTCAACCCCATTCCATGTGATATGGAAGGGGGATCACATAAATAAGGAGGGAAAAATAGTTGATGAAAACAAAAAAATAGTATGAGAAATAGGTGTAGGTATGACCTAATAATAATTTGTTATGATTTAAAAAATTATTTCACAAAAATATATATTTATGTTCATATGATATTTATATTGTTTATAAAAAAGAATCAACAATGACCGTACCAGAAGAAAAACTAAATTTAGTTTCTTAGAAGTGGTCAGAACAATATGGTTTCATTATAGGAGTAGGTTTAGTTGTGTCTCCTTGAAAATATTTCAAGAAGAAAAAATAACAAGAATATATTTTTGGTCGGAGTAGATGAATCAAGAGGGGGATGAATTGAGTATCTATATTTTTTTTTGTTAAAATTGGTTTATTGAAAACTATCCCCCATTTATAATATAATCAAAGTCAGTTTTTAGTGAATTTATAAAAGTCCGGAATGTTCAATTAGTTTCTCTGAAGAATGATTAGTTCTCAGTTTATCGATATAATTATTACTCAATCTTTTGAAACTACTCTACTAATTCAAAACATATATAAACACTTGCTAAACTAACTACCAAAGTTTAATTTAGATTAATTTGAAATGAATTAAACTTAGATCATATTAATAAAAAAATACAAATACACAACAGATAAAAACAAGAGGTTCAATCTCAAGCTGAGACATAGTCCTCTCCAATTGGTGATCACCAGCCACCAAGCAATTTATATTAATAAAATTTTTATCCACACCCTGGATCAAGGTTCACAACAACACACAGGGTAGTCCAGGTCACAATTGACCTCTACCACATTTATTTGGGGGAAAATAAAAAATATAACACACATAATATCTTACACTATTCTATGTGGGATAAAAAGGTAAAAAGAGATTGAGAGTGAGGATAGTTAGTATACTTCAGTTATTCACATGAGACAGTGTGTGTGAAACAAACCGATTCACACACTTCCCAAATAGTAAACACTAGATCACAACAGAGTTATAAATGAAGAATAGAGTTTATAAATCTTTGTGTGTTATGAGTTGGAGATTTGGACTCAATTGATGTAGTGACAATGATATTTGAATCCTCTTCTGGAAGTTTGCTTCAAAACAGAGTATCACAACCTCTGTACTCTAGCTTCTCATAGTAAAAAGGTTCAACTCTTCAATGTTAGGATGTTCAGAGAGCTTTAGAAGGTTTTTTCTTGTAATATTAAAAATCTTGTGTACTCAAGATTCGAGTTCTTTTATTTTCAATGTTTCACACATTAGAATGGTCTACCTTTATTTTTCTCCTGTCTGGTATACTTTCAGGTTGAGCTTGTAATCCTTTTATACTTCATGGTACAATAGGCATGAAGATCTATCTCCCCATGTGCATGTAAATCGTACTATCTATAAATAGTCCAACATTCTACATTAAATAATTTCAGAAACATTAATTTGTCTAAATATGACCATTATAAATAAATTTGAATTATTAAAATTGAAACAGTATTTATGACTATTGATGAGTCATGAGTATCAGTGAGTCATTTGTGCTATCGGTCTGTCAGCATTGGTTTTTCATCATCAGTGAGTTGTCATTGGTGTGTCATCCATCAGTGTGTCATCCATAGATGTGTCTCCCATTGGTGTGTCACACATCGATGTGGTGAACATCAGTGTGTCAAACATTGGTGTGTCGAATAGTGGTGTGTCTAGCATCGCTGTGTTGAATATCAGTGTGTCGACCATCGGTGTGTCGAGCATCGATGTGTTGAACATCGTTGTGTCGAACATTGGTGTGTCGACCATCAGTTTTTCAAAAATTGGTGTGTCGAACATAGGTGTGTTGAACATTAGTGTGTTGGACATTGGTGTGTCAAACATCAGTGTGTCAAGTATAGATGTGTCGAACATAGATTTGTCGAACCTCAGTGTGTCAAAAAAACTATCGGTTCAAGGGACTCTGAGAAACTTATGAAGTGTGTGTCTTACACAGAACACTACTATATTAAGTGACATCTATAAATACATGTAAATATACACTTGTAAACATATTGAAGCATAAATATAGTTTATTAACTTAGTGGAAAGTATTGTATAGTATGACTTAATTAATGTACTTAGAGATATTCAATGGAAATAAATAGTAGAATCTGTAGATTGACATTATTTGTGAAATTCAAAACTATTATGGCATTAAGGGTCCAACAATATCCCCCTTTTTGATAATCACAAATTATGGAATACTGGTAAAGTTAACAAATAATTATAACTTGACTTAGCATACTTCATTGAATGTGATGGTTAAATATATCTAAATCTTTCCCTTGTTTGTGTTTTTAAAATAAACCTCCCCCTAAATTATTGGATCAGAGAAAATATATGTTTATAGATAATGTTGATTATATTCCATGTGACCTATGCTAGAGTTAATCCCTTGAAATTAATAATGTATGACAAATATTTTCTCCCACTTTTGGGATTAGAAAAAAAAGTTAAGACAAGGAGAAAGAAAGAAAATAAATAGCATGAGAAGATAAAAAAATATTTCAATTAATATTCAAAAGAGTACAAACAATAGAATAAAGAGATAAATCCCTATCAGATAGAAAATACACCATTAAGGGTTTGGATTCTATGGTGAATTGTCTTTATCCAAAGGACCAGGATTAGGATCAAAAGGTTTAGGAGTGGTAGTGGGAAGAGGTGGCTTGATAACAACACCAATGAAGGCAACACTGGTAGGGACATTTTCTGCAAGGATAGGCCTTCATTCTAACATCACATGACTGGGAGATTTCTCTATAATGATGGGTCGAATTTGGGAAAGATCCTGAGAGACAATCAATGGAGTAGAAGACCTAGAGGTAGTGCTAATGAAAGCAGCAGAAGCAACCACAATTGCTACAAATTGAACATATAGTTTTGGCTTGAGGATCGTGATGAAATAAATGGTGATTTCACCACCATATAACATGGGCTTCTAGAATTCATCCTTATTCTCCATGGAATTATTCAAAAGAGGGGTAAACTCATTCAATTGATACACTTGTTTCTTAAAGTCTTATGTTACTGGAGGAATTTTGAGATTTTTGTCTAAAAACATGGAGCTATTGGTGGGATCATGTTTGGTATAAATCTTACCAAAGTATTTATCCACATTATCTATGATATCTTTCTGAACAACATTGGCTTCATTTGTGCACTGCCTCGTCTTATTGTACACAAGGTATTTATTCCTATGTACCATTTAAGAGTTTCTTTGTTTGAATCACTCTAAAGGTTCTAAAGTTCCTCTCTGATCACATCCTTGAGAGATTCCAAATCAACAACATCACTTTTCACACCTCTAGAACAAGATGGACCAGTAATTATTTTTCCAAGATCCTCTTTCAAATTCTTCAAATATAAACTTAGGAGTTGAGTCACCAAGTTCCTAAGAACATCCAGTACACCACTAAAGGAGGTCTTGAAATTAGAGGTTAGAGAATTTAACTCATTTCCCATATTCCTTAATTCTTATATCTACAAGGGATTATTTCTAATGATGGTTTCCGATGTGGTAATGAGATTTTGTTGAATCTTTTGGATTACCCTACTTGAAATATTTGCTACACCTATATCCGAAATACCTATTGAAGTGGAGGCTTCACTTCTGGTTTCAATTGAGGCTCTCACTGAATCATAAAGATCATTTTTGAAAATATAAAAACCATCCTTAGTAACATAGTCACTAGGTACTGGCTATTCTACTGGATCTACAGTTGGAGGTGCAATAGGTGGTATAGGTGTAGGAGGTTATACTTCAGCTCGGGCATGTAGAGTAGGAGGAGGAGGCACCCTCTTCTCATCAGAGTCATATTCCAACCCAAATAAAATGTATCCTGGATCATTATTCCAGTCTCGAGTATAGGTCCAGTCTCTTGGCTCAACAATGTCAATCCTGACTCTTCTGCCCTGAGGCTCAGGAACAATCTCATCTTCATCTACTTCTTTATCTGGACCTCTGGAAAAAAGAAGATTTTTGGGCATAGGTTTGAAATAAACTTGTGGTTCTACATTTTCTCAAGACACTTCATCTTCTCTAGGAACTTCCTCAATCTGAGGCACCTGATGCTCAACCTCTTCTTCATTCATTCAAATCCTGAATGATTTCATGATTTTCAACAATAGGATGGGGAAATCTGTCCTCATAACCTGCATCTCCATGATCAAAAGCCTCCTATTAAACAGAATCAGCACTATCAGCATCTCTATGTACAAATTCTTCATTGGATATTTCAACTAATTTCTATCCCACTTTTAATGAATCACTGACATGATCATCATATCCCCCTTCATCATCATCATGAGAATCCATATCTAACTTACTCAAAAAACCTTCAACTCTAGTAACTTCAGTCTCTTTCTCATCCTCATCACCTAACAATGGTTACCTTGAGGGTAAATCTAGAGGTGGACTAGCAAGTCCATAAGACATATATTTAGGGCTTTCAGTAATATCAGGATCACTCCTGTCCTCAAAAGGAGATCCTTCTTCCCTGGGAAACTTAGCATCAGCTTCCTCATCAGAATATATAATTTCCTCTCCTGGTTATAGGCCTGGATCAACTTGATCCTTCAGTCTGGTTGGATGGTCAATGAGGTTGAATTCCTCATACAAAATTTACCCATATCCTACGCAACATTTCTTCCATGGGTTCCAAAATATCTTCATTCTATTCCAAATATCTTTCTGAAGGATGAAACCACTACATGAACTTATCTCTTCATCTCCCTCTTCCACACAGCCCAACTTCTTTAACATGGCGGAAATCATCCTAGGATAGTATAAACATGTTTCCTTCTTGGATGGATTTATCATATCAGAAACAAGAACCATTAGATACCTACAAAGGTTCACCTTTATCCCATTTCTCAACAGAGAGATCAAGAATACATCTTGATACTTCACAATAGAGAAATCTACCTTCTGTATGAATATTTGATGTTGTATAGACTTAAAAAGTAATCTTGCCTCTCCATCAAATTCATTAGAAGTAGCCTACTAGACTATCCAATTCCAGTTAGCTCCTTTACAGCATCTTAATAAGAAATTAAATCAGAGGAAGGTGGAATATTAACCTTATAATTCTCATAGACACCTTTATGAGGCATCTCCAAGCACTTATCCCATTCCTTAGATGAAAAATCTATCTCTTTTCTCTTTACCAATGACTTCATACATGATTCCTTATCTCCATATAAGTATATATTTAAATGTAGATAAAACCCATGTACTAGCTGTGGATAATAATGCCTTTAATTGTTTCAAAACTAGCTCAACCACCCTTGAGATTCCAGATCTCTCAACAAAAACAACTTTCTTCACAGAAGCCACTCAGTAGACACTTCCTTCTCAGCTATAACCACTCGTCTTTCCAAGATTGGTTTTGCAGTCCCACTGGACTCACCCTTATGAAACGTAGATGATGGAGATTTTCTCGGCTCTTCTATCACGCACTTTGTCCTCTCTATTTCGAGGGCTAGTATTCAAAATGAGTTTAGAGGTCGAGGGTCAAGAGATATAGTGACAAAGGGAAGAAGGTTTTATAGCGGAGGGAATGTGAAATGTCAAAGTGGATTAAATTTGATTTATCATTTAGGGATGGTAAAATCATAAATCCTAAAATTTAAACATGAAAAAAAACACAAAACGACGTCGTTTTTTTAAAAACAGATAGAATTACGAAAGAGTCCTTAAATACATACATTTCATAGAATCAGTTTTACAAAATTAGTTTCAAGTGATCAGTTTCAAGAGATCAGTTTTACAGATCGATTTCAAGGATCAGTTTTAGGGATTGGTTTCAAGGATCGGTTCCAGGGATCAGTTTCAAGGATCGGTTTCAGGGAACAGTTTCATGGATCAGTTTCAGGGATTGGTTTTAGGGATCAATTTCAGGGATCAGTTTCAAGGATTGGTTTCAAGGATTTGTTTTAGGGATCAGTTTAAGGATCAGTTTCATGGATCAGTTTCAAGGATCAGTTTCAGGGATCTGTTTCAAGGATCTGTTTCAGGGATCAGTTTCAAGGATCAGTTTTAGGGATCAGTTTCAGTTATCAATATCAGGGATCATATTTTAGCATCTATTTCATGGATCAGTTTCAAGGATTGAAGATGATTTTTAGGACTTTAGAGATTTATCATTCCTAGTTCATGTATGATGTAGTTCATTATCTTAGTATTTAAGGGTTTAGTGAAAATATCAGCAAGCTAATGCTCAATCCCAATAAAATGAAGAGTTATATCACCTTTTTGATAATGATCTATCAAAAAATGATGTCTTACATTAATATGTTTTGTTCCAGAATGATAAATTGGATTATTATAAATGTTAATAGAACTTGTGTCATAACAGTTTATGGGGATATGTCTGAATTGAAATCCATAGTCTAATAAAGTGTATTTCATCCACAAAATTTGGGCACATCAACTCCCAAAAGCAATGTATTATACTTCAGCAGTTTATATTGCAATTGAATTTTGATTTTTACTACACCATGATATTAGAGAATTTCCCAAAAAGAAAAATGTTCTAGAGGTACTCTTTCTAATTAAATTACATCCACCAAAGTCATCATCTGAATAGCTAACTAAATCAAAAGGTTCTCCCTTATGATAGAACAATCCAAAATTAGTTATATACATAAGGTATTTGAAAACCATTTTAACAACATTTTAATGTGAATATTTTGGGTTTTCTTGAAATCTTGCACATGTACACACACTTGACATAATATCTGGCCTACTAGTAGGTAAGTATAGTAAACTCCAAATCATTCCTCTATAAGCAGTTTGATCAACTGATTTTACATTTTCATCAAGATCTAACTTAGATGTAAAACTCATTGGGGGGGGGGGGTTTCACTACTCTTTATTCTATAAAAACCATATCTTTTCAAAATATCTTTAGTTTAATTACATTGGTTTAAAATAATACGTTATTTATTTTGAAATATTTTTAATCCAAGAAAATATTTAAGTTCAACCATAAAATTCATTTCAAACTCACTTTGCATTATTCTTGAGAAACAATTACATAAATATTTTTTAGATGATCCAAAAATAGTATCATCTACTTATATTTGAGCTATTAAAACTTCTTATGAAATTATTTATATAAACAAATTAGGATCTGCAAGTCCTTTTGTAAAGCCTTTATAAATAATAAAATTACTCTACCGTTCATACCAAGCTCTTGAAGCTTGTTTCAAACCGTATAAAACATTAGATAATTTGAATACATTATTTGGAAAATGTGGATTTCTAAAACCTATGGGTTGTTCCAAAAAAACATCCTCAATTATATAACCATTTAATAATTCACTTTTGACATCCATTGTGTAAAGTTTAAAATCCATGTGTGCTACGTAGGCAAGTTAAATTCTAATGGATTCAAGTCTAGCTACTGGTGAAAAGGTATCCTCATAATAAATTCACTCTTCTTGATTATATCTTTGTGCAACCAATCTTTATTTACTTATAACTATATTTCTAGATTCATCTACTTTATTTTTAAGTACTCATTTGGTTCCTATGGTCAATGTATCCTTTGGTATATCTACGAGTTTTCAAACATTATTTCTTTCAAAATGATTATGTTATTATTGCATGGAAATTTCACAAAATTCATCATTTATCACATCATCAATATTTTTTTGGTTCATGTTGTGACAAGAAATATTTATGTTCAACCTGGTTTCTCAAGGAAGCTCTAGTTTGTGTTCCTCTGTCAAAATATCTAACAAAAGTATCTAAGGGATGATTTTTAAGGGTCCAAGTCAATCTAGAAAAGGTAGGACTTGTTATTTCATGCTAGTCAAGTTGATCTAGTTCATTATAGTTAGGATCGAGATAATTTCTAGAACTAGATGTTTTCACAGATTCCTTCACATGATGATTTGATGTTCTATCATTAAGGTCTAGATTGGACATATCCTCTTCAATATTTTCTAGTAAATAATTTGGATCATGTAGATCTATTTCATCAAAATTGATATGTAAGGATTCCTCCACACATTTGATTTTCTTTTTAAAGACTATATAGGATTTTCTAGATGTAGAATATCCAAGAAATATTCCTTCATCGCTTTTGGATGCAAATTTATCTAAACTATCTTTAGTGTTTAGAATAAAAACATTACATCCAAACACTTAAAAATAACATACTTTGGTTTTCCTATTATTCCAAAACTCATAAGGAGTTTTCTTAATTTTGGGTCTGATTAAGACTATATTTATTATGTAACAAGCTGTATTAATAGCCACATCCCAAAAATAAATCTGTAGGTCAAATTTATTAAGCATAGTTCGGGAAATTTCATGTGGGGTTTTATTTCTTCTTTCTACCACACCATTTTATTGAGGTATCCAAGGGGAATAGAAATTATGATTTTAGCCATTTTATGAGACAAAAGATTCAAAATTTTGATTCTCAAACTTCTAGCCATGATCACTTATTAAGGATTTAATATTAAGTCCACTAATATTTTCTACAGTCCTATCATACTTAGAGAAGTGAGAACAAGCTTCACTCTTATGAGGTAAGAAATAGGTATAGGTGTACCAAGAGAAATCCTCTACAATAACATAATCATAGTGATTCCCATTAAGACTCGAATCTATAGATGGTCCAAACAAAACCATGTGAACCAACTCAAGAGGTTGATAATTAGTCACTTATTTCTTTGGTTTGAAAGATATTTTATGTTGCTTTATTTTTGACAAGGATGACACACCTTATTGTCTAGAAACTATTATTGGGGAAGGTATTTAACTAAACCTTTTCTAGTTAATTTTTTAAGAGAGTGTATGTTGCAACGTCCTAGTCTTATATGCCACATCCAAGAGTATTTTTGAATGGAATTTAGACAAGAGAAATTATGGGAGGGTAGTGTGTCTAGATTTATAACATATACATTATCATTTCTAAAATCAGTAAATACAATGTTTTTCTTGGCATAAAAACATGGTATGAATAATTTTTTAATTTTACATTAAATCCATAATCACATAATTGAGATATGCTGAGTAGGTAATACTTCAATACATCAACATAATGCACTTGTGAAATTGAAATAAAGTTAAGGTTACCAATATGGCCTAGGCCGATGATTTTTCCTTTACTATTTTCACCAAATGAGAAATGTACTCAATCAATATTGATAATAATTTTAAATCTTGAATATTACCCTATCATATGTCTTGAACTTCCATTTTCCAAGTACCATAACTTTTTATAGGAGTTATTTAGGCCATTTACCTACAAACAGTTCATCCAAGAAACGACTTTGGTACCCATATTTTCTTGGGTCCACATACATTAATGATTTAATATTTATAAACCCAAAATTTTCTTACAGTCTTCCTATATGAAGAATATAAAGTGTTTTAAAAATAAACTCTGTTTGGTCTGGATGAATTGGATGTAGTAAATGAATTCTTTGAACTAGAACTTGCAACAAATTTTTTGGCTTTTGAAAAAAGTAGTAGATTTTCCGAATTTGGTTACATAATGTGAATTGGATAAATTCCTTTGTCTTGGTTGATATCATATCTTAGTGGTATACTAATGAGTTATTAGTTTACATATAATTTGAGTAAGAGTATTTTTTTCCATTTGTAAACTTTTCTAAGTCTTTCTTCAATTGATCATTACACATTTTTAACTCATTTTTCTCCTTGAGCAGTTGCACATTTTTCTCTTTTTAAGATATAAGTTCATATTTAACAGTTAGTGTAAGAGCATGTTGTTTCTTCAAAGATTTATACTTATCTTTTAACTCATTACATGCTTCTTCAAGCATGGTGAAATATTTAAATAATTCATCATTTTTCATATTCTCAAACTCTCTTTCAGAATAATAAGAATTAAGTTCATGATATTCTAAGGTTACCTCAGTTGTGTTTTTCATAAAAAACATATTAGCCATACCATCTTTTTCATTTTGAGAAGAAGCAGATTCACTAGAGTTTTCCTTAGAGGCACTTCAGGTGGCCTTCATTGCTTTCTTATACTTTCAATCCTTATTTTCATACTTTTTATTGAATTTAAACTTTGGAAAGTCAGCCTTGACATATCCCTTCCTTTTATATTTGTAGAAAATTATCTCTTATAACTTATCATTTTTCTTCCAATACTTTTTCTAATTTCCCTTATTATCACACTTTCCTTTGTAATTGGGAATTCGGAAAAATTCTTTTCCTATAAAATTTCATGAATCTTCTGGCCAGCTGGGTCTTTTATTCACCACTTTTCGAAGCTAATTTTTCATACTGGAGCTTTAAATAGTATCCTGAACTTTCTCCTTGTCTTTAATTTTATATGCAGCCGTCTTGAAAGCTACATACATTCTTTTGGGTTCATCCTCTTCTTGATTTACCTTTAATTCATCTTCATACATCATTTATTTTCCAATAAACTCCTTCAATAGAATCTTATCAATGTCGCACGATTCCCTAATAGATACAAATGTCCCATGCCATCTTTCTGGTAAGCATCGCAGAATCCTCATAATTTTCTCTTTGGCTGTAACTTCTTTTTTTTAAGAAATCAGGGTATTAACAATCTCATTGAACATGAGATACATATCAGAAATAGACTCATCATGCTTCATTCTAAAGTTTTCATATTTAATAGTATAAGTATTTAATCTCATTTCTTTAACATTTTATGTTCCCTCATGAGAAACAGACAGAGTGTCCCAAATCTCATGGGTAGTTTTAAATGTATAAATATAGGTAAACTCATCATTTCGTAGTTTATATTACAATGAATTAATTTCTCTACAATTATTGTTATAGATAGTCTTGGAAGGTTTATCCCATGTGTTTCTAGTAGTTTCAAAAATTTCATATTTACTTTCAATAGTAGTCTAGATTTCAAAACCCACTGTTTCTATATGTAATTTAATTTTAAGCTTCCACAAAGCATAGTTTTTTCATTTAAATAATGGTGATCTATTTTTATCATTCCCTTCTAATATATTATCCACGACAAAAATTGTAAAATAATTTCAAAGAGATAAAAATTTATAAATAACATAAATTTTGAGATCTTTGAAAAACAACTAAATATTAGTAGGCTAGATTTGAAAACTGACAATAATAATTTTTTTTCCTCTGATATCAAATGTTGGTCAAAGTAGATGAATCAAGAGGGGGGTGAATAGAGTATCTATACATATTTCAATGAAAATTAGTTCTTTTAAAAAAATCACCCAATTAAAATGTAATCGAAGTGAGTTTGTAGTAAATTTATAAAGGTTATGAATGTTCAATTAATTTCTTAGAATATTGATTAGTTCTCATCTTTACCAAAATAAAGATTTTTCAAACTTTTGAAACTACTCTAATGATTCAAAAAAGATATAAACACTTTATAAACTAACCATCTATGTTCAATTTGGATGTATTTTAAATTAATTAAACACAGATCATATTAATAAAAAAAGGAAAATACAAAATGGATAAAAACTAGGGGTGTCCATGGGTAGGGTTGGGTCGGGTTGGAGGCTTTTTGGGACCCGACCCAGTCAAAAAATATCGGGTCGGGTCGGGTCGGGTCTGAGCTGATTTCTCATTCAGACCCGACCCAACCCAACCCGTATTAGATCGGGTCGGGTCGGGTCCATTGGGTCACCAGGAAAAAAAAATTGAACAAACAGAACCCTCCACGGGTTCGTCGGGTGCCTAAAAAGCGGGGTCGCGGTCTTGGGGGAGACAGAGGGGGGGGGGGATTTGGGGTGTGGGAGAAGGGGGGTTCGAGTGCTCGCTTGACAGAAAGGAGGTATACGGCTTGCGCGGTGGTCTGACTGTCTGACATTCATCAATAGAGGCAGCTGCTATGAATGAAGGAGGGTGGCGACATTCGGACGGTGTGCAGAGGTGAGGGTTGATCCACGGCGGCGCTTCAATGGCGGGTGCGGAAAAAGACTCTACTTCAGGTGGCTTGGGTTCTCGAGCAGCAGAGGGAATAAGGTTCGAATCAGATTCATCAGGGGTGTTCAGCGGTGCTCGGATTCAGATGATGGTCACCGAAGGGAGATCTGATTCGGTCATGGTGTGGTTTCTAATTTTTGAATTCGGGTATTTTTAGTTCTTCAGATCTGGTTTGTGAAACTATTAATAGGTTTTCAATTGGATTTTTTGTTCTGCCTGTGACTTATTCTTACATCGATTCTGGTCTTTCATCCACCAGTGATTTTTTTTGCTACGCTGCTTCTGGTTTGAAGGTGGTGGCCAAGGGTGGAGTAGCAACAGTCACTGAATCCATGGTGGGTGTGCAGCTGGATCTTGCCACGATGGTGGAGGTGATGGGAATGCGGTGCGTAGAGGGGAAGACAATGCCGGTGTGAGGAAGGGGAAGAGGCAGTGGGTTGAGCAAATTCATGAAACGAAGCACGACGACAAAAAAAAATGAAGTTCGGGTCGATGGGTCGGGTTGGGTCTTTATACTTCCAACCCGTGACCTGACCCAACCCGATCTCAACCCGACCCAAACAGACCCGACCCATCAAAATACCTGTGTAACCCGACCCAACCCGACCCAACCCGGCCGGGTCGGGTCGGGTCATTCGGGTTGGGTTGGGTTTGGACACCCCTAATAAAAACTAGAGGTTCAGTCTCAAGTTGAGACTTAGTCTTCTCCCCTTGGTGATCACCTTCCACCCAGAAGATTATATTAATAAACTTTTGATACAACCCTAGATCGTATTTCACAACAGAACACAGGGATGTCCATGTCACACTTGACCTCTACCATAGTTATTCATGGGAAAACTAACAAATATATCACATAGGATCTCTTCCACTATTCTACGTGGGATACAAGAGTAAAAAGAAATTGAGAGTGAGGATAGTTAGCATACCCCGGTTATGAACATGAGAAAATGTGTGTGAAACAAATAGATGCACAAATTGATCAAATAATAAGCACACGATCACACCAAAGTTATAAATGAAGAATAGAGGTTAGAAATGTATGTGTGTTATATGGTGAAGCTCTGAACTAAATGAATTAAGTGAAAATGATATTTGAGTCCTCTTATGGATGTTGGCTTCAGAATAGTGCATCACAACCTCTTTACTCTAGCTTCAAGGAGTGAAAAGGTTCATCTCTTTGATGTTAGGATGCCCAGGGAGCTTCCATAGGTTGTTTCTTGTAATATTAAACTTCTTGTGTACTCAAGATTTGAGTTCCACTATTTTCAATGATTCACACATTCACATGGTCTGCCTTTATTTTTCTCCTGTTCAGTATACTTTTAGGTTGCTCTTGTAATCCTTTTATACTTTAATGTTCAATAGGCATAAAGATCTCCCCACATGCTTGTACCTCATACTGTCTACGAATAGTTTTATAGACAACATTAAATAATGTCTGAAATATTAATTTGTCTAAATATAACCATTAGAAATAAATTTGAATTAATAAATTTGAAACAATATTTGTGGCTATCAGTGAGTCATAAGTGTCGGTGAGTCATTTGTGTTATCGGTCTGTCATATATGGGTTGTCATCATTAGTGAGTATTCCTCAGTGTGTCGTCCATCAGTGTGTCATCCATTAGTGTGTCGTTCATCAGTGTTTCATCCATCGGTGTATCGTACATCAGTGTGTCGAACATTGGTTTGTCAAATATCAGTGTGTCAAACATCGGTGTGTCGATCATCGGTGTATCGAGCATCGGTGTGTCGAACATCGGTCTGTCAAACATCAGTTTTTCAACCATTAGTTTGTCGAACATCGGTGTATCGAGCATCGATGTGTCGACATTGGTGCATCAAACATCGGTGTGTTGAACATTGGTGTGTCGAACATCAGTTTGTCGAGTATCAGTGTGTTGAAAATTGGTTTTTCGAACATCGGTGTGTCGAAAAAACTATCGGGGCTAGGGGATCTGAGAAACTTATGAAGTGTCTGTCTTACACAAATCACTAATAGATTAAGTGACATCCAAAAATACAAGTATGTATACACTAGTAAACATATTTAAGCATAAATATATATTATTGACTTATTGGAATGTATTTTATAGTATAAATTAATTAAAGTACATAGATATATTAAATGGCATGGAATAGTAGAATATGTAGATTGACATTATTTGTGGTTATGAGAAATTTTATAGCATAGAGGGTCCAATAGATACATATAATATTATGAAATTATTTTAGGCACAAATTTATTATTTTTATGATATTCTTAGTCGGTCTGGTTTGGAAGACCAATATATGAGGAAGCATCAAAGTGAACTGGTGGTGGGACAAAGATCCAAACATGAACAACCGAATGAACCCCCTAGTTTTGAGGCTAGTCATTCCCCTCAACTTTATACCTTACCCATGGTAATAAATTTTTTATTACTCTTTCTCCTAAATGTGAATTTAACAACTACTGATAACTTTATATTAGTAAAATAATGTAGGGTAAAGTTGTATGTGATTTCTATCTATCAACACCCACACACCGCCTTTTTGTAAGGTGTATGATGTATAATATACTGAGAGAAAATTTATATAATCAATAACTAATAAAAGATCACATGAGATTGGGTATTGAGGTATCTTAATAGCCGATCATGGAGTTTTCTATTCCAATTAATGATCCATATATTACAACATTCAATGATGCTATTAAAACATTCATTGCAAGGATGTATAATATTATAATGATAAAAGAGGTTTGTCTTTAACAATTTTTTTGATATGAAAATCCTATAATAGTAGATGGAAAAAGTTCTTAACTAAGTTTTGGTATTATAAATCGATAAAGCGATGGGGAAATGGAAGTTCAGATCAAGAAAATCTAGTGAACCGTCCAAGAAATAAAAATGACCTTTTGAGAGTACATTCTCTCCACTAATTCCACTACATAATTTATTATCATTAAGAATTCATTAGGAGAACAAATTTAAATACAGAAATATGTCTTAAATTCCATATTAATAAGAAATATTTTTAACATTCATTACTGATGTAATTGGTCTCCAAATTATAAATGAGATTCTCATGTTTGAATGGATGGGAGTCTTAGTTGTGAATATAATAATAAGGTACATTTTCATAATACTTTTATCCAAATAATCATCTTATATGTTCATTAAAGTTAATTAATATTCATATTTTCTACATGAATTTATATTTCTACAACATAAAGTGAAAACCCTTCAAATCACGATCTGGATTCATTAATCTGAGTATCATTTCTATGGAAGAAAATAAATTGAAAAGGAATAAAATGGATACTAAAAATATTAGATAAATGGTTTGTTTGAAAAGAAAATAAATGATGAAAAACCCATTTTAATGACTACAATGTATGGGTAAAACTCTTCAATCTAATCATATAAGATATAAATTTATTTTTTTCATTAAATATTTACTTTTTTAGGAATCACTAGATGCTGATTGAAGTCAATTTGGATACCAAAAATATTTATTTTTTAGATACAATGCATGGATATCCATCAAACTGACCACACCTGATGTGAATTATAAATTTATAATGCCCTATAATCATTATTTTATAGATAATATTCAAATTTTATGTTTCAGTATATGTTTTAACCAATTTTTTATGATAGGGTGGTTACTAAATATAGGCTAAATCAAGGAATGAAGTTGGTGACTTAATATAAGTAGCATATTTATTACTTTAAGTGGAAAAATTTAAATTATATATTGAAATATTTAACAATCAAAACTAATTTAAAAAGTATTTACTTATTTCGGTCAATGTTTCTGTAGTTTTTGAATAAATATAACAACAACAATTATGGATAATATCTTTACAAATTTATGAGATATATCATAATGCCTATAAATAATAACATCACCAAATAGGTAAATTCTGAAGGTAATTAAAATTTCATTAAAAATATGTATTTATCATATATTTTGTTTATTTTTTCAATACTAACAAGACTTATGATTACCTTTTCACTCAAAAGAAGAAGTAAATATTTTTAGAGATGAGTGGGTAGCGTACATGGTGTTAGAATGTTTTCCAAAATAAAATTTTGGTAATTACCTACTATGTTAGTGATATGGTATGGTCTATAACCTTAAAAATATATTTGGGGTGTGATGCATTAGTATTATAATGATTATATATTATATTAGATCTGTTTCTCAAGGAAAAACATAATGGGAGAAATTAATTTGTTTAGAAATGATTGGGGAGAATACATGGTGTCAGAATATATAAAAGCATTATAAATAGGTGTCTTCTTACTTCATATTTAATTAATTTACTCATCATTTTTTATTATTTTATTTAATTTGCTTATCATTTTTATCTGATACTTATTTTGTTAAATTTATAGATTAGTTAAAAACACACATCATATTTTCATAACTGACCAAGAATTCTTGGATTATTTTAAAATAATAATAAAATCATAGATAAGTCATTTGTGACTTTTATGAATTGACAACACATCAATACAAAAACCATTGTGGTTGGTATGAATTCAAGTATATGTTTTCAATACAAAAGTGTCATTTTAGTTTAAAACATTCACCAACTAGTCAAAACTAATAAAATGAGATTGGATTATTTTCAAAATTTTGGAATATGACCCACAATTCATTTTTCATGTGTAGGAATTGAACTCATGTTAATTAGACTCTTCATTTGGTTGGAATGACTTGAAGCAAATTCTTTTAATAAAAAGTTTTATTTTAGTTTAAAACATACATCAAATAGTCAAAACCATGAAAATAAGCTGAGATTGTTTGTAAGATTTCGTAAAATGTTCTACAATTCATTTTTCATATATAAAAATTTACTACACATCAATCTAAGACATGATGTGGTCGATATGACCCAGTGTACATGTTTTGAATAGAGACACACCATTTTATTTTAAAATGCATGTCAAAATAGACAAAACTAAAAAAACATGCCCATATTATTTTCAAATATTAATAAAACAATCCATATCTCATTTTTCACATGTAGTAATTGACCACACATTAATATGAGATAAGATGTTGTTGATATGACCCTAAGTGTGTGTTTTCAATAGAAATGTTCATTTTTTTGTTTAAAACTTATGTCAAAATATCAAAAACCAAGAAAATGAGCTCTAATTAGTTTAAAACATTAGGAAGGTTATCCATAATTAATTTTTTCATGTGTAGGAATTGATTTTAGGTCAATCCGACACACATTGTAACTGGTATTACTAAAAGTGTGTGGTTCAGGTTTAAAATTGAAATTTTAGTAAAATAGACAGTGAAATACTCAAAAAATAGAAAAAAACATTTGGATTGTATTGATACTATATTAAAATAGTCCCTAATTCATTTGTGACATGTGGTAATCAACCATACCTCAATCTAATACACATTTTACTAGATATGATTCAAATTGTGTGGTTTCATTTTAAAAATGGTATTTTATGAATGTATTATTTCATATTTATGTTTGATTTATTTCTTTATATTATCACTAACATAATAATTGTATTCTTATACAGGTGGATTCTTTTTTTTCTAGTTGGGTGGGTTGTTTGAAGCTTCTTGTGATCATGAAAGATTTGAATTCAAGTCTATAGGTGAGATAATAGAAACAAGTATATGGGTAAAGAATGCATACATACACCATAAAATTTTGAATTCCTATTAATTTTTTATTTCATTTTATCACTATTTTATCTACTATTTTAAGTTAACATACTTATCATTTTTATATAATAATTATTTATATATTTTTCACATATTTTTTGGAATTCATATTTTTCTGTTAACTCTCTACAACAAGATATAAAAGATAGAACACATTTCTTTTGGATGGGGGCATTTCAGGCTGCATGGGGTTTCCTCTTCCTTCCAAATGGAAAATATTTTCTCTTTTCTGAAAATTTTATAGAAATTTAAAGGAAAAAACACATCACATACTCAATCATCCACAAATCAATTCAGTACACAGTGTGCTCAGTATGACCTGAACTATATGTTTTTAGTTTATAATTTACATTTTAGTTCAAAACACACATCACATACTCAAAACCGATCAAACACATCCATATTGTTTTGATACTTCAGGGTAATTATCTGTAAGTCGTTTTGGACATGTAAGAATCAACCACCCCTTAATCAAAAAAGCGGTGTGACGGGTATGACTCCAAGTGTTCCTTTTTATTTTAAATTATCATTAATTTTAGTAAAAAACACAAGTGACATACTCAAAAGTGAGAAAAAACATTCATTTTATTTTGATACTTTAGTAAAATAATATATAATTAATTTTTGAAAGGTAGGAATTATCCAAACCTCAATCCGATACAAAGTGTGCCCGAGATGACTCCAAGTGTGTCTTTTTAATTAAAATTGACACATAATTTAGTAAAAAAGAAAAATCAAAAAAATTAAAACTAGTAAAAGGTATTAAAAATGTTTTTATACTTTAGGGAAACTATCTATAAGTTTTTTTATGTGTAGAAATTATTCATATGTAAATTTGATACACGATGCACCGAATAAAACTCAAAGTTTTTGTTATCAGTTTAAAATTTTCATTTTAGTTAAAAAATGTGTCACTCACTAAAAACCAAGAAAACACGATCATATTGTCTTCATAATTTAATAAAATGATTAATAATTAATTTTTGACATGTAGTAATTAGTCTCATGTCAACCTAACAAATTATGTGTCTATATAACCCATAGTACGTGTTTCCAGTTTAAAATGACATTTTAGTGAATATGCACAAGTGAAATACTCAGAACTGAGAAAAAAATTAAGATTGTTTTAATACTTTAGGAAAATGATCCGTATGTAAATTTTGACATGTAGCAATACAATTCACCTCAATCTTACACACAGTATTACCGGTATGACTCTAAGTGTGTCTTTTTATTTAAATTTGACATCAATTTTAGTATAAAAACAAGTTACATATGAAAATTTGAAAAAAATGAATTTTTATTATTTTTATACTTTTGAAAAATAATCTATAAATCATTTTTAATTTTTTTGGAATCACCTACACCTTAATTTAATTCAATTTTTCAAAACAAAAATATACATTCATATTGTATTGATACTTTAAGAAAATGATCTATAAGTAATTTTTGATGTGTGGGAATCAAATTCACCTCAATAAGATACACGACATGCTTAATAGAACTCATAGTTTCTATGAATAGTTTAAAATTGAAATTTTGGTTAAAAAATTGTGTCACTCCATAAAAATTGAGAAAACATGCTCAAATTGTCTTGATAATTTTAAAAAATGATTCATTAGTCTTTTTTGTTATGTAGGAATTAATATCATGTCAAAATAACACACGATGTGACTGATAGGACTCATAGTGTGTGTTTCATGTTTAAAATTCCATTTTAGTAAAAATCACTAGTGACATACTCAAAACCAAGAAAAAACATTCAGTGTCATGAACCGACCATAGATGGTGCTTGATATGCAACTACCTCAAGCCCACATCTAAAGGCCAGGGGGTAGCGACCAGTTCTCAAGGAATAACTAACTTCGGGAGGCCTTTTTCTAAGTATCTATACACACACGTACAACCATCTCGATGAAAATGTGTGGAGGGAAAAAGTAAAATATGTGACACTACTATAATGCAAAACAAGAATGCATAAACCTCTAGAAAATATAAAATTACAGTAGTGTAAACTGAAAAATAAAGGGGAAAAATACATTCCCAACCATAAATATGTCCAAACCTGAGAAAACTGGAAATGTAAATAGCCGAGGGAGCCCAAATCTAGAATCCCAGGATATAACCACCATACATAGTCCAAACTACCAGGTATCCCTAAGCTCCTCTATAGTCATGGTAAACCTATCCGTCATCTGCATAAGGCCTGCCACATATGGGAAAATACCATGTAGGGTGAGTATATACATACCCTGTAGGATTCCCTGAAAGCCGAAGGGGAGCAGTAAGAGATACAACATAAAAGAAATATGGTAAATGAAAGATAATATCAAAGATAAAAGGTCAACCCAAAACATGTATTAATGTAAATTTATCCAAAAATAATGGAATCAACAAGGTGAGATGATGAACTACTTATTGAGTCTTCACCACATAAAGTAAGAGAGTAGACTCATCCAACCATGAGAAGCTAAACATGGAAAGCACATGGCATACCCTATGTGTTTTCTTCTCTCCTGGAAAGTGAGTAACCAAATCAAAGCTGTGGATAATGAAATATATATATATATACATACTCAGTCAAAATATTCCCAAATTAAAGAGTAAGGGGATATCCATCTAGGGGTCATCCTAAGAAGAAGTGTAGCCAACAATTTCAAAAGTCCATCAATGATGCCCCACATCACACATGTCTTCCCAAAATTAACCATCCAAGTCAATCCACACCTCATCAATGTACCACATGATCAAGGGGCTAAAAAATATTAGAAGAGAACCCACTCCATGTTACAATAGGAGGGTTTTTCTCTGATATTCATCGAGGAACTCCACTGCCCAGCCTTGCTGGAGATTACTGGTCAATAGTATCTGTAGAGGGAATGTTCCCAGGAATATGGAGTTAGGGGGGGTCCTACTCTAGTAACCGTTGAGGACTCCACTGACAAGATCTATTGGAGGGTCAACTCATTATGTATCAAGGAACTCCACTACCAACCCCTTCTAGATGGTACCACTCAGAAAGGTTGTCGAGGAACTCCACTACCCATCTTTTTAGAAAATAAAACTCAGAAAGGATGTCGAGGAACTCCACTAGCTATCCCTATTAGAGGGTACCACTGATAATGATTATCGAGGAATTCCAGTGCCCAAAACTGATAGAGGGTACTAATCTAAAAGGTCATCTAGGAACTCTACTACCCAGCCCTGCTGGAGGGTCAACTCGGTAAGCTTTGAGGAACTCCACTACCTAGCCCTAATAGAGGGTACGACTTGGAAAGATCATTAAAGAACTCCACTGCCGAACCATGCTAGAGGGTACCATTCAGAAAGGTACTTGTGACCCAATGTGATCAGAACCATCATCAGGCATCACCTTCGTAAGCACCATGCTCATAACATTTCACATCATATCATGAAATCCACAACCAAGGTAACCATCACATTCTACATGGATAAATGCTCAAGATTAGTTAGTTTACATTAAAATTACGATTTCAAATGAAGGTAATATGAGCAAATGATGTTTTTTAAAAAGATGTCAAGGCCGTACATGATGTGTGAGGGGACCCACATGACATGTAGTCCCGCCCCACCACCTAGCCGTGTCCCTGGCCGACACACGACGCCCATCCCATATAGTAGTACACACCATGTAGGTGGACTACGTGGTGTGTCCTGGCTAACTAGGATGGGGCTAAGTCTTACTAGCTGTGTCCATGTACCAGAACCCCTGTCTGTGTACTAGACCACGTGTCCATGCACTAGACCCCTTGTCTCTGTACTTTAGCACACGACTATGTAAATGGACATGTACTTCCACACAGGAACCTGCCTTTGTGATCCTCCATCTGGGTTTTTTCAACTGGGAAAAGGATATGAGGTATGTTGGAGAGATTATAGGCCATTTCATTCTTATGGTTTCCCAAACCCTATCTTCCACAGCTGAGGGGGATACACGCCATTTGTTCATCCCTATAGATGGTGTCTATTCATATTTTTTTACAAATTTTCAAGATCTTTTGATCTGATTCTATCATATTGAATCTGGTCTCTCTGATTTACATATGACACTATCTTTGGTAAAAAATGTGGATCTAGTGTAAAATCTTGGTTTCTAGCCATTTTTTCACCAGGAATCAGCCTCCAATGGTTCGTTGTGTTTTTTTGATCATCCCATACATCGTCAAGGCTTCCACCCTTGATTACGTGATCTCAAATTACTAAAAAAAGCATTTGTTACTTGAAAAGATCCTAGATTTTTCTATAATTCACCTATTCATGCTTTGTTTATCAATCATTCTTCAGTTAAAGGGTAAGATCATGCTCTGTACTGCATGACAATGTCGAACCGAGACAGTGGGGTCCCAAATGTGATGAATGTGAAGAATAAATGGGAGAAAAGCACCATAAAAAAGGTTCAGAAGATTGTTGGATAATATTTATTATTCAATGATCAAGAATGGTGATGTTGGGTTAGAAAACAATGAAAAATCAATTTAAATATGCTTCATAGACTCAAGATCTACCCAAAATTTGTGCATACCAAAAAATAATGAAGGATATTCTCAAACAATTTAATAAAAGGGTATAAATCACCAATTGAAGGGTCTTACTAGGATTTGGATCCTTTTTCACTAAATAATCAACTTAACAATGGTTTAGAGGAGTCATTTTGTATTCTGCATCTAGATTTTCTCCGATCCAGAGTTTTTTCATGTTCTGACATGATCTGCCAACGAAAGGAGTGATGAGAGCATCTTTGGTGATCCCAACATTATGAGAGTAACCCTAGGAAAATATCCATGACTGTACATTTATAGAATTAATTTATGGTTTAAATTAATGAATGAATGAATGTAGTAATTAATTATTTAAATGAACATACCTTCGACGAGCTAGGAGTCCAAACACTTAGGGACAACACATTTTCTATTGTGCCTCGGGAAAAACCATGTTTCAGACTCAACAATGATCTTAAATTTCTGATCCAAACATGATTTTAAGAGTTATCCCATATTCTTTAATAATATGAGCACACGTAATATAAAATAAATTTATTTTTTATATAAAATTATTTTTGTGCATTCCATGCCTCAAAATCATATATCATCTTAGCGCCTATATTTAGAAATATATATAAAAATATCTCAAAGTATTAAATGGAAAAAAGGGTCTCCATATCATTATCTCTTTCAATATTTTCATTCTCTAGAAAAAACAATATAAAATGAGGGATACTAAGCCAAAACTTATCTCTCCTACTCACAGAAACTCTCATGTGCATTTCCATGCTACAACATCCCATGAACCAAGGGGATGGGTTGTCTACACAGGGTCCTCTCCTACCAATCCTCAATCTTGAATGGGTGATCCACAAATGTGGATCCCTCCCTGATATACAACTCACCCTAATTAATGAAATGCATGTGGTCATGCAGTTATCTCCTTAGGTGTGACACATGGAAGACTATGTACACCCTCTCCAGCTATGGGGGCAGGGAAAGGTGATAGGAAACCTATCCAACCCTCTGCATGATCTCTAATGGCCCGATAAACCTTGGGGATAGTTTTCCTCCCCATATGAACCTACACAATCCTCACTGTGCGGAGACTCTCAAGAAAATGTGGTCTACCTTCTTTAACTATATGGCTCCACAACAATGATGTGCATAAGATTTTTGTCTACATAACCCATCCACATCTTCTCAAGGATGACCTGGAAAATCTCCATCGTTACATGCACCATATCTAGTCCCATAGGAGATGTATCAAATGTATTTATCCAACACATGGGTGACATGAAGGGTCTCCTGTACCAAGCCTCAAAAGGTTCCATGATAATGGTAGAGTGGAATATGTTATTGTTCAAAAACTCTACCAAGGGTAGATGACCCTCCAAGATTTGACCAAAGTCTAACACGTAATCCCTAAGCATATCCTCCAACACCAAGATACTGTTCTCGGTTTTCTCATTGGTCTGGGGGTGAAATAATGTAGTCATCTAGATGTGGGTCCTTAATTCCTCTTATAGGTCTCTCCAAAACTAGGATATAAACCATGTTTCAAGATTAGTGATAATCACTGGGGGAACCCCATGAAAGCGAACAATATCACATACATAAAACTGCCCCAAACTTTCCACTAAACTCTACTCCTTGGTAGAAAGGAAGTGTGATGATTTTTTTGAGTTTTCCAAATTTCACCCAAATAGCACATAGTCCTTTTCTGTGTGAAGAATCATTAAAAATTCTAGAGATATTCCATCCCACTTCCTCCAAAGGATCATAAGGGGATGCAACAAACCTACCAAAACATGGTGCTCGACCTTCACCTATTGAGAGGTGAGGTCCTGAGGGATGAACTTAGTTATGATGCATCTCATGTTGGACCACAAAAACCACCAATGGTGGTATCTTTACATATTACCAACCCCAGGATGTACAATTAGGGGAGAACTATGTTACTCTCTCATAATCCCCACCCGCATCATGACTGTATCCATTGTTTGTCCTTGGAAAATTATGACGTGATTTCCTCCTTTGGAATAAACATCTAGTGTGACACCTATATATATTTGGTCATGTAATACCTCACAATCAATGTATCCTAACTGGGACTCCCCCATATGCTTGAGAAGTGAAGGATTCAACACCATTGAATTAAGAAAATCTATTCTATCCTACTCTACCAGGGTAATTGGCTAGAAGGCCTACTCCTCTAAAGCCTCCTACACCAAGTAAGCCGGAAACTTCTTGTTAAGGGGATGTACTACTATGTTTCCCTTACATGGAGTTTATAATATATCAAATTCATGATCCTATAGTAATTCCAACCAATTCCACTACCTTTGGATTAGGTCTCTCTATGTGAAGACATACTTGAGACTCTGGTGGTCTGAGTAAACAAAAAATTAATCCCCTAGAAGGTTGTTCCTCCACATACTTAAGGATAAGACTACAACTATCCGCTCTAGGTCATGAGTTTAGTAGTTCTACTCATGGGGTCTCAACCGCATCAACCAGTATGTGATAACTACCTGCCACTGCATCAATACAAACCCAATCCTAGTTCTTGAGGCATCAAAATAACCTACGAACTACTCACCTTCCTTTGACAGTATCAACTTTGGAGCAATCGTAAGTCTTTGAATAAACTCCTAAAAGTCCATCTAAAACAAATTAGACTAGGAAAATGACTTCCTTAACCATATTAGAGTGGTCAAATGGGATTTTATTCGATAAAATTCTACCATAAACCTCCTGTAGTACCCCACCAATCTAAGAAAGTTCGGCACCTCTGAAATGATCTTTGGTGTATCCCTTGAAAGCATCATATCAGTATTTGTTGGGTCCATAGATAAATCATATTGAGAAATTGTATTACCTAGAAATTTAACCTCATCTATCAAGAACTGGACCTTTAAGATCTTTCCATAAAGCCAATACTCTCAAAGAAAATCATGAAGCATCCTCAAATACTCTACATGATCCTCCTATGATGTAGAGTGGATGAGTTTTTCATCGATGAAGACAATGAAAAATTGGTCAAAGTATAGTCATAAGACTTGGTTAATCAAAGAAAGAAACAACATTTGAGAATTTTTTCACACCAAATGGGTCCCTAGGAACTCATTATATCTATAGTGACATAAGAATGAAAACTTTGGAATATCAACATCTTGAACCCTCAACTGATGGTAGACATAACTGATATCGATATTTGAGAACTATATCACACCTTAAAACTGGTCAAAGAGGTCTTAAATCCTTGTATAGGGATACATATTATTTATCATGGCCCAGTTCAGGCAATGAAAATCCTTGCAAAGCCATAATATCTCGTCTGTCTTCTTTTCGAACAACACTAGAGCTGCCCAGGGGGGTACACTGGATCCGATGAAACCATTCTCTATAAGGTACTCCGACTGTAAAAACATCTCATACTTATTTCTAGGGGATATAAGATACAAAATAGAAGATATCAGAGTGGTTCCAGGATGAAATTATATACCAAACTCCATCTCCCACCTTGATTGTAGTCCCTGAATGTCCTCAAGGAAGATGTCCAAGTAATTCTACAAAACTAAAGGAATACAGATTCTAAAATATCCTGCTAAACCTAGGAAAATAATTTCTAAACATTGGGTGATGGGTTGTAGACTCTTACTCACAAAACCTACTTGTCTCTCCATGAGATCTCTCTTTCTAGAAAAGGAGAATATCGACCCATCAGTGCGTAGAACTCTGACCTGTCTGTGGTGAAAATCAATATATTCTTGGACTATGGATATCAAATCCATACCCAATATGATATAATGGGGTTCCATAATTATAAGGACTCGACCTTAAACATTACTTAATATTGAATTAAATTAATAATTCACATTGAGGATATTTTCAGGTTTAGAGTTTAAGAGAATTAGGACATAACTATTACATCTCAAAGATTACAAAGCAGAAAAATCTACTAAACTTCCATTTTATTCACAAATTAAAAACTCTTGAACAAAAGTGTCATGTCTAGTTCCTTGTTTTAGACAGCCTGACATTTCCTTAATCCCATACTTGACCATATTCAACTTTATGTCCTATGAAAAACATTTCAAAAAAACTTGGGATGAGCATAAAAAGCTCAGTAAGGGTTATAAAAATATGGAAAGAAAACATTAGTCCATGTATACATAAGAATCAATGAAATCATACTTTACTCATAAATCATAATAAATTTAACATACATCATGAAATCATAGGATTTATGAATAACTCATAGAAATAATAATACATAAAGGTAACTTGAGGAATTCATAACATTCTTACATAGGGAGTAACCCTCATGGTTACATTTGGAATACCCATCATAGTATATTCCCAAAATATCTTTGGAGAAACCTTAACATTTAACCCCTTCGCATTACCCAATGCATTGGAGAGCTATATCGGGCTCACATGCCCTTAGTTTATCACAGAACCACCTGTCTTCATAAACAATTACCAAGAACCATAACATAATCATATCACATAACTTAAGCATAAATGAAAGATAAAATTCCCACATTTCAATAACAATATAACATTTTAATATATTGAAATAATATATCCATTCTAAAAACCATTTTCAAAATGATTTAAAACATTTAATAAAGATATTTTTAAATCAAAGTGTCCCATACCACTTTGAAGATTTTAACATTTTAAACCATTAATATACATATAAATAAATCCTTAAAAACATTTTTAAAACATGGATATTAATGAGAAATATCTATAAGAATAAATGATTAAAACATTTAAAATGATATTTTAGTTAAAAGGTTTTTAACAAAATGAGAGACACTTGAATACAATAGTTGAGGAATAACATTTAATCAGAACTTTATAATATCATGAGAATAAAAGGGATTAATGATATAATATTCCAAAGGATAGTATATACACCATATAAGGGTGAAGTGGTTCATAACAACAATGAAGTCTCAATATAATTGTAAAATGAGATGAAATCCCTTATAAAGAAGGTATCCTTAAATTAAGGACAAATCTATCTCATTATTATATGTGAAAAATATAAATACACCCAATATAAGTGGATATTAAGTGTAAAACAACCAGAGGTCATTCACACATATTCATAGGATGACATATTCAATAACTACAAGTTGAACCCAAAGAAATCGAAATTGGGTTAAGAAGTTCCCTTGGTAAAATTCGACAGCCTAACGACGTCACTTTAAAATTCATAAAATTACTTGATGAGAGAGAAAATGGTATCTCATTACTTGGACATAAAATTTACATCAATAAGGATATATAAGAATATATCCCAACATAAAAAGATGTAAATTAAAATACAAAACAAAATAAGTCTTTTCAAAAGAGGAGGGTGAAAGGTTCCTTTACCGATTTGGGAAACTTTTGAAATGCACACCCCATGAAAGAAGGGTCATACAATGAAGATGTAAATACACATAAATGAGAGTATATTATAAAAATAGTAAAATAATGGGTAGTACATACACCACACAAAATGAAATAGTGGCGAATGTAGCATGAATCTCATGGGAATAAATGTGAGATGAAAAATCTCTTACGAAAACTCGGCAGCCTAACGACGACACATAAGACTTCCAAAAATGGATTTATGAGATCAAATAGGGTCTCTCATAATATGAAAATAAAAATTACAGAATAAGTAATATAAAATAACACCCCCAAACATAAGAAATATGAGCTTAAAAGAAATGACATAAAAGAGTGTACTTAAAAAGAAAGAGAGAGGTAGGATCCCTTACCTAAAGTCCGACTTGCCTTGTTCGTTTCTTTATATTCCTGAATAATAAAATTTTGTCAATTTATAATTTCTTAAGGAACTCCTTTAAATTTTATTATTCAATTCATATCACATATTATAATTTTATAAAAATTAGTTAATTATGTGAGTTAATATCAAATGTTATTGTCGATGTTTGGTACATGAGTCAAAAATGAACTTTTTTGAAAAGAATCATCCATGTAGTTATAAGTACATCATCTCAGGAATAGTATTAATGATTTAAATATCATATATATCCATTAAATTTTCATTTTATACAATTACATAACATTTGGATACAAAAGGGAATGAAATGCACCGTTCATGGAGACGGTAGGCCGTACGTATGCATGAATGCTACTTTCATTTCTTTGTCATATTAATGGAATTAAAAATAATTGAGAGATATATATATATATATTATAATTCCAGTATAATATATATGTTATATAGGTCACATAATTTCATTAATTTCATTCTTTATACATTCCATGTATTGCATGAATGAGTCACATCACTTGAGGGGGCAGTAGTCCACACTTCCTCATATGAAATTATCACATTTGCACAACATAAAAAGAATAAAGGTATGATTTAAATATAAAATAAAGAAGCATATGGAAAACAGAAATACCATATATATCATATATAAAATACAGTGACATCATAATGGCCACCATGAAAGGTGTTAAGAGAAGATTGAACAATCATCGTTTCGTGAGGCAGTAATTCGCCATCCACAGAAACAGTATGTTCTTTAACCATTAGACGGAGGTGTGTGTAAGTGTAGCTCGAATCCTTCACATAACAACATCCTGGTATATTGAAGATACTGTTGTTGTTACAAAATAAATGAATAAAAAGATTTTAGGGGTTTGGAGAAGCAAAATAATACAAAATAACACAAGTGAAGACATTACCTTTAAATCGGGCAACTCCTCTTGGTTTGAACCAAAAGGGTTTCTTGAAGAGAATTCTGCCAAAGGTGAGGCTTCAATGATGAAGAGAGGTATGTGAAGAGATGAAATGGGTAGGAGTTGGATGATCCACATGCTTGAGAGGTGTGGGTAAGGAGGTAGAGGTGGGGGCCTTTTATAAGAAGATAGGAGGGGCACTCATGGAAAGTCAAGAAATGTTACCTTATTTTAAAAAGATTTTAAGATTTTAAAGGTCCCACATTGATATATTTCTAGGATAAGGTGATAAGGGTTCGAAATATACTCATCCAATAGGTTTTTTTACATGTTTATGTTTTATATTTTACATTATCTTTTCATTTTATTTAAATCGTTCATTAATGAGGTAATCGCTGCATCATCATGATGTCATAAATAATTTAATTTATTTAATGTCTAAAAATTATAAAACAAATGCTATGATGTAGGAAATATTTTTATATTTCCAATTACTATTCATAGTCTAAGATATCATTTATTAAGACAAAATAAAAATTATTTTACTTAGGTGTTACATACTTTGGTTACATTTTCCTTTCTTTAAAAAAAAATGTGATAAATGGTCACTATCACACTAAAGTGATTCCACGGGGTCCCAAGGTTGGCATAAGGAATCCCATGGTCGGCCAAGACACCCACAATATCATTAGGACACATTTTGGGGTCATTTTATATTTTTATGATATTATTTTCTTACCCTTAATTACCCGATTACTAATTAAACACAATAATTAAAGATAATTACCATCGTTACTATTCATACTGTCAAAAAACAAAAGAGTCTTAATTACATAATTTGGAACTTATGATTCCAAATATAGAATACATTTTATCATATTCAAAACACATACATTTTATTAATTAATTTAAATGTAAATCCCGTCGTCAAAACAAAAGACGTGTTTTTAAGAAGTAAAATTTATCAAAAGATTGACTTGTTTTTACATCCAATTGAAAAGTGAAATTACTTCCAATGAACAAAATTGTATTAAGTGATAAAAAAATAATTCAATTATACTTTCAAAAAAATTAAAATTTCAATCTAAATATATAAAAAAATTGAATGAAAAGGCAGTTTTGAATTAAAAACTATATTTTCACTATTCATTAAAAAAAGCATTATCAGAAAAATACTAAAAATTAACCCTAAGATATATTTGATATTTCAAATTTAGAAATGATGTTTATTTTACCAGATTAAAAAAATATAAGATTCATTAATAAATCATATAGTTAATTCCCGCTGTCAAAACAAATAGCAGGTTTTTTGGAAGCAATATCTTTGAAAAGTTTGGCACTTGTTTATGTCCATTTTCAAAGTGAAATTAATTATAATGACCACCATTTAATTAAATTGTTAAAATATATTCTAATTAAAAATTAAAACTAATTAAAAAGATAATCTAACCATATATTTAAATTAGATGAAAAAGTAGTTTTGATGTAAAATGCAATATTTTTCACTATTCATTAAAAAATGAACATTGTCAGAAACATACCAAAAATTTATGCAAAGTAAATTTCAATGTCCCAATCATAAAGAATAAGTTCATTTTGACAAATAGAGCTTATAAAATTGTCAAAAGTCAGATTTAAAAAAGGTTCGCCATCAAAAGGTGGTAAAACAATATTTTAAAAATATTAGATTATTTATTCTTAAAATTGGATTCATTTGGATTTTAAGCCTCTAACATTTGTTGGATAAATGTAAAAATATTTAACAAACATATGTAATCATTTTTTAGTTATTTCTGTTCATTCCCGCCATTACAATGGCTAGGCATTAACTATTATAATATTATTATATTATTATTGTGCAACGTAAGATTTCAATGAAACTCGTTGTTGCATATTGGGCACGCCATCGAGCATAAAATTCCATTTAAAGTAATATTAACATTTTATTCACAAATATTGATAAACAATAGAATGTAACATTATTTATTTACCTAGGATGTTACAATAATTATGAACAAAAGGTCCCATGTGAACATGTCTCCACCATGATATTTCTCACACTACTAGTAGATAAAAGATACCGAAGATGCGTTCCCTATATGATCCTCAAGACATGGATCCGGGGCTAACACCTCAATTGGGAGATCTAGATCTTGCACCAGGAGTATATAGATTATGAAATTACCATCACCAATATCTACTAATAATTAAAAAAATATTATAATAAAAATAGATCATACCTCCATTCATCTCATGTGTAGAAGGGTCATAAACCTTCAGAGACTGTTGTTATCTATGGTCCCACCTGCCAACTCCCTATTCTTGACGTGGGATTTATGGTCATGGTTTTAGAAGGATATCATAACATCATACACCACCCATAGCTTCTAATTATCCTCTTCTAGCTATGCCTCATTGGTGACAACACTATCCTCACTTGAGAGATCCCTGATCATGGTGCTGCATCTACCAAGGAAGTCCATCAGCTACCTGCTTGCACTTCTCGTCATGTTTGGTCGGGTAATCATGTGCCCAGTGACCTCAAATATAATATGATAAGCCCTTCCCTTATCTGGGATTCCCTTGTTCTCTCTGATTCCCATGTACCGTATGACCACACACCTACGTTTACTCACAATAATAGTTCTTGTGGCAAGATCCTATTATATGGTGCCTACTAACTTCTTGAAACAACTCAGCTCAATGATTCCCACTATAACTCTAGTTGTCTAGAATCTCTCAGATTGAAATATATTTTTCACTAGTGACCTCTCTATAACCCTGGAATAAGTGAGGATGTACAAGGGAACCACATTGGAATGAATCTCTCAGCAGAGTCCTTGTCAACTTCTGTTCATAGATGTATCCATTTAGGATCATGTCAAGGGAGAACAATGTATGGTCTGTGAACCTTGACATAGACTTGGAAACCTTCATCCCTCTCTATTGTATCTCTAGTATCTCATGGATTTTAACTGATTGAAAACTGGAGGGGTAGTACTCCTCATAGAACAAATACTGGAAGTTGACCCATGAGAGTGTCAAATTATCATACATCTATGAAGCACGGATACAACACCTCCTGAATACTCCATAGAAAAGGCTATTTTCTAGTGAAACCATTAGTTCTATCATGGTCAGAAAAAGCCTGAATATATGGACCGCCAACTTTATCCAATCCTCTACTACCTGAGGATCGGCCTCACCGTGGAACCTCAGCGGCCTCTGGAACTAGAACTCATGAAGTGTGATAAGACTACACATATCCTCATCCTACTATATTGGAATGATTTTATAGGAGATAGGTGAAGGTAATGATAACTATACACCCGGTGAAAGGGGGTAATGGGATGGACCCTAAACTGAGGCCTCATCACTCATTGGATCGTCGTCATGATAAGAAGTTGGTATCCTGGATGGCCATCATTGTAGAGGAATCCTAAAATTTATCAAGACATAAAACGGTCAGAAGAGAATATATATATTTATATATTAAAAAAACAAAAAATGGGGAGTTGAATCAAGAAGAATATTCAAAGTCTTAATCCTTTATGATGCATGTACCATTAAACCCTACAACCAATGTATCGGTATGATGAGTTTTCATGAAGGCAGTCAAGGTCCTGGTGAATGGATATGTCTACCACCACACAATCACTAGACACCCTAGAATGAGAGTCACACTCAATAAACTTTGACACTATTTCCCTAAACCTAATCAAAACCTCATAGGGGGACAAGTTTGAACAATATCCCAAGGAATGAACACGATCAGATACCAATTTCTCACAACCTAACTCAATATGGGGAATGAGACACAACTACCCCAAGACCTCCTCCATAGGCTAGGGGGAGGAAACTAGCATTAAAGGTATAAATAACCTAGGGAGTACTTTTTCTAGGTATCTATATGCACACACACAATCATCTCAAGGAAAAAGTGCAGAGGGAATGAATAAAAGATGCACCACTGCTACAATGTAAACCAAGCATGCCTCAACCTCTAGATAGTACCAAAAAACAATAGTGTCAATTGAAAATTAATGGGAAAATATGAATGCCAGGCTACAAATATTTCACAACATGACAAAACTGGAAAAGTAAACAAATGAGAGAGACAATATTTTGAATCCCAAGCTTTGACCACCATACGTAGTCCAAATTTCCAGGTATCCCTAAGCTACTCTATAGTCATGGTCGACCTATCCATCATCTCCATAATACAAGACCTGTGTTGGAAAATCCCATGAATAGGTGAGTATATACATACCTAATAGGATTCCATAAATGATAAAGGGGGAAAATTAAGAGATAAAACAAAAAAGAAAGACAATATATTCCTAACACAGTGAAAGAGAAAAGCTCAACCCAAACCAAGAGTGAAAGTAACCTCCTCCAAACACAAGGGAATCAACATGGTGAGAAGATGAACTTCTCATTGAGTCTTCACCAACTGTAGTAGAAGAGTAGACTCATCTAACCATGAGAAGTTAAAAATGGAAAACAAATGGTATACCTTGGGTGTCTTCACCTCTCCTGAAAAGAGAGTTACTCAATTCAAGGTGTGGATATTGATGAATATATATTTTCATAGTAAAAAAATACCCTAAATAATAGATTAATGGAATCTTCATCTCATATATCTTCCTTAGAAGAATAATATCCAACAGTTCCAAAAGTCCATCGACAATGCCCAACATCTCACGCATTTTCCCAGAAGTAACCATCCCTATCAAGGAATGCCTCATCATTGTATTTCTCAGTCGAGGGGACACAAACTCTAGGTAGGGAACCCATGACCTAGTATAATAGGAGGGTTCTACTCTGATAGTTATTGAGGAACTCCAGTACCTATCCTTGTTGGAGTGTACCACATGATAGTATCTGTAGAGGACCCACACTCCTGCTGATGGTGTGGGGGGGGGGGGGGTCCCACTCAAGTAACCATTGATGACTCCACTTTGCAAAACTATTGGAGGGTTAATTCTGTAAGTGTTGAGGAACTACACTACCCAACCATACTGGAGGGTACCACTTGAAGAGGTCATTGAGGAACTCCCCTACCCAGTCCTGCTAGAGGGTACCATTCATAAATGTCTTTGAGGAATACTAATACCCAGCCCTGGTAAATGATACCACTCAGAATGGCCATTGAGGTACTCTATTGCCCATCCCTACATGAGGTTACCACTCGAAAAGCTCATCGAGGAAATCCACTACCCATCCCTGCTAGAGGTTCAACTCTATAAACATTGAAGAACTCTGTTATCTAACCTAGTTGAAGGGTAACACTCAGAATGGTTGTTGAGGAACTCTAGTGTTTATCCCTTCTAGAGGGTACCACTTGGAAAAGTACTTCTGATCTTTCTTGATCACTACCCTCATCGGGTATCACCTTTGTAAGAACTATGACCAGAACATTTCACATAATATATCAAAAGACAAAACTAAGGGAACCATAATTTTATACATAGAAAAACACATAAAATAAGCTTCTTTTAGTATAAAATCCATGTTCATATGAAAGAGATACAAGTGATTGAGGTTATCTTAGATTTGGACATGGGGGTGTACGACATGTGAGGGGACCCACACGATAGGTGGTCCCCCTCCACCTCCAGACCGTGTCCTTGTACAACACATAGATCCCATCCCATGTTTTATTATATGCTGTGTAGGTGATGTACGTAGAGTTTCCAAGATAACTAATAATGTTCCATGTCTATGTACCAGACCCCGTGTCCATGTACCAGACCCTATGTTCATGTACCAAACCCTGTGTTCCTATACTCGAGTACATATATGTATACCTAGATATGTACTTCCACATGGGTTGTTGCCTATGTGATCCTCAACATGGGTTTTCCAACTAGAAAAGTGATACAAAACATGTTGGATAGCTTACACACCATGTCATTATTATGTTTTACAAAACCCTAACCTCCACCGCTAAGGGGGCTAGACAGCATGAGTTCATCCCTATACATATCATGTAGTCTGGGGTTTCCACATATTCAAGATCTTCAGATCCACTTCCCATACTTCAAATCTGGTCTCTCCACTTCAGACCATACACCATCTCTAGCCAAAAAGGTGGATTTAGAAGAAAATCACAGTTTCTGGCAATTGTTCATAGGGAATCATGATTTAGTGGTTCATTGGAGTTATTTTTTAATCCCGTACATCTCCAAGTATTCCAACCTCAGTTACATGAGATAAAATCATAAAAAACTTCCATTCCATAAAATGATACCAGATCTGGCTATACATTATTTTTTCCATGATTTGTTTCTTGATTCTTCATGGTTCTAGGGGTCCGATCGGGCACAGTGCTTCTTGGAAATGTCGAAGCTGGACCACATGTTCCCACCGATGGCGAAAATGAAGAGAAAAGGTGAGAAAATAACCATAAAAAAGGTTTAGATGAACTTTGTCCAAGAGTTCTTGGAAAACGTTCAAGAATAGTGATACCATGTCAAAAAAACATTGAATAATCAATTTAAATTTGGTACATAGGCATATGCTCAATCAAAAATTGGCACAAACCAAATAAGAATGATGGATCTACTCAAGCAACTTAATAAAAGGGTGTAAATCACCAATTTATGAGACCTACACGGATTTTTATTGTTTTTTGGTGTAGAACACATCTACCAACGATTTAGAGGATTCATTTCATTTACCACATCCTAATCTACTCAGATCCAGAGTTTCTTTATTGTCTGACGTGATCCTCCAACAAAAGGAGGAAAGAGAGCACCATTTGAGATCCCAGGATTATAAGGCTAATGCTAGGAAAATATTCATGGGAGTAAATTTTTATAATTAATTTTGGGATTAAATGATTTAATTTATTAATTTAATAATTAATTATTTCATTGAATTTACCGGCATGAGAGACGAGTCTTAACACCCCATGCCAACTCATTTTATGTCATGCCTAGGGTAAACACCACATTCCAACCTCATCTGTGGAATTGGATTTCTGATTCGATATTCTATTTTAGATTTAATACATCTTATTTAAGAATATATACATGCACAATATAAAATATATTAAATATTTTAATAAAATTAATCTTTGGAAGACAGGGCCTTGGAATTGCATGCTTACTTAGTGCTTAGCTCATAATGTATATAGAAATATTTCAATTTTTTCAAAAAAAATAACCAATTCTATACACTTATATTTTTTTGATACTTTGGGAAAATGATATATAAGTCATTTCTCATGTGGAGGAATCATCCTTACCTCACTCTGACACACAATGTTACTGGTATGACTCTAAGTGTGTCTTTTTATTTAAAATTGACCTTAATATTAGTAAAAGAGACTAGTTACATACTCAAAACCAATAAAAAACATTCATATTGTTTTTATACGTTAGGAAAATGGTTTATAAGTTGTTTTTGACATGTAGGAATTAGCCTCAAATCAATATGATACACGGTGTGCCCGAAATGATTCAAAGTGTGTATTTTTATATAAAGTTGACATTAATTTAAGTAAAAAAGCCAAATCACCTAATCAAAACCTAGAAGAAAATTAATATTATTTCTATACATTTTGAAAATGATCCATATGTATTTTTTGTTCATGGGAAATCAGCCTAACCTCAATCTAATACACGGTGTTCCAAGTATAACTCAAAGTTTCAGTTTTCAGTTTAAAATTGATATTTCAGTTGAAAAGGTGTGTCACTCAATGAAAACTAAGAAAAAATTTGATAATTTTATCAATAATTTTTTGAAATTATTCATAAGTAATTTGGGACTTATAAAAATTAGTCCCACATCAAACTAACACACGATGGGACTGATTTGACTCAAAGTGTGTGTTTCCAGTTTAAAATGAAATTTTTGTAAAAGAGACAAGTGAAATACTCAAAATAAATAAATCATATTTGGATTGTTTTTATATATTAGTAGAATTATCCATAGTTAATTTTTGATGTTTATGTACCAGTATCTCCGTAATTCGATGCACGATGTTACCAGAATGACTCCAAGTGTGTCTTTTTATTTAAAATTGACATTATCTTTTGTAAAAAAGAAAAGTGACTTACTAAAAACCATTAATACATATTCAGATTGATTTTATACTTTATGATAATGATCCATAAGTCATTTTTGACATGTATTAATTTTATTCATCTCATTTAGATACACGATGTTCCCTGTATGACTCAACATGTTTGTTATCAGTTTTAAATTGACATTTTAGCTCAAAGAGTGTGTCACTCATTGAAAACAAAGAAAACATGCTCATATTATCTTGATAATTTAGTACAATTATTCACAATTATTTTTAGATCTGTAGGAATTAGTCTCATGTTAAACGAACACATGATTTGACCAGTATAAATCAATGTGTGTGTCCAATTTCAATTGAAATTTTCATAAAAAAACACAAGTGACATACTCAAAACCTAAAAAACACATTTAGATTGTTTCGATACTATAATAAAATGATCTATAAGTCATTTATGACATATAGAAATTTACTTCATGTCAATATAACACACATTGTGGTCAGTATGACATGAAGTGTGTGTTTTCAATATATAGGTTTCATTTTAGTTTAAAGTGCACATCACATCTCTAAAATTGATAAAACGAGCTCAAATTGTTTTTTCATTATTTTTTCTACTATTACTTAATTAATTTCCTTATAATTTTTTTCTTATATTTATTTTGTTCATTTTCATAGATATAAATGAACAAGAAATGGTGATATGTGCACGAATAAATTGTAACTCAATCTAACACACAATGTTCCTGTTATGACTCAATTTATATGTTTTAGTATAAAAATGACACTTTTTGTTTAATTTGTTTCATTTTAGTGTTTCTAAAATAATAATTGTTTTCTTATGGTGAATTATTTTGCCTGATCTAGGGTAGTTTATTTGGAAATAACATGACTAGGGGTCAGGGAAAAAATTCAAAGGAACGTTTATGCTTTTGAATGACTATGATAATTTGTACATACTAATTTAATTGTAAAAAACAATGTTTGGTATTTTTATAATATAATTTTTTTTTCTTTTATTAGTGTTGTAAATTTTATTTCATTTGAATTAATTATTTCGAACCTATATTTTCTATTTTTTGCTACTATTTCTGCTTATACAGCGTGTTATAATTTTAATATCACACTATAACAGTATGCCCCTTTAACAACACTGTTAAAAGTTCCCACAAAGGAAACCATTTATCAGTGCTATTGAAAGTGCTGATATAGGGACCTTTATCATTTCTTTTTTTAGCACTGATAAAGTTGTCCCTTTATCAGTTCTTAAAGTATAGTTTATTAATGATCCATTTATTAGGGATTTATTATCATTGATAAAGATTTAATTTATTAGTGATTTGATTGAAATAGTAAAATCCTTATAATTTTAATCTTGATCAAATAATCAGTGCTTTTTTTATATTGATAATGGAAAATTTTAGATAAATTAAAGCCCATATTTTTAGTAGTGAACATAGAGTATAATACATGATCTATCATATTATGATTATAGGAAAAAATAAGAATGTGGTGTAAACATATGTATATGAATCATAACATAGTGGATCAATCATTATAATCAATTTCCCAAATTGGGTCAGGTTTTTCATTATTATTTCCCTAAGTGGATCTGACATCACTCACCTATTTCCCTTGTTGGATTAGGCTTGAGTCATCTATTTCCCTTGGTGGATAGAGTCATGATAACTAATTTACCATTATATCACGAGATATAAAACTATACCCAATTCATTATAGTGATCCATAGGTACAAACAATCACTTAATTAAAAACAATACATAAGTTTTGCACAAGATCATAAAAAATTTATTATTTATAATCACTTAATTAAACCAAATAAAAGGGATGGGTTTCAAGAAAATATCAATAGAACATTTCATTATACATAAATAGGAATATAGTGGATAGTTTTATGAGAAAACCTCCATTAGTGTAATATTGGAAACATGAAATGATGTTGAAATAGATGAAAAACATATTTTATAAGATCATTAGAAATTACTTGGAGAAAAAATACACTTTATGTTTTTTATCACCTTTGAGAAAAGATTTATTAAAAAATTGAATAACATATATTTATAAAATAAAAAAACATGGAGAATAAATTTCATAAATATATCCAATAACTGAAGTGGGAAAAAATAGTACAAAAAACGTTTAACAAGTAGATTCCTTTAACAATTTTTAAAAAAAGTCAAAGTTTTTAGAACACGATCATGCCAAAAACCTTAAAATAAAGATAACTTTAAAATAGACTCATGTCCATTTAAAAAGACCTTAATATGTCATAAAATTATATATAATTAAATTCATAAAATAAATAATATATATATATATATATATATATATATTTAATTCTTGATATGGATTATCGATCATCAACAATCTTGATATGAAATTGAGATTGGAAATAAACCTTACAGCATTGGTAACCCTTAAACAAAAACCATTGAAAGATAGAAATTTTTATTGATATATAATACATTATATTAAAATAAAAACAAGATAAAAATATATACATGGGTATTAAATACACTAAAAAAGATATCATGTGGTGGATATGGAAAAAGTCTCAAAAAATGAAGATTAAGACGATAAAACCCTTACTATAATTCGAAACATCCAAAAACGAACTTGAATATCCTATATAATAAAAATAACTATCAAAATAACTTTTTAAATAACTTAATTTGTAGTTATAAACTTTTATAAAATTTATTTATATTCATGTACTACAAACACCTTTTCTAGTTATACTTTATTTTAATCATCAGATGTTATTAGTTTCGATTGTTTTTTTAGTACCAATTTTTAAAGATGGTGTAAATTATTGTTTATAGATTAAAATTTCATAATTTTAAGATCAATAAAGGTATTTTAATATTTTTTTCATGATGATATATAATTTTCGATGTTTATCCAATAATGTTTTTAGTCAGGATGCATACAGGTCAGAGTTATAACAAGCTTGTTTCGATAGTTTTAATGAACAAATGGTTGTATATTAATAATAATTTAAAAATTGATATAAAATTTCATGAACCTTGAACCGAAATTTATTTGATCATTAATTTCCAAAAATATTTGTTTTTATGTTTCCATAGTTACCCATGTTATATATTTATAGCATTGTTCATGTTGGTGGTAAAACCAACCTAAGCATGAACCAAATATAATCTAAGGGTGAGTATGGCTAACCAAGCAATTATGTTTTAATAATATCATTAAAATAGAAGTATAATGATATTATATATATTTTATTAAAGTAGTCAACTATATTTTAAAATATTTTGATACTTAAGAAAATACTAGATTAAAATATGAAATATGTCACTTTCATTGAAGCGACAGTCCACACGTAATACACATGAAAATTTCATTTTTTCTAAGTAAAATGAAAAGGGTTGTTAATGATTATTCCATCATTATGATAAAATATTCAAATATTTTTAATAATTATGTCAGCATAATATAATTATTAATATTTATATTGATGAATTTGAAGAATAAATTAATGAATTGAATTGGAGAGGGAGTAATTATGAATGTTTTCCATACTCATTTAAAAACTCCATTTGTAAAAATTATTAAGACATTTAATGGAGGTATTTTGAGAAGACAAGAATGACAAGGGAGTTTCTAGGAATTTTTGGAATGTATTTGGGTAGTGTTTTTGGCTTAACTAAGTGGATTTGTGCGTGATGATTAATGGGGAAGGTAAGGATCATTTTATAAGTAGAGGGTGTTAAATTTTTGTAATATATGAAAGGTAAATTCACTAATCAAGGGGAAAATAAATCTAATAATGGAAAATAATGGATAAGGGAAAGGGGTATGGTCAACTATTCATCAACCATAAATTTTCACACATGTTTTTAATTTCTGTACTCATATATTTTTCTTGGGGCTTGAAAATCCATATCATGATCTTTCATTAAAAGTATTTTTATTTAAAGGATACCAATATTGTAAGGGTTTTGGAATATAAATTCTTCATTATTGAGATAAAATTTTTATTCACCAAATGTTTCATTTTATGGTTTTTATATTGGATATGGATATCATTTTTCCTAAATTAATTTAAAACTAATGTAATTAAAAATTCATATCAAATACTATATTTCACAGGCTTTTGATTTAAAAGATAAAAAACTTAAAGGGGTCTTTTTAACTCAACTCCATTCATTGAGTTTTCATACTTCTTCTCAAACATATTTTTTACAAGTTTGGTTTCTTACACACTATGATTTTATTTTGTGGCACTTTACTGAGCCCTCTAGGTAGAATTAATTTTTAATTCAATTATTTTACCATTTATTAATTTATTCTTCAAAAATAATATCATTTTTAAGAATAAATATCATCTTCTTTATAATTGTTTACCCTACTTGTCAATATTGTCCTTTCCATACAATGTATTCCTTTATATTTGGAAACCAAATTATGTCTAATTTCATTAGTCCTTTAAATTTCCATTTTTTTATTTTCAAAATAATGTTTTATTATCCTATTTAATGATGTGGGTTTTCAAAACAATTATTTCAAAGTATTAATTTTTTTTTCTTTTTCAGGATAATATGTTTTATCTTCCACTCAAAGCATCTTATAAAAACCTTTATAAAATTTCCAAGGCACAATTATTGAAGATCCTATTAAAAAATAAAATTATGAAAGAAATTTACTACAACCTTTTCAAAATGACTTTGAAAAATGACTCATAACGTTATCTTTTATGACTATGATAAATTTTTTTTTCTAAAAACTCTTTTACAGTTTCTATCACTATATAAGAATTCTTATTTACGAAGCTTCCATTCCATGTTTTTAAATATTTTTCAAAATTATAATTACTATTAATTATTTTTAAAATAAAAGAAAATATTCTGATATTTTTTAAAAGTAAATTTTTTATTTTAAAAATGAATTCTTTATTTTAAAAGTGATTTTAATGGGTTGTGTTTTTAAAAAAACTTTCAGCATTTTTATCTATTCTCAATGAATTTTTTTAAGAGAATTCTTATATTATAATTTTTTTCTAAAATCCATTTTTAATTTTATGGGTTAATTTTTAAATATTTTATCATGCTCAATGTATTTTATTTTCTTTAAAAAAATTAAAAATAATTTTTCAATCCTTTCTAAATAGGGGTATTTGCACTTTTTTCAAGTTATTTATCAAATGATATTAAAAGGTTATTTTTCATCTATTTCAACATACTTAATGATATTTATAGTACGTTGGGGATATTATTAATCCACCATAAAATTTCTTTATATCGATGTATTAAGGAATGTTATTATAAATATCTCTATGAAACTCGACTCTTTTGTACAGGTTAATTTAGTGATTTTTAAAGTATGAATGTTTTCATGTTATAATGGAACACAAATGTGTGGGTGATTATTATTTTTAATGTTGGGGTCCTATATATCCCTATAATGTATTGATTATGGTTTTATATATCTTGAGATAATTAAGAGTGGGCTTGTATGGAGTTTTTCACCGCATAAAGCCTAGAAATTCTTGGATTTGTTCACAGCATAAAGCATATACATGCTTGACTTTTTCATAACAAAATTCATGAAAATGCTTGTATTTTTTCATAATATAAAGCATTGACATAATTGAATTTTTTAAAAATTATATGGTGTAAATGGTTGAATTTTTTCATAAACCTAAAGGGAATAAATACTTAGATTTGGTCACAAGTTATTGGTTAAACATGCATTGATTTGTTAAAAAAAATGGGTGAAAAAAGTAGGTTTGTTTAAAAATTATAGGGTATACATTCTTGGTTTTTTTTCCAGAAACATAATGGGTATACATAATTTAATATTTTCACAACTTGAGTTGTGAGTATGATAAGGTTTTCTTACAGTATGATATTTTCATGTGCTTATGTTATATCCCATTATTATACTTTATGTCCCAAGATTATTATATCTTGATTAATAACAATAATTCCATGGTATATATTTGACAAATTGTGTTTATATAGTGTTATATCAGGCATTATAGAAAATTTTTGTTGTTACATGTTCATTGTAATAAGATATTTATCTCTTTCTCATGTTTTCTCATAATATTATTATCTACCCCATGATAACATGTTGAAGATTTTCCCCTACTGAGTATTTTAGCCCACCCATTTATTATATATCCATTCTCTAGGTTGTGAATATGTTTATAAATTACGTTATATTTATAAGAGAGTCTAGTGTGGTTAAATTAAGTAGAAATTGTCAAAGGTATCATAAAATAGTTTATTATATAGATAATCCTCAAGGACACTAAATCAACTATTCTTGAGATCATGTGATTATTCTCAAATGTAATTTTTATGTTATGAACATGATGGTGAATATATGCATTATTATCATTGTTTCATATAACTTTTTAACAAATCTAGTGTTTAAATAATGTTTCTTTAGTACTAGAATCAGGAGTGAGAGTCTGGGGATCCTCAAATATTTCCTTCACATGCTAAGAATGTTTACCTTTATAGTGATCCATCAAATCCTATGTTTACATTTGTGGTTTAAATATCAAGGAGGTGTGATTTGAATTGACATTTGTGATCGAAATATTATTAGATTCAAATGGAAACTCTTGACTAGAATAGAATAGAGATAAATGATAATGGGGGTCTCTAGATATGAGACCATTGAAGGAGATATTTTTAACGCGAATGGTCATTGAAATATTTTTCATTCCTATTATAATTTGAACTAACATATATTTACATATTTTTAAAATATTTTTTTATTAAAATATCATGAATCCATTATTAAATTTAATTTATGTATCCCAATATGGATTCTAGTACGAGCAGTAAAAAACAAATACTAGACAACTTTCTATGTAATGAGGAACCTCCTCCTTCAACATCTACAACACATTTCAATATAGATCAAGTATCACCCATGATTATATATCATACATATGGATCATTACACATGCAATTATCTCTTTAAAATATTTAACCACTAACCAGGCCCCAATAATTTTGTGGATCATCACCTAGAGATCTCCCATATATAGGTTGAGAATCACCCATCACTCTACCATGTTGTAATTTAAGCATCACTTATGGATCTCTATCCAATATATTTTATTTTGAGGAAGATGATGGATCAACCTTATATTAATATTGAATTGGTACATTGAGGAAATCCTTCTCTATTAGAATACATGAATATCATTCATAGTTTAAAATAATACACCACTCAATATCATATTATATGAACATATTTGACTATAACAACCACATATAGAATAATTATTTCATTAATCATTATGTGTGGATCATTTAGAGCATCATCATTGATATCTAAATATATAAGTTTTTAAACCACCTATAATAACATTGAGATATCATTTGAAGGGGGGGGGGGGGTAAATTAATGATCTTAATTTATTTTATGTTTTTTTAGAAACAACCTTCACCAGATGTCATTGTACGTAATATTTTCTATTTAAGAATGTCTAAACACATAGCAGCATAAAGAGAACAACATTTTATATGCTTCATATCTCAAAATGATAAGGAAAATCCTTATTAAAATACAAAAAAAGATTGCACAACCTCGTAGTATTATCTAGTGAGATAAAAACAGGCATGGTTTATCCTTGAACTCAATTTACATGTCTCTTGACAGTGTTTTGGTGAATCCTGCACACAAGTGCATCCCAAATTTTAAAATTATAGAAATGTGTTGGAAACGAATGATGAGTCTACTTAAAATATACTATTTTCAAGTTGTTGGTGTGCTGAGTTCTTCTTCCCCTTCTATTATACCATATTAGCAATACAACTCTTAAATTTTCGTTCACTACATCGCATGAAACATATTCTACTAATTGTAACTACATTGTGAATAATGTTATTAAAAATAAATAGTAGTAGAAACTTCTAATATCTATCTATTATTTATCTATATTTTCAATGATATTTCTAAAGATATTGACACACCCTTATATAATTCATGATATTTTAATATATTCTATATATTTTGGTACAAATATCATTTAAATTTGAATTTAATATTCATACTCAAAAAAGTTACTTCCTCTAGATGTTTTCAACCTATTACTCTTCACCCTTCTTCTATTATTTTTGAATTCTTCCCTAATTATTTTAAATGATACAAGAAATTATATAATTCCATTAATAATTGATATAGAAACTACCCATATTTACTATATGTAAACTCTTTCTTCATGTTACGAACCTTCTTTTCCATTGTATTAAAACAAGAAAACCATTTGGTGATGTTTAAACAATGATAAAACAACTTTATTGTCATGACCTGACCCACTGGGGCCCTCTTTTCCAATTAATAACCATTTTTAACAACCCCAAACCCATATCCAATATCATATGGGTTGGTGAAAAGAACCAATAAGGAATAAGCTAAAATTGGAGGCCTTATCCTAATGTTCTTATAAGCATTCATAGACATATCTCCATGAAATAGTGTAGTGGAATAATAAAAATTATGCAAAGTCTAGAGTATAACTATTCATGAAATAAACTCTTGGTAATAATAGGAGTATGATAATATAAAATTAATGTGTAAAGTGGAAAAACACACGCACTACAAAAAATGAAGTCCTAACCAGATAAAAACTTGAAAAAGGGAAAAACTAGGAGCGACCAACTCTTGATCTCCATGTTGGACCATCACACATGGTCAATGCACCCAAGTAATTGTATGATACCCCAAGGTCACCTCCAATATTTCTATCATCTACACAAGAAATCAAATTTTCATGAAAATCCCATGTTCGTGCGAGTATATACATACCTAGTAGGAAACCCTAAAAACTAAAAAGGGAGTAATATAAAGATTCAATAGTATTCAACTCAATCTATAATAAGAGGAAAATAAAACCCAATATATATACTAATAAAGAAACCTAGAAAAGTGAGTAAGGGGGTATCCATCTCTATAACCCTACCAAGGATGACAATTCTACTTGGATCTCTAAAGGTCTCTATCAGATGTCGAGTATCACACATGTCTATATAAGAATAACTATGGAGGTCCCAAACCATGCCAAAATGACTCATAGTTGAGGAATCACAATATATAATAGAGGAAACACACCCTAGTGATATAGTAAGAATCCACTTAGCAGATTGAGGACCCTCCCCATTCTGTGATAGTGGTTGCCACTCAGAAAATTTAGGACCCTAACCCTGGTGTGACAGGGGGGTTTCCAACCCCATTATATCTATGATGATCCTACCTGATCACTACTATCGATCAAGTGTCACCTAAAAAATAATAATGCTCTAAAACATCATATAATATCTTGATATTGAATATAAAGTGTACCATGACATTCTATACAAGAAACAATTTAGGATATGCTACTAGTGGTCCAAAATCCACGTTCTAAAGAAGGAGTAGCGAATGGTATATGTTCTTAAGAGAAGTACATGGTCTCTATATTGGGTCAAAAGGCATGTGACCTTGCGTCATCAATTGTGAATGTTCTACCTTAGACATGTATTGTGAATCCATGTTATACAACATAATGTTTATAGCTGGTACATGGTGTATCTTAGCCACCCGAGGCTTGTTTGTGTCCTCCCGACCCATGACCATGAACATCATCCATGATCGTATACCATGGCCATGTCTATGTGAATTTATATGCACATAAACTCTTGATATTCTTGTGTTACTATATGTTTCTGTGACTGTGTACCCTTGGAGTTCAAGACGAGTCTCCAGAACTAGGTCACCTGGTGTGTATTTGTCACACACATTGTGTGATCTGTATCTCTCCCCAAAACCTGAGCTTCAACAACTAGGGTACTACATGACTTGTGTTCCCATGGGATACATGGATATTAGTCAAAGAATTTATAGAAACAAATTTTTTTATACATATCCCATATCCACTTTTCCTCCACCTTTCACACATGTTTGACCACTTGAATCTACTAAAATTGAATGAAACATTTGCAGCTGTCAATTACCAGCCTCAAATGACTGAAATTTGGAAGTCTTATAGACCACATGGGAATTCATCTCATTCACAACACTTATAAAAATCTCAAATCCATTAATAAATCACCAAAATCCCACAATTATCCATAATTCATCCCTCAAAATTTTATTTTTATATTATTTTTACAACCACCTTGATTTCAGAAGTTCGATTGCACTTGAACCCTCCCTGACAATGTCGAGCTGCAAACCCATAGGAAAAATATGAATAACACAATGGATGATGGGGGAAAGAACATTAACAAGGTGAATCTATCGATGAATGATCGGTCATAAACAACAATAACATAACAGGATAATTAACTGGGTTCAATAACATAATTTATTTACAGGGTCATGCGAAGAACGAAAGTTAGTCGCAAAAGAAAGAAGATAATAAATACTTTATTAATCTATAATACAAAGTGAATAAACTACAAAAAATAATCCCTACGTTGATTATGTATCAATTTTTGGAGAATAATATGTTTTTCAGTGATTTAGATGGAGATCCCCTCCATTTACTGCATGCCTCTCGATTCAATTAAATCTAATCATCATCATTCTCCAATATTGATCCACCAATGAAGAACTATTCCTTCATCCTCTCTAATGTCTAATATCATAGGGTTATGCTGTAAACCCTATGGATTTTCCATAACATGGTGAATATAGATAGAGGGTTAGGTTTAAAGTTACAAAATAATTAAATAAAAAAAATTAATTAATACACTTAACATTCCCAGCAACATCTACATCAACTGAATATGTGATGTTGACCAACGTTAGGTCAAACCTAGGGAAAACCAAAATTCTAAAATAAAATGTAGTCTCATATTTCTTATTCTAGGTCCCAAACAATAGGAGAATTGTTTATTTCTAAATGATGCATGGAAATGTTTTAATATTTCAATTCTGTGGTCTCAAGACACCCAAACACAACACTAAATCTATTGAAAAAATCAGAGATATATAGAGAAATATTCAATGGAAAAATCCAAAAATAACTAATGTTGTTACATTCTCCCCTCCTTCATAGATTTTCACCTCGAAAAAGTTAAAATAAAATGAAAGGTGGGGATACCGAGTTTGTATTTGAATGTCATTCTCCCAGGAGATCTCATACACACTCTTTTACTACTAAATCACGCAAACTAATGGGATGGTCCATCCATACCATATCTTATCCTGTCGATCCTCGATAGATACTAGGTACTCCATGAATGTGGCTCCATCCTTGAATTACACTCTCCCTAGTTAGTTATGTTCATATGGCCATGCACGCTTCTTTTAATCTACAACACATGGATGATTCCATGCACACGATCAAACTGTGGGGATAAAGCTAAGTAGTAAGCAACCCAGCCAAACCTACATAGGATATTGAATAACCTAGTGAACCAAGGGATAAAATTCTTCACTATCAAAATCTCCACAATCCTCATCCTGATAAGACTCTCAGGAAAACATGGTCTCCCTAATCAAAATTCAAGGGTATAATATGTAGATATTTATAATATTTTTCTATACTTTAGGTTTTACTTATACACTTATTAATCACCTAAACTTTCTATTTCATCACTTACACTATTTATGACCCAATAATAGATGTCTTCCCAATCTCAGTCTAGCATAAGGGTGACCTGTAGTGTATTTCATACATGGCCTCGATGGGCTCCATGCCAATAGTTTAGTGATATATATTATTATAAGAAAACTTTTCCAATGGAAAGTGATACTCCCTACTTTTGAATAAGTCCAACATTCGGGCTATCAATATATCTTCAGACACCTATATAGTCTGATCGGTCTTCCCATCCATCTGGGGGTAAAATACCACACTCATATTGAACGAGGTCCTGAAGGCCTCCAACAAGTCTCTCAAAAACCCTGATGGGAATTGAAAGTCATGGTTAGAGACAATAATTTAGGCTACCCCATGAGTCTATGTGATATCTCCCCTGTATAATTTACACAGACTATCAATCTATCTATGCTCCCGAATGGTAATAAAGTGCACCAAATTCATAGATTGTTCAATAATCAACCAAATAGAATCATGACATCTCGATGTAAAATAATCCCCATAAAAATGTGTAAGGACATGCCATACCATTAATTTTTGGGATATCAATATGTTATGTCAAACCTTCTGGAACTTGTTCCATGCCTTTACCTGCTAAAATGAGGGACACTGAGAGATAAACTCGGTGATGTTCTGCCTCACTCTACCAAACCCAAACTATCACTGGAGGTACTTGTATATATATTCCACATCATGATGTATAACAAAGGAGTATGTGTGAAACTCCATCATAAGCTCCTCTCAAAACATGACTAGAACCACTATCCATCCCTAAAATCGATAACGTGCAACGATCATTCACTAAATACATCTAGTACATCTCTTGAGGATATCTTGTCACATAACACTTAATAGGTGATGTATCCCAACAATGCCTCTCTCACATGTTGAATAATCAGTGTAGTTAGTACTATAAACTAAATAAAAACTGAACCCTTCTACTTCCCTAGGGTGATATATAATGAATCCAACTACTCATATGCCTCCTCCACCAAGGAACAATGAGAATTGATACTATGTGAATCTGATACCATGTTTCCCTTCCCAAAATTATAGACTATCTAAAATTCATTGTCCTTTAGTAACTATAACTAATTAATCTTTCTAAAGTTTAGATCTCTATGAGTTTATATATACAGGAGACTCAAGTGCTTTGAGTATATAAAAAAATTCTCACCCTAATGACAATACCTCCACATATTTTTTGGGAAGACTGCCACTACCAACTCTAGGTCATAAGTTACGTAGTTCTTCTCATGGGGCCTTACCTTACTTTACCCATATAAAATCACTTCCAACCTCTATATTAACATGAAACTGGGTCTAGATCCATAGGAATCACAAAAAACTACATACTCAGCACCCTCCTCTGATAATTCAACATAGGTTCACAGGTTAACCTCAGAATGAGATCCACGAATTCCCTCTTACACTAATCTATCAAGGTAAATTAATACCTGTTCCATGTCTAGGTAGTCAAAGGTGATGAAATTCTAAAGAATTATTCCACAAAAATTCTATAGTACCCATCCAATCTAAGAAAACTCCCTACCTCAGACATGTTGTTGGGTGTATCTTAATCAAGTACCACATCAATATTCATTGGATCCAAAACTAAACCATGCTCATATATGACATGACTACAAAAATTGAACCTTGTGAATCCAAAACTTATAGTTTAAGAGATTACAATAATCTTGGTGCTCTTGGAGTAACTGTAGGACCACTCCAAAGTACCATGCATCATCCTCCCCCGATATAGATCAAATAAGTTTTCATCAATGAAGAAAACAAAAAATCGGTCCAATTATGAGTGGAAGATCATTTTTATAAGATACATAAATTTTTTAGGAATTCATCACACCAAAAGGCATTATTAAGAAATCATAATGTCTGTAGTGAAATTGGAATGCCATCTTCAGAATATCATCCTCACAGAATCTCAATAGGTGGTAGTCAGACCGGATATTGATCTTCAATTTCAAAATAGATCCTAAATATTAGCCAAATAGTTCATCTATCCTCAAAAGGGATATTTTTATTTATCATTTATAAATTAAAGTAAAGATAATTAATGAAAATACTCATTCTCATTTATGCCTTTTTCATGAACAAAGCTAGAGATACCTAGGGGAGACACTGGGTCTGATAAAACCCTTATCTTGATGTTCTTAAAACTACAACCTTAAATCCTGAATATTGGTAGGGGACATATGATATTCCACATTAGATATCGGGGAAGTATTGGGGTGTATGTCAATGTTAAAGTCCATTTAACACCTTGGAGGTAGTCTTAGAATATCATCGGGGAAGACAACCCTATAATCCTCCTTTACTGAAGAAAACATGATGCTCGAAGATCCCAATGGACCAATGGATAAAATCTATAACTAATGGGTGATGGGTTGTATATTCTTGATCATATGTCTCACTCAATCATCCATGATATCTCAATAAACAATAATGGGGAATCTCACCCCATCTATCAGAAATCATATAACTCATCTGAGATGACTATCAATCAAGGATAGAAATGTGTAAAACTAGTCTATACCAAATATAATGTCTTATAGTTTATCTTGATGACCAAGAGGTCCCCTGAGAAACTCTCTCTACTTATTCCCAGCTTGAACCACTAACAGATATGTGATATCAAGGGATCACACACAGTTAGGACCTCTAGAAAAAGATGTTGGGATTTTTTTCTCAAAGGGGAGGTCTAGTTCTCACATAAGGGATATAAATATGAAGGAATGAATCATTCCTATTTCTACTAGTATTATTTTATGATTAAAAAAGATACATATCATACCTTGAATCATATTGTGTGCAGGATGGTCATAACACTTCATAATTTTCATCTTCTTGCGACCCCATACACTATCTCCTTGAGCCTGGAATGAGAAAAATTGTTGTTGTTGTGGGAGTATCTTAGAATGCAATACTATAATATTATATCCTTAATTAGGAGTTCCACCATCTCCTCTACCTGTAACGCCTCTCTAAGGGTCTCTCTGGCCATGCAAGGGGGATACCTGGTTAGGACGCTACCTCTATCATGGGAGTCCGTACACTTCCTGTCTACCCTCCTCTACACATCAGGTTGGGAAATCACGATCCACATATCCTTAAACATTACAAGAATATAATTTCACCTCTATAAGATGACCATATTACCTATATGATCCCCAAGCTGTAGACCCGTTTTCTTGAGTTCTGGAATTGGGAGGTCTCCTATGATGCAACCCCAATGACTGATGAAAACTAGATATTGTAGCTGACTCACCCCAATATTTCCACTACTAGATAAATCCACACAAAATTACTTTATTAGAAATATATTAGTGACTATAGACCACTCAATTACACTATCACATATAGCTATGCATAATGAAACTAAGCTGGCATGGATGTATCTATGGAGTCCCTAAAAAAATTTCCATTCTCAGAAGAATCCATATTGTATTATATTGAGGTTGTAATGTTTGATGTAAATAAACCTTGAAACATACTTAAAAACTATAAAATCACCATGATGTAGTTCAATCATCTCTTAAATCTGCACTGATATCAATCCTGAAGGGTAATACTCAATGAAAAATTATAGCTAGAAGTTTGATCTATAGAGAATCATCTTATCATGGGTATGCATCATCAGACTCCAACATTACCCCATTACTCCATAGAAAATTCTGGATATTAGAAAAAATATCTGAACGAACAAGATTAAAGACTTAGATCACTGACTTCATCCAATCCTCTACCGACTGAGGATCTGCCTCACCATAGAACCTGAACAGTATCTGACACTGGAATTCATGTAGCATGGAAATATTGACTGTATACTGATCTTAAATCGCTATTACTATCTATTGATTGATAGGTGGTGTCACTTGTCCCAACCCTTATAGAGTAAACACTCTATTAGATGGCCCATTAACCAAGGCCTTATCACTCAAATGATCATTATCATGATCCCACATTGTTAACATGACTGGATATTTTTGTGGAGGCATCCTAAAAGTGATCAAGACCAACCTTTTTTATATTAGTGTATATTTCAGGATGATAGTGAATATGGATAGTTAAAATAATCAATCCTTTATGATGAATGTACTAGTGGTTACAGGAAACCGATGTCTCAGAATACCAAGTCAAAAATTAGGTAGTCAGAGTCTTGATGAATGGATACCTCCACCACCACATCAACACTAGATTCAATTTCCTAAAATTCAAACTTGAGACACTCAGACATTGTTTCCAGAAGTTCCCAACCAATCCTCACCATGGTTCCCACTCCTATACTGATTTGGGGACAAACTGTACCGATACCACTCTATTATGATGGGATCTATCAGGGTCCACTTGGCTGGCAGAAATCCTAGTGTGACAATCTCAAGCTCACCTCCATTTTGATAGGGGATGGAAACAAGTTACGAGAAGGCATAAATGAAAATGGGATTCCATATTCTAGTACACCTATATGCATAGACTCATATATCTCCATAAAAAAGACCAGATGAATAATAAAAGAATGTGATGTCTAGAGTATAACTATGAATGAAATAAACTCTAGGTCTAATGTTAGAGTATGAAAATATAAAACCAAAGAATATGGTAGAAAAATATAATCCCAACCATAAATAAAGTCCCAACCTAAAAATAACTAGACACAAGGGAAAAATGAAAGAGTTGGGATTCTGAGCTCCAAGTCCAACCACTGAATATAGTCAATTCATTGAATTATTTCTATTCTCCACTGAATTCCCCATTGATATTCTAGTTTTATTCAAAGACACAACATGATTAGGCACATCTCATGTAGGGGTGTGTCTATACAAACCCAGTAGGATTCCCTAAAAAACATAAAGGGATAAAAAAAAGATACAAATGAAGTTATATCTACCCATAATAAGAGAAAAATCCTTAATATATATGAAAATAAATAAACCTAGATGAGATAGAAATGAGATCTCCATCTAAAAAACCTATACAAGTATGTTGAGTCTGCATGAATATCCAAAGGACCATTTAAAATTCCCTATATATTTTGTGTTTGTATAAGAAATTGTTTACATGACCATATGTCACCACTATGTTTCATAATCTTGGGTTTGAAATATTCAATATGGGACTCATACCCTATTGTGTTAGGGGGTTTCCACTTAGTAAATAGGGGACCTGTTCCCTTGTGTAATTGGGGTGTGGAACTCATTAGATAGAGTACCTGCACCATGGTGTGATGGGGGGAGGGGGGTCCACTCAACCGATGTAGAGTGTATGGGGGAACCATTCCCTGGTGTGACAGAGTGGTTGGAAACCATGAAATCTCTATGACGATCTTTACCAATCATTTCCATCATTCGAGGATCACTTTCAGTAGCATCACACTCATAGAAACTCACATAATATATCAAGAGACAATATTAAGTCTACCATCACATTCTATGTGGAAAACTAATCTGGATAAGGCACTCGTATACTAAAATTAGAGTTCCAAATAAAGAGATATGGAAGGTAGAAGTTCCTAGGATAATTACATGGTATTTGACCTAGCCTTTTATCCTAGGAATGTTCTCTTCTATGCACGACTTGGGAAGCCATGTCATACTATACAACATGTACAGGTGATAAAAAGTGTGTATCATCCCCTAAGGTCCAGATCATGTCCTCCAATCCCATGCCTGTATACACCAGATGTGATTGTATACCATGGATGTGTCCAAGTACATGACTGTGTCAATATAATCTAGATGTTCCCATGTGCATAGCCATGTCCAGGACCATGTACTCCCGGAGTGCACATAAATCCTCCAACACCATGTCAGAAGGAATTTAAGGGTTAAACATTGTGTGTTACCTCTATCCCCAACCAAAATCCTAGACTCCACACATAGGGGAATACACATTGTGTGTTACTCTTAGATATATGGTGTGTAGTACGGAAATTTTTATAAACCTAGTTTCTTCTTGGGGATCCCAGATCCATCATATCTTACACCACTTGTGTCTTTTTACCACTCGGATCTACAAAATTTGAAGAAAATATCACCATCCATCTATTCTTATCCTTCTTAAATGTGAAACCGAATGTATGATTTCCCACAATGTAATCCTTCACATGTTTTTCACTACTCAGGATATTAAATCTACAATGAAATCCCCCATATACAACATATATCCTAAATCCATCCTTAAACCATTGATTCGAACATCTTCTGCACAACCACAACATATATGAGGGTTTGATGACGGCCTAACCCACCTCAGAAATGTCGAACCATGACTCTAAAGGCCAACAGTGAAGATTGTGAAGAATAGTGGGGGAAAAGAAGAATAAAGAAGTTAATCCATCATGAAACTATGTGTTTTCAGCCAATGATCACATAATAGGACAACAAACCTAGTTCAATAGAACAATTTATAATCAGGTTCACATGAAGAAAAAAAATCTCTGAAAAATGAAAAAATAAAATAAATAAACTCTTAATATTTAATAAAAATGGTGAAAACCAATAAATAAAAACATCTACCACTATTATAGATTGATTTATGGTGAAGAAAATGTCCTCTAGTGATGAAGAAGATTACCTACTGTGTTCCCAACTTTCCTCTCAATTGACATCGATCTAATCATCATCTTTCCCTAATACCAATTTTCCAGTGAAGAATGGCTCCTTTTCTTTATCTAATATTTAATTTCCCAAAGTTATTTAGAAACTATGATAATTTTACATTACATGGTATATATAGTGAGCGAGTTAGGTTTTAGCTTATTAAATAAATAAATAAATTTAATTTATTAATTCCCTTAACATAACTACCAACAACTACGTCAACCGAATGTCTAGTTATAACAGACTTTGGGTCATGCCTTGGGTAAACACTATGCTCTGAAATCAACCATGGTCTCATATTTCCCATTAGAGGTATCTAATAATGGGATCACCATTTATACCTAAATGATGATTGCACATATTTTAATATAAATTTATATTTTTAATATATTAATTCTGGGGTCCAGAGACACCCAAACATAGTGTCGACTATATCAAAAAATCCAACAATATATAGAGGAATATTTAAAGAACAAATCCATCAAAAATAGAGTCATTATATTTTTACTAATCATGAAATAATATTGTTAATTAAAATATTTAATCTATAATTTCTCTTATTTTTGATAATTTAAGATTCAAAATTTCACCATGTACCCGACTCGTATGAAGTCATGCCTTGAATCTTCTGAAGACACAATTTTATTTTCTGAATTAGTTTATTACTCTTCAAATGATAAAGATGAATATTTTGAAAATGTAATTTACTCTTTTAAAGTAAGGATAAGTCCTTTTAAGTCTATTAAGACTCTTAAAATGTAACTCGTGACTCATAAATAGTCCCATTTTACTCTTATAAGATTTAAAATCTATCTTCTAAACTCTAGGATGACTTTTATAAAGCACCACTTTACACTTCCAAAATACCAGTTTACTCTTTTGAAGTGAAACATATGACACATAAACACAATAATTATTCATTTTCATCAAAACAACTTGTTCTATAATACTTTATTTTTTTGAATCTCTTAAAACATGATTAATACATATCCAAACATAAAAAAATAGTCCACATTATAGGGGAAAATTATTTTCTCAAAAATCTCCCCAATTTCTCAACAACTTCTAAACATCTATTGGGCTTAACAATCTCCCCAATTTATTTTTTTGGAAACCACAGAGCCTATATCAATATCATGCTCAGATCTATTTGTAATGAATCATCATTCAGTTATTCTAATCAAAACATGAGTGAACTCAGTTTAAAAAATAAGAACAATGAATAATAATGTCCTGTTTTCCAAAAAATATTCACTTAAATTCACATATTCATAGTCTTTGATTATCTTGATACCACATTGAAAAATTCCAGAAATTCTCTGGCTTTTATACCACTCTCATTTTTTTTCTTTAATACCACTTGAAATATCCTAATATATTCATAGATAATTAATAGTTATTGAAATATTCAACTCAAAAAATATACCCTTACTCAATAAATATGTTAAAAAATAGTATATAAAAAATCCCTTCATTTATGCACAATAAAGCTGTTATAAAAGATCATATGTAAAAAAACTGTTTGTCCCTCACATCCTTCCACTTTTAATTACTATCTATCAATAAATCCCTCATAAGTAAGATATATCTCCCAAATTGAGTAAAACTCATATAAATGGATATTATCAAAATAATTTCTACCTTTTTATAAAGAAAAATTTTAAGTAAAAAATGGAATAAATAGTAAGATATTTATATAGCCATTTTCTCCCCCTTTAACAATAGTACCCATAGAATATGATAATTGAGGAGACTAAAATTCAATACCATGACATTTTTAAGAGTGTAGTTGAACTCACAAAATTATCTTCATATTCTAAAACGCATCTTTAAAAAATAGTATGGTGTAAACATTAGATATATTTTCCTTTATAGGAAGAAATTCCAAAATTATTTCAATTATTTACATAATATATTTGATGAGGTGATATTTTATATCAATATGATTAAATCATTACAGTTGAACCAGATTCCTTAAAATATTGATTGTAATTTGATCATCACACCCAAAAAAGAAGTGGAAACATCACTTCAACCATGAGATTTTCTAGTTGAGTCTTCATTGACCATAATTAAGTTGTGGCATGAGTGGAAGCCATATATTATACGTCAATATTAATAAAAGTGAAAAAGATCTACTTATTTTCATTCCCACTAAACAAAAAATTATCCAAGGAAGAAAAATCAACTAGATATAGATTTATATCATTAATGCAACCTGTATAATTTTCATATTTGTATCTGAGTAGATTAATATTTCCTTTACTTTGTTCATTCTAACCCAAATCCAATGTACCATTGATATACTTAAGAACCCTTTTCCATCACTTAAATTGGAATCTTTTAGTATATTTTGATACATGAACCAAAGATTAATAGTATAAACTATATCTAGCCTTGAAGCTATCAAGTATATAAGGATTTTAATAAACTTCTACAATTATCTTATATCTGTATATTTTCTTTGTTCATCATTATAAAACTTGGTTCCCACTATGATTTTAGTGTAAATTATCATTGAATCCTCTATAAAAATCATTTTTAGATATTACCTAAAATATGTCTTTTGAGACAGAAAAATGTTATCCGTATCTTGATAAATGTATAAGCCTAGAATGAGCCGCATTTTGCCAAGGAAATATTGTTCAAATAGCATCTTCATACCATTTAGAAGACTTCAAGAAATTATTCATCTTTTAAAATAAAAATTAGATTATCTACTGATAAAATAATAAATATAGATGCATTTTTTCATTTTTTATATATAGGTTATTGGTCACTCTTTATTTTCATAATTTTAACTTCTTCAAACAAGAATCTAACTAGGAATACCAGGTTCGTAGGGCTTGTTTCAACTTATATAAATCCTTCTTCAACATGTAAACATAACACATATTCTATAATAAATAAACCACAATGTTTTAAAATGTATATATCCTCTTACTACTCACCATGGGCTAACTTGAATTCCAATTTAAAAATCATGTATTTTATTTGAGATAAAATAGAAATAAATATTCTAATGGTTTCAATCCTAGAAACTGGTAAAAATATTTCATCAAATTATACTAATTCAAATTATGGAAATCCAATACACACAACTCTTTCTTCATTTCTTAAAAATTCACCTTTTTCATTCATCTTGTTATAGAACACCGAATTTATGTAGATAAAATTTTTCTCTTAGGGATTGGGTACTAAATCTCAAGTCTAATTCCCCTCAATCTCGAATAATTGATAATTCATATATTCAACCACCTCTTGATGCTTTAAATATTATTCAATGTATCTTAGTTAAATTTGAGAAAACATTGAGGTAACGGAAATTTCTCATGGTTTTATCATTTAATCCTTAATCTCTAATGATGTAATGGACCTACACTTTCCTTATTACCCTTCGAAGAGATGAATGAGGTTTGTCCTCATTAACCGAAATGGTATAATCTTATTTAAAAAATTATAAATCAACTACATTTTCTCAATCTTCATAAACTTCTTTAGGAAGTATAATAAAAATAATAATATCATTACTCTTAGAGCTTATTCAAGTGTCACTTTCTACTTTAAATTTCATAATACCTTCACATTGGAACTATAAACAATATTTATAGCTTATTTTTTGTAGTTGTGGTATCCTCTTCCATTTATAGGATATCATAATAAGATTCTATCAACACGTCTCTTCTCAAGATTCCTAGGATTTCCACCTTAAACATTGATAACACAAGGAATTAAAAACACTGAAATATACATAAAATTTTGATACTTTTCATAATACATATTATTAGAGGAAATATCTGAATTTTTCTTATATAAAAAATGAATAAAAACTATTGCACAAATAAATTCCTTCCAAATGTATCAAGAAGTATCATACTCAAACAAAATAGTTTGATCCTTCTCCACCATGACTATATAATTTTATTTAGTAATATAATTTATTTTGGAATTTCATGTTAGATTCCATGCTTATTTATATAATCTTAAAAAATCTAATTTTAAATTCAATTAAATTTTTAATCAAGATATTCCTTAGAGAAAAACTGCACTCCATTTCTACATTTATTTAAAAACATTTAAAAATTACAAGATCCTTATCTTTTTACTTTATAAATATAACATAAGAAATGTGAAATAATTCATAAAAAAGAAGCGATTCACTTATCTCCATTAGTTTATTACTTAATTATTAGCCCATAGAGATATGAATGAATGAGATTCAAAGACTTAGTAGAGTAAGTATATAACTTATTCTATGAAGAGTTAACAATATCACTCTTTTGAAATTTTTAATACATCGAAAATATTTCTCTCTTAAACATAGGAATATCTTGAAAATATTCTCCATAGGTGATCTTATTATTACTTCTTTGGAAGAGATTACTTCAACTCTGATGCTATAAAATATTATCTACTTTCATTCATAGATATCTTGAGTTTTTAGTATCAACCTTTTTAAATAAATTACATTTATTCCACTATCCTCATGGAACCACTCTTTTACCATCAAAGTTTATAACCAAGAACCCAAATTTTGGGAACCAAAATTCATTTATTTTTTATAAACATGAAAACAAATTAATAGTTTATGTTTGAATCCATCAACATAAATATTTTTCTAAAATTTTATCTTTTGTTTCCCAAAAACTACTAAAAAAATCCTTTAATATTAAATGACCCATCATTTCCAAAATTCATCAAGCCTTAATTAAATGTTTACTTATATTTTAGGAGCTTTAAATTTTATTTCTTGTGATAGGTTCATCCATGATATAATATCCATGGATTATACCCCTTTTATTCATTAAGTGTTTCTTCCATAACTAATTATTTCCCATTAAAGTTTCTAATCATAATTTGAGTATTTTGAGTTTTGTATGTAGAATATTTCTAGGTTGGTATATGGATGATGAATTTATTTGTATGGTGAATAATATTGTCACATCTTCTATATTTTTCTCTAAGAACTTAATAATTTTTATGTGATTTAGGTCTAAATGTTTCAATCTATTTTTAATTTTTTTATTTTAATGGTATGAATCCCCCTCATAATTTTCTAAACATACTCCTAATAATGTTATGACATTGATAATTAAACCCACACAACTTATTTTATACACAATTCCTCAATATTACAAAAATAATCTATAGAAATTGTACTTACCATGGTAATGACATGTTTTTTAAAATTTAAATCTTGTATTCCTTATATAAGTCACCCATATTGGATCATTCTACTGAAAAAATTTATATTAAATTACTATTTTTTATAATACAAGGATTCTTCTATACCTTTTCTTACTTACCAGCTAGAATAGTTTTTTGTCTTTATGTATGTGTTCCTTGAATTTTAAAATTTCTAAGGGTCAAAATATTTTACTATAAATTTGGGCTTCTTGAGAAAATATTCTTCTCAGACTCTCCAAAAAATAGAATTTTATTATCTTTTTTAAGCTTATTTTATCTACTATTCTCTGGAAATACACTTCTTTAAACATTAACTTGCTTCTAAAATATAACTCATAAAAATGGATTTGAACATGCTCAATTATCCTTCTATATTAACCAATTTAAATTATACATGATGAAATTAATTCTACTTATTCTTCACCATTTATTTCATCTTGATTTTATATTTATTCTCATAATCAATAAATTTCTTTATATCATTAATCTCTTTTATAAATTTGGATTTTTCTTCTATAAAAAATGATTCATTCCGATTAAAAAGACTGATTACACTTATTGAATCATTTTATCACCTTATCTAATTTACATATATTTGATAGATATTGTAAATTATTTTATTATTATAAAATCCTCCTCTATCTCTTCATTTTAACTTCTAAAACTTCTCATTTCATCATAAGTAATGTTTTTTTGCTAAATTTTACAGTGGGAAATTTTTCACAATTTTCATCATTGGATACCATAAATTTATCTTTATCCATACTACCTTCAAATTATTTGTACATAGATAATAATAATTTCTTATTTTATACTTAAAAATCCATATACTTCCCTAAAGATGTATTCTTTTATTTATTTTTCTTTTTGCAGGATCTTTGAGGTCCTTATTTTCCCTCATTACTATATTCTTCATCTTTTGATCTAAGGAAGTTTAAAAAATATTCACAATATCTCCACATCTTAATATTTTTATAAAATATTTATATTGTATTTAAATTTCCATATATTCATTTTCATTGAGATTAGGGAAACAATTATCATTAAATTTCTTCTCAATATCATCCTCTAAATCATTAATTATATACTATTCATCAAAAATAATTTTCTTTGGATTCTATAATTTTGAGGCTTTAAAATAAATTTAATTCTTAGAATTTAAATTATCCTTGATAAAATTAACTCTTCTCATCCTATATGATATTAATTTTTTTATAAGTCATAATTTGGAATAGTATTTAGATGTTTATCTGCTGAGATAATTGAACTTTTCAAGTAGTATGCGTAAGATTTTATCCACAACTATATAGTTATCATTCTTATCGCCAAATCCTCTGATCATGCTTACATTATAATTAAACATTGTGAAGAATAATTATATAATTTTATCATCATGAATTATGAGGCATACATACTTCATTTTCCAAATATATATCTTAGCCCAATTAATATTGGTATTACATTTATAAATGTTCTTCAAATTATACTAAATTCGTTTTGTTGTTTTGATTCATTTTTCATTCATAAATTCACTATTTTAATGGGAGGATAATATATAATTCCAATAATTTCCATCATTTTATAAATTTTTTAGGTTTTTCAACTTCATGGTTGAATATTCTGCATAAGGGGGAATCATCAAAAGTGATAGCTAATTGGTAAGGTAATATCTAATTTTTCTATATAAGATATTATTTCCCATCAAATATGGGAATCTTCTTACTATTCACTAAATTAAAATTACCTATTATAGAAAATAAAATATTTTCCTGAATTTTTAACCAGTTATAACCTTTAAATTTCAAACATCAAACATCTGATAAAAAATGATGGGAGTTGGGATTTGATTACATTTGTAAAACCACCTATTTGATTTGTGATAGATCACTGAGTGGGGGGGTGGGGGTGCGAATCGGTGATACAAATTATTTTTTATGTTCATTTAAAAAACATTTCACCACAAGTTATATTAAGTTATATTTATAGTCCCTATATGTAGAAACACACACTGAAATATAGACAATTGTAATTTAAAATATTTACCTATTAGCATGTTGAGTTATTCTTATCCTATTTTTGCACAGTATCAAGACGCCTCTTTAATTTTCATGTATAACCCTTCATGAAAAAATTTATTCTAGTTCCCAAAACATAATCATAAACAATGTTCTTTAAAATAAATAATAGTTTTAACTATTTATCACTCTCACTTAATTCTCCCTAATTTTCTTGATCATTCTATATAGAGTTCTATACCCTTATAGTATGAATTATATAATAATATTTAACAAATAGACATCAAAAAATATTTTAAGAATTTTAAATTAAAATTAAAATTCAAAAACGCATGTTCCTGCAATTGTTTTTCAACTTTCACTTTTTTTTCATACATATTATCTTATTTTAAAATTCTTATTTAGGTCATTATATTGGAACATGAAATTTTGAAGTGTGGTTGGTTAGTTATATGGTATATAGTCATATTTTACTTCATAAAAACTCTTTCTTCATGTACTAAACCATAATTTACCTTTTATTGAATAAAAAAACTATTTTGTGATGTTTAAACACTGATTGAACAACTTTATATGAATTTAGTATGAATTAGTGACAAGAAAATGTGAATAAATGATCTAGAACCTATCAATATTATTTTATATATTTTTATATTATTTAATTTCATTAATATTATTCATTTTTTAAATGGTATATATAATTGAATGTAGTTATTTTAATTGTTATTCTATAAGATTAAATGGAGTGTGAAATAATAATAAAAAAGTGTTTATGTGGTTAGTTTGTCATGAAAAATTTATAAAATGACTTTTGGTAAATCTTTGACTTGAAAAACCAAGCATTAATTGGGCATATGTAGTGATCATAATGATTTAAAGAAACAATTGTGTGTCATTATTATTTATAACGTTTTGAAATAATCATTAGATGATCAAATATAGGATATCAAGTTAAGTTTGACATATAAATCTAAATCAATGATCATCAAGTTATTTATTACTTTTTGGAACCAATTACACATGAATCTCAATTTCAAGATTATCATCATGATTGAATGTATCTTTATAAAATTAAAATTATTTTATAAGAGTCAAAATGAGCGTAAAATTATAAAAAATGATAAAATAACCTCATATTTTCATGAAAAATTAGAAAAATTATCCTCGAGTTTTTTTGATCTATAGATATAAATCGAGCATGAATATGATTCCTTAGGTTCTTATAATGATTGAAATATTATTTTAATAATTAAAATTCATTTGAATTTTTGAAATAATTGTTAAATATTAACAAAGGAGTGAACAATGTTGATTTAATATACCATCTATAATGTCTGGCCATCATACCTAAACTGTCATGCCACAAACCTATGACATGTTCTCAATAATAACATCCTTTCACAGGTTCCAAATATATCAAACAATAAGATATGATTTTTTTATCCTTGATAAATAACAAATAATAAATGAAAATGTTTCACTTATAAATCCCATGATATAAACCAAGAATTTGATATTTCCATACCGCTTATAAAATAAATCATACAATTAAAAATAAAACATGGGGTATGAAATTGAAAAAAATATAAGAACCTTATGTAATGAAATGAAGATAAATAATAAATAAGTTAAATATAGATACTATGTGTCCAATATATATATCTCAACAGAAATTAAATGAATATATATCTATCTCCATGCGATATAAGATCCACCTCATACTCTATAGTGTTACACGTGAGACCATATTTTACCCCAAATTAATATGAAATTTCATCCAGTACTTACGAAATAAATTAGGAACAAAAAACTACATACACACTAATGGTGTACATGCAGTCATTGTGAGAAAATCCCTAATGGATACCTATTTATGTCTTATATTCATACTTTTATTTGAAAAAACATAAATGTAAGTTAGAAAATAAATTGAAGAAACACTATTATTATGTAATACTTATTAAAGAAAACAAATAACACTTTTATATTTCTTTTTAAATATATTCTATTTATTAAAAACAAAACCAATTTCATCAAATAAAGAAGAAAATCTATAACAAAAAAGTACAATAAAATAATAAGTATCACTCCTCATAAATCATGGGATAATTACTTAGGTCCTATAGACATACTTTAGGACATGGAATATGTGATACATTCTACTACACATTGATGTTATCCTAACATCACAAACACCCAAATTTACCTCACCAAAATCATTAAGTGGAAAAAACCTAATAAAATCATTATTCTAACTAAGGGTCATATGTAAGATTCTGATCTTTAGTTGTATAACAGTTTTCCCTTGAATTCCAAATTAGATACATAAGGATTCCAATAAAGTTTTCTAAATCCTAGCTAAGTCAAAAATTCACAATAAAAAATATTTTTTATCATGAAGAAACTAAATTAAGGAAATAATTTACAAAAAGAACTCACATTTCATTACCAATATAACCTATAAAGAATCATACCCTTTTACAAGATCATAATATAATTCCATATTAATAAACAAAAAAAATTATAAACAATAAAAGGATATTCTATACAGGTGTAAATAAAATTAAAACAATTTATTTTAATATAAGTATGTATTTATGTTATGAAATTATAAATTAATCCAAGATATTATTCTTTCAAATTCAATAATAAACCATACAATTATTATAAGTTCAAGTAATTCATAATAAAAAATAATTTATATTTCCTAATTTTTTTGTGTAAATCATTTTTAAAAAATAAATTAAACATATCCATGAGAAATACCCCTTTTGGGGTCACATGTTGTTAATATGAAATTATTGAAAATTCAAAAATCCATCACATATATTCTACATCTGATTTATTTAAAGATAATCACATTTAAAAATATTCAAGAATTAATGATTATGTAAATAAATAGAAGGGTATAAGATCACCTACCATTATGGTGTTTGATGATATTAAATAAATCCTTACCAATGTAATAATCTTTATTATGGTCTATATAATTATAAGAAAATAATGATAAAAATTATAAAAAATAGATTCATTATGACACCCATGATGTCTTGTGTATGTATTTATTTTATTATTTATCTATTTCTAGATGTTTTGGAGGTTTAGATTTTCAAAATTTTAATATTTGGGAGATAAATAATGATATATAAATAACTCTATAGTAGTGCTAATATTGTATATAAACAATAAAATTTGGTTTGAATCTGGAATAATTTTCAAGGTTGGTGCATGGTTTCTCTACCTATGCAGCTAAACCATATAGTCAAAGAAGATTTTTTATATTTTATAATTTTATTTTTCTTTCTTAAGAATGGGTCTTCATTTCGAATAGTTATTTTATCTATAAAATTAAATGGTATCTCCTCATTAATTAAAATTCCTAACTCCTTGACATCTCCAATTGAGAGATAAAATAATTATATCAATCAAATCATACTCATAAAGATAAAATAATAATCCCAATTACAAGCATGTAATTTGATTCAAAAATAATACCACTAAAAAGGAACTATAAGTACAATATGATAAACTCAACAATGACCATGAAGCTCAAACAAACCATAAAAAACCACAATCTAGTATTTTCTAGCCCGATCTCTAACCATCTCAAATTGACCTAAAAATTAGTTTATATATAAAATGTTTGATCATAATGGGTATACTTAGTAGGATCTTACAAGGAGCCTCTCACAAAAAACATAAAGAAAGATTACTAAATCCCAGTAAACAACATGTGATACTCACTCATCACATAAATAGGTATATTAAGTTCCCAGCCTCACCATGGATATCTGTCACTAAGTAATTCATATACGAGATCATATTATATAATAACAAAAGGGTACCCTACTACTGCTTCCCCACTAGTTTTCCAATATGTCCCAACGTTTCACGTCCCGATCCATCTATCTTAAAAAGAAAGCAACTTGAAAACAACCAGGATAAAGTATCAGAACATGCATCTCATACATCACATCATCTCATCATCACATGCCACATCTACATATAGTAACTGAGTAGTTTCATAGAACCACCACAACCCATATGTCATGTATCATACATAATGTATTGTACCTGAATCCATTACAACCCATATACTATGTAATGTACCTCAAGAAATCACAAACCATATAGGGCATACCCATAACAATCCTTATGATACTATATCCGGAGATAAATGTGTATGAAATAATCAGAAGATATTGTATCCCTCAACAAACATATATTGGGAAACTTTTCATCGTGCATACTAGAACATAATACTACTAGGAAAAGAGAATGAGACTATAGGTGGTAGTCATCCATCCATTCATCACTGAATTGGATGTTGGGGAAGATACCCTCTTATGGTTCATTGGTATTTCCTCTTGGATAGGCCTTGGAGGTAATTCCAAGTCTATGTCTATAATGATTTTATCATAGTATCGAAATTAATCCACAAGAAAGTTTATTTGTTTTTAAAAAAAGAATTGAGTTTTTCATCACACATTATAATTATTTTGGTTTGTGAATTGTGCTATATTTTTTTTTCAATTATTCCTTTTGATATAAGATTATTAAGGACATGAATAATTAAAAAAAACACATGAACATTGAAAAATCTACAAGTTTATCATGGGGGTGTTTCATTCTAAATCTTTATATGCACTAATTTGGATTGTCCAAAATTCAACATGATTTTCAACTCAAATTCCATAATAATATGTTTTTTAACTAGGTGGTATTGGTTTGATGTTATTAGATATCTTTTTTTGTTGAATAATTTATTTTCATGGTGGATCACTTGTATGGTTCCCACATAACCTTAAAGTGGCTTTTTGAAAATTGAAAAACAGTGATTTGAAGGATATATGATTATTGTGTGATATTACTTATCTATTTTATATGAATTTTTTAAAAATAAAATGGTTTTATAGAAATTAAATGTAATAGTTTTTTTATTTTAAAGAAAAATAAAATATATCTTCTAAAAATAAAGTTTAAACTATGATTTGGGGTATGGAATAAATAAGGAGTTACATTGATTCTTGGGGGTATCCTATTGAGTATCTTATTACAACCAATATACACATACTCATGTGTATGTGTAATTGGTTTTTTTCGATGTAGGTAATGGTAAGGAAACATATTCTTTTGGTGTACTACCATATATAAATTTTTCATCCTTTGGTGGCTTGGTGATTACAGGATGACCTTCGATTACAAGGAGCTAGAACATATGTAATTTTAAGGAGTTTCTTTTTGTCTTGGGATATATATATATTATCCACACTAATCCATAATTATTTTGACCTATAATATAATAACTTGTCACGTACTAATTATTAACCCTTTTATTATAAAGTCTAGTTTAAATATTTAATTTTACTTTTTTATTCTTTAGGGTATTCTTTTATAGACTAATATTTTGAAAAAACTTATTCACATGGCATGAAAACATATTGTATGAAAACTTCATGGAATATTATTGGTATGAATCCACTACATGGTTTATTGAATTTAATGGGTGAAATCATTTGTAAGATTATATTTTTTATAAACTTAATGATTGTTTTCATCGCATGGAGATCGAGAACAGTCTTTTGTCCTTATTGTGACTAAGATTAGGTGATATAGTATGTTGAACCTAGTTTGTTTCTTACAAAATGGGGTTAAATAAATCCTATTATTTGGATTGTAAACGTAGATATAAGATAATAATTTCAAGACTCAAGTAGTGGGTTTGAAGAACTTTATGGACAAATATCACTCATCATGAGACTTAAATTACCATGGGTTTCTAGGATTTGTACCTAAGAGTTGATATTTGTTTCTAATAATAATTTATGTGTTTTTAATTGTTTTTAATTATTAATTTTTTGGAATATTAATATATAGTTTTTTTTGAATACCCACAGTTTCGAATAAAAATAGGATAAAATCAAAAAGTGTATTGTTTCTATACACAGTTTAGAAAACTATGTATAGACTTTATAGTTGGTTATGGACACCTAAAAATGGATTTTTCATAGTTGGTGCATGGTATAAAAAACCATGTGACCAAAATGTTAATTATTATAAATAATTTAATGATTTTTAGTTTTTAAAACTATATGATTTTAAACCACAATTATTATCATCTTTTATCTATTTATGAGAAACAGATGAGATGCATGATCTGTTATGTTATAGAAAATAGGTAGGGATTCATGATCCATTATTATTTAATATACTTGGTAGTTATCCATGAAATTTGAAATTATTTATAAACTTATAATTCTTCCACACTTATATAACATGAACTTATGATTTATTTATGATGATTTATTACTCTTATGATTCATGTATTGAAAATGTTAATGTTTTATGTCATGAATCATGTTTATGAGTTTTGAAATACTGGGTTTGAACCTTATAAGTGATGATAATAAAATCCTACACTTATATTTATCTTATTCCATATTATGATCTTCGATTGATATTTCCCATGTTTACCCATATTTAGAATCTAATTTCACCCTTTCTTATGTTTTCATTCTGTAGGTAATAAAGAAAGGTTTAATTATGGTATGTATATGAAGTGTATTAAATGGTAATATATTTTTGGTCTATTCAATATCTTTCAAGAAATAATAATATTCTATATCTAGTCCCCAATGACACTAAACCTTTACTGTCCTGAAAAATGTATTTTTGAATTGTATTGAATATTCATCTTACAAGATGTCATATTTATGAATGAAAATCATGGGTTGTATGATTATAATATATAAGGCCTGGGAATACGATTATATGTCGATATTATTTATGTTATACATGTGATGGTTTTTGATATTAGGATTGAGACCCTATAGCAAACATGACCCCAGTTGCCCGAAGTTGATGTCTACATTATTACATTAGCATAAGATATATGGAATGAAATCCTAAAAATAAAATATATTATTAGTCTTGGTAATATATATATAAATATGTGAAATTATAATTACATTTTAAAACCTAAAATATGTAAATAATTTTCTTTTATAATTCCATTATTCCTCTTAGTGTATCCCAATATGTCAATTACAAAACCCTTCCTCAAATCCTAGAGAAAATAAAACATAATAAAGGGGTGAGATAATATACTAAATAAGGTTAAGTATACGATATTAGCTAGTAATACATATTAAATATAAACATATAAAGTTAAATACGTGAAACACATTCTATTTAATCAATAAATTGATCATAATATGGTAGGAATAAATGATGAGAAAATAATTCCATGTAAATAATCACATGGGCATGTAACGTAGCAATGTAAACGCTATCTAATTGAAAAATTACATGGAATATCAAAAAATGAATTCATAATGATAGATGAAAAATTATAGACATCTAAAACATACATTTAAGGCCATTTTCTATGACATCTAACACCATTGAGACCTTTTTCCAAGACATAAATATAAATGGATAAGGCCTTGATTAAAACCCAATATTGTTTTCCCATGAGACCTTCTAATGTATAAAGAGGCTATGGAGATCGCCACCCATCACATATTAACACAAATTCATTCCTCGTATTAAAGGGGTGGAAAATAATTCAAATAAATATTTATATTTAAAGTAACATATGAAATTTAAACACATTACCCAATCAATAAACATAATCATAAAACATCCAAAGAAAAATAAATGGAATACAAATAGTATATCTCCAGTCAAACTGATCATAAACCATATGAAAAAATAATAAGGACAATATCATTGGAGTGTATCCCTATTTAATAATTAGTAACATCAAAGAATTCATTCTTATTATGAAAATTATTTTGAAAGATCGATTAGAAAATTTCTTAAGGAAAGTACCCTTTTTTTTAAATCTCATATTCTATTTTAATAAAAGAAAATTCATAAAATATTGAAAAAATATATTTTTTTGAAATCCTTTTTAAAAACTATGAATTTTATGAACATTAGAGATTTTTTTTAAAAATAACCTTAGTTTTTTTTAATTTAATCTCTTAAGAAAATATGGTCATGAATGTGGGTAATTTTGTACATGCGGTATATGTTAATTTGAACATTCCATTTTCACTTTAAAGAGGTAAGAAAAGTTACTCTTTAAAAAAATAAAAAGAATATTCTTTTATGTTTTTTAAAAAGTAAAACATGGATAAAAATGTATTTCATAAATCATTTGGAAAATGTTACAATATTTTTGAGAAGATTTTTAGAAAACAAATTTTAGGAAGAAAAATAATTTTTGAATGAAGATATAAACAAAGTCATATTTTCTTAAAAACATTTTCTTTAGCATTTTGAGTACAAAAGAGAATAAAATATTACTATTACTTGAAGAAGTTCTTCAATAACTATAGGAGAATAAAATAGATTTAATTTAATATATAAATACAAAATAATTCTCGAAAATGAGACTTAAACAAAAAAATCAGGAATAATGACCATATTTGGAAATAAACTCGCACAACTATGGTAACTTTTGAATCAAAAGCCCTGTGAAATAAATAAATTTAAATGAAACTTTAAATACCATGAATGTAAATTAGTTAATGATATAAAATTAAAAAATGGAAATATATATTCCACATAAATGAAAAAATTGGTTAATATGGTGTGTGTATCACAGAAGTAAAAGTGAGAGAGAGACCCTTAACTTGAGTCCAACTCATCACTTATGATTTTATCTTCCTAAATAAAAATATTATTTTAATTATTTAATTTTTTAATAAAAATTTTATTTTTATTATTCCTTTTATTTCACTTATTACCATTTTACATATGATTTCTTAATCAATTATGTTTACATCAGATGGTTCGTTGATATTATGCTTATCTGTCAAAATTGAATTTGGTAGGTGGATTGTAGTCAAATAGTTTATTATTTAAAAATATAAAGAAAAATAATAATGAAATAATTATTATATATTTAAATAAATTATAGTTTTAAAATCAATCATGAAATATGGTTATGTAAAATGAACATTTTTATAATCCTGGAGATGATAGGCCGTACAAACGCATGAGTAATGTTTCCATTTTTCAATGATTATTATGGAAAGAAGATAATTAATATTTTGTCTTTAATTAATGATAATAATAACATTTAAAAAATATTATTTCTTTAAATATACTTATATATATATATATATCATATGTGTTGTGTGGTGATGAAAATAGAGTCACATTACTTCATTATGCTGATAGTCCACACGTACATGAACAATTTTATCATTTTCAGTGTAAGAATGAAAATAATATATATTATCTTTTAAGAATGATAAATATGTAATTAATATCATAATTATTTCATTTATATCACAAATATTAATTAAATTTAACTTTATCAACTCCCATTTAATGTGTTAGTGAAAAATGAATCACATCGCTTTGCGTGATGATAGTCTGCCGTACACCCGAGTGATGTAATCGTATCCTATATAGAGTGAAAAGTAATAAGTAATATATGGTAAAATGAATTAAAAGGTATAATTATATTAAAAATATTAAAAATATACTTTATACCCATCATCATACACAACTTTGATAGGTGGTAATGGTAAAACAAATAACAATGGTTTATGAGGCGGCAGTCCGATGTACACATGAATGATGGTTTCATAACCCATTTGATGGAAGTGGGGATGGTTTTAGGCCATAAAATTAACATAAATAAATATCAATATATTTAAGACACTTATTTTATTATATCCACATGGTTTACTTATAATTTAAAGAGGTCAAAGAAGAGATAAATTAAAAACACTTGATGAAGAACATTACTTATTCCTTGGGAAACCTCCATGGATTACCCCAAAGCCTTCTTATAGTGGACTTATTTCCATAATAAGGATTATAGTATTAGAGTATGGATGTTTGGAAGTGATTTGGGTTTGTATGACCCAAACTAAAAGGCTTCCAAGGAGGGAATAAGAGGGGAGAGGTGGTGGCCTTTAATAATTGATGGGAATGATACACCTATAATTTTTGAAAAGAAAAAATAGTACCCACATTTTTCATCCTCCAAAAGGGTCAAAAATTGATCATTATAGATTATTATACATTTTAATGTCTAAATATTGTAAATAATTAGATTTTATAAATGTTTTTGGTCATTATAACCCTTATTTTTTTGTTTAACCCCTAGTAAACCAATTTTTTCCTTAATCGCGGTAAATAACTTTTAGTGTTTTTATTATTAATTAAGGTAAAAATTTAAGTAGAAATTATTATACAATGTCAATTATTATTATCTAAAATATGGAATCCATTTATTTAAATTTCAATCATATAAGTGGAAAAATTTTATTTAAAATTAATCTCATAGATGCGATGAGAAAGCGGGGTTCCAAAGAGAAAATAATCAAAATTTTACATTGTATTTATATCAAAATTCAGTATAAAAATAATTAAAATTAAATAAATTGGATTAATAGAAATTTTATTTAAATAATTATACTTTAAAAACAATTAAAAATATAATTTAACATTAAAAATAAATTAAATGAAAATGCAATTTCTAACTAAGAATAATTATTTTTCACTACTTATTTAAAAATGAAACATTTTAGAATAATCCCAAAAATTCACCCTAAGCCAATTTTGATATAATGATTTATAAAATTAATTTAATTTTATCAAATAAATTTTCTATAATTTATAAAAATATTTTTTTCATAATTTCACACGAAGATCCGAAACCGTTTTCTTTAGAAAATATAGTTATTTAGATTAGATTTATTTTTTTATTTTGAGTTAATTATAATTTAATATATAATCAATAGATATAAATTTAATTTTTTTATAAATTATATTACCATATAATTTTATAAGTTAATTTATACTTGTCATTCCAACCAACTTAATGTCAAGGTTATAATGTTCAAGTTTAAATACTGATATTTTAATAGAGTATAATGTTTTATTAAAACCTGATGTTGTGCACATCAGAAGCTATCAAAGAAATAAAATTTATTTAAAAGGGAATGTATCATAATATTTTGGGATGTTATATTCTCATATAATATTGGTTTTTCATCTCACATATGAAACCAAACTAGATGTTCCTTTTTTAAAATCTATGGATGTTACATTATAACCCCTTTAATAATTTTAATCCTCGCAATTTAGTCTTCATTTTGATAATCAGGGGTTTGAAATTTGAAAATACCTTTATTAGAAGCCAAATCATATAATAGGTAAAAAAATCCTCTTGATATGAGAGAAAGGGACATGTGATGGTCATATAGAGTAACACATACAGGGTTTCCAAATAAGATAACATAGGTGGAAAGTGAAGATTTAGACATAAAAGAAAGGCGTAATTTCAAAATAATGTTGGGGAGTGAAATAGATCATTGATCAGAATAAAATTAATGATATTATGAAAATAAACAACTACAAAACCATGATCTAAATAGGGGTTAATAAGTTCAATGATATCATTAGAAATCATTGTAATAAGATAGTATTTTATTTCAAGATCATATATATTAAGTTGATGAATTTTCATGAGATGATATACTTACATAATTTCATTCTTTTTCTTAATAACACACTCATCCTTTGAGTTTTCCTTGATTAATTTACACTTTATCTGTTACAATAGGAAATTAAAATGAATTTGTTATGTCTAAAGCACTAATAGATCAAAATATCCATAATAATATGGTAAGTCATTCATTCGATCTCTAGTTACCATTGTAACAAAATGGTTAGTATAGGTTGTACAACATGCATAAATATTCATATTGATAAGTAATACAATAATCTCTAAAATGAAATCCAAATTTCAACCTAATACATTTTGTAAATGGTAAACCATATGACCCTAAAAATATATTAAGATCCAAAACTTTAGAAATAATGTCACTAAATTCCAATATGAACTTATCATTAATCATCCAAACAACATGAATTATCTATTAATCGTTACATTCTATGAATGTGAATACCCTCATCGTATATTCTATTAAAACGGGGTAATAACCTGAAATAACATAAAATCATATTAAAAAAAATAATTCTTCCATATTCCTTAAATAAAACATTGATTATTGGTTGTATTCCTTAAATCAAATTTTTTTTAAACTCCATCAATAATAGCATAAACCACTTTTTCAAAAAATAATTAACCAGTTTCAAGGTAGTAAATACTATCCATATCAATAATATCTTATCCAAACATAATTATCTCAATATAAATACCATATTAAGGGTTATATTTCTCTTAATCAAGTGTTTTCCAAGAAGTTCAATTTTCAACTGAATAACTTTTCTTTTTTATCAGTACGTAATATTCAACATATTCTTTTAGAACCATAATGAAAATTATTGCAATATATCCTTATACATTTCAAAATTATTATAACCAGAATATGATTGATAAAATACTCAAATGAAATAATTCTTGAATCTAAAAGAAAAAACATCAATCACCCCCTTTATCTGTGATAATAACCTAATCTTGATTATGATCCATTAGCTTCTTTTGAGGTTATTCCTTTGACTCTTGGGGAATCCATTTGCGTAGTGCCCCATATCATTATATTTGAATCATTAAACATTGGAAACATATTTATTTCCATTTAAATCATCATCATGGTGTACTATTCACTACACACTTGTAGAAAACTCCCATCCCTTCAAAGAAAGAACTGGGGTGTTTATTTCTACAGTTATCAAATATGGGGAAATCTTTATTTCCATTCTAAACATTATCTAAATTGTTCTCTTCCCTCTTATTCTTCTCTTTATTCCCTTCAAACCCATAATACTTAGATAATTATTTCTCTGTATTTTTGGAAAATGATTCAATATCATCATATGATGGGAATTTTGTGAGATTAGTTAGCTTAAAAATATTAGCTTAAGCCTGTCAGAGAAACAATTATTATTACTTGTTGGATTACATAAATTGATGCAGATTCAGTTCCTTTCGATATGATCCATTTATAAATGATGTTATACTATAGATTATATAATAAAATTATGAATCATAATGTATTATCCTAAAAGTAGTGAAATACTTAACATAAATTAAAAAATTAATACATAACTAATATTATAATAATATGCATGGTTTCTTTCAAGGAATATTTGTTTTAAAATACATTATATTGGTTTGTAAAGTAAATGTGAATTTACTAAGAATATCTAAGGGAGTAACAAACATTTTATATAGTATGGCATGTTTTCATAAACCTTGTGATGGTCGGGTCATACATAATGCATCCTTTTAGGAGTTATTACCCCTATGTAAATCTACCACAAAATCATGTCCACTTATAATATCTAGATAGAGATACATTTTATAGTAAAAACCATATAATCTATTCCTTACCAAAACATTGAAATGTTTTTCTATAATCATCCTCAAAGTATATCATTGGGTTATGTTCCCTAATCTATTTTTTCTTAAATATAGTTCCCAAAATTTCTATAAACCTCCCTTTAATACCAATTATAGAGACCCCAACCCCAATAGCTCAGAGCATATGGCTACTTTATTACATTGGAATAATATACAAGGAATCTCATCTTGATGGACTACATAGTTTAATAGTCTTAGTAAAGAATATATATAATATAAAATAAAATATCATTTCAAAACAAAAAAAACAAAAAATTTTATTTTATAATTCCATTATTCTTCTTAGTGTATTCATACAAATCAATAAAAAAACCCTTCCTGACATTGGAAGGAAAGTAAAACATAAGAAACGTGTGACCTCATATGATTAATAAGGGTGAGCATATAGTGAACTCTATGAGTAAAGAAATAATAATCCATATGGTAAAGTAAATAACTGAAACATATTCCATTTAATCAATAACTTGAGCATTATATGGTAGGAATAAATGATGATTAAATAATTCCTTATAATCACATGAGGATGAAACTTAATCATGGATTTTATAACTAATTGAATAGTCACATGGAATATCTGTAACTGAATTCATAATGATTGAATGACTAATGATAGACATATAAAAAATACTATCGAGGCCTAGTTCCATGAAATATGATACCATTGAGGAAATTTCCCAAGACAACATTATAAATGGGTAAGACCTCCCTAAAAACCAGTCTAGTTTGTCTTATTAGACCCATTGTCGAATCGAGGGGCTATAATAGGCCCTTCCAATCACTTAATAAGTCCAATTCATTTTTCCTAGGAAAGGGGTGAAACATAATGTACATAAACATTCATTTTTAAACTATAATATGAAATTTAAATACTTTTCCCAATTAATTAACTTAATCATAAACAATACATAGTAGAATGAATGGTATAAAAATAGTACATCCCCAATAAAAATGATCATAAAAAATATGGAGAAATAATAAGGATGACATCATTGGAGTATACCCCCTTTAAAGAATAAGTAAAATATAAGAATTTTTTATTATATGGAAAATTATTTTAAAATATCACTTGGAACATCTCTGGATGAAAATAACCTTCCTTTGAAAACCCATTTTTTATTTTAAAACTAGAAAATTTATAAAAGTTTATCAAAATCAATTTATTTGGAAATTAATTTTAAAAACATTAAATTTCAAGAATATTAGGGAAACAAAATTTCTTTTAAAAATAACCTTTTAATGTTGCAAATGATGATTCAAATAAATTATGATCATGATGGTGGGAAATTCCATACATCCTATATAAGTTAAAATGAACATTGCTTTTGCAATGTAAAAAGGTTAAAAGTGCGTTGTTCAGAAAACAACAAGAAGATTACATTCAAAACATTTTTTAAAAAGTCAAACATGGGTAAAAATTAATTTTATAAATCATTTTTGGAATGGTAAAACATTTTTGATTTTTTTCGGAAACATATTTTTGGATGAAAAATTATTTTCAATCGAAATAGAAATAAAGTTGTATTTTATAAAAAACAATTTATCAATAATTTTATGTTAAATTGAGAGGGAAAATGGTTTAATTAATTTAAAAAGTTCTTTAATAACAAGATAAAGATAAAATATGTTGAATTTAATATAGAAATATCAAACAATTTTCTAAAATGATACTTAAACAAAAATAATCCCAAATAATGATGAAATTGTGAAATAAACACTTAACACTTTGGTAACTTTTGAAACATAATCCCAATGATAGAAATAAATTTAAATAGAACATTATGTACAATTAAGATAATTTAATTTTTTATATTAAAAAAAATCCAATATATACACCATAAAAATGAAATAAGTGGTGAACATGGCGTATGTCTCACAGAAGTAAAAGTGAGATGAGAAACCCTTACCTTGAGGCCAACTCATCACGTATATTATTTATATTCCTGAATAATAAAATTATGTTAATTGTTTACTTTCATAATAAATTATTTCAAGTTTATTATTCATTTTATTTCACTTATTACCATTTTATATATGATTACTTAATCAATTAAGTTTTCATCAGGTGTTTCGATGATATTTTTCATATGCATAAAAATGAATTTGGAAGGATTAATATGGCCAAAGAAGTAATAATATAAACATATAAAATATAATGATCAGGAAATAATTATAATATTTATACACCAATTATAATTTTAAATCATGTTAGGAAATAGGGTTAAGAAAAATGAACAACCTTACAATATTGGATATGGTAGGCTATACGTACACCAGAGTAACGTTTCCATTTTTCAATGATCATTATGGAAAAGATGATGAATATTTTATTTTGAAATAATGATAATAATATCATTTATAAAATATTATTTTTTTAAATATATATATATATATCATCCATATGGTGTAGTCATGAAAAGAGAGTCACATCGCTTTGTGAAGGCAGTAGTCCACACGTACATGAAAAAATTAACATTTATCAGTGTAAGAAATAAAATTATATATATTATATTTTTAAAATGATAAATATTTCATGAATATAATAATTATTTAATTTATATCACAAATACTCATCAAATTTTGTGAGGTAGTAGTCCACCGTACAAAATAGCGATGTTGTCTTATCAGCTACGGAATGGAAAGTAAAAAAGGTATATATGATATAATATCTTAGTAGGTATAATAATGTTATAAAAATATTATATACACTTTTAATACATCATTGTACAAAACCATGAGAGGTGGTAATGAAAAAATTATTTACCTTAGTTTGGGATGTGGTAGTTTGTCGTAAACACGAATGACAATTTCATAACACATTTGATGGAGGTGGGGATGGTTTTAAGGCACGAAATTATTATAAAAATATATCAGCATATTTAAGATACTTAGGTTATTGTATATTAATGTTTTAATTTTTATTTATTGAGTTTTAGTAGAAAATAAATTAAAAACACTCAATGAAGAATGTTACCTCTTCCTTGGGTAACCTTTTTTAGGTTTGCACCAAAATCCTTATAAGGACGGATTTAGGTCCAAAACATGGATTTTAGGATTATAGGATGGAATTTGGTAAGTGATTTGTGTAGGTATTGGGTGAAATTTTTTTTATGGTGAGATTAATAGAGGATTGGCACTGACATTTTATAAATGAGACGAGTGACACACTTGTAATTTTTGAAAAGAAATTTGTGTAACCAAGTTTTTCACATAAAAAAGGTTCCAAAATAGATTATTATTGAGATTTATATATGATAAGGAATAAATATGTAAGTAAAATTGATTTTAAGTAATTTTTAAGGTCTTTTTTGGCCTTATCTTTTTATTCAAACCCCCCTATAAACCCATTTTTTACCTTAACCGTGGAAAATAATTTTGACTATTTTTACTATTAATTATGGTAAAAAATCAAGTTCAACTTATTAGATAATATATATTATGATTATTTAAAATATTGAAACAAAAATTTCAAATTCTATACATATAACTATAAAAATTTAATTTAAAATTAATCCCATAGACATGATGAGAAAGTGGGTTTTCAAAGAGAAAATGTTCAAAAGTTTTCAAAGTCGTTATATCAAACATCAATATGAAAATAATTCAAATGACATAAATTGAATTAATAGATATATAATTGAACTAATTATTCTTAAATAAATAAAATTATAATTTCTAATTTTAAATAATTTAAACTAAAGGGAAATTTTCAATTAAAATTTAGTATTTTTCACAATTCATAGAAAAATGAAACATTTCAAAAAAAATCCAAAAATTTACCCTAAGAAAATTATTATATGATGATTTAAAAAATAAATTTTTATTTTACCAATGAAATTTTTATAAAATTTTATAAAATTTATTTTATCATATGTGGGAAATAAGTGATGAAACTGTTTTCCTTAAAAAATATAGTTTTTAATAATACATTTTTTTTACATTCTAATGATTCGTATTTTATTTCTAATCAATATATATCCATTTAATTTGTTTTATACAAGATTTAACCATATAATATCATAATATATTTATTAATATTCATACCCTCTAACTTAAAATCTAGGTTATAATTGAATGGTTTTGATAATAATATTTTAATAGAGTATCTAGTTTTGTTTAAACGAGGTGTTGTGTGCATCACAAGCTATCTAAGAGATTGACTTTATCTAAAAATTAAAGGTATTTTAAAGTCGTAGTATGTTATATTCTCTTTAAATATTGGATATTCATGTCACACACACCATAAAACATGATATTCCTATTTTAAAATCTTAGGGTGTTAGTGACCCTACCCAGAGTGAAAGGGTAGTGGCTAATATTTGGTATGAGGCATAACCCGAGTAAGAAGGAAGAGGTTGAGGTTGGGTACATGAACCTACTATGAGTTAGAGGGTAGAGGTCATGAATTGAGATGACATTACTACCTTATGTGAGAGGTAATCCATTGTGGTATGGTATGGTGATATACCTATTGTGATCAGTTTGAGGTTGAGTTTATGTTATGAGACCCTCATCTTGAGTGTGAGTGTGGATGTATGAGATGTGGTATATGAAATGTTATGAGACCTCACCATGTGTGAGAGAGTCCTAGCATCAGATGTTGTATTTGAAAAATTATGAGACCTAACCCTGAGTGAGAGGGTGGTGTTATCATGTGACACCCCGAGATTTTTTGAAATATTTTTTCCTAAAATAAATTTAATTTTCTGCAATAGCTTGCATTATATACAATACCGAGTTTTAAAGAAACACAATATACTATTAAAACAATACATTTTAATATGATAATTATCACCTAGATATTGGAATGATGAGTATGAATATTATTAACAAAATTGTGAAAATATATGGTATTCAAATTTATATAAATGAATTCATTGGTGAAAAATTAATTATAAATGAAAATAAAAACTATTTGAAAAATAAAGGAAATCTATTTATAAAAAAAAATATGCCCACAAATACATATTAATTCAATAAATTTAAAAAATAACTTTTGGTGAATTATTTTAATGGAATATGTATACATTTTATTTTCAATAAAAGTTTTAAAATTCATATTTTGTTTTTTCTAAACATTATATAAAAATAAATCCAATTTTACTCTTAAAAACATTATTTTTGAAAAAAACTATTTTGTCACCTTTTTTGTACTTATTTTAATTTTTTTCCACTTTTTAAAAATTTATTGGAAAAAATAAACTTTATTTTTGAAATATACTTGTCCTAATTACCATCGGGTGATTTTTTTATAATTTTCTAAAAAGATAAAATTTTGTATGTATAGTGAAAAATTAATACTATTTTTGTTAAGAATTGTCATATCTATTGAAGTATTTAAAATTTTAATTTTTTTAAGATTGTTTTAAAATTAAAATTATTTTAATTATATATATATATTGATCTAATATAGGCCACTAGAATCAATTTCATATTGAATTTTGATTTTAAAAATATCTCAACTTATGCAAATGTACTCTTTGAAAACCCACATTCTCATCTCATCTATAGATTTAATTTTAAATTTTATTCTCACAATTATGTGATTTTAATTTTGAAAAAATGGATTCCATATTTTTAATCATCATAATTTATATTATATTATAAGTTCATCAAAATTTTTTAGGATAATGAATAATGAAAACAATAAAAATCATTTACCCTGATTTATGTAAAAAGTAGTTTACTTGGTCTTAAATTAAAAAGATAAGGTTAAAAAATGACCAAAAATTTGAAAACAAACATTTTATGGGAATATTTCCACCTCATGTATTATATGTTTGATAATTTTTCATATTTTTTTCTTATTTCATATGAAAAATGTGGGTCACTTTTTGTTATCAAAAATTACAATTATGCCACTCACCTCACTTAAAAAAGACCACCCTTTACTATACTTTTCACACTTCTATACCCCATTTGTTAATAAAAAAATACCAAAATAACATCTTTAATTTCCTTATATGATCTCATAATTCTTATTTTGGTCATAATGCCGACCTAAAATATCCTTTTGGTGGAAACAAAAAGAATTTTTCTAAAGAAGAGGACACATCTTTAATTGAGTGTTTTTATTTATTTCTTCCTCAAAATCCTTAAATTTTTATTAAAAAATACTAATATGAAAAACTGAGTATAATACATATAATGATATTTTATTTTTTTCATTTAATATCCTAAATACTTATCCACCTCCATCAAATGGGATGTAGAATCATCAATCATGTGTACAACAGACTATCACCTTGTGAACCCATGTTATTCCTTTTTCATCACCACCTCTCACAAATGGATATTATGATGAATTTAATGTTTATATATTATATTTATGATATTATTATATGTCTATAATTATAATACCTAATAAACCTTCTTACATCCTAACCTGTAAGAAAATAATAACATTTCTCTTGTGTACGACTGACTACTGCTTGAAAAATTGATGTGATGTGTTTTTAATTTCTACTTAACTTGGTTAGTAATAAGGATATATTAAATTAATATATATTATATTTAAAAAATAATTATATTTATTTAATTATGATACCACAAATACCTTCTTACTTTCAATTTTTTGGGGGATACTATAACGTCATTCGCGTGTACGACGGACTACCGCCTCACAAAGCGATGTGATATATTATTCACTAACACATTTCATAGAAGGTAATTTTGGAAAATTTAATTAATATATGTGATATATATGAAATATAATTTATCCTAAAATGGTAATATATTATTTAACTTCATTTATTTCAATCCATTTATAAAATGGAATCTACAATCAATGGTATGTAAAACCTATCATCTCCATGAATGGTGTATTGAATTTTTAATCACTAACATTTATGTATTACTATAAATAAATATATAGTGAATGTAAATGATATTTATATCATGGTTAACATTATTAATATTAGGTAATCGTGATCATATTACGAGGATAAAAAATAACAAATCAAAACATACAAGAAACACAAAGTCATTACCCAAAACGTGATTTTAAAGAGTTATTGATAAATGGGTAATAAAATTTCATAATTATATAATATAAGGTAATATATATATAATTATGTTCATTTAATATATTTATAATAAACTTATATTTATTATAAATGATGTCTTAATGATTATGAAGAAACTCAAGACTTAAGGTAAGTGATATATGGTCTCTCCTTTATTTTTGGGAGACATGTACTTTATTATTGATATGTTATATCATGAATATTATTATATTCATGATATTTAAAATTTTAATTTGATTTCATTCATTACTGGAGCTTATGATTCAAAATATTACTAAATAATAAAGTGATTTCTGCCTCACTTTTATTTTCTTTAAGAAAAATGCCTTATTCACCATGTGTTTCTTTTATGTGGTGTATATACTAAAAATGAATGAATTTTATGATTATCGTACTTAATATAATAGGTATTTACATATCCATTTTAGGATATATCTTTAATGGGTTTTAAATTTCAAAAGATACCAAAGTGGTAATAGATTTTTGTCTCCATTTTCCTCTTCCGAGACATAAGTTTTGTTATGCACTTATCTCATTTTATGGGCTATGTATACAACCCCTTTGACATGTTATATAATGAATCTAATTATTTTAATTTTAATAATACTATAATTTGATGTTATTCATTAATGGGGCCTATGATTCCAAATATTCCAAAGTGGTAAAGTTTTAATGTTATAATCTTAACATATTTCGAGATTGTTTATGATAATAATGTTGATAATTAAATATTATTATAAAATTATAGAAAACATAATGAATATTATTATACTATGTTTAATAATGGGGAATAGTCTTTTCCCTTCATTTTCCTCTATTTTTGTGCTCAATAATTAAATATTTGTTTTTAGAAAATTCTTATTTATTTCTCATGTGGGCCGAAACCCCTTTTTTCTTCCATATCCATGTTTAATAAAAAGGATTTTAAAAATGTTTTAAAATTAACTAAATAATTTATTAAAAAAAATTATCTATTTTTAAATTTTTAATTTTTTTAAAGTAATCATCGTGTTGTTTTAAAAAACAAGGCCCATTTTGATTTTATAAAAAAAATTTAAAGGAATATTGGTTTTAACAGACACAATATGAAAAATATTTTATATTATCATGAATTATAAATGATTTAAATATTAGATGAAATTTTTTAAAGGTTATTTTCAAAGAAAATGTTCAACTTAATATTTTTCAAATTTTTATATTTTAAATTAATGATTTGAAAGTGAAAAGTTATTTTCATCAAGAAAAGTTTTTAATGATATTTATAGATTCTTTAATTTTTTTCAAAGGTTGTTTTTAAATAAAAATATTTTTAAAAATATTTCTGTTTTAAGGTGTGTTTTCTAAGTATAAAGACTATTTTTCTCAAGAAACATTCTTAGTGATTTTTCTTTCAGAATAATCTTCCCTCTAAGATGACATAATTAGATGTTACTTATGCTTCACTGGGAATATGATCCAAGGATACAATTCCTATTACTTATCCGAACAGTTTATTTTTATAATGAAAATATTTTTTTTGAATCTTGTTTCTCTACAATGTGTTATACCACAATAAAATTATTATGAATGCTACTTCTTTTTCCATATTTTAGGACTTGATTAAATGATAAAATTATTATCAAAACTTTTTATTTTTCAAAGGTTATGATATAATGAAATGTTTATGAAACCTGTTTATTTTCATGGGTTATGATATGATTACTTTTCTTTGATCTTATGGTATATAAATGTATGAATTATGTGATGTTTGTGACCTATATCTCCCTCCAATTCATTGGGTAATTGTTAATGTTATATGATATCTAAGGGTAAACAAGAGGTTATTTTACCAACAAAAGAGGGAAAATGAGAGGTTATCCTAAGGCCCAAATAAGGTACTTTGGAGGTTATAACAAGCCCAAAAAGTGGGCACATGAGAGTTTATCCTAATCCCAATGTAAGTACATGGGTGGTTTGACCAAGGATAACATGTTATGAATTTCTTGGTGGGTATACTTGAAATGAAACGTTTTATGCCTATGTGTATTCCAAAAATCATTGTCTAATTACAATGTTATGTTACCATGGATTATGTTCATTGATTCCATTATGATTCTTGTATTTTAAACTGCAAGGATTTATCAGAATAATCATGTTTTTTTATCTATTATACATAGGGAATGGGTTTCAAATGTTATTATGATGTTTTCATACACTTATTTTCATGATATTTTGATATCTCCCTTTTTTACCCCTAACGAGAATCTGAGCTCACCATTTCTTGTGTTTCCTTTATCTAATATAATATCAAAGGAATTATGTATTATATTTCTAATGAGGGTGATAATTATGAAGAATATACTTGGAGATGACATAGATCACTTATGAAAAAGTTTTTCACATTTCAAAGTTTCTAAATGCACTAGACCTAAATGATTCTAGAATGAATCATTATGTTAGGTATTTAATATTTATCTATTAAGATGTAAATTTAGGTAATAGAGGATTAGATCATTACAGTTGGTATCAGAGAAAGGTATAGTTAGACTTTGGAAATTAGGATGGGAAAACATTAGTAAGATCCCTATAGATGCTATTTGGATACTATAAGTGAACGTGGCTCTGTCCCAAAGGTACCTTGGGGTAATAAATCTGAAAAGGGTGCATTGATCTGGAATTGATTACCACCTGGTACATAAAAATGATCCACTAAGCACACATATTTTGACACTAAATGAGTTCATGTTTTTAATTAATAAAATCTTTATCAACAATCATGAAATATTTGAATAATGACCATGGATGGCCTTGGTAAATCTGAAGGTTCCATAGATTTTAAAGAAGGTGTCATGATTTAGACATCCTATAATTTATTTCCATGATTATGTGGTTTCCTGATTTGATTATTATTTCTCACACAACACTTGTTGGTTTTATTCAATAGAAGAATCAGAAAAAAAATTGATTAACATTGGTGTGATAGACAATGTGTTGATGAGAAACCAAATGGGATGATGACAAGAGTAAAGGATATTGTGATTATGCCTAATCATTTATCAGAATGTATGATTAAAATTTTCACCTTAAACAACTCTTAGACTCAAAATAGTAAACAATGATAAAGTTCATTCAGAGTTTTGGTGGTGGATACCATGGAGGAAAGCAGATTAAAATCCCTATATGTGGAGAATGTGGGAAAATCACTCAAGGTATTTTCACAAAGGGACGAGAAGATGTTTTGAGTGTGTAAAATAGGACACGAAGTAAGTTATTTTAGAGTAAAATGAAATATTTTGTTAACAAAATGGATGATAATAATGGTCTTCCAATGATATCATCAATGGTGGAATGTATCAATGTGGAAGGAATACAGATTATGAAAATCGATGTCCTAGGGGGAAAGAACCTGATTAGTTCCAGTAAGGTTGTATAGGAAAGGGTTATATTTATAATTATAAAGAGACTAAAAATGATATGTTAAATGAAGTAATTGTTAAGGAATAATATGAATTATCTTGTTTAATTATGTAAAAATAAAGTGGAAAGATTGATGTGTTTATGTATTAGGATTCAAAGAATTATATTTTATCAATTGTATTTTTGTTATTTGAATCATGAAACAAAAGTGGACTATTCTAAAGTAGTTTTTTTTAATTTAACATACCGTTACCTTCTTTTTGTTATTACTTGACCCCATTTTGGAACTACTTTGGGTTGGGCCTTATTTCAGGGAGATTGAGGGGAAATTTAGATATTTTTGGAGGAATTTTAAGATTTACACAATTTATGCACAGTTTCCAAAATCGTGTTCCCCCCAAGGAAAACTGTGAACCCCTGGATAGTGGGAATACATGGTTGGTGAGTAGTTTCACAAGTCATGAACCCACCCTGGGGAAAGTGTGCACCCTTGGTAGTGAGTTTAGAGGGGGTTCGTGGTTAGGGAACATAGTTTGTCTAACTGTGTGACCATACCAAGAAACTGCATACCTAGAATATTCAAGTCACAAAATAAATTTTTGAAATCATTGAACGCACAATTTAAGTGATGAGTAATCCAATTTATACCTAACATGATTTATTGTTCCTTGGAGTATTCCAAGAGGCAATTTTGGCCCCTCCAAACCCTTTTCTTGGTGGATCGAAGCAACATTGATCTCGATTGATCTCTTCAATATAAGTGGATATTCTCACATGTGTTCTCATCTGATATTATTTTCTATCCTCGCTATAGAATGGTAGATCATCATGTTCTTAAATGATCTAATTCATTTTATTGGATCTATTCTTTATCTTAATAGAACTTTATTCTGATCTAATTTATAGATCTTCTTCACCTTCGATTATTATTTTCATTCCCATTATAGGTGTGGATTGTTTTTTTATGATTTAGAGGTTTGTGGTTCAATTTGAGATTTTCTATATAATTGAAACCTTGAATTTATTTATTTTTTAAATATATTTATATTTATTTTTAAAACATTTATTTGAAATTATTTTGTTAAGTAATTCTAAATGGAATGGATTTTGAGGAAACCCCCGAATTCTAATAGAATAGGAATTGTGGTTTAATTTTTGGGAAATGGAGGATTTGTTGAAAAGATTTGAGAATTATTTTTGAGAAAAAGGATTAAATTTAAATGATGGAAACCCAAGAGATATTTTTGATTGAAAATGAATGAATTGTTGAAAAACTCATGTTTTGGTTTTGAAATTGAATTACCAAATGGAAACTAGAAGTTGGGAAGTTGGATGTTAAATGATGTTTGATTTCAAATGAGATAAGATTCTTATTATTGATTTATTGATTGAGAACATGTGATCATGGGTAGTTAGTGGGTTATTTAGGATAATAACACTAGGATATTGATAACATATCATTGGATTAAAGAAGAAAACTCTAACAAAAACCTAGTTTGGCATGATTATTCCTGATGGTATGGTGATGATACATATTTCTTTTGAGTTTGAGGGGCATGTGCACAAATTTTTTGCTGTGATCAATTATTTGAGAAGTGTGAGGATCGTATAGATAGAAACAAATGTACTTTAGGGAACATGTCCATTGTTATTGTTGTTTATTATTTGTATTATATATTCCATTGATTAGAAAACTATTTTACTCATGAAAAATTATATATAATAATGATTCTATATAAAATGTTTTTTTAAACCATCTTAGAAATGTTTTATATTTTTTGAAATAAAATAATGTTTTTTTCTAAATAATAAAATTATACCTTATTCCATGCCTTGTTTTATTTAAATTATAATCCTGATTATTAAATTATTATGGTAGATATTGTAGAACACTTGGTGGGACCATTCTGGGATTTACAGTTCACAACATACCATTTCCTTCGAGTATATGTTTTTTTACCAGTTTAGAGTAAAGGGAAATCACCACTTGGAAGAGGTTGATGCTTTCTATCATTTGGACTATGGAGCGGTGATGGTGACTAGTGGAGCTCTGGTCACATGTTACACAAGGATTCTGGTGAAATTTATCTGAATGATGTTGTAGTTTATTTTGGGAAACTTATCTATCATCTAGGATACTATTTTCCCTATGGAAATTATAGTACATTCTCTTTGAAGAGTGTCAATATAATGAATTTAATTTCTTATCTTCCTATTCCTTGTGGAAAATACGTTCCCTCTTTATTTATGTATGATTCTAGGTGCTAGTCTCCAACTAGTGGGGATTAGGAATTCCCTTCGGGAAATGTTAGTATCGGAATAGGTATCAAGGTACAAGGGTATCTGGGATAGTTTGTGGGAAATTTTTATTAAAGGGAGGTTAGGAATATTTCCTTGAATCTAGTATGTGGTTATGGTTGTCTTGGTAGATATAATATATAATTTATGTGACATGGGAGGTAGTTATGAACAAGTTCATGGATAGCTATTGTCATAAAGTGTATTAAGTCACCATTGGTAGTGGATGAAAAGTGTATTTGATTATTATCTTGATATATTTCTAATATTCTACCCATTATATTAGCATGTTTATAAAATACCCAACTTTTGAATTCTGTTTGATTGGATTAAAACTATTGACTTTCATTTTGGTTATTGATTTGAGTGACTTTGATAACATTTTCTTGTCGTCTACTGAATGTGTGTGTCAAAATGACACCAAGATGATGTTTTAACCAACCTTAAGAGAGATCTTACAATGAACCTCAATAAGAATACCCTCCAGTTGGATAGAATATCATTGAGATAGTGGTGCGTTTTTTCTAATCTCTAGGATAGGAATCCACAATGATCATCATTTAGGATGAAGTCATTGAACCTCGAAGTGATAACCCTCTAGATCATGTGAAAGAGTTTTTTCACCAAAATACACTGTCTTTCCAAGTATCTAATGATACTCAAGAGGTTGAGGATTGGTTAAAAGGAATTGAGAGGTTTTTTTAGTTCTTAGAAATACATAATTCAATTAAAGTTATGTGTGCTACCTTTAAGCTTGAGGGGCCTAGAAGAAGTTGGTGGGATTTTATGGTGATGATAAAGAATCAAAAAGTCTTGTAGTGTAAGTATTTCAAGGTAATTTTTAATGATCATTTCTATCCAGAGTCAATGGTTTTAGAAAAGTCAATGGAGTTTCATAATATCCAAAAATTTAATAATACCATGTCACAATATAAAAACTTATTTATTGAGATGGTAAAGGTTTATCCTAATACTGTGACTAATGACAAGCTGAAGGCATAATGTTTTTATAAGGGTCTTAGATCTCATATTTGATCCACCATCTTAATGCTAAAGATTAATTATTATATCGATGTATTGGATATGGTGTTGATGGCTGGGGTTAACATAGCTGGTATGTTAGGGTTGGAGGGAGTTCCTTTTTCTTCTAGTTATTGTTCTATGAGTTACTTTAAAGTAATGAGTATAAATGATGAGTATTATGGTGGATCTCAATAGTAGAGTTCTTCTAGGCCTCTTTCAATACATGGAGGAGACCCTTTGACTTTCTTTTAGTGTGGTAGTTTGGGAATTTAAAATGGGTTTGGACTGAGGCACCTAAGATCTGTAGTTTCTACAAACATCCAGTTCACTTATAGGAATTATTTTATATAATTTCATCACCATGTAGTGGCATGGGATCATCAACACCTAAAAGTAATATCGTGTAATTAGATACTTAAATAAAAAATTTGGTCCAACCACATGAATCTAGAATGCAGCCTCTTCATAGAGTGAAAGAGTCACCTGAGGAAGTTGAAACAAGTTTGATGACTATAAGAGGTACCATCACTATTTCTTCATCCTTAGTGAATACTTTAATTAATAACAGTGCACAGAAATCATTCATATCAATCCATGTTATTGATTTGAAAACCCTTACAATAGCGATTTTACCTTATGTGATGGCAATTACTACACCAGTTTGAACAAAGAGAGTGTATGCTCTTTAGTGTCCTTATGTTTTCTCTTTACCAAATATTGAGCATAACTGGTATTTTATGGTCCTAGATATGAAATATCATGATGTCATTCTTTCTATGGATTGGTTTATCATACATCAAACCCATATCAACTGTTATCTTTAGTGGGTCTCATTTTCCATGCTCGATGGGGTGGTCGATGTCCTTATGGGAGAATGAGGCCCAAGATTGGGTAGATCCCGAACTTCTTTTATGGAGTTTGGAAGAGTAATATCTATTTATTATTTTTTATAGGAGTGGGAATCTTTGAGTGATGATCTGCCTCTAGTTTTACTCGATTATCGCAATGTGTTTCCTTTTTTATTTCTCTAGTTTTCCACTAGTAAGAAAGGTTCAATTTTCAATCTATTTAGAACATAGTAGTCAATCAGGATATATTCCTTCATACCATATAGAACTAGTAAAGTTGAAATATTTCAAGACTCAGTTGGATGCTTTTCTTGAGATATTGTTTAGATAACTGAGTGTGTCACCTTTGGAATCACCCATTCTCATTGCAAAGAATGATAATGGTGCACCTAACCTATTTATAAATAACTGAAGGCACAACAGAGTAATGGTAAGGTATAAGTATCTGTTTCCAAGGATAGATGGTCAATTTGAACAGTTAAAAGGGGTGAATTAGTTCCGAAATATTGATATTCGATCAGGTTACCACTAGTTGGGGATTAAATAATATGATTTTCCTAAAACCAACTTTAGAAATTGGTAAGGAAAATATGAGAATATTTGTTGTTCCCCTGGTTTCGTGTACATAACCCCTTTCCTCATGTTTTTTAATTAGTGTGTATTTAATAGAGAGTTTCCATAAAATGGAGAGTTTCTATAAAATAGAGATTTTCAATAAATTTGGTGTTTTCATAATGTTGGTTGTTTCCATAAAGTGGGTTGTTTCCATAAAGTGGGGTGTTTCCATAAAGTGAGATTTTTTCCAAAAAGTGGGGTGTTTCCATAAAGTGGGTTGTTTCTGTAAAGTGGGGTGTTTCCACAAAGTGGGTTGTTTCCATAAAGTGGGGTGTTTCCATAAAGTGGGATGTTTCCATAGATAATGTGTTTCTATAAAAAGGGTAATGGATATATATGGGTGAGTTTGGGGGTTTTATAAGGAGTTTTGGGACTAAAAGAAAGGCCACACATCATTGGTCCAAACCGTGTGGTTAAACCTTGCATAGAGGTCAAAACTAGATCCTATTTTCTAGGATATTAATTGTTTTTTCTCTATATATTTCTTTTTGGATTCAAAACGCCCCTAATTCAAGATTAATCTCCCAAAAAGGCTTGATAACCCACCCCACACTAGTTTCATCCAAGAAAGAGCCTTCTCTTGGTGATTTGGAGTCCAATTCTTGAGGTATGTCACCATTTTTTCTGGATTTGTCATCTTTTCATAGATTTTCTTTGATCTACTTATCCGATCTCCATTATTTCTTAAATATGAACCTATAGTCTATGGATCTACGTTTTTTGAACCCAAATAAGTCAATATTGAGTTGTGACCTTTCTTGGATAAGAGAACTAAGGCTGTTATTGGAGAATCAACCCACTTTCTTTTGCGTTCTTCGTCTGTTGTCAACATTTTGTCAAAACCATCGAGGTAGGTGTCTTCAATCTCATATCCTCTTGCAAGAATTTATTGTCTTAGTTTCAAATTGGTTTATTGATAGTGAAATGAATGGAAAAATATTCATTTGTGATGATTTTTGGTTTCTGTGAAATTGAGTGATCTTGGTGAATAGTTTTGCAAAAGGGGGTTCAGTTTCATGAATTTAAAATGATTATTTTAAATTATAGATTTTCTGGAATTTATAAATGGTTGATGAAAATGTTTTTTTTAATATAAATGGTTTTCAATAAAAATGGTGTTTTATTAAAATGGTTTGGAATTTAAATGGTTTATAATTTTAATGGTTTTAACGGAAATGTTTTTAAATAAAAAGGTATTTTTATTGAAAGGGTTGTTTTGGGATGATCGTTGGGAATATGTGGTGTGTGTTCATGTTGCATATACGAGGATTGGTTTAAATATGATGTTTTTCTTGGTGCCAAAGGTTTAATGGAACATGAGAATTTCATACACGAGGCTTGGTTGAAATATGACCATGTGCTCGGTGGCAAAGGGTTAGTGGCACATGGGAAACAATTACCTTGTGAAGACTTGGTAGATCAATGAGAAAACACTCATGAGAATGGAAATATCATGACACAACATGCATGCTAGGTTTCATGGGTTTGAGGAATGGGTGGGTATGCTGATAAAGGGATATTGTGAAATGGTTGTAAATATTGTTTAGTTATTTTTCTGAAAAAATATCTTACTGGGAAAAGTTGTTTAAATTGTAATTTTATGCTATTGGTAATGAATGGTTTTGGAAACTTTTTATATTTAGTTATAAAATATTTTTGAGAAATTACTTTATATAATGTTTTTTATATAATTGTTCCTAAGTCTATTATCCTAGTGGCTTGAGTAGGGAAGTCATTGGGGGAAATCCTACTAAGTTTTATACTAACCCCTGCTTTTGCACTTTGGTGATTTGGCATATCCTATCTTTGGAGACAAGGGAAAATGTAATTTTTCACACATGTATAGAACTGCCTCTTGATGTTTGGGCTATTTGGAGATTTTGGAGCTTGGATCTTGTGTAGCATGGAGTCTTGAGGTATTTGGAGAGTCTTGTGTTGTCTATCCTCTATGTACATTGATGCCTGATTATTCTAATAATGTTGATTACTTTGATGTGATTTTGAGATACATGAAGTTGTTGAGTTGTCTTACATTTTTTCATGCATTATATATTGAATGTTTGGTTATGGTTGGTAGGTTTATTGGTTAATTTATTAAAGGGTAAATCACCCCACCTATATTTTAAACCCTTCAGCATTTATTGCCAACCTTTTCCATCTTCGGGATGTCACTTAAGTCCTAGTAATGACTCGTTGTACTCTCAAGTCAAGGAGAATTAGAGGGTCATTAAAAATGGTATCAGCTTGTTCGGTCCTTGCATAACAAGCATTCATTGATGTTCCTAGTTTTGGAGATGATATCCCTTATTGTCTATTCCTCGAGTGGGAATCATAGATAGAAGTAGGATTGTCAGAACTTGAAATGTATAGAGTAAAAGGACGTAGCTAACCCTTTAATGCTGAACTTCAAGTTACCCGGGAGTTGGGTAAATTTGTGTTTGGAGACACTTCTTGAATTTCGAAATCTCATTGTCATGGGTTTAGATAATGAGATGTGTATGACATGAATTGTAGAGGAATTACATCCCACTAGGAGTGCATACATAATTTTGAGGAATGATTCATGTAGTAAAAAAAGAAGTGTTAATTTTTGAAAAATCATTGCATTGTTTTTCAAATGAATGATTTTAAAAAATGAATACTTATCATATTTTGTAAATGGTTTAATTTTCAAAAGCTTGTGAAGTGTTTTAAAAAATGATTGAACATGGGAAAATTGTTTTTTTTTTGGAAAACAATATTGTGATAGTTGATGTGATAGAATTTGAAATGCTAAGACAATAGTTGCTAGTGAGTGATATTAACAGAGTTTATTGTTATTTTAAGAAATGGCACCAGGTAGGTGTCATCAAAACCAACCTGAAGAAGATGCGGAGAATGTGGTTTCACCTGAACCACTCTTGAACGAAGAGCTGGATCAGAGTATTGTCCATGATTTTCAAGCTGTGGACATAGGGGACTAACGGAATGATCCAGGACATTTGGATCTTAGCATGTAGTTCATGAAGTAGAATCCACCTAATTTCTAGGGTGATTCTGAACCCAAGATAGAGGAGGTGTAGCTACATATGATGAATCATATATTCGACTTCATCGGCACACTGGTAGAGATAAAGGTCAAACTGGCAATGTATATGCTTGAGGATCATGCATGTTAGTAGTGGGATTTAGCAGTGTAAGAGAAATTGGATAAAGGACTTACATGGGAGGGTTTTGAGGAATTGTTCAACAAAAAATTATATCCTGACACATTCAAGATCTATAAAACAATGTAATTCTTTAGCCTAAAACAAGATAGTATCTCTATCACAAAATATGCTACTATGTTCATGAACTTTGTACACTTTTCACTAGATATTGCAGCAAGTGCCTCTTTGAAGGCACACATATTCGAATCAGGGATAAAATAAGAGATTCACCCAAATATTGAAGTACTTTTTATTAAATATTATACAGATATGGTGAACATAGTGACTATGGTTAAACATGATATCTTGGGATCTATGGGGGGAGGCATGATGGTACCTATAGGAAACTGAGAGAACTCAACCACTGGGAACAAGAGGAAAAGGGACACCTATTTCCAAGGTGCAAGTGGAAATCAGAACTAGATGACTAGATCAATAAACCTTCCTCCACGACCCTAGAGAAAATCATGTTTTTTTCAATGTGTTTCTCTTGACCACATAAATCAATATTGTACTACACAACCTAGAGCATGTCATAACTGACAAAATATGGGACATATTCAGTGATATTGTCATTGTTCTCCAAGGTCAGGTGCTCAAGACACTTCTCAGGAGTCACAATCATCGTATGCTTTGAATGGATGATGACAAGAAAATCAGTCTTGTTAGTAGAGTAGATCTATCCATAGTGATTCTAGAAATACCATGACTCCTCAAACAGGGAAACCCCATCAAGGAAACAGGGAGAACAATGTTGTGATAAAAAAATTATATGGGGTTGAGCAGATGATTCTTGATGACCAGGATGTACCATATACAGTGAGTGGTCTGATTATTTTGAATTATAACTTTGTTCAAATGTTGTTTGATACTGGTGAATCACATTCCTTCATTGATTCTCGTGCTGTTGACTTTCTATGCTTAAAACTGGAAATGATGCCTTCTGTTTTGAAACTGAAAACTTCTCTCGGTGAGAGAGAATATCAAGCCTTTGTGTGTAGAGCATGTGTATTAATTGTTGATGGATCTGAGCTAAAATGGAACTTCTTAATGTTATATATGGTTGTCTATGATGTAATCCTAGGTATGGATTGACTGACAACATTCAAGGGTCAAATTGACTCTTATAGGAGAATAGTTAGTTTCATGACTGAGAACGACCTCGAGCATCTCATTAGAGGGAAGAAGATTGTAAATAAGTGTGAAAAGGGCTTGTTGGAACCAATGGTGGGAACTATATCTTACTAATTGGAAGTGTTGACTTTGGCATCAACATAAGAGATCAAGGAAAATAGTTTTCCAGCAGTTGTGGATCAATTTCCAAATGTCTTTCCTAAGAACTTCTCAAGGATACCACCTCTAAGGGAAGTGGAGTTTACAATTGATCTCATTCTGGGGACAAGTCCTATTTCCCATCCATGTTATAGAATGGAACCAATAGAGTTAGGAGAATTGAAAGTGTATTTAGATGAGTTGGAAAGAAAGGGTTTCATTAGACCAAGTACTCCTCCATGGGCAACATCCGTTTTTTTCGTGAATAAGGTAAATGGAAGTCTTCAGTTGTGTGTTGATTATCATAAGCTTAACCAAGTTACTATAAAGAATAGATATCCACTTCCATGCATTGATTATATAGTCAATCAATTAATGGGAGATCAAGGGTTCTCCATGATTGACTTGCGATCAGGATATCTCTAATTGAGAGTTCGGAAAGAAGATATTTCAAAGACAGCTTTCGGAAGTAGATATGGCCATTATTAACATATATTCATGCCTTTTGGTCCAAAGAATGCACCAGTGGTCTTCATGGCATTGATGAATCACATATTTCAGCAATATCTAGATTCTTTTTTTGTAGGGTTTGTGGATGACATTTTGGTCTATCCAAAGACAAGGTCTGATCATGAGGTGCACCTAGAAACATTGTAAAAAATCCCGAGAGATCATTGTTTGTATGCCAAATTATCAAAGTGTGATTTTTGGATACAAGAAGTAATTTTTCTTAGCCATTTCAATTCTGAATAAGGTGTTTCTATAGATCCTGAAAAGATAGAATCCCTTTTCTCTTGAAAACCACTGAAGAATGTTTTTGAGATAGATAGTTTTCTAGGCCTAGATAGTTACTACGGACACTTTGTGTGTGATTTATCATGACTAGATTCCCCAATAACAGCTCTGAAAAATAAGAATGATCCATTCCAATGGACAAAAAAATGTCAGAAGTCGTTCTAGGAACTGAAAGTTCAGCTTACATCAACAGCTATCTTGATCTTTCCAGAATTAGGACAGGGGTATGTGGTGTATTATGATGCTTGAAGATCAAGGTTGGGCTGTGTTCTCATGCAAAGAGATCATGTGGTTGCTTATGGTTCAAGGGAGTTGAGGGTGAATGAGAATAATTACCAAACACATGATTTGGAGTTAGCTACCATCGTCCATGCTTTGAAAACAAGGAGTCATTATCTCTATAGTGAGAAATTTGCTGTGTTTACGGATCAAAAAATCATGAAACACATTTTCTCACAACTAGATTTGAAACAGAGGTGAAGGATATGGATGGAGTATCTTCAAATGTTTTACTATGACTTGATGTACACACCAGGTAAAGGGAATTCATTGGAGGATGCATTGTGTATAAAGCCATATGCTCAGCTGGATAAAGAAGCTTTAGATGAATGGTAGTTGATCCCGGTCTTAACCAACATGCATGTGCAATGTGATGAATGAGGTGATGTTGCGGTGTTTTTTCAGCTACGCTTGTTCCATATTTAGTAAAAACGATCGAAGAGGCACCAACATCTGATGTAGAATGTTCGATTGTAAGTTAAAAACTCAATGGTGAGGAGACCATTGAGGGCTGGAAACTTGATTGGGGTTCAGTTTGGTGTTTCAGAGATTGAATGGTTTCACCTATGGTTTGTCAGGAGTCAATCCTTCATTCTTACCACTATTCGAGATGGGCTATACATCCAGGTACTCATAAGATTTATAAGGCGTTGCAGGTTCAAATTTGGTGGAGCGACATAAAAAGGAAGGTGGCCGAGTTCGCCTTGAGGTGCTTAACTTGTCAGCTAGTTAAAGTAGATAATCAGATACCAACTAATATGTTACAATCTTTTCCTATCCTTGTGTCGAAATGGGATTAGATAGAAATGAATTTTTTTACAGGTCTTCCAAAAACGGTCCAGAAACACGATTCCTTTTGGGTGATAGTGGATCATCTAACCAAGTCAGCCCATTTCAAACCAATTCATGAAAATCATATGGTAGAGTATATTTCAGAAATCTATATATGAGAAGTGGTAAAGAGGCCTGGTGTACCAGTGTCAATAGTCTCTAATAGAGATATAGGGTTCACATCTCGTTTCTTGAAATCGTTACAGCAAGCCCTTGGGACTCAGTTGACTATGAGCACGATGTATCATCCTCAGACAGAAGGGAAATCTGAGCAGATGATACAAAAATTGGAAGCCATGTTGCAAGGTTGTGTAATGGATTTTGGTGGCTCATGGGAGGAGCATATACCCTTAGTGGAGTTATCATACAATAATAGCTATTAGGCCTCAATACACAAGGCTCTGTTTGAAGTATTGTATGGGAGTCCTTGTCGTTCTCCACTATGCTGGGTGGAAATGGGAGAAAATTCACTAGTCGGGATATGCCTTGTCCAAGAAACAATAGATAAGATCTAGCTGATTAGAAATATGATAGAGATGGCTCAGAGTCATTAGAAATCTTATGTAGATCACAGTTGGAGACCGTTGTCTTTCACGGTGAGTGATCATATATTCTTGAGGATCTCTCCAAGTCTTGGACATTGTCACTTTGGGAAAAAGGTCATGTTATATTCTAGATACATTAGCCATTTTGAGATACTGGAAAGGGTTGAAGAGGTGACATATCGATTGGCATTACCACCATGGTTTAGTTCAGTGCATAATGTGTTCCATGTATCCTAGTTGAAAAAGTGTCACCCTGATCCTGAACATGTGATAAGAAGGGATCACATTGAGTTAGAACCAGACGACTCACTGAAACATATCCCAATGCAGATCATGGATAGACAAGATAAAGTCTTGCGTGGGAAAAGCATCAGACTATTCTAGTTTTATGGTAACATAGTCAGATTCATGAAGAGACTTGGGAATGTGAGAAGGAAATGAAAGAGCAGTGGCCAAAACTCTTTTTGGCTAGTGAGGGTTTTCTACTTTCCGAGGATGGAAAAACCAATGGTTGGAAGAATGTATTACCCCAATTTTTGGGTACTCAACCCCTTTCATCATGTTTTTTAATTGGTGTGTCTTTAATAGAGACTTTTCATAAAATATAAAGTTTCCATAAAATAGAGATTTTCTATAAAATAGAGTGTTTCCATAAATTTGGGTGTTTCCATAATGTTTTTTGTTTCCATAAAGTGGGTTGTTTCCATAAATTGGGGTGTTTCCATATAGTGGGTTGTTTCAATAAAATGGGGTGTTTCTATAAATTTGGTTGTTTCCAAAAAAATGGGGTGTTTCTATAAGGTGGGTTGTTTCTATAAACTAGGGTGTTCCCATAAAGTCGGATGTTTCCATAAAAACTGTGTTTCCATAAAAAGGGTGAAGGCGAAGGATATGAGTGTTTAGGGGTTTTCTATGGAGTTTTGGGACCAAAAGTAAGGTTGCGCAATCCATACATAGTTGGCCCAAACCGTGTGGTCAAATAGTGTACAGAGGTCAAATCTTGATCCTATATTCTAGGAGCTTACTTGTCTTTGCACAATATATATATATATATATATATATATATATATTTGTCTTCAAAACACCACTATTTCATGATTAATCTCCCTAGAAGGTGGGATAACCCTCCCAACATGATTTGGAGCCAACCCAGAGCCTTCCCTTAGTGATTTCGAGTCTGATTCATGATGTATGTCAGCATTATTTCTGGATAAGTCATCTTTTATAAAATATTATTAGATATACTTCTATGCTATCCATTCATTCTAATATCTTAACCTATAGTGGGTAAATATACGTTTTTTTGATGCCAAATAATTCAATTTTGAGTCGTGATATTGCGAGGATAAGAGAACTAATGCCGTTCTTAGGGAACCGACCTGCTTTCTTGGGCATTCTTTGTCCGTTGTCAATGTTTTGTCAAATCCTTTGAGGTAGGTGGCTTAAATCTCATCACCTCTTGAAATAATTTATTTTCTTTGATTCATATTTATTTATTTATTGTGAAATGCATGGAAAAATCTTCATTTGTGATGATTTATATAAAATTGCATGATCTTGGTGAATAGTTGTGCACAAGGGGGTTTAGTTTCAAGAATTTTAAAATGATGATTTTCAATTATAGATTTTCTGGAATTTCTAAATGGTTGATGAAAAAGTTATTTTCAATATTAATGGGTTTTAATAAAAATGGATTTTTATTAGAATGGTTAGGAAATGAAATGGTTTGGCATTGAAATGGTTTTGACGGATATGGTTTTCAATAAGAAGGTGTTTTATTGAAAGGGTTGTTTTGGCATGATCGTTGGGAATATGTGGTGTGTGTTCATTTTGCATATATGGGTCTAGGTTGAAATATGACCATGTTCTCAGTGCCAATGGTTTAATAGCACTTAGTAATTTCATACGTGGGGCTTGGTTGAAATATGACCTTATGCTCGGTGCCAAAGGGTTAATGGCACATGGGAAACAATTACCATGTGATAACTTGGTAGATCGATGAGAAACTGCTCATGAGTGTGGAACTTTCATAATTTAGAATGCATGGTTGTTAGCATGGGTTTGAGGAATGGTTCGGTATGGTGATAAATGGATATTATGAAATGGTTATAAAGATTGTTTAGTTATTTTTTCTGGAAAAATATCTTGTTGGGAAAATTGGTTTAAATTTCTCTTGTATGCTTTTGGTAATGAATGGTTTTAGAAACTTGTTTATATTTAGTAATATACTTTTTTGGAGAAATTTTTTTCTATAAACATTTTTATATAATTGTAGCTAACTCTTCTATCCTAGTGGCGTGAGTAGGGAAGTCATTGGGGGAAAACCTACGGAATTTTATACTCACCCCTGCTTTGGAACTTTGGTGCTTTTGTAGATGCTATCTTCCAGGATAATGGAAAAGGTAATGTTTCACACATATTTAGCACTAACTCATGATGTTTGGGCTGTTCGGAGATTTTAGATCTTAGAGCATGTGTGGCATGGAGTCCTGAGGTATTTGGAAAGTCTTGTGTTGTCTATCCTTTATATACTTTGATACTTGGTTATTTTTCTGTCGTTGCTTACATTGATGTGATTTTGAGATACATGAAGTTTCTGAGTTGTCTTCCATTTTTTCATGCATCATATAGTGAATTTTTTTATGGTTGGTAGGTTTATTGGTTTATTTTTTAATGGGTAAATCATCCCCCACGTGTATTTGAAACCCTTTGGCATCTTCGGGATATCGCTTAACGCCTAGTAATGACTCGTTGTACTCTCAAGCCAATGAGAATTAGTGGGTCATTACAATATTGTCATGTATTTTGGTCAAATTAATTCTCTATTAATTATCATGGATTTTATGAGAATGATTTTCGATGAGTATCTTGAAACATTTATTGTAGTCATTATGGATGACATCATGGTTTAATCTAAAATCAATGTAGAGTAATTACTTTATGAAAATGATATAAATATTGATAAGTCCCCACATTTATACAATGCAATATAAATTTTGTTTCTAGATTTGGGAAATTATGTTCTTGAGACATGTTGTCTCATAACATGGTATCTTAATTGATCTTGAGAAGGTGAAAGTTATTATGAAATGGGAGCAACCATGGAATGTTTTTGAGATTCATAGCTTCTTGGGTTTAGTGGGGTATTTCCAATATTTTTTTCAAGGATCTCCCAAATTTTGATTCTCCACTGACTACCCTCACTTGGAAATGAGTTAATCTTGTATGGGATGGTATGTTTTAGAGTTACTTCATTGATTTGAAATGTCTTTTGACCTCTACAACATTGTTAAATCTTATAGAGGCCAGGAAGGCCTATATGGTCTTTTGTGATGTATTATGTTTGGTTTTGGGATGTGTTATTATGAAATTTACTTGTAGTAATTTGATTTATACATTAACTATACCCCCATGAAGTGAAATTTCATTGCTGATGCTTTTAGTGGAGAACATTTGACCCATTCCATGAATGAATCATTAGAAGAGTGGAACTTGATGGATTTTTTTTCACAGTTGCATTTGGGAGTCTAAGGGAATGAGTCTAAGTCTATTTTCACTATTTTTCAATTGAAATCATCTCTTATTAAGATGATTCTTCAGGATTATCATTGTGATGATACGTTTTGTGGTGGTGGAGACTCTCTTTATTGTGGGGAGACCTTAAGGTAGTGGAATTTCTCTAGAGAGGGTATTCTATATTTCTGAAACTAGTAGTTATTCATTTTTTAATGGGAAAGTATATGAGAGTATATTGTAATAGTTCTCACTGGGAAGTGAATATGGTTACTAAAAAGATATTATATGATATGTGACATCGATTTTGAGGGATAGGTATTGAAAAATAAATTGCTGAATTTTTTTCAAATTATTATACTTGCCAACATGTCAATCCTAAGGATCAGAAGCCTTTGTATTTTCTTTATCCACTTCCATAATTGACATGGTAGTATGATAAAATATCTATGGACTTTGTGGTTAGGTTTCCACATACCCCTTGAAAGAATAATTCAATATGGATTTATATTGATTTTCAAACCAAATCAACTCACTTTATACCCATTCAAGATACAACTGAATATGAGGATTTGAGAAATATATATGTGAATGATATTGTTAATTTTTGTAGATTTATATATTCTATAGTCTATAATATTGATACCTATTTTCCTATTGTTTTTTGTGAGGCCTTCATGAGTTAATAGGATCTCATTTTTTCTTGTGTTGGACATACTATCATTAGATGGATATCCAAATTGATAAGGTTATATAGATTTTTGAGGATATACTTCATCTCGATATCCTCTATTTTTGTGGATCATAGGATGAACACTTAGGATAGGTTGAGTTTTCATATAATTATAATATAAAATATTCAATCATAATGGATCCTTTTGGGCCTTGTATGACTGGATATATAAATCTCTACTATATTGGTTCGAGATCGGCAAGAATTCCTTGGTTGGACTATGTTCAGTCTAAGAGATAATGATAAAGATTCAATTGATCCATCTAAGAATAATTTTGAAACATATCTAGTATAAATATTATGTTATTCATTTTTTTAGAATGTTGTTGTTTTGGGTTGCTGACCAAGTGTTCTTGAGAGTTTCACCCTGTTTTGGCCATCAATGTCTTGGGAGGCAAGAGAAGATTGCTCCTCATTTTTTGGGACCTTTTGAGATCATTGAGAAGGTGGAGAAAGTGGAAAAACCTTTATAAATTCCACTATAGTTGATGTTGATACATAATGTGTTCCATATATCATAGCATAGAATGTGTCTTTTTGATCCATATCATGTCTTTATCTTTGAAGATCATGATGTTGATACTGATATATCTGTGAATGAGAAACCAGTTAGGACAGTTTATTCTTAGGAGAAGGTACTTAATGGTAGGATGGTAACTTTGGTTTACGTGATATGAAAGCATGGTTCATATTGTCATGATAATTTGGAACTTGAGGTACTGATGAGAGAGAACATTCCTCATCTCACTGATATGAAAACATCTTGACATGATTTATGAGGAAAAAAGTTTTTGTGATTGGGAGGTTGTAACATACTCTTACATTTTTTAAAGAATTAATTAACACTTGTTTTGATCTCATTTTTGTGTTCCCTGTTTCATGTTGTTTTATATGTAATTTAGATATTTTTGGATTATTTTTTAGATGTGAATGGTTGGTGCACAATTTCCCAAACCGTGTGCCCCACTAGTGAAAACCGTGAACCCCCTAGACCATGGGTAATACATGATTAAAAATGGATTCTCAAACCACTGTCCCACCAAGTGAAAACCATTCATCCTTAGAAAATGATTCAGGGGGGGTTCATGATTAGGTCACTCCATTTTTATAACCATTTCACCCTCCACAAGAAACATTGCATGAAAGATATTTATGTTTTGAAATTTTAATTTTCATTTCCCAAATTCACAAGTTTTAGTTTTGAGTAACCCCATTTTGGTCTAATAAGATTTATTATTCCTTAGAGGCCACTGAGTGGTGATTTTGGACCCTCAAAACCCTTTCCTTGTAAGATCTAAATGGTGTTGATCTCGATCAATCTCCTCTGGTTAAGTGGATATTCTCTCATGTGTTTTCTTCTAATATTATTTTCTCCCCTCCCTAGTGAGTGTTAGATCCTCATGTTATTAATGGATACTAACTCTATTTTTCTGTATCTAATATTTTTACTTATATATCTTTATTCTATATATGATTTTCATATCTTCTTTACCTTTTATCATCATTGGAATTCACTTTGCAAGTGTTGAGTGTTTTGTTTCTGTTATTTAAAGGTAAATGGTTCTATTAGAGATTTTATATATAATTAAAATCTTTACATTCATGTTTTTTTGAAATATATTTCAATTAATTTTCAAACATTGATTTTAAATAATTTTATTATGAAATTAAAAATGTAATGGATTTTTTAGAAAACCACTCAATTCCAATGGAATTTAAATCGTGGGGTGAATTTTGGAAAATGATAGAATTTACGAAATTATTTGAGAATTTTTTTGAGTAAAATCTATTAAATTGAAATAATGAAAACCCACTGTTGGTTTTTCTAAAAGACATGGAATTATGAAAAACCCTTTTTTTGGTTTTGAAATTGAATTGGCATATTGAAACAAAAAACTGGGAAATTCAATTGTAAATTATATTTTATATAGAAGGAGATGATTTTCCAATTATTTATTGACTGATTGAGAACATGAGATCCTGGGTAGTTAGTGGGTTATTTAGGACAAGTATACTAGGATCGTGATCCTCTATAAATGAATTAATGATAAAAACTCTAACAATTTTTTTTAATAAGATTATCATCGATGGGATTTTGATGGGTCCTATTTTGCCTAAGCATGAAGGAAGTATTCAATCATGTTTATCTGTTATCACATATATGAGAAGTGTGAGAATATTATTGCCAAAAACGGACATGGATTAGGGAAAATGACCATGGTTATTATTGTGTCTGATTTTTATTCTGGATTCCATTGATTATAGATTTATTTTACGCATTACAAATGATTTATATAAATTATTAAAAAAAAGTTTATAAAATCTATGTTAGAAATGTTTTCCATCTATTGAAATGAAATCTTGTTTTGTTTTAAATATGAAAATGATACATTTTTTAGGAAAACATTTATTTAAATTTAATACAAGATTGGTTAATTATTATGGAATCTATTTTAAAACACTTGGTGAGTCATTAGTGGGATTTATAGTTCACACTCTACCTTTTCCTTTGAGATATTGTAGAATTTTTTTTCCAGGTCCGAGTAAAAGGAAATCACAAATCGGTGTTGGTGGATTCCCTTGATCCTTGGGTAAATTAAGTGGTAATGGTGATATGTGGAGCTATTGTTAACCTTTTACATAAGGATTTTGGTGACTTTTTTCTGGTTGATGTTGCCATTTCTTTTGGGATGTTTATCTTTCTTATTAGGTAATCTTTTATCTATTTGAATTATGGTACTTTCTTCTTGAAGAGTATTGACATACCAAGTTGTAACTTTTTTATTCTTTTGTTGTTTTGTTGAAAAAACATTCCCACTTTATTCATGAATAATTCCATGTGATAGTCAATAACCCAAAGAGATTGGGAATTCCCTTCAATCCATGTCTTTTTTTCTTGGGTATCAGGGTACCAGGGTATCCGTGTTGGTTCATGATAAATAAAGAGTAGAAAGAATATGTTAAATGGTACTGATGTCCTAGAAAAGAGATTTAATTTAAGGGTGATGTTTTGATTAAGATATGTTCCTGATGTTGATAAAATATAGTTTAGTTTTGATAAATAGATAATTGATGTGAAAAAAGTAAATTGGAGAGTATTTACTATTTTGTAATAGATTAATGATTTGATGAAAAATTGTTTTATGTGATCATTTATGGAGTTTACAAAATATTTGGGTTTATAAAATATATTCAATAATCTCTGATTTTATTTAAGGGATGAGGAAAGAGTTAATTCTTGAAGAAAGGTAAGTTTTCATTAATATTTTTTAGTAATTTAGCACATTAACATATTTTAGGAGAATATTTGATAAATGTATTCATATATTTGGTATGTAACATTAAAATATACTTTATGTTGTTTTGGGGATTAATGATAAGTTGATTTTGGGAATTTAGAGACCTTCTTTCTAGAGTTTTGGATTCAAAATTTGACGAGATATAGAGGATCATTATGGTTAACTATTAATATAATGGATTATGTTGAAAATTGTATTTCACTAGATAATCTTTTCTAATTATTCTATTTTAAATAATAATTAGAGAAATAAGGTATGGCTCATCACTGTTTTATAGATCTTATGAACCAATAGTGTTTCATGCATAAAAAAATTGATCTTCATTTATTAGAGTAAGAGATAAACTTGAAATTGATTAAGACACTACTAAAGGATTAAATTTTCCATATGATACAAAGGAAACACACTCATTGTGTATATCAATCCCTTTAAATTTTTTTATTGTATTAGGATGGTATCCTATCGATTGAAGCTTACACTGAATAACTCTCAAGTCTATGATGTGTTTCATGTATCTCTCTAGAGGTAGTACATACCTGATCCTTCACATGCACTGAAACTATAGGTCATACCACTAGATAGTGGTCTCCCTTAAAAGGAACAAACAATTCAGATTTTGGATTATATTGATAATGTTCAATTAAACATGACCACTCACATGGTCGATGTTTTGTCAATAAACCACCAGTTTGAGGAAGCTTCGTGGGAACTTGAGGATGTAATGTGGTAAAGTATCCATGATTGTTGGTACAAAAGTGAAAAATTTTAGGGGTGAAATTCATTTTAAAGGGGTAGAATGTAACATCCGGAGATTTTTTGAAATATATTTTTTCAAATAAATTTATTTTTATTCAATATTTTGTGTTATACGCAACGTTGAGTTTTAATGAAACACCACATACAATTAAAATATTATTATTTAACATGATATTTATTTCCTAGCCATTTTAATTGTTTGTGTGAATATAATTAACTAAATTATAAAAATATACATTTTACACATGTATATAAATTGAAATCTTGGGTGACCAACTAATTATTAAAAAATAAAAACTATTTAAAAATATAATAAATCTATTTTTGAAAAACAACTTCTATAGAAAAACACATTTTACAGAATTTTTAAAAAAAAATAACATTTAGTGAATTATTATAATTAATTTTTTATATTATATATTCAATCAGATGCTTAAAATTCATTTAATTTATTTTCAAGACAAGAGATAAGTATGAATACAATTTTATGTTTAAAACCTATGTTTTTCAAGAAAATAAGTTTGTCTCCTTTTGTAATATTATTTTAAAATTATTTTTTACTAACTTTTAAAAATTTATTAGATAAAATAAACTTTTTTTAAATATACATGTCAAAATTACATTAGTGTGAATTTTTGATAATTTTCTTAATAGATAATTTTTAAGATGAATTGTGAGAGTAATGATTTTTCATTAGAATTTTCATTTATATTGAATCATTCTAAAACATAAAAATTGTTTTAAGATGGTTTTAGAAGTAAAATTTGTTTAATTATAAATATATTAGTGAAATTTATTTCATTTTAATTAGTTTAATATTGATTTTTTATATTAAAACTTTATCCACTTATGAAAATGTTATCGTTGAAAACCTACTTTCTCATCACACCTTTAGGTTTATTATTTAATTAGATTCTTCCACTTAAGTGAG